>CM069305.1:10312500-11700000 GCA_035609425.1 Epinephelus awoara
GCTGTGTCTCTGTCTGTCTGTCTGTCTCTGTCTGTCTGTCTGTCTCTGTGTCTCTTTGTCTGTCTGTCTCTGTGTCTATCTGTCTGTGTCTGCTTGTCTCAGTGTCTCTGTCTGTCTGTCTGTGTGTCTGTTTGTCTCAGTGTCTCTGTCTGTCTGTCTTTCTCTCGCTGTGTCTCTGTCTGTCTGTCTGTCTCTGTCTGTCTGTCTGTCTCTGTGTCTCTTTGTCTGTCTGTCTCTGTGTCTATCTGTCTGTGTCTGCTTGTCTCAGTGTCTCTGTCTGTCTGTCTGTGTGTCTTTTTGTCTGTCTGTCTCTGTCTGTCTGTCTCTGTGTCACTGTGTCTGTCTGTCTGTCTGTGTCTGTTTGTCTCAGTGTCTCTATCTGTCTGTCTTTCTCTCGCTGTGTGTCTGTCTGTCTGTCTTGTGTCTCTGTCTCTGTCTGTCTGTCTCTGTGTCTGTCTGTCTGTCTCTGTTTGTCTCTGTCTGTCTATCTCTGTCTGTCTCTATGTCTGTCTGTGTCTGCGTCTGTGTCTGTCTGTGTGTCTGTCTGTCTGTGTCTGCGTCTGTGTCTCTGTCTATCTGTGTCTGTCTGTCTCTGTGTGTCTGTGTGTCTGTCTGTGTCTCTGTGTCTGTCTGTCTATCTGTCACTGTGTCTATCTGTCTGTCTGTCACTGTGTATGTCTGTCTCTGTCAGTCTGTCTGTCTCTGTCTGTCTGTCTGTCTGTCTGTCGGTCTGTCTGTGTCTGTCTGTCTGTGTCTGTCTGTCTGTGTGTCTCTCTGTCTGTCTGTCTGTCTCTGTGTCTGTCTGTCTGTCTCTGTCTCTGTGTCTGTCTGTGTTTGTCTCTGTCTGTCTGTGTGTGTCTCTGTGTCTGTCTGTCTGTGTCTGTCTGTCTCTGTCTGTCTGCCTCTGTGTCTGTCTGTGTCTGTCTGTCTGTCTCTGTGTCTGTCTGTCTGTTTGTCTCTGTCTGTCTGTGTGTCTATGTCTCTGTCTGACTGTCTCTGTGTCTGTCTGTATCTGTCTGTCCGTCTATGTGTCACTGTGTCTGTCTGTCTGTCTGTCTGTCTGTGTCTGTTTGTCTCAGTGTCTATCTGTCTTTCTTTCGCTGTGTCTCTGTCTGTCTGTCGCTGTGTCTGTCTGTCTGTGTGTCTCTGTGTCTGTCTGTCTGTGTCTATCTGTCTGTCTGTTTCTGTGTCTGTCTGTCTGTGTCTATGTCTGTCTGTGTCTGTCTTTGTGTCTCTGTCTGTCTGTCTCTGTCTGTCTGTCTCTTTCTCTGTCTGTCTCTGTGTCTGTCTGTCTGTCTCTGTGTCTGTCTGTCTCTGTGTTTGTCAAGGCTCCTGCTCTTCCGTTGGTCGAAAAGCTCCAGGGAGCTTGTCGTCTTTCCGACAGATTCTACAATGTAAATTGCAGAATCTGTCTTGAGAGACTGACAAAGTATTAAATAAGAGCAACATATGGAGTGTGAATGTCAGTGATATCAGTACTATGTGTACGTATTAAATGATGAGTGTGTGAGAGTGTGTATGTGCAGGTGTTGGACAGTGCATGAAAACTGTCTGTCTGTCTGTCTCTGTCGGTCTGTCTGTCTGTCTGTCAGCCAGACTGGGTCTGTTTGTCTCAGTGTCTCTGTCTGTCTGTCTGTGTGTCTGTGTGTCTTTTTGACTGTCTGTCTGTCTCTGTCTGTTTCTGTGTCTGTGTCTATGTCTGTCTGTCTGTGTCTGTCTTTGTGTGTGTCTGTCTCTGTCTCAGTCTGTCTGTCTCTGTCTGTCTGTCTTTGTGTCTGTGTGTCTGTGTGTCTCTGTGTCTGTCTGTCTCTGTGTCTCTGTCTGTCTGTCTCTGTGTCTGTCTGTCTCTGTGTCTGTCTGTCTGTCTCTGTGTCTATCTGTCTGTATCTGTTTGTCTCAGTGTCTCTGTCTGTCTCTGTGTCTTTTTGTCTGCCTGTCTGTGTGTCTCTGTGTCTGTCTGTCTGTCTGTGTCTGTCTGTCTGTCTGTCTCTGTGTCTGTCTGTCTGTTTGTGTCTGTCTGTCTCTGTCTGTCTGTCTCTGTGTCTATCTGTCTGTCTCTGTCTGTCTGTCTCTGTGTCACTGTGTCTATCTGTCTCTATGTCTGTCTGTGTCTGTCTGTCTCTGTCTGTTTCTGTGTCTGTCTGTCTGTGTCTGTGTCTATGTCTGTCTGTCTGTCGCTGTGTCCGTCTGTCTGTGTCTGTCTGTGTGTGTTTTCTGTGTCTGTGTGTCTGTCTATCTGTCTGTCTGTCAGTGTCTGTCTCTGTCTGTCTGTCTCTGTGTCTGTCTGTCTGTGTCTGTTTGTCTCAGTGTCTCTGTCTGTCTGTCTTTCTCTCGCTGTGTCTCTGTCTGTCTCTGTGTCTCTGTGTCTGTCTGTCGGTCTGTCTGTCTCTGTGTCTTACTGTCTGTTTGTGTCTGTCTGTCTCTGTCTGTCTGTCTCTGTGTCTATCTGTCTGTCTCTGTCTGTCTGTCTCTGTGTCACTGTGTCTGTCTGTCTCTGTCTGTTTCTGTGTCTGTCTGTCTGTGTCTATGTCTGTCTGTCTGTCGCTGTGTCCGTCTGTCTGTGTCTGTCTGTGTGTGTTTTCTGTGTCTGTGTGTCTGTCTATCTGTCTGTCTGTCAGTGTCTGTCTCTGTCTGTCTGTCTCTGTGTCTCTGTGTCTGTCTGTCTGTGTCTGTTTGTCTCAGTGTCTCTGTCTGTCTGTCTTTCTCTCGCTGTGTCTCTGTCTGTCTGTCGCTGTGTCTGTCTGTCTGTCTTGTGTCTCTGTCTCTGTCTGTCTGTCTGTCTGTCTGTCTTTGTGTCTCTGTCTGTCTTTCTCTGTGTCACTGTGTCTGTCTGTCTGTCGCTGTGTCTGTCTGTCTGTGTCTGTCTGGCTGTGTGTCTCTGTGTCTGTCTGTCTGTGTGTCTATGTCTGTCTCTGTGTCTGTCTCTGTCTGTCTGTCTGTGCGTCTCTGTGTCTGTCTGTCTGTGTCTGTTTGTCTCAGTGTCTCTGTCTGTCTGTCTGTCTGTGTCAATGTCTGTCTGTGTGTGTCTGTCTTTGTGTCTGTCTGTCTCTGTCTGTCTGTCTGTGTGTCTCTGTGTCTGTCTGTCTCTGTGTCTCTGTCTGTCTGTCTCTGTGTCTGTCTGTCTGTCTCTGTGTGTTTTTGTCTGTCTGTCTCTGTGTCTATCTGTCTGTATCTGTCTGTATCTGTTTGTCTCAGTGTCTCTGTCTGTCTGTGTGTCTCTTTGTCTGTCTGTCTGTCTGTCTGTCTGTCGGTCTGTCTGTGTCTGTCTGTCTGTCTGTGTGTCTCTGTGTCTGTCTGTCTGTCTATGTCTGTCTGTCTGTCTCTGTGTCTGTCTCTGTCTGTCTCTGTGTCTGTCTGTCTGTCTGTGTCTCTGTCTGTCTGTCTATCTGTCTGTCTGTCTGTCTGTCTGTCTGTCTGTCTGTGTCTGTCTGTGTCTGTCTGTCTCTGTGTGTCTGTCTGTCTGTCTGTCTGTGTGTCTGTCCGTCGTTGTGTATGTCTGTCTGTCTGTCTGTCTGTCTCTGTGTCTGTCTGTCTGTCTCTGTGTCTGTCTGCCTGTCTGTCTCTGTGACTGTCTGTCTGTCTGTCTCTGTCTGTCTGTCTGTCTGTGTCTGTCTGTCTGTCTGTCTCATTCTGTCTGTCTGTCTGTGTGTCTGTCTGTCTCTGTTTGTCTGTCTTTCTGTGTCTGTTTGTCTCAGTGTCTCTGTCTGTCTGTCTGTGTGTCTTTTTGTCTGTCTGTCCCTGTCTGTCTGTCTGTCTTTGTGTCACTGTGTCTGTCTGTCTGTCTGTATTTCTCTGGCTGTGTCTCTGTCTGTCTGTCTGTCTGTCTGTCTCTGTCTGTCTCTGTGTCTCTATCTGTCTGTCTCTGTGTCTATCTGTCTGTGTCTGTTTGTCTCAGTGTCTCTGTCTGTCTTTCTGTCGCTGTGTGTCTGTCTGTCGCTGTGTCTGTCTTTGTGTCTCTGTCTGTCTGTCTGTCTGTCTCTGTCTGTCTCTGCGTCTGTCTGTCTCTGTGTCTCTGTCTGTCTGTCTGTCTGTCTGTGTCTGTCTGTCTCTATGTCTGTCTGTGTCTGCGTCTGTGTCTGTCTGTGTGTCTCTGTGTCTGTCTGTCTGTGTCTGCGTCTGTGTCTCTGTCTGTCTGTCTGTCTGTCTGTCTCTGTCTGTCTGTCTCTGTGTCTGTCTGTCTCTGTGTCTGTTTGTCTCTGTGTCTGTCTGTCTCTGTGTCTGTGTCTGTCTGTGTCTGTCTGTCTCTGTGTGTCTGTCTATCTGTCTGTGTCTCTGTATCTTTCTGTCTGTCTGTCGCTGTGTCTGTCTGTCGCTGTGTATGTCTGTCTGTCTGTCTGTCTCTGTCTGTCTGTCTCTGTGTCTGTCTGTCTGTCTCTGTGTCTGTCTGTCTTTCTGTCTGTCTGTGTCTGTCTCTGTGACTGTCTCTGTGACTGTCTGTCTCTGTCTGTCTGTCTCTGTGTCTCTCTGTCTGTTTGTGTGTCTGTCTCTGTCTGTCTGTCTCTGTCTGTCTGTCTCTGTGTTGCTGTGTCTGTCTGTCTGTGTCTGTCTGTCTGTGTCTGTCTGTCTGTGTGTCTCTGTGTCTGTTTCTGTGTCTGTCTGTCTGTGTCTATGTCTGTGTCTAAGTCTGTCTGTCTGTGTCTGTCTTTGTGTCTGTCTGCCTCTGTGTCTGTCTCTGTCTGTCTGTCTGTGCGTCTCTGTGTCTGTCTGTCTGTGTCTGTTTGTCTAAGTGTCTCAGTGTCTTTGTCTGTGTGTCTTTTTGTCTGTCTGTCTGTCTGTCTGTCTCTGTCTGTTTGTCTGTGTCTGTTTCTCAGTGTCTCTGTCTGTCTGTCTGTGTCTGTGTCTCTGTCTGTCTGTCTGTCTCTGTGTGTCTGTCTGTGTCTCTGTGTCTTTCTGTCTGTCTGTCGCTGTGTCTATCTGTCTGTCTGTCGCTGTTTATGTCTGTCTGTCTGTCTCTGTGTCTGTCTGTCTGTCTATGTCTGTCTGTCTGTCTCTGTGTCTGTCTCTGTCTGTTTGTGTCTGTCTGTCTGTGTCTGTCTCTGTCTGTCTGTCAATGTGTCACTGTGTCTGTCTGTCTCTATGTCTGTCTGTGGCTGTCTGTGTCTGTCTGTCTCTGTCTGTTTCTATGTCTGTCTGTCTGTGTCTGTCTGTGTCTGTCTCTATCTCTGTCTGTCTGTCGCTGTGTCTGTCTGTCTGTGTCAGTCTGTCTGTCTGTCTGTCTGTGTCTGTCTCTGTCTGTCTGTCTGTGTGTCTCTGTGTCTGTCTGTCTGTGTCTGTCTCTGTCTGTCTGTCTGTGTGTCTCTGTGTCTGTCTGTCTGTGTCTGTCTGTCTGTGTGCATCTGTCTATCTGCCTCTGTGTCTGTCTGTGTCTGTCTGTTTGTCTCTGTCTGTCTGTGTGTCTGTGTCTCTGTCTGACTGTCTGTGTCTGTCTCTGTCTGTCCATCTATGTGTCACTGTGTCTGTCTGTCTGTCTGTCTGTCTGTGTCTGTTTGTCTCAGTGTCTCTGTCTATCTGTCTTTCTTTCGCTGTGTCTCTGTCTGTCTGTCGCTGTGTCTGTCTGTCTGTCTTGTGTCTCTGTCTGTCTGTCTTTGTGTCTCTGTCTGTCTCTGTGTCTCTGTGTGTCTGTCTGTCTGTCTGCCTGTCTCTGTGTCACTGTGTCTGTCACTGTGTCTGTCTGTCTGTGTCTGTCTGTCTGTCTGTCTGTCTGTCTGTCTGTCTCTGTCTCTGTGTCTTTCTGTCTGTCTGTCGCTGTGTCTATTTGTCTGTCTGTCGCTCTTTATGTCTGTCTGTCTGTCTCTGTGTCTGTCTGTCTGTCTGTCTCTGTCTTTGTCTGTCTGTCTCTGTGTCTGTCTGTCTGTCTCTGTGTCTGTCTGTCTGTCTCTGTCTCTGTGTTTGTCAAGGCTCCTGCTCTTCCGTTGGTCGAAAAGCTCCAGGGAGCTTGTCGTCTTTCCGACAGATTCTACAATGTAAATTGCAGAATCTGTCTTGAGAGACTGACAAAGTATTAAATAAGAGCAACATATGGAGTGTGAATGTCAGTGATATCAGTACTATGTGTACGTATTAAATGATGAGTGTGTGAGAGTGTGTATGTGCAGGTGTTGGACAGTGCATGAAAACGGTCTGTCTGTCTGTCTGTCTGTCTGTCTGTCTGTCTGTCTGTGTGTCTGTCTGTCTCTGCGTCTGTCTGTCTCTGTGTCTTTGTCTGTCTGTGTCTGTCTGTCTCTATGTCTGTCTGTGTCTGCGTCTGTGTCTGTCTGTGTGTCTCTGTGTCTGTCTGTCTGTGTCTGTGTCTCTGTCTGTCTGTCTATCTGTCTGTCTGTCTCTGTCTGTCTGTCTCTGTGTCTGTCTGTCTCTGTGTCTGTTTGTCTCTGTGTCTGTCTGTCTCTGTCTGTCTGTGTCTGTGTGTCTGTCTGTCCATCTGTGTCTCTGTATCTTTCTGTCTGTCTGTCGCTGTGTCTATCTGTCTGTCGCTGTGTATGTCTGTCTGTCTGTCTGTCTCTGTCTGTCTGTCTCTGTGTCTGTCTGTCTGTCTCTGTGTCTGTCTGTCTTTCTGTCTGTCTGTGTCTGTCTCTGTGACTGTCTCTGTGACTGTCTGTCTGTCTCTGTCTGTCTGTCTCTGTGTCTCTCTGTCTGTTTGTGTGTCTCTGTGTCTGTCTGTCTGTCTCTGTCTGTCTGTCTCTGTGTTGCTGTGTCTGTCTGTCTGTGTCTGTCTGTCTGTGTCTGTCTGTCTGTGTGTCTCTGTGTCTGTCTGTCTGTTTCTGTGTCTGTCTGTCTGTTTCTGTGTCTGTCTGTCTGTGTCTATGTCTGTGTCTAAGTCTGTCTGTCTGTGTCTGTCTTTGTGTCTGTCTGCCTCTGTGTCTGTCTCTGTCTGTCTGTCTGTCTGTCTGTGCGTCTCTGTGTCTGTCTGTCTGTGTCTGTTTGTCTAAGTTTCTCAGTGTCTTTGTCTGTCTGTCTTTTTGTCTGTCTGTCTGTCTCTGTCTGTTTGTCTGTGTCTGTTTCTCAGTGTCTCTGTCTGTCTGTCTGTGTCTGTGTCTCTGTCTGTCTGTCTGTCTCTGTGTGTCTGTCTGTCTCTCTGTGTCTTTCTGTCTGTCTGTCGCTGTGTCTATCTGTCTGTCTGTCGCTGTTTATGTCTGTCTGTCTGTCTCTGTGTCTGTCTGTCTGTCTCTGTGTCTGTCTGTCTCTGTGTTTGTCAAGGCTCCTGCTCTTCCGTTGGTCGAAAAGCTCCAGGGAGCTTGTCGTCTTTCCGACAGATTCTACAATGTAAATTGCAGAATCTGTCTTGAGAGACTGACAAAGTATTAAATAAGAGCAACATATGGAGTGTGAATGTCAGTGATATCAGTACTATGTGTACGTATTAAATGATGAGTGTGTGAGAGTGTGTATGTGCAGGTGTTGGACAGTGCATGAAAACTGTCGGTCTGTCTGTCTGTCTGTCTGTCTCTGTGTCTGTTTGTCTCAGTGTCTCTGTCTGTCTGTCTGTCTGTCTGTGTGTCTTTTTGACTGTCTGTCTGTCTCTGTCTGTTTCTGTGTCTGTCTGTCTGTCTGTGTCTGTCTGTCTATGTCTGTCTGTCTGTGTCTGTCTCTGTGTCTGTCTGTCTCTGTCTCAGTCTGTCTGTCTGTCTGTTTGTCTCAGTGTCTCTGTCTGTCTGTCTGTGTGTCTTTTTGACTGTCTGTCTGTCTCTGTCTGTGTCAATGTCTGTCTGTCTCTGTCTCAGTCTGTCTGTCTCTGTCTGTCTGTCTGTCTGTGTGTCTCTGTGTCTGTCTTTTTGTCTGTTTGTCTGTCTGTCTCTGTGTCTATCTGTCTGTATCTGTTTGTCTCAGTGTCTCTGTCTGTCTGTCTGTCTTTGTCTGTCTGTCTGTGTGTCTCTGTGGCTGTCTGTGTCTGTCTGTCTGTCTGTGTCTGTGCCTGTCTCTGTCTGTCTGTGTCTGTCTGTCTCTGAGTATATCTATCCGTCTCTGTCTGTCTGTCTCTGTGTCACTGTGTCTGTCTGTCTCTATGTCTGTCTGTGGCTATCTGTGTCTGTCTGTCTGTCTGTTACTGTGTCTGTCTGTCGCTGTGTCTGTCTGTCTGTGTGTCTCTGTCAGTCTGTCTGTCTATCTGTCTCTGTCGGTCTGTCTGCCTGTCTGTGTCTGTTTGTCTCAGTGTCTCTGTCTGTCTGTCTGTCTGTCTGTCTTTTTGACTGTCTGTCTGTCTCTGTCTGTGTCAATGTCTGTCTGTCTGTGTCTGTCTTTGTGTCTGTCTGTCTCTGTCTCAGTCTGTCTGTCTCTGTGTCTGTCTGTCTCTGTGTCTGTCTGTCTGTCTCTGTGTCTTTTTGTCTGTTTGTCTGTCTGTCTCTGTGTCTATCTGTCTGTATATGTTTGTCTCAGTGTCTCTGTCTGTCTGTGTCTTTTTGTCTGTCTGTCTTTGTCTGTCTGTCTGTCTGTCTGTCTGTCTGTCTGTGTCTGTCTGTCTGTTTTTGTCTGTCTGTCTCTGTCTGTCTGTCTCTGTCTGTCTGTCTGTCTCTGTGTCACTGTGTCTGTCTGTCTCTATGTCTGTGTCTGTCTGTCTCTGTCTGTTTCTGTGTCTGTCTGTCTGTGTCTATGTCTGTCTGTCGCTGTGTCTGTCTGTCTGTGTCTGTCTGTCTGTGTGTCTCTGTGTCTGTCTCTGTCTGTCTGTCTGTCTCTGTCTGTGTCTGTCTGTCTCTGTGTCTATCTGTCTGTATCTGTTTGTCTCAGTGTCTCTGTCTGTCTGTCTGTCTTTGTCTGTCTGTCTGTGTGTCTCTGTGGCTGTCTGTGTCTGTCTGTCTGTCTGTGTCTGTGCCTGTCTCTGTCTGTCTGTGTGTCTCTGAGTCTATCTGTCCGTCTCTGTCTGTCTGTCTCTGTGTCACTGTGTCTGTCTGTCTCTATGTCTGTCTGTGGCTATCTGTGTCTGTCTGTCTGTCTGTTACTGTGTCTGTCTGTCGCTGTGTCTGTCTGTCTGTGTGTCTCTGTCAGTCTGTCTGTCTATCTGTCTCTGTCGGTCTGTCTGCCTGTCTGTGTCTGTTTGTCTCAGTGTCTCTGTCTGTCTGTCTGTCTGTGTGTCTTTTTGACTGTCTGTCTGTCTCTGTCTGTGTCAATGTCTGTCTGTCTGTGTCTGTCTTTGTGTCTGTCTGTCTCTGTCTCAGTCTGTCTGTCTCTGTGTCTGTCTGTCTCTGTGTCTGTCTGTCTGTCTCTGTGTCTTTTTGTCTGTTTGTCTGTCTGTCTCTGTGTCTATCTGTCTGTATATGTTTGTCTCAGTGTCTCTGTCTGTCTGTGTCTTTTTGTCTGTCTGTCTTTGTCTGTCTGTCTGTGTCTCTCTGTCTGTCTGTCTGTGTCTGTGTCTGTCTGTCTGTTTTTGTCTGTCTGTCTCTGTCTGTCTGTCTCTGTCTGTCTGTCTCTGTGTCACTGTGTCTGTCTGTCTCTATGTCTGTGTCTGTCTGTCTCTGTCTGTTTCTGTGTCTGTCTGTCTGTGTCTATGTCTGTCTGTCGCTGTGTCTGTCTGTCTGTGTCTGTCTGTCTGTGTGTCTCTGTGTCTGTCTCTGTCTGTCTGTCTGTCTCTGTCTGTGTCTGTCTGTCTGTGTCTGTCTGTCTCTGTGTCTGTCTGTCTCTATGTCTGTCTGTGGCTGTCTGTGTCTGTCCGTCTGTCTGTTTGTGTGTCTGTCTGTCTGTCTGTGTCTGTGTGTCTCTGTTTCTGTGTCTATGTCTGTCTGTCTGTCTGTCTCTGTCTGTCTGTCTGTTTCTGTGTCTGTCTGTCTCTGTGTCTCTGTCTGTCTGTCTGTGTCTTTCTGTCTGTCTGTCGCTGTGTATGTCTGTCTGTCTGTCTCTGTTTGTCTGTCTGTCTGTCTCTGTGTCTGTCTGTCTCTGTGTCTGTCTGTGTGTCTCTGTGTCCGTCTGTCTGTCTCTGTGTCTGTCTGTCTGTCTGTCTGTCTGTTTGTGTCTGTCTGTCTGTGTGTCTGTGTCTGTCTGTCTCTGTGTCTGTCTGTCTGTCTGTCTCTATGTCTGTCTGTGGCTGTCTGTGGCTGTCTGTCTGTCTGTCTGTGTCTGTGTGTCTCTGTCTATGTCTGTCTGTCTGTCTGTCTCTGTGTCTGTCTGTCTGTCTGTCTCTATGTCTGTCTGTGGCTGTCTGTGGCTGTCTGTCTGTCTGTCTGTGTGTCTCTGTCTATGTCTCTGTCTGTCTGTCTGTGTCTCTGTGTCTTTCTGTCGCTGTGTATGCCTGTCTGTCTGTCTGTCCCTGTTTGTCTGTCTGTCTGTCTGTCTGTCTCTGTCTGTCTCTGTGTCTGTCTGTGTCTGTCTGTGTGTCTCTGTGTCTGTCTGTCTGTGTCTGTCTGTCTGTCTCTGTGTCTGTCTGTCTGTCTGTCTCTGTGTCTGTCTGTCTGTTTGTGTCTGTCTGTCTATGTGTCTGTGTCTCTGTCTGTCTCTGTCTCTGTCTGTCCGTCTCTGTGTCACTGTGTCTGTTTGTCTGTGTCTGTTTGTCTCAGTGTCTCTGTCTGTCTGTCTCTGTCTGTCTGTCTGTCTGTCTGTCTTTGTGTCTCTGTCTGTCTCTGTGTGTCTGTCTGTCTGTCTGTGTCTGTCTCTGTGTCTCTGTGTGTCTGTCTGTGTCTGTCTGTCTGTCTCTGTCTGTGTCTGTCTCTGTGTCTGTCTGTCTGTCTCTGTGTCTGTCTGTCTGTCTGTCTCTGTCTTTGTCTGTCTGTCTCTGTGTCTGTCTGTCTGTCTCTGTGTCTGTCTGTCTGTCTCTGTCTCTGTGTTTGTCAAGGCTCCTGCTCTTCCGTTGGTCGAAAAGCTCCAGGGAGCTTGTCGTCTTTCCGACAGATTCTACAATGTAAATTGCAGAATCTGTCTTGAGAGACTGACAAAGTATTAAATAAGAGCAACATATGGAGTGTGAATGTCAGTGATATCAGTACTATGTGTACGCATTAAATGATGAGTGTGTGAGAGTGTGTATGTGCAGGTGTTGGACAGTGCATGAAAACTGTCGGTCTGTCTGTGTCTGTCTGTCTTTGTCTGTCTGTGTCTGTCTGTCTGTGTGTCTCTGTGTCTGTCTGTCTGTGTGTCTCTGTGTCTGTCTGTCTGTCTGTCTGTCTATGTCTGTCTGTCTGTCTCTGTGTCTGTCTCTGTCTTTCTGTCTGTTTGTGTCTGTCTGTCTTTGTCTGTGTCTGTCTGTCTCTATGTCTGTCTGTGGCTGTCTGTGTCTGTCTGTCTCTGTCTGTTTCTATGTCTGTCTGTCTGTGTCTGTCTCTATCTCTGTCTGTCTGTCGCTGTGTCTGTCTGTCTGTGTCAGTCTGTCTGTCTGTCTGTCTGTCTGTCTGTCTGTCTCTGTCTGTCTGTCTGTGTGTCTCTGTGTCTGTCTGTCTGTCTGTCATTTGACACGGCTTGATAATTAGTCAACTAGTTACTTCATCAGTACAGAATCATTACTCAATAACCTGTCCATTAGTTAACCTTTTTATGTCCTAAAGTAAAGTGACACATCATGAGTAGTCTTTCATTACTTCATCATCATCTTTACAATTAGTTCCTTAACAAATAAAATCACAGCCAGCAGAATTCTTGCAAAGAGTTTAATTCATTATTTTCAGACCACATACACATTAATATGACCATCCATGTTATTCTGTACAAGGTGCTGACACACCAAACCGACAAAGAACTAGCGGCAACAAAAGCCAGCTGTTGCGTCGTCTACGTCGCCTCACGTCACCCTGTGTCAGTTGCATTTGAACACACTACAAAGACTTCACTCAACGCTTGAAACGGTTATTCATCTATTTTGGCACTGCCCCATTGTCAAAAGGCTCTGGAGTAATATTTGTAATTTTATTGCGAACAATATTAAAAAATAATTTAAGCTGTTTTGGAGGATGTGCTGTTTAGACTTTTTGACTTTAATAGAAATACGGCAAAACCCATTGAAAGATGTATTATTAATCTCATCTTACTTTTGGCAAGGTTTCACATTCACAAATGTAAGTTTACACATAGAAAACCTTCTTTTGTTGCTTTCGTTACATCAATTCCATTAAATTTTCCATTAATCAAAAGGCAATCAAAACCATTAATATTTGTTATCACTTTAATATTTTCTTGTAAACTCTTATCCCCCTGGCATATGTGATATGTGACATATATGTGTAATGTTGAAGATCTGCTTTCTGTAAACTTCCTCTCATAAATAAAGTTGTGAAAAAAAAAAAGACTACATCTGACAGCCAAGTGGCACGTAGGTTCTGCGCCTGCGTGAAAGGAAAAAAACGCAAAAAGGAAAACCAGAACTCCGCTGAATGCATGAGATGATTCAGTGATCATTACCTACTCATTTTGATGTCTCACTTTACTTTTGGGTACACAAAAAGAGTAGGTAATGATTAAGTAATAGTTAGTTCCTCATTAGTTCCTCAGCAACTACTGAAGTTTGATCAGGAGTGACAATCACTTAGCATTAACTAATAGTTCCTCATTCATTCCAATTCTGTTTCTTAGTAACTACTTTAAATTTTTTGCACCTCAAACAACTGTACTGTGAACAACGGTGTGATCAGTATACAGTACTTTACACGCACCCCGCATGATAAATTCTTTAAGCTTGGCCTACCTAAAATGTGACACACTATCATATTTATTTCTAAGGCATCATCGTACAGAATAACATGGATGGTCATATTAATGTGTATGTGGTCTGAAAATAATGAATTAAACTCTTTGCAAGAATCCTGCTGGCTGTGATTTTATTTGTTAAGGAACTAATTGTAAAGATGATGATGATGAAGTAATGAAAGACTACTACTGGGGACTGTTGAGACTATAACCTGATTTTTTAAATAAAGGTTTTTACAATTATAAACAAAACTCTCTAATTTTCATTCATTTCCACTGTCGTAAGGTGTTGCCGCATGACAACATCAACAAGAAATTACTAAAAATATACATTTTTTTTGAAAATGTCTCTTGATTATGTTTACTTGGTCTACTTTATGACAAAAAACCCCATCCCAAACATTTTTTTACCAACTGGCATCATGATGCGTACCATAGAGGGTTAAAGGAAGACTCGACCCATTAAACGAACATTTGTAAATCAATTAGTCGTGCTTTCTTACCTTGAACTCGTGGAGCTGCTTTCCTCAAAGGTGTCCACAGAAAAGGACGAACAAATCTGTTTTCTGATGGACCGGGGAACTTGTTCAGCAACAGCACAACTGTATCAAATATTCAGACAAAATTAAATTAATTACTCTGTAAACAGCTTAAAATATTTTGACTGCACTGACAAATATTCAACTTTTTGCATGAAAAACACGCTGAACTACAGAAAAAGTGACAATTAGTACTTTTTACATGTAAAAACAGGTGAAGCTGTTTGACAGGATTTCACACTTACATGAATCGTTCTCTGGGTTCAGAGAATGTAGAGTATTTGATGTCTCTGCGTCCATGTTGTTTCCTGAGTGAACTTGATAGAAATGTCTCCAAAAAAAATCGTGTATGTCTCTCTCCAATGCTTGTGTAAAACTGTGGTCTGCTCACCAGTTTCTGTATGTTCTGAGTTCTTTTGGTTCCGAGTTTCATTTTGGAGCATCACGTTTTGATGGCAGGCTAAAATACCATGGCAACCAAAAAACTACCATTGGTTCTAAAACACAGAGCAGGCAAATTCAAAAAGCCAAAATCAAATAACAAGATTATTACACATTTATCATGTGATTATTATGATGTTATTTGTGTATTGATGGTAAATTATTGATGAGACCTGCATTCATTGTTTTCTTTGGCCACTCCAGGACAGTGCAACAAGCTGCTGTTATGCACGCTCCCGTGTGCCTTGCCTCTCTGCAGCTCTGCCACAGCTTTCACAGTGTGCAATACTAGCTAATGTTTGCTAAAAAATGGAGTCTGGTAACATCAAGAAATGACCTGACGTACTTTTTCTGCCCCTTTTCACATTTTCAGATGTGGTGGCCAAAATAAATGACTCTAAAACAAATGCATCAGTGTGACGAATTGCAAATAAACAAGAATAAGCAAGTGCCATCAAATATAAAATAATAGGGCACCTTAATGCACTTTAACCTGATCGCTTTTAGTGACTCAACTCTGAGTTACTCATTTTCTTCCTCCACATTCTGCATTTCTTGGGGCTCAGCTTTGCTGTTTTGCATCAGAACAAAAGTAATTTAGATAAATTCAACATTCAAGTTCGGTGGAGTGTGCATGTACTTTTTATGTAGCCTCCATATTGTCAGTTTCTGTGTTGCATCTTTCATTTACCACCTGATGATAAAACACGTCTTGTTTAGTGCATGTTTCTTTTAAAGAGATATTTCTGATTTTTTAAGTGGGGTTGTATGAGGTACTTTTCCATAGTCAGTGTATTACAGACAGTAGTTGTTGGTCAGCAAGCTCCCAGTTTAGAGAAGCAGATGTGAGTAGCACCATGAAATGTACTGCTGTGAAGGGGGCAGTACAAAACATATTTCAGCCACCTAAAAAATATCAATAACAGTTTCAATATTGCCTATATTGAGAATATTTTCACCATGTTACCTTGACACAGACACAGACGTTATTTGGACATTATTTAGTCAGTCCAAATGAAACCTTTTAATCCCCAAAGTCACACAATTACACAAACAGGCAGCAGCAGACCAGCCACTCCTGCACTGTAAAAAAAAAAAAAAAAAAAAAAAAACAAAAAAAAACTGTAAAAAAAACAGTAAAAGCAATGGCAGCAAAGTTTCCAAACAGATACCGTAAAATTACAGTTAATAACTGTATCACAGAACTACATACAATAACTGTAAAAATACAGAGTAGATGTTACAGTCAAAATTAATTAAAATACAGTATATTATAGTTGATAAATGCCCATTATACTGTAAAATAACACAGATATTATGTCAAAAAACATTAAAGTCAGATACCTTTCACATTAAGCTCTGTAATTTAACGGTATACATTATGTATTTTAGGAAACAGCCAAGGCTATCTACAGGAATTACATGTTAAAATACTATTTTTTCCATGTACAATAACAAAGTTATAACATATAAAAACAAAGTAGGTTCATAAAACTTAAGATAAATATCTGCAAATTTACAGTATTAATCTGTCATTTTAGAGAATTCCACTGGACAGTGGAAAAACAAGCTAAATACATTACAAATACATCAAAAATAGCTACATGTAAGGTCAATCCCTGTAAATTAAGGGTATTTAGTAGTCATTTCATGAAACTGTCTTGTCCATCTACACGGATTTGCTGCATAATTGTGGTTTCCCCAAGTAAAAAAAAAACAATGACACAATGTATAAACAAAATATGTACCTTTAATCAAATAGGAATTTCTGCACATTTACAGTATTAGTTATTTTAGAGAATCGGCCTATGGAAAATTAAACACTGTACATCAAAATACATTAATATGTATATTTAAAGATAATATCTGTAAATTTAGGGTATTAAACAATCATTTTAGTAATCTGAACAAATATTGTTAAAAACTTTCATTTGACAGAAAAACAAGGATAGTAAGTCATTACACATTAAAACAGCTAAAGCAATCTCTGTAAATGTAAAGTATTCAGCAGTTACTTTATATAATTAATTAATTAATATTTCTGGCGGTGGATAGATGGACCATAGTTATTAACAGAAAAGCATTACAGATTTTGCTCTTTATTTTGATATTCATAACTTTTGTGTTGTACTGTCCATACTGCGAGTCCAAAATATTGGGCAGCTTCTTCAGCAGCTGCTCCTGTGCTCTACACGCAAGTTACTTTGACTAGACCTCCATATGCATTCATTGCAAGACAAAACTGGAACTAGAAACATCTTTCATCTATACGTAACATCAGCATAAGAACTACGTACCTACAAAAAAATAAATAAATTATGTGTACTTGGGAGTTTTTTGAGTTTGGCCCATGTTCCACTTGTCAACATGGAGAGGGTGGACTTCATGTCCTACACTACAGCCAGCCACCAGGGGGCGATTGAGATGTTTTGGCTTTACTTGAGGAGCTGTCATGCTGTCCATCATACTGTATTACTAATGTACTATTCACGCTAAGTATGTCAGATTGAGTATGTAGTGTTTCAGCTGCATAGTATGTGGATTATGTGTGCAAGAAATGCCCGCATGTATACTAAATTATCAAGAATTTTTGAGTATGCAGTGTGAGCTGATTGCACATACTGAACTCAGTGCATTGCTAGCCTGATACTCAGAATTGTCATTTCGTTTCACTGCATTATTCAGTCAGACCGTGCTCTCATAGTAGCCGTTAGCATAGCAGCTAAGTGTCAAAGTAATTTCTCAAGATACAAGGTGCTACACACAACTTTTGGAGACAGATGGACCTGGTTTTGTCCAGAAGCCATCAAAATGTGCAGGGGTAATACAACTCTGATACGAGGTGTCCTAAGAGGCTAGGCATTGGGGTATATTTCATCCCCAACATCCCATTACCTAAACCACATCTAAACAGAGCTAAATGTCTCTGGTAGATTAAGCTGTGTGGTAGACCACAGTCAACTCAACACAAAGAAGATAAACAAGGATGTCTACATTTGTTATAAGGCAAGTCAACATTGTGGATGTATGGTATGGATTCTTTTTTCACCGCAGTGAAAAAGCAACATATCCCTGTGGGATGGCAGTTAAAATTTGAAATAATTACATAGGTTTTTCTAACATATACTAGCAGAATCTACTACAAAATATATCTAGTAGAATCTACTACTCTCTAACTTTGAGGCCTTTTTCTCAATGCAATGAATGTGTATTGGGAGCTGGACTCTGTTCCACAATTGTGAAGCACAGGAGCAGCTTATGAAGACGATCAGCAATATTTGGACTTAGGTCAAAGCCATTAAACTTTGTAACTAGGATACATTCAATTTGGGCAATACATACTGTGCGTGAGAAACTGCTGTCAGATCATTTCATACTGTCTGTTCATTTGCTTGGCTGCTGGGGCCTCCTTAAATACGTCCGATTGTCCGGCTAGGGAGAAAACAGGCATTTGTTTAGACAATCCATGTAAACCTTTTGGCATTTTACAGACAAACATTCATGAGAACTGAAATTATCATTTCTAATTTGAGTTGCTTTTTTATTATCATAGATTACCAGGAATCCTGAAGTTAATTTCAATACCTTTTTAAAAGACCTTCTCAAAATATTTGAAGACCTCGTCGCCACTTCAAGCAGTAATCAGCAACACATCTTTAACTTACTAAACAGTTGTAGTTTGCAATTAAATCTATAGAGCACAACCATACAACAGAATTCAGATAAGATGGGAAGGAACAAAGCTCAAAAGTATAAATCAAACCAAAGGCAAGGATTGAACTGAGGAAGAACTGATATATGGAGAGAGACATTTCCAAAGAGTCAAATTTACACGTGGAGTATTAAGGATTGACTTAATCTTGTTCATGTCAATTAATCATGGTGTTCACTGTTGCCATGACAGTAAAGGTTGAATATCTTTAAGGAATTTGAAAACTTGTCTCCAGTGATCATTTTAACCAAAACCATGATCTTTTCATAGTTCTAATCAAGTGGGTTTTGTGCCTAAACCTAACTAGACATTAACCACAGCGTCACACCTTAAAACTCACTCCCTAAAGATACACATGTGTGAAAATATCACAAAATATCCAGGTGTGAGGGCAGTGTAAATTGTTCATCAAGGGTGGAGATAATTGTTCATTAATCATAATCAAGGTTAAAAGTTAAATTAATCATGATTTTGACTTTTGCCATAATTGCCCAGCCCTACAATAAACCGTATCATAGTATATCATTGCCCTATACCTGATGTAAATGGAGAGGGACTATGATTCGTTTTCTATTTTGTGTGTGTGTGTGTGTGTGTGTGTGTGTGTGCACTCACTTTGACTGCGCAAGGTGAAGCATTGAGGTGTGTCTGTTTTCTTGGCCAGATCATTCTGCAGAAGGTACCATCAGTGCTAATGAAGGTCATTATTTCCACTGGAGGATTCATCAGTTTGTTTTTTTTAATTTGAAAATGTATTTGACATTAATCATCACTCACTTCAGGTTGGCACAATTACAGCAGTACATGTCTGCCTTGTGATCCACAAGCCACTGAACATTTCTAGCAAAGCCAACAATGTGCCAAACTAAGAGAGACACAGAAGAGCAGAAATAAAGAGTGATAAATATTCTCTTTAGAGATTACACTCAGCACATTACTCTACTCCTATCAACATTATATTCTTAAAAGTAAGATTTGCTCAAGAGAAAACATGAAACATGTCAATCACAGATCTTGATAACGCGTCTCTTTCCAAAATAGATTCATGCAGTTATATACTGAGTTTTACAGAGGCATAAACATGGTCTTACCTTCTCCAGGTCAAAGTCTCTTTCTTTTTTTTACAGGCATGACATCAATACAAGCAGCTGGCACACACATATGGGGAAACAGGAGAAAAAAAGTCAGCCTTGCTCTGTCCAAAGCTAATAAAAGCTCACAAATTAACATATACCAAAAATTCTTTACTCCCAAAATGTCATTTATCTATACAGTCATCATAGTCTTGCTGCACCTCTGGTGGTAATGTCAGCCAGTGCATCTCCGCTGAGACAGGTAGGAAGTATGTCCATCTGCGCAGGCTTTAATTACAAGCTCAAATCTAGTTTTATAGATCGGAAAAATGTTATTTGTCCTTACCATCTCCATGGAAATAGGACAGTAATTCCAATCTAGTGAACCACAGTCTTTGTTGTATCTCATTGGGTTGAGTAGCCATTCTCACTGGGAGTCATCCTCTATCATATATTAAATATATGTAACCCGTCTCCATTTTCTCTGTTGTGTCCCGAGTTGGAAAGGAGACGCAGGAGTCAGGACTGGATCTCTAAATCTTTACTTGGCAACTGTGGCGACAAACAGAAACACACAGAAATCGTGAGCTGTGTGTGAGCTAGAAAAGGCTTTTTAGCTTATGAAATGTTATAAATAAAATAATCAATTTTGCACAGTAAAATTAAATTACAAAAAAATAACACAAATTGGTCCTTTAGACATGTTAGTTTCTGCTTTCAATGATTCAGTATTTAAAGTTCAACAGGAAACAAAAATAAATAAGATCTGTAATTCTACTTTTTAAAAATAGATTAAACAATTAGGCAACCAAACGGTTCATTCTCACTGCGGGACGGATTTGCGTATATTCGCGCAGCGCTTTTCTGCGTTGTGGTGCGGAATTTCACATTGTTGTGTTTCAATTCCGCGCAGTGTGAACGGGTGTGTGTGAACATGGACGAGAGTAGTAGCAGTAGCAGCAGCGAGCTAGCAAGCTAACGTTTAACAAGCGTCAACATGAACTTTCTTTAGCACTTACACTCTCACCGCAGCCACCAAGCTGGACAATGGACTGCCAGTCCTTTAATTCATTGTTCATAAAATCATACTGTCTGTTATCAAAAAGGACGGGGTGATGTGAAACGAGGTTTATCAACCTTTCTCCCATACTGTCCTGCCTGACTGGATTTCGGACTCTCCCGGGTCTGCGCGACTATAAACAAACAAGTTCATTGGTCCAGCTGTGTAGTTCCGTCGGCGAATTCCGCGGGGGTCAAAGTCTGGGCGGAAACTTTTTTCACCGCACGAAAGTTCCGCCCCGGTGTGCAAACTTCCATAAGAACCCATGAAATCAGTTTTTATATTTTTCGCGAGAATAATCCGCGCGGATATTCGCCCTCAGTGAGAATGGACATGGCAACTAGAAAACCCACATTTCACTACCTCAGTGTAACATTTAAATCCAAATGGAATATCACAGTCAGCAGGCATCTGTAGGCCTATCATTTAGCAGCAACTTGTAATTTACAGAGCAAATAGACCCAGAGATTAACACTTAAAACATTATTTAAACACAAACGAACAAACATCTCCACACCTGTGGCGCTAGACAGAAATAAACTCTCCTGGTGAAAAGAGCAGACTCTAGAAAGGGAAGACAGCAGTGAGCAGGCTAACTTAGCATGCTAATGCTAGAACGAAGCTAATAAAAAAAACTTAAATCAACGGTCTCAAGTCTCTGCGGGACTCATGCAGGACGAGTGGGACATTACACAGAGCAGCATACAGCAGTTTGACCGCATTCAAATCACGATTAACAACTTTTAAGAACATACACAAGCAGAGAGCAACACAATTAGACCAACCTCTGGCCATGTTAGAAAAGGCTTTGACCGACAGCGCACTTATTAATACTTAGGCTGCCATCAGTCACAAAACACTTGCTATCTGCTAACAATAGCTTATATGATGGTAGCAAGTTATCAGAGGGATGCTGACAGTAGCTTCAAGACTGTCCACTGAGGTACGAAAATGAATTAATATATAGTTCACATGCGTTATCTGGGACACTTACCTCAAACAGCGTTTGGTTGACATGTACTTTGTGGTTGTTTCATACATCCTCCTTGAAAATCACTCGCCCATGAGAGCACGTCTTTCACGTGCATGACACATGACATGCCCACGAACAACCTGATTGGACGGACAGTAGCGCGAATCCCAACTATGTGCAATATCCATAGACTGTATAAAATAAGGCAATATCACACTGACCATGCACCTTTTTTTATTCACCTGTTTACATAACTTGTCCATTTTATCTTATTTATTATCTTGTCTTTTTTGTGATTTTATTTATAGGCTTGCACTGATGGAGATGCTCTTAATCTCACTGTACTTGTGTATAGTGACAATAAAGGTGTTCTATTCTATTCTATTGGTCATTCTTGGCCGGTTGGTCGTTATGGGCGGGACGAAGCAAACTGGAAATAGGCGCCAAGTTTGAAATTTGAATCTGCCTAGTCTGAAGTCTGAAGTCTGAAGTGAATTAAGTGCGTTTCTAATGAAAATAAATAAATAAAAACAGGGCTGCAACATGTGTAAATGTGAAAAAAGTAAAGGGGTTTGAACATACTATGTATGTATGTATGTATACATATATCCCAATATCTCCAAATCTACAGGCATTTCATTGTTTTAAAGTCAAAACCTGTCAGAATATAGAATACTTTTTGTAAAACTGCATTATTTCCATAAAATAATATTTTAAATTGTCTTTCTACAGTAATGTACGGTTAAAAAATATAAAATCACTTTAAGCACGCATGCTAATAACCTGCAATTTTGTGGAAATATTGACAGATTTCTGTAATTTTACATTTCTTCATTACAATTATTAGGAAAGATCTGTAAAATGACATCACATATGTAAAATTACATTTGAATATGAAAAAGACGTGTTAAGTTGCCTTTAAAAACATAATGATAATGTAATCTTATTATGGTTAATATTTTGTAATTTTAAGGGTAAATGTTTAAATTACTGCTGATATATGTTAATCTACAGTTATTGTCTTATTGAAAATGGTGATAAACCTGTAAAAAAATAATAATAATAATTTATGCAAAATTACAGTGGAATGTATACCATATAAATGGTAAAAATTTAAATTACTCCCAATATCTGTAAATATACAGGCATTTTATTGTTTAAAAAAAAGCAAAAATCTGTAAGAATACAGAATGCTTTCTGTAAAATTACATTATTTAAATTGCACTTTTTGTAAAATAATATACTTTAAGTTGTCTTTATACAGTAATGTACAGTAAATTACTTTTGTGTTTGTACAAATACTACTCATTACCTCTAAAAAAAAACATAAAATCACCATAACCACACATGCTTAATGACCTGCAATTTTATGGAAAACACTACAGATTTCTGTAATAAATTGTCATTAAAAAACATAACATTAATGTAATCTTAAATTATGGTTAATTAACTGTAATTTTAAAAATTAAATCTAAAATTACTGAAAATATCTGTGAATCTACTAGCATTTCATTGTTTTATTGGAAAACAGGAAAAATCTGTAAAAAATTACATAAAATTTCCTGTAGAATTACATTTTTTTCTTACAGTGTGTGTTGAGGTAAGGTAAGGTGAAATGACTGTTTTTGCAATATGACAGCTTCAGTTCACAGTCCAAAATTGTTGTCTGATGGCAAGGTAAAGAGATGAATTGAATACTACTGTATAGTATACTTAAACTGATACAAGTTCTGATATAGATTTTTTTAGTTGCTTAGTGTTGTTGTGTTTTAGGTGGCTAAAATAAATTGTGCTGCTGGCCCAGTCCACAGCAGCGTACTGCTTAGCTTCCTTGGTGGTTAGTGTAAGGACATGATGGGGTTGTTGCCTAGCAAGATGCAAGTGTTTTTTACTAGTGGCATTCGACTTTGGAAAACAAAAACAAAAAACATACTGTGCAACCTGCAAAACACCAGCCATGTGATCGGGTTCTAACCCTGTCGCTCCACACTGCCAACATGCAAAGAGCTGCTCCCTCCTGACAGCTAACAAACATGTTAGCCACAACCATGTTGCCTAAATGGCCTGGCTCAGATTCAGATGTTGTCAGGGTGCCCAGAAGGCCAGCGACAACTCTGAGTCCTCCAAGCAAAACACAGAGCAGCCCTGCAACATGTGCTCAGTGTTTATACTGACTGGAGTTACAACCCTGCTGCTGCTGCTGCCTGCTGCTTATCTTACCTTGTCAGAGGGTTCATGAAAACTTAAGTGAAGCATGCTTTGCACCAAAAGCTCCTTCTTTGCTCCTTTGGAAGATTTTATGACTATTTCAAAGCCTCTTCTGTGGAACTCAAACATATCTGTATATCACACCATCCAAAACAGAAATGACAGACTAAAACACAATGATGAAACTTTTATTAACATGAAAAAAAAATCAGATGAGATCAGAAAACTGTATCAAGCCCTTTGAACGCAAAAAGAAGAAGATTTTCAAAGTGTAAGTATAAAAGGGCGAAGACATAAACGGGTACAAGCTTTTAAAAACCAAATGTCTCCAATTATGTCCAATAAAGCTCAACTCTGGCAGGTTTTTCAAAACTGGACATTTAGATAATTATGCTTATTCATTTCACAGAGAGTCAGAGGAGATGATGGATACCAGTGTTCTAAAAGTGAGAGGTATCAATCAAAGTAGCCGACTCATAAAATCAAAATGAGCTCACTGTTGAATAGAGGAATAAGCCAAGGCTATTTCTGCTTTATCAATTCTGCTCCTTTATTCACAAAAGAAAAGATGTAGAGGCAGTAAAAAACATGATTTGTTTCAAGAATGAGAAATACAGCAGATAGATCATAGTGTGTCCTCTCTGCCGCTGTCAGCTCCACTGTCCCTCAGCTGTACCGTCAGGAAAAGGAGACAGCGTGGTCACAGTCCAGCATGTCCTATAACAGGGGAGCAGTCTTTAGTAAAAAGTAGCAATACCACAGTGTAGAAATACTCAAGTACTCAAGTACAAGTAAAAGTCCCACATTCAAACTCTTACTGAGTAAAAGTGTTAGTAAAAGTAACAGTATTCATCATGCAGAATGGCCCGTCTCATCAGTATTTATTTCATCTACTGAATCATAATCATCAATGTATTCATCACTTGAACGCTGTAGCTGGTAAAGGTGGAGATCATTTCACTTTTTTGGGTTGCTAAATCTGTGGTAAGTCTTAGGGCTGCTGTCAATCTGCGCCTTATCAGGGCAACAAAAAAGTTTATCTTGGGTGCCTTGGTACAATGGACAACAAGCAAGGACAGCAGAGAAGGTACCTGCACACTAATGCAACTGGTCTGGACAGCCACAAAAAAGGTTCACAGACTGAGGTCAATGCAAAAAAAAATAAAAATCAATTTTTGTGGCTGTCTCCACCAGTTGCACCACTGTGCTGGTGCTGGTATCCCATTTATTCTTTTTGTTTATATTCTGTGTGATCTGAATCTGCAAAATATTGCAACTAAAGATGTCATATATATATATATGTATACACACATAACACACACACACACACACAGACACACACACACACATATATATATATATGTGTGTGTGTGTGTGTGTGTGTGTGTGTGTGTGTGTGTGTGTGTGTGTGTGTGTGCATACTGTATAAACATATTGTATAAACACAATATACACAATACAAAACATAGTATAGCATATTATGTATAGCACACCTTTGTGCACATATTCACTTTTCCACCAGCTGTGCTGCAAATATCTCCTGCTGCTGATCCTTCTGTATCTTTTTTCAAATGATCTTGACCACAGTCCCATTTTCATAGTTATAATACAAATACCAAAATTAATTTCAGTTATGTAAATACTGAAAATGTTTTTTACTACTTTTGAGGGATCACAGCAGTCAGTGTAATAAGAATAAGAAGAATTTTATTAATCCCCAAAGGAAATTTCAAAGAAGTCTGTAAGATCATCTATTTAACAAAGAATTATGAAGTCTGATGGCTGTGGGTATAAAAGAGAGTGAGTGTGTGTGAGAAATAAACTCAATCAACAGTCAAGCATTTTCTTTATTAAAATATATCAATAAATGTATTAATATGCTATACTATGTTTTGTATTGGTATATTGTGTTTATACAGTAGATACCTAAGAACTGTGTTGTGACCTAAATAACATGCTGTTGCTATCTGCAGAAAGTATTAAACCATGAAATCCCGCATTTTTAATGTACAAAAGCATCCTGTATCATAACTACATGTGTGCCGTTTGTAACAAACCAAACCGCGTGAAAATCAGTTGAAAATTCAGTGAGTTATTCTATTTTATTTGTGTCAATAGAAGTGAATGCACGGTGGAGGCGAAGCGAGACCCATCCAAGATGGCGGCCGGCTGGGACGCGCTCAGGCGTCTATGTATATATGTCTATGGAGTCAGCGCAGGCCTGGCTCATCTCGAACGAACCTATTAAATGGACATCTACGGGAGCCGCAGTGCTGCATTAATCCGCTAATTAATCCGCCACCTGCAACGGTCAACAAACTATGTGTTTGACTGTTCAACAGCAACTTGGTGATATGTAAATAATTAATTAATAGTAATTTATGTCACAGATATAAATCACAATTTGTGTTTGTTTCTATAACTGATACAATATCCAATCATTACTGAGTTTGTAACATAGCACCGCCCATATCCAATATCTAGGACAAGGTGCACAAGTGCAACTATAAACACGTTAAAGGAACAGTAGCACAAATTAGCCTAAATATTTTTCTCAGATAAAAGTATTGTGGATGTGCAATATGAAGGATGACGAACACAGGTAGGTCAAACTTTTCTTAAATTTCCAGATACTTTGAGTTTGTGTTTACCTCTTGATATCATTGCTTTGTAGCCTAGTAGTTATCAGTATCCTTGAGAAAAAGGTTGGTGATTCCGTTGTGTACACTGACATCTGGTGGTGAATATTGGTATAACACATGTAGGTAAAAACCCTCAGTACAGGAGCAGGGGTGTGAATATACAGGGCAGGTGCACTGAGGCCCATTGGGTATGGGAGCCCATAGGGAGAGTGGGCCCTCTAACATGGTGTGCAGAAAATGGGCCCTTGCGAGTAATTCAGAAATGTGTCCCTGTTCAAAGTAGAACTAACATTAAAAATAGTGCTATTTGGTATATTCGCCATTGAAAAAGCAAACCCAGCACTGTGTTGGTGTTCTTTTCTTATTATTATTCTTTTTTGTAAAATAGCCAGTGGCAATCTATGACATAGTATGTTATAAAATATATGCGTATTCTGCATGAACTATTGAAAATATTCAATTAAAGGAAAGATTCCTTACTTTCATTGGCATTTTTGTCACATACACATATTCAGTGATGACCTCTGGGTAATATGTGTGTTGCAGTTAAAATAACAAATCATCATGAGACCTATTTCATTTAAAGGTAACTCTTTTCACCCATCAGATAACCGATCACATTTAAAAATCCTTTGACAATAAAACACATGGCAAACGTTTCTTAATTAATATATTTTCCCTTGTGGACACAAATGAACATAAATATTGAAACAAGGTTGGATTGCATAATGCAACATCAACAGTGACAATACAGAAGTAACATTCATCTCTTTGCAGACATTGGGAGTTCAGAGGGAGAGAGAAAGGTGTGCTGAAATCAGTAAAAACATCAATACAAAATAATGGAATAAAGGAACATGCTCAGTAAATTTCAATTTGTCCTTTTCAACAGGTGTATTTTCTGTTGTGTTACCTGTGCCAGACAGGAAACACAACTGCTGGTCCAGTAAGCTCTGCTTTTGGACAAAATGCTACAAAGACAGCATAACCCAGGTACACTGGATATTCCCATACTCCCAATGCAGATTAAAGACGACTCAGGTTCAGAGTCAGGTGTGACTAAGCCTGAACATTCAGGAAAGATTTAAAACTAGTGATGTTCACGATAATAATGTACTTTTTTTTATTTTTGCTTGTTTTTTTTTTATGTTTTCTCTGCATTGTGTTTTTACTATCATGATGTAGCTGTAGATGTTTGCTCACTGCAGGAGAATAGATATGATCACAAGTCCAGATGTAGAACAGGAGTTTTAGGGTTATACAGTTCACTAAAGGGTGAACATGAAAACATTGAGCACCAAAGGTATAAACACAGGGTAAGGCCTGAGTTTGTGGACTTAAATCACTGTATTGCATACTGGTAATCTTAACTACACTGAAATGTTTTGTAGACTTGATATTTCCAAACCAAGAGCCACGCTCCTCCTGAATCAACACATACAGCATCATTCATGCAGACTGTTTTAGGATGCTGCGTCCAATAGGTCACTTTTTACCAGTATCACATATAGTTCAATGTTTCGCTTTGAGTTGGTCACATGATAAGAGGAATGTGAAGAGTAACTGCTTGTACTGAGGTAAACGCGCAGCTATAAAATGACCTCTCTCAGTGAAAGGATCATAAAGGCCCATCTGTATCTGGAAGCAAGGTTTTTTTCAAAACATTATAAACGTTTGTCGTCGTGCTGTATCACGTGTGTGATAAAGGTGTACAGCCCTACTGTATATGCATTTAACTGAGATGGGTCAACAGAATGAAAGATAATGGTAACGTGAATTTTAAAAAATCATCTTTTGGCTCATCAGTCACTCAAAAAACAGCACACACACACACACACACGCACACATGTACAACCCTAATGATTCTAAAGATATATTCTGTCTTTATGAGTCAAAATATAACCAGCACAAACACCTTCTGGAACAAAAGACAAAACACAGCACAGGGAAACACTTCTACACAGATTAACTACTTCTGTTAAAATATAAATATTGTCGAGAGTTGTGAGCCCTCTTGTGTGGTGTCTGTAAGGTTGAGCTTAAGAGGAAATATCCACACACAACAGTAGTAAACAGGAGTTTTTGAACCGTGATCCGACAACATGCACGCCTGCAACAGTTTTTACTGTTTAGTGTGCTGACCCGTTAGTTATGGATCAATTTTAGGATGATAGCTCAGATTCATAAGTCTCCATGAGCCAAAGGGCCCGAACTCTTTTGCTCAGACATGAGTCCAGTCACTGTGGAGGAAATAAAAGCTTTAAACACTGCCTCATCCTCACTTTAAAACACTGTCCATTCAGTACGAGTGTCTGAAACAGCTCTCTTGTGGAATGCAGGCGACAGGGTCTAAGTCCGGAGGGGCAGCCAGTGTCCGAGCCCTTCGAAGAACCTCCGCACGCTCATGACGTAGAAGTCGACGTTGTGGGTGAAGTCGGTGCAAATGTTGGAGTAAGTGTCCACCAGGGTGCAGTAGAGGGCCGTCCCACCTATGCTGATCACCACGGTAACCAGACACAGCAGCAGCAGGATCAGGCAGGAGTCTCCACCTACCTCATCTACAAGTGAGAAATGGACAAATGTTACATGCGTGTTGGAAACTACATTTTAAAGGTGTCACATTTAGACAGACATGTTTGCATCACAGATGAGTTCAGCTATACCATGTTCAATGCCGTCCTCTGGCTCACTGAAGCGAACTTTGCGTTTGGAGTTCTGTTTGGTAACAATGTCACTTGGGGGAGGCAATCCATCCAGTGATGCTCTCCTCCTTTTCAGGATGGAGACCAGACCATCTGGGGAGGAACTCTGAGGGAGACACAGAGACAAGAGAAATAACCACTAATGCTTTCCTCTTGTTCTAAAGAAGTTTTTGGGGTTTGAGTGTATTGCACATTTATACAAATACACGTTAGATGTATAAATAATTATATATATGACATATGGCAATCATTGTATCATACCATACATATACATAAGCGTACATATTTCTATGGGCTAGACATACATGTAAATATGTGAAATTGTTCTGAGAGGTTTCATATATAGTCTGTACATGTATTTTTTAATTACATACATATCATACATGGAAATTCAGTATATTTAGATATATTACATTTCCATAAGGGCTCTGAAAAGAGAATTTACTAAAATACAGTTTTAGTTTCAGCTGAGGTTAGTGAATAAAAAGTGTAAGATTAGAGAATATTTTTCTTTACTAGTTGCAAAATACTTCACAAATTTATAGCCTATTGTCAAGGGCGTATGTTTCAGTTTTGTTTGGGTTTTTTTTACATTGGGGGGGACACATGAAATGGGTGGTTGAGATTCCTTCACCCACGCTTAATGTATGTTTTAAACACATTAAACATGTTTTTTTTGGGAGGGCCTAAAAGTTCGCTTGATGACGCACTAGAGCGAACCTTAACTTAATTCCTCCTCTACTTTATATATAGTAGTCCATACCCATTGGTAGCTTTGTCACCTTCTACCTATGCCAATCCTCAATGCCTATGTGCAGTTTCACATAGATTTACCACGTCAGTGAGGAGAAAAACGTGGAACATTATTATATAGTAAGATACATCGTTACTTCAAATGTTAACATAGAGCTCAGCGCAGAGCTTCAGGGACGTTTCGTTTGCCCCCCGTGTGTGAGCTTGCTACGTCCCACGAGCACCTATTACTACACCTATTACTACGTCCACCTCTTTTCTACAGTCTGTGGTTGAAATCCAGCTATGTTGATCAGCCACAATAACTACATACTACACAAACGTAGACTCTCCACACTCTGACTAAAACCCTTGTCACAAGTAATAGCACCGTTAAACCACTTATTGTAAATAAGTAAAGTAAAAACCACAGAATATAATACATGAAAAACTTTACCAAACATAATCAGTGTCAGGGAGTGAGCAGGCTCCATCAGCAGACTAATGTGAAACCTACTGTATGTTTGGTATGAGTCAACAGCAGCATTTTACATGAACAGGAGCAGAGCCACGGAGGCTGAGGCGAGTAAACACAGAGCTGCAGATGCACAGGTGCAACAACACAGGAGCACACATTACTCTCTGTGTTGGAGGGACACAGGAAGCCTGACTCATGATGCGGCAAACTCAATATGTAGACAGACCAGGGAGATATTACTGACAATGTACTCATTATGATACACTGCAGTCAGAATATTTTGACCAATATTGAAAGTGCAGTTACACGGTACAGTCCACAGAGGTCAGTAATAAGAGTGATTCCTAACCCACGCTAATGCAAACCTGCCTGATCTAATCTCTAAACAAACCACAGAGCAGAAACACACTGCATGCTCATACGCTGACTACTGAAGTGGAGTCATTTCTCAAGCTGTCAGCCTCATCTGCTGACATCACTTACGAGTCAATTACTTACTGAGGTCAGTGGGTCAATGGCATGCCAAATGTTACTGTGGTCATCAGAGGGGAAAAGAGTACACCAACATTATACTAAAAAAAAAACTACAATAGTGGCAAAACAATAGGGGTGAGGGAAAAAAATCTATACAGCATAGTATTGTGATATTTTTGTGTGGCCATATCGTATCGTCACACAGGGCCAAGTATCGCTTTCTTTATTATATAAATGATTAATACTACAAATACAAGGTAAACTTTAGGTAGCCTACTAGAATAACATAATCAGTTGGTTTTTAAGTCCACTAGATACATTTTGCTGCAAAGAAACTGCAGAGGTGAGATGCACAAACGGAAAACTTTATCTTATTAGATAAAACAGATGTTTTCCTTTGGGGACAGATTTACTATTGGAAAAAAAAGGTAATAAAATATGATATAAAGCAGTATATTGTATTGCAATACTCAGCATATTGCAACATGTTTAAAGTCGCAATAATATTGTCTCGTGACTTAGGTAACGTGATAATATCGCATCGTACATCCTCTGATTCCCACCCCTACAAAACAACCACAAATAGACACAAAATGACCCAAAAAAAGGACACTAAATTATCTCAAAGAAGACACAAAACAACTATTAAAAGATAAAAAAACAAAAAACAAAAGATGCATTACAACTACAAAGAGATGCAAGACAACGATAAAAAAGAGGCTTTATGCATGTTACAGCAATGAAGAGACTGCAGAATTTTAATACACACCATGTTTGTTTGTTTTATTAAGGATCCCCATTAGCTGTTGTACAGCACCAGCTATTTTTCCACGCGTCCAACATTGCTCATACAATTTACTGTGACTGATTCATGTGACTTTTGTTTTTACTCACTCACAAGTAAAATACTTGTGATAAAAAAGACATAATTTAAAGTATAAATCCTTTTTTTTTTTAAGTATAAGTACACACACACACACAAAAGACACTTTTTCCAGTATATAAGTGAAGGTAGTTTGTTCCTTCCACCCCTGGTGGTCATCCTATCCACTATAGTCTATACAGAGGAACATTTGTATGTTTGACTTTTTAAGTTTCTAGTGCTCAAGTCAAGTCCCGATCAAATCAGCATTTTCTGTGTTACTACTGTGGAAATTGTGATGTTAAAGAGAAACACTGCATGGTTTGAGAAAACCATCAGGACAAAGTAACATTTGTTAATGTGAGCAGAATAAGCTCTCTAGTAGAGTCGAGATATAAACTCCACCACAGAGAACTGATTAGGTGAAGGTTATAGACTGGTGACTGTGAGTGCATCCAAGGAAGGTTTTATGGTTGAGTTTTAAATGATTTTGAAAGTAAATCATTCTGTAGATCAAGAAAATATCACATTCCTTGTCTACGGGTCAGCTACAGATTTGATTTGTAGTGTTGTAGATGAGTCATTTTTGACCTAAGGTGGTATGAGTTAGTGGCAGTGGCATGGATACATGTGCAGAGGCTATGAGTTCTGTGACTGATGAGCTCTCAGCCAGCTGCAAACAGAACTGAACTAACAGAAACATTTAGAGCCAAAGCATACGGGAAAAAAAAGACTCATCCACAACAGAAGAATATATCTCTCAAATATTCCTAATGCTTCATTGTCCTCTAAGACTTCATTCCATGCTGTTTGAGAGGACACAGGCCTTTTCACATACCACACTGTCAACAAAGTGATCTATTAAACATCCCATAAACTAATACTGCTGCCTGCTGCTCAGCTTTGTTCAGCAGGTCACTGTTGTGGCCGCAGACTTAATGGCTTGTTTTGACGGAGAGAGGGATACTGTGGTTTCATGTGTTTCTGTCAGCTCACAACCTGTTTGCCTGTGGTTCATTTCAGTCAGGAAAGCAACTAACTGGCTGGGAGATCTCAAGATGCAGTACTAATATATACAGGACTAACCGCTATAACCTGAGCAAAAGAGGGAGAGAGAGCGAGAGAAAATCAACAGAATTTTTACATTTTTCAGTTGAATTTAAATTATGGGTGCATGCCATCGCAAACTAGGCAAGTTGCAGTTACAGTTCACATCCATGTCTGTCCAGAGTCCAGACTTATATTTAGCCATTCCTGCTGACAATCATCAAATATGGATTTTGCTGCTAAGAAGCTACAAATTCTAAAACATGGATGCTTCACACATCATCAATCCAGCAGCACAGAAGATCTACACAATCAGCACAATTTCAAGGTGGACATCCCAGATTAGTGTTGCTGTTTAGTATCTGACCAAATGTCTGAGATATGATGTTGATTAATGGCTGGAGTTGACCTTTGACTTTTGGATATAAAATGTCATTGCTTCATCATTATATCCTATTAGACATTTCTGTGGATTTTTGTCATAAATAACTTGTGAACTCCTCAGTTAATCCAAAAACATGTTTTGTGAGGTCACAGCAACTTCTGACCACCAAAATCTAATCAGTTCATTTTTGAGTCTAAGTGGACGTTTGTGCCAAATTTGACAAAATTCGCTCTGGGTGTCCTTGAGATATTCTGTCTCTGAGAATGGGACGAACAGACAAACTGATAATGCTCCATATCTGTCACCGACGCGGAAGCATAAAAATTAACTTGCAAAAGGAAGGACAAGCTATGTAAATCATTACAATAATGTCTTCACATCTATCTCTGTGTTGCACTGGTGCCCATCTTTTGGATTATAATCACACATAATCTCTATACTTCATGCTGTGAACTTTTGCAAATACTTGTACTTATACCAATACTTTGCACGATGATGCAAAAAACTGTACAACTCTTTAATTTTAAAACAGATATATTGTACACATTTTCAATATTTTTATTGTATTTTTTTTCTATTCCATACTTCTGTTCCTTGACTTTTGCTTTTATGGTTTATTTTCTTTAATCGTGTATATTGTTATGCACCAAGACACCAAGGCTAATTCCTTGGATATGAAAACCTACTTGGCAATAACCTGTTTCTGATTTCTGACATTGTGCACTGCAGTTTCTTGTAATTGGCTGGTAAGTCACAAGAAATGTATCTGCAGTAAGCAAATATTGATCAATATATCAGCCTTACTAATTGCCCCGGTTGATGTCCATGTATCAATACCCCTACAAGCCTGGAACTCAAATTCTGTAAACAAATAAAAGTCATCCCCCAGAAAACAATTATAGAGTTTCTTAATTTTTCTTGTTGTTCTAGCCAACTGCTATTTATCTATTCCAGCACTGGGCAGCATTGCTGTTACTTATTTTCTGAATTAGTTGCCTAGTGACACAAACTGTCTCTTCTCAAGTGATTGAAAAAGAGAAAGGGAGAAAATGTAAACTTGGTTGAAAAACAAAGTCCAAAACCCTCATGAAATGTGAGTCATTGCAAAATTAAGGAGTCCCACCCATGCCCCGCCCAGCAGATCCTTCACCAGATTACATAACAGCTATGATTCTGACCCCATCAATGCACGGCCTTCAGCTCGTACTGCTTGTTTGGAACGGCTCTGATTTCATCTCCACCTCTAGGAAGAACCAGGCCCCCTCAGCTCAGTGTTGGAGCCAGAACATGATGTCTTGGCTCAGGCCCCGGCTCAGTAATCTAGCACATTTGGTAAACATCCCAAGTGTCAGGCTGCACCAGTGAACATGGGTGGAGGTTTTTTTGGACACGGAGAAGTTGGCAATGATCTCAGCACGGGACCACAGAAATCATTCATGGGAGTGTCTCAGCAAAGACAAAGAGCTGTGGGTCAGAGGATAGAGCTTACACAAATACAGTTTATGCACAGGGAAAGTGCAATGGACAGTGAGAACAGGAGAGATCAGAGGAAGGAAGGAAGGAAGGAAGGAAGGAAGGAAGGAAGGAAGGAAGGAAGGAAGGATAGATGCATGCAGGAGATGATGCATGGATGAAAGGAAAGACGGCAGTAAGGAGAGATGAGGAAGAGGGCAGGAAGAGATATTCATCCCCCTCCTGTACTCATCACAACAGCTCCTTTCATACATTCATCTCCCATCTTAATCTGTTTTAACCTAAAATAATAGTTATTTCATCACCTCCTCAAAAGTGTGGACAAACAACAGACCAACAAAGTGTATGCCTACCCCCTCTGTATGGGACAGCTTGGCCAGGTCCTTGTCTGAAGCCTGGGGGACTCCTGTTGGCCACTCCACCTTCACCTCCTCATCCTCTGGCGTCTCCTCACACTGCTCCTCCTCCTCTTCTACTTCCTGCCCTTCCTCATATGTCTCTTCTTGCTCTTCTTCTCTCTCCTCCTCACCTCCCTCCTGTGGTGCGGGAAGCTCTGATTCTGAGTTCATGCTTTGCTCTTGCTCTTCATCCACGTGTGTCGTTTCAGCCTTGTTGACTGGCACGTGGGAGAAACAAAAGACATCTGTTATTGATTAAGGATTATTACTTGACCCTTACTGTAAGAGAACTGAACAGTCTATCGGAGGTCCTGTGGATCTTAATGTGTCCATGAGTGGATTAAAAGGTAATGGCATTATCACTCCCAGGCTTAAAGGAGGTAATTGAGGTAGGCGCAGATGTTTCCAGTCAGCTCCACTAAATTTGTGCTGAATTTGTGCTAAATTTATGCTTATTGGTGGTGCTCTTTGTCACTGGCTTGTGGCACATGGCTGCGAGTTACTTATTGGGATGAGTTAATCAACTCACCAATCTGTGAACTCTCCTCTTGCTGACTCTGCTACCTATATCTAGTTCATGGTTTTCAAAGGTAACCATCAGTAAACATTAAGAAAAAGATGGAAAAAAAGGGCACCAGATAAACTAACATCCTGCTTGCCTTGGATATTAAACTGGACAATGTTCTTGCTGCATTAGTTTCCAAAGTGATATCAGGGACTGTAATATGCTTTGTTTTACCAAGCCTTGGCTAAATTCTGGGCAGCGCAATTCAACCAGGTGACTCTTTGTATATGCTGTTTTGACGGAGCAGAGGACTCTGGCTTGCTGTGCGCCACAGAGGAAATAACAAACTGGATCACTGCAATACGCCATTTAGAGGCAGCTGCAAATCAGAGTCACACCCATGTTCAGCAAGAGCAACCATGCAGCCATTAGTTGAGGTCACGATATGTAAACAAATTATAATGCATCCTCCCAAGTTACATGAGAAATGGAGCCAATCAGAGCAAACTCTAGGTGTCACTGATGACATCAGTGGATTCATTGAGTATGTGGTTGATGTCATTTGTAAAACAGAGGCCACTGTACCCAATACTACAGTTAACCAGAAGCCATGGATAACCTTGTGCTACCTGGTCTATGTGTGAGGATGAAGGCTGGAACTGAATGAAAATGAGAAGATGTTTTGAACTCTATGGGGCTGAGGAGCTGCAAAGCATACTAGATGTTAGTGTTACACATCTTAGCCATGCTAGAGGCATAGCTCTAAATGGCAATATGTTTATTTGCTCACTACTTTGGTCCAGACTGAAATATCTCAACAACTTTGGATGGATGTAGCACCACAAAACACAGGTTGATATTTTGTTTTGTTTTCTTAGTGAATGTCTCCAAACTGTAAAATGGATTGCCATGAAAGTTGATACACATTCATGTCCATCTCTCATCTCATTGTGAATATTTTGATGATGCTTTGACTTTTCAAAAAGCACTTTCACTGAGTAAAAGTCTTAATTTGTCCAGTGCTGTGGTTATCCTGTCTGCCTCAGCTTTGTGTTAAGTACTAATTAGCAAATGTTAGCGTGCTAACATGCTAAAGTAAGATGGTGAACATATTGTACCTGTTTAGCAGCGTTGTCGAGTCAAGACCTCCTAAACCAAGACCATGTCATGATCAAAGACTAGAATTTGTCAAGAACCGAGAGAACCCCTCAAAGACAAGACTTTTAAGAGGAGTGCATGACACACTTACGATAAAATGTGAAACATGCAAACCGTAGGGTCTCATCAAATTGAGATTGTACCATGAGAAATGTCTGGATAAGTCATCAAAAGGCATTGCAAAGGTAAATGTTATACACAATAACACGTTTACCTTTATCATGACAGGGTTGCAGTGTCTCATTCTTGCTCTGAATATCTTTCAGCGTTGCATTCACCATGTTCTGTTGAATAGTTCAGAATAATTTTTTTCATGTAGAAAAATTATGAAATTGAGCAAATATTAAAAAGGGAAGGTCCACATGTCTTACCTGTTGGACACTGATGGATGGTCTGAGTGAGATAGCGACAAAGAAAAGCCAAGCCATAGGAAGATCAGACAGACAGCAGGAGAAAGAGACAGACAAAAAGTGGTAGACAGAGGTCAGACCAGGTTTAAGGTGTTACTTAATATATTAAAAAGCTAAAATATTCTTCAGGCCTTTCCAGCAGGAGCTAGCTTGTATTCTTCATAATTAAATCCACCTCCTTCAAATGACTGTGGGCTGCAATAACATACCAAGAGAGTCACGGGATAGGTGGGACACAACAGCGTCTGGCATGCAGACCTGCGGTTATTTGTCTGCATCTTATGGAAATCACTATCCTGCGGAAATCTTTTGTGCCCTGCCAGAAATATTGACTTTCCAAAATGATTCCCATGTGTGTCTGTATCCTTGGTGTATCTTGTTGCATTATCAATGTGTTGGATTCAATAGCGTGTCCACATGGGAGACAAAGATAGAGGTCAATTACAGTGAAGCCAAATGGGCGCTAAAAGGTTTCTGTCCGACAGTGATGCAGTAATGGGAGGATATGGCATGAGAGGAATCTAGTTGAGAGGCAGAGCTGTTTACAGTGGAAGCTTGTGCTGAGGTGTGCGAAATATCAGAGAAATAACTTTACTAAATGCACATTTGATGACAAAGTAATACTGGAGAGTCTGGAGGTGTGTAGTACTGTTGCTGATCAATGTAGAGCAGGTTCATCACCTGACAGAGTGCTTGGATTTCAACCATAGACCTTTCAAAAGAACTGGATGTATGTGATATTACCCATTGGCTTGTGGACGACCGTTTCGAAGTCCCGAGTTTAGCATTTTGATCATCGCCATGTTAGTTTTTTGGAGGTAGTAAGTGACAGTATTTGGACAAAAAGGTGGCTACACCCCAAAAAGCCGTTTCACACCGAGCACAATATTGTCCATAAAGGTTTCACAGAAATTTGTCAACAGATTTTGTAGGTTCTTAAGCATGCTTGCACACCCCTACATAACGTTTGTGCGGGACAAAAAATATTCAGGTGGCCCTTGATTTCTGGGCATTTCTTCCTGCATTGATTTATATTTGACCGATGAAATCCATTGTCCCAGCTGATGTCATACCTCCAGGTCACAGCTAGCTTGCTGCCAAAATGAGGAATGCCTTATCAGTTTAGTTAGTGCTTCAGCTGATGGGATGAAGATGCTAATGTAGCTGATATGCACTTCCTAACATTATATGTTGGTCACAGTCTCAAACAAATGGAAGCACATGGCCTATTATTATGCATAATAACATCATCAGACCATTGGATGCTTGTCTGTCAGACCTTAATCAAACAGTCCATTAAAAAGAATGCACGTTTATAACACTTCCAAACTGGCTTCACTTTTCAGACCCGCAGATAACCCCTTGATTTCAGCTGATAAATGTTGTGTTAATGTGTTTCTGTATACCTGAGGTGTGTCCTGCAGATCTGGCTCAGGGTCTCGATGTGTTTTTGGCTGATGCCATCTGTCTCAGCTGGAAAACTGCTCTCAGCATTCTTCTTCTCTCTCCACTGGCTCTCTGGGAACACATGTGGAGTACAGACATGCACAGAATTAATGCACACACCCAGTCTTTGTCTCAACATCCCACAAATGTACATTTAGGTTTTTGATCACTTATGATATTGTAAAGAGGACAGAAACAGATGCATGCAGTACCCCAGTCCTCCTGCAGGGCAGCAAGGTTGGAGAGCAGACGTTCATGGTAGAGCTTCTCCAGCTGGAGGAACTGGATGGCCCACTGGTCTGGTAGCATTATTAGTTAAAGACATCAACTGAGACTAAAATCTAAACATCTGAGTAACTTTAGCTTCCATCATGTTTTTCTGTTCCAGTGCAGTTACTACATATGGGAAATGAATAAATAACTGAGATTATCAGCAATTAAGGACATAAAATACATAATATAATGTACATGCTGTGTTAAATGACACCATAGCCAATATAATTATTATTATAATTTAAACATCTACTTTTAGGAGGTTGGTGACTCATAACAGTGCACACAGCGTGCACCTTTAAAGAACAAGTAAACGAAAATCAATACAAAACACAAGTGCAGCACAGTAAATGGAGGAGGGCCTCAGGTGACCTAGAGGTCAGAAAGATCCTCATAATGAAAAGGTCAATTAGAGGAGTCAAACACTTTGGCCTGCTCACTCATTTCATGTCAGTCAGGGTAACAGCAAGTCAAGAAATGTCAAAGGAAAATGGACAGCAACTTGTCCACTTGACAGATAGCATCAAGGATAGAGGCAGAGGAAATGAGCCATTATGCATCCAAATATAAATGTGAATGTAGTTAGTGGTCTCTGTGAGAGAGGATAGATTGAGATGGTTCCATGCACAAAACTTTTTTTTCTTTAAAAAAAAAAAAAAGAAAAAGTAAGCTAGGCAGCAAAGGAAACTTCTACAGTAAATTAATGGATTAATACACACATTTAGTTCTAGTCCTGGAACTTCATACTTTATATTTTAAGGCATTTAGAGAGTGTCCTTTATTTATCAGAGGAGGGAGGAGACTGGGATGTGTCTTTGTTTGTTTTTTGTTTTATCTTGACCCTCCCTGAAGCTATAAATGTTCTTCCTTGAGCCTCCCTGAGTGACTAGGGGGAAACACATGGCCCGCCTTTTTTTTTATACCAAATGTAGGTATTGGAGCCAATGCAACAAGCAAACAGCATGGGAGAGGGCTATCACCAGAACAAACAGCTAATTTCTTCAGCAAAATGCAAACCCTCCTTACAATTGGCATCATCACACAAGCTGTGCCTGCACTTCAGCAGAGTATGGGAGCATTACAGGCACACATCCTACCACACAAAACTAACAACATATAATAAGCCCATGCATCACACAATCGCCCGCATGCATGCACGCACACAACCAACATTAGCATAGTGTGCACAGCAGTCGGCTAAAGTTTTGTCAGCAACTTGGCACAGCGGTCGTTATTATATCTTAAAAACTTATCCTTTGCAAATTAAAAGTTGAAAACAAAATATGGAGTTGAAAAAAGTTTTGGTTTCTCACTGCTGTTATGCAAATGGTATATTTTTGGTGAAATTTTAAACAAGACCTGTAGAATAAAGTGTTCTTGATGGAAAATCACTTCTTTAAGTTTGGATTTAATTATGTTTCCTGATGGAAGCATTTCTCGTGCATGATGTGTTCAAGGACCATCTGACAAATCCATTCCAATGGAAAACCCAATGATAATGTCTTTTTTTTACAGTTTCTAGCTGTGATTTCTGTGATTTTTAAAGAAAAACATACTTCTTAAGCCCGTCAGCAGGTTTTGGGGTTCAGATGGCTTTTAAGATAAATACAAAATACAAACATTTAAAGTTGTACGTCATGCTCCCTAAGCCAAAATAAAAAACATAAGTCCCTCCCCCAAAAAAAAGTCAAAAAATGATTTGACATGCCTCCTCTGTTTTGCACCACTCCCTCCCTCCTCATAAATAACAAACAGTCCCTTAATGGATCCTCTTTGGTACAGACTGAGGTAGCCTTTTTGCTGTGATAATAGATAAAACAAAATGTGTAGGCATCCATGTTAGGATCTTGCAGATTGCAGAATAAAAAAGTCAGACTAAAGTAACAAAAAAACAAGAAAGAAAACATGTTTTTCTGAAATTACTTTAAAAGCAATAGCAACAAAAACCACAACCAGTTCCAGCACAGATCATAGAAAATGAATCATGAGCTCAGGGACAATTACTCCTCCTTCTCCATACATTAGCCCCCTCACTTTGTCTCTGCCTCTCTTTCTCCCTCCTCTCACACATAAACACGTAAACACACACCATCCTCGTTGCAGCAAGTCAGGCCAACAGCCGTTGCCAGAACAACAGCGCTAACAGAGCCAGAGGAAACTACTCCTGCAAGCCTTCAGGGCTTTCAGCCAGAGTATGGGGAACACCCAGTTACTGAGCCACAATGAACAGATAGAAAACAACAGTGAGACAGACAAAGATGTGGCTGACAGAAAGAAAGACAAACAAACATGAGAAAAAAGATGAATGAAAGAACACAATTTATCATTTTCATGACTTATTACCATTTTGTATCTTTGAATTGTATTACTTTTGTTCCTATAGGGTCATTTGTTGGCCTTAATCAGAGCAAAGCAGGCCTCTAATGGAAGAAATGACAGCATTTAAAGCCTGTCTGCTCTGCTTAAAGACCTTTACCGAAGATACACCCCCCTTAGATAGATGCACTAACTCCATAGTGTGGGTTGTTTTTTGTTTTTTTGTTTTTTTCTCAAACGTGGCATGTGCCAGTTCGGCTCAGTCACGACTCAGCTGGAAAATACTTGTGACTGGTAAATATCACAATGCATAAAAACAGAAACAAATGAAGTCACTGTGCAGTTCAAAACACAACAAAAGGATACAGTCCTCTTTGAGCGAGTAGGCCTCTGCAATCTGAAAAAATAAAAAAGAACTGATTTAACAGGAGGTACAATATGTTGATTTGCATGTAAATTCAAACATACTACTGCAGAACGCAGACATGTACATCATTTGTGCAGCTGTGAAACAAGTCACGTGACAGCGCTGTAGTGTGAAACATCACCATTAACCTATAAAGCATCAAAGCAGATGGTGACCTTAAACCACGCTGCTGAGCACTGAAAACGATGTCGTCAAACACTAATTAGGCTGTTTGACCAAATGTAGATGTTTTTGTCTGAAATCCTCCAAATTCCCTCAAAGGTGAAGATCACATGACAGAGTCATACCAGGAGGCAGAGACATGGAAAGACCCTGTGAGACATGAAGTCACATGAAACTAATTATGGTCCGGATCTCTGTGAGCTTTTTCCCATCCACTTTACACCTTCCTCTCGACAACCAGTCGACTGTTTGATTTAGTAAATGTCGAGATTTTCACCTCCTCAGATATTAACCTCTTGATGGCCGGTTTTGTTTAGTAGTGATCTCCAGGGTATCAATTTTCCGCCTATACACCGATCCAACCAATAACGAGCAGTGCCATTGATCACAAATACACCAACTGGTATACACAGCTGTCAATCACAATGTCAAACCCCCTTTTTATAGCACCAAATAACTACTTAAAACCAAACTTATCAGAAAAGTGAACACTTGAACATACATTAGCGTGATATACCTATATTTAGGGAAAAATTATTTGACGTGTACTTTGGCTTTTTAATTTGGCCCATGTCCCATGTGCTAACATGGAGGGGGACGGTTTATGACCTGTGCTACAGCCAGCCAACAGGGGGTGATCGAGATGTTTTGGCTTCACTTATGGGGAGCTGTCATGTCATCCATAGCCTGTGGTGTGAACACATTTTGTCAGTGTACACTGTATCAATCATGCTAGATGCAGTCATGAAACTTTATAGGTGTGTAGCTGAGATCAAAATGAAGGCCGAGTTCAAAGATGGGTGTGGTCTGAGAAAGGGTGCCAGAAGTGGGGGGAGTAGGAAAGCCACACACGCACACACTGACACACACTTTACACCCCTGGCCCATATTAATTTTAAGCCGTGGATTGATGTATAGTGAATGGAGTCCCAAGATGGGCTCTAGTCTAGTCTTCTGCAATTCCATACCAGGTAGTTTTTGGACGGCAACTAATGATTTTTTTTTATTATTGGTTAATCTGCTGACTATTTTCTAGCCCAAATGATTAGCTCTGGTGAGTTCCTTAAAGGGCCAGCTCACCGCGAAATCAAAAATGTATATTTTTTCTCTGACCTGTCGTGCTAATTATTAATCAAGATTGTTTAAAACTGAGTTGCCAAGTGTGGGAGATATCGGCCGTAGAGATGTCAGCCTTCTCTCCAGTATAATGGAACTAGATGGCACTCAGCTTGTGGTGTTCAAAGCGCCAAAAAAATCCATTTGAAAATCATGACCCTGTTACTCAAGATAATCCAAAGATCTTGTTGTGAGCAGTTTCACATTGGAACTATTTTCTTTTTACCCAGTTACAGCAGCCAACTGTATCACTGCGCAGAAGGAAGCATCTGTATATGTAGTATTTAGTGTTTAACAAATTAATTTAGGCCATGAAATATTTGGTACACCAGTGCTAGCGGATATGACCATATATGGACCTTAATGTCTAATAGAATATGAGAGACACTGATCATGTTTCTATTAAAGTGGGTCTACATGCTGAATGTAGCAATCTGTAGTGTAACTCACACCAAATTTCTTGTTTTTGGAGTGTATTTATGACAAAATGATAAGTTATCGTGTGTGACTCCAACAGATACACGTCATGTAACTTCCTTCTCCAAATGAATAGGAACCTGATTTGCACTGCATTGCCTCTCTTTTCCTTTTTGAGTATTTGAGGAAAAGCAGCCTTGCCTTTGTTCCATGATTACTGGAGCTGGCAGTGGAGCAAAGTAAACTACAAGCTTGTCAAGGTGCTGGAATAGCTGAGACAAATTATCATATTGTCTAAGTGCTGTTAGGAGATTGTGCTCTACAAAGTATCGCATGAACAATATAAACCCTCTGTCTTTTACTGTGATCCTTTTCAACTAAGCAGAGACTGAACCAAGCTATATTTATCACACTGCTAACTAGCATGTGTCATGGAACCCTATAATTGTGATCTGTGGGAATGGAGGCGGTAGGAGAGAGAATATTAAACATGAACAAAAGAGAATAGGGTTGCCGGTTCAAATCCCTGCACAGAACATTTGCATAAGTGTTCTTTTCTGCTTCAGTAACTCCCACTGATGCCTCCTTGACCAATTAAATTACAGGGAACATTTTAGTTTTTCATATAGCTGACCTTTTCAAATGACAAACAAAGCTATCACAGTGCTTTTGCATGCTGGTGAAATTTAACAAGCTATTTGATGTATTAGAGAAACACCAGCTCGGGGGTTTGTTATATTTGTCCCCGCTAACTGAGAAAACAGAGACTTCGGAATCAGGTCACACAGGGGGACTGACACACACACACACACACACACACACACACACACTGTAGATGTGACAAATGTATATGCATACACACCCACACACAAATCCCTTCTGTCTGACTAAATAAAGACACATATTCCCTCTGGATTTGGGAGAAAAACATCCTCCCAGTTTCTCTTGAACATTCACCTACACACACAGACACACACCTGGTGCAGGGAGTGTGGCAGCAGTGTGTAGTCACTGTTTTCTCTGAGGGACTGCAGGGAGGCCAGCAGCTCTGGGCTGGGGCCCGACAGTTCATCTCTCGAGACACTTCCTAGAAGCAAACAACACAAACACATGCTTCAGTAATTATGGTACAGCCTTGATGTGTAAATTCTGATCACATCTTTACTGTTGTGTATCTGCTCTGCATTTATCAATGGTTTATGTAATCAGTGATAGAAATGTTAATTTAAAGCAAAACTTTGGTATTTTCCAAACTTGACCCTATGTTTTTCACATTTTTTTAAGCTAGTCTAGTACTGAGCGAGACCACTTCAGCAGCAGCACCACTGAAACCGGCTGCACTGTAATCCCTGAGGGCAGTGGAGCATCACTAATGTACGTCCTCTAAAAGTGCTTATTCTTGCCACTGGCCAAGATTGTTATTTTAAGTGTCTGACAACATAATGGAAAAGATCCCTACAGAGGTCAACCTCTTGAAGAGTAAGATCCTTTTTGTTTAACCAGAAATAGACCCGATGTTGCCATCGCCAAACACACCGGACTCCAGTGTGTATAGAGCCAGCATATGCTCACGTCTAACTGGGTGAATTAAGGGTTTATTTCAACCAAACTGAGCAAGTGATTGTTGGAACAGTGGAAAGATTAAACAAGCAGCTTTCCTGGGTTTTATTTTGCTTCTACTTGTATTGTAGAAGTCCACAGTTAAATTGTATTATTATAATAATACAATATTAATGTTTTAAACACATATATCTTAGGGAAAAGGTCTGATTATTACCAGAAGTATAGTGAGTATTTTATTTTCTAAAACTGCACTTACCACGTTTCGTTGGGTTTTACTCCCTCTTTGCTCCGTGACTTTTCCCAGAAAGGCTAGCATTTCTGCTGCTCTTCGTATTTTCATGTTTTTTGTTGTAAAAGTGAATTTAAATTACTCAAAAATACTTGTAAAGCTGGTGTAGTCACAGTGTTATGTTGTAGAACTGTTATGTTGTTTCTCTTCATGCATAAACTTGATAATTAGAGCAGAAGTTGTCGCGGTCTGTGTGTGTGCTGCATGGCTGCTACGTAGCTTGTCACGCTAGAGTGTACTGTTGAGACTGGTTGTTAACAGGAGACATGTAGTGACTTTCCTCATAGTGTTACAGAGCACTGAGAGCATGTTTGAGAAAAACCTGTGAACACCTGTGAATGTTTCTTCCATAATTCTTCTATAATGCAGGTATGTGCGTTTATGTTATTTAAGTTAAGTTATTTTTTTCATTTCTCTAATAGGAATTTCTTTAAGTTGATGTAATTTGCGTTTTATTTATTTTTGTTTATGCTATCACGCATAATGCTCTTTGCTCTGTGACTGTTCCCAGAAAGAGCACTGAGAGCATGTATAAGAAAACCTGTGAACGCCTGTGAATGTTTCTTCTCCATAATGCAGGTGAATAAATCGTGTTGAGACCATCACGGAGTGTGTCTTTGCCTACATAACACAACGCAGAATTAGACCCACTACATTAGCTTCGCATAAAGACAGGAAACAGGCTTAACAGCTAGGCTGGCTCAGTCCAAAGGCATCCACATATTTCTTGCCCCCCTAATTGCTGCCAACGTCACAGTGATGACAAGACTCCAGGAAATGACTGCGAATGGCCAAGAAATAGCCTTTTTCAATATTTATTCTTTATGCCAAGCAAAGCTACCCACCTCCTGGCTCTAGCTTCATATTAAGCGTACAGATATGAGAGTGGTATGCCGGAAATTCATTGTATGTTTGTGAGTCACTTGTAGTCCATTCAGAATGGACCCGCTACCCACTTTTGGACCATGAACCACCAGCTGGAAACCACTGCTTTAAGGTATGTCCTCACCACGTTTCTTTTCCTAAACCTAACCTCTGTAACTTTATGTTAATTAAATAACTTTATGTTAAGAACGTACCGTCATTCGTGCTATGTTGAATGCTAAATCGTAGGATATCATACGAACTGTTGTGTTTGCATTTTCGTAGGATATCATACAGTCTGGTCTCACAGACGTATGAGAATACGTTGCATTTTGGCTCGTCCTCATTTCCTCAAAGGTCAATTGGAGGTTAAGATTCGGTTTTAAGGTTAAGGTAAGACTAAGGTTTAGATAGGGTAAGGGTATGGGTTGGAGTTAGCAATTTTGGTTGGTTTATTTTGGGTAGGGGGCCAGGGAATGCATTATATCAATAAGGGTCCTCACAAAGACAGAAGTAGATGTGTGTGAGTGTGTGTCATTGCTGCTCCACAAGACGTGGTAGATGCTAAAACTACCTGACAAATAGCCTGTTACCTCAGCAAGTTGCTGTCAGTGACAGCCTGTCAGCCCCCCGCCTGCAGCCATTACTGTGACAATTACTCAGTATTAACTGTAGTGGTATCATGCAACTCTTATGTAACATTGTGTATCAGCTCCAGCTGTATTGTGTATTGCAAACTTTCAGGAGCATTTGCTGTGGCTCCCTTACAGCTTAGTATCATCCTGATCAACTTAAGCTCTGGTTGTATTGCAGGCAGCAGTTTGCGGTCCACAGATGGATGATAAGCTCTGAGTTGTTCTGAAAAGCTTTCAATCAGCAGTTCGCCACAGAATAATGTGTGGTATCATACTAATTTGTCTCTCTGCTGTCAGTCTAGGGTCTTTTAAAGACCATAAACTATCTCTGAGAGGCATTTTAATAAATGAGCTGTAATGAGTTGTATATTTTATAGCGCCATTAACATCTACATTGGCTGATATTGCCAAAAAGCAACTTTCCCTGTGGTGGACAAATATAAAAATCACACAGCTGTTATATTTTAGATAAAAACAAAATAGAGGGTAAAAAAATTCACCTGTGACACCAGCGTTGCACACCCTTTCCTCTTTCTGCGTTGTCCCATTGTCAGGACCTTTTGGCGGAATGGCGTTCTTGTTACCCATCGCCTCTGTCACACAAGCAGCAATCTTGTCCTCCAAGTCCGCGTTCCCCAAAAGCTTCTCTGAGACCTTCCAGCGGGCCGTGGCTAGGTCTCTTGTTCAAGCCCTCACTGGAAAAACATAAATTGCTTCTGACTTTTATCAGAATGTTTACTTTGAGTAAGATAAGAAAGTTACTTGGGAAAGTTTGTGTTGCTCTGAGCTCTCAGAAAGGTCTCAAGGGCTTCTCAAGCACTGGAGAATGAGGTTTCAGCAGGTTTGGTTTGTTAGTGCTCGTGACGGAGCATGTGATTTAATCCTCCATCCTGGGTGGTCAAGGGAAGGGAGATTTGAAGTGTCCACCTTAGTCTATGAAGGCTGGGCAGTGGAGAATGATGCTGTCAGATTTTGCAGACTTTCTGCAGTCCTCTGTACAGTCTACTGTGCGTTTCCTCTTCTCTCTTACATGCAGAATTCAGTGCAGCCTTTCTTTCTTTGTCCCCAGGGTGCTGTCAGAAAAAGGTATCATTTTAAAAGATGACGTAATGTGTGCCTCATTCAGTACGCTCTGAGGAGGAGAGAACACATAAACAGAAAAAGAAGAGAGTTGAATGCAAAGAGAGGCTGCATTTCTGGGGTAACAGCAGTTATGTCACTGACATAAAGGGTCGTCTTTGTCTCTAAACCATGACTGCCCATTGAGGCATGGTAGAGTGCTCCATTCTGAATAACTCACGGGTTGAAAATAACTTCATAGTAGTCTGTGGAGTAAAATAATCTCCCATGAGGATGTTACAGTGCAGACAAACAGTACGCGTGATACTATTAATAATCCATTCTTACACTTTCTTCGACCAGAAGTGAGGGTCAGCATTTTTCCAGTATTTCTTAGAGCGTATTGTTTATTCATTCAATTCACTCATTTACGTTGATTACGTAAATGGCCCTCTGACAGATAACCATTTGTTATGAAGAGGACCACAAGTCTACAGAAATGCTGGCAGCTCTGTGAGACCAGACTGTACAAGCAGTGCTTTGAGCTAAATGCTAATTTCAGCATGCTAACATGCTTGCAATAACAATTCTGAAATGCTGATGTTCAGATAATTTCATGTAAACAGTGTTCACCATTTTAGTTTATGGTGTTTACATGCTAACATTAGCTAATATACAAGTGCAACTGAGGACAAATGTTAAGTCTTCTTTGCATGTTGCATGTTGGAGACACACTCTGTTTACATAACACCGCAATTCAAGCACCTATGCTACAGAAAGTAAACGTTCAACCTCATTATATATTACATGACAGTGAAACTCTCTATTTACAGGCACTAAGCTGATGTTTTTATCCAGATTAACAATTTCTGACATGGTAAGGATTTAGTTTCTTACCTAAGGGCAGTTCACATGGGTTTACCTGTGGCTGATGACAAAAGCTTGACATTATCAGGATCAATGGCCTTTCTAACCTTTAACCACTCCTGTCACTGTTGTTATTATTATAGAGAGATACCTAACACACTGTTGTCAATACCTTGTTTTTGGTTTTCATTTATTTTTCACTTAAAGGAATACTTCACCCTCCCCAAACGACCATTTGTATTTAAGTTACTCACCCTGAGTTATGTTGAATTCATGAAGAAAAATGCCTCCATGGTGAGAGAATCCAAAAATGGAGAAAATTCTTGATGAATTAAGTCTTAGAAGTCCACGTTTAACAACAGCAAAACTATATGAAAACATCGGCTTACAAACACAACTCTGTATAACCCAAGTCTCATTTATCCAATTGCATACTCAGTACCTCCCAAACAGTCCTTTTTAATAGAACGTGAGGGTGAATCCAAACTAACCCTTTGAAACACCATAGTCAAACAATAGCCCCTTTTTCACCGCAGGAACTTTATCAATTACCCAGAATTTTGAAAAACCTCCACGCATTTCCATCGAAATTACCCGGGTAAAAAACTTTCCATCAAGCCCAAATTTACCCTGGAAAATGTAGCTAGTAGGGGGGTAGGACTTTTCAGATTACCCCGAATTCTTGAGGGGTGGGGCTGTTTGCCGAAGAACACTGATTGGTGGAACACACAATTGCAGCATTCCACACTTCCTGGTACGGGCAGCCACTGCAAGCTTTATTTCATTTCCACAAGCTTCACTTCGTTTCTGTTTTGATAAAAGATGGGTACCAAAACCCGGTACTAAATTAGCCCCAGAGCTAAATAGTACCGTAGTATTGATAAGCGCCGGCACAAAAGAACCAAGCGGCCCCAGTGGAAACGAAGTGAAGATAACTTGAAAATGACTCGAGCAGACGGCAGCTACACCTGTTACTGTAAGTGACATAAAACCTTAGCGAGTAAGAAGCCAATACTTTATCAATATATGTGTTCAGCAAGCATGAACATGTAAACATGTAGACAGTGTTATTCAACATGCTCCGTCCACAGTCTCTCATCCACCGACACCAACATTATGTCTTACACAAGGACAGCATGCTAGTTCAGCTGATAGCGAATTGTTACTAATAAGCTCAAATCACAGCTGTCTGTATGTAAACTAACTTAGTTTGCCACTTATCATAAAATACTCTTAAACTTAGCTGCTGGCTATGGGGTGCCGTTTGTAAAGTGGCTCACGCTGAAAATAACATCAACATTTTGTCACATTTAGCTTCAAACAATGTTTAAAAAAGTGTTGTGAATTTTTTAACGTCACCCTTTACCACATTTACAGCAATATTTGTTAACTTAGAAATATATTAAATAGTTAAATCTAAATATTAAATGTGGCATCTAAATGTTAAATGTTAAATCTAAATAGTAAATCTAAATGTTAAATGTTAAATCTAAATAGTAAATATAAATCTAAATGTTAAATCTAAATGCTAAATATAAATCTAAATGTTAAATGTTAAATCTAAATGTTCTGGGTGAAACTAAATATTTAGCTAATATGCAAATTCACACTGCCGGTTACCGGAAGTACCAAAATAAAAGCTTGAGATGGTCAGACTGTGTTTATAGAATCAAATAACGAATTAAAACCAACTTATCGGGGGAAATTGACACTTGAACATACATAAGCGTGATAATAACTACCTAAAATAACAAGAAACATGTTTGGAGAAATTTTGTTTGATGTGTACTTTGAGTTGTTAGTGTCCCTTCGGAGGGAATCACCTTGTTGTTTACAAATACTTCCGGGTAGAAAACCAGCGGAGTTTAGCTACATATATATATATGCATGTCTCACATTTTTCACGTCACTATATCACCGTTTAGACTAATGTGGTGTTTGTAAAGTCTATAAACACTATGACTGAACAAACATTACCATCACGTTCTGACATTAATAACATGGTTATCGTAGATTAACCGTTAGCTGTTAGCCCCGTTAGCGGAGTCTGTAATGACTCATTAACTCTTAAACGGTCCGTGTAAAAAATATTTTTTCCAGCAGATGTCTTAGTTACAACATGATTGAGCTAACTGGAGTAGTTTCATGTCGTATCCGACAACAGGAGGCTTTTAACAGATGACGTCCTGCTGTTAGCTTTGCTGCTGCTGCTGCCACTGATGCTTTCTAGACATCGTGATTTCCCAAAACTGAATAAATACCACACATCGCAACACAAAACTGCTTTGTTAGCTCAATCATGTTGTAACTAAGACATCCGCTGGAAAAAATATTTTTTACACGGACCGTTTAAGAGTTAATGAGTCATTACAGACACTGCTAACGGTGCTAAGAGCTAACGGTTGTTAGCTTAGCTTAGGTTGTTAGTCCCTCCGAAGGGACACGTCAAATAAAATTTCTCCAAACATGTTTCTTGTTATTTTAGGTAGTTATTATCACGCTAATGTGTGTTCAAGTGTTCATTTCCCCCGATAAGTTGGTTTTAATTCGTTATTTGATTCTATAAACACAGTCTGACCATCTCAAGCTTTTATTTTGGTACTTCCGGTGACCGGCAGTGTGAATTTGCATATTAGCTAAATATTTTGTTTCACCCAGAACATTTAGATTTAACATTTAACATTTAGATTTATATTTAGCATTTAGATTTAACATTTATATTTATATTTAGCATTTAGATTTAACATTTACATTTAGATTTAATATTTATATTTAATATTTATATTTAAGATTTAGATTTAGCATTTAGATTTAGATTTAATATTTAGATTTAGATTTAATACTTAGATTTAACATTTAACATTTAGGTGCCACATTTAATATTTAGATTTAACTATTTAATATATTTCTAAGTTAACAAATATTGCTGTAAATGTGGTAAAAGGTGACGTTAAAAAATTCACAGCACTTTTTTAAACATTGTTTGAAGCTAAATGTGGCAAAAAGTTTATGTTATTTTCAGCATGAGACACTTTACAAACGGCACCCCATAGCTGGCTGAGACAAACAGCCCCAACTCTCTACACCGGCATGTAACCAGCCAATAAGCTGGCGGAGCCAATTACAGGGCACCTACAGGGCACATGCCGAATCATCTACGTCATCATGCTAATTTAAATACATTTTCCAGAACTTGAGGTGAGGTGGAGACGCAAACCACACAGATTACCAGGAATTCTTTTACCCAGGTGAATGAATTCCTTCCTGGAAATGTTGGTGGAAAAGGGGCTAATCACTCAAACAAACTCACTAATCATGGCAGTGGTAGACAAGCAGCTGTCGTGTTCAGCAAGGTAAAATGTCAATGTAAAATTGTCAATGGAGTCTGGCTTTGAAGAGAACAGATGAGTTTCACTTTTTGGTTCATACACATTAGAAAAGGCTGTCTGTTTGGGAAGTGCTGAGCATATTACTGGATAAATTAGATAAATTATACTGCACAAGTTGTGTGAGAGTTTGAAAACTGATGTTTTGGTATAGTTTCACCATTATTAAAAGTGGACCCCTATGACTTCAATTCATCAAGATCATCATTTTTTCTGTTTTTGCATTCTGCCTTCACTATGGTGACATGTAAGAAACATAAAGTTTTCTCCACAAATTCAACGTAACACAGGGTGAGTAACTGATATAAAAAAGGTGGCTTGGGGGTGAAGTATTCCTTTAAGTCCCTTGCAGCATGGCTTCAGACATGGTTCTCTGCGTCCATCTGTCTTTGCCTCCCCAGGTGGGAATCAGATTAGAAATGTGTGCAGTATAGGTACAGTTTTATACATAAGCTTCTTGAGAGAAAGCATGATTTCCTCTCTCAGTTGGCAGAGACAGGATAGACTATGGCTGACATGCTGTAGATAAATATATTTCCGCCTCGTGAAACCTACATTTTCAGCCTGAGTGGTCCGAGGGCATGAAAGCTGTGTGACACCATGTGTTCACACAGCATGCAGTCATGTGAACGTTGTGAATTCTGCAACATGGAATGTGACACAAAGTACAAACGCTGGGAGCGGAGTCTGACTCATAGGATGTGTAGTATAAGATTCAGAATAATGCAAGAGAGGCTCAAGATGAAAATCTGTGTAAACTGCACTAAAACATCGCTTTAACGTTGTGAGGTTTCTCCTGTGAATTGCTAAATGCTATGTAAACTTTATTGTTTTAAGCCCTTTACATTTTTTTCTAAATCAACACTTGGTGATCATGTAGATTCATACCAGTGTTTTGCTTTTTTTCAGCAGTTACTACATAACCTTAAATTTACTGCTCACCACTTTCCACTCGCCACCACTCCTTTATGACAATAGGCAATACACAGGTACTTGCAGATAAGGGATAGCTTAGCGGCTGTCTGCCTGAGAGTTAGGTAAGACGATGCTGCTGTAATGTTTGGGCCAGGGGACGGTTAGCTTAGCTTAGCACTGGAAAACTGGAAACAATGGGACACAGCTAGCATGACTTTGTCTGAGAGTAACTTGCCACTGCGCCGCCAAGCTAAAAAATAGTCCAGTACAGAACCACTAGGGGTTAGGGTGTAAGAAAATAGTATTGCTATTTTTTGCATGGCAATATTGTATCGATACATGGACGTCAAGTACCCTCTTTTTTCAGTTTACCTAAATAAATTATTAATATTGCATTTACAAATTAAACTTTTGGTAGCTTACTATAATAATAACATTAGTTGCTTTCTCAGTCCACTAGATACATTTTGCTGCAATAAAATTATGTGAGATGTGAGATGAACCAACTGAAAACTTTATCTTCTAAGATAAATCTTTTCCTCAGTGAGTGTGGGTTTTCTCCAGCTTCCTCCCACAGGTTAACTGGTGACTCTAAGGACGCATTCACACTGGCGCTATATGGTCCGCTTTAAACGAACTCTGGTCCGCTTCCACAGATGGGTTCATTTGGAGTGGTGTGAACGCACATTCGAACTTTCCTGGTGTGAATGCGCCCTAAATTACACATATAGGTGTGAATGCAAGCGTGAATAGCTGTCTGTCTCGATAGCCCTTTTTAAATAGGAATTGTGCAAATTTGCAGGAAAGTCCAATCAGTCTTCTTTCAGCATTGGCAGTATAAACGCTAAATCGAGGAGTGCGGCAAAATGCCGCCAACCTACTTTTGTTTATACAGAATGCGCCTTTTTCGGGGCAATGGGGGGCGTGAGCAAGTAACAAAACGTGTAGCTCAGCGTGTGACGTAAACAGTGACGTGGGAGGGAAGTCGCGGCTGGTCAGTCCTTTGCTGTCCTTTCCTGTATGTCTACCCTCCGAGGCAGAAAATTGGGCACCTCAGATCAACTCGCCAATCCGCCTCTGTGTGTCTAAACACTCGCAGCTTGCCGGCAAAATGGTCCAACATTTACGGAAAATCTGGCAGTGTAAAAGGGGCTTATATGTCAGTCCAGTAATAGTCTAGCGACCTGACCGCACCTCTTGCCCAAACTCCAGCCCCCACATCCCTGTAGCATGATAAGTGGTTACCAAAAATGACAGTGGTTCACCATGATGATTTACCTCAGGCAAGTTTCAAAACTTCAATCTAGCTTCAAACTGCACTGAACTAATGAAGAACACTGGCTGCCCCCGAGGGTGAAAAACTTCCAGTCAGTAAGGAATATTCTTTGAGAAATGGTGAGCAGTAATGTACTGTATCACAAACACCTTAATAGTTAAATGAGCTAGCAAATCCAAAACAATAATATGGTCATTTATTCATGTAAAGTATTCAAAACAAAAGTATGCTATCTTTCTTTAACATAGCTCCCTGAGTGAACCCTGCCAACACCTCTCACCGCCCATCATGAAGATGTGTTCACACATCCATGGACTGTGAAGAGAAACACAGACAGCTTTGTTTCTGCGTGTCTCTACAGTTGACAGTCTAGTCTTCTGGTTTCAATTCAGCCCCTGTCTATTCATTTCAAAAATGTCGCACAAGTGGGTGGCCGAGTGTGCGTGCGTGCGTGTGCACGTGTCTGCGAAGTGAACATGTGCATCGGGGGCGCGTGCAGCTGACGCTTTCGTGCACTACGAATCCTCGCGCTCAGTTGAACTGTAAATCTCGCCTACGTGAATTTTCAATGAGTCTTCCTCTTTTTTTTTTATTTCTGTTTTATTTCATCAGGCTGCTCCTCACATGAATATATTCTGACGGTGGTGTTGAGCTAAAAGACAAAACACAGCAGCATCTCTATGCGACTGAAGTAACCTATCGAGTTTATCGCCTTTTATTCTGCTGTTATCTCTATTTCTCTGCTGCGACATCCATCTTAAACCCACTCTAGGGTTTTTATATTTCCTCCTGGTAGAGCAAGATAATATCAAACCTGCTCTACCATGTTTCATGTCAGTTACCGTTACATAATGACACGGAGTACACAACACAGGACACAGGATGGAGAGATGCACTCACCGCTGGATGATGTCTCACAGTTTGCCGTCGGAACATCAACACCCTGAAACAGCGTCGCGATGTGTGTCCTCCGCCGTGTCTGCCCACAGCAGGCTCCACATAGACCTGCCTCTGTCAGCTGTCCGTCTCTGGGACTCTCTCATGCTTCTTGTTTACGGTCCAATCCGGGGATTTTTTCAGCTTCCCCTCATTGCAAAACATACATTTCTCACATGTCATGTTTATTTATTTATTTCACCATGTGGCGGAGGCTGCCATCTTCTGGCAGATGTGGCACACTGGCTCCTGGCTGGGGGCCAGCGGTTATGTAAGAGCAGATGAGGCGGTCATATGATGGGGTGTTAAGCCGATAAACCGTGCAGCGGATTACAAGAGGAATAGCAGAAATGTGCATCGTCTTTGTACTGTATTGTTACTAGCACGTACACAGAATGGATTCCTATGAGTGTCCATCAGATGTATCAGTGTGACTGCAAATTGGTGCAACACTGAACAGAGACTGGTTCTTAAAGGAGCACTTTCCACTCCACACAGCACCATAAGAAAGAGAGAGCTGTGGGGATTTCAATTACTGAATAAGAGACAAAAGGTGAAGTCAGGTAATGTGAGACATCAGGGAATGGGACAAAAAAAGGTTTTAGGAACTGTCCCTTATTTATGAGGGGGTGGTGCAAAAAGAGGGGTCATGTTAAATAATTTTATAAGCACTGGGGAGGGACTTGTTTTTTTAAATTTTGGCTTAGAGGAGGCACAAACAAATTTCAAAAGTTATATTTTATGTTTACTTTATAACTAGTTTTTAAAAAGAAAAAAAAAAGAAAACGTGGTTTGGAGGGCACGTTTCCTTTGTGAATCTGCCCCCAAGTGCAGGGGTGATTGTAACAGCATATGGGGTCAATTAATACCTCCATATAAATACCAAGGACCACAATAACCTCCCAAGAATATAGATATAGTTAAAATGATTTAATATCCAATGAACAATCAATTCCAGTTTGATTAAAACAGTATCATTAATCATATAAAGTATAACACATCAGCTGTCCATTAGCAGGCGGAGAGGGCTCACCACAGTGTTGCTTGAAAAAAGGGGTGCCTCATCTTTTATTACAAACCAAATCTATATGGGTACAAATAAAATAAACTTACCTTTTAACAGAGCACATGTAGAGTTTAATGGTTCTGTCTCAATTCTGACTGCTGCAATTTCATTTTTGCACGTGCCCATGTATGAAAAGGTTTTAAAACTGTTTTTCAATACTACAATACTACACTAGGCTACGATGACAAACCAAAAAGTATAATTTAAAAATATGGTGATTTTCAGCCAATATGGCTTCTGATTTATAGACAGATTTTGAAAGCATGCAACATTTGTTCCTGGCCCAGGTCTCCAGAATGAAAGGCAAAGAATTTACCCTTTGAACTATGTTACAAAATATCTAACGAGTACAGTTCACATAGACATTTAAACTGAACACAAAACATTTTTCTTATTTTTCTTCTGAGAAAAAAAAAAAAAAAATCAGTTGCTTTTATGTAATTTCTAAGCTGGACACCAATTTAATGGGTCTTGATCAACTCAGCTTTACAACTGACCCCAACCATTCCAAGTTACAAGATAGCCTGCCCTCTGTGTTTCTCTGTAGCCTATCTGTTCTGTGTAGACCACAGAACTAGACCAAGTCTGACAGATTCTAGGGAACAGGTTTCATTGAGGGTCCTCTAGAAAGTTTTCAGCATCAAACACTTAATTTCTACCATTCTGGTGAATATTTGTACACCAATTGCCTTTTTCTGCATCTTCTTATAGTGTAAACGTCTTTAATTTCGTCAAAATAAAAATCCCCAACTACTTTCAAGTTTTCATCGTGCAGAAAACTTTCATACCTTAAAAAAGGAGTTTTGGCAAAATAACTTTTAACTAACTTCATAACTTTTCTATTTCGTTTCTGATTGGTTCAGTTTGAGGTGTTACAATTGCCCGTTGTTAACCTATGCTAACTTACTAGATCAGATATTTACGTTGTGAATGAAATTTATTTACTGTAAAAATGGGGATGTTGACACCATAGACTAAATCATAATGGACGTACACACCATGATGTCACCCATTGGTTTTGAAGACTCGAGTTCTGCATTTCGGCTGTGGCCATCTTGGGTCTTTGGAGTTAGAAGTGACCATATTTGGGTGAGAGGGTGGAGCTGTGGAGGAGCAATGGGGAGATCTCACTGAGACTGAGGACACTATCAGCAGACAGCCTGTCACTCAAGGCTGCCCCGCCCTTAATTATATGTAACTTTAAGCCTTAATAAAATGTAAACAGGTGGGTTATAAAAAAAATCCAGCCCTTGTGCAGTTGTCATGTATGTTGAAATTAGCTATAGAGACCAAAACCATTTTTGTACCAGGCTGCAAACATGTTTTTTTTGCTGTAAATTTGGGCATTTTAACATGGGGGTCTATGGGGATTGACACATCTGGAGCAAGCCTCAAGTGGCCATTCAAGGAACTACATTTTTAGGCACTTCAGTGTTGGCTAAATTTTCCAGACCTGGAGGTTGCCGCTTGGTTGACACCCTAACACACAGAAGATGACATATTCTAACTAGTTTACATTATCACTGTAACTTTTAGTTTCCTTTGCTAAGATTCAAAACTTCTCAGGTGTGGAAATGACTCTTATTTTCCTTAACTTTCTCTTAAAATGTACAATTGGATTAAAATTCACCTAAAATGATGCAATTCCAACGTCTTCATCCCAAAATACGCCCTCAGATGTTGATGATGTTCGGCATGTTCAATGTATGCTTCCAGAAGCTATCATATCCCCAACAGTCTTTGCAAATGAAGTGAAAAGCTCTTCTCAAATTTGAAATACGTTCACATGCATTATTCAGGTTTAAATGACCCGTGGACTTTCTGCAGGCTTATTCAGAAGGAGCATCTGTATCTGAATACACACGCACACACACACACACACAAACATACACACACACAATGAACATGAATGGAAGACTGCAGTTTCCACCTCTGTGCTCAAGTTTGTGGAACTTGAAATGAGGCTAAACAATGAGGAAGTGGAGCAGAAAGAGAGGAAGGGCAAAGTCAGGGAAGGAAGAGTGTGTGTGTGTGTGTGTGTGTGTGTGTGTGTGTGTGTGTGTGTGTGTGTGTGTGTGTGTGTGTGTGTGTGTGTGTGTGTGTGTGGCTTTTATAATTGGGCTGCTTTAGGGCTCAACTCTGCTTGCTCTCATTACCGTTATACTTCATGTGGACAGTGTGAAAAGTCATCCTGTTGTTGATGTCACATTGCATCACAACATAAAAAGAGCATTTTTCACTATATCGCTCTCTCTTTGCACAGACAAACAAATGAGACAGCAACAAACAAATGTGATGGAAGCAGGAGCCGCGTAACGATTTTAATTTTTGAAAACCAAAGACTGCACAGTTTGTCTGCAAACACATAAAATAACTGAAAGCTGTGGTCGTTTATTAACAGTGATGTGCAACATGCTGATTAATAGGTTTCACAAAACAGACGTCCAGTGTGCGTTTAAATGCATTGATCTAGGTAGAAAACCTGGCTTTGTCAATCGATTGCTATGCAGCAGTCCATCCCCTCTTATTGGCTCGATGACTTCACAGGGCTCTTTAGACACAGTGACGTGATTCCTTTAATGTAATTACTCCTCCATTACACTGAGAGTAGAATCCACATTTTTTATTCTGCCTCCAATCATTTACTAATGTGTTCTAGCAGCACGCTTATTGATCGCTAGCCACTCAACCCCTGAAGACACTAAAAAATTCACAACGGTGTTTCTGTTGGCAGTAACTTCACAGACCTTAAAGGGATAGTTTGGATATTTTAAGTAGGGTTGTATGAGATACTTATCCATAGTCAGTGTATTACAAACAGTAGACGTCGGTCAGCATGCCCCCAGTTTGGAGAAGCAGGCTGGAGTACCATCATGGAAGCTAAGCAATGTAGTGCTGTGGACAGGGGGCAGCAGCAAAATGTGTTTTAGCTGCATATACACTATATGAAGAGTATTTTCACCACTTTATCTTCCATCAGACAGCCCGTTTCAATGGGGAAGCCATTAATGGTTTCACTTTCCCATCTATGCATTCGTCAAAATCACCAGACTCCACTGACAAAAATGATTTTACCTCAATGAACACAGGAGCTGCTGGTTTATCACTGTCTTCATTTAGCAAGTTTGTGTTACTGTGTGACTTTGGTGAATCCGAACTAACCCTTTTATATGCCAAAGTCCCACAGTAACACAAACAAACTAACTGATCGAGGCAGCAGTAGACAAGCAGCTCCCGTGATCAGCAATGTTAAATCACTGTTTTTCTTAATGGAGTCTGGCTTTGAAGAGAGCAGTAAAACAGCTCCATCTCCCCACCGGAAATTACTGTCTGACGTCAAAGTAAAGTGGTGAAAATATTCTAAATATAGCGTACACTTAAACTGATATTGATTTTTTTGGTGGGTAAAATATGTTTTGTTGCTGACCCCTGAAGATTGGTGCATTGCTTAGCTTCCATGTTGGACTCCTGCCTGCTTCTCCAAACTGGGAGGCACGCCAACCACCATCTACTGTATGTAATACATTGCCTATGGATAAGTACTTTATACAACTATAAACTTTAAAAGATCCTATCTATCCCTTTAAACCATCACTCATTTCTTCAGACAGCTCAGTTTCCACAGCTCACAGAGAAACTGCTTTGCTTCCTGCTTAAGAACTGCCTCAATCTGATATCCTTTGAATTACTGGAGACATTTTTACATTAGTTTCAAAAATTTGAAATAAACAATGTATTTTCATAGATGTTTTCAGCACCAAAATCTATATACAGAATGGCATATTCCCTTTTGAACACTCATTTGAAAATAACTGTGATGGCTAAACCTCCTCTAAATCAAAGATAAAGAAAGAGCAGACTGATCAGACTATTAGTGTGAGACTTCTTTAGGTTTTGCTAGTAAATTTGATCACTTAATAGCAGTCACTTGAACATACGACTAAAAAAATACAAATCACAGTAACGTGTAGGTAGTTAAATGTTTTCTAAATAATACAAAGTGCTCTAACAAGTGCTCCCAAGAGTTGTTTTAAACAAAATGAGACCATTAACAAATTGCAAAACAGAAGTCAAAAATGCTCAATGAGTAACCGTGCACAAATGTTCAGTATCTATTGTAGTTATATCCAACACTAATAATGTAGTGTGTGTAGAGTGTCTGCACCTTTATCACCTGAAAGCAAAACGTTTATGATCTGCATATTCGGCAGAGAGCAAAGGTTACAATATTTGCCCTTTGGCTCAGGGAACTGTCTTGTTGGCATTAGATGCTGCACATACATTATATTGTACAATGGTAAAAAAAAAAAAAAAAAAAAAGCTTAAAGATAAATGTTTTTTGGGGGGTTATTTAAAGGACAAATAATGAACTTTTATGTCTGTAATGTGACTTCTGACAGATATCAGGAAAAAAGTAGGGGAGACCGGGGTCAGTTGGGACAGGAGGACAGTTGGAACAGTGGCGTTCTAGCAAGTTGGAAAGCCACTTAAGAACGGTTGTGATAATTTATGAGATTTCAAAATGTGTCAGAAATTGCATTGTATCAAGAATGAGCCCTTTGTAGGTGTCTGAAAAATTCCTGCCAGCTGTAAGACTGAAGCTCTGCCACTGGATTTATTGACCTCTACTTCCATGTGAAGAGAGGTAAGATGTAACTGTGCAAGACCTCAGTTTGTAGCACCTTGTTAAGTCAAAGGGGCCAGAGGTAATGTGGTAGTTGAGACCATAAAGTGTGCATTAAAGTTTGTGTCAGAGTTTGGATCTATCATCCAAAACATTTCAGTGACAGGTGGCCAGGTGCACTCGATAAAACACAAGAGTCTGAGGGGAAGAGGTGGGTGCTTTAAACAATTCTCACTATGATTCTAGGCAGACTCCCTTCAAGGCTCTTGGCTCCGGTGCTTTTCGCCGTCGCTTCTTATGTCTTCTTCTGGTGCCGGCATCGAAGCAGGTGACCATCATGACGTTGGCCTTGCATAGGTTGAGCCTGTTCTCCAGCCGGGCTGTCACCACTTCGAGGGCCTCCAGATGTTCCAGGGAGTCCACCTCGAAGGTCTGCCACAGGTCGACTGGAGAAGGACAGTCAGGTAACAGTTATTACTGTGTGGGGTTATTGAATGTGGAGAATACTGAAATGAAAGTAAAGAGCGAATTTCCATAAAAGCACTGTTTACTTTGTGCACAAAATGTTCCACATTATAATATGATAATTACCTGTTTTGACTTTCAAGAATTTTCATGGGATTTTTTTGATAGTAGCCCACAGTATAATATTTAGATAACACCAACTTATATTATCTCATTATTATCAGGTTATTATGCCATTAATGTCACCGTATTACAGTGGTGGAAGAAGTATTAACATCTTTTACTAAAGTAAAAGTAGCAATACCCCAGGGTAAAATTACTCCATAACTAAACATTTTGCATTCAAAATCATATTTAGGTGGAAGTACAGAAGTAGTGGCAGCAAAATGTATTGTGAAAGTCAACATTAAAAGTACTCATATGGCAACGGACCCAGGGTCAGTGTGTCATTATATGATAGGGTTATATTACATAATGCATTACTGTGTATGCAGCATTTGTACATGTTATAGCTGGTCAAAATTAAGCAACTTTTAACTTTTTTTTTTGTCATATGGGTAGTTAAATTTATAATGATTAATCTGTAATGCATCATATTTTATAAACTAAGCACAGACACTCACTGGCCACTTACACCTGTGACACTGCTCGTTAACGCAAATAGCTGCTGAAGTTCAAACCGAGCATCAGAATGGGTTGATCAGAAAGGTGATTTAAGTGACTCTGAATGTGGCATGGTTGTTGGTGCCAGGCAGGCTGATCTGAGTATGTCACAAACTGCTGATCTACTGGGATTTTCACACACAACCATCTCTAGGGTTTACACAGGATGGTCCCAGAAAGAGAAAATATCCAGTGAGCGGCTGCTCTCTGGGAGAATGCCAGAGGTCAGAGGAGAATGGCCAGACTGGTTCAAGATGATAGAAAGTATAATTCACACGGCTCACCAAAACTGGACAATAGAAGATTGGAAAAACATTGCCTGGTCTGATGAGTCTGGATTTCTGCTGCAACATTCAGATGGCAGGGTCAGAATTTGGCATAAACAACATGAAAGCATGGATCCATCCTGCCTTGTATCGACAGCTCAGGCTGCTGCTGCTGGTGTAATGGTGTGGGGGAGATTTTCTTGACAAATCTGCAGCAACTGTGTGATGCTATCATGTCAATACGGACCAAAATCTCTGAGGAATGTTTCCAGCACCTTGTTGAATCTGTGCCATGAAGAATTAAGGTAGTTCTGAAGGTAAAACCTGTAAAGTGGCCAGTGAGTGAACTGAATGTGAAATCTTGATCCTAAAAGTAGCTTGAATCTAAAGCTGTCACCTAAATGTAGTGGAGTAAAAGGTATAGTATCTGTTACTGAGATGTAGTGAAGTGAAAGTGGATGGTTGCATAAAATGGAAACACTCAAGGAAAGTAAACGTGCTTCAGTGCAATACTTGAGCAAATGTACTTATTAGCTGTTAGTTATTTAGGATCACTGCCATATTACCATTTCTTATTCAAATACTGCACTGATAAAACCATTTTATTGTTAGCAGGTTACTATATTGTTATGAAATTATTACTATACTATTGTTAAATAGTTTTTGCCTTGCTGCTATCTTTAAATGTGTTTCCCAATTTTAACCCTTTGTGTATGGCCCCTTATTACACTGTTAGATACAGTTCAGTCTAATATAACCCAGATATACCCATTGTTAACACCAAGCTATAGAGTGGTGCAGGGATGATGTTTATTTGTAGGTGGACCCAAAAATTAGCATCGTCCTGGTTCCCTCAACAGTAAGGATTTTTCCATTGAGTTTTGGATTGTTGCAGAAAATAAGCTCTGTGGCAAACACAAGTTTACAAGTTTTGTCCAGCAAGATAATCTTCTCAAATGAACACCACTTTTATGATTTTTATGATGTTTTGTTTCCTCATGTAGTCACTTGTTAGCAAACACTTTTTTAAAGACACGTTTAAGCTTCAAAATTCATGAGTGGGGTGTTTACTGATTTTTATCTGTTCACTGTATTTTATGTCGTGGAACAATACGTGAGAGCCTCTTAAGCTTGTGTTAGACACAGACCTTATTTCAGGCGTCTAAACAAAAACCCACCGACTTGAAGAAGAGGGAACTGGTAGTGCTAAAATGCTAACTCATTTCCGGGTTTGAGGACTCATTCCTCCACCACTCTATTACCTAGCTATCACTCTGTAATTACATGGTATCATTTAATAATTACCACTTTATTATCAAACTATTGCCCAACTATTGTCGTGTTGTCACTGAGTTGTAAATGTTAAATGCTAAGGAAATTACAAATGGGTCATACTTATGGTGACAATGGGGATTTTGGATACAGTCCCAGTGAAGGCAGGATGCTGCCCCCTGCTGAAATGCCATTGTACTATAAGCCCATTATGTACTCGTTCAGTGATTATAGAGCTTAAACGATTGGTTAATCGATTAGATTATCAAAGAAAAATACATTGGCAACTATTTTGATTATCTATTAATGACTTTAGTCATTTTCAAGCAGAAATGTATTTATTTATTTATTTATTATCTGGCTCCATTGTGTGCTCTGCTGCTTTCCTTATTTATACTGTAAGCTTTGAGTTTTAGACTGTTGGTTGGAGAAAAGCTTTTTGGAGATGCTACCATGGGCCTATACCACAATGAATTATTGAATTCACTGATCAGATAAATCATTAGTAATTATCATTAGTTGCAGCCCGCATTGATAGGTAGAACTTTTTTCATTCTCTTCCCAAGGTAAACTTCTGTCACCACCTCCACTAACTTTATCTTTAAAACTTATCAAGAATATAGTAAAACAGCTCCATATTGAGCCACTGTGACATTCAGATCATAAAAACATTATTTTGCGTGCTTGTTTCTTCAAAGAAGGAAGAATTTGACTGACACTCTTGGTTCCACTTGGTGGGCTCCAGCATGAGGTTGTGTTTGGCCTTCTCTAGCTCTCTCCTCAGGTGGTTGTATTTGTCTCGGACCTCTGAGATCCTCTGCTGACGGTGCTCCAAAAACTTCAGCTTGGCACTGAAGCATGCAGGCCCCTGACAAGACAAACGCACACCAAGCTCACTACTTTTATTTGTGCTCATATAGCACATAATAATTTGTGAAAAGCTTGTATTTTAAAATTTTTCTGCTACTGCTTTTCTCATTAAAAATAGCATGCGGTGTATTAGCTGCAACACAGCGTCTGGTTGAATCCACACACCCTCTCTCTCTCTCACTCTCTCACTACCACCACACACACACACACAGACTGTATTTTAATGGTTGGATGAACAACAGCACCTCCCCACTCTCTGTCTCCACACGCTCATAAACACCATGTTAGGGCAGGGACGACACCTCTGGGGAGTGAGACAAGACAGGTCTGTAGGCTTCTAAATAGAATTACTCTCTGATTATACTAACCATGTTACACATAAGGGGTGATGTCAAAGGTCAAGACATGCACATTTTAATGGGAGAAAACCTCTAAATATGACGCATTGCTTTTATAATTACATATGTTATATTTTAGAAATATTTCCCCCCAATGATGTCGCATAAAAAAAACAATAATGAAAGTGTGCTCTTTCATTTAAGGTCTATTTGTTTTACTTCCAGTGCCCTTCTTTGTTCTCTGCTGCAGCATTGACCCAATTTTCCCCATGTGGTCATTAAAATTGTATCAAAGTTGCCGTTCCTGAGACGGGTGGAGGCGGGGAATATAGTCTCATGAGACCAGACCTCTCGTCACAGGGGCATTACGTCAGCACAAGCACCACATTTTGCTTTCAAGCACATTTCAACTCCAAATGCAAGGTGAAATGCTTTAGGTGACCTCTACTTACCTAGGGTCAGTTCACTGAGTGTGCTATTTTTCAGCAACATGCTGCATCTACTTATATATCACACACGAAACCTGGAAGCTGCTCATGTAAGATTTTAGAGCAAAGCAATTTTACCTTATTGTCCAGTAATTAAACATATAATATGTAATATTTCCACATTAAAACAACTTAACATGAACTGGACCAGTGTTATTTATTTTGGTAATTTGTGTACTTGCATCATTCTAAACATTTCCAACAATGTTCACACCCAGAAAAATCTGTCATTTCAATAAAGGCCTTGGTCCATGTCATATGGTCGCAGTCGCTTGTCAGTGGCATCATAACTTCTTTCTTCGCATTGGGGCGCTGTCATAAATAGACTTTTTATCCATTTCCATTATTTTGAGCCACATTTTTTCGATATACTTCTCCATCTTGATAATTTTATACTATATAATTTATTCGGATGAAGGATTCAAGATAACAGAAATCTAGATTTTAAGTTATAAGAGAAACAAGCTGAGCAAATGATAACTTTAGCTCGGCTCCAGCCCCTGTGGTGCCAAACAGCATTGGAAAAACACAGATTTTTAAAGTGAAATTTTAATTTAATTTCATTTCATTTTTTTTTTTTTTTTTTTAATTTTATATACACTGAACAAAAATATAAACGCATAACACTTTTGTTTTTGCTCCCATTTTTCATGAGCTGAACTCAAAGATCTAAAACATTTTCTATACACACAAAAGATCATTTCTCACAAATATTGTTCAGGTGTGGCATATCAAGATGCTGATTAGACAGCATGAATATTGCACAGGTGTGCCTTAGGCTGGCCACAATAAAAGGCCACTCTGAAATATGCAGTTTTGCTTTATTGGGGGGGTCAGAAAACCAGTCAGTATCTGGTGTGACCACCATTTGCCTCACGCAGTGCAACACATCTCCTTCGCATAGAGTTGATCAGGTTGTTGATTGTGGCCTGTGGAATGTTGGTACATTGTTGTTACGTTACGTTGTTGGTCCACTCCTCTTCAATGGCTGTGCGAAGTTGCTGGATATTGGCAGGAACTGGAACACGCTGTCGTAAACGCTGATCCAGAGCATCCCAAACATGCTCAGTGGGTGACATGTCCGGTGAGTATGCTGGCCATGCAAGAACTGGGATGTTTTCAGCTTCCAGGAATTGTGTACAGATGCTTGCAACATGGGGCCGTGCATTATCATGCTGCAACATGAGGTGATGGTGGTGGATGAATGGCAACACAAAAATGGGCCTCAGGATCTCGTCACGGTATCTCTGTGCATTCAAAATGCCATCAATAAAATGCACCTGTGTTCGTTGTCCATAACATATGCCTGCCCATACCATAACCCCACCGCCACCATGGGCCACTCGATCCACAAAGTTGACATCAGCAAACCGCAAACCCACACAACGCCAAACACGCTGTCTGCCATCTGGTCGAGACCCTGATGAGGATGACGAGCATGCAGATGAGCTTACCTGAGACGGCTTCTGACAGTTTGTGCAGAAATTCTTTGGTTATGCAAACCGATTGTTGCAGCAGCTGTCCGGGTGGCTGGTCTCAGACGATCTTGGAGCTGAACATGCTGGATGTGGAGGTCCTGGGCTGGTGTGGTTACACGTGGTCTGCGGTTGTGAGGCTGGTTGGATGTACTACCAAATTCTCTGAAACGCCTTTGGAGATGGCTTATGGTAGAGAAATGAACATTCAATTCATGGGCAACAGATCTGGTGGACATTCCTGCAGTCAGCATGCCAATTGCACGCTCCCTCAAAACTTGCGACATCTGTGGCATTGTGCTGTGTGATGAAACTGCACATTTCAGAGTGGCCTTTTATTGTGGCCAGCCTAAGGCACACCTGTGCAATAATCATGCTGTCTAATCAGCATCTTGATATGTCACATCTGTGAGGTGGGATGGATTATCTCGGCAAAGGAGAAGTGCTCACTAACACAGATTTAGACAGATTTGTGAACAATATTTGTGGGAAATGGTCTTTTGTGTGTATAGAAAAAGTTTTAGATCTGACACCTCTCCAGCTACCAGTCCACGCTCCATATTTGGTCTGGATGAGGACTTGAACAGGCAACCCTCTGGTTCCCAACCCAAGTCCCTATGGACTGAGCTACTGCCTACAAATTTCTGTATTCAGTGTTTCTACTGGTTTATAACACAGGGGAGACCTCTGAAGATAATTTGGCTCCTGGTAAGAACATCCTAAACGTCTGGAGTTTAAGTTATCAGAGAAAAAAATGGACAGACATTGGCAGGAGGTGGGCTAGCAGCTCCTCCACAACAAGCCAAACAGCATTGGAGAAATGCTGATTTTTAAAGTGAAACTACTTTATTCAGTGTTTCTTCTGGTTTATATCACAGGGTTTCTTTGTTTTAGAGAAAAGGAGACCCCTGCAGAAAATTTGGCTCCCAGTTAAAACATCCTGAACATCTGGATCTTAAGTTATCAGAGAAAAAAGGTGAGCATGCATTAGCAGACGCTAAGCAAGCAGCTTCTCTGCAACAGGCTAAACAGCATTGGAGAGACATTGATTTGTAACCATTTTTTTTTTTTTTTTTTTACAGGATTTAATCACCTGGTCCATTTGTTTTGGAGAGGAGGAGACCTCTGCGGATAATTTGGCCCCCTTTAAAAACTCCCTGAGTGATGAACACTGAAGGAATCCTAACCAGGAGAAGCTGACTGCATCGCTTCATCTTTTGTTGTTGTTTTCATGAAGAGACAAATTACACATTGTACGTTTAAAGTCAGTGGAACGCACAGAACAGGAGACACCTCAGTAGAGAAACGTCTTTTTGGCGTTCACATTTTGGTCTCCTGTTCAAAACAGTACGACAAATGTGACATGGGTTATGTGGACAGGTACATTTTATGATATATAGATACATATAGATAAATTAAAATAAATGATTCAGACTGAATTTTCATTGCTAGCCTAATTTATGTTCTTCAACCTGAAGGTGAGATGAGCAGCAGAAAATCTTAAATGCTTATGAAGTTCTCTAAGACTTATAAGTTCATGAACTAGTTTGGTTGACCTGCCATTAGTTCCTGGAGTAGATCCCTTTATGTTAGCTGCAGGGGTCTTTAGTTCGTGTTATATTCAGAGAACAGCATTTCAAATGATTCGTGTGAAAGTTCAGTAAGAAATTTGTAAGCATCAGAACCAGCCTGTCAAAAAACCTTTAATGCAAAAAGACTTGGGCTCTTTTTCAAACCTGATGCTGATATGATAAAGAGAGCTTTAGGGAGGTTGGGTGGAGATATGTTCTACCAGTGTTGCTACTCCCACTGGTTGCCAAAAGAGGTTTATAAAGGTCATATTTTACATCATGCCTTTCAACCTCCTCAAAATCAAAATAAACCCAGCACCTGTTTGCCAGCACCTGCTCTTTTCTGCATCCTCTGCACATTGTCGATCTCATAGACCTTGATCTCGTAGGCCTCCGGGATTCCCCGATCCACCCAGCCAGACCGCAGACCACTAGTCGAGCGTCTCAGGGACAGGGGTGTATCGTGGGAAAGACGACGCTGGTGAGGACCTACAGCAGGGTGAGGCAGAGAGCGCAGTGAGATGCTGTATCTCAACTTTCTTTCTCCTCTCCTTTGTCTGAAACGTGTATACAGAGTAAAACTTTAAGAAAGATGCTTGACCAAGCTATATTTAAGGTAGTATGGTATTTTACTTAGCTTTTAATGTTGTTGAATTTTGTCATGATCAATTGCCGATGCTGGCACATACAGAGGGCACTGTGTGCTGCCACTCAATTTAAAACTCGTGGGTACCAAATGAACCCATTTTCATTCAGATATCTTGAGGTGAGAGTTCATGGGACACCTTTACAAATGGCCATGTTAGTTGTTCTGACCTGGGAGCATTATTTAGCTCCTTTCCCAACAAGCTATGTGATGGGAAAGGAGCTAAATAACTGGCCAAGTGCACCACAGCCCTAAAGACAGAAATATTGACCTCCAATAATTTTCTATCAGGGAGGCCATGGTCACCTCTGGCCCCCGGCAAGAAATAGAGTATTTCTGAGGCCGGTATGTTTGTATTGTCAGCTAACATTGTACTCTAAAAGCATCACACCTCACAGTAAGATTGAAAATATGATAAATGAAGGCTGGTGTCCCTTTAATGTCCGGGCCATGTGCTCTAATGGGGAACAGGGAAAACAGTTTGCCTGAGGGCAACTGCAGCTTGCCAGGGCGGCAATGTTTTTCATAAAAGTCAAAACAGGAGACACAGTTTCTCTAACACTCTCTCTGGATTGACTCAGTTTGTCAGTACAGAAAAACATAATTCATGCTTTGTGTCACTGTGATACTCGGACATTAGGGACTGTTATTTAACAGAGGGGAAGGGGTGACACAAAATGGGGGAGGCACATATAGGGGAGAGACATACAGCTTTATATGGTTGTATTTTGTTTTTATTTGAATCTTAAATCTTAAAACTTGCTAAACCATTTATCACAAACCACTCGCAAGTGTGTGTGATGTTTCGTCTTTTTAAATTTTGTTGCTGCCATAGGACAGGTGGCTGTCATGCACCCATATTCTGCTTGTTTTGGTGATAAGCCTCCCTACCTCCTTTGCTTGTCGCAGTGACTCCAATACAAATAAATTAGGGAAGTAAAATCCCAGCTACCTCCGTTCTCTGATAAACAACTAGCAGTCCCTTAAGAATATGTTTAACTCTAATGGTAGGGAAACAGCTTTTATCAGAATGCAGAGGAGTTAATGACTTAAGGAGACACTTAAGGAAAAATTACTTGCAGACAGAATTTAATCATCCAATTAACAGCACAATATGTTTAGAGAATTTATATTCATAAACTCAGACTGCAAAAGCTTTGTCTCCTGCTTTTATTGCTCCATTAGCAGTTTTTACCACGTTAACTGTGATTTCAATAAAATGCTATTAAAAGTTTCTCATATATAATTCATTAGAGAGTAATGTTAGTATGCACACATACATCTTTATCATTTACTGTACCAGCCAGACCCTCTTTATTTTCTGCACTTGTGCAGCCATTAGTAAGTGCTGTGGCTGCGTTCATATATTAATGATGTGACCTCTGACATAATTAGGCTTTCAATGACTGAATTCTACATGAGTGTGTCATCGCCACTTAATGTCACATTAGTATGTTATGTGTGTTCAGATTACAAGCCAAACAAAATGATGGTGCAACTAACATTCTTAAATATTGTCGATGGTTCAGAAATGGTATTTTCTAGATCATGTCAAGAGAAGAAACTAAATGGCAGTTTTATGCGAAAAGTTTTACTGACCTGGACTGAAATTTCCACACGGTTTACTATTAGAATTTTTTAAATGGCATATGATACAGCACTTTAATATGACAACTTTACTATTGCATTTAATTGGAATGCAGATTCAACACATCAGATTATAAAAGTCTCTGCCCTCAACTGTATTCCCATACAACAATATTAAACAATTGACAAAAGTAAACAAAAACATGACGTACATTAAAATATCTACCACTTGAGAATCATACTGTACTTAAATACATAGAAATTAGTTGTTGATTTGAAAGGACAATTCACCCCCAAATCAAAAATACATATTTTACCGCTTACCTGTAGTGCTATTTATCAGTCTAGATTGTTTTGGTGTGAGTTGCAGAGTGTTGGAGATGTCAGCCATAGAGATGTCTGCCTTCTCACCAATATAATGGAACTACATGACACGCCAAAAAATACATTTGAAAAACTCAACAGCAACGTCTCCTTCCAGAAATCATGACCTGGTTGCTCAAGATAATCAACAGACCTTGTTGTGAGCAGTAAATGTGGGAACTATTTTTGTTCTACCGAACTACACCACAAACTGTATCAGTGCGCAGAAGGAAGCATGCATCTACTCCTCAACGTTAGGCTTGTGCATGTGACAGCACAGGATGTAAACATTAATGTTGTCCTTCTCAGCTGAGCTGTAATGTTAGGGGCCGTACACATGCTGCGTCTTTAGCTGGCTTGAAAACATGAGGTCGCACGCTGGGCACTACTTTTGAGCCTTTTGCAAGCTCTGTTGCCTCTGAGGTTGCTAAGCAACCTTAACAGTGACCATATCATAGCTCATTTACCTCAAATCCTGAGTACAGAGCTGATCTTCTTCCACGCACTGTTTATGTGTGTGGGCATATCATCTATGGCACAGATGAAACAGCTCCGACAGCTCTGCACCAAAATGATCATCTTTTCCATATTTACCACAGACGGATATTTACGGAAGAAGGGAAAGGTATCTGTCAGCTGTGACTGGCTGTTCCTCATCACATGACATGTGGTGCACGCTGTTGCGTTCCAAAAGTTGAACTCAGTTTATCTCTGGGCACACCCATTGCTCCGAGAGAAAAATAGGTGCTCAGGCCGCAACGGCATCACTCTGGCATTTGAGCGTGCCGGCCATTTCCCCTTGGGGATGAATAAAGTTATTCTTATTCTTATATACAGCCCCTTAGCAAGCTCAATGGTGTTAGGTGAGAATGCCATAGATGCATGCTACAAGTGTACGCTAAAATATGTATGTTTGACTTTGGGCTGAACTGTCCCTTTAAGAGAGGTGACATAGACACGAATTCATCTAAAATGGTCACAGACAGTTAAGATGCTCAACATGCATGCTAATTTTAGACTTTTTTGAGACTACACTTACAACACTAACATGTAACACCAACAACACATAATGAGCACTCGACACTTGGATGAGGTTCTGATCTTTCCAGAGTAGAAAGTCATCCGGGTCAGTTCATTAAAGTCCAGTTATTCCAGGGGTTTTTACCTGTGTTGCCTCTCCTCCGGGATGATCGGCTGCTTCGAGCAACACTAAGAAGAGAGCTGCTCCTGTCGCTGCCTGTGGCTTCACTGTCCCTCACCATGCTGTCATATCCACTGCTCACCATACTGTTCCTGTTAGAGAAATTCAGGGATGTCTTCCCCATAGCTGGTGGCAAATCTCCACTCAACACACTGGTGGTGTCACTCGCGTGCCCACTCAGATGATCAGGCATACGGGGAGCAGTCACCTGGCTGTATGGTGATGGAATTGTGGTCATTTGGTCCAGTCTTCCTGAGGTGGGACTGGAGGCCCTTTCCTTAAGAAGGTCAGAGATCCGTCCATTTATAAACCCCTGAATGGCAGATTTAGTGGATGAGCATGTGGAGCTTTGGCTCGGTGTCCGACTGATTGAATGAAAAGACCTTGGCGGGGAAGAGGACAGAAAGGACGACGTCCGCTCAAAGCTAACTGTTTTGCTGTCTGGAGAAAGACTGGCACTGCGGTTGATAGACTGTTGCAGGCTTTTGTGTGGAAGACTGAGGTTCTTGATGCTGGGGGCAGACAGTCGACGAACTTTGGGGCTAGCCATCTTGAGTTTCCCCACAGCAGAGAGCTTGGAATGGTTATGCCTAGCAGACTGAGTTACAGGGTTTTCAGAGAGAAAGAAGTGATGACTCTGGTCAGACCGAGGATTCTTCCTGGGGCTCCTGCTAGACCTTGGGAAGGTACAATCCCCCTCATTATTTCCTTTATAACCTCCCTTACAAGCCCCTTCAGAACTTCCCTTGGAGCTCCCCTTAGAGCTTACTGAGGTGTTACTACTGCCTCTGTCCAGGGCTGGGAAGTCTCTTGGGATTCTACCAAGGGAATTAGTCCTTGTAGCCAGCTGCTCCAGTTTCGCACTGAAAAGCCTGCTACTGTCCTCAGTGGGTGACTTTGGCCTCCCACTCATATTGTCATGTTTCCTTCTCAGATTTGAGGCCTCAAACAAAGATTCAACACCATCTCTGTGAGCACTACTAGCTTGCTGTTTGTATTCAGTTCCATATTTCCGAGGAGAAGAGACATGGAGGCTGTGGTTCATTGGGGAGTGCTGTCTGCCCTGCCTCCTCTCTAGAGTAACTCTTGGGCTACACGGGGTGGATGATGTCATCCCCCTTGGGTCTCTGTGGTTCTCTGCCATGTGAACACCATGGTAGCTGTCCTGGTGGTTGGCATTTTGCCAGCCTCGAGGCAAACTACCTGTTTTAAAGGAAGCAGAGGCGGTTTCCTGGCAACCAGGTGACACACCAATTCCCTTGGGGGCATTCCCAGCACGTCTGGAACCGATTTCTCCCCCCTCTGAGCCCTTTGGAGTGTTAGTGGAATAAACATGCTCCCTGTCTCTAGGGTGGCTCTTGTCTGAATGTCTCTGTCTCTTTCCACACATTTTGTTTTCTGCAGTTTCATCACCAAAGGCTGAATCTTTCAAGACCTTTGGGTCATAAGAATTTTGGCTTAAAGGTAAGTCGCATACTTTGTCAGACTTTTTGGCATGTGTCTCAGAAGCAAAAGCCCCACTTCTCTTTTCAAGAACCTTTCTGTCTTCTGGACATTTGGCATTATTCCGTCTGGGCTCAGACTGCGACTTGACTCCTGTTAAAGCATCATGAGGGTTACTTTCTTTTTCTTTCATACCATTCAATTCACAATCCACATCTGCATTAATCAGCATGGGGTTTATAAAGGAAGGTAAGAACCTCTTTTCCCTTCTGAATTGACACTGGGGCTTGTCTGTGCTAGCATCTATAGCTACATCTTGAGCTGCAGAGCTTTTGTTTGTATTAGAAGAACCTGCGCCTATAGATTCTTCGCTGACATTGCTGATTATCCTGATTGGTTGAGAGCTGGCAGGGCCTTGCACATGTGCCTGTGATTGGGCAGTGTCTCTGATACAAATAATGTTTCCACCTGTTCTCCCTTTATCCAGTGCTCCACTGATGGTCACCTCTTCCACCATAGAGAAAACAAGTTCGTCTTGACCTTTTAGGTCCAGTGGCTGTTGAACAGTTACTGTGATAGTGGCCTTCATTTCTTTAACATCCTCTGCAGGGCGATTGGGTAAGACGTCACCAAGTATAACACTAGTAGCCAAGGAGTTTGAAGAGGAGCAGGAGGAGGAAGGAGATATGGGGGAGCTCTTGCCAACTGGTGAGGTCCTTTTGTCTGGTTTGAACCAATCAGCAGCTTCAGGACACTCCTGTTTATCTGTAGGTTGAAGGGAACTGTTGATGTTCATGCCCTGAGCATCCACATCAAAGTCCTGAGAAGAGAGCTTATCCTCTGACTTAACAGCTCCTTTTTTAGGCAGATCAGATCGACAGGTCTTGTTAAGACTGAGAGTTTGATTCAGTAGTTCCTCACTGGAACTGGTTCCACTGCACTCCTCACAGTCATACAGGCCTGAATCCTCTCTCTGAAAACTGTCTCCAGGGAAGGCACCATCTGTTTGCTTTTCTCCGACAGAGGTCTGACTGCAACCTAACCCCTGATTCAACAATGTCTCTTGTGCATCTGATGTTTCAGGGTCTGTGTGTTTCCCTGTGTCTTTGAGGGGTTGTGATTTGGCTGTGACACTGTTAACAGACGGGCCTTTTAAGGAAGACCTGAGCACATCCATTGTTGCCTCACTTCCATCGATACAGCCCAAGCGCTCTTGAAGTTCAGCAAATGTGTCACATTTAAGACAGTCCTTCCCTGGCTTCTTGGTGTCTGCTTTCAGCATTTCAATATTCCCTTGAAGAGTTTCCTCGTTATTCTTCTCTCCTTGCAGCTGAGGGATTCTCAGAAGCTCTTGGAGTAGAGCTGTAAACTCAGGGTCATCCATGTCAGCCTTGTTAGGATGCAAAGAGGGTATGATGGGCACAAATTCAGGTTGTGTCAGTCTTGATGTTACTTTGGACTGGACCAAGCCATCTGAGTCTATTTGGATGACTGTGTCACAGGACTGGTCACTACTGGAGCGCTCATCCAGTTCACCACGCAAATGGAAACGAGGGACATCGACATCTACTTCATCAGTGGAGTGAAACGCCCTCAAGGAAAAAGATGGTGGCCCTCTCTTCTCTTTAGTCAAACTCCTCCCACAAGGAGAACATGAAGTGGACTGCTGTTGGACGAAGATGAATTGTGGAGTTAGTTCTAGGACCGTACGATCCAAAACATAAATCAACAAATAATTGGAAACAATCACTCCCACTTTGTTTACAGAAAGAGCCCAAACACTGTGACATCATTTAAAGGTGCGGAATCAGTAGAAAGACGTTACAAGATATGTTCGGTACCTTCGTTCTCTTCTGGGTCCTGCGGATGCGAGAAGCCAGCTGGATGGTGGATAGGGTTTCTTGAAGGCGAGCCAGTGAATCATCAACCTGAGCGACGACTGTGGTATGGCAATTTAAGTGACCCAAGGCCTCTCGAAGGAGCATAGTCAACTTACTACCCCTATGCAGAGACAGTGCAAATGTACAGACATTATTCAAAGGATGCATCAGACAATTTAATCTCCAAACAGCCAAATCTTTTAATTTCAAAATTTTGATGTAGTGGTTTCTGTAGCCCCTTTGTTTAGAGCCAGTATGAAATGGGTTTACAGGCAAAAAATCTGACTATTTTTGGAAACCAAGTTACAAGACCAACAGCAAGAGTCAACTTAAGCTTCCTGTCAAAATATTAATGCAGTTCACGTTACAGCATTGCATTCCAATATGTCTACACTAGTATTTTGTGTGTCATTCTTACTTGCTGGGGATGGTTTTATGTCCACTTAGTAGAGACAACACAACAGGGCCCAGTTCAGAATATGGCGGTTTATTCTTGTTCATACCCCTCATACCACTACACACATCTATCATGGTCAACTTAGTGGGGCCACGTGAACCTAGGCATGAGAGCAGAGGAGAGTGTAAATGCAAAAGTTTAGCAACTTTTTTTTTTATATATACACATAATGAATAAATATTAAACTGCATTAAATCAGCACTGAATTTAGGATAAACTGTGGAAAATGATTCAAGGGGAAACACAGAATTCACCAGGGACAAGCTGTGCTAGTAACTGAATAATTCATTACAACCTTTGCCAATGGTGCTGCTTTCTGTACGCGGGGGCTGGACGTGGAGAGTGAAGAACATTATGGAGCTGTGGGACAGGTATGTTATGAAGTCACTGTGCCGACGCGCTGCAATGGCTGCATCCAGGAGGGAGGCTGCTCGCTCAGCAGTGGGGGCCTTCACCCGGTTGTGGTTACGTAGCTGGAGAGAGGATAGTTAAAAAAAAAAATCTCATGTAGAATCTTTTCATAAACTATTTAAAGCTGGGGTAGGCAGTTTAATATTGGATTAATTGAGTAAAAATCCCATAATAAATTTTGAGCAAATTGTAATTCAAGTTGACTGAGAGAACACTAGACTTCTGCACCTCCTCTTGGCTCTGTTTTCAGGCTTTAGAAAATCTAGCCTGTGACAGGAGACTTTGGCCAATCACAGGTCATTTCAGAGAGATTGCATTCCTATTCGCTGTTCCACAAATACAGATGTGAGTGTACGCAACCCAAATCCAGTCAGCACAAACCCCAGCTTCAGGGGACTGAGCAAATACGTTATGTGCAACTGTACAATGAAATAAGATTGAATACTGAATCAGTGTGTAAAACACTGGATTACTGCATGAAGTTGTGGTTATCTGGTGGGAGGGGCTTAGGACAGAGAGGGAAGAGCTGCAGGAGGAGGGTGTATTTTCAAATTCTGCCATGTTTTTTTTTTGTTTTTTTTGCCTTTTCCAGATTTCTGCCTACCCCATCTTAAAATAAAAACATTTTCCATTTAAGAATGTTTGGGAATAAGAGCTCCATTCATACAGAAGGTTTCATGTTCCAAGTAGTCCATGAAGAAATACAGAGAAACGCACACCTACACTGGTGAGGCACTGGCTTGCAATAGGCAAACAGCAGTGTGAGGGCGGAGACAGCTGCACAATCATAATGCAATCAGATGTAATCTTTGATTCCATCTAATAGGTCTCACACACCACCAGTATTATCTTCTCACGTACAGTGTAGACCATAAATAAACATTAACATTTTTCCACATTACAGTATCTGTAATATCACTGACACCTCCTACTGCAAATGAATAAGCAATTAATTAGCTCTGTAAACAATGAAAATACCCAGGCACATTATGTGTTCATTTTCTGGTTCTGAGCTGTTAAAACAACTGTAAAACAACACTCGTTTGTGTTTAAGGAATTGAACCTTTGATTCACTGCCAGTGAAACAGAGCCAAGAAATTGTAATTTGTCTGCAACAAAAAATATAGCCTTGGCTTTCTGGATTCCAGATCTGCCACAGTCTTTCGTTTGTTTCCAAAGACTGATTAGACTGTACAGAATGACACTAATTTAATTTGGTTATAAGGGTGATTACACCAACTATTTGGGTTAGTGTGCACAGTGTGCTTGTGCTTCGACTGATCAACAGATATAATAACAGAGACACAGTAGAAGCAGCAGTTCATTTAACAAGCCCCCTTTCCTTCTACCTGTATCCCAGAGACGGGGTCTTCTTGGACTCTGACATGGGCTTTTGGGCTGTTCTGGACACTGCCTAATGAGGGCACAACCTCCCCCAGCAGATCCCTCAGCGTGTCCTCCTCTCCGCAGCAGAGCTCTATAGCGGACACTGATACAGTCAGATCGGTCCAGGTCTTCTCCCTCCGCCGCTCAATGGCACTGTACAGCCAGGAGATGGCACAGGGAACCAGTCCGAGCTTCTGGATGCTCTCGCCACTCCCCACCATGCTAGACCACGAGCCTGGGGCAGACAACAGAGCACACATATGTATGTTTGCTATATACAGACACTAAGACATAAAGTATAATACATGCACCTTTTAAACACATGGGCACCCAATCAACACAACATATACTCTGAGAAGCACAATTTTATATATATATACATATATTACAAATTGTGCTCATTTATGTACAGTGGGAGGAGATATATATATATATATATATATATATATATATATATATATATATATGTATATATATATATATATATATATATGTATTTTCGTGGTCCCCTGAGACTTAATCATGAAAACATTAATCCCTTTCTTCTAGCACCATCATCAGGTCAAAATGTCTATTTGTCTAATTATTTGTTTAATGATTACCCACTGGACATTGTGCTAATTAGCAAATGTGAGCATGTTAACTGTTCATGCTGATGTTAGCATTTAGCACAAAAAAAACAAAAAACACTGTGCCTAGGTACAACCTCACACTAGCCTGGCTGTAGACTGTTGCTGTTTTGTTTTTTTTTGTTTGTTTGTTTGTTTGTTTCATTTATTCAAAGAGGCCAAATTGGCTGAGTATAATTAGCTTAAATTTTACTTTACACTGAATTGTCTGTGACTGGCTTAAAGCAATAACAGCAGATAAAGATGGAGAACCACTTCCTCCCACTGTACATAAATGAAACCAAAATATCCCTTGGTGTGTCTCAAATCACATACTTCCATTAGTATACTTCTATGTAGTGTACTATGTGCACTATGTACTCATTGGTGTAGTGCGCAAAGTTCGACAGGGTAGTGTTGTCTCAAACCAAACATGGCCATTGTGTACTCACTGGAAATGATGACTGCAAATTAGTTAGTAAGCAAACTAGCATTAGCATTTGCGTTATCGTTCGCGGTACCAAATCATTACAGACTGCTAAATTAACCCAATACACATCCTGACTTATACTCGACAACAGTATAGTGGTGCTTAGTGCAAAAAATACATGCATTTGTACAATGCAGCGACGCTCACAGTCGCACAGTCCTCGGCCGCCATTTCCAGTTTGAAAAGTGATGGCGACCATTGAGGGCGAGAAGTGGCCATAGTTGCACACTCAACTTCCTGACCGTTTTGAGTGCACCATCTGGGTACTCATAGTGCACTGCATTTTTCCATACTTCTCAGTGTGAACGCACTTATGCACTCAACATATTAAGTGTAAGTACAGAAGTATGTGATTTAAGACACAGCACTAGATTCAGCCGCCATCTTGCACTGATGATGTAATTTGGAGCCAGAGTCTGTCTCTACGGTATAGAGTTCCCATTCAAACACCTGTCTAACCATCCACAAGAGGCGCCAATGATCGCAGACACACCAACTGGCACACACCACTGTCAATCATGATGTCAAACCCCCTTTTTATAGCATCAAAAAACTAATTAAAAAGTTATTTAAAAAAAACAAACACTTGAACATACAGCAGTGTGGTATGAACTACCTAAAGTGACAGAAACCATCTTTGGGCAAAATTTATTTGATGGGTATTTTGATTTTTTTGTTTGGCCCATGTCCCATCCACTAACATGGAGAGGGCGGGGTTTATGACCTACACTGCAGCCAGCCGGGAAACAATCAATTTGTTTTGTCTTCACTTTTGGGAAGCTGTCATGTCGTTCATCTTCACTAAACAGCCCATGACTTAAACCTCAAGCTTGTCTGTGGCAGGAAAGAAAAAAGCGTCTGGCAACACCATGTCCTCCTTTGCAAGCCTATGTGTCTGCAACAGTTGGAATGCCAAGGACTCTGGTGCATTGAAAACTGGGTATGTACACATAGAAATACACACACACATGCAGTACTTCCATATGAACACATATTTATGAGGCAATATAGAAATGTGGATGCACATGCAGCGGATTCATAAGGTAAATCAATGTACATAATAAATGAAATGCACTAGCTAACACAAATCACAAGACACAAGACATGAAAATGCACAAATTAAGATGGAGCATATTTACAGGAACACAACCAAATACACTTTTAGAATTTCTCATGGACTGGTGCCATACTGTATTTCCAAGTGCACTTTTGCCCCACATTAGTTTTGAGTTATGGGTCTGTTTTACCATATCTTGTCTTATCCAAACTCTAATTGAATGAGGATAAGAGAATTGGTTTACTCCAATTAAAGGCCAAGCTGCCTGCCGTTATTCAGAGAGAATAGTATTCTGTGGAGGAGATTGATATCCTCTGGCTGCGGGCCACATGTAGTTTCTATTGGCCAACTAATTCAATCAGATTTACGGAGAGTGGCGTCATGTGAAAAAGCAGCTCCAAGGAGACCCTGTCCTTACCTTGTGTGTGTGTGTGTATGTGTGTGTGTGTGTGTGTGTGTGTGTGTGTGTGTGTGTGTGTGTGTGTGTGTGTGCTGCCAATCTATTAAACCCCTTCACTGACGCTAAGTGCAGGGTTCCATCTCTCTAATAGAAATGTATTACAGTCCATTTTGTTTACAGTCCCCTCTGAGCTCAGCGCTTCAGCAAAATAAAATAAAATATTTGTGTCTTTTTGTGCAGTATTCTGAAACGTCTATCAGGCAAAATGAAGGCTTTTAAAAAAGCATGTGTTGTATAATTGATGAATAGGCTTTTATTTACAAAGTAACAGGTGAAAGATGAATGACTAAGATGGAGAGAGTTGAAATGGCAACACTTTTCTGTCACTACTGTGGAAAAAAAGACGACAGAAAAAGACGGCAAAAGAACAAGGAGCCCGGAAATGTATATCAAGATTGGTAAGAGGACAGAGGGAGAAAATGGAGACAGGGAGTTTAAGTGATAAAGAACGAGTGAATGATAGCCGGAGTAGGACAGAGAAGCGGGAGGGGGGGTTGGATGGCCCCTGAGCGCAGATAAAAGCGTCCCACTCTCATCTTAAGATTTTAACCCATGGCCTCTCACAGCGACCGATTACTCACCCACATCAGCACATCCCAAACCCAGAACACATCCATCGCTGCCGCTGAGCACACAGCGGATGACATCAGCCAAGACGCCCGCACACACCTCAGCCTGGTCAGGGAGAACAAAGGACAGCGAGCGTCTTATGATTCATGTCTGCACTGAAATAGTACATTCAATGAAATGAAAGATGCATACTGATTCTACAGATTCCCTTGGGCACAAATACTGTAAGAAGAGCTTGGAGAAGGTTGAATATAATTGATGGACTGTGTAATTGTGGTGGCTATCCAGGCCCTATCAGCTTTCAGGTCATCAGACATACAGAGCAAACTAACCGTGGTGCGTAGTTAACAGAGGGAAAAATTTGCATTAAATACTTGGAAAAAAAACAGAATATGCCATACTCTGTCAAAGTAACTGTCAATGTAAATCAATATTAAGCAAACACAAATGGAAATTCCAAATCAGTAATCAGCATGAAGAAACAAACCTGGCTTGACTCTTGAGGATAGGCAGCGTCAAAGTTGAAGGTCTTGGGGAGATTTTTGCCATCCCTGCCTAGTGTCATTGTAGCGTGTGATTGGCTTTTGCTCACTGGTTCCATTATGGTGAGTCTTTTTTTGGACGGGTCGATGTGAAGAACAGGTGGTTGGCTTTGGCCCTCTGACAGCGTTGGGCTTACTCTCAGCACGACTTTGACCTGTACACCAAGGGGGGTGAATCACATGTTGAAAATTACATTATGTTATGAACTGTTGAATACCCACTGAAATTTCAACTTGATGTGTAAACATACTGTAGAGGTAGCTCTTGACAACTGATTGCTCCATGGATGACGTTTTGTTGTTGGCAGACGTGGAAGTTAGCATTGCCCTGGTTCCCTTGACGAAACGTCTACATAAACCTTATTTTACCACTGGGTTTTGGATTATTGAAAAAAATAGGCTCTGTAGTAAACAAACATCTAGGATACATGTTTTGTTCAGCAAGATAATCTTCACAAATGAACACCACTTTTATGATTTTTGAAGCCAAAATGCAATTGCCAGAGGTAAAAAGCTAACATTAAGCTACAAACAAAAAACACCTCAGTCACATGACTTAACATCGCCCCCACAACACGGCTGTGAAGCTGCATTTGGCATGATGATGCTGTGTAGTCTCATTTAGCCACTTGGATTATGTACAGACATATTTTATGTCACAAAACAAAACATGTATTGAAGAGGCTTTCACACACCAGGATAATCAGCTTCTGTCATCAGGTGCTTTGGCACAGTGGGAAGTACTTAACATGGAAAGAAGGATTGCCCGCACACTGACTTTGGTCCCTCCTGGTCCAGAGGACCGAAACATTGCTTCATTAAAAACCATTGCTGTGTAAGTGCAAGTCAGTGGGCATACACTGTATATGTATCAGAGCTGCTAGCTTGGCTGATTCTTAGTCCTATGTAAAAGAAGAGACCACTGATATACCAAAATGGCCCACTTTTGATTCATTTCCTGTATCTGTGTCACATGGGTTTTGTCACTGCCCTGCCTGTTTACGAGACTAGCAGCGGCCCAAGTCTATTCATTCCAATGGGAGAGTTGAACGTGAGTACAGATTCTGACCGTTTCCAACTCTTCTAAGCATTCTGACACTGAAATGGCATTTTTTCAGACACACGAATCAGGAGAAAATTAATTTTGTTCAAGACGTCTCTGTTTTAGCAACACACTCTTCAACAGACCTGTCAACAACTAACGTAATTTTACACTTGGTTGATATCAGGCATTAACCTAGGAGTTAAAAAAACGAGCAGCAAATTAAGGAGCAAACATTAAATTTGTACAGTGTATAGTATAGTCTTGTATTGTGTCTGATTTCATCCATCCACATGTTTGCTACACTTCCAAACAAGGTGGGGGGGGGGGGGGGGGGGGGGGGGGATGTGGGACAGGCGACCACGCCTACTTAAGGGGCGTCTTTGGTCAAATTAAAATGCCAATGCCGTAAGAACCACAAACCAAATGATAATGTGTTATGTAATTTACATGAACCACCTTTTTAACGCCACGGTATGGAGGTAATAATAGCACAAATATAAATTACAATAAGTTAACACTGTCCAGTCTAACTACATTATCCTGCCACTAGCTTACTACTAGCATCCTAGTGCACTCAGCTAAAGCTAAGTTAGCTCGTGAGCAGCTAGCCTACAGGCTGAAAGATTTAATGCCTTTTACACGGACTGAGTGTACCCTACTATTTCACTTTCTCCTGTGTACAAACTGTATACATACATACAGGGAAGGGCTTACCATTTCAGACTGCTCTGAGACACCTTGAGAAGAAAAGTCCATTATTTATTTAATGCAAGGAGCGAGTCCTTGCTCTGCTTTTACAGAGCAACATGTAGCAACTATGTAAGTGATTTCAGCAGAAGCCTGTTATCTTCAGCTAAGGATGTGACTGGCATGCATGTAACTTTAACTTCCGAAAAAGAATACCAGCGGCAAACTTATAAAAAAGGAATGTGTTTCAAAAAAGCAGGGTTCAAAAATATCCTCATATCAAATTCAGTGAGTTTTAGCCATCATGGAGTCTTTGCATCCCTAGATCCCAGAAACACAGAGTGAAAAAACTCTAGAACATATATACAGACTGTATAATGCCACAACATCTTCAAACCATCTGTTATGTTGTCAGTTCTTTTTATACATTGCTTTTAAAAAGTTTCTGTTTTACCTCAGACACCTGGTATCAAATGTAGCTGTGAGAGAGGGAAGTAATAGACTTCAGCTCTGAGCCCCTGCTGCTCAGCCATGGGAGGCTACGGTACTATTTTATGCAACACAGGTTGCAAAAAACCCTGTGTGGAAAAGGGAAGCCTTGACAGAACAAAGTAGTAACTGTCAGAAAGGATTAGGTTTGAGCATTGAAATGGCAAGCTAAAGATGGTGTACTTTGCTGTTGTATAGGTTTCCAACTGACATCACTGAAATATGTAACCTTTAACATATCTGTTTGTCTGTCTCTTCTTTTGCTTCATAGCCATCAACTGATTTGCAGAAATACAAAAATGAGCTGTATGTTGCTTCACGTTAAATTGAGATTGAAGACACGTTTTATTTTGGCTGCATGAGACAGCCAGTTGATCCAGTTAGTGTAAAAACCACACATGCACTTACATGGCTATGCATACCTCCTGCTATATTTCCACATGTCATGACATTAATTCCTTAATGCAGTTCTCTACCGGAAGCCTTCGGATTTAGAGGCTTCAAGGTCTTAAATTAAGTTAGATCCTGACTCTGACAGACATTTAACAAGGCTCATGGGTCTTAGTCTGCAGGAAGACACGGCAACATTCACCTCAGAAAAGACAATAAGCTCTATTAAGGTTTATAAACCAATTATGAAATGATTCTTAATCAGGATTCAGGTCTGCAAGATTGCAAATAGGCCAGTGCACCATGACACCCAGTCAAATGTGTTCCTCTTGAGATTGTCCAGAACTGCATTACACAGCAATGACATCATCATCGCTGACAATTTGAATATCTGAAAGCCATATTCCATCTGCCTCGTAAGTTCCCAGTGTCTGTGAAGGTTTTTTTCCTCCCCCTTAATCATAATTTTAAAACCTTATGCAAGACGCGGCTCCCTAACCCTATTGAACATGTGTCAAACTCTATTTATGAGGTTTAAATTATTCAAGAGACCCATTTACAAGCGGAGAAAATCTTCCTCCGCTCTCACACACATGTATATTCTCGCACGCAGAGGCACACAGAGCTGAGTGCTCGGGCAGGTGTGGCTGGCGGTGGGGTCTATCTGAGCCTTTATCTGTAACTCTAGACTAAACCCAAGAGTCCATCTATCTGAGACAAGGGGAGGGCAGGCAGCCATATTGATCTCCCCAGATTCTCCCAGAGGAGGCGAGTGGAGGGGAGGGGAGGAACAAGATGGAGACATTAGCACCACATTACAGTGTATCATGAAGAAGGCGCGATATAGGATCCCCTCCAAATTGACTCTGATCTCTTTACTCTGCAACAGGGGTGCTAAAAACACTTCCAAGGTGGTGGTTGTGGGCAAGGATGGCAGTACTTTCAAAGATGCACCATCAATCCACACCTAGTCAGTGCCATTGTCTTCTGGCACTTCATACGCACTTGTCTCACAAGATACTTAAAAGTAATATGTTTTTTTTGTATATGTTGTATATTTTCTTTTTGAATAAATACCAGGATATGGACTGCATGTGTGTGCTTTAAAGCATACAGTGGATAATGTATGCTGTATATCTCTTTAACACACGTATTATAGCAGAAAACAGGTTGTGCCTCTTCCATTATTGAGCATGTGGTATGGTTTTTTCCCTTGTAACTGCCCTGTGCTGATGTATGTGATGGGCTGGAAAGAGCCGCAGTTCAAATGTGTTGAACTCTGAACCCTAGCTGCACTGATCTTCCTGAGTGCAGCTAATGGCTGAAGGCTATTGCTTGTGTTGTGATTAAAGATGGAGGAAAAAATGAACATGCTCTGTTTTGAACATATCTATATGATAGTAAACATAATTTATTATTGTGATTAATTCAAATTTAAAGTTTGGTGCCTTTAGTTTAAGCTGTCAGGTTTGGTCGAACTAGAATTACCACCTTAGTTTATCCTTTTAGACATTTGTGTGAAATTTTGTCAAAGTAAGCAATTGAATTCTCGAGTTATGGTCAACAACATATTTTGTGAGGTCACACTGACCTTTGACCTTCAATCATCAATTTGTGATCAGTTCATTTTTTGGTCCAAGTGAACAAAAAAAAACATTTTACCCATAGACCACCATTTTAAAAGCAACATCTGTAAAACAGTTGACAGGACAACTCCAGCTGCAAACAAGGTCAGTTATGACTCTCTGTTATCAAGCTTTGATCCATGGAGGTTTTAGATTTCTAATACTTTTTTTGAGCCGAGATAACTGATTCAAGATTCTGTGACGTCACCACAATGTAAAGTCTAAGAGCCGAGCAGGAACTAGGGGCCAGCGGAAGAAACAAACACTTCTCACTGGACTGAAAAGGCGCCGTCTTGAGGTCCATTATCCAGATCTAATAAAACATCCACGGTTTTAACACCTTGCAAAAAGCTGAAACTAATATGAAAAGTAATAGTTTGTCATTTGGGGCAATACATTTCTTTGTTTTCTAGCTGAAACTTAGAGGACAAGCTCAATATCACTTCACGTCTGTACACTAAATATGAATTTAGAAACATTGGTCGAGTATCTTAGCATAAAGACTGGGAACAGGGGGAACTAAATAACCTCAATCTGTCCTAAGTCAAATAAGAATCTGCCTAGCATCATGTCTGATTTTTATTAATAAACACATTATATTTCATTTGCTTAATTCATACACAAACTAAAATGTAAAAGCCACAAGTTGTGGTCTTACAGGGAATGACATGTTGCTTCCACCTGCAGGTTTTATGCTAAGCTAATAGGCTACTGACTGTAACTTTATCCTTAGCATACGAGTGATATCAATCTTCTCATCTAACCCTCAGCAAGAACATGATTAAATGTATTTCCTAAGATGTCAAACTATTCCTTTAAGTATTAAATATTTGCCAATAAGTTATTATTTCAAGTTAAGCATTGCAAATATTGACCAGAAAAATGTTCACTGTAATCCTGATCTGTAGTTGGACTGCCCCACTTTGAACAATTAGTATAATTTTATGAGTTCTTAAAATCAGATTTGCTGTTAATAATCCATCCAATTTTACTCTGAATCAGGGCTGCTGCGTAGAAAAGCTGGGATTATTACCAAATTGCAGCCAAACCAAATCACTTAAAAACAAAAAATCTGCATATTCTGTTCTGCTGGAATTTGAAGCCCAGTGGTCTACCTTGCCAACACTGGGCGAGTCTTTGGTTCTAGTGGCAGCTTGGAGCAGGCAGGAGGGGACGGGCGGTGGGTTTTTCTGGATCATCTCCCTGAAGCAGGTGGAGAAGTGAGCGGGAGCTGGATCAGAGGCATGGCCTTTTTTCCTCGTTGTCAGGTTGAGCTTCTCGGCTGCCCTACAGGGAAGAAGGGAGGTGGCATGTCATACCACTGCAACTTATGGTGTCGCCAGTACAGACATGCTGCAGATAAAACACACATTTACATGCAATATTTTCTGATTTGATGTAAATATATTTACCTGGCTAAAAGGGACATAGCAGCAGTGTTGGCGATGGTCACCACTCTGGATATGTGAGGGATCTTTGAGCTCGTCTGTACAGTCCCAGCGTTACTACGGCCCAGTGTAGCATCATCTGCAGCCTGCCAGGGGGGAGAGCTCATTATAAAAATCAAAATCTATAATTGCACTCCTGCACCCACTCCAAAAGGGGCTATTATCAGGGGAATTACTCTGGGGACAGTTGTGGGGTGCGTCTGTCTAAGTAGGGCATCAAGGCTGAGAGAACAGTGGGTTAAATATACACCATTACAGCTCCGGCTAGCTGCATGTGGAGTGTGAGGAATAGTTTGTGATGGCTGTAGTGACTGTTGTCTGAGTTCAAAACATGACTCAGAGTTGAAGAGGTGCAGTAAACATACTGTCACTGCCTTTGAAACACACACACACACCCTCAGTCAAGAAGCTTTACATAAGCAAGTCCAACACATACACAGCTGCATCTCCAAGGCGTGAGATTTGCACCCATTCATAACGGTGCTGTGTTGTGTATGCAACATGACCTATTCAACATGCGTCTGCTACTGCTCAACATGAAGTCAGCAAGCCTCGCCGCAGGCCACAGAGCCAACATCTTTGTATAACAGTGCTCTCATATACTGCTTACAAGCTCCACTTCTCCTCAATGTCTCAGCCCTTTTTAGGGCAGGATAACAATGTCAGCTCAGCTTTGTTTCTCCTTTAATAACCATAAACTGCCAATTAGTGCGATCAAAGAACTGCAGGAGTCGACGGTTGGAAGGGGACTGGAAGAAGAATAAAGGCTAAGTTAATATATGTAGTCAAAGGTAATATGGATAATGTATAGATTCTCCCCTGCCCCTCCTTTTGTCCTCTTGTTGACTCATATCTTCTGTTGTAACCTTTTATATCTGTCTTTCTGCTCTGATTTCTGTCTGTATTTGTAGTCTTTTATTGTCTCTTGTTTTTCTCCTCTCCCGCCCTCCACTCCATCTCTTTAAATCGTCATTTCCCTCCAGTCATTTCTCCTGCCTCCCATTTTAAACACTGCATTTTCCTTTCTCTTCTCCTCCGCCCTCTCCTCTCTCCTTACTCTTTGTCCTCCACCTTCTCTCCTCTCCCATTATTTCACCTCAGCTGCATAAACGTATTGATCTGCTCTCCTGGCGTACCTGCCAGGCTAATTTCTCAGACAGTCTTGCAAAGCCCAGGGCAGTTTCATCTGAGTAAGATGTTGCATTGTTACTGTCAAATTTGATTAGACAAGTCGATTAAGAATAACAGGTTAATTATAATATTGCACATTCACAAAACACCACTCCCTTCAGTTGCTGGGGCGATGTCTGTCCAGCTTCCCGTTCTCGCACAGCACTTAATGATAATGGTGGCAGCTTTACCACTTGAAATTCATAATACTTTTTCAAACAATGGGTAGTTGATTTCAGACAGAAGTAGATAAAAGCTCTCTCCTCATTTTGGGGACAATTGATTTTACTGACTGTCGCTAGCATATTTTATCAGCCAGCTAATTAAGCTAATGCTAGTTCCATGCGCCATTGGCTGACTCAGTGTTTCAAGTTGACCCTTTTAAAAAGAGAATCCCAAATATGCACATGTTGGCTATAGACATGATATAACAGAATGAGGGTGAAGCTTAATGCCTCAGGAAACAAATCAGCATCCTTATAGAGTTATTGTATTACTGTGTAGAGCTAATTAGCCTTAGTTTTGGAAAATGCGAAGGAAAAGGAAAAATATCAAATGTCTTCTTTATTCTAACATATTTAGGCTGCTTATGTGGCTCACATAGGCTATTTGGAGAAGCAAGACAAATGTAAAGCTTATCCTTTACTTTCCATTTTTCAGAAACATGTTTTCTTATGTGAAAAGGGGAAAAACTCTTAAAATAAGGACTAACACTATCTGATGTGTTTGGCAAACGTAAAGTTATTACAGTAATGGGTTTGGCTGATGGAGCTCATGGAGTGTAAATGTCCCCAATTTTAATAAAGAGCAGAACAAGGGCCGCTAATGCTAGCCTAAACTCTAATAGCACCCAAGACCAGCTCTCACACAGTGGATGTGCTATCATAAATAGAGCTGTATCTAGCCTGTAACCCCACAAAATATTGTTGTATGAAAATCTCCTTGCCCTTGGATGTAACGCTAGTTTTTGCACTTTTGCTCTGGTGTTTTGGTAAAATAACCCTAGACTGTAAAAGAAGTGGATGTAGCCACCTTGATATCGCCCATCGGTTCATGGACTAGCATTGGAAGCCTCCAATTTGGCATTTTGGCTGTCACCATCTTGGGTTTTCTGGAGCCAGAAGCGACTATATTTGGACACGAGGGTGGAGTTGTAGAGGAGCGAGGGGTGGATCTGACTGGACACGACTTGCAACTTGTCATACACAATGCATCCAAGCAAGAAAACATACCCCGCTTTATCGTCTATTCCACTTTAAATAAGGAAATAATTTGCAAAATGAACAACGTGCTGGACTGAAGATGACTTGGAACTAGTAATTGAAACCATGAACTCATTATGAAAATGTGTATCGAGGTAATAAATCCAGTGAAAAGTACAAGTACAATTTGACTTCTTGTTGCAACCAGTGGGTACGCCCCCTGCTGGCCATAAGGAAGAATGCAGGTTTAAGTCACTTCTGCACTGGCTTCACTTCTCAGGCTCGAAGGCTACGTTCACTTCTGATACAGTCTATGAAAACGATTTATTCTTTATATGAAGTGCTGCTCTTACAGCTATATTTTAACCAACTCATCATGTTCATAGTTACGGTACGCTTCACGTAATACATCAAACATTTTACATTTTTATTTGCCTTTTGTCTGTCTTGATCAGGAGTAGAAACCACCAAAGTTGAACCGGCACCACATAAAACATCTAAAACCCTCTCAGTCATCTTGCACAGGTTTAAAACCTTTTTCATTGGGGACTTGGCGGAAGACGTGTGGCTTCCATCACAGTAATGCATATTTCACCAGCCGCCCTGTTAAATATGACCATCCCCCCATTGATCACAAGTGCTTTTTGACTGGCTGGCTTTTATGACAGGGGTAAATCATGACCCAATTCCATTCCATTAGCAGAAGTACTTTTAAACAACGTCCTCAGCCATGGGATCTAAATAGACTCTGATTAGGCACTATGAATCATTGCTTTGCTGACACGTGCACCCGTAAAGACGTACTTTATCCATATAGCTCATTAAGAGGGGAATGCACACTAGGGGATGTGTTATGTGTGATTTAGTGGTAAGAGGAGGCTTTTAGGGGTACCTTATGGTAAGGGTACGTGCTGACACCATCAGCACCGGACGCAGATTTAGAAGCGACCAGCTGCTGCTGCTCCTCCACCCAGCGGTCCATATCAGGGTTGGGGAGCTTGGGCCCCCTCCGTCTGAGGGTTTGGGGGGTCCTCTGAGGCGTCCTCGGGCTTCTTGGGCTGTGTGGACTGTTGGTGCGACTGCGCGGTTGATGCACAGCCGTGGCAGCTTCCCTTGGAGCTCTGTCTCCATGCTTTGTCTCGCTTTGTCCCAGCAGTGTGCCAGTGCTAAAGCTGGGTTCAAAGGGAGGCTTAGCTAATGACTGACCCCTGCTCAGAGCCAAGTGGACCGCCTCTTGTTTGAGCTGGTTCAGGTTTACACCGCAGGCTCCACACTGGCCCTGCTCCCTCTCTCTGTCCCTGGACTCATTGGTGGACCGACTATGGACACAAAGGTTGTCGTGGAGAAACGCAGACAGGTCGCTGGAGTCCTGTGAAATTACAAAAAAATAAGGAGCAGAATTATTTTTTCATCAACAAATTACAGGCAACCTTAGTACTGAGGTGTTTGAAGTACTTACTGTAGTTACTTGAAGTAGCCTGTAATTGTATTTTCACAAAAGAGACTAACCTAATGAGATCAGAAATTCAGCACAAGCCTCTGGTGAAGACATAATACCATCGCTAATTTGCTTTGTTTTATTTCTGGTTTGAGGATTACATGAATGATCACTCAGCATATGGAAATTGAGTCATGGGAAGACACTGCAAGCAACCTTAGCACTTAGCAAAGTAATCGTGGAGTCGGTAGTATTGATTAATACTACCTTTGTCATCTGCAAGTGCAGTAAGGAAAAAAACTCCTGGGTGTGTTACCATGCAGCATTTTATTTTATTTTCCCTGTAGAGAAAAAAAAATATTTCCTTGTTTCTTTGCCACAACACAGGTGGTAAAGTACTGCTATAAAATGACACAAACAATAAAACAAGACAATGTTTTCCTTCTGTGAATGAGGGCTCGGCAGTCATTCAGTGTTATTATCTTGGAGAATCGTGTCATGATAATTTAATGAGACTGTGTTACTTTAATGGCCAGTTGTTATCTAGCCAGAGGATGATAATCAAATATAATTTAGAAAATTCTGACATCATGATGTTTGAAAATGTTTGAATAACACTACTTAAGAAAGTTCCCAGACATGGATCTCAGCTGTCAAATCCAACAAAACCAACACTAAACATCAAACCATCATGTTTCTTCTCATCCTGTCAAAGACAATCTTGTGTCACATCCTGTTTGGTCTGATTTAACCATGGATGGATTATGAGACAGTGGGCCCCTGGCCAGAGATATGAAAAGGGCCCCACCACCTCTCCCACATAGGAGCAAGACTGATAGACTTTGCAGTGTTTTTGCGTCTCCTTGTAGTTGTTATGCATCTTTTTGGTTGGTTATGTGTCTCTTTGTTGTTGTTTTGTGTCTCATTAAGATAATTTCATGTCTCTTATTAGTCATTTTGTCTCTCCTTGTGGTTTTTGTCTCCTTTTGTAGTCTTTTGTGTCTCTTTGAGATCATTTTGTGTCTCTTAGGGGTAATTTTGTGTCTCTTTAAGTCGTTTTGTGTCTCTTTAAAATAATTTTATGTCTTTTTTCTTTCATTTGTGTCGCTTTATATTCGTTTTGTGTTTCCTTGTGGTTGTTTTGTGTCCTTTTGTAGTTGTTTGGGTCTCTGCAAGGTAATTTTGTGTTTTTTTAAGACGTTTTTGTGTCTCTTTTTAGTCAATTCGTGTCTCTTTGTGGATGTTTTGTGACTCAGATGGGTACTTTCATGTCTTTTTGGTTGATTTGTCTAACTTAGTAGTCATTTTGTGTCTCCTTGTGGTTGTTGTGTCTCCTTTTGGAGTTGTTTGGGTCTCCTTTGAGGTAATTTTTATGTCTTTGGGGGGTAATTTCGCATCTCAATCAAGTAATTTTGTGTCTTCATTTTGTGTTTTTTGTGTCTTTCTGCTGGGACTCTGAGGTAAGTTTGTGTCTTTTGGGGTAATTTTATGTGTCTTTGAAATAAAATTGTGTCTTACTGGGGCAATTTTCAATCTCTGTCGTAATTTATGTCTTTTTTGACTGATTTGTGTGGCTTCCTTAGTCACTTTGTGTTTCCTCATGGTTGTTTTATGTCTCTTTGTGGTCATTTTGAGTCTCTTCCTGGTTGGTAAGTGATAATTTGAGTGGGCCCATGCAGTAATCCATCCATGCCCTTGACACCTAAAATCCACCACATTCGGTCCCTCCTCCTTCTCATCCAACCCATCCATCCGGCCCATTGCAATGATCCACATTCCCCCAGACTGTAGGAGCTATCATAATGATGTGAAACAAGGTCATTAAACATCAGGGATTTAATTTATGTCCTCCTAAATCTCCATATCAAACCGCATGTATGTCCTGATATAATCCTTCTATATCAAATTGGCAAAATAAACAAATTCTACCACCTACAAATTCAGTACCCAGTGTAGGTATTTTGCTTTACTCATATAGACATAATGACAGCTCTCATGGTCAGACGGGTGACTCAACTTGCCGTCTTAGCCAGATTGCAAGCCCGTCTAAAAAGACTACATTACAGAGGCCCGATGCTTTTGAAAAATCATGCTTGGATCAATAAACCTGCAAGGAGCTAACTGGCTTATCAGATTTCTTCTGACCATGCCTATGGCCACAAGAAACCACCTCTCTCCTGCTCATGCTGTGGTATCTCTCTAAAAACATGAGCCTAGCTGCACCCCATCCCACTTTAGAGGACAAAAATAAATAGTCTTCCCTCAATGGAGAGGACTGTGGAGATGACACAGGGATGTCGAGATGAAATATTCATGCCCATTTGGAGCCACTCACGCAGGAATGGCACCGGTTGTCGATTGGAGTGTGTTTGATGGATGCTAGTGGTGACAAATGTACAGATGGATGCAACAATGCATGTGCGCATTCCTCCCAGAGGCCGCACTGTGAAGACTGATGTGCCCACATGAGCATTAAAACACTTTCTAATTGATTTAAACATATAGCACTGGAGAAACTGTGTTAAAAGTGGCAGCTTTATTAACAAAGTCTACTTGGGTGTGTGATTATAATAGAGCTAAACTGCTTATTATTTCCATTATTGATTTTTTTTTTTCTCAAGTAATTGGTTAACAATATAAAGAAACGCCCATTATATTTCCCAGAGCCCACGCTGACATATTTTTAATGCTTGTTTTGTCTAACCAACACTCCACGCCCTGAAGATTAACAATTTAGATGATAGAAGACTACGCAAACCAGCACATATCACATTTAAGGTGTTCAAACCAGTGGTGGAGCTTACAGGCAATAGAGGCAGATGCCAAGGGCGCCACCCAGAGGGGCCCCACTCAAATACCCCCACCCCAGCCCCAAACAAATTCTTTTTTTTTATTTTTTATTTTTTTATTTTATTGATTTTGACGTTAGATAAAATTGAACATAAGGGAAAATAGTGGAGTGGAGTGTGTGTGAAGAGCATTAGAGTAAGAGAAATTAAAAAGCCAAAAGAGCTATCTATAGGGCAAAGTACACAAAACAAGAAATAGGAGAAAAGATAATAATAATAGTAATAGTAATAATAATAACAAGCATGTACTAGCTGTGCACCATTAAATTTGAGTTTTTTGTATTAAAAAAAATCAAAATTGCTGCTGAGTTTTCCGTCAATTGACTACATTTTATATTTTGCCAAAATGTGTCCCTTAAACGTTTTTTTCCCCCCCATTTAAGGCTTCTATAATCTAAAACTATGCAGACTGATGATAAGTGCATTTATGCTCCACCACATCCCTGACCAGCTCCATCAGAGCCCCATGCTCACTGACCTTGCAGGAGAAGTGATGGTGCACAGCCAGGGTCAGAGCCTGTTTCTTCAGAGCAACAAGGGTCGCTGAGCACTTCTCGCAACACGCAACTTTCCTGTCGGACCTCCCGAAGCCGCTGTTGGCGTACATGGTGCCTCTACATATTGTCCCACTGCCAAAGGACAAAGTACTCCTGATACGGTCTCCGACGGATCCAGGGAGGGACTTGTACGACGGGACAGCGTCTGCTCTCTGGCACATATTCCGATGTGGGTCGCCTCTGGACCCTCCGGCACCCTCAGGAGTGGGGCGCTCCTTGCAGTCCTTCCCGTTAATACTTGCAGAAAAGCCGAGGGGCTCAGGGTGATGCTGCACTTGTGAGCTCTGAGAAATAAATCATTGTAAGAAGGATGTATGTGGGCTTTGGCAGCGGGAAATTACATGTCAATCGACGTGGACAACTGTAACCACACCCAAATGTTTTCCTTACAGTGCAACAATATTATTCTTATATGAAACTCTATATAGACCGTGCATTTTTTTTTTTTTTTTTTTTTTTTACAAATAGTAACACCTTCTGTTCAGAGTGAATAAATCTGACTTACCCAGAGTGATCCCCTCACAGAGGCAGGAAATCTCTCTCCTCTTCCAGTCAGAGATGACATGACAACTTGTTAATATTTAAAAAGATATCCGAACAAAGGCAGGGCGCACTTTTATTTAATTTTGCCAAAGCTCCGAGGACAAAAAGCCAAAATATTTCACTCATGGTAGGCTGAAATGAAATATCTGACAAAGTAAGAGGCTGGAGACACTGTCTCAGAGGTGGAGTGATGACAGTGGCACAGTGGAGAGGGAGTGAGCGCACTGAAGAGCACTTCATGAAGCCGCACTTCATCATAACCTCCTCTGGGAGGCAGTAAGGAGCAAAAACAGGCCAAGGGAACAGTGCTGTTGCAAATATAATTCCTAAGAAATCTAACAGTTCCTCATACTGAATGTGGGCCAATATGTGCCTTCTTGCAACAGAAGATAAAGGTGTCTGCATGGACATGGAAACATAAATCACCAAAGGTACATTTTGATATTAATTTATCCTGAGGTGTAATTTCCACTGCCTTGTGCCCCCCTAAAAAAATCTAATTGTTATTATTGTTTTTAACCACAAACACTGTGTTTAATATGCCACAGTTTGGCCAGTCGTCACATCCTGCTGAGAATGTGAGCTGCTGATTTTGCTCTCATACATCCTACTCCAAAAGAACAAACACAAAAAGCCACAGAGGAGTAGTACATTTAACATAGGCTACTATTCTGGCAGATGTAATTATTTCTCGAATTTCGTTTTGATAACCAGCCCTACATGTAGGCCTAAATGTACACTTTTTTTCTGGGGAAGGACCACTCCCACCCCCGTCTGCTTAACTGTGTCCCCCACATTTCTCAAAACCAAAGTTACACCCTTGAATAATTTCAGGTCTTTGAATTCTGTCCATCCTGAGATGTTATTTTTTGGTAGCACAGAGGTTACCTTTGAAGAGATTTTAGCCAAGTAGCTACAAAGATAAATTAGAAGTGTAACTAGCAATACTAGTAAAGTTAAACCTATTCATTTTTTATCCTTACATGTATCTAAAAATCCATACTGAGCTCATCATAAGCAAGTATGTGATTGAATGGATTGATTGTGTGGCTATTACATCACTTCTGGGGGCGTGACACATCATATTCAACAGCCTTACAGTGAAAGGGATGGAAAGTAAAATGACAGAGACTTCTGAAATTATGGATAGTTTCTAATTGATGTGTTTTTGTTATTGGATGTAAATCAGAATTTTATCAAATCATGTTCATATTGATCTGATTCTTTTTTGTTTTTTCCTTTTTTAATGTAATTTTGACACTGTCCCACATTGCTTATCACATAGTGTGTTACTGGTAAACTCGTACTTCCATTCCAGTCAGGGTTCCAGCAATATACAGGTTTCAAGGTACCGTGATGTAAAAGTTGATGGTTATCATACCATGTAGCTACGTTTGCTTTACAATATTGAAAAAAAAAATACAACTAGACGGAGAATTTCCCCTTATTTTAGTTATTTTCTAAGGGGAGACTTTTTACTTCCATTAAAAAATGGTTTCAAGTTTCAGTTATAGTAATAAAATGTATATATATATATATATATATATATATATATACATATAAAACATGAAAATCTCATACTGTTGCAACCCTATTTGAGTTCCCTTTTTATGTGTCTGATAAATTTAGCGAACTAGATATTTCAAGAGGGATTTATTTAACACCTAACCAGTGCTGAACATTTTAGAACAACTTTATTGAACTATGCAGAACAATGTCAGACACAGAGTTAGGGTAGAGGCAGTTTTTAAAAAAAAAAAAAAAAAAAAAAAAATTAAAGGTTTATTTCAACAATTTGGTACTGCAATTCCATAAAGCTGGGCAGTTCTCAAGAGACAGATTAAAAATACAATGGTCAAAATTGATGCAGCAAAGGTCAAGATATCCTGACTTTTAATCACTGGTATGGGTTGAGCTCTAAAAATGCAGGACTCTTCATTTCTACATCTGATGACATCATCAGACTTGACATGGCTCCAGAGCCGCAAAGGACATTACACAGCTATTTTCCCAAGAGGAGGAATACTTACAGGACATAAACATGTTCCACATCAACTGATGTCTGAAAATGGCAGCATTAGTTGGTTATTATTATTATTATTATTTTAATTGTAGTTAAGAATATACAGTCCTCAACTGTCCCGTTATCGGTATGAGCAGCTAAAAATAAAACCACATAATCAGATGAAACAGAATAAAATAAAATGTATACCAAAAAGCCTATAACAGTCTTGTTAAGTGAATCTTCTTTACTTGATTGTCTTAGTTTATCCTAAATCATAACAGTAGCTTTGAACACAGGCCTGTGTTGTAACACTCCGTGACACATTTCTTCATATTCATAAATTTTCTTAGAAAAAATGTTTGCAACATACGTATCATATCCTACTTTGTATATTGACCATTATTCCAACATTAATTGTGGTTAGTTATATTTACACTGTTATACACTAGATGCTGGCCTCTTTTAAACTCCTGTTATTTGTCTAAAATGCAGTTGTTGTTTTCCTTTTTACAAGCATGAATTATGTAATGAGCTGAGTAATATTCTGGGTGTTATTAGTGTTGTCGTGCAGTCACTTCTTTCCTTCACATTTTGCCCCACTTTTTTCCACGTCAACGCTTTCTATGGGATTGGTCTTGTTGTAACGCCAGCGACAGATGGTCGGGCTATATAACCAAGCCGCGCTGCTCTGTGGGTAATTACGGTAAGGGACGTCATCTTCCTCCCCCACACCCCAAGCTCTGCACAGCTCTTTTGCCGGTGAACGCTTGGTCGGACAGCGCGGCTGCCATTTGGCGCAGTATTGAGCTACATCCGTCGACAAAGAGCGTCCTGTTATTTATTTATCGTCGTGTTTGTGAGTTTTATTTAATACATCTAGCCGTTAAACGTTCACAATGAGCTCAATCAACGTCAAAAAGCTGAAAGTTAACGAGCTGAAGGACGAGCTGAAAAAGCGTAATCTGTCGGACAAGGGGCTGAAGGCCGATTTGATGGACCGCCTGCAGGCCGCGCTGGACGAGGAGGCCCTTGCCGGAGACTCTACGCTGAACCAGGACTCCTCGGCGGACGAGGGTGTCGGCCAGGCCGCCGACCAGGAGGGCATGGGAGAGGAAGAAGAGGGCGAGGGCCCGATAGAAGAAAGCATGGAGGCCAACGAGGAGGAGGAAGAGGAGGAGGAGGAGGAAGAAGAGGAGAAAGACGAGCCGGAAAATGGGGGCGACGGTGATGGCGTTGCCGAGGACGAAGAGATGGGTGAGGGGGAAGAGGATGGAGACGAGGACGACGAGATGGATCCCATGCTCAAAGGAGATGTCGACGACATGGAAAAAATAGACACGGAGGATGGTGAGCCCGCGGACCAGGCTGCAGAGGGTGAGTCGGCTGGACTGGTTCTCAAAATGTGACTGGCTGTATGGACTGTGGCTGGGTGTCGGAGTCTGCTATAGCGTTAACGCCACCGCGGGAGGGAGCCGGCTGGGAATGACTAAATTTGAATGCGTTACCACACGACAGGGCGTCCATGTTGAGCTAGATAGCGTGACCTCACTAAACTAGCAAGCGTTAGCCACTAAGTGAAACAGTTAGCTGGTCATGCTAATTTGACGTTAGCATCGGTCACCACCTTGGTTAACGTTAGCTAACGTTAATACGCGATAGTCCAGTGCACAAATGTTAACTTACGCACTGCAATTTAGTGGTTGACTGTCATAAAAGATAATTACTATGTGAATTCTGTGAGATAAGAGTTATGTGACCTAGCTTAGTCTGGCGTTTCGTTTCGCTTGGTTAGCGTGTTAGCTTGCTAGCTAACGTCATTTTCTTTGTGTCTGTGGTGCAGTGCTAACTAGCGGGTCAGCGTGTTAGCTGGTTCAGTGGTTCCCACGCTTAAGGTTGGCTATGACTGGGGTTGTAGGGTGGAGGTGCACAAAGAAACTCCTGGCGCTATCTTGTAACCTACATAGAAAATGGCGCTACGGTGAAGCAGTCTGTTAAAAAAGGTTTCACTTCTGCAGTGACTGCACGATAGATACCCTGCCACAGCTTCCACGCTAACGTTATGCGGTTAATTACTCACAATTGGGCAGCTACAAATATAGTTAAAAGTGAGCTCAAATTACGAATTCGTTGTGACTACAACGTAAACATGGTTGGATTTTACCCTACTGTGTTTCAGTCTAAGTGCATTTGATGGCTGGGAACATCTGAACTCGCTGACCGGAAGACGGGAGAGACGCTGAGAGCTTGTGTAGCACGTGGTTCGATTGTCCTTGATTCAACAGAAAGTGTCGTCTTGTTGGATGAACATAGAAAATGTCGGTATATCGTGATTAGCCATCTGGGTTATTTAGGGTCAGATATGGGGGAGGGGGGTCTTCAGGGAGAATTCAGGTCTAGGTAGGTATCACCCTCCTTGCATGATGCATATGTCCCAGGCAACAGTAGACTCGTCCTCTTGATGAACTAGGGTTACATCTGAATCTATATACTCTAAGGCCTTGATTGTAGGGTAAATGTCCCTTTATTTTGCAGAGACTTGCTTTTCCAGCCCCAGCAAACACTGTTCACAATGTGTATATGGACCAGCCTGCATTGTAATTATTCTCTGGTCATAAGAGCTGTTACAATTTATGGAGTATGATTGTGTTTTTTTTTTTTAAAGTGTAATCATGAGGTGTTACCTCTTAGTTACCTTAATACTGATGATTATGGTCGACACAATGTAACTAATGAACGGGCTTTGTGGGCCAGCACCCCACTGCCAGTCCGACCTCTCTCTCACAAAAAGGAGCACCTCATTCTATATCTTTGTTCTATTTTCAAAGGGGATGCGGACAAAGACACGAATGCTGATCAGAAGAATAAGAAGGGTGTTAAGAGACGCCGGGAGGAACATGGAAGGGGCTACTTTGAATTTATTGAAGAGAACAAATACAGCTGGTAAGGATGGGACAGAGCAAAAATGGCCTTCAGCATCCCTGAAGCGCCATCCATAGCTTTGTTGAACTGTATTGGCTTTAAGTGCCAATGCACATATAACTAGCATGAGGAGAACCCTCATTTTCAAGTATTATACTATTTATTATTAACCTTACTTTCACACATGTTTTTGAGGGTCATCCCTGACTACTTTAAGAGCCTTACCATTTACCTTTTACAGTGCCCACTCACATTTGTGTCTTTATAATGGACTGCATTCTGTAGCAGAAGTGCAACTATCAAGTCTCTATGAATTTTCACATCTGTTCCTCATGCCACTTATTGTTTTGGAAAGCCCATTGTGTCCTCAAGGTGATCCGAGGCTGCTCAAAAAGAACCCAGAGGAAAGTAGCAGATGTGTACTTTTGAATGGCGGGAGGGTGGGGAGGAATAGCTGAGAGGCGTGGGAGGAGGGGTCCACTGCTGCAGAGTAGCACACAAGAATATAGACAAATTCCCCAATGTGTTTGGAACGTCCACGGAGGAGCTCGCTATTGACCGTCCATCGTTTTGCCTCGCAATGGTCTTTTTTTTTTTTTTTTTTTTTTCGTTTTATATTTCACTGGTTGTATGACGTCAAAATGCTATTTCTGTCTCATGTATCATGTGTTGTATGTATGTTATCATAGTGTGAGTGTGGATGTGTGTGTGTCTGATGCTCTTATACCCCTGCGCAGGTGACATCATGCATGGTGTGCATGGGTGTTTGTGAGCGTATGTGTGCATACATGTAACTACTTCTTGGTCAGTGTTTTGTTTTCATTGCGCTGTTGACACACTTAAGGATCAACAAGGAGAAAACGGAATCAATTTTTGAGGACCTTTTTTTTTTTTAATTAATTTGGGAAACGTTTGGGACTTTAGTACCAAAATTATTGGCCTCTTTAGGTGCTTTTTTTTTCTCCCCCACCAGCCAGATATTTTTTTTGCAAGTGTCTATATGATTCCAATTGAAAGTCCAACTTCCAAGTGTTTCCCATGTCCGTATTTCCCTCCCAACAACTTTTAGAGCTCTTATTTACCGTATGTGAAGTCAATGGCCCCTGGGCAGCCATCGGCCTATAAAGCAGCAGCCAGTCTTTGACCCACTGTTGGACTGTACTGACCATATGCTCCAACTCTCACTGTATGTTCTCTCAGGCCCCTATAAATCCCCCCACAGCCCAGCATTCAAGGCTGTTAAAGAACAAATACATGACAGATGTCTCTGCTGCGGGCAATGACCCAAAATCTGTTTCTTCCTACTAATTAATTACCCTACTCCATTTGATCATTGTTACATTTTGAGTAGTTTCTTAACCTCACTTAAGAGATTTGGGTACTTTATCTCAAGCTACAGAGTTGGTAAGTTGCTGTAGCTCTCAGGATACTGTGACTCGCATCAAGCAGCCAAGCATGGTGACAACTTGTACTGCATAGTTTCATAGAACACTATGAGTTGGTCATCACCTTTTTTAATTCCACATTTGGGAAGTTAAATATAACTGCACCCACTATCACTGACTGACCCCACAGCAATCCTGGAGATCATAAACACTCTGATCTGAAAGGGGCAAGGTCCTCTATCACTGTCACCATTGGATAGCCTTGTATGCTAGGGCTAGCAGAGGTGCTTTCTTTCTGTGTATCTCTCACATTTTAGATTTCGCTGGATACTGCAAGGTAAGTGTTGTCTGCCAAGGCCCACACTACAGCTGACAATCCAAAAACTTTGGAGGCTCGCTTTCTCAATTTACTGTTTTCTATTTTGTATTGTTTCCCCCCCTAGTCTGTCTATCCACTTTTCTCCCCAAATATTTTTCAGCAAGTGGTACCCAAAGGCACCTATATGTTCCATGCAGTTGCAGTGACATGTAAATCCTCTAATTGACTGGTTGGCATCTCTTTTCAGGGCCTCATTTAAGTCTCCTGTGCCACCTCTGGAGGAAGAAGATGAGGAGTTTGATGACACAAAAGTCTGCCTTGATACTTGTAAGTAGTGTTATTTGTGACGGACACATTGTATTCCAATATCCAAAACTGTAATTGCCATTTACATTTATCCAGATGTTGCTAAGTGTGTTTTTTGTTGTGCTCTAGACAACTGCGACCTGCACTTCAAGGTGTCACGAGACCGTTACAGCGCCTCATCTCTCACAATGGAGAGTTTTGCTTACCTCTGGTCCGGAGGCAGGGGCACGTACGGTGTGAACAAGGGCAAAGCCTGCTTTGAGATGAAGGTAAGAATGTTTATAGGCTTTTGTAAAACTTTAAATATGTTAAACTGTAAAATGGAAACCTTAACATGCACATTGGACACGGAAACACTAGTTAATGCGTTTTACTTGACATCACCAGATTGCAGAGAAAATTCCTGTGAAGCACATTTCAAGCAAGAACATGGAGATTCATGACGTGCAGGTTGGCTGGTCCCTGTCCACTGGCACCCTCCTCCTTGGTTAGTGTCGCTTCATTTATACCTTGGCTTTCCAGTCTTCTGTATAGTACACTGTTAGCTGTATCATTCAGGCATTTGTTCAGCTCAGCGCCAGAATAATTTCTTCTTGACCATGTCACACATGTGGTGTTCAGCAAACTTCAGAATTTGATAATGATTTAAACATGATGACATAGTGCAGGGGGGTGCTTTGCAGAATCTTGGATGGCTCTAACGGATGGTCTTAAAACTCTGATGAAACAAACTGGACTGAATGCATGTTTTGGCATGAAGTTCTTCCAAATGAGAAAATACTGTACTCCTCCATGACAAGGCGGCCTGTCCTGAGAGGTCCCTCTAGTGGTTCCTAAGCAGCATGACACATTAATGTAAAATGGCTCCAGCTCTGGCTGCAGCATAGTAATGGTGGCTGGCCTGTTGCCAACAGAGATGATTCATACACCATTATGGAGTTCCAGCGACTGTACCGCTGTGTTTGTGTGGACTCAAATGTCATTCCATCTGCTGGCTGTCGCAAAATGTTTTTTTGTTTTTTCAATTTATGTTTTCTCTCATGAATGTTTAGGTGAGGAGGAACATTCTTATGCATACTCTGGGAAAGGCAAGAAGACCACCAAGTGTGTGACGGAGGACTTTGGAGAAACCTATGAGGAGAATGATGTCATCTGCTGCCTTATTGTAAGACATCAATGCTACTTGTATTTTATCAATTTGGCAGTGTAACCAAGCTGAAGTAAGAGCAGAATTAAAATGAGTCAAAGATGCATGTAGTGATGCTTTTATCACAAGCAATTTTCGCACCTTGCTTTCTTTGCTCAGGACTTTGAGGGGGAGGAGGTGGTGATGTCCTTCTCCAAGAATGGTGGCGAGCCGGCTGTCGCTTTCCAGATCACCAAGGACTCTCTGAATGGCCAGGCCCTTTTCCCCCATGTCATCTGCCACAATTGTGCTGTGGAGTTCAACTTTGGCCAGATGGAGACTCCTTACTTCCCTCAGCCCCAGGGCTACACCTTCCTGCAGCAGATCCCCGTGGATGACCGAGTCCGGGGGCTCAAGGGGCCACAGACCAAGGCTGACTGCGAGGTAAGTATTGTAATGATTAGTCATGCTTTTAATTAGTCATGCAGTAAATTCTTTAAATGTGTTATTCAGAAGAGGTTAAAGGTATTTTCTGGGGACTTTGATCTTATTTCATGCTTTCTTTGGTATTCTGTAGATCATCGTGATGGTCGGCCTGCCAGGCTCAGGGAAGACTACATGGGTGAAGAACCATGTCCAGGAGAACCCTGGGAAATACTACATCCTGGGCAGTGACACCATTGTGGACAAGATGATGGTCAGTACTGATACAGCTCTGTTATTTTCAGGTCTCCTGGACACAATGTTGGTCTTACAGTCTCAGTCCCACTTTTTTTGTTTTAATTGTATTTTATTCTATCATCTCATACAGATCAATAGCCTGAAACGCCAGTCAAAGGACATTACAAAACTCAGTGCCATTTCCCAGCGAGCACCACTTTTCCTGGGAAAGTTTATTGAGATTGCTGCCCGCAAGAAGAGAAACTACATCCTGGATCATGTAAGTGGCTTGTGCTGAGTCTGATCACAGCCTTTGCCAAAAGTATAATAATGATTGTGGAATCAGACATTATAGATCAGTTTTATTGAGCCTCTCTCTCTCCCCTCTCTCCCCCAGACTAACCTGTCTGCCCCAGGCCAGAAGAGGAAGATGTGCTTGTTTGCTGGCTTCCAGCGCAAGGCCGTGGTGGTCTGCCCCTCTGACGACGACTACAAGCAGAGAGTTCAGAAGAAGGTTGAGAGTGACGGCAAAGAAGTGCCTGAGCACGCTGTCCTCAAAATGAAAGGTGAGAAAGATGCTTGGCCATGAAATCTACATAGCAGGAATGAGAGAGAAAAAACCCCAGTTGAGATTTTACTTTCTGTCAGATTCAGCTGTTCTGTTTTTGCACCCCTGATAATGTTCTGGTTTGTCTCCCTTCCCTTACAGGCTTCTACTCTCTGCCTGAAGAGGGGGAGAGCTTCAGCGAAGTCGTCTATGCTGAGCTGCAGAAGGAGGAGGCCGGCAAGCTGCTGGAGCAGTACAAAGAAGAGAGCAAGACAGCTCTGCCAGCTGAGAAGAAACCCAACCAGGGAAGCACGACACCAAAAAGAGGTGGTGGCCTGCGCGGTGGTGGCAGGGGAGGCAAGAACCAGTTTGGCCGTGGTGGTGGACCTGGACAGAGAGGCGGTGGCCGCGGAGGCTTCCAGAACAGAGGCAACTTCAGAGGAGGTAGTAATGACATTTGGGGATGTTAATATTTTTTTAAATGTTCTTCTCTCGGCACCCTGTAGCTCACCTGGTAGAGCAGGTGCCCCATGTACAAAGATTTTGTCCTTGCCACAACAGCCGGGTGGGGATTCCGACCCACGGCCGTTTGCGTGATGTCCTTCCCTCCCTTTCTCTCCTTTCAGGCTAATGCTGCCCTATAGATTAAAGGCAAAAGGCCCAAAAAATATAATTTTTAAAAAGTGTGGAGGCCGTATATTTAAAACTTTAAAATATGCATTCATGCTAATTTGCTCTGTCTCTGATCGTTTGCAGCTCCTGGCCCTCGCGGCGGCTTCAACCGTCCACCTCGTGGCTTCCTGCCTCCCCCAGCCTTCAGAGGAGGGTTCCATAACCGTGGAAACTTCAGCAGGGGTGGTGGTCCCATTCCCAGCCTCGGTGGATCCCCCAGGGGAGGACCGATGAGGGGTAACATGGGACCCAGAGGGGGACCCATGAGCAGAGGTGGCCCAATGAACAGGGGAAACATGAGCAGAGGAGGTGGAGCCAGCATGCATCGCGGTGGATCCAGGGGACATCACAACCAGGTGGGTTTGATGATCACACTCGTACATCATGTTAATCAGTGTGCAAAGGCTTTCAGACAAAGTGTCTGGAGCACTGACAACACTCCAATGTGTTATCATCAGAGATCAATATACTTAAAGATTACTAGGCTTCATTTTCATAGTAACTTATTTAATCTGTTGATACATATTCACGTTTGTGGGCTGTTGCCTGACCATCACCATCTTGTCTCTTTGTCTCTGCAGTTCCAGCAGAGAGGCGGTGGTAGCCGTGGCAACTTTGGCAACTATGGAAACAAGAATGGCAACTTTGGTAACAACAGGAACAGCGGTAGCTATGGCAACAGGAATGGCATGGACAAGGCCCAAGCCTTCAACCAGAGCTGGCAGCAAGGGGTCAGTATTTCTGCAGAAAGTTTTTTTGCACATTACACTTGACTTTACACAGACCACAGTAGACAATACAGATTAACCTAAACCCATTTATGCCCACAACTGAATATTTTTTTAAATTTTCATTGGAAAGTTTTTCTGGTCTTGACTGATCACAAATCTCAAGAAATTTTCAAAGAGTTTGAAAAAGAGTCTCTGAGATGCAGCCATTTTCTTACCATACTATTTTTGGTCTTTGGGCACATGGGACTACTGTTTACTATGTATTTAATTTTATTTAAGGACGCCTAATAAATACACTAATGTTCTTTACATATTTTTTAAAATCATGACTTTGCCTAACAATAAAAGTTTGATTATTCAAGCGCTCTAAAAATTTCAAAGTTGTTCTGGTACTCTCCATAAGTATGTTTGTACCAGAATTCAAGAATTAATACCAAATCAGAACATATGCTCTGGCATTTTCCTCATCACACTGATAGTCTTGGGCACAGATGGGTTAAATCCCTAATTTTACAAAAGTATAGTAATAAAACTAGTCCTGCTGAATATCTTCCCCACTAGCGCATAATTGGAGCCCAGCTGTGAAGTGAATTAGCCTTGTGGGTTATTAAAGAACAATAAAGATTACATTACTATCCACTATGTAGAATACAGGGTTCCTGCACAAGTATGGAGATAAATTTGATCAATTTCCAGGTATATAAAAGTATGGGAAATGAAAAATAAAGTATGTAATATTTGTTTCCAGACTATTACCACTCTTCTAAAATACTGTTTTCTAAAATAGAAAATGAGGTATTTCCTAAATTTAATCACTCCGGATAGTGTTTTATGCCGGGCCAAGCACAGTTTGTGTGAGAGCAAATGTCTCAAAAAACATACCGCCACCTGATTGACAAGTGGTATGTCCAGTCTGCTGCCCCATGACCCTCCTCCAGCCCCCCAGGTATCAAGTTTCACTCCAACACTGCACCTGCGACAAGAAGATGAGTTTCACGTGGTTCACATTTGGTAGATGCAAGTTTTTGGATGGATGGCTTGACAATACAGTATATAAATACTGGTTGGCCAAGGATTCCCAATTCACACACAGAGCTAGATGCAAGCTTTGTGTGAAATCGTTTGACATCGCCAGCATGTGGGAGAAGGCAATTCTGAGCCACATGAAACGTTACTGCATCGCTTGCACCCAGAGTCCCAACCTTTTTCCTCAGCCCAGACATTAAACTTATCTGAGTTTTTATTTGCATGCCATTATGGTACTTGGCTACAATCGCCTATTAAGAATAATAACATATGATGTGAAATATGATACACACATATATTTACTCAGATGTCGCATATTCTCTGGGGAAAACCCCCCGCAGAGAAGTCTGAAAATTAGGGTATGGAAAAGTATGGAATTTTGAAATTCCAAATGTGTAGGAACCCTGAGAATACAATAAGATGAATATTTTGACAGGAAAACTTGTCTCATGATGCCCCAGTAGGCGTGAAAATCCCATCACAACAATTAAGTGTCTTTCATGTAGCATGTGCTGAGCGAAAAAAAAAGTTAATAATTTAAAAATTATGGCGAAAAGGTAGTTTCTTGCAACCCTAGAATTAAGATAAAAATATTCAGAAACGAAAAAACACTTCTGGTTGCTGATAAGTAGTTTTGATTTAACAGTAAAAATTTAAACCCTCGGTGCGCACTGCAGCACAAGCAGACAGATGCATGACTCAGAGCAGCATGTGTCACTGACACCAGACTCAGAGCGCGGCGGACCGGTGAAAAATGTCACCATCAGCATATTATTTTACATCAATAAAATCTATTTTATCATTATTTTGAGTCACATTGTTGAAAGAATTGTCGTCTGTTTTCAAGCAGGATAATAAGTCTCCATTCATTGCACGTCGGGCTATTCTATTTCCTTATCCGAGATGGGGTTAGTGTTTTAGTGTTTGCGTTCAAGGTCCCCCAAAAAAATGAGGAAAAAAGGCTGAATATTAGGGGTGGGTTTTGTTTTTGTTTTGTTTTTTCCACAATCGAATCCCGTGCCATTGAACGAAGCTTCGAATTTTTTGGGTCAGCCCTAATATCAAGTATATATGATCAGATTTTTTTTTTAAAAGCCAGCCAAATGAGAATCACTTAAGCATTTTGGTTCTTGTGCTCTCTCCTATAGCTCTCTTCCTTTCACAGAGACACACACACACAGACTAACAAACCTGAAACGTCACACACACTTTACTGACCATTCATATCACTTTCTCGAGCAGTGTGTGTGTGACCAAAGCAGGTTTTTGTACCTGTGGGGCTACAGACCGCTACAACCATGGAGCACCAGTGGCACTTGTAAATATTATTTATGAATGAACTGGAGAGCTATGGGTTTGTTTCCCGCTCACAGTGAATAAATCCTCAAAATGAAAGGCACAGCAGCAACAGTTTAACTGTAGACTTACATCTTTTGATTTATTTAAGTACAGTGATACTTTGTTTAACTTTATTATAACAGTGTTTATTGAACTTAATTGAAACTCTGCGTCCCTTTTGTGTCCTGTGCAGTTCTGGAACCAGAAGCCGTGGAGTCAGCAGTATCAGCCTGGATATTACTAAGACACTTGTAACGGACTGGTGGCCGACACTGAGACCCACCGCTAGCCACGGAACATCCCTCCACCCCGCTTTTTTGATTTTTCTTTTCTTTCCGTGAACCCACTTTTAATAATATAAACCCACCAACTGACAACGAAGACGAACACGATATGGAGCGACAACATTCCGCATCAGAGAGGAGGCCAGGCAACCTGAGTATAATTGAAGCTTTATATATCTATATACACATGTACAATGTGGGTTCGGTCTCATTCAATCATCAGTTAATTTCTTTTGTTGTATATTTCATTTTATATATTTTTTCACCACTTTTAAATGACGTGCTTTTAAAAATAATCTCATGTTTGTAATATCAGGAACCAGAAACATTGCGCCAGCCCGGCAGATGTTGAGAAAGAATTTTTTTTTTTTTTTCCTTTTTTCCCCAGGGTTGTGCATTTTATCTGTGGTGTGATTTTTATTTTGCTTTTTTATTACAAAATTGTAAATATTTTTTTTTTCCCTTTTTTTGCGTAGTTTGTATAAGAAGTTAAAAACGGTAATGATTGAACGGAACCTTGGCTTATTAGCGAGACGCATGGTAGCTGATTATATTGTTAGGCTGTACATGTCATTAGAGTCTGCTGTCAAACAGTTAAACCGAAGCAACAGATGATTTGTCTTTTGTTCCCAGTATCAAACCTGTAACCTAAACTCCATAGACCTACAATAAACAACTCGTTGGCTTTTTTACATTCTTCCTGGCTTATGACTTTTGATTCATTTCAAAGGTGTGTAAAAGACCTTTGAATGGGCGATGTCTGAGTTTGCTACTTCAAACAGTAAGGACATCAGCCCCGCTACAAGCCCCAGTTTTCACCTCATTAGCAAACTACTCCCTTCAAGTGTCCTGTCTTTGATAAGTCCTTCAGCTATTCTAATGTACATTGCTTTGAGAAAATATTTTGGCCAAGCCATTTTAAGGATCTAAGTAAGCCATTTTTAGTACATTTTGCCTTTTTTAATTCATTTGTTTGTTTGTTTTTAAATATAGGTCTTTTAATTTGTGTTAAGTTTAATTAGGGCACTGACTACGCTTGATTCTCAGGAGAGAGTGTGGTTTTTAGAGTCTCTATCAACTGTTCCTTTAGTGCAGTAGACTTCTGAAAAACAGCTAGCACTGACAAGTCCGATGAATTACAAACCAGAACCACAATAACAGTTGACTTTTTCCATTTATATTTCTGATTTTAAAATAAACTCCACTATTTCAATTTTTGTACAAATTTGTGATGATGCTAGTTCAGCACAAACGTGATTGAAAGCAGGCAGGGTTACTCATTTTCACCAGCAAACCTAAAGGGCTACACAGTGTCACAACACACCCACTACTAACACCACCAACAGTTCATGATGACCTTTTTAGACTGATGGGAAAAGAACAAAAGTAACCTTTTTTTTTTCCAACGTAAAGGCATGTTTTAGAAGCACCCCAGAGTTCATGTTGGTGACTGTGTGGCCCGGCAATAATGGCAGCTCCTCACCCAACAGCTCATAATGTGCCACATTATCCTGGCAGAGGACGCCCTGCTTGTGTTTCAACACTAGAACAACGTCAGAGCTGGAAAACAGACCATCACAGTAGATCAGATCAAAACCCAGTGGTGTGTGTTGATTGTTTTTATTTTTTACCTGCCCATGTTGATATTTAATAAACATGTAAATACTTTACCACTATTTCAACCATGCACGAATGTTCATTAATTAATTAATTGACTTGGAGTATTAACTGTATTGTGATTAAGAAAGTGTTAGTTTGCCCGAGTACTGCTGTGTGATGAATTGTCGACTATATTTAAATGTGTGGAGAGTTTGTGCCCTCCTGTTTTATTGTACCGGATACATAAATCTAGCAGAATGCAAGCTTTGAGTTTACAGTATAACCTATAATACGACAGACACTATATTTTTATCGCTTTATGTTGCAGGTTGTATATCAGGTCTTTTATTATTAAACCAACAATGCAAAAGCTTTGAGACTTTTTTGAGATTTGTTGTCTTTTCTATCTTACAGTTTTTGATATTTGTGTTTCGAAATTTGGGACTGTATTTTATTTTTTAATTTGTCTCAACTCTATTAAACATAAAGAAGCTGGTAAACAGTGACTTTGTGGTTTGTTACAGATGTTATGAGCCTGGGTCTTCAACAGGGGGTCTGTGAACGCCATGTGGTCTTCAGAGCTACTGCAGGGGGGCTGTAAAATTGTTGTTGGATAATTTAACTTTTAAGTTCTCCAAAAATGAAAATATGTCTTAAGATAAATCAGCCTGTTTATGAAAAAGTTATTTACAGTACACAACATCAGTGATAGGCTAACTGCTACAAATTAAATGATGTGCAATAGTGTACGTTAAACTAGCTAATGCTAAGTCACTGTGCGGCACTTAGCAATAACAAAGCGATGAACTAGTTAGCTAACATTATATACTATTAAAATATATTGGACAATTAGCTGTATTATTATTCTATGTGTACAGATACCGGGTCGTTTTGTAACTTTTAAAGACATCTCTGACATACCGTACACCTCAGAAACCGTCAACCCAAGTGCAGAGGGTGATGCTAACGCACCTAGTCATGCTACAACTGCTGCTGAATTAGCAGCTGAAGGTGAGCACAAACTAGGGAAGACCCAAAAATATTCAGTAATTATCTGAAGTATAACTTAATTTTATACTTTATATGTAAGTCAAGGTCCCTGCTCTGTCTCCTCGAGCTTAGGGGTCCTTGGCCTGAAACTTTGCAGCCCCCTGCTCTAGAGGACAAAGTCTAATGACATTGACATGATGACCTGACATTTCCTCAACCTCTTTTCAGTCATTTTGAAATATCTTGACAACTACTTGAGGGATTGCTGTGAAATTTGATTTAGACATTCATGGTCCCCAGAGGATGAAATGCTATGACTTTAATCCCCTGACCTTTGAAATCGCACCATCAGGTCAGGGGTTTAAAGTTGTCATGTTTCTTTGAGGGCATTTGATTTAAACGACAAGCCAGAAAAGTTTCAGTTGTACTGGTAGAGGATATTTGATATCCCATTGCCACGAAGAGAGTTCTATACAAAATATTACCGACAAGAAAAATGCTTTTTGGTTGGAGTATAGAAAAGGATGGAAACTGTTGTTTCTGTAAATCTGAAACTGAAGATACGTTTTATTTATTTTGGTCATGTCGTCATGTTGTAACATTTTTGATGGCTATCAAAAGATAGATTGCACCAAGTTAGATTTTTTTTAACCATTTGCCCTCAAACAATAATGCTTAGCGAAGTAAGAAATGGTTGTCTAAGCATTGTAAATACTATTACAATACTAGGAAAAAGATTTGTTTTTGAATCGAAAGGAAAACAGTGATTGACATTCCCCTTTTTTCTTTCCTTTTTAAAACATTTCTTTACGTCAGAAGGTGTTATTGTACAAGTTTAGAATAAGGATGATCATGATGTCATTGTTTAGTTGTTTTTGGTTGTTTGTTTTGTTGTTGATTTGGTTGTTTATGTATCTTTGATTTTTTTTCATTCCTTCCTTTTACTGCTGTATGTCTAAGTCAGTGGTTTATGATGAGTTACAGTGGAGTTGTGTCATTTGTATTTGTGTTGTTTAATAAATTAAAACAAAAAAAGTTATCATAGTTCATCCTCTGGGGACCATGAATGTCTGAACCAAATTTCACAGAAACCCATCCATTAGATGTCAAGGTATTTCAGCAAGAGATCATCTCGTGACGGAATCACTTTAGCCGTAATACAACAATCTGCAATTTAAGACAAATGCTAGCCAGGGTCTGAAAGTGTTCCCTACCCTCTGTCTCTCTACTTCCAGTGCCCTTACTCAGACTCATCTTCAAACATGGCCTTCATTTTGATCTCAACTACACATCTGTAAAGTTTTGTGTGTCAGGGGCGTAAAGTGTTGGGAGTTATGGCCCCTTTCCTACTTCCTACCCCCCTACTTACGGCCCCCTTACTTGGACCACACCCATCTTTGAACTCAACCTTCATTTTGTTCCCAACAGCACACCTGTAAAGTCTTATGATTGCATCTTGCACAATTGTGACGCTAGTGTGGTGACAAAGCCTGACAATATCCTGCTTCTGTGGGAGTTCGTGCCACATAGGTGTCTCCAGCAACCACACATACACAAGGTGAAAACAATTCCAGCCCTGCTGTCGTGGCCAGTAATAACAGCCAAAATCTATTTAACTTATGATAAACTACCTGCAAAACTAATGACAGTCCATCATCCTCATCTGCACTTTGTTTTAAGTGCTAATTAGCAAATTTTAGCACGCTAGCACGCTGCCACATGGTAAATACTACACCTGTTAATCATCCACATGCTAGCGTTGTTATTGTGGGTATGTTAGCTTGCTGATATGTTTAAGTACTGCCTCACGGAGCTGCTTGCATGGCTGCAGGCTCTCTTTGTGTCATATTCTTTGCATTTCTAAATTGCTGATGTGAGTAGCTGTTCAGTGACTTGGAAATATTCTCACAACCATTCTCTCATTTGTGATTTTTATCAATCTTTTCATGGAGTTGTTTGAAGTGTTCACTCATCTTCATATTTTAAGTTTAGTTAACATTGGATCATCCACATACTGGTTTATTTACACTACAGATACAGATAAAAATATGTATTTCTTTATGTGAGGGTTAACTGTCCCTTTAAAATGTCTCTTTCTGCTGGTAAGTCTCTAAAAAGCAAGATGAAATCTACTTTGATTTATAAATTAACACTTTCTAAAAAAAAAAAAAGCAGCAGTATGAATCCACCATTTGCAGCACCACCTGCGTCTGTCCCAGTCCCATGCCTCCTGGTGTTGTTGGAGGTGTATGTTGGGAATCCACTTCCCCTCCAGACAGACAGCTGCTTGTCTTTGGGAGGGCAGCATGTTTACCTCCATCAGCAGCATATTAGTGAATGACAAGACCCCCCAGTCAGACAGCAAACAGTGCATTAGGTATTGGCCCTGATTAGCAATGTTTGGCCCGGTCTAAGTCTGATGTAAACACACAGAGGGCCCATTCTAGCTTAATGCGAATTGACTTCGTGTTTCTCCATATGTGGCCGTGTAGCGCCTTCCCACTGCAAACAGAGCAGCACAAGTAGGTTTGTCAACGCCAGTGAGCCCTCAGTGTAACAAATGTTATAAGTCATTAGGCAAATTATTTGCTCTGCTCCACAATTTCCTACGAGACCAGCAGCTGTATGTGACTGCATGCGAATGTGATCATGAATGTGAATGGCGCAAGACAGCGGCGCTCAGCCGGCGGCAGGGAGGGAGGAAGGAAGGAGAGCAGAAACTCTTTAAGTGAAACTAAATATTTTATTTTCCAAACATAAACTCATCCATATTATGTACAGCTTGAAAATATAACACGTCAGACAGAATGTGACTGACTGCTACATATTCAACACAACTCATACAAATCTGAATAAAAAAGATATCAAAATTTACAAAATATATAAAAAGTGCTTGTGGAGGAGGAGTTTAATGGCAGCAGGACTGCCTGTTGTGTGTGTGAAACTCCCAATAAATGTCCATTTAAATAGAAAGTACTAGACGTGCTGTTTAAAACCATTAAATAAACCAACACCCCAACGGAAAAACACTATAATATTCCTACAATACTTCCCAGCAGTCTGTGATTATAGGAGTACTACAGCTGTTCTCCATGACATCATACTATGGAGACATTGTCCATGGTGCATGCACACCTCTCTACAATCATATTCGGGAATTCTGCCACTTCTATCTCAGTGTAGTCCCCCTTCTTCACCAGGTACATGATGGGCAATGGGGCGCTCTCCGATGCCGTGCACCGCCTCTCGCCGTAACCGTAGTTGCGCTTGGGCTGCTTGCAGCTGCCGGTGCACCTGAAGGCTTGGTAACCTGCTGGCTCGATGATCCAGTACTGCGTCCAGGTGAGAGCGCGGAAGTTGACAAAGTACTGCTCTCTGCAGCAGGTGTCTTTGTTTGTGTTGACGTCGCAGTCGCCACGAGAACTGGGGAGGAAAGGATGAAGAAAGTTAGACTACTGTTCTAAAGTCCCAGGCCTGGGATCTCTTAGCTACACCCCTGTTTGACACAGTTACTCAGGTATGATATTCCTTATATTTAGTGGGTATATCAACAGAAAGATGCCTAATTAAAATCTGTTTAGAAGTGACAACTTCATCACATGGACCATCCAAACACTAATATGTTACATGTGACTTTAGGACTCTTGCAGCAGTATTTTGCAGCTACATTTCTACAAACATGAGAATGAGCAAGGGCGTGGGTATTTTTTTCAACATTCGGGGGGGACACATATGAAGTGCAGGGTTTGTGGGTCCTCCACCAGAAAATTTTGAGCGTCAAAAACCTTATGTCCTCTTTCTTGCAATTTTTATGCACCATTCTCTGCCTCTTCTGCATCAAATTGTGTTAATGTCTTTATGTGTAATGTTTTTAATGGGAGGGACAAATGCCAATTTTCTAAATATTGAGGGGGGTGCACCCCCTGCGTCCCCCACTGAAACCTACACCTATGAGAAAGAGTAATCTGACGCCCTTGCTGCCACACCACTACAAATCCACTAATGAATGTAAATGGCGACAGGTAAATGGAGGATATGGGCTAATTGTCACACAGCTACAATATCCTGTATATCAAAAGCTCGCGCCCTTACCCATACTCTTCGAGGTTCAGTGTGTAGAGGATGAGCTCGGGCTTTCCCAAGGTGTTGTCCGTCTGCTCCTGGGTGGTAAAGCGCACACTCTTGGCCATCTCTGCCGCGTAGCTGCCAGGTCTCTCGCCCTCGATCCACACCTCCAGGTGCATAGGTGTCTTCTGCTGGGTCTTGGACCAATAGTGCACCGCCTGTGTCACATCAAAGCTCTTCCAGCCGGTCTCGTGAATGGGGATCAACCTGTGAACACGAGTGATAAGGGCGATTAATTAAAAGAAGATGAAACGGATGTGTCCTGGAGAAGATTGCAATTGAATTATTACTAAGATAACCCACTGCGACCGTGGGAGGCGCCTCTTAGTTGCTCTACAGTGAATATGTTTTCCACACGTCACCATGAGAAAATGACCCCTTACCGTGAATCTACCAGCGACGTCCGGTTGGATCCGTTTGGCAGCACCTCCACCCAGTAGATGCTGACCCGGGCGTTGTTGACGGGCCGGTGGTTTTTCCTTTCCACCGCGAAGCGTTTGTGGTAGGAGGCCCGCTGGTAGAGCTTCAGCTCCGCCATGGTCACCTCGCTGTTATCCGGGATCCTCGCCTCCATGTCGAATACCATGCGATGCCGAGTGGTGTCAGAATACACATACTCCCCGGAAATATCTAAAACACAAAGCATTGTAAGCGTTATATGCGATTCTTTCTCTCAAGATGCTTAAAATACCTGTTTTTCCAAGGCAGTTTAGTGCGTAAAATGGATCGCGCATAATTACGCAAGGAAATAACTGTGTGTCAAAGCTATTTTCATATGATTTCCTGCAAGTTACTTGTTATGCATTATGAAAAATGGGAGCCTCTCTTACCTGCATTGCCAGGGATTCCCCTCAGGATGCCCGCCAGGCTGGGCAGAGATCTGCGTCTCCTGCTGTGGTGCATCTTCAGCATGGACATGTACTTGTTTCTGATGTGCGCCGGGATAACTAAATTCTCCAAATCCCTCTTATGGATCTTAGGAACTTCATCCAACCCAAGTTTCTGCAGCAGCGCGTCCTTCATATCCTGGTGCGTAAAAGCCTTGGCGAGACCGAGGAAAGCGGCGCAAAGGATGCAAGCGCGGAGGAAATCCATGAGTAAAAAATATCAGTGTGATAAAACAGCAGCACAGTAGCACCAGTCACCCAGAGATAGACAGTGTCCCTCTGACACTCCTCCGGCTCCCTTATATTGTTGCGGCCCTCCCAGTCGTTCGCACTTTGTCAATGGGGGCAGGGACCCTTATCAGAACAAAGGTGCGACAATACAGCCCCATCCTAAACAGGATATCTAAGTGGCCATACTTCAAACAGCAACAATTAGACTCGAGTGCCATCCGCATTGTGGAGGTGTAATTTTACCAGAGTTACAGTATAACTATGCTTGATGTCGGTGGCCTGTGTTGCATTTGATGTCAGAATGAGGATCCAAAATCTGCTCTTTATGGTGTAAATAAATAAATAAATAAGATCATTTAGAGTCAGAATCAGAATTCTTGTTATTGCCAAGCTTGTTTTCACATGCCAGGATTTTGCAAGAGAAAATGCCAAAAAATAACATTTAAAACAAAAACAAATATTGCAAAAATAAAGAGACATAAATATACAAACTGAAATTTAAAAAAAAAATATTACAATATATCTGAATTATAATGAAAGGGCAGAGCAGTTTTCAGAAATGCTCATTTGTGCTTTGTGCGTTCATCTCGATCGTAGAAATTCAGACAATTAAAATACAATTTCTATGTGCATTTCATGTATATATATACTTGTTCAACTATATTTTTGGAAGCCACCATATCACAAAGTTTAAATAGGTATCAGTGATGGTTAAAATGCACTTTCAGCGGATGTTCTACCCAAAAATAAGAACAATAGTTGGATTTTTGTGGCACATAGGAACAGCAATATATTTAAGAATTGATTGTTAATGTCATTATACAATGGAGGACTGCACATGGAGTTATATGTTAAAACAAAATGTGTGTTACTGCAATTATTACAGTCAAAAACACACATATGTCCAATCAAAGTAAATGCTATCTTTATGGTTTTGTGCACTTTACATTAAAAAGCATCCAATAGTGTTTTCACTGTTGCAACTTTGGTGTTTATTTCACACAGTCCAACAAATTGCAAAATCCTCTCAGTGTCTTGACATTCAATTATTCCCCCAGAGTTGAAATGTTTGTCTCTGAAGTGTCCTCTGAGCTGCTACACATGCGTCCCAGACAGACATCTCTTGACCCTGCGAACCTCAAGTGCCCTCTCTTCAGTAGCACCCTTGTCTACACACACCCCACACTCTGACGTGTACATTCCACTGGACGATGTCAGGGCCGGGACAGTCTGGCAACAGCCTGTCACACAGCGGGCTTATTTCTGTCTGGGCGGCTGGAGAGCAATTTTGTCCTGAAAAAAAAAAAATAGGTGGATGAAGATCAGGACTAAAAAAAAAAAAACACAGCAGGCAGTCCAGTCTGTTCATTTTGGCACAAGTGTATAACAAGGGTTTGAGGAGGAAGTAGTGCAGAGCTCGCAGGGAGGAGGGGGCGTAGAGGATTAGATGTTTATTCCGAGCCCTGTCACCCATTCTTGGCCCTCTCCAGCAGATTAAAATTATTAGCCAAACAGACAGTTAATCCAGGGGCCGGGGGGCCGGCTCGGATGTGGATTGGGGCAGGCTCTTCACAGGTTGGTGATTATCTGATTCCATTGCGAGGATTTGCCTTGCCTTTTTTGTCACACAAACATTAGAAGAGGGGTGCTCTCACTGGCTGCCCCACAAGGCCCTGCCTGCGGTTGTGTATTGGGCTGTGTTTGCTTAGAGATGTCAGACAGACTGAAGGGGCACACAGGAAGAGCAAATGACAGATGACTGCCAGACCCGCTCGCTCCAGCTACTGCCTGCAGCTTACAAACAAGACAGATTATTAATTAGTGCTGCAGACCTGATACAGTCCATGCATGGTACAATGCAGTGCTGCAAATAAAACAAATTTAAAAAGATCGGAAAACTTGCATGTGTACAAAGGCGATTATGTGTGTATGGAGTTAAGACTAACAACATTATTAGACTTATAATGACTTGATAAGTATGATCTCAGCACTGTTTTGTTTGTGTTATAACCTAATTAAATGCAGTGTTTTTGAATGCAAGTTTGGCAGCTTTTTGTATGACTGAGTGAATAAATTTGCAATGGCAGTTTGCAATTGTGCATATACTGTAATCACTGGTCTCAAATATAATATTATTTTCTTGTTCTCAAAACATTTGGCAGTCAAAAAAAAAACATTCTTACACAATTAGTCCTGAAAAAAACTTTAATAATGAGACACTTTATTTTGTTTACTTAGCTTATTTAATGGAGATAATCAGGGGTGTAGATTTTCTTTCAACATGGCGGGTGGTGACATATGTGAAACTGGAGATGTCGGGGTCCGCCATAAAGTTTTAAGCAACCAACATTTTATTTCCTGTATTTTGGTCATTTTTTGCACCGATTTGTGCTGTTAACGTCTTCAATTTTGTCACAAAAAAGTCTGCTACTTTAATGTTGTTAAGGGGGTGGGGGGGCGCACATGTTCGAAATATTGAGGGGCATGTGTCCCCCTGCGTCCCCCCCAAAATCTACACCCATGGAGATAGCATTGAAAATAGTACAGTAGTAAATAATGTCACAGTAGCACACAGTTAAGTGATGTTCTTAAAGACAGAATCAGTGTGTTCAAGTATTGAGAAATGAAAAAAGTCAACATTTTAAATGACTGAATTGGATTTTATAGGATTATAACCCTGTCCATGACACAGTTAGATCCACAACAGTGGTCCAAACAGGTCGCCTGATGTCAGAGCCATCAGTGCAGACATGTAAATTCCGAGCACACCCATGGCCCAGTCCAGCCAGTGCCTGTCCTCCAGACCCCTGGTATCCTCTCTGCCTCACATTACAACCCCTAATTCGGGAAATTAAGATGCCCTTTGTGTGATATTTCTCAGTCTTTCTTCCTTCCCATGCCAATCAAAGACTAGTTGCCTAGTTCAAAGCTACATCTGATGCTCCTAGGTGCCATTTCTTTTCAATCAAAGGCCAACAAGCTCCCACAATCAACAACGCAGGTGTTAATTAACATCCAAACATTTGCATTCGAAAGAAGTCCAATTTATAGGCCATCCCCTTCCATTTGTGGAACACGAAATCCCCTGTGCTTGCAGAAACTGCTGTTTGTTGAAGGCCCAGTTTAAATGCTTACATGAGACAGATATTACAGTAGAAACACTTGGATTCAGTGTGGCTGTTTCCAGTTGACTCTGCACATATTATATCAGCATGTCTTTGAGAGTCTCCCCGGGAACAAGGCGGAGCTGCTCCAAAGAGTCAATATTGAACTTGTGTTGGTGGTCAGCGCAAATTCCTCATTATTCACATCATGGCTGCATTGTCACCCACTTCCTGATCTATTATTGCCCGCTTTATCCTAATATCAAATATTTAGAGACATGAGCCGCGCTAGTTTGCACTTTAATGGCCCATACAAACCTCTTGTGTTTTGTCACCGCGGCTGCAGACGTCTCTCCGTGTCTGGGTCCATCCGTGGAGGCGGCAGCCAGCAATCACTGAGCAGTCTGTCAGAGGGGAAAGCGCTAGACCTGTGCAAGGACAATACAATTATTGCTCAATGGCCTCCACATGTAGACAAAGTACAGGGCAGTCTAATTGCATTTCACACAGCTACTGAGGGCCAATCAGCGCAGAGACTGAGGGTTTAATCCCAGTGCAGACTTAACCCAATAGGATCAGACATGATTAGATAGGACTAACAATAAATATTTTCATTAACTTTTAATTGATCGACAAAGGGGAGACTTGTAATGTGCAGGATACTAATAAGGAGTGCAGATTCAAAATGATGCAGACAGCTGCTGGATGATCATTTCTATGGCTGCATAGGCGCTCAATAAACATGTTCTGCAGGATATTGATGTTATATTAATAAATATATACAGGGGTTGACTAAAATTATGCAAAATAAGAGACAGCTGCAGTAACCTTAAAAAACCCTCAGCTAAGCGGCAGTTGCATGAATGCTATTTGCACAGCAGAGGGCGCTCTGGTGACACTAAAAAGAGGTGGTAACGTTAAAGGGAACATCCACCCTAAATAAAATGAAATAAAATAATAATTAAATAATTAAAATTAATTATTAGTAAATAATATTGCAATTAAATTAAATTCAAAATAAATAGAATAAACAAATAAAAATAATCAAACAAAATAAAATAATAAAATACAATAATGCATTTTTACTTTCTTAATTAAATTTAGAGAAATGTATAATTTTTTTGTCTACTTGTGTTTTTATTCCATTTTCCTTCTTCTTTTGTTTCATCTTCCTTTTTATTGTTTCATACATTTGTTCATCCTATTCAAAAATATTCTGTTCATCGGAAATACATAACAAATATATATGATTTATATTTATGCAGAACTGGATTACTTAGTTACGGTTTTTGTTTTTGCTTTTGTTTTTTTGTCTGGCTTCCTGGTGCTAGTCAAAATAGGAAATAATATCCCTGTAAAATCAGCAGTCTTTCATTGTTTACTGTCATTACATCATCATAAAAACTCCAAACGTACTCCAAACCACATTAGATTATTTTAAATGTATGAAAATAACAATAAAAAAGAATGTCCATTGCATTTTCCCACAGCCCAAGCTGATACAAGCTGATATTGATGTTGCTTGTTTTATCTAACCAATACTCCACACCTTTAAGATTTACATCAGTCCCAAAGAGAGGTGAGCCATAATAATACACTGAATATAACAAAAATATCCAAACTGAAAACACAATACAACAGATACCATGTATGTGAAGTCAGTTTTAGAGTGGATTTTCCCTTTAATAAGGTGACCTGGGTCAGCGGTGCCTCACGCATTACAAAGGCTCATAAATGTTGTGAAAGAAAGGGAGAGAGCAAAGATGTTTTTGTTGCTTATGCAGGATACTTTCCCAACGCTCAGTCATCTCCCAGTGGTTACACATTGTAAAAATATATAAACTGCTGTTTGGCTGTTTCTGATAAACAGTCCTGCCAAAGCTGTATGCTTCAAATTACACTCAGTCACCAAATCTATTCTGTTGTACACATCTTTTTATGCTAAGTTGTTCTGCGTGTGCTGCTCGTTTCATCACAGTGCTTCTTTGTGCCTTTCTTCTCCCTGACACTGCAGAGGCTTGCAGACAGAATCCATTTAAATAGTTTCTGAAGTATAGCAGTGCATTATTTTATGTTGGTCTTTACTGGAGTGTGGCACAGACACACAGAGACACAAGGCTTCTGTGTCTGACCCCCCCAACGATTCAGTTGCTATGCAGGCCGTTAATCATTAATAGATGTACTCTGAGTGGCGATAAGCACCTAACTTCAAAAGGATGGGACAATGATAGCTCAGAGAAACACACTGTGGCTAATAGAGCTGGGTGATACTGTAAAATATCACTTTAATATCAGTACTATCGTAGTGATTTATGTGATGACGTTTAAGGCATGGCTGTTACTGTTTTCATACAACAGCTATAATGAGAGTATGATGGCTATTTGAACAGACAAATAGGTGCAAATAATCAACCACTTACATTGATAACTGTTTGATTCATCTGTGGATTTGAGAGGTTTGACAGCCTGCAGGAAAACAGCAGGACTCAGGCTCATCGGAAAAATTCAACTCTAACCTGCAAACCTGTTTATCTTAGAGTTTGCTCTCAGCATTAAGCTTCTCTCGCCTATGAGAACAGTCTGAGCAGCAGGAAATCCGGGACACACTCAACACACCTTTGACGCTGAAATGGGAGAGTATAGGTGAATTATAATTCAGTGGGCCCCTGGACTTGGAAAAGCCCCCCCTAACCCCCTTAGGGCTGGCACAACATGCTGTTATTGGTCCCCATAGAACTGAAGGGCCCAAACTGTGTAGAGTGCTCAGCACTAGATAAACCAAGGGGGCAGAATCACCCTCTTAAAATATATTATGAGGGTTTCTCTCATGTGACATATATTCAGAATGAATGATGAGGCTATTCCTTCAGTTTTACTTTTTTACAGGACATTTGGGGCTCTGTTATTGCCACAGTAATGAAGTTCTTAAAAAGTTAATAACAGTAATTTCACACAGAGGCTCTCCATGTGAGGGAGGCAGACACAGTATAAGAATTGCAATCATATTGCATTATTTTTAAATGCCAATCACATTTTGAGGCTCATGAGCGCCAACCAAGGGTCTCTTGAGACCACTCATAGGCATGCATCACAGGTGTGTAGGCATGCAGGATTATTTGGATATAAATACACAAGTTTAATGTGTCTGTTGTTGCCATGTTTAGGCATCACACACACACATAGAAGCATGGATGGATTACTGAACGGGCCTATGGGGCACAGACCAAGGGACCTGGCTTTCACTTGCAAAATGTCACTCAAATAGTCAAGTTAAGTCAAGTCACATTTATCATGAATGAATCTGACTTGACTGCCTGAGTGAGGTAAAACAACTAGAAACTAGAGAGAGAAAACCACAAAGAAAAAAAAAACGCTCCACAGAGGGTGTGTGTCCTGGTCCTGTGTAGGACAGGTGGTGGGGCCCTTTGCATATCTGTGCCCAGGGGCCCACTATCTCATAATCTGCCCATGCACACAGGCAAAGGATGACTGTACTGCTTATGTGAATGTGGCCCACTTGCAACAGCTATGAGGTCTGAGCACAGGTTACATTGACGCAGACATCACAGTTGCATACAGGCATGTCTCCATAATATGAGTGTTTTGTTGCCAGTTAAAGGGACAGCAGTCATTGTTATTCCAGTCTGAAGGAACTGTGTCCTCTCTGCACCACGTCACCAGCAGACTGACAGACAGCCCGCAGTTTCCATTCACAATATTGACAGCCCCCACCATCACCACCACCACCACCACCACCACGCACCCCCCACCCCTTCCGCACAGCAGATGCTGTGACGGGCGCCATGATGATGATCTGGGATTTTGCCTGCAGCAGCAACCAGAGATGCTACATCACCGGGCGATGGTCTGCTAGCTGTAAAGGACAGGACGGATTCAGGCAAAGCAAAGATGGCCGATTTGAGGATTCGGCGCTCCGCGCATGCGTGAAAGTTGGAAAATATCAACATTCCTTGTAAAAAACAAATATAACACATAACCGTCTGTGAGGGCGCCGCGTTGCAGCTGAGACATTCAACATCGAGTGAGAAAGAGGTAAAGTGTTTTTGGGAGGATTTACAAGCTGTGTTTTTGATGTGCACAAGCGTCGTCGCGAGCTAAGCGTCCATTTGTAACTCATTCATATTTTACCACCGGGCCCTGCTTCCCATAATCCAGTGCGACGTTACGGATAGAGCTGTCTACTTGCTTGTCTTTCCCGTCGAGAGTCTCTGGCAGCAGGCTGCTGGTGGCTTGACTGTGCAAAGACGGCAAGAAGCGACCGACCGGCGGGGGAGGCAGGCAAGGCAAAGGAAAGGACAGGGGGAATTTAGGCTGTGTCCCGTATTTGGAATAAGCAAGACTAGACTACAGCTTTGCTCCTGACGTGAAACAAGCTCCTCTGTAACCTTCAAAAAAGGACTCGCATTTTTTTTGACGGCTAAGTCACTGTTAGCTTGTTGGAACTGTTGAACTAACCGTCGTGTTGAACTGTGAAGAAACTAGGGACGTTTGTTTTCTGGACGAAGAATGGGATTTAAAGAACATATCTGCCAGCACTGAGTTGTGAAAACAAGGGAATATTTTCCAGTTGGATGGAAAATAACCATTCTGTCGAAAGGGGCCAAATTCAGTTAAGCTCTGTTAACACTGTGCATATTGTGTGTCAGCTCCTGGAAAAAGGGGGCAACGATGGCATTTAGGAAGGAAGAAAAGTAACGTTAACGGTAGCTCGCTGGCTAGCTAAATAGCTAACCTAGCAGGCTGCTAACTAAGCCTGTGTCGCCCTTCCATTCCTGGAGCAGAGGAGGGGCGCTGGGGCTTTGTAGCATTGCAGATCTGCCTTGCATTTTTGGGTTGCTGCAAGAATGGAGAATCCCAAATATCTGCCACAACAACTCAGGGGGATCTTTTGAACCGTAACAACTCGATTTTTCTACTACTTCCCACGCAGAGAAGACCAGAAAACTGCCAGCTAACGTTGGGATTTCTCTAAAAATCAGCCGGCCCGGGGCAGCCAGGGTCTGTAATTGTGACTACTTCTTTTCGCATATGCCCTGTGGGGATAGGTATTAAAAAATGGGGAAGTGCTTCACGTCTTAGATACTGGATCTTGAGAGGGAGATCATGAACAGGCCGGTTTTAACGCGGAATTAGCCCCGGCTTGCCCTCAGCTCAAAAGTTTTATTAATTTTGTGACACATTCAAGGTGAGAGAACTTCTGTACAGGCCCGTCTGTGCTAACTAACAGGCCGAGGTAGGTGTTTGCTCATTTCCCTCCCCACCACCTCCATCATCATTACTTCAGAAATCAACAAGCCGGAATAATCATGTCGGGAGAGGTGCGTTTGAAGAAGCTGGAGAAGCTGATCCTGGACGGGCCAGCTGAGTCTAATGGCCAGTGCCTGAGTGTGGAAACGCTGCTGGATATCCTGGTGTGCCTCTACGATGAGTGCAACAACTCCCCGCTTAGAAGAGAGAAAAACATCACGGAGTTTTTGGACTGGGGTAAGCAGGAGTATTTTTTCTTATTTCCTCTTGTTTGGCCTGTGCATCCAGCCTCCCTGTCTTTTTGGTAAGATGATAGGCTAATAATGTTGGTGGTGCAGTGGCCCTCCCTTCCCCATCACATTCCTTTTATAGTAGTAGTGGGGCTCGGTTGGCCTGCTCTCTTCTCACTCAAATCCTCCCTAAAACTAAAAGCAAGGACGCTTTACTCTTGTGTAATTAAACGTTTTATATGTTTAGTAAAAGAACAATACATGACGGCATGTTGAAGTTACAAGAACACACATTAAACAGAGGACATGTCTGATTACCAAAAACAGATATGCTCTGAAAACAGTGGTTGACAAAGTTGACAGCAAGAAGGACTTACCCAAATACACAGACAGACATTAACTGTAGTGAGGAAGATCTTACACAGGCCCACTCAGAGTTTTGATATGAATCCAGGAAAGATCTCATAAAGATGTCCTATCCTCCAGGCTACCATTTATTCTTATGAAAATGCACTCTTACATAATGTAGGCGCCTTTCTGTCATTGCACCAACCTTCTTTGCATGCCAGTTTGTTTTTCTTTTAATGGGCGTGTAGGTGAAAGCTTGTTGATAACATACCTAGTTGTCTCTCATCAGATAGACTTTGTTAGAACAGAAAAAAGTAGTCCTTCTGACCATTATAGCATAGATGCATACCCCAAATGTTTCGCCCATGATTTGATTAGTTTATAATCAGGAAATAAGTTCTATGTGAGACATTTTGTAACTTTCCCACTTCTCTGGTTAAGACAAGGTTTGAAAAAACAACACACAGGAAGGCAAGAGGACCACACACACACACACACGCACGCACGCACGCACGCACGCACACACACACGCATGCAAACAACTCAGTCATTTGTGCAGAGGGGTTGTGTGTGTGTGTGTGTGTGTGCGTGTGTGTGTGTGACATCGGGGGTTTAGTTTGTGCATGAAGCAGGAATGTGAACAACTCACCTTTTTTATCTGGCGCAGAGGCCCAGCTAGCTGCCGGAGCATGCCTGGCTGGCCTGCTTGTCTTTTAGAGCCCTGAAAGAAGTGCTGCAGCAGTTTGAGGCGGTGCAGGAGCGAATCATCGCCCTGGATCGAGACGCATTAATAACATAGCAGCAAATTAGAGAGAAAAGTGGAATGGAAAGAAAGTGCAGTCTGGCATATTCGCTGGCATCTTTTACGTTTTCTTTATTTGTGAACCAGTTTAAACTCAAATGTTAAACAGGCAGCAGTTTGGCCTGTTACAGAGCGGCAGTGTCAGACAGACAGGATGGCAGTTAAACTGGTCAAATGGTGGTAAAGTTTGGCTGTGGCTGCTAAGTTGGTTTACCCCACCAGCCACCATCTGGACAACCTATTCTGTGCTAAAAATAGAGCTATGCTGGCTGGTAAAATACTGGAAGTGACTGGATTTGGTAATTTTTGTCTCTGTAAAGGGATAAAGAGGTACTTTCCTGCCTGCTTAAAAGCCATACCTGACTGTGTTTAGACATTACACATGTATAGTTTCCTTTAGAACATCCTGTTTTCCCTAGTTGTAAGTCCTCAGCTGATCTTCCTCATCTTTTACAACAATGCCAGTGTGCCCTGGCCTTTAAGGAGAGGTGCCCCGTGCTTGGGTGCCAAGTGGTGACCACATCCTGACATTTCCCTGTGTTGACAGTAGAAACTCTCTGACTGAGCCCAGCCAGACACAACACACAGCATGCAGCTGTGTCCGAGGTATCATAGTCCTGTTGAGGTCCCACGTTGGTGCTTGTTATGATCCGCTCCAGAGGGACTTGTATGATAATCCTCCAGTTTCTACAGCTAATATCAATTAATTTAATTAAGCAGTAGTATTTGTATCTCAAGGTCAGTGAAGCTGAAATTGCATAAACAAAATTCACATCAAGTGGCTCTAATACAAGTACCCAAAGGGGTCTTAATTTCAATTGTCTTCTCACAAAATAGTCTTTTACTGTACTCCTTAAGTTTTCTCACCACAAACATGAGAGTCATATATCACAATGCAACATTAATTTCTCTTTCCAAGTAACTTAGGTGACTGTACAAACACGGTCTCCCCCATTTAATAAACAATCTTTGCCAAGTCCTGCTGTTAATAGTTAGACAAACTGTACCCACTTCTGACATTAGCAGACAGCCATTAAATCGTGAATGCAGCTGATCTGAAACCCTGTCCAAACAGATGAACCATGGTGCTTCACTTGCCTCTTTTTACTTGCTTTCACATACATATTCCTCCCTGTAGCAAAATGAAAGATGGCTGTAAGACACGTGTTGTGGCTCCAGGAGGAGGGTACCCATAGAGCTCTAACAAGGTCCTAGGATTCTTGGCTGTTACTGTGCTTTTGGGCAGGATGATCACTTCTATCAGGCTAAAAAGTAGATTGTTGCAGTTCAGAAAATGAATTAAGAACAAGACAGCCATTAGTGGTCCCTTATAGGTTTATGAAGACAGTTTTTACAGCTAAGCGGGTGATTTAGATGTAGTACTTTAGAAGTGTCAGCATTTAACATGGTCAGAAACATGAGGGAATAAAAAGGAAACATCACTTCTGGAGCTAGCAGCAACAAGTTTGTAATTGGGTAGGATAGGTATGTTGGCTGTGTTTGACTTTATAACGTAACAAAATTTGGGATTAAGTTTTTTTCAACAGTATTTGTCTAAATTTAATGTAGTGTGTCAGCTTTATGACAAACTCAAGGAGGACAGACATTCGTAATGTTTCACATGCAAGTTGCTCTTCACTCTTATCATTTTACTGAAATCATATTGTATGATGTCATGTAAGAAATAAATTGATTGATTCTCCATCGAGTAGCACAGAGCCAACTTAACATCCAATGTGAGCAAGCCAACTTAACATCCAATGTGAGCAAGCCAACTTAACATCCAATGTGAGCAAAGACTTTCAAAGGTTCTTGTATCAGGGCTTCCTGAGATAAGTTTAAGATCAACAGTTTAAGGGAATGATTAGACATTTGGTAAACATACTTTCACAGTAGGGCAAGTGGGTCAAGAAGTCAGTTTTTACTTTGTACGGTCATTTGTTGGTTGATGTTGTTTAATAATGTGTTGATGTTGTTTTGAAAAAGAAAAATGAAATATTCCAAAGAAGTCAGTTTTTACTTGCCCCTATACAAATTGTTTCATACTTTAGCGGTTATCAAATAACAACAAGACTTAAGTTAACTGTCATGTTGTGACATTTTTTGGAATCTTGACATGTCTTTGAAAAATTATCTCCTGCTCTCAAAGTTGCAACCAATGACGTAATACATAGTTGGAATTTCGCCCACATTCTCAAACACCACCCAACTAAACTTGTGTTTCCAGGATAATTGAAATGCTCGCTTGTGCTTCGGCTCATAAACTATCTTTACCTGTCGTCATTTTCTCGCGACTACGTGATCGGTACTGCACATGAGCAACTGTGAATAGAAATGAGAAGGAAGCAAGATGGCTCAATCCTTAGCTACATTCACCATCAACTCTGGAATAAAAGTGTTTATATCTTATCTACCACTTGCCTGATTACATACAACAACTCCGTTGCTTGATGTACTAACCCGACATGGATTTTTACTTACCTTGGGCAATGGGATGTAGCCATCAACAAAAATATGGTATAACCGAGGTCAAGTCTTGTTTGGGTCAAAGGAAAAAGCACCCCTGTGTTTGGACAATTACTAGCTAAATGTTAGCTGAAAAAGTGATATAATACCATTAGGGCCCCCATCTATACTTCCAAACAGGGCCAGAGAGTGCACATGACTGATTGTAGCCTATAAGGAACAGATTGGATCAGACGGATAGCATTAACACATACTCAAAACACAGTTTAATCTTACATACAGAAAAATGGTTCAAGATGGGCCTCATGAAACCTAAGACCTCTTCAACTTGTGAGTGATATGCCTTTGTCAGACTCTCAATGGCTGCCTCTGCACTTCCAGAATGCTCAGACAGAAAAGATGCAGCTAACACACCGGGCCTGTGTACCTTTTTGTGCTACATCGGCACAGCCGTGACAGAGGTTCAGCGATGTTTCCTTTTCTTCCTGAGAAAGTACATGAGCCAGAGAAGAAGACAAACATTTGTATTGGGTTTGCTTTTCTTCTTGTTTGGTGACCTCATTTCAGCTGAAATAGAGACCCCTACATGACCTGCAGCCACAGGAGAAATGAACACGGGAAAGTACGCTGTATCCTGACTCCTCACATATACCACAGGAGTTACTGCGATTTCACGAGCTCAGGCCTGCTCTTGTATTTGTTCTCTTACGACCTGGCATGTGAAATTCAATGTTAGCCAGCTGACTTATGCCAACATCCTCCTCATATGTAATTTAATCTGGTGTTTTAAATGAGATGAATTGCATTTTGTCTGTATTGTTAATCACCACAAATATGACGGGTGGCTTTGTAGAGTTAGTATGAAGGTTGAGCATCATTCCTCAAAGAATATGACGTTCACCACTGAACAAGTGATTCTCAGGAGCTGAGGTGCATGACTCTTTCACTTCGATCCATTGCTCATGTGGGCGTATGTTAGTGTCTCTGTATATTTCAGCACCAGTAATGAAGTTGATGTCATTTTGATCTGATTACACTCTCAGTATAATGTTCATCTTTATTTATTGATTTAGATGTTTTTTGCACTTTGAGGAAGTCTCCAGTTTTCTAAACAGGGATTTATGTTTCTCTTTGGACACAACCCGTGCATTCATTTGTCACAGATATCCTGTTTTCCTACTTTCTCCCTATGATTTCCTGCTTTTTGCTTTGTCCTGATCTCCTTCCCCATTTTGGGAAACAGATAGCTGGGCAACTGAATGAAAACAGGCAGCCATTGCCAGCCCACAGTTGGCAAACACGGGGAAGGCCGCCTAACCTTTTCTCAATCTAATTCAGCGTTAGCCCACAGTGGCCAGCTGTTCAGCTGCAGCTGATGTGTGCTCCACCCTGCAAGGCTTTCATTGGCAGCATGCCTCATACACTATTCACAGTGGAGACGCACACACATGCACACTTACACACACACACACACACACTTATTATTGTGGTTTTGCCTAACCAGGCTATGTCATAGTTCACAGACTGGAGTCCCTCCCTGTTATTCCCGTTATTGGACAGACCAGAAAAGCTGCCACTACGCCTATGAGAATTTCAGTTGTGTTGCCTCCAAAAAAGAATTTTTGTATCACGTGGTTTAAAATTCTGCTCTGACTGAGGCCATTACACCCCACCAAGAATCAACAAGGCTGTATGCAAGGCTTGCACTTTAAACCTCTGGCTTCACGTATGTACATTAAACATACTGCTATTGCAGTAATAAACATGCGTTTAGATCAGGCTAACTGATTGCAGCTGCAGAAAAATTTGTGATCGTGCACAGTTTGGTCAGCCCATTGTCTTATTTAGGCAGAGGTAAACAAGGCTGGGGATGTACTCCAGTGCTTGATTTTGGCAACCTATGGTGGATAATAAAGTCAGAATGGAGAGGTGATTGTGCAGCAGTGTTTTATTGTGTTGGTGTCATGGTCTGGACTAGGTGCTTTTAGATTGTAATAAATTCCATAAAGACAGTTAGGACATTGCGATAGAAAACAGTGTAATCAAACTGAATTTGTCACTGATAGCTGTTTGCATCGCATTCAATTAGGACATGGTGAACAGAAGGAAATTCTCTTGTTGTTACCCGAACAAACATGGGGTGTTTATTTATTTATTCTTTAAGATAGTTTTATTGTGTATGTGAGTCTATTCAATAAACACAAGTAATATTTGAACATTTTTCCCATTGAAATTTGACCGGAAACCCTGGATGGCAGGGAAATGCATATTGGCATGACTGGCAGTTAAAGTCAAGTCCACATAAGATTCAGTAAACTGAATCTTTGATATCCTGAATGTCAACATTAATATGAGGCTTTAAAATCCTGTATGGCTTGGACTCTATCAGGACATCCATGTTACCCCTCTAGTTGTTCTGTCGTTTCCTGCCTGGCTGTCCGGTAGTTACCGCAGGCCCAGAGAGCAGGAAGGAACCACAAGGACTCAGTGAGCTAGTCCGGACCCAGTGGGTACATGATGTCATACGAGGAAGTGGGACAGCTGTATCGCATTGTGTCATTGTGTACTCTGTGGCTCACTCAATCCAACATTTCGGTGTTGTTGGGATGGTGCAAGGTCATCAGCTTGTTTATTTCCTCGCTGGTGGATTCCCCTTTCACACTAACTCATGTACAGTCAGTTTGCTCACATGAACACTCACACATTTTGAGTCCTTTCTGTCACTCTTTCACACACACAGTCACACAGATACTTTCTTCCGCTCTGCACACACACACCACACACACACACACACACACACACACACACACACACACATAGCCTTTTCCATTGTCCTGAGTGCACTCACAAACAATCAGACATAGCAGAGGGGCCCATGTAGACCAGCTCTTCTGCTGGTGTCCGCTACTTCTCACCCGAGTTTAGTATCCCAAAGGGAGCAGTCCAGCAGCCACAGACACTTTACTATGCTCCTTTTGCCCTCTACATTTCAATTACTGTAAATTAAACCAGCAGCATATAAACCTGCCAAAAGAAGAAAAATAATATAAATCATTAATTTACAGAGGATCAGAGTTATTTAAAGTACCTAGTACATCAGTAACGTTTTTAATTCTAATCAAATCAACAGCATTTGTCCTCAGACCCTTTCTGCATGGTAAACATGTCTTTCAAATTCCATGCCTCAGTTTATAATATAGGCTTTCTGTTAAAGGTTGAAAGCGTCCAAGCCTAGAAAACCCGATGACTTTATCAGGGTTCTCAGACTTTGTAAAGCTCCCTGCACGGCCACAGAAGACATAGGCTGAGTATTATTTCACTTGAAGGGTATGCTTACCTTATATGTAACATCAATGGGGTGCCCCTTTAAAACTACAAACAGCTGTTAGATGCAAGGGGTGTAAAATACGATATGATATTTTATCAATTCTTTGGACAACGATTCGATGTTTGCTGATACCACAAAGTCTCTCAAAATACGATTTCGATTTGATTAAATTCAGGGCCCTGTGATTAACATGAGATGATATCAGTTAATATCCTCATTGTCTTTTTCTTGACTGCTTTGCATGTTTACCTGGCGCTAGGCTGCTAGCACTGTTTGAATGTTCAGGAAGGAGGTGTGCTTGAATGGTTATGGTGCCATGAACTTACCATGCGAGTTTCAAAATTAAGGCGTATCTTAAAGATGACAATATGTATGGATGTTTCCACTTTGCATTGATGATATTGGATGGTTTATCATTAAATCAATGTATTAATCCAGATTGATGTGTTATACAGCCCTAACTGATACCAGCGATAAACATTCTATCAGAGTATAAATGAAGCAGTCTTTCCCCAAAATTCAAAAGGTGACTTTCATTTTGGAGAACAAAAATTATTAGATTAAGTAAAGTCATATTATGAAATACTCAGGATAGATCTGCAACAATTAATTGACTAGTTGTCAGATATTAAAAGTAATCTCTAAGTAATGTTCCAATCAATTAATTAATCAGTTTGAAACAAGAAACAACCTAAATTTCTCAGAGTTCAGCCTCTAAAATGTGAATATTTTACTCTGACAGTAAACTGTATATCGTGGGATTGTAGACAAAACAAGAAATTTGAGGACATCAACTTTGGCTTTGGTAAAAAGTGGTTGACTTTGTTTTTTTTCATTTTATAGACCAAACATCTTATCAGTTTATTAAGAAAATAATCAATCGACAATGACAGTAATTATCAGTTGCAGCCCTAATGGGGAATCCAGTGTGTTATCTTTACAGTCTGTGACCTGCTTTTGGCTAACTCAAACATTAATTGTAACTTTGAGCCGACAGTCATCTGATGTAAGGTTATTAATAGCTTTTCTCCACATGGTGTATCCATAAAATACTGCAGGGATTCCAAGTATGGCTCAGATTAGTCAGCTCTGTTGGGGAGATTCCAGTAAGTTAAGACTTTTTTCACAACATTTAAGTTGTAATGGCACTGCTGGTAAGGTATGGTTAATTAAGGGGTAAATCCGTAACAAAGATGGCATTGCCGCAGGCTGTTCTAATCATTACCTGAACCACTACCAGTATAACACATGTAGAATTGTGCATGGCATTTCCAGCATCTGGGTATTTCACAGATGGCCTTTAAAACACTTAGTCAATCTGTCTGGGAGCTTTGTAGGCAGAGAAATGCCTGCTGCTAATTGTGATGTGTCATCACAAAATGGCAGGGGAAGGGTTGGCTTCCTTTCTTTGTCTCCCAGAGGACACACGGCAGCACAGGTCATTAGCCAGCCTTTCAGGACCCTCGGGATCTGACTGCAAATGGCCCCTCCTCCCCCTTTTCTCCTTTCTTCACCTTCACTTCCTCTCATCCTCCAATCTAGCTTTCTTCCACTCTTTTTTCTCCCTCATTCTTCCCCTGCAGTGCCTGTTAGCTTGGTTTGGCTGACCTCTCCGCTCAGCTGTCTGTCCATCACTTCAGCCAGTGTTTACTGACCAAATGAAAATGAACCGGCTCGGTTGGCTGCGTTGGCTCATTATAATGTTTCTTTTTCTACTGCAGCTTTCTTTCAAAATAAGTTATTTTCTAGGTGGACCAATTTTAGCAAGAAGCTCAAGCAACATGCTTATAAAAAGATGCATTAGCACAAGTTGTGTCATGGATTCTGTCCTATGAATCAGAATCACTTGGATTTTGTACACCGTCATCTGCATCTTTATTACTCTAACCTCAACTACTGCTTTTACTCCAGTTATTGTAGGCTGTATCAAACTGTTGGCATTAGCATGCAAGATGAGTTTGATTTCTGGGAAATTCCAACAGGCTTTTGTGCTACTTCTAGCACTTTTAATCATTTGTGAGTTTGCCGTTCCGTACATGCTGAAGGAAAACCGTCTGCTCTCCCTGTAATGACTCTTCAGCTCAGAGGAGCAATTAGCAAGTCTTCCTTTCGTCTGCCAGCTAAGTCTACACCAGTGACACACACATACACACATGGACACCACAGACAGAGCAACATTGTTTTCTCACAAGATTTTTTCATGTTGTCAAAGGGTGAATTTGGGAAAAGCTGCTCGCCCCCACCACCCGTTCAGCCAAAATGGTCCCATGGCCAACTGGCGAAGGCGCTTGCCTGCATAGTTTTGTCTCTTCCCATACTCGCTGAATTGGGAGTGTGTGTCAGTGAAGAGGAGTGCTAGTCCCACTGAGCAAGATGTAAGGAAAATGTATAACATTCCATCCTTCATTCATAAAACTGTATGGAATCCATAGCAATTCCAGCACTAGATTATGGGAATAACCCACTGAAAATGTATCTTTTATGCGGCTATAATCAATGATTTCTAGATAACAATGGAACTATTGACCAGTATTTGGAATATGGAAGGGGATTATTATCACTGGACTCTGCAGTTCCCCCCATACTCCTCTTTTGGCTCATTGTTTTGGTTTTCCGGCTGGCGGCTTTACTTTTATGATTCACTCTCATCGCCATAGTAGTGTTTCCAGCTGGAGCAGGCAGCTGTTTTCAGCGAAAAAGTTTCAACCCCCACCCCCCTGCCCAGCACCAAACAGCAGACATATACAAAGTTAGCAGCTAAGCAGTGAACATTAGCCTTTAGCTGCTAAAGACATAGAGACCAAACCAGAGCTAAAAGGAGAGGAGAATATAGGACTTTGATTCACCAGGTGGCCAGTCAGACACATGACCCCAAAGGAACGCTAAATGTTGCTACATACCTGCTGGCTATCTAAACAAAATGGAAGGAGTCTCTAGCTGGTTTCTGATGTAAATGCTGGACAATGTCCGTATTGAGTTTCTCTTTCACACACACGTAACGCCTAGTTCACATAATACAATTTTCACCACGATTTTGACATCGCAGAGGATCTTGAGAGCCACCGTGGGTCGGAGTTGAGTCGGCAGATAATCTGCCACGACGAGCCCTCATGTGTGAACAAGGCTACAAGCAAGTTGCCCCCTCGTCTGTGACTGGGACTGGATATGTGGTATGCTAGAAAACTGGAGAAATGTGACATGACTGACAAAGAGCATCAGCCAATGAGAGGCGGGATACGTCCCACATCAGCACGCAGGAGGACAGAAGAAATGTGAGGAGGACAAGCCACGGGGTGGCCACTTGCCAGGTCCACTTATTAGCTGTGACTTTGGGCTTGTTTCTAAAGTGGAGTTGCTTATTTGGGCTTGCTCTCTAAACATCACCTTTTTCTCTATATATTCATCTAATAAGTTATAACGCATGATAGTCGCTTCTTTTGGGCTTGTTTCCATAGCCCTGGTTGCTTGTTTCTCTCCCAAGATCTGGCAACACAAGACAAGACGGCCGGCTAGAAACAACAATAATGGCAGCATCCACAGGATCACGTGGAGCGCGTTGTGTTTGTACACAGGATAATAAAGAATATCCATGCCTTTACGATATGTCGTCTCCAAGTTTGGTGACGTCATTGCATTATCTGGGGCTCTGTCGGTGAGGGCTCGGTGGAGAAATCTTGTGGTGTGCACACACAGGTCGTAACGCAGTTGGCGAGACTCCCTCTGACAGAGACACACGTTGCCAGGTATGAACACTCAAAAGAATACGATAGTCTCCGCGATGCACAATCAGGGTGAAAATCGTGTAATGTGAACTAGGCTTAACATGCAACAGGAGGTTGAAGGATTCTCACCTACTGTAAATACTCCGTTTGGTTCAGGTTAGGGGTGGTGCCTGTGTAGAGTGTGCAGGAGGCAGGACTTGATGCGGATTGATCCGCAGTCCCATGGCTAGTTCATAATTTGCTCATAAGCAGCAGAGTCTCTTTGCGTTCCTTTGGTTTTGCCCAATGATTTTGGCTTCAGCCAGTGCATGTGTAAAAGGGGTTTCTGTCTGTCTGCATGTCTGTGCTGTGATTTTCTCGACAACTTCATGGGTGTACTGCTGAAGACCCAAGGAAACTCAGTGTCGACTTTGAAGTTGTTTGGCAATGCTGGAGGCCAAGCAATTGGCCCATTCTGAATAGGCATGTTTTGAACTGCACTGCAGTAGTAAGTATTAAATACTCAGTGCCTACAGGCTTGAAATGTGGCTTCTTATTTTTAGAGAATGGCAGCTAAAGTCAGCCTTTGTTCACAGTATTTAAAATGATTTCAAATGGGGACCCATAGTCACAGCATTAAAAAAAGAAAACGTTCATAGAAAGCTTTCAAACCACCATTGCAGCGTAATCCACCTCTCTACAGTTGATCTTTCTTTTCTCTGTAACACAAAACCTCAGAATGATCATACTTTCTAGTGTTTAATTTCTCATGTGGACTATTGATTCTATTTTAATTAAATATCCAGTGTGGCGAACATATTCACCAGTTGTGTATTTCACATTGTATGTATTGTGATACACTTTTGATGTTGAAGGAAGAAACATTTGGAGAAAATTTCATGTTTAATCACTGTTAAATCTGGGGATCAGGAAATCTAAGACTTTATGGGCAGCAGCCATAGACACAATTTGGCTTTCATACAGTTTCTACTAGATCCAATTCAAACTGTGCGTGCACACCATTATATTGTGTGTGTTGTATTTTTTAATAGCATAGATTTTCTTTGTTAAGATGAGTATTAAAGATGGATTTCTATAAGAGCCAATTAACTTTAAATTTAAAACTCAGTGGAAGTTAAGCCCAGCATTTTTACTCATATAAATCTGTCAGCATGGGAGTGTGCCTGCTGCCTGACCCTCTGCTGTCTCCACCCCAGGATAAAACCTATTAGCTGCTCTTCAAACCAGAGCCCTCAGGAGCCTCGTCCAGGCATGAGTTCATAAATAACATGGAAGAAAACTGCAGCATGTGATCTTCTCTGGCCCTTTGGTTTCTCCTCCTCCAGTTCCTTCTCTCCTCTCCTCACTCTGTCCTATCGCAGGATGTTTCTTTGACACACAGAGAAACAGCGAGGCAGTTTGGCACCAAACCCCAGCTGTGGTAGTATGGGGAGTTGCCAGGGAATCCAATTCACCTTTGCCCAATTCTGCATTAGGCTTGTACTTGCTGTGCATTTCATTTCAATTTGATTTTATTTACTGGAAAAATTCAGTTTGGTCTAGTAGAGGGATGGGGGCCTGGGGTAGAGTGTGCAGGTGCCAGGACATGACATGGATTACACCATGGTCATTTAGCCGGTTCGTAATTTAGTCATAAACAACCGACTCTCTTGCTCTTCCTTTAATTTGTCTGATGATTTCGGCTTCAGCCTTCACCATCAACCGGCGGTTGCCGATATATTCGGCAGTTGTGTGTGTGTGTGTGTGTGTGGTGGAGAAAAAAAAAAGAGGGGGGATGTTGCATTCATGTGATGTCGGAAAGAATCGAAAAATGACTTTCAGAATGAGATAATTCACATGAACGCCACCTCATGTCAGAAAAAGAACTCGGCAACTCGGATATCCCGACACCACATGAATGCAGCGTGCTTTGCGAGCCCACTCATGTCCAACATGGCATGGAAATATCTGTGCATACCAGCAACAGGCACGCCGCCAGAGAGGGTGTTTAGCACGGCTGGTAACATTGTTAACCATATGCGCATATGAGTTCACGTTACGGCCGGGTTCCACCGGCTGCACATCAAGCGTCTTGTTTACCGTTTGCTGAGCCATGATAGTTAAAGCATTTTCCACCTAAGTTATTACATATATTTGAGTAATCTACAAGTTTACTGTACTGTTTGTCATCTACTCGCTTTCAAATGTCTGCCACGGACATTTACACAATGTCACAGATAAACATGGGTAAATGCATGAAAAAAATCATCACATATCTCCTTTGATAATGGTTTATTCATTTAAAAACACAGTGTGCTCGTTTAGCACACTATTTCATGTAGTTTTATCTGCTGGAGGGTCGCGTAGGGGAGCGTAGCGCGACAAAAATAGAAGAGCATCCTGAAATAGAGAGTTGTCGCGCTGCTCCTGTTGCCGGTGGACCCAGGCCGTAACTTTCAGCTCTGCCATCACTGATGTGTTTTGTGAAAGACTCGTCGGAAATCAGTGTGAAGCTGCAGGTTCCAATACGCACACACTTTGAATTGTTCTCTACATAGTAATTATGGACTATGTGTACCGAGTTGAATTCTGTGGAGACAGACCATTAATTTTCCAAAATAAAATGACAAAAATCGCCCAAAAAATCACCAAAAATGAAACCAACTGTGATGGACTTGGCCGATGGGCGATTGGCGATATATTTGTCCAATCGCCCAAGCCTAATGTACTAGGAAGCTGGCAGGATAAAGTCTGTGTAATGTCCGAATCAGCTGATTTGGACAGTTGCGTTCTCACATGCAGCTCCTCCATGGGTAATGTCTTCCTAACTTCAGGTTTACAGGGTATATATGAAAGAGGCTAGTTATGATTTGTGGATAAAGACATTGTTCTTAGCTCACTACAACAGCTTAGCTTCTATCTGCTAATCTGCTTTGACTCTCTTTAGCTAAGATGCATGATTTGCGACCTTGTTTGAATTTGCATCGTACCTCTGCTTCACCTTTACGGCATCAATTATAGTAGTCTCTAAGTGTGTTCTTTTTAAACCGAAAGTCTGTCTGTCTTTGTTGCGATGCAGGTGTGGTGCCAAAAAACGAGCCTGTCTTTAAATTTGTGACAAAAACTTGCAGATTTTAACATCAAAGACAGCTTACCATGTAGATGCGTAAGTCTGAAAAAAAGCCAAGCAGAATTCCAAACCTTTAGCTGCTTTATGTCCCTCTGCACGTGCCGTAGCCAACGCATCCCCTGGCTGCTTTGAGCAGAGGGCTCAGCTGTGTGTAAAAAGCGCTGACTCAGGCCCCAGCCCCTCATAGCTGGGCTGCCTGTGGAATTTGGAGCAGAGGTGCAATGTTAGAGAGAACAGCAGCTGTTTAGATGAGGCCAGGTCTGCCTCTTTGTCCACCAGTGACACCGGCCTCATTCACTTTCCATGTCTGTCTGTCTGTCTGTCACCGCCTGGTATGTCTCTTGTTGTCACTCTTTAGATCTGTGTCACTGTCACTTTGCTATCTCCTCCATTCACTCAGTCTTCATTGCTCATGTGCACTCTGCAATAGTGCACACCTCTGTTGGTTATTTAGCCCTTTTTGTCTCAGTGTCATCCCTCTCTTTTCCTCTCCTCTATTCTGTCTCTTCCCCTCCTTTATTTCCTCTGTATGCTCTCTACTCCTGTCCTCCCCTCCCCTCCCTGCCTCTCGCAGCTCCTCTGCCCCCTCCTTCGCTCCCTCCCATATTGCTGTATCCCAGCTTTGCCTAGTGACAGAGAAAGCTGGGTGGGTGTGTGCAAGGGTGCGCTTGTGTGCAGGGCATGGACCAGAAGTATCGTGCATTGTGCATGTGTGTGAAGGCGCACATGCTTGTCCTTTTTTTGGGTATGTTTGCATGCGTGTACTTAGCGTTGGCGTGTGCAAAAGAAGCACATGTGCAGAGGCTGAGTCAATCAAGACAGCGCAGTCAGTGCAACCAGCAGTGTCCTGCCAGAGCTGAGCTGCATCCTTAATAAAGCTTTACTGCTGCATCCATACACACACACACACACACACAGGCTTTGAACCCCTATCTCATGCTGTCATATTTGTTAAGACAATTTCATGCCAAATGAAAAGGACAGGTATTTACCCTTTTAATTTGTTCAGACCAAATGAGGACTGCGCATCCCAGCAGCTAAATTAGCTGCTTAGCAAGACTACTGGAACAGTGCTTGCTGCAGCAGCCTAAAGGTTACACAAGCAGGCTCTTTTGAATCCCAGAATACCAGGAAAATGTGGGCAAGCATGGAATTTGTCCCCACATCTCGTCAGTAGTAATGCACTGCTGCAGCTTTTAGATCAGATGCAGATAATCAGAATGTTTTAACCAGTATCACTTAATATTGCATTTTTATAAGATTCAAACCAGATTCAAATCAGACATTAAAGGAAAGTGTTTTCAGGTGGATGTTTGTGTTGCTGTTTTGAGAGTTGTGATAAAGCAAGTGACTGAAGTCCACAATCAGGCAAATATCAACACCAGTAGTGCAATATTAGTACTGAGGAATGCCATTGTTATTCAAAACACTGTGCAGGCGCAGGTCTTTTGTAACAAAACAGACTGAATCAAGTTATTTTTAGTGCTGCAGTGTGAGTTGGTCAGCTGGTCTGGTTTGTTACTGCTGGAGCTATGTGATCCATTCCACTTAGTCCTTGCTTTTGTCATGCAAAGCAAATTATGAAGTTACTTAACCCAAAATAAGCCCAAACACTTTTTACTTTTTTCCAGCAAGTTGCCATAATAAAATGTTTGCATTGTATGTTTTGCAAACCACAGATATGTTTCATTTATTTATTTATTATATTTCATTTCATATGTAGTATATCAACATTTCTAAAGTGATGTAGTATATGAGCTAATTTTGTCATTGGGAAGTTGAGGGGAGGTTGGTGAATGGCAGGGGTGGGAATCTCCACCTCACAAATTGATTCGATTGTGATTCAGGGGACAACGATTCGGTGATAAAATGATTATCTATGCATCATGATACATCAAAAATTGTGATTTCTATTCATGTATTTTTCTCACCGTGTGATTGCTCGCTACTTTTTAGGCATAGCGTACTGTATTTGTAGTGAACCGTAATTAAATTATCAGATGAATTAGCTTGCATAGCATCTGGCTCTTGTACAGGTCCATTTTCCTTTCAAAGTCAGTAGGGCTGTAGTCTCCTGGTCGACCAATCGATTATTTGGTTGCTATGCTTTTGTCTGACCAAATACTCATTAGTCGAATAATCGCTGTATTTTCAAAACACCCCCGTTGTTGACAGAAAGTTGAACTCGCCCACTCTCATGCTCACCGTCACGGTGACGCAGACCTCCTGTCTGTTTCTGTAAGCTGAAACCATTTCCCTCAGTGGAAACGAAGCTTGTATTTACTTGTATTTCACAGATAAGAAACAATAAATTGTGAAGACAGTAAAGCCTCCACTAAAATAGCATTTGAAGTCTTGTGTGTGATTTATCCTTCAGGGATTTATACTTCGGGATTATCCTGGCTTCATATGAGCAGAGGAAATCTCCACTTGTGGCTAGGCTAATGTATACCATGTAAAATGCCATAGGCTGGCGCTAATAACATTAGCATGTTGTATTTACTTGGAAAACATGTTTAGTATAAGACAGTTGTTTTGTCGGTGGATGTTGTGAATTGTAATGGAGCCAAATTATGTACCGTTACCTTTGTTACATGTTGCTGTTGTCCCTGGTTTTATATGAGAAGAGGAAAAGATCGCTAGACGCTAGGCTAATTTATACAATGTAAAATGCCATAGACTTGTGCCAATAATGTTAGCAGTGTTGTATTGGTGTGGGAAATGTGTCCAGATAAAGACAAGTGTTTGTCTGTCAGTTCTGCGATTTATAGTAAGGCCAATTTGCGTACTTATGTTTAAAATTGTCTCTATTAAGCCATGTTTAATGTGTGTTTTGAATCAACTATATAAATAAAGTTTGATTTGAACTAAACTTTACAGCACTTAACACAGTCCTCCACCGCCGACTAGCGTTTTTAAGGTGTAACTGCAGAGTAACACAGACACACCACCGCAGAAGTAAAAATAACGGCAGGTGTGTTTTTTTTTACCACGACTAATCGATTAGTTGAGGATTTAGTTGACCAAGATTTTCTTTGGTTGACTACAGCCCTAAAAGGTAGTTCCAAAGTGCTTCCATACTAGAGCTTTTAAACCAGTCAGATTGTATCCACCTGTGGTTGCATATGCCATCCTTTGGTGCCAGCGTAGTGTCCACTAATTGCATATTGTAATATTTCCACAGAAGTAATATGAAATTACTATGAACTATTGCATAGCAAATGGTACGCAGCCATTTTTAATTAATAATGTAAATTGTGTTAATTAATTTATTTGAAAGCACCTTACAGTTTCTTGCCTGTATGGGAGTAGCAAAATGAGGGGGAGGCGGAGTGCACTGCTGTTTTGTTCATGCTATGTCTCTAGCAGTGGAAAGCAGCCTCTCTGCTGCATATTCACTAAGCAAAAAGCCAAGATGCTAAAATAGATTGGGCAAAGGGTTATTTTCTTCACTACAGAGTTTGTTGAAGTTGTTTAACGCTGCAGCGTGTATTGGTCAGCCGGTCTCGTTTGTTAAAGTTACCGCTCCACTCCGTTAACGTTAGTCTCTGGGTGAATATACTTCACGTTTGCCTTGCAAGTGTAATTATTTAGACATCAAATTAAAACAAGCTTGCAACTGCTGACTTTTGCGATGATAAATTACAAGTTAACTCTCGTGTGTTCACGCTGTAGACTGCCTGGGTGCTGCACTGCTCTTATGGTTGAGTTTTGCCCCTTTAGTTCAGTCAGCATCACATTACAAATGTTATCAAACATTTAGATAATCGATTATTGACACCCGTAAAAAGACACTCAATCATCCATGTATGCATCAAGATGCATCTAAGAATTGATTATTTCGCCTACCTCTAGTGAATGGCTTGACACCCAGAAGAGATGGTTGTCAAGCTGCAGACCACTACAGACAACTGTTCAAGATCAACAAACAACAACACTTGTTTTTTTTGTGCAAACCTTTGGGGCATTTCCACTGGTGTTTGTGGCCCCCATCCTGGTTGTTTTAAGTGGCACATCATGGTGTTTCCCAGTGATGTTGGTGGCACCAAACCTTCGTGTTTGCTACCGACACATCATGGCATTTCCCAGTGGTATTTTAGCCACCAAACCTGGGTGTTTTTGCTGACCTGTCCATCCTTTTTGGTGACACTGAGCCATCAAATGAGGGTAATTTAAGCTTGAACAAGATATTTTCCTAAGCATAATTAAGTTGTATTTGTTCCTAAAGCTAACCACATCTTCACAACAGCTTTGTTGAGAAGTGTAGAGTTTCACCATATCTGCTACGAAATAATGTATAAATGTAAAATATCTGTGGTTTGCATAATTGTACAATGAGAACATTTTTTATGGCAATTGGCTTATCTTTTTTCAATACCTATAAGATAACTCTAGTGTGTGAGTTGTGCATCGTCCTGGTGCTGGACTGTGCTCTTGCAATTCAGTTCAGTTTTTTTTTATTCTGTCAACATAACTTTATTAATGAGGTACAAAAATTTATTTTTGGCATCTGTAAATCCCCTATCTGTCAAACCTCTCTGGACAGATTAGCATTCAAACTTGTATTTCATGACATTTTTGCTTGTTCTTCTTAAGCAGATAATGAGAGAGGAGATGTGAGAAATCAGGCAAAGAGAGATTAAGACAAATTGAAATAGTTGATATGAATTAGAGTAGCCCACATTGTTGGCTTGGATTTGCTAAAGAAGATATAATTTGAAGTCAGTTAACATCTCTTTTGTACTCTTTGTTCCTCTGCCTCACTGCTGCTTACAGCAGCTGACACTGATGGAGCATTGACCTTGGCTCGTGGTGCGGTGGCGAATTTGACGGTGACCTGATCTATTTTAAGGCCTATCTATACATCTACACTGCCGTGTGTGTGCATGTCTCTTGTACTCACTGTTCCGACCTCCCAGCCTTTATAGTGGAGACACATGACTCAAATAAGGTTCCATGGGTGCACAGCTTGTCAGCACCATTCATCCATCTTTCACCTGAATGGCGTTCTTTCACGACGGTGGGTCTCACATGCAACTGATCTGATTGTCCCCAAGTCCTTCAGCTGAGGTCTGAATCACTGTGTTGTCTGGGTAGATTCTTAGTGATAAAGTGAAGCGCCTGGCAATCTGTTTACACATTCATTCGTGAGCATGTTTTCTCCTCGGTGTTGTTACATTCTGACAGTGATTTAGCGGTTTTGTGGTGTTGGTTTTGAAAGGGGGTTTTGTGGGTTGTGGGGAAGTGTGTGAGAGTGAGAGTGAGTTTGTGACTGGTTATGTGCAAAACTGAGACTGCTGGAGACCTATTTATGTGTGACTTATAAGTGGATGTTTTGAAAGTCCCTCTGTATGTCTCAGTGAATTTTTATGTGGTTTGCCTAGCCCACACTATCTTCTGCTGTCCCTATCCTCTTTCTCTTGAGATGACTCTGGTGGGGAAATCCTGTGGTTGCACTGATTGTCATCTCAATTGTCTTGCAGTTAGTCGTCACTGTTATTCACCTCTATATATAGAGAGCTGTCTCACACTGTTTCCTCCCATGGCTGAAGGTCATGATACAGACACAATAATTTGACACGCAGCTGATGAGTAAATTTCATCACCCCTAAATCCAATTTTTCCTCCCTCAGGCATTTGAAATAAGACTAATCAGTGCCATTGTTAGTGAATTTATTTCTTCCTCTTCCTGTTTATTGATTGCACATATTTTGTAGTAGTTAATAGGGAGGGGGGTTATTGGGAATCAGTTTAGTGTAGCTTAATTTCTTTTGCAAAAGCGAATGTTCCACATAATGTTTATTCTTCAGGCTCTAAAGCAGTTTTCTTTTTTTTTTTTATAACACTTAATTTACTGATGTTAGGTGAAAATTACTTTCTGAATGCTTCAGCCCCCGTAGCTACATGCCTTGGCTTAATTGCTTTGTTGGGTTCCCATCTGTTTTCAGAATGCCTTATTCGTGCAAATCTGTTTCCCTCCAGACTCAGTCCTCCTTTGATAGGGAAAAACCCTAAATGAGGCATTTCCATTTATTGTTATAATGATATTCCCAAGGTTGGCAAATAGCTTAGCTTGGACACTAATTAGCACGAGTTTGAACACCCACCACATGAAAGAAGTTCAGTAATAAGTGCAATACAATGAATTAATATTGTTGCCCGGTTAGGTGTGAATTTTGCAGATCAAAGCATTTAGGTATAAACCCCAGATAAACCCTGCCCCCTTTGGTTTTTGTTGCTATACCTGTCAAGCTTCATAGTAATTTTGGAAACAATTGGTCCTAGTGTAAGTTGGTTAAAAAATCTAAAAAAAAAACCCCAAAAACTATGTCCAGGTGATTTGTTTGGAAAGGAGATCCTGTAAAGTTTTTGTAACTATGTACTTGATGTTTGGATGAATGACTTGTTATTTCTATAAAAAGATATCTGCATACGTCTGCAGAATCTGTATGCATTAGAAGGGTTCTGGTTTTTGTTTGTAGTCCGTTTGTATTTCGAGGAGTGTAGACTAGTAATGATTGAGAGGAACACATCAGCCAAAATGCAGTCTCAGAAACCATCGGCTATCACCTCTTTATAAGACAAAGGGCATTAAGGATAAGGACTAACTGATGGGTTTAGGAAAACATAATGCTATCTTGGGTGTTGATTAGGCATGGTTGCTGCGGTGTCTCTCCAGTAAATCATCAGGACAGATCTGCTAACGTTATACTGAACTCTGACGCAGTAGCATGCAGAACTAGTTTCCACACAGTGAGATAAATACTACAGCAGGAAAGTTCCAAGCCTGAAGGTTTTTTTTCTAACGTAACCTGTAACCCCACAAAGTAAGGTAGATGGGTAGCTAATGATATGCTAATTGGCTTTGGAAGTAATGCTACGAGTAATGCTACATTAGCATCAATCCTGCAGGTAGTAAGCTAGTTAGCCGGGTATGCTAATGTTTGCAGTTTATGTTAAAGCAGACAAACACACTGGTTAATCTGCCTTTTATATGTTTGCTTTTGTGTTTTTGGCTTTCCCCCAACCCCCTGACAGAGGCCTGAGCCAAACCCTGAATGTTCTCAAATCCTAGAACGCCCCTGTGTACACCTGACCTGTGTTGGGCCGCTGCGACCAGGCCTTGGCCTCCTGCCTTTTTGCAAAAGTGGCCCCCAGGGCAAAGCTTGTTGAGTATCCATGCTTTAGAGCGACACTTTTACTGCAGCCCCATATATACTGCTTCATCATGTACGGAAACCCAAAGCTTGACTGACAGTGCTTTGTAGTCGTTGCTAAGCTGTGATTGCACAATCACTGTTTGGGGTACGGGTTTAGTGAATAGTTAATGGTACTTATCATTAAGCCAGTTGGGGGTGGAGGTGCTTCCTTCATTGTGTATCATTACAGACATTTCATGGTTTTTGTGTGGTCTTAGTTACATCATTTTATTCTGTGCACACCATAGTATGCATTTCTGTTTGAGGCATAAACAAACTTAGGACTTCAGCTGAAAGGACCTAAAACCTGTTTTCTCAATCAGTTTCTTACTATGAACGAGGGGGTCATGAACACGCTATTTGCTGCCAAAGTAAACTTGATGGCCCACCTTAAATGAAGCTCTCAGCTATGCCATATTCCTCACTGATTCATCCAGCAACAAAGGAGAATATGGGAGGTTTTGGAGGTGATGTGACCTACATGTAAAGTCACAAACGTAGAGGCTAAGTGGTGACAGTAGAGTGCAGTTGTTGTAGGTGCTTAATGCAACTCTACATTATATCCAGCAGACAAAGTGCAGTCTGTGGTTTGTCAGCCTGCTGAGAGAGTTGGTTTGTGCTATCACCTAGGTGTCTCACATCCTCATCAAAACATGGCTCGTCCCGCTGCAGCCTCCCACACTGACTCAATCTGCTTATCAGTGAGGTCAGTAGTCTCGTAACTGCTATCTAGGTGTCCGCCTGCTACTGCACGGCCGCTGTTTGTCCTCGCAGCTTACACCATTGGGCCTGAGCTCATGGATAAGTCTTAAATGGATAAGGCTTGAGTTTTCCCAGCATGGCTAACTCTGGGATGGATCCTTTAATTGGCTGGCCAGTTAGTTGAATCAAATTGAAATATATGGGTGTAGTTCTGTGTTGGTTTATGAATGGATACCTGTCATGTTTGTTTTGAAAGTTGTTTGAGTGCCTTAACAAGATTATTTGCCCATTTTACTACCGGTGCTTGTGTAGGTAAGAGAAAAAAATTGAAGAAGACAAGACAAGACAGCATCTTCTCTTACTTGTCTTTTATGATTATGATATAAACATGGGTAATTTTACTGTAACAACATGGAGAGGACCCAGGCCCTGCCCTGACCTCATCTCTGCCAGTCAATTGGTTACGTAACCTAGCTTTGAAATATAATTCATTTTTTGTAGTGGTCACATGTGTACCCTCCTCCAGCTCTAAAGGGGAGGCTCGTCCTAACACGCCCAGCTGTTGCCACATGCATATTTTCAGGATGCTTTTGGTTACAAGTCCCAGCACTGACACCTTTCTTCTGGAGGTTATAATTAGTATTCAAGCTAGTCTTTTTGCTGTGATGGGTACTGGTTGTGGCCTAGAAAGTGTCTGTTGTGCATGGCTGCAGCAGAGGGGGAAGTGTTTATATATAGCTGTAGCACTTCAGTCCCCTCCATTTATTTTGGGAGCAGAAAATGGTAATTTAGTGGTTTTCTCCAGATTTCAGCGTCGGTTAACTTCACAGCCTGCTCGTTATTCTGTTTTAACAGAAGAGGCCACCACCTACAGTGGAAAAGTGAACATTGTAGCAGCGTAATGTGGTATTAGCAAGAAGTTACATTGTTATTCTCTTTGCGTCATATGTAATTGTGATGATTTGCAAAGTCAGTTATGTGCTGGTTTTGGATTTGGTTTTGTTCCAAACTCACCCTTGTGTGTGTAGACATACAAACAGAAAAAGCTTAAGTTAAGATCCTTTAAAAGTAATGTGTTGTCTACATTTTGTATTGTCTGTCATTGTGTGTATCTGTCTGTCAGATGGCAACACATTGGGTATGTTTTTGGCAAGTCTGTAAGTATGTTATTCATTTAAAAGCTGCTGACTGGGTATTATTACCTCACTTCTCTGGGTCGGTATAATCCCATTCACTTTGGTGTTTTTAATAACACACTATGGGTGCTCTGTCTTTAAAACAGCACATTGCTTTTGTGGCGTTGTAATGTATTGTTAAAATTTCAGGCATCATTGCACACATCGTTGTAGGTGGCATGTTGTGTAGGGGGATATGGCAAGCTTCAACTTTAAAGCTGACCTGTGACCCCAAAATGTTTTCAGCAGACGTGTTAGGAGCTAAGATGGAATGTAGTCATGCAGCAATACCAGAAATTTAGTAATTCCATGTTTCTTGATGCTCAATTTGACACCACAGTAAAATATAAAAACAAAACAACAAATTTCATGTATCAAACATACACTGTTTTATTGAAAACATTTAAATGAATTCAGTTTATATTTTATCATGATAATCCTCCTCAATCTCAAAGTACTAGTCTGTGTGGGTTCGTGATTTTGATATGACATATAGCCTTCAGTTTATTAACGTATTTTTGCTCCATTGGTGTTGTTGTTCAGCACTTGTACATGTTAGATGTGAAGGTTGGTCTGTGTGGAAGGCTATTGGTCCCACCTCTCCTCCACTGTGATTGGATGGCTGGGTAGAAAGTGACAGTGCTGAGTGCAGCATTTTACCCAGCATTTTTCAACTCTCTGCGACCAGAAAAAACACCACATGTGCAGAATAGATGCCCAGTGCCTTGTCATGTTGCTGCCAGGCGTTAGCATAATGTATATTTGTGTTGGTCCCATTGAAAAGAATCAACAAAATATGCTAGCCTCAGGAAAACACGCTCTTCTTTTTGAGGAGTCGAGATGGAGCAGCTGCACTTGTCGCCATCTTACACATGCTGTTCTTCCATGCTGGCAGGTGTTCTTCTTCCTTTGGTATTTAACAGCGGACTAGCACACTTGTTGGCCTATATGTTTTCCCATCAGGTCCAGATGGATTGCATCTTTGGTACCTAAGTTATCTTTAATACTGGAGAAAAGCAAGTAAAGCCACATTTTCAGAATTTTAGCATCAACTTAGTACCGAAGTGTCATCCTCACTGGGATGTTCTTCAGGGCTTCCCTTATTTAAAGTGTATTTCAGTCTCTCTTTCCCGCCTGAGATACCTGTTTGTCTTGTTTACTTCTTTGGTCCTATCATTTACTCCAGGGATGTAATTCATTAGACATAATTGTTTGGTAATTGAGGTGTACCACACACAGACTTCAGGGCAAATTTAAGATCACATCATGATCATTGCTTTTTAAAAAATTCAGCACTTATTTTAAGTAATCACTTTGGAAACATGCAGCCATGGCTTGGTTTTTTGTCCGTCATTGTCTCTTCCATGTTAGCCATGGCTTTAGGTGCTTCCTGTCAGCCCCATCCTGAGCACACCTAGCTGGGCAGGTTTTCAGAGAATGAAAGGGATCTTGGGTTACCTTCATCATGACACATATCGCCACAGGGAGCCCGCAGCCGAACACTTCTTAATGTTGAATAGAAAAGACCTGGGTCATCTGTAAAGTACTCTGGTTGTTCTCTCCAGTGACAGCAGTGGGGGGAGGTGAGTGAGTGAGTCAGCCTGTGAATAGCTACCTTCGCATGTGTTTTAGACAGTGTAGTTTTACTGTCATGGGCTTTTCAGTGCTTTCTGAAATATCCCTCTGTCCACTCCTCACTGATCTTTCATTTCTTCTTGCAACTTCTCTGTTTCCACCTTCTCCCTTCTTCCATTTTCTCCCTCCATCTTCATCTTTCTTCCTTCTCTGTTGTCTTTTTGTTTTCCAATGTCTTCTCCTCCATTTTCTCACCCTCCTCTGTTCATCTTGTTCCTCAATATCTTTTCTCTTTCATTGTTTCAGAGAGACCGGACATCCCCTTTCAGTCTATGTCGAATCCATCTTAATGTCCTTATTATTGTTATCCATTTCACCATTGCTTTAGAGGTCTTAACAAATGCCTAGTGGATGTCTTCATTCATTTGGACGGATCCATTTATAGTATGGGTGGTCCAAATGGGAATCAAACCCTTAAATGGTGCAATGTCAGTGCTGGGCTGTACTAGTTGAGCTGCAGAGGGCTGTAGCGTAGTAACATCCCCCCTCATTTTCCACAAGGGCCGACATCCAGAGAGGGTAAAAAAAAAAAAAAAGTCAGAGAAATGATGAGCTCAGAAAGGGCAGTAGGAAACTTGTGCTGTAATATCTGTCAGGATGTTGTGACATGTTGGTGCTGGAACACCACTGGCAGTAAAGTCCTACTTTTGTTTAAGTGATTGGTGACTTTAATTTGACTGATCCTGAAATTTAGAAGGTGGTACTGGACGTTGACGAGGTGCCACAGTACAGCTACATTCTTGGACGAGCACCGTGCCAACTTGGATTTTCACGCACTCAGTATTGGAAAATATTGTCTGGGTTGCTGAACATTCCCACAGCACATGCATGGTATTCCTAGCTCTGGCTCTTGTAACCACCCGGTAGTGTTTTTCCTTTCAGGATGATGTGGGAGCTCTGGCCTGTGAAGGCACTCAGAGGCTGCCATAAAGGCATTTGTTCCTAGGATTGAGCAGCAAGTGTTGTCTGCTGGCAGTAAAAGCAGAAGATTCATACAGCTGTCAGTGTCTGTTTCTCTGGTGGCCACCACCAGGGCCTGCAACTCCTAGTGGAGATGGAGTCAGGGCTAACATCACATATTATAGATTTAGCTGGATTTTTCAATCAGGACCGTTTTTAAAGTGTTAAGTGTTTAGTTTTTAAAGTGTTAAACGTGTCACCTCACTTCATTAGTAGTTATTTATCTAGGTTACCCACACTTCTTTGGCACTGGCTTGCTTTGTGCTTAAAGTGTTGACGTTTTTGAACTTGAAGCTTCTGGTCAGCAGTTAGCTGTTAGCGGAAAGTAGAACTGTTACAGTGGTGCTGTTAAACAAGGATTTATTCACTCTGAGCTTGGAACAAAATAGCAGCTCTCCAGTACCTATATTAATAATAATTGCAAGTTGCAAGGGTTCTTGAAATGGTTGCAAAATGTGACTAATGGTCGAGGTCTGGAGCAGGGTCAACACATTTGCAGATGCTTTCTGTGTGAGAGGGAGAGAGCCATAGCAGACAGTGAGAGAGCAGAAATGCCAAAGGGAGTCTCATGCCGGAGACTTAAAAAAGTTGCGTGACAATTTATGCTCAGTGTTTACGCCATTTATACATCCCATGTGAAACAAGCCGCAATACATCAAGCATAATATCTTACAATATAATCAGGATTATCTGTGTGATTTGAAAGGTGCCGCACTGTCCTTTTCTTGACATCCTTCTGTCTTACCACAGCCATCATTCTGTTACTATCAATACCCAGCCGAGGAACAATGCAGCACCTGGTGCTTCTACCACCTACAGAGTGGCAGACAGTCAGGAAACACAGCCCAGCTGGGTAACATGGCCTGGCAGGCTCCTTTCATATTCTCTCTTTATCTGCAGATGGTATCAGGAGGCTGTGTTGACACAGAATTGTGTAAATCAACTTGTTTGCGATGTGGGTTGAGCAGGTCCATGTGCAGGCTTTGAGAATTCTTTGAAGCACAGGGAACACTTCCTGTACAGACAGCAGAAACTGATGTAGCCCAGCCCCTGCAAGGCAGTTTTTCTCACGTTGCTGGCCCGGGTGTATGCTCACTGCAGCAGTCTTTGCACTCTAACACACTCTAGATGTGTGACCTATTGTTTTGTCAAGCCCTGCCTCCCTCCTTTACTTTGGTGTTTGTGGTTTCTTAATATTTTGGGAACATCCTGTTTGTGTGTTTAATGCCGTGGGGCACAGATTGTTTAGTTTAAGGCCTCTGACCACTCCTGCCCTCTTATTAGTGTGACAGGACAAGAAAGACGGACTGAAGCAGAAGAGGGAAAGAACAAGAAACACCCAGAGAGAGACGGGGTCAAATTGGAGAACTCAGTGGGAAGAGTGGAAATGTAGGAAAAGAGATGAAGGGATGGAAAGAGAGAGGAATGGCAGCGAAAGGAAAACGGCATTGAGGGGAACTTGAGGTTGGCTGTGGTTGAGTGGAGGGGGCGGGGAGGGTTATTGCAGACAGACAGCATTGGGAATCTGGTGCTGCTAGTGTGCAGTCTAGCATTAAATGCAATTTAATGCTCCAAGGCATGTTTACGTGCTATGTAAGTGATTCCCCGTTTGCCCTTCATGAATTTCCGGTGCCTATCAATGATTTAAAGAAGCATCCCCACATGTCTGATAGCTGACAGGCATCATATATGGCAAAATACGTGTTTGGGCGCCTTCAGTGCCCCTTGGCACTGCCTGTGGCTATCAGACAGCTGTGCACGTGTCATATGAGAAAGCAAGACACGGAAAAAACGTTTATTGGGGTTGGTCGTGCCTCCCTACACACATCTGCCAGGATAACCTCTGGCTGTGACATAAAGGAGCCTGGTTCTATTTCCATCTGTAATTTAGGTAATTTACTGGATGTTTTTAAGCTACTTGCAGTTGCATTGCTGAAAGGGCTGTCTTTTTGAAGTGCTTCTGGCACTGAGTCTCTTTCCCTTTTAAGGACTAGGTTATTAGAATCACGCAGCTTTAATATTTCCTTTGATGACCTTGGTGTGCTATTTATTCAGTTGTGTTAATTTGGCCTTTATTCAACCAGGAAGTACTTTCGTAATAAGGCAGCTGTTATTTCTCGGAGACTGAAGCCTTTTATTCATAATAACTAGGGCATGATGGGTTGGACAGTTTTTAACTTTTTTTTTTAAAATACAAATGAATACTGAAGTCCTTCATTTGGAAGCTTAGTAGTCTACATACACTTTTTTTGGGATAGTTTAAGCCCTATTGCATTTTGTGTCAGTGATGGGATGATTTGTGGTGCAGAACTTGCTGTAGCAGGAAATTGAGTTGGCTTTCGGGTGTCTGTTGACACAGCGGCACTGAAATGTCACATACATAGCCATTTTGAATAAGAAGGTAATGTAACAGACAGCCTTGCCAGCAACAGCGTTTAGAAACAGCCTGTAACCATGTGATTTTAATAGGAAAATGCAAGCTGGTACAATTATTTGACTTTGATAAAAAATAAAGGGGAACACGTTTTGTGATCATTAAATGGCAGATTCCTTGAGACAGCTACATTTTTCCCATCAGCAGTATTCATTGGTTGTCACAATAAATTGTAAAGAAATCATGCCCATAGTCATGACTGGCCATTTATGACCTTGGCACATAGGCCAGAGTGATTCAGACCTATCATTTGCGCCTTTTTATGACGCAGAGCATTTCCTCAGCAAGGGTTTACTCACTCTAGGAAAACTCTCAGCCTACTTATGAGGTGTTCGCCCCCCTCCAGCGGTCCCGGCACGGTCCGTTGGAAGGAAAGGCCATTCCCAGGTCTCTTCCTCTCCTCTCTGCCATTCTCAGTCTTCATGTCATATCCTGAAAATCCTCTCTCTCTCCCTCCATCTCTCCGTCTCCCATGTCTCTCTTGCAAGCGGCATTTTTGTGTCGTTACCTCACTGTGGTTGTAAATAATCCCCGTTATGGCTTCCAGATGTCCCTCCGTCCCACTCTGGAATTGGGGATGGGGTTTGAGTGCGGTGCGGGTGTAAGGGTTGGACACTTACTGTAACTGGCTCAGCTGCTGACTGGGCCAAAGAATGTGATGCCTTCTGTGTCTCACTCTTCTCTCTAGCATTCTCTCTGTCCTGCCACTTTCCCCCATGAGCTGAACCTGATTACTTTTCCTGTTCTTCTCTTTTCTGTCTCTGTTTCTCATGAAAGGAGTAAGCAGCTGGTCAAACTGTGTAGCAGTCAGACAGATATTTAATATCATACCAAAAATCACCTCAGTAGTTTTAGACAGCAGGAGCTGTATTTAGGTAGAACTCAGGAGTTTGTAATTACGGATTTTTTTGTGATTACTCCTGCTTACTGAAGTTCCAATCGCCAGTGGACAGAGTTTCTGTAGTTCCCACAACTCCAATAAAGTAATATGTCTTTCGTCAAGTGGATCACGCCATGTCAGTTTCAGGATTGACAGTGTCCCAGTTAAGCTTTCATCCATTTCATAACAACAATTTAAGATGATCAACTTTACAGTTTTAAATCGGGACCTTCAGTATTTGGATTAAGTAGCTTGTGGAAAATAAGTTGGGCTGAATTTAAAGGGCTATACTGTCATTTCAGTGTGTCACATAGGCCTACATATTAATCAACATTTAAGTAAATAGAACTATTGCTTTATTGTGTTGATAATCGATTAATTGGTTTCAGTAATAAAAAAAGAAGGAAATTTCACTGATTCCAGCCTCTTAAATGTGAATATTTTCCAGTTTCTCAATTCCTCTATGACAGGAAACCAAATGACTTTGGGCTATGGACAGAAAAAGACATTTGAGGATGTTATCTCGGACTTTAAGAAACACTAATTTAAAACGTTTTTCACCATTTTGTCATATTTTATAGACCAAACAATCTATTAATCAAGAAAATAATTGACAAGTTAATCAACAGTGAAAGTAGTTGTTAGTTGAAGCCCTGTCCAAAAAATTATGAGATTTGTATCTAAAACATACACGTTGGCAGCGCTTAATAAATAGCAACAATAGCATAACATTGCATTAACAATCATTAACTGTCTGTGTTATATCGGCGGCTGATTTCGTCTACCCATTTTCCTGTCCTGCTGGCTTTCCCTTTATATAGACCCCATTTCTGCATTGTTACTACCTCCAATGCTGGCTTAAAGGCGAGACAACTCTGTCCCCCTGTTCCACAATTGTACCTTCTATATGGATCAGCAAGGCGGCATAATGGTGTTAAAGTCCCGTCCTGAAGAGGCAGTGCAAAAGGGGATTCTGTCTTTTTGTATACCTGGATCACCACTCTTTCTGATTCCCTGTGTAGCTCCCCTCTTTATTTGTTTGTTTCTTTACTTTGCTTGTTTTTCCTCACTGATTCACTGTCTGCTGAACTTGCATGTAGGAGAAGCAACAATTACATATGTAGATAGATACTTGGAAATGCATGACTCATATAGCATGCACAAATTAGCTCTAAGACACAAACAAACAATTCCTCTTAAAAGTACATTCAGTTTATAACATAAACACAGGCACATCAATGCCGGGAAAGGTTACTTCTTAACATACCCTGTGGTTTCTTTGCTTGAGTATTTCTGAATTTAGAGCTACAATTTTCGCTGTGAGAAAACATTTAAAAGCCTTCTAACATATATGAAGCCTGCTCCGTTTGGGGACTTTGTCCTCTGCAGCATGTCACACACCTCCGCTCCAGGACTTGGGGAAATATTAGACAGACTGTATGCATCAGGTGACTGTATATGTTTGTTTTTCTGGAATATTGACCTAAGTGGTGGGTGTGCCATTTTGCACTAAAGAACACAGAACGTGACGCACACTCATAACAGTCCCTTGACAGTCAGCATACTAGCAATGTGCTACAATACTTCAAGTCGTTTCTTTTTCCCCCTAAATTTTTGCTATTCTAAAACTTATATAGAACAACAAGGGAAAAGTAACAAAACTTAAGTTTGTGGAAAAATGATAAGTTACTGATAAGTTTGCTTTTTTGTTTGTTTGTTTTTTGATTAAAAAAAAAAAAAAAAGTTCCACCCAGCGCTGAGTCACACACTGAATGCATGTAGTACAACAGACTTGCTATGCTCACGACACACACACACTGACAAATTTCACATGAACACACCCTGGGGACATAGCGTGGAAGAGACCCAAGCTGAGGCCTGTTGTGAGAACTGAGCGTATCATTTGCGGGCCGGCTGCTAAGTGAACACACTTGCCTGTAGTTACCAAGTTTCACACAAAAATGGCTCTGACTTCTCTTGTCGGCATGGAGCAAGATGGGCCTGATAAGCACTCAGCATTTTGGGCTAAACCAGTCTGGCTATGTGGATTAGGTGGCGTCACTCATGTTTTTCCAGTTTCACTGCATCCTAAGGCCTACTGCTGAACATGTATGTATTTTGCACAGTAACATGCTTCACGTGTATGTCAGTGTTTCTGTGTCCTTTTCTATGCGCTCATCGTGCGTCTGCGGATGGATGTCTTCCCCACAAAGCACGCAGTACGTTAATGTGACTGACATGTCATCTTTTTCCAGTCTTGGCTCACTTGCCCGACACATTGCAAAACCCTATGAAAACAAAGAGCTCCACTCATGCTAAAGCTTGGATAGTCACTTTCCCAAGCGTTGCCAGGGGTTCCTACCACACCTTGTCATAGCAACGGTTGCTATGTTTAGGTCTACCGGTATATTTTGCCAGTGAGTTAAGATGTATGACCAAACTGTATGGTATTTTTTTTCCCTCTGTTGTAAAACTGTATGTATGTCAATATGCATCCATCTCCGCTACAAGAACAGTACAGACACACTGATCCCTGGGTAAATGTGAGCTTAGTGAGTACAGGAGGTTCCTGTTTAAGTCGGGGTGTTTTATATGTGGAACCTGCATACTGACATATGGGTCTAGTGTCACCAAAACACGTACAAATACACACAATTGAATGCCATTTATAAATTACAGGCCACAACAACAGGTTAATAGATGCTGCGCACTTCAATAAACCACTTCAGTGTTTCCTCTATAATTGCAGAGGCCTGGTAGTAGTAAATATTTAAAGAAACATTAAAGTGGTAAATCTGAGAATGGAATTTGGTGTGGCAGTAGGTTGTAGAATGAGTGCTTGTCTTAGCATGTTGATAGGAGTGGACAGGAGGGCAAATGTGAGCAATCATTCTCAGTGTGACAATCATTTCGTTTCACCTTCGTGACTGACTGGCCGGGTTGTCCAGGTTTATATAGCCTGCATGAAACAACTCAGTAAGAACGCACAGGGCGAAGTATCTTAGATGCGCTTTCAGTGGTTCATCTTTGGAACATTGTAGTTTCGCCATGGCAGACCCACATCAATAACATCGGCTGTCACGTAAGTACGGTGCCTAGTGTAAGTGCAGTCAGATTCTTTTATAGCATCGCGGTTGTCTATTCCTAAGTCCTTATAAATTCTTTTTTTATATCTTTCCTTGACCTTATGATGTTTTCTATCAAGGTCAAGGGGAAGTGTTGAGGAAATGACATACGACGTAATGTTTTTTACTAGTCGACCACAACTATAGCCACCAATTATGTGTCCAAATCAGATGTAGGGAACAAGATATATGTGTGTGTGTGTGTGTGTGTGTGTGTGTGTGTGTGTGTGTGTGTGTGTGAACATATCAGTGTGTTTCTATGTTTGTACGTGTGCTTTGTTGTGGACAGGGCCTGTGGGCTCCTGGCTCAGAGATGAAAGACATTTCTCATGTGGCTGGTTTAGTGGAGCGCCTGAGTCAGCAAGCAGCTACTAATCAGTGTTTTCTCCCTCTCAGCTAGGCTGACTCTGTTCCCCCTACTCTTTGGCCTGCCACCCTGTGAGCTCTGACTCGTATAAGTAAGAGTTAAACCTGAAGTGAATCTGAAACATGCCATTTAACCTAAAGCAATACAGTTAAAATAATCCTACCTTGTCAGATTAAATTAAAAAATGGGGTGATGAAGCAAGGCAGTTAAGATCACTGAGAGATGGCTTAGCTGTCTTCCCAGAAGCACTGGTCTTTGCTGTTGAGTATAAACACTTTTTAGTCAAGATGACAACTGAATGGGAAGCAAGCAGTGTCCAAAGATGTGTCTTTAAACGTAACATTAGTCCACATCAGCTGCTTTAACCCTTTAGGACAGAAAGTGACCTTTGCTTTGATCGGGAAGGGGCAAATGTGACTGCATAGTTTGTGTGCACTGTGCTGAATTAATGTAGCCTTCCTCTTGAGATAATGACAGTTATTGATATGGCTTTGAGGGTATAGGTCTTGTTGAGCAGTTAGCTTAGCAAGGCTTTGTCGTCATACTTAAGACATTCCGGCAATTAAAAATAAATAAAAAGTGCTCATGACAAAAAAACTGTAATGTGTTCCTCATGCATTAACTTTAAATCTAAGTATATGACACAGAGGATTATGACCACTTGTTCATATAGAGAAAACAGATATATTCCTTTCCAACTTGTTGTGAACCACTGTCATAAATTGTGTGATTTTTTTTTTCTCACAATTTACACATTAGCTGAAATGAAATAAAGAATCCAGTTATAAACAATTTGTGTGTGACCATATCTTTGAATACAAACTTTTGCTCTTCCCTCTGAAGCTAATCTGAGGAGAATCTCATGTCTGTGCTTTAATCATGAAAAACGGCCATATTAAATAGATTTAATCTCTCGCCCGATCGTGTTGCTGCTTTCCTTTGATACATGAATTAATACGAATCCAAAGGGATTTAGTCATTGATATTATCTTGTACCCTGGCAAACATGCCGTGTCAGGTTAGAGATGCTGGCTGAAAGAGAGCGCTCTGGCAGATATTCAGTTGAAAAGAGTTGGATGTGCTGTGGAAATCACCACCAGCACTGAGCCAAAGGGTGGTAAATCTGACTAGTTTCTTATGAGTTTGTCCGCCAGCCACTTTGGCAGTTGCATGTGATCCGCCTGTCCTGAATCATGGGGTCATAAAATCAAACAATGCCAAGCTGACACACGTCCTTATGGAGGACAACCTCTCCAAGATTACTTTAACAGAACCAAGGTTTTTAATATCAAACTCACAGAGATATCATCTTTATAGCTTGAAATGAGTTTTGTGGTTAACATTGTGAAGTAAATTCAATTTAGATTTTAGTGTAGCCAGCCAGCCATCTGTATCTTAGTCTTGATGTGATATGTTGTTTCTAGCTGTGAATCTTGGGTCTTTCCAGGTCAGCACGCCATGTATCATTCTCTGTTTTAGACTTTGTATTTTTGTTGGAAGATGTACTGCTACGCTGTTAGATAATGCATGAAGAAAGAGAAGCAAAGATGCACAAGAACATCTCAGAAAGACTGATTTAGTTGTTTGTCACATTCTTGTTCGTCATCATTTTAGCGGACTTGCGGTGATGTCCCGGTCACTTGCCTGGAGCTGGATCACATTCCCACATACAACAGGGTTGATCGACCGCTAGACATAGTTTAAATGTTTCTGGTCTACTTGCTCTGTAACTGGTCTGCAAGGAAATGAAAGAAATGACTAAGCATTTTTTTCCTGCCAGGTGTTCCCAGCCTTACTCAGTGCAACGACCGCGCTGTTTGTGTATTTATGTGTGTACATGGTCTGTAGTAATGCACGCTAGGATATGGCACACTGCACTGGCCTCTGCTTTCCCTCTGCCCTGCAGCCATTGCAAGCCAGGCCAGTGGAGTCAGGAGGGAGTGTGAGAGCAAGAGGTTGTTGAGCCATGAGTGACCTGTTTGTTTTATTCCGGCAGGCATTTCTCAGTTTCACAGTGGGAGAATGGTCTTTTCTTCAACACTGGAGGTTCTGTAAAGTCATGACAACCAGATGAGTTTAGCGTGATGTTTGGGCAGTTAGAGATTGCAGACGGGGCCAGAGTGTCAACTGGCTGGTGGTCAGCTCCCACACACACACACACACACACAAAAGCAGCAACCAAAAACAAAAACATTGTTTGTGTAGTCGAGTGAGATTTTGTCTTTTGTTAACCAAAAGAGGTGCTGTATGTAAAAGTCAAATATCGAAGTGCATTTGTATGTGAATGCTTGCACGTCTGTATGCTAATTACGCTAAACTGGGCTAATCTTGCTTTTAAAAAGCACTACTTACATCACTACTTAAATATAGATGTGCTGCATACTTTTTGAAATAAAAAGCTATGGTATACTTCTCTGTTATCAGAAAATCAGAGTATCAGTGTAACCAGAATGCTGACCTTGGTGAACTTGCAGCCCATCCAGGTTATCCTTGGCATGCTGGGATCATGTAAACCAGGAAGTGTTTGAATAGCTTTCCACAAATGAGGGAAATGCTGACTTTGTCAGCCATAGATGAAATCTGTTCAGCTTTGTGAGAGAACGCCGGCGACCCTTGCAGATCCCTCCCAAGTCCTTTTTTCCATCAGGAACCATAACTGCAGACGTAACAATAGCTAGCTTTATCATTCAGCCTCTCTGCGTCCGGTGTCATGTGCTATAGAAAGGTCCAGGTGGTCACTAACTCGTTGACAAAGTACGTTTAGAATGGCATGGCAGCCTATCATGAGTTAGGGGAATATTGTGGGTCCCTAGTGGGTTACTGCATGACAAGCATAAGTATGTCTCCATAAGCCTGGGTCATAGGATAAGGGTACATTTTCTCATGATGGGTTCCTGACACATAAAATGCCTGAACTCTTCCATCGGGCCATGATGACAGTTGCATTCAAGTTCACTAATGAATATTGGGGGTTTTGTTGATAAGAGGATCATGAAAATAATAGTCAGGCCTTCCTCCATGTAATCAGTTAGCAAATGTGGTAAGCACTGACTTCTATCTCCTGTTTGACCACAGCAACTGTTGAAACATGTCCAACTGGTCAGTATAACCTTTAAACTTACCGCAGCTTGATGCTGTTTAGGGTAAAATGTGTCTGATTATTAAGTATCTCTAGTCAAGTGTGTGATCTGCATTGCCGCTCTATGCTTTTTTCCTCCCACATAAACCCTTGACCGTAGCATATTGTGACATTTGTCCATTACTTTTCCAATTTTTAAAAACTGTGTGAGATTGTGGCATGCTGCTCTGATTAACTGCTAAGCCAGCATACGATGTGATCAATCAGTTGCCTGCTGGGCTGAATCAGACACATCCTGAAGCCTCTCATGTTGTTATCAGTGTAGTTAGATTCGTGGCCCTTGCTTTGTGAAGTAGCACCACTGCTTGTTTTCCCTGAATCTTAATAAGCCCTGATATCATATGTCCTATATAATTTATTGTTAAGTGACATTAGCAGAGGCAGTGTGAGGTAGAGGTGTTCCTGGCAACTAATTTCCCCATTGACTAAATGAAAATTATAATGAAGACTGGTCAACTAGTCTTGATACTGATACCGATATTCACCTTGTTCACTGGCATTGGCTGATGTTGTGAGTAATGGTGGGATATTGTAATGAAGGGCTGAATGTATTTAAACATGTATTTTTATAATGAAGCTTTCTTTCTTTCCCTGGCACAAAAGGGGGTATAAATAACGACAGCAACAAAAAAAGTACAGCAATGAAAAACATTGGCGTCAGCTGTTGGCCAAGTTGTTAGTTTAAACCTCAGTTTCGGCCCAAACTTTTTACAGTTGGTGCTTCCCAATTCAAAGACCATGAAATACTCTGTTTGATTAGAAATACAACTATTCTTCTATTCCTGGATGTACTTGATATTTTCCTGTGAGGTACAATTTTTGTTCTGTAATTCTTTCAGGGAATCCTACTTGTGCCTTTTTGTGTTCTGACTAGATATTTGTGCTCTACGCTTAAAGTCCTTCATTTCTATCTGATTGGAATTAACCATCCGTCTGTCTTCCTTCTCTCTACAGCTAAACCCTTCACTTCCAAAGTAAAGCAGATGCGCCTGCACAAGGAAGACTTTGAGATCCTCAAGGTGATTGGACGAGGAGCATTTGGAGAGGTAATGCACCTTCTGGTTTTTGCGCTCTACTGAACCATGAAGCAAAACATTGCCATACAAGTTGAGAACCTGCAATTTAGTTTTCAGCCTTTCTCTTATGTACAAGAAGCAGGTGATAAGGGTTAGTTTGGAGCATTTTCATATTGATTTATCATGTGCAGTATGTGGTTTTTTTCCTACTTGTCTGTTTTGACAGGAGACATTCAGAAATCTGGAAAGTCTCCCTTGCGGCAAAGATTTTGCTGTATGATCTTTGGACAATACCTGTCAGTAACAGGATATATTGTCTTGTACCATTATACCTTAATACCCGAGTTATAAAAGACAGGAGTGTTGCTGTGTTTGATAGTAGATTACTTTCTGCTGCATTCCAGCAGCAGTGCGTAGCACTGCTCTGCTGCATGAGCATGACTCTACTTGCAGCTTGAACAAAGCTTTTTAATTCTTGTGCATTTAACCCACGAGCAGCAAAAGAATTAGAGTGCCATTGAAACCAACCAGTGAGGGTTCACATGTTTTAGTTTTAGTTTTTGCTTTTATGTGTGCCCGTAGGGAGGTTGAAATTCATTTGTCACTGAGTTTCAGGTAATGATGTCAAAGCTGGGGAATGTTGAAGGGACAGGTATTGTGGTCCTCAGCCAAGACTCTTATATAATGTCATTGTCCTGTGAAGAAACTTTTTTCATGCCGACAGTTTTCACCATTGAGCAGGATTGTTTTGCCTTGTGCATGCCTCTTTTTAAGAATGTCAGATGATGTGGGATTTCAATACTAAATAGATTATCTTGAGCCATGTTACACACTTCCAAATCTGAAAGTGTAATTCCACATCTGTACAAACAAGTTATTGAATTCCTGAGTTCTCTTGGAACACTCTGACAGAGCGAAATCACCAAAGTGATAGATTGATGGATGGAGATTTGGGCACACCTGCCAGCATGTAGCTGCAGAACCGCAACAAAATACTAATGTGCTCACTTGAGCCACTGCAGGGAGTGCTGGTGTGTGTGTGTGTGTGTGTGTGTGTGTGTGTGTGTGTCAGGCATGTTGTGCTCAGCGAGGTGGTGTGATTCATGAATTGTGCTACCTTGTGGTAACATTCCAGTGCCTTTTCACCAAGTCAGCTGGGCTGGTTGAGTTTTGTACCAGCTTCAGAGACATAATGATCGTCCCATGGCTCCACTTAAAACATACGTGCACAGTGTGTTAATGTGGATGGTGTTGTAATGGTATAGTAAAGAGAAATGTGGAAATGTAGCAGAATAAAAAAATAAGTCAAGTGGTATGAGGAGCTGGCAGGGCTCGGAAGATGCTTATATCCCCATTCAGTACTATCATGATACTTGGATGCTGATTTGATATGTTGGCTCAGTGATCAAAATACTTGAAATTTTTGCGCAGCTTTTTTTAATGTCACATATTTCACCATTGCCTACCACTTGCCGCCACCACTGGCAGAAGACTAGTTTTGTTTTTTGCACTCGCTATTGACAGCAATTGCAGTTTATCTCTCTTAATGTATTATGTTTAGTGTAGTTGTATGTGCCTGCAGAGCACTTTGAATTGCCTTGTGTCTGAATGATGCTATATAAATAAACCTGCCTTGCCTTTATTTTCTTTGTTTATGTCATTATCTTTCTCTTTCCTTTGCTTATATAAGAATCAGATTAAGGCAGGACTTACTGAAATTGTTCTCCACAGCAGTCTGAAAACACAAGTTTGTAAGCGCTGTTAGTGAAGAGCACCTGAGAGATGTTGCAAACCACCAAGTGGCACATTTGCCAGCTTTTCTTTACGGCTGTTGGCCGCACAAAGTTAGGAAGGCTTACTCTATTCCAGTTGGATGACAGTAATAACAGCCATCTGACCTAAGGTCAGACCAAGCAAACATGGAAAATGGGTATTTTGGGAAGGCCTCATGAAAATTTACAAGGGTATGATTTCTTTGTCGTCAGTTTTGGAGATTTTGAATAGAACTGAGTGCAGATGTCAGACAGAGATATAAGACCAGAGAGTCACAGAGTTAAAAAACAGACAGAGTTGGGGAGAGAGACAGGCCCAGATGGGCAGACTGAGACACAGGAAAACAAAGTAAAGAAAAAATACTTGAGTCAGAAAGGGAGGCGAGAGATCTTGAGTGCAGGATGTTTTGATTTCATCCTCCCATTGTCAGGAGCAGGCAGAGAAATAGTGTGGGTGCGTGACGTTGTGGAGCCCGTCTGATGAACTGATCAGTGTGTACTGGCCTCCTGCCTCTGACAATGCATCCATTAGGACTCAGTTACCTCTTCACCAACACAAACAGGCCTAATGGTGCTCAATCTGGTGGAGTTTAGTGGCTAGTGTTTGATACAAACAATGCCAAGGTCTGCTCCAAAAGTCTGGCCTTGCTCAAGATGTGTGTCATCATGGTAATTGTTGGTATGAAGTCATGGGCCATCAGTGTTCTACATTATTGTGCTGTTGCATGGGGTCAAAAAAACCACTTAATTCAAAATGCTAGTCAGCAGCCAACTGCTTTAAATATGGCCCTGGCTGTGAAGTCTGTAAGTTCTCTAGTAATTTTGGCAGATAGTTGGCATGTTTTCACTCTGTCTTTGCCACTTTGAAAAGTGCTTGGCCTGTGGAATAATTACATTAATGCTGTAGTTTGTTTCATGCCTGTTCCAGACTGATAAAACCAAATTTGAAGACTCAGTTGAAACTCTCAGCTGACATAAAGTAGAAATAGCAGCACTAAGAAGATAACAACATACAATACACACTTTTATCTGTGAATATAGACAGAAATAGAGAGGTAAACTCTGTGCTTAGTCTTTTCTGGGCCCTGTAGCAGACACCAGGCCTGACAGGGAGGACAAGATAAAGGGGGGAATAGAGGAGAGATGAAGAAAAGGACAAAAACAACAAGGCATTGCCAAGAACAGTGTGCTCCCCCCTGTCTGTCCTCCTCTCTTCCTCCTCCATCCCTCCTCTCCTCTGGTAAGGGATCACTAGGGGAAATCCAAACACTGCAGGAATGTTATCATTGTATTGCATTAGCAGCATTCCCCCGCTCATTTAATAGACTACAGACCCCTCTGCTGCATAGGGTGCTTGTGTTTGTTTCACTTCTCGTCCGTGTGCGTGTGTGCAGTGCACTTTCAAATTCCTGCCTGTTTACTTGCCTGTACCCCCCCCCCTGTCTATTTAGGCATATTTTTGTGCACGGGCAACCATTTAAGAGGCCAAATTAAAAATGGCATCTACTTTTTGAATTAATAGAATCTTACAGAAATATAAAGGAGACTGAAAGCAATCAGCCAGAATGTAGGTTTGCATGAACATGTGCTTTGGCTGTCAGCTCGCAGTGGTTTGTCACAGCAGCTTGTGCAGCTCCTTTTTTGGCAAAACGTGAGGCCGGAGCCAGGGATGTTTCTCATGGCAGTTATCAGCGAGGGGATAGTTGGCAGTTATGTTGTTAAGACGATACAAGAGGGTATGAGAAACACAACAGTGAGCTGTGTAAGGTGGTAATGGTGAGAAACCATAACTGATAGGCTAACATTTGTGGCTATTAAAATCTGCAGTCAATGACTTTAGTATGGGAGATCTTTAAACGGGGTTTAAAAGCAAATAATCAGTAGATTTAAAGTTCATCTTTACTGTCCGTTTTAGTTAGCGTAATCGTATGTGTGGCCCATATTGAATTTGTGGACATATTAGGTGTGTGGTTTCATGATCCAAAATGATGAAGGGACACATCATTAAAGGTTCCATATTGTAAAAAAATCTGATTTTCATGTCCTTTATAATTTAAAGCAGGTATAGGCGCTGTATAAATCCTGTGAAAGTATCAAAACAGTCAGTCCACAGAGAAATGCACTCAGTCTGTATTCAGAAACTGTGCCTTTAAACAAGTCGTCAGGACTTCCATGAAGTTGTGATGTCACAACTATACTAAATAGATAGTTTCAAACTTAAAACATAAACTTTCTAAATGGCTCCCATTGTATTTCCTGGTGGAATGTTTTGTAGTGTATGTGAAAGACACCAGTTGACAGGAAGTGAACATGGACCAAAGCTGTTGCCAAGCAATCCAATTCTAGTGAAACAGTCCTTAAAGATAGACCGTGCTGTTACAGTACTGTTACAGTCATTCCCCCAGTTGCAGTGATGTGGAAGACCTGGAAACACTGTCCAATCAGAGCATACTGTGCTTTTCTGGAGGGGGGCTTAAAGAGACGGATGCTAAAAGGAGTGTTTCAGACAGAGGGTGAGCACACATATATTTAGGCAGACAGTATGAGAAAAATAATGTGTGTTTTGAACAGCATGTTAACATGTTCCAGTAGAAACCCAAAATACAATTATGACCCTTAACATAAAGCATAATATGGAACCTTTAAATGATCTTAGCTTATTTTTGAAGGCTTCCTTGCTAAGTTGTTTTGATAGTTAATGACACACAAACTTTTTATGGCTTCTGTGTGATTCTAATAGTAAAGACCACATCAATAATCCGTGACCAGCGACTTCCTTCCAGAGCATCACATCTGTCCATTCACCATTGATTTGTACCCATTTAAAAATCATTGGACACAGTGATTAAGGGAGTGTTCAAGTTTTTTTTTTCTGCTCAAACTGCAGACTTTGCTAGTAGGAAGCATGAATCATATTTAAGTGTCCAGCTGTGTGTGTGTGGATGTGGCTCCAGGTGGAGTGCATCTGTTGGCCTTTTAGGTCAGCACTTTAGTATCTGTTGTCACTTCCTGCCCTTGCTTTTCCCTCCTTGGCTCTACTAGTCTTTCTCTTCTTCTCTACATTTTGTCCTTTTCTTCACCTCAGCTTCTACATCCTCTAGTCCTCTTTCTGAGTCTCCTCATCCTGTTCTCTTCATCGTCCCTTCTTTTTCTTTTCCATTTCAACGTCATCCTTTTTCATGGTACAGCTGATATTTCTCAATCCTGTCATCCACCCTGTACTATTTCTCTCACTCTTTCTTTTCATCCACTTCTTCCTCTTTCCCGTGTACCCCTGTTTTCTTGAAGGTTTACTCAACTCTTGAGGATGTTGTGGTTCATGGTTGGCGCCATAAAGCCCCAGGCCACACGGGTGCCCAGTGTAATTTCTAAGTGTTGAGATGATCTCCCTCTTGTTCTTTCATTGCTCTGCAATAGCAACTTTTAAAGAAGGGAAATTATGGCTTATTTTTTGTGGTGTATTAAACATTACTATTAGTGATGAAGACTCAAGTTTTTTTTACTTTCAAAAAATGTATGAATGTTTCAAAATGATCACACATGAATTACTATTCTGCAGTTCTTTTGTTTCTAAGATATTGAATCTGTTTGGTATGTTCCTGTTGGTATATGTTTTAAACATGGGTCACATTCTTTGTCTGACTTTGCTGTCACACAAATGATTGAAACAGCTTTTAACACTCCAACTCTTTTTTTCCCCATTCCACAGGTTGCAGTCGTAAAAGTGAGAAACACTGACAAGGTGTTTGCCATGAAGATTCTCAACAAGTGGGAGATGCTGAAGCGAGCCGAGGTGAGCATCAGTCACTGGCTTGTAAGGCTTTGGTTGGGGTGCATCAGTTTTGCTGCTGGTTTTGGATACTGGGCCTCTGCAGCAGCATTGGGGAAAATCTGTTAAGAAAAAAAGGGGATTTATGATTAATTTAAAAAGTGTTTAGTCCACTATCAAAGTTCAGATCTGGCCTTTATTGATAAAGGCTTGCAGATCATGTTGCTGCTTGAGCTGCACGAGCTGCCGATGCATGTTTTTCTCATCGACCTCTTCCTGACAGTCTGACATTCCTGTCGGTCCCCTGGGTCTTCAATCTTCATGCCTCATACGTCACAGGCCAAAACTGGTCCCTGCTGTGTTTGTGTGTGTGTGTGTGTGTGTGTGTGTCTGTGTGTGTGTGTGTCTGTGTCTGTGTGGACATGGGAAACAATGTAGAGCAACAGATGTACTGTAGACAGTGCACACTAAGCATGTAATTGTCGTCGACCGACAACATCAAAGCTCTATATAAGTATTTTAAATGCTGACATTTATTGGAGATTCTTTCCCTCTCAGTGCAAGACTAAGGCCCATATATGGATGTGGTGATGATTGCTTTATATATTTATATTATAAAGTGGCCCATTTACACAACAATATTCTGAAATAATATTTACACAGAGAGCCTGACTCGAAGTGAGGCTTGCACTAAATCACAGAAGTATACAGTATGTCTGCCAGTGTGGTGACATGCATACAAGACACCTTATCATTGGGTTATCTTGTTAAAGGGACAGTTCACCTCAAAATCAAAGACAAATATTTTAGTGCTATTTATCAATCTAGATTATTTTGGCATGAATCGCGGAGTGTTGGAGATATCAGCCGTAGAGATGTCTGCCTTCTCTCCAATATAATGGAACTAGATGGCACTCAGCTTGAAAAACTTACTACAACCACTAACTGTATCACCATGCTGGAGGAAGCATGCAGTTTTTAAAATGTGTTTCTGTGGCACTTTGAGCACCACAAGTCAAGTGCCATATAGTTTTATTAAATTGGAGAAGAGGCAGACATCTCTACAGCAAATATCTCCAGCACCAAAACAATATGTATTAATAATAGCACTACAGGTAAGAGTAAAACAATGAAGGTAGGAAATCAGAAAACAACTCGCAATACAGTACCATTAAGTCTTTGTTTACATGAAGATGATCAGTACTCAAGTTTCTCTTCTATCTTGTATTGTGTTTTTGAACCAAGGCAAGAGTTATGCAAGACATTGTAGCCTGAGGAGTTTTATTTTGGTCAGAGCAAGTGGACTAAAAGAGAACAGTGAGAGGTCAGGGTGGGTTTTGACATTTTTCTGTGTGCAGATGTTTGACATTTACTTTTCAGCTGTAGAAATTGTCTCACTAAACTTAGTTAGATCTTGAATTGAAGGTCTCGGTCTTTAGATGCAATCTTGTTAAAACCCTTGTAGAACCCAGTTAAGTATATACTGTAGATGACCCAGGTTCTCTTGCAGAAATCTGGCTATGTTGATCAGGCTTCTTCAATTAAGGGGGTTTCTGTTTTATGTCACACATAAAACACCTAGGTTACCTAAATGAATACTGCCAGACAGCAGCATGCCAAAAGATAAGCAGGCATCCCTATACTGAATTGTAGTTGAGCCAAGATACTGAAACCTTCTTAATTCTGAGCATGTTGTTCTGTAGAGGATCCTGATGTTAGACATGTGACCAGAGGTATCATATTGTGTGTCACTTAATTTACAGCATTACATTTGATTAAATTAACAAATTGCTTTCACAAGAAACGGCATGAAAAATCATGTCTGATAGATGGTAAACATAGTTATAAACATGAATAACTTGCAGGTATTCTAACTTGTAAATCTAAAGATTTGAATTGCAATCCTCATGTTGTCAGTTTGTTACATATTAAGTTTTTTTCATTTTTCTTTAGACGGCGTGTTTTCGGGAGGAGCGGGATGTGTTGGTAAATGGGGACTGTCAGTGGATCACCACCCTGCACTACGCCTTCCAGGACGACAATAATCTGGTAAACATAGCTTCTTATTCTCTCTATCTGTGTGTATTCATGAGCAGGAAGTTGTTTTTACCACCATATACCATGAGTGTATTTCCAGAAATCCTCCTGCCAGGTTTTTAACCTGAACATTTTTTCAGAGAACTTTCAATCCTTACTTATCTAGTGAGTCAGATTCCCTTTAAAGGGATAGTTTGGATCACAGAATAGATAGGGGTTGACACGCCCGCAGTTTTGAGAAGCAGGCCAGAGTGCCGCCACGGAAGCTAAGAAATGTACTGCTGTGGATGGGGGCAGTTGCAAAATGTATTTTAGCCATCTAAAAAAAGTCCCACTTGAAGAAAATCAATATCAGTATAATTGTATGCTATATTTAGAATATTTTCACCACTTTGCTGCAGACAACCCTTTTCGACGGGGGAGTCGTTAACAGCTTCTTTTCCCCCATCTGTGCTCTCGACAAAGCCACCAGGCTCCTTTAACAAAAACAGGAATGTAAACTTGCATGGAAGCTGCTGGTCTATCACTGCCTCAATCAGGTAGTTTGTTTGTGTTGTTGTGCGACTTGAGTGAATCTGAACTAACCCTTTTAAATGCCAGAGTCACACAATAACGAACAAACTTAACTGATCGAGGCAGAGTTAAATCAGCAGCAGCTCCTGTGTTCAGTGGTGATAATTATTGTCTTTCTTGATGGAGTCTGGCTTAGAAGAGAGCAATATAATGGCTTCAGTTCCCCGTTGGAAACTGGTGTCCAATGGCATGGTAAAGCTGTAAAAATATTCTAAATATAGCATACACTTAAGCGGATACAGATTTTTTTAGGTGGCTAAAGTACGTTTTACTGCTGTCCTCGTCCACAGCAATACATTGCTAAGCTTCCATAGTGGTACTCCTGACTGCTTCTCCATACTGGCGGTGTGCCAATACACTGACTATGGATGAGTATCTCATACAACCCCACCTCAAAAAATTGGAACTATCCCTTTTAGTATTATCCACCTTACTTCACACATTTCAGCACATTCAAACCTTGGTACTTTCCAAAGTAACAACCACCGCCTTCTACTGAGTAGCTCCACCTGCCAGTTCATTTATAGAAAACAGCACCACCTCCACATGATGGCTGGTGACCTGCCAGGCGCTGACCAGCACATTCACTTCTTACCACAAAGCACAACATGACTTAGAATTGTGGGAAATTGGGCAACAGATGTTAACACGGCCAAAAAACATTTATGTAAAAGACCAAAAGAATGACTTTTGGAGCTCGCTGACTGGTTGCGGGCCAAGCTCTTCCTCACTTTCATTGGCGGCCGAAGGCAGTCGTTCTCACTCCAACCTGACAGTCTGTCCTCTCTCTGTGACCCGGAGTTCAAATGCCAGGACTGCTTGTCATTCCAGTTCCCACATTCTCACAACAAATGCTTTACACAGGACACTCCCCAAAAATATACACCACTGCCTGTCCAGCTGTCTATTTATAGGAAAACCTCAAAAGTTAAGAACCATTTAAGCGCTGGCTACCTCAGTGCTTCTCTGTAGTAATGATACTGTGAGAAAAGAGGGAGGGAGAGTGGGGAGGGTTGGGAAAAGGAGGGGGGGGATATATTTTTGACTTTCTTGTGTGACTTTCTTTTATTGTTTTATACATAAATCATCTCACTTTCTCACACTATACTGATTTTTTGGTTTAAATTGAGCTATTCGTTCCGCAGAGTTCATTTCTTTTTCAGTACCTGCAATTGACATTTATGTCTCATTTTTTCGCTCTCTCTTTCTTTGTCTCTTTGTCTCATTAGTACCTGGTCATGGACTACTATGTGGGTGGCGATCTGCTGACCCTGCTCAGTAAGTTTGAGGACCGGCTGCCGGAGGAGATGGCCAAGTTCTACCTGGCTGAGATGGTACTGGCCATCGACTCCGTTCACCAGCTACACTACGTCCACAGGTGAGGAGCAGGCAGAATGGGATGTGTGTGTCTGTAATTATTTTCTGCAGAGGAACAGACTGAGTAATGAGTCCTGTTGATTGATGTTCAGTGTGTTTACATTATTCTTGCTTTGTGGGCAGTTTTCCAGCTGTGGGGAGCAACTGCAGCTAAATGAAAATAAATGAAAACAGGGGAGAGTGTGTGTGTGTGTGTTTGTCTCTAGTCATTACTGGAGGTAGTCAATACTGTGGACTAATTATAGAGTATATTAGTTTGGGTTCCTGTGTGTGTTATTATTTCACTCTTGAACATTCACATTTGAGGTTAGGTTTGTGTGTGAATGTGTGTGAGTGGCAGGATTCAGTGCTTTGGAAAATAACTGCTGTGCTGGAAGAAATATTTGGAGCATTTATTTAATTAAAAGTACCAGTACAACTTGTCATTACAAGTAGGAGTCCTGTATTCAAAATCACACTTAAAGGGAAACTTTGGTATTTTTCAACCTGGACCCTATTTAACCATGTTTTGTGATTAATGGGAACAACAATTTTTGAAATTGGTCAAATATTGAACAAGAGAGCTGCAGCCAATTTAATATTCAGGGCAATAGCACACTGTCAGTGTATGTCCACTAGAAGTGCTTGTTTTTGCCACTGACAGGCTCAGATTATTATTATAAGTGTATGACAAAGAAATAAAACATTCTCCTTACCTTTCCCTTGATTGGGTCTGATTGTTTTTGCAAAACTGCAAAAACACAACTGGAATGGCTTCAGAATGAGACACAATAATAACCAGATGAAACAAACAAAAGGTAAAATAAAAATGTTTTATTTCCTTTTAGACACGTATAATAACTACCTTAGCCTGTCAGTGGCAAAAACAAGTGCTTTTACATTGGCAGTGTGCTGTTGTCTTGAATATTACACAGCAACCTGTTTCACATCTGTGGTTATAGTGCTCTCACACAATACTGAATCTCTTTTAAAAACTGTAGTTCTCATTAGTCACTAAAGCCCCTTTTACACTGCCTCTTCATGGCAGGAATTTCACGCTGTTATGCCGCCTCGACATTCTGTAGAAAAGGTACAGTCACAGAATGGGGGGGCAGAGTTGTCTTGCCTTTAAGCCAGCAGCAAAGGTAGTAACCAAAATTAAATCCGTATAAGAGGGACAGCAGGTAGGATGGGACTGTGGATGGGATGGGTGTGAGTTTTTAAGTTTTAAAAAGCAGCTGGTTGCATTTAGCACCTCACTAAAAGAAGAACAGCTGCCACAAAATTTCACAAATTGGGAAAACAATGAGGTCCAGGAGCTCCTTACCCTTTGTGCAGAGGATGAGATCAGCAGCCATATAACAGGGACACTTAATTGATATTGCCATGCAAACATTATTGTTGTTGTTTATAAAGCTCTTACACTAGAGGATGATGCTGTTGTGTTAAATGTCACACCCGTCACGCCTCTTTTGCTTCTGCGATGCTGGCATGCTGTCTAAAATCACACACTGGAGCAGCATGATGCCACCAGTGTTTGGCTTTGTGTAAAAATGCAAAGGTAACACAAAGGAGGGACACATAAATATGGCAGAATAGGGTCCAGGTTGAAAAACAGACGTTTCCTTTTTTAGTTGAAATGCAGAAGTACGACCAGCAAAATGTACTCGAAGAGAGTTAATATTTTTGGACACAAACACAACTCCAAAAGAAAGCTAAGTCACTTTAAGTTACTGTGTAAGTTCTGGATGTGTAAATAAGGGCCTGTTTGCAAAGATATCTGAAATATTATTATCTTTTTAGCAATGTTGCATTGACAGCTTGCTTCAGTTGCTGCCAATTTGCCCAAATAACTTACTGCAGGTTTAAAGTAAAAAACACCCTAAACGCAGACTGTTAACACTGAGTGGACATTTTCCTCTGTAAGGTACATGCCAAAAGAATTTTTCAGCTGACAGAAGATGCCCTTGTGAGCAGGAAGTTAGTTTTAGCCAGACAGGAAGCAGTGGCATGTTAACACAATTACAGTGTTGTATCGCCGGGGGCTCGTCATAGCAATTTTGTTCTGGGAGCAAGAGAAGGATGGATAGACAGAGGGAAAGATGGGAGATGGATAGGGAACAAGGGAGGGTCAGAAAAAGGGTACGAGAAAGCTGGGCTGCCTGGTGGGGTAACGTCTCGGGTGTGTCTGCAGTTACTCTGATCTCTAATACACCACTGGAAAGTCAGACGGAAAGAAACGTACTGAGAGAGGACGACAGTTTTACAGAGATGCAGATATAAATGTATAAGTAAAGAAAGGGAGTGAATGAGAAGAGCGTGGGGAGCCACTAATTGCATGGTGTTATCTGGGGGCCGTGGGTGGGGGTTGGTGGTGGCAGCGGAGACGGAGAAGATGGAAGCGAAAAGGGACAGGGAGGAGGGGACAGCACGGTTTCTCTTTAAGTCCCCTCATGGACGCTTTGGGACAGTAATGATGGGGTATGGGAGGTGTGTGGGTGGGGGTGTGGTGTTGTTGCCTCCCCCCGTGTACCAACCCCCCCAACTCCTCCTTTGCTCTCTCTTTCTCACTTACGCACAGCTCATGGGAGATTTGTACGCTTGCTTTGTAGAGGGTGGAGACGGCCAGGCAGGTCCCCTGAGGCGGGTGTGTCCTGCTGGCTGATCCCGTCTAATGAGTTTGTGTGTATTTGGGTGCATGTGCATGATGGTGTGTTTATCTCGGTGATGATGTGTGTATGTGAATTTGGTGTGTTTTTCCTATTCTTATGACTAAGTTGAAGCACAATGCATTAACCCTGTAATTAAAAGGCTCTAATATCCATTATGCAGAAGACCAACCACCGTCGATTCATGGCTCACTTTCAGTTACACCAAACACACACAGACAGACCACTACTGGGAATATTGATGAGCAGGTTGTGGCAGCGCTGCAGTGCAATGGTTTCCCTGCTTTTTCTGTGATGCCAGATTCTACAAGGATAATTTGAAGTTCCACCTTCAAGTAGTCATTTCGACTTAGAAAAAAAGTAAAAGGTGTCCATTAGCACAGTCCTTAAAAATACCGCAAGACTCAAATATATGAGACATCTCTGATGACAAGACAACCCTCCACCACTTTTTGGAAGAAGACTTTTGTAGAAACATTTAGGAATACACATTTTTAAAAGTTAAACAGCATTAAATTTGGCAGGGAGTGCATTATTACTCGTTTAGGACTCGAAGGTCTTGAGACTTGACTTGGGATTTGAGTGCAAAGTCCCACCTTGGGCGTGTAGCATAAATTGCTTTGAGTGGTTGGAAGACTAGAAAGGCCAAATGCAAGTCTACTTAATTTTCTAATTTTGGTGTTAGAATTCCAAAAAGAAACATTAACCAGTGAATGCAGCTGTGCAGATTATTAGCTTATATCTTAATAACAGCTATGATACCAGTCAGACTAGCCCTGTAAGGAGAGTTTTGTCTGTCAGAGGTTAAGGTAGTCAGCATAAATCCCATATCTGTGCTGACGTTCTTTCATTCAGTCATCATTATACTCATATACTTACTCATGGAAGCAGTCAGAATGACTTTTTTTTCCCCTGGTAGGTTAGCATATTTTCTTCTGGAGTTCCTCATCATGGCACTCAATTTACACTAGAAATTCTTGGCTGCATGACAGATGATTCTGTCCTTAGTCTGTCTGCTGTAAAGACGACACAAGCCATGAGAAGCTCCTGGATGTTGAAGTGGGCCTAACTATACACACTGTTAATGCTGACTAACTCTAACAGAGTCACTGTTCACAAGTGAAGAAACTCAGTAGCCTAGCAACATTAACAACCCCATATTACAACACTGTTGATGTAAATGAAGTATGAGCAGGGTATTCTCACCATTCACATTTTTATGTGTAGTCCTCAAAAATAATATGACCCCACTTTTTAAATTATTTTTGGTAAAAAAAAAAAATATATATATATATATATATACACACACAACTGTAATGTTCATTAGGTTGTGGGTCAGGATGTAAAATGCATCATGGCAAGAGTAATAATATGTCCTGGGTCCCTGGGTTTTTAATTTGTTGCAAGCTTAAATAAAGGAAGGGAAAAAACGTTCACAGACCCATGGTGTAATGAGAAGAGTCAGAGGAATATTTCACTGTCTCTGTCATCGACTCCAGCTGCCCACCAGGACTCTTCCTGTTTTTTGTTTTTTTTAAAGGACTTAATGCTTTTCAAGTATCATGCCAGACATAGGACATTAAACATGGTTCTGAAATATGTTTATATGACTACCTCATCTTGTGCCTTTGGCTGTTTTGTAGCGCTGGACTGCTTTTTAGTTTACCCTTGTGTGTCATGTGTCTATGTATGGAACCTTGATGCTAACTGATGTGCAACATTGTCCCAGTGGAGTCAAGTATATCAAAGAGATGGCTGCCTTGGTAGAAACAGCCCCACGGTATATATACTTTAATATTGCCCAACCCTGAGTTATAATATTTGGACAGTTAACCTTAATAATCTAAATGATGTGGTTTTAGCTTACCTAATGTGTGCTTTTTTTGATGTCATGAAGTAGTTGACCTTGCCACAATGTGGGCCCATTTAAAAATCATATTTGCAGTCCTGTTGATGCTGATGAAGTAGAAAAGAGCCCAGATGAAAGAAATGAAGAGCAAAGAGCCTTGAGGTCAACCTTCTGTCCCCCTCAGCAGAGTCCCATGAGAGGCAGCGTGTGTTAAGAGTCAGACGCAAAGGGAGACTGTGTGTTTGTGTGTTTGTGCGTGTGTGTGTATGTGTGTGTATGCGTGAGTGTGTTCATTTATTCAGTGGTCAGTGATCTGCGTGGCCTCCCAGAGGGGCCTGACAAACGTTTCAATAGGCCAACTCAGCATGGCTTTGTGCTGCCTAGCCCCACATCTGTCTGCCGCAAGTGTGTGTGTGTGTGTCTGTCACTGACAGAGTGAGAGTCGAGTTGGGGGTTGGTACAGAGGGAGAGGAGTGTATGAGTGGATTTGTGGATAGAGAGACAGATTTGTTGTGATCATGAAGAGAGGAAGACAGATAACAACAAATCAAATAAGATGTCACGTGAGGGTGACAGAGGACCTCTTTCCTGAGCGGGGTCTTGCGACTGTAGTGTACTGTGTATGTGTGTAATGGTGTGTGTTTTCCTATTGATTGCAGCCTTTGTGTGTTTTATTATTGATCAGAGCCATGTGTCTCCTCACAGCTGAGTGATCTAAGGGGGAACAGAGCTCTTTCTCTTTCTCTTTCACGCGCACGCACGCGCACACACACACACACACACACACACACACACACACACACACACACACACACACACACACACACACACACCATTTATCAAAGATATATTCTAAAGATATTCTCAAATTTCATTGAAATGTACACTTCATGAAAATATTGAAAAAAAAGAGCCTGGCATAAGAGGGAAGTGTGTGTTAGTGTGTGTCATCAAGTGATGCTAGAAGTCACACAGGCAGCAGTTCTTTGACTCGTTAGTTAACAAATACTTGGCTAGAGCCATGTGGACATGCCTTGTCTTTGCAGTTTCCAGAGTTGCTGCAGGCCACATTGTGTGTGTGTGTGTGTGTGTGTGTGTGTGTGTGTGTGTGTGTGTGTGTGTATTTGTATTGTGAGGTGGCGTCCAGATGGCCCTCACAGATGGATGCTGTGGTCTTAGAAGAGATTACCTCCCTCTATTCTCGTCTCTGCGCTGCTCCTTAAGACCGCAGGAGCCCTGTGACACAGTAGCCCAATTAGCTATGCTAACTAGCGTAGCCTAGCATTAGCTTATCACCACAGCCTCTCTAGCTTTGTCCATGTGTGGAAGGCTATAAATGTGAGTCAGCTCTTGTGCTTTTAGTCTCCAGTGGTGTGAGCTGGAGGCTTTTATGTGGCTGCTCTGACGACCAGTTTACTCATCACAACAGTATGAGTGAGACAGATTGTTAAGGAAAAGATGATGTTAAGTGCAGAGGGGAAAAAGTTATGTTGACCTTTGGTGTCAGAGGGGAAAGGAGGATGGTGGCAGCAAGACAACTGCTGCTAAGACAACAGAGAGAGAAAGAGAGGGGAGTGGGCAGACGGGGGCCTTGCTGAGTACTAAACGGTTTATCAGTAGCTACACCAATACCCCCCTGCATTACCCCTACTGTGCTACAGTAGTCTGTCTGCCATACACAGATATTTACACACACACATGGACAGGCATGGGTCAACTCACGCTGTCTGCTTTTTGGCAGACCAGAAGTCTCTGGAACAGATTAAGGCCTTCCAGCAATTGAAGCACGTGTGTGTGTGTGTGTGTGTGTGTGTGTGTGTGTGTGTGTGTGTGTGTGTGTGTGTGTGTGTGTGTGTGTGTGTGTGTGTGTGTGTGTGTGTGTGTGTGTGTGTGTACACAGAGACACACACATGCACCATCAGATCCACGTGCTTGCAGTCTAGTCCAACTGTTCCGGGTGTCATTCATGATTTGTAAGGTCTACACTTCCTGTCAGGGTGATACAGATTCAGTGAAGAGAGGTCGTGTGCCTGGTAATAGATAGGCACACTAATGATCACAAAGTCCTGTTATAAAGATGTGTTTTAGACGTAAAAAATGAAATTCACCAGCTGAAAAATGTGACACTGTCTAGTTTAATCGCTGCTGTGAAAATTGAAAATTACTCATTATTACGTATCCCTCAAATCATAAAACATGAGATGATATAGTTCTTTGTGTTTATTGTAGTATAAGACACATATTTAAATTTACTCGACTTCTGAGGTAAATGGAAAACAACATTACTTGTTGGTTGTCTTCTTCCTCCCTGCCTTTTTTGGTGTAGTACTGCGTTTCTTGGCACATTACCACCACCTGTAGGTCAGTGGAACAGTGTGAAACCATGCTCTTGAGCATGCATGTTTGTCCTGGTGGGCATGCACAAAAACAAAACAAAACAAAACAAAAAACAGAGACCCATTCATAAAAACATTGCTGCATAGTGCCACCACTGATCAAAAACTCCACAGGACACCTTTAACTTATTTTTGTTCCTATTTATTGAAACAGAACTAACAGCTCTTGTACAGGTTGAACGCGTTCCAAAGGTTCTGTTTATACCATTATACAGTTGCAAGCCAGAGGCTTCATATTTTTTCCAGTGATTATGCCCAAGTTTCTGTCTTCTTGCTCAAGCCTTCCATTGTGTGTAGGTTTGGAGTCGTAAAAGTTAATCTGAAGGTTCACATATAACAGAGTAGTGTAGAGTCTAAGATAAAAGTCCTCAAAGAGACATTGAAATTTTATCAGCGAAATCTCAATCATCCGACACCAAATTATAAGCTCTTTTTGATGTTATGACCTTGAGTATACACCCCGCCAGTTGTTTGTGTGTTTGTGCCTGCCAGGTTCATGCTACTCCCGATTGGTTGCGTGGATGTATGCACTTGGGTACAGTATGTGGTTTCCATCCAAAATGCTATATACAGTATCCACTTTGGAAAGTGGTGTCCAATCTGGAACTCATCTGTGAGCAGTCAAGACCTTTAAAAAGACTTCTAAGTAATCCGTGATGCAAGCAGTGATTTGGTAAAAATAAGTGTCAATTGATAGTATATATACGTTTGGAGCCCAAATTTTATGTGTCTATACAAGTCACACATGTGCACATATTACTTCAATTCAAGGTTTTATAGGTTGGTGTGATACTGGCTTATCTGAAGCAGACAGGATAGCTAGCCCACCCCCTGTTGCAGCCCCACGAGATAAGACTATTAACACTTCTGGAAAATGACAGGGGCTTCACATCTGGCTTTGAAGACATCTTTTGCTGAAGACAGAAACATCAAAGATGTCTTCAAAGCAAATTTATGTCTGCTCACTCTTTACAGGAAAAAAAGTCTCTTGTATTTAGTAGGTAGTTAAGAAGCATTTTCAGAAAATCAGAGGGTAAATTTTGGAATTTCTTGAGCGTTAACTGATTAGCTTCTAATTCCTAAAATTTGGTTATGTGACAAAAATCAAGTGTTTTGCTAGATAGCATTATCACATCGGTTATTGTCTGCCAGAAGGCACAGGCCTTTATTGTGGCTTTGGTGTAACTTTTATTAGAGGCAGCTCTTGCTTGAGGTCTCTTTGAAGGCCAAATCTAAAAATGCACACACTATAATGGTTGAATGAGTAAGGTTGAGCCATTGTCGTTAGCAAAGACAGAGGCAATTCTTGTTGTCCCATTGACTGTGATGATAAACCATTAGATATTTTAAATCATGCACACATTCAGAATGTGGCCAGCCTTTTGGATGCTGTGGTGTTTGAGTTTCTGTATTATTTCCTTGTGTTTTAATCCATACATTCTGTGACTGATGATCTCCAACTTTCCCGTGGCACCCTTACCTGTAACCCTAGTTTTTGTGGTGGGTCCTGCACCATTGGCACTTGTCGACCCTTGATGGGTTTTTTTCAGCTTATTCAGCATGTTGAATCACCAGTGGTGATGGCGAAGCCCATCAGTGAAAAACGTCACTATCATTGGGAGTTTAGCTCAGTGCACAAAAAGAAGCGGAAGTGAGGAAAACAAACAAACAAACGTCTTAAGTCAAGAGGGCGTGAGATAAAAAATCTTGTTATATTAAAGATTTTTCCTAGCTATTGAGCTCTTAGCAAAAATGGTTCGTAATCGTCTGTGTTATTGTTTGCTTGTGGACGGTGGTTGTTTTTTCCAACACTAGATTTTTGTGTTGTCAATGTGTTAACTGGTTAACAAGCATTTTGAATCCATCCTGTCAGTCTTCTGTTTTCCCTTTTTGAATGACCAGTACAGATTACCACTACCTGCTGGTATGGAGGGGTACTTCATCTCACGTAGGTACACAACATGGCCGTCGTCTTTGCAGTGTGTTCAAGTGCAATTTTTTGGCCAAGACTCAAGCGACACAGGCGATGCAGCAGTCATCCTTTATCACCACTAGGTCTTTGATGTGGAATTGGTGTGCTCGGGCCTTATGGCGGGACACACTACAAAAACTAGGGCGACAGACGCTCACTGATGGCCGACCATTGGCTTGGTGTGTCAGGGCCCTTAGGGGTAGGGAGTGAGTGGGGGTGTGCTTGTGTTGGACATCAGGTTTATTATTTTAAGCGGAGTCATGCTTGTATTACTGCACAGAAATAGCACCAGCTCAGTTGTGTAACCTGGGACATCAAAGGTGTGAGTGTCTGCTGCCATTTGTGTGTTCCTGCATGCACTGTGTGTATGTGCGCTTTTGACACTATAAAGAGCTTTTATGTGCCCTCCATACCGTGGGTATTGAGCCGTGTCGTGGTTCACTGTGTTGATAAGAGGGCCTCAGACACAGGGCTCGCCAGGGTTTGCCCTCAGGGGGACTCAGTGGAATGGTCAGACAAGGACAGAAGCTATATTTAGCCACGATGGTGGGACACAGTGACGTCTCTGTTTCATACCAGTCCGGGCCAGCAGTCATCGGGGTCATTTAGTATGATTTTACCATTATTACAATGTGGATTTCAATCAAATACAGACAGAATTCAAAATATTAACAAAGGATTTCTTTTTTTCCCCCTCAAGAAGTACGGGCGGAGAATTGCCTACCATGAACACAGAGACTAGACTTGATCAGGCCAAGCTGTAGATCCAGCCAGTCACCTAAAGCACCCATTTCCTTAATAGTGCATAACTTCAAGCCTTGATAAAATGTAATCGGTTGAGTTGCATAAAAACTCAATCCCCTGTACAACCATTTTTTGTACCAGGCTGTAAACTGCGGGTACTGACTCACTTTTGGCCTCAGCCTCAAGTGGCCATTCCAGGAACTGCAGGTTTCGGCACTTCTGTGTTAGCTTCATTTTTCAGCCCTGGTGTTGCTGCTTGGTCCAGACTTTACTCACCCATCTGTATGGGTTGCTGGGATAATGACATAAATGTCAGTAACTACAAGTTACGCTGGTAATGCGGCTTTCCATCGTGGAACCTATCTCTTGACTGTCTTCTTCCGTAGCTTCCTTCCAGCTTTGCCTGTATAGGACCCTCCTCCCAAAGTGCCAGCAGACAATTTATTCGGGTGTCTGTCCACAGACTGATGTTCTCCATGTTGTTTTCCATAGCACTCTGCTAGTACCAGCATGGATTCTGCTCAGCACTTCTGTTACTCTGGATTTGGCATTGCTTTTGTATGGTGCATTGCAAGTGACCCAAGGGACATTTTGAAATCCAATTTGAGCGACCAGAGCATCCAGACCGAGAAGTATCTGTAGAAATCTGAACGTAATCGCATTTCAAAACACCTCCAAATGTGGTTTGGATCCAATTAGCAAAAATGGCATCTCTTGTGGTTTTTGTTTTTGTTGTCCAAACTTTCTAAAATCAAAGTGGATACAGTATAGATATGCCAAAAATAAATTTGGGCTGTCAATTTGAAAGGCTTTAAATTGCCATGAAAGACAATAGCACCAGGTGCCCGACATAAACCACCTGTCAGTGACTTCCTGTTAAACACACTAGAGGATTGCCCTGCACCTTATTTCTTTTAGGACAGGGATGTTTAACATATGGCCCTGAAGTTACCTTTGCTTTGGTAACTTAGAGGAAGTAGACAAGTGTTTTGTAAAGTTCCAAATAATGCAAAACAAGGGTAGAGCTACTTGTTGGGCACATCTATACTAAAAATATTCGATATGCAGAGGTTGTAGGACATGGGAAAGAAACCAGCACTAGCCACTAGAGCTGCAGTGATTAGTCAGAGAAATACATGTCATTATAATAAACAAATTAGTTCAGTCATTTTTCAACCAAAAATCAGTTCTCGATTTGGAGAATTTGCAGCTTTGTTTCTGTTTTATGTGACAGGTAACTAGATATCTTTGAATGTTGGACTGCGGGTCAAATCAAACACCATCATTTGTGACATTTTATAAACCAAACAATTAGACAGTGAAATAGTTTGTTAGTTGCAGCCCAACAATCCACCAAGTAATTGCTGTTACATTTGTTTCTGGTTAATAAGTCCTCCAGCCAGTCCCACTCTTGAAACGTTGCTGGTTACATTGCGAAAGTAGCTGATGAATATTGAGATGATCCAGCTGTTGAAGCTGGTTGACAGAAAACTTTGTTGTAGCAGCTGGAATCAAGCCAGAGTCTGTATCTGTGTTATAAACATATCATCAGCAGTAGTAATGCAGAACAGATGCAGGTTGAAAAGAAAATCTACAGTGGCCACTGTGTACACATCACTGAAAGAATGTGTTGTCGGCAGCCCCCCACCCAGCCTGTCTCAGTCCACAAACACAAATATTAAAGGGGAGTGTGTCTGTTTAGGACACAGGGTCTTTTTTGTGAGTGGGAGTGTGTTTGTGTGTTGCATATTTCCTCAAACAGAGTGCATATTTGTGTGTGTTTTAAAAGCTCTGTACACACACACACACACACACACACACACACACACACACATACACACACTTTCTGTATCGCTAATTCCCACAAGTCCAGCTATTTCCAGTGTTTATACTTTCTTTTGGTCAATTTAGAGTTGTCATGCTGCTGATAAATGGGCACAGGGAAACTACGCTTAATTTAATCATAAGTACATCTAAGTTATTACACTCTAGCTTTACAAGCAAGTTAGGACAGTTAAATTTCCCCAGGTTATGTAATTTAATTTGATGATAATTGATGGTGCAATATGAGAACAGGCTTGTGTGTGATTTGAATGTCCTCTAGGTATTGTTTTGTTTGGAAGAATGTCTTATTTTCTTCATCTTACTCATTCTACTCTGAGGAATCGTTTGCTCAATTTGTCTTTCCCTTCTTTCTCTCCATCTTCTTTCAGGGACATTAAACCCGACAACATTCTGTTGGATATGAACGGCCACATCCGCCTGGCTGACTTCGGCTCCTGCCTCAAACTCATGGAGGACGGGACGGTACGTTTTTACCACACTGCTGCTGATGCCTCCTCTGATCCAAAGCAAACATACCAGAGCTTTACTGACCTCCTTGTCACCCCCCAGGGGTCTCCCAGGAGGAGCGTGTGGTTCAGCTGCTTGGCTGTGCCTGCAGTTTATGATTCAGACAATTCTCCTAGCAAAAAAGAAAGGAAAAAATAATTCCCCTCAGGTGTTACATAACAGAAAAATGACAGGATGAAATAGACGATCAAAGAAGTGCCTGAGTCTCTTCCTCCAGTGTTAATATAGTAATGAGGTTATATGAGCATTTGAAAAAATAAATTCAGGGCTTGCTGTACACTTCTTGGAACATCACTTTGGACTAAAATATCCAGATTGAAGCTTTGAATCATGATACGAGTGCATTTCTTTGGTGCTTTATCTGTGTTAAAGCAACTTCCTGAATAATAAAGACAGATTATGCCACATGTGATGGATTTCAAAACTCTGTGATGTGTGATGGATCAGAATTCAAGCATCTGCTTTTTCTCTTCCGCAGCAGAACTTTTGGCACCTAATCATGACAGTCATTTCTGAAAACTCACGTGTTTACATTATGAAACTGATTTGATTTTAATTCAGGACATCAAAAGTGCCTTCTCAAAATTGCTTCAAAAGTGTAACCGAGCTCCAAAAACTGTGTAGACAAGGGAATTCGTCCTTTAGTGGGGGTCTGAATGCTGAATATGCTCTTTGTTTAGTTGTTTGCTTTTGCTGGTGCGGTGGTATTCATCTCACATGTTTCCAAGTCTTCAGCCTGCAACTCATCATCATCATTACTTTCATTAGCATGCAGGCTGAATTTGAATACTTAAGTTCTTTGCTTCTTTTTATGTGAGATTGTTTTGTTTCATATGTGACTTTTATAGGGTTTTTTTTTTTTTGGATCAGTTCTTGATATTTTCTGTTGTCCCTCTGCTAGGTCCAATCCTCTGTGGCGGTGGGGACTCCAGACTACATCTCTCCAGAAATCCTCCAAGCTATGGAGGATGGGAAAGGCAAGTACGGACCTGAGTGCGACTGGTGGTCCCTGGGCGTCTGTATGTATGAAATGCTGTATGGCGAGACCCCTTTCTACGCAGAGTCCCTGGTGGAAACCTATGGAAAGATCATGAACCACAAGGTGAGCTATATAGTTTTAAGTTGAATTTAGGCTGTTTCTTTGTATGTGTAAATTGCATGTCTACATTACAATGAAGCATCAAGTAAACAAAACAAAGCAAAAAGTAGAAGCAGCAAACATGTCAGTGATGATGCGTGGATAAAGGCACGCTGTATAGAGGATGTGAAGTTTAAAAAACATTGTCAGCTGTCTGTTGCCTCTAATGTATACCATCACATTTTGCACAGGAGCGGTTCCAGTTCCCACAGCAGATAACAGATGTGTCGGAGGATGCTAAGGATCTGATTCGCCGGCTCATTTGCAGTCGAGAACACCGATTGGGCCAGAACGGCATTGAGGATTTCAAGCACCACCCCTTTTTTACTGGTACAGGCTCAGTCTGGTGTCACAGATCTCACAGTGCCTTCCATCATTTGGATATTCTTTGTATTTCCAATATAAATATATATTATATTTACAGTATGCATGGATTTTTATCTAGTAGTGTATGTATCAGCTTGATTTGATACCTCATTTTATCATTTAATAGATTGTTTCATGTATACAAACTTAGTTGTGGCCTTCTTCTTTCTCGTAGTATCCATTCTCAAAGATGTGTGCATCTGTGGATATTTTAGTGTTGGTTTATATAATAATTGGTCATTCTAACTTAAGTTGTTTTCTTTGTTTGTATTTTTTTCTTCTGTATGTTGTGCTAATGTGTTTTTCTTCATTAATACCTTATTGTTTTAGATGCTGTTGTTTTTTTAAACCTCACAGATTCATTGTTTACCTTTACAGTATATCTCTATACAGGTTTAATCAATGAATATGCTATCAATAATTAGTATTTCAGCTACCCAGAGTTCATAGACTTGTGCCAGTATTGTGTGCGGAATAATGAACTGTGGATCATCCTGTGTTGTAAGTGTGGCCTCTCTTGTGTTTAGGTATTGATTGGGAGAACATTCTTACCTGTGAGGCCCCATACATCCCAGAGGTCAGCAGTCCAACAGACACCTCCAACTTTGATGTGGATGATGACTGCCTAAAGAACTCGGTAAGTTGTTTTTTTTTTTGTTTTTTTTTAGGGATCAACCGACTAAGACAAACACCGTAATCTCACTTTGTTGTCTGCCTATGAATGTATTCATATTTTTTATCTTTGCCTGAAGTAGATGTGAAAATCTCATGTGTTTGTCATTAAACGTTTTTCAGGAGACCATGCCCCCTCCCTCTCATACTGCCTTCTCTGGCCACCACCTGCCCTTTGTGGGCTTCACCTACACCAGTAAATGGTAAGTGCTGCTACGGGAAACAGATATATGACTTGATTATATATAAAACCTTATTTTTAACCACTGTCTAAATTTAGACTTGGGTTTTGATCATTCTGTGTCTTTTTTGGAATGCCTTCCTTCACACTTTATTATGATTGTGATTGTGGATGAAATGAAGCAAAGGGTATTTTTCCAGTCAGAAAAAAGTAAAGAGGACCTATGTTGGTCATTTTCAGGCTTATACTTGTATTTTGAGCTTCTACTAGAACATGTTTACATGCTTTAATGTTCATAAACATCTCACTCATACTGTCCGGTCCGTGCTGAATTCACCCCCTGTCTGTAAAACTATGTTGTAGTAAGCTCCCCTCCCATAAAAGCACCGTCTGCTATGACTGGTCAGCATTTCCAGAACTTCTGTATCACTGCATTGTCATTGCAGCTGGGGAAATGACTGTAATGGCGAATAGCAGCACTTCCTACCATGACAAATCACAGATAGATGCTTAGAAAAACAACTAGACATACTCAAGCAGTAACATTATCCATAAAAGGGAAAAATCACAGCATCAGCACTAAGATAACATGTTTCCCTGATGTTAGCATGTAGCTATATGTAGTACTGTCCATAATGTGAACACTTGCAGTAGCGTACCTGGAGCAGATGACCATATAACGAAATCTGTCTCAAGCTGATGTTAGCTTGTGTCAAAGATAGAAAATAATGTAGGAAACAGAGTATTCAGAATGTTCTGAAGCCTGAGGGTTTTGCCCACGGATATTTCTGTTACATATGTTACTTCATTATTGGAAACTTTGGCCCCCTTTAATATAAACATCCGACATTGTTGTATTATTCTGTATAGATGACAGAAAATAAGTGAAAGCATAATAGGCCCTCTTTGTCCTCTTGTCGTCCATTTTCACCTTTTTAATAAAGACAGATGAACAAAGTGTGGCACCCTGTCATTATCAGGCTTCAGATGTAATTAGTCATTATAAATGGACAGATTTGCCAGACAAGCCCTCTCACTTTTTGCAGCATCCATCCATCTAAAGAGGCGTAGGAGTATTGAATTAGCTTCCCTCCCTAATAAGGTGATGTTCATGACTCGCTGTAGATCTTCACACTGAAGGCTACCCGTGAGAAAGCAGCAAACCCGCCACTTACTTTCTTATCTCTTCAAGGCTCAGTGATAATGGCCTTTTCCACTCTTTCTTTCTCTCCTCTTTCCCCAACTCTGTCTCTCTCTGTCTCACACGCTCCCCATCTTCCTTTATGTTGCTGTCATTCCTTCTCCACCCTCTCTCTCCCCCCTTCTTCCATGACTCAACATCCTCTCATCTTTCAACTCATCTCTATCTCTGTCGTCCACTTCTCTTTCCTGTTTCCTGTCTCCCTGCTGCTTCTCTGTCATTTCTGTCTGGCCTCTTTCTCTACATTAACCAAACTTTCATACTGAATTTTCTCACACTCTTTAACACCACAATGCCCATTTTTCATCTCTATAAATGATTTTTTCTTCCCTTATCATTCAACTTTTTTATCCTCTCCACACTCGTTCAATCACTGATTTTGACTGGTACTATTGTCATGCCTCTCACACCTTTCTCTTCACTACCTCTCTCTTCAGTACCCTCTCTGACCGGGGTTGCCTGCGACAGCTGGCAGGGCAGCCTGGTAAGGCAGGCCAGGACCAGTTGGATCTGGATGTCCAGCGTGGCCTGGAGGACAGCCTGGCCACAGAGGCCTACGAGAGGAGGATCCGGCGCCTAGAGCAGGAGAAAGTAGAGCTGAGCCGCAAACTGCAAGGTAAGTGAAACAAGGTGAAACAGTTCGGCTTTGCAATTTGAGGCTGAGAAAGAGGAGACACAGTGCATTCAGCTTACATTTGTTAAATAGTATGCATGAATAGTTCAGATTACCAACACATGCACGCACACATTTACCCCAACATACAAACGCCCACAAATACTGTCCATTCAGTGGCCTCACTTGAATGCATGACACCATCTTATCACATCAAAGTTAGATGTTTTGAAAAGCATACACAGGGAACATAACTGATGTCTGTTACCTGCCCTGTTGCAGAGTCAACACAGACGGTGCAGGCCCTGCAGCATCCAACAGGCGAGGGCCTTCCCAGTTCTAACAAGGAGGTGGAGATCAGGAGTCTGAAGAGCGAGATCGACATCCTCAAGAAGCAGATCGCTGGTCAGATTTTTTTTTGTTTGTTTGTTTCTATTTAGTTCAGCTCAGTAGTGCTCAGGACAAAAGGCAAATCTTTTCATACATCACCTATAAGAATTAATATTCACCAGCTAGTTTTACTGATTTACCAGCCACACTTTTAAACTTTTGTTGATATGCATATGTGTGTGTGTGTGTGTGTGTGTGTGTGTGTGTGTGTGTGTGTGTGTGTGTGTGTGTGTGCGTGTGCATCAGACTCGGGACAGCTTGAGAAGCAGCTGGAGGACGTGTCATTGGCCCGCAGGGACCTGGAGGACACATCTAAACACGTGAAAACTTTGGAGAAACAGATGAAGAGCCTTACCCAGGAGAGGGATGACATGCACAAGGTAGAGCCAGTGTTGTACGGCAATTCTGTTTGTGTACGGATCTAGTATTACCTGTTCATTAATTTAAATGCTTTGCCCCCAATGTAGGATAAACTCTTAAGGCTCCACTAAATATCACCATGAAAGTGTGTTTTTGTGGTGTTACAGGAATAGGTGTCTCAGGTACATAGGATTTTTTTAAAGTATATATATTCTTTTAATCGAAATATTTTTATTCACCGTGGAACAAAGCCCTGTTTAATAGCCGTGCCTACAAACACAATGATATCAGTGTTCAAATAAGGAAAAACAGATAAAAGAGAATGCTGAGCTTTGATTTTGGTGTCCAGAAAGTAAAAAAAAAACTTGCTTATTTTGAGATGAATTTTCCTTTTAAGTCACTGTGAGAATCTAACTGTTTATATACTCTCTCCTTTTCCTGCCAGGATCTTGTGGAGGCCAACGAGAAGCTTAAGTCGCAGTCGAAGGATCTGAAGGAAGCCCACAGCCAGAGAAAACTGGCCATGCAGGAGTTTTCTGAGCTGAACGAGAGACTCACAGACCTCAGGTAGGATCACTGTGTTCCAGACCATTTCTCAATGCCAACACACCTACACTTCCTTGCTTCTTCACAGTCACAACCTTCGGTCAGTGCTGTGTATGTTCACACTTAACAGCTCAAAGTTCAGGTCACACAGTAATAATGAACTAGTTCACAATCGCAGTTCACACTTTGAATTTTGAAATAAGTTCACAGTCCTAAAAAAACAAATTTGTCTTTTTAAATTCGTTGTTGATGAGGCTGATGTACGTGCTTCTGTTTTTTAGATCCAGAGGGCACAATTTACATAAAGATAATAGATTTTTTTCTGTGGAATCTGTACTGATTTGTTTATAAAACTCTTTACACTATCCATATAAACTGGCTGTACTGGTCTTATTTTGGCATGCATGGTGCTAACTGTTGGAAGAGAGAACAACCCTCATGTTCAACCAAGTTGCAAATTAATGCATTTACTTCAGCATTTATCAAAAATATGAGTGTGTGTTCATGCACAGCACTGCCTTTAGTGTAATACATGGATCTTTCTGAAGCTCTGTTCCATTGTTTCCTCTTACTTATGTTCTTTACTATCCTGTGACTGCACCCCTCACCCAGGTCGGTGAAGCAGCGCCTGGCTCGCCAGTTGCGCGACAAAGAGGAGGAGATGGAGAGCCAGACTCAGAAGGTTGAGGCTCTCCGCCTTGAGGTGCGAAAGGCCGAGAGGGCCAAGAAGGAGGTAGAGTAGTCTCCCTGTGGTTGTTAGCACACCCTATTCTGTCTCCACTCACCGGTTGGTGCACATTTCAAACTTCTATTGCTGTCTGTGTTTTGTATTGATAACACCTTTGTAGAAATATTTTTAGAGTTCCATGAATTTTTATACAGTAGATTAGAAGCAGTTTTGCAGTGGCTATGTTTCAATTTATGTTTCTACATACTTGCAAAAACAATGCAGACATTATGTGTGAATTTTTTCTTCATTTTAGAGTCAAGCTGCACTTAATAATTTCCGTAGTTTGATGGAATGAGGCCACAAAGTTTATATTTTTGTGACAGTTCTATTTTTTTTTGTATAGGTGCAGTTTTTATGTGTGGATTAAAAAAATGCCTACTTCTGCTCCTGGTGGTCTGAATTGGTGGGGAAATGAGGGGGAACGTGGTGTATGTTCCACGCTTGCATCCAGTCACTGGGGTTTCTGTTTGTGTCAGATGGAAGTGCAGGCGGAGGAGCATTCAGCAGAGGCTCAGAAAGAGAGGAAGCTGAGAGAGCGTAATGAGCAGTACAGCCGACAGCTGGAGGAGGAGTTGGAAGGGCTTAAGGTAAGTGTGCAAACAAACCGAGCTGAACGTTAACCTGTCCATCCACAGTGTATGCACATCCTTAAAAGTTAAGACTCATAGTTCACACCTGAAGTGTTTGGACAGATGTGTGTTTACTCTGTACTGACACAAAGAGTCTTATTGGTCTTTTTCACACTCCTCTTTCTACACATCTTTACCCCAACCTCACTTCTCTCCATATTCCCACCATACAGATGAAGCAGGCCGGCTCCTCTGCCACCCCAGGCTCAGCAGACCAGAGCCAAGAGGTGGGACGCCTGCGTGGAGACCTGGAGAAGAAAACGCTCCTGTATGAGGAGGAGCTGGCACGAAGAGAAGCCCAGCACAGCACCGAGCTGAAGGCGCTGCGCAAGGAGCTGCGGGATGCTGAGAGCCAGCATCTTGCCCTACAGAAAGAGATCCTGATGCTTAAAGACAAGCTGGACAAGACTCGCCGTGAGAGGTACTCTACCAGTTTATCTCAGCTTATATATCAGTTTTTTCATCTGATTGAACTGAGTCTAAAATCCTGTTTTCCTCATTGTCTTTTCCAGTGATGATTGCATGAGGTAAATACAGTTATGTTAAAAATAGTTCAAGTCCCTGTCTGGTAAAGATGTGTAGTAACTGTGAAGTGCTGTTTCTTTTGAATAGTTAATTTATCATTTCTTAGTTTTTTAGAATTTAAAGGTGCTCTATAATATATTCAGAGCATATTTATGAATCAGAAGTTGTCTGCACACTATTTTCTAACCGGCAGCTAGTAGCTACAGTGCTTACAGCATGAACGGCACTAGCAACAGCAACAGTGCAGACAGAGATAACAGTGTTAACAAGGTGGGAACCGAAGGAAGGGCCTCTATTTGTCCCATGATTAGCGGTAACTGCCATACAAGCGCAGTGCCGAGTGCCAGCTATTAGCTAGCCATTGCATGGATCCACATAAGCATCATTCACACACGGCCGGACCATCTACCACAACAGAATACTGGAAATTGCAGATTACAACACACACGCAGAGGGAGCATGGCTTCATTCGTCGTTCAGGGCGCCATTACTCCCCTGTATCTTTCCAAACAAATCACTGTTGCTGCTATATTCATATTCTGAATGTTGTATAGAGCTCCTTTAATAGTTATGTTGCCCCTAACCCAACCAGAGAATAATACCTTATACAGGTAACCTCCTCCAGGGGTTCCCGAGTACTTTCATCTCTCTGTATTGACCCCCATTTCACAGAAGATGCATCAAGATCACGAGTTCATTTCTAAAGATGAGCACTTGTTTGCTTACCCCTATGAAATGATTGCTTACATAGGTGATGTTATTGCCATTCATTTTAAAATACTTGCCTTTTAAGGCTTGGATGAGAGTTGTTGATGTTTCCTACAGTTGGTCACATTCCTGAGCCATAAAACTGAAGCTGAAGGCAAATATTCCCGTAAGGCAATAACAGTGCTGGCGAGATGATAAATTGTTTACTCATTTACGTGCACTTAATTTAGGGTGTATATCTGAACTGGAATAACATGGACTTAGTTGCTGTGAATTTAAGTAAGACTTTATTTTAATACATTATGTGTGCAGTTTTAAATGGTTAAGTTGAAATAGTTGAATTAGTTTAAAAAAATATTATGTCAAAATGTGCCAGCTCAGATATTAAATACCAAGAAATGAAACTTATTTTTCCGCCGCAGACCCCCTGGTGGGTACTCGGGGGCACCTGATCCCACACTGAGAACCGCTGGTTTAATCAAATTTTAATAAAAACTTGTTTTTGAGGGAAAAGCTTTACAGCTTTGTTTTTGTACCCTGTAGACTAACTTTCCTGCCTGGCGTTACCAACATATTATTCTCTCTGCTTTCTAATTCATTTTTAAACACACAGCTGTATCAGTTTCTAACTGCATTAATGTGTTTGGGCAGAATAATGCGTGTCTGGTTTTAGTACCAGGGCTTTGATTTAGGTTTTGAGGAAATGTGTGGAGATGAAGGGCCCACACACGGATGAAAGTAGGAGGATGGATGAGGCATTCTGATGGAGGTTGACTGAGAGATTGATGAACATTTGATTGTATTTTTATACTTATGTTGTTATAAAACCACTGCATTAGAGTACCTGGTTTGTAAGTTTAATGTAGAGTGGCTGTTGAAAGACCAGTATTTCACTTTAGGAGGCTGGAAGGCAGAAAAATCCTTCCACAAAACCAAAATCTCTAAATAAAGTGCCATTTTTGAAAGACCGAGTTAGTGTTCACGTTAAAATGACAAAGTAAAGAGTCAATATTGGATTTGCAGCTGTGAATTATGGTTAGGGAATAAATGTAAGTTTATACAATGTCACAAAGTTTAACAATCTGTGTGTGTGTGTGTGTGTGTGTGTGTGTGTGTGTGTGTGTGTGTGTGTGTGTGTGTGTGTGTGTGTGTGTGTGTGTGTGTGTGTGTGTGTGTGTGTGTGTGTGTGTGTGTGTGTGTGTTTCCTCCAGCCAAAGCGAGCGGGAAGAGTTTGAAACGGAGTACAAGCAAAAATACGAGAGGGAGAGAATCCTGCTCACTGAAGAAAACAAGAAACTGTCCAGTGAACTGGACAAGGTGAGATTTTTTCTTCTTTTTTTTTGCATTTATGCAAAATAAAGCAAAAACACACATGTTTAAAACAAGTTTGGTTTCTCTTGCTCTCTCTCAATATTTGTGTTTTTCTGTCTTGCCTTCTCAGCTTTTTAGTGGTCTGTTTATCTCTCTTAAACACACATCCATACACACGCAAATAAAACCACAATTCCCTAACTCCAGGTAACCCCACACGGCCGGCCCAAACCCTTTCATCACATTCCTCCCTCCACCCCCTCTCTCCAAGCTATGCCAAAGAAATCACTGTTCAATATCCCCCCATAAAAACACCCTGTAGCCTCCTACACAGTCGGATGGAATGACTCTCTGGATCGCGCTCTATTGACTTTGGAAATAGCTCTTGAAAGTTCAAAAAGGCTCCCAATTTAAACAGTGTCTTAGAAGTGGGAGGCATTTTGACATATAGAGTAAAATGTCCGAGTGTTGTTTTTAAAGTCTGCAGCTGATAAGATGGAAAATATCTTGATGAAATAGAGACAATGTGGATGTGGGTGCCACTGGAATGATAGCACATGTCACTCTAGTTATTTAATGTATTATTCTGTTATTTCACATTCTGAAAAATTATATTTATAAAAGCTGAAGCACTCAGGACAGATTAGATCTGTCTGTATGATTTGCTTCTTTGCACAAAACAGTTCTCCAATGCATTTGGAGTGTGTGGAAATATTATTGTTTGACCAGTCTTATCTTTCAAAGGAGGCACTGAATTTCAGCTCTGTTTGCTTAGTGGCTAAATCAAGTCGCTTCATCTTCAATTAAAATAAGTCTTTCTGTGAGTGTTTCCAGTAGAGGAGAGCGAGCAGGCAAACCTCTGAAGTTTAATTTTCACTCCAGACTATCTCAAATTGGTTATGAATGTAGGGCCTTACCAAATAGTTTGAAGCTTCAGACATAATGTTGATATTCGAATTCTAAAGCAACATCCGAATGACTTTTTTTTTTGGATGTCTGTTCATTCTGTTTAAACCCAATATTTCTGCACAGTTGCAGGTAAAGACTGGGCTACACTTATATTAGTATTCCACTGTTTGTACAAGCAGATTCCAGTGGTGGCTGGGTAGGATTGTTTCCGACCCATGTGATCCAAACATGTTCATTAAATCCAGAGTGTTGTAAAGTCTAAAAGTCAAACTTTATTGAGGAGTTATAAATTGTACCATTTCCCAAAATTCACAACATGTTTTTTATCAGAAATGTTCTGCTTGACTTTATATTACATTTGTTGGTGTCAAGCATTTCAAAACCTACATTTTTACTGCAGTCAAAAACTGTTGGCTCTCCTGCTTGCTGCACACAAAGAAGACCTGCACCTGTATTAACAGGGCGGTCTAACTGCAACTAACTTGTTTGAAGATTTATTTTTTTAAGATGTCAGTGTCTTAAAATGTGATGACAGACATTTGAATCAATTGGAAAACCTCAATAGAAGTCTTGAATGGAGAAAAAAAAGACATTTGGTACAGCCCTGAATGACTGTGGAGTAATAATGCAGAAAGAGAAGCTCTGCTGTGTGTGTAGAAATTAAATGGAGCTTCAGATTTAGTGCCTCTTACAAGATTTTTTCATTTTCTTGTCAGAAGTCTCTGTTACTTTTTGTTTTTAAGTCTTGTCTGTATGCGTCTTCCAAATTGGATTCAGCAAACCATCTTAACTCCACAAACTTGACAGCTGCAGAACTCTCAGCCTGTATGACACTCTACCAAGTGAGCTAGAGGTCGCCCTGGCAGTTATGTATTTAAACTTCAGCTCACATGACAGACCTGCGGCTTTTTTCATACAAAGACGTTCTTGCATGAGGCCCATTGTATCATATATATATGTTCATCTTTTTTATTGCCCTCATGTAGCTGACACAGTAGGTTAGCTTAATAGCTACATTCGTGATTTACTATGATTTCCTTGTGTTTGATGGTCATCTCCATTGTTCGTCACATCTGCACATGGGGTTATCATTTTTAAACATGATCCACATTTAGTCAAACTTGTCTAAAGCTAACAGTTCAATTCTTAACTTATTGTGCTAGAGATGTTTCTATTGTTCACTCAAATCCCCCCTCAACGATTTTATATATCTCAAACTACAGCGTGCACTGTGATAGTGATGTGGCGTGTTGTGTGTGTTCCTATTAGCAACCCCACACTGCTGTTTCACTGAGAGCCCATTACAGAACGACGCATGTGTCATTTAGAGAGCTCTTACCTAAAGAGTTACAGCACTTGCTGAAAAAGCCAGTATTTATTTTGTCCCGTGTTTATGTTTATTTCAGCGACTCTCGGCCTTTTCCAGCAATATTATTTTACGACCCTGACTCTCCTCACAGATATTCCAAACATTCATTGGCAACCAGCTCCAGGATTGGACAGCAATTGCAAAACAATATGAAATCACTGTCTTAGCTTGCACATTACATCACAGTCTTGACAGTTGCAATACACCAAAAAAATGTGCTCGCAAAGTGGGTACTTAAGCAAACAATAGGGCAGTTTGAGACTTGTAATGATGTCACCATGGCTACGTCTTCACACAGCTCTTATATTAAAGGATCCAGGGAAACTTTAGAGATTAATCACCCTTCTTGTTTCTGTGTAGGTGCTCGTGTGTGTCCACATACCTCCCTCGTAGCACTTGAGTCGAATATGTGGTTGAGTGTCTGGGAGTTGACTCATAAAAACCGTCATAACCTTCAACAACACAGTGATTCCTTTTCCATATTTTAGCAGTCGTCACGTTCATGGCATACACACATACACTCCCATGAGCACCTTTACTAGTAGTTACACGGCAACATAACCTCATTACACAGTAGTACAGATTTCTAATGTAATGTCATGGTGTCTATATATTTTCATATATATGTGTATCAATCTATTTAACAGGTACTACTTCCTAATGACAGCTTTACGACTCAGCGCTTTTTAGTATGATGTTTAATATGATCTGTTTTCTTTGCTTGTGTGTATGCGCTTATTCCCTCAGCTGACCAGCATGTTTGAGAAGGTGAGCAGCTCCAACAGACAGCTGGAGGATGAGATGAGGGAGCTGGCTGACAAAAAGGAGAGTGTAGCTCACTGGGAGGCGCAGATCACGGAAATCATCCAATGGTGAGACATGCACAGAGGAACTTTCTCAAATATCCTAAACACTTGCTGAGGCATATACTTTCCCCATTGATGCTATAGCATAACGTGAGAGACGGCTGTATTCAGTCCCTCTCACACACACACACACACACACACACACACACACACACACACACACACACACACACACTCCCATGTTGTAGTTCTGTATTGAGTTTCTCCATACAGTATAACTGCAGCATTTCTCACATGCCTCTGAAGATCTTAGAGCTACTTGACCCTCCCTTCCTCTCAGATCACTTCCCAGTGCAGCTGACACCTCGCCAGCTGCTCGGCTTCCCTCTGTTGGACAAGCCTGCAGTCCGCACATAGCACACATACCACACACACACACAGGATACATCCATCCAGACACAGGAACACACATACACCAATGCACACGCTCACATTCCAAACATGAACGTACAAATGTTGAGTCTGGAATGCAATTTTGGAAGAATGTAGTGATTAATGTTGCCCTCTGGTGGAGATACTGTGCTACTGCAGTGGATAAACCAGGAAACAGGATCCCTCAGAGGGTGAAATATTAGTATGTAGTCTTTTTTATTAAGATCTTTGGTTGTTATTTTTGTCGTTCTGAGATTTGATTAGGAAAATTATGTACAACTTCCCTTTGTATGCATGTGATAGTCAGTGTATATTCGAGTTGGGGTCATCTTGAGTTTATGCTCTTAATACTCAGTGTTAATTCCACCTCAGTGTTGGGGATTAGTGATGTGTCCAGAGCTGCCTGCAGCCTGAACATGTGTCCGTATCTGTTTGTGTTTGTGCGTGTGTGAAGTTAATGACGTGGAATTGATGGTAAGACCGCTTTGAGGTCACAGCACCTAAAGAGCAAACAAATGGTGTCATGTTTTCCTAAAAAGCAGTGTTTACGTGATGTGTGTGTGTTTGTTTTTTACTTCTCTGCCATAGAATGTTTATAGAAAGGTTGAAATACACAAGTTGTAAGTGATGGGATTCTGCTGAAATTACTTATTTTTCCAACTGTCAGAACAGTTACTTGGTCCAGTTGTAGACATTTAGTACTTATTTGTATTTCTTTTAAACATGTTTGCGTGGACAGTAATGCAAATATGTGTTTGTGTTTGTTGCAGGGTGAGTGACGAGAAGGATGCTCGGGGCTACCTGCAGGCTCTGGCCACTAAGATGACAGAAGAGCTGGAGGGACTGAGAAACACCAGCCTGGGAGCAAGAGCGACGGTAAAATACACACACATACAAACACTGTTTTAAACACCTGTAAATGCTGTTAAGTCAAATGAAATTTCTGTGTGTTATTGAGTTGCTGTCTGTAACTTAAAACTGTGAAATCAGTGTATTTGACATGCATGCATTTATTTATTTTTCTAATATCATGATGAATGTTAAGTAAGCTGAAGTCTTGTATGGCATTCTTTTTCAATGACAAACACCTTCAAAGTATAGTAATAGGGGTAATAGAACAGCATTATCACAGGTTGCCTGATCTCTGTTTCAGGATATGCCATGGAAGATGCGGCGCTTCGCCAAGCTGGACATGTCGGCCCGTCTCGAACTGCAGTCGGCCCTGGACGCTGAGATCAGAGCCAAGCAGGGCATCCAGGACGAACTGAACAAGGTCAAGGCCAACAACATGTCCACAGAATGGTATGGATACTTCATGTCAAAAGTGACAGTTAAAGGGGCAATAAGCGAAATACATCATTTCTAGATTGAAGGAATTGAAAAATTGCTATGTGAAGAACTAGAGGTGTAATTTCATCTGGAGTATAGCATGACCTCACACACCCTCTCTCTCTGTTGATCTCCAGCCCATTGTTTTCAAAGCCGGTCCGGCTGCGCGTTCATGTGAACGCGCCCCCCCTCAGAGCCCTTGGCCCTCCCTCCCTATAAAAGGCTACAGCCAGTGAGCAGTGGCAGCGCGTATTTTCAAAGTGAAATTGCATAGTCAAATGTCTGTTTTAATTAGTGTTACAGTAACGTTAGGCACATGTCGCTATGTCGATTCAATTAAATTTAATGTTACAATTGTAGCATGGGTTAATGCAGAGCTTGAGTTATTAGCGGCTCGGTCCCAGCAATGGGTCAGGCGTTACGGTTGTGTTAGGTGAGTAGCCCGGCAGCCCAGCTAACATTTGCAATTAGCATTGCAAAATGTAGCCCAGTGGGCAGTCTGGAGGGCTGCATTTAGCTATTCCCCTGCCTACTTCAATGATGATGGTACCTGTAATAAATGTAATATATTTGCTGAGATGGAGGCGAGGCTCAGTGACTAGAGGAGCTGGTAGAAGCGCTCCATAGCTGTAAGTTACTCCAGTTGCCATAGTAGCTCTAGTGCTAACTCCGGGAGCTAAGCTAACATTCCTGCTCTTCTGCATGAGCCGGAGTCGTGAGCCACGGAGAAGAGTAGGAACGTTTAGCGTGGCAGCCGACTAGTGCTAACGCTATCAGGAAAGCAGGGAAATGGCTAAACACAGCAGAGATTGAGAGTGAGTGAAAGACATCGCTAACTGCTAACTGGAGCTAAACTAAGTTGGCTGTTTAGGTTTTATTTCCTCGCCCCTGTGGCGAGTGAATCTGCCTGTAGTGAAACCGGGGCTAACCAGTGCTTACTCCTCAGGCTCTACTTCACTCAGCTGCCAGCACAGCCAGTTAGCCCCCACTAGCTTCCCAGCTAACGTTAGCCCCAACTCTCCGTTTGGATCCAACCGGAGCACCGAGCCCTGGTTTGTTATTCAGGTTAATGTGGGAAGAAGCAGCGGGTATATTAGGCAGCTGAGTGAAGCTGAGTGAAGTGGAGCCTGCGGAAGAAACACCGGGACCATCTGTATGGAATAGTCTGTGGAGAACCTGCGGTGCTCGGCTGCACAAACGAGGCTGGTGGGGGTTGGAGAGCAGAGGTAGAGGGAGGTGTGGCTCATGATACACTTTGTTTTGGTCTACAGGCAGTGCACAACAGCAAACCTAGCGGTGAAACGATTTCGCTTTTTGCCCCTTTAACTTTTCACTTTTTTTTTTTTTTTTTTTTTCAAAAATTCTTGACAAACCTCTGGATAATATGTGATGCATTATTGTCTCCTATTCACCAGCAAACTGCAGGAAGTGGAAAGTAAAAACCAGGAGTTGCTGGCTGAGATTGACAGACTGAAGAAAGAGACAGAGGAGCTGCGGCTACGAAGGGGTACGACTGAGAATATATTAAAAGACCTCTCTGCTGTCTTGTCAGTCACTGAAACACGCAAAGAATGACGTGGCAAAAATTGTCACGAGGGACATCAGTGTTAATATATAATGTCTTTAACTGATGCAGACAAAAGGGCACTTTTGCTTTTGTTATTAATTAATTTCACTCACAGTGGTCTTTGCAAACTTGTATTTTAAGTTCTCTTTCTTTCAAAACCATATGGGGTGATACATTTTCATGCATTTAAATGTTCAGTTTCTTTCTACACATTAAGTGCCAAAGGTTGAATCAACAATGAACACTCAAACTTTTTATTGCGATTATCACTGTAAAAGAGGGATACCTACAACCAGGGTCACATATTAGGAGGTTTTACGTCAGCAGCCATATTTGTGAAATAAAGTCATGTGCTATGTACATGAAAATGTATTGTTACTGAGGTCACAGGAACACCCCCCACTTCTTAGAAACAGTCCTGTGACTCATTTTGTTTAAGTCACCCTTTGATGTTTTAAAATCACGTACTTAACCAGTATTGTGTTATTTGTTCTGTGTCTGTAGGTGTCAAGCACCAGGATTCCCAGAATTCCTTCTTGGCTTTTCTCAACGCCCCCACCTCAGCACTCGACCAGTTTGATGTAAGTATTCAAGACAAAAATCCTTATAGGGGCTTATTTAAATAGAGCTGGTGTGAGCAACCACACATCTGTCTGGAATTAAAGATTTGAAATCTATGGTCATAAACAACTTGAAATTCATAAATCTGTAGTTCATAAAATTCTATCTGTGCTTTTTCTTCATGCCTTTATGGTTTCTTTTTATGCACATTAATTTTCCAAGATCTTTATTTTTGTTTTATCTTTTTATTTATTTCCTTGCTTCATTCTCTGGTACACCAGGACTCTTATTCCTCATCCTCATCTTCTTTAATTGAGTTTTGGGAAGACGTAAGTTTCTCTTGGTTAGGCGGAGGTCCATGTGTGTGTGTGTGTGTGTGTAACATTAGCTGTATGCTGTAGGAATCTGAGCATTTTATTAGCTGAGAAGACGAAGAAGAAGTGTAGATTTGTGTATCCATATTGTGTGTGCCTGTGCATTAATGTAACTGTGAAGAAGAGCAGAGCCACTGCAAAAAAAGGTCAGTCCTGGCATCTAAAAAAAAAAAAAGTCTAAATCCTATTGATCTTAATGCAAATGGAAAAATACATGGAATGAGATGAATTCATTTGCCTCTAATGCAGATGAATTAATTCACTTCTAGTGCATACACTTGTTAAGATAGATAATTTTGCAGTGCTGCCCTTGTATTCAGTTGCTTGCTAGTCCTTGTAGGCTAGTGGGCTATTTGAATGGCTCTACCTTGGCTTTTTGGTGCTAGAACTTGGGTTAAAGAGAACGACATATTGCTCAGTAAATATTTTTAAATCCTTTATTTACCCCCTCATCCTTTGTTTATCAGTTGTTGTTTTTTAGCCAGAAAGAAAACTTAAGTTGTCTCTGTGCTCCATACTGACTTTCCCAGCTACCTTCCCATTATCATTTGTATTTTTTCCATTTGCACCCATCCTCCTTCTCCAGTCTCTGTCCTCAATTTCACCCTTGTGGACAGTATTCTAATACTTGTACCCCAGGTGGTGCTTGTGCAGTTGCCAGGGAGCATGTGGAAAGCTCAACTAATTAACTCAACTGAACTAAGCATATTAAACTGTAGAAAGTGTGATTTAATTGTAGAATTACATCCACATATTTGTGTTATGGAGAGAAATAAGTGGCCAAATATGATTACAAATTAGTGTGCGCTTCACTAAATTTAAAGTAACAAGGAAACTGCTCATCAACCTTAATCAGTTGAAGTATATGAATCCTGTGTGTTGCAGTTGTGAGTACATGAAAGCTAGTAAGCAAGCTAGCAGAGAAGTTAAAACAGTTAGCTAAAAGTAATGGATAAACTGTTGATATAGCGAGCTAAAAGTAATGAATAAATTGTTGATAAAGTTAGCTAAAAGTAATGGATGAATTGTCGATATAGCTGGCTAAAATTAATGGATAAATTATTGATATGGTTAGCGAAAAGTAATGGATAAACTGTTGATATAGCTAGCTAAAAGTAATGGATAAGCTGTTGACATATAAGCTAAATGTAATGGATAAACTGTTGATAAAGTTAGCTAAAGGTAATGGATAAATTGTTGATATAGCTAGTTAAAAGTAATGAAAACTATTTTGTAAAGTTAGCTAAAAGCAATTGATAAACACTCAGTAGGCTATAGTTAGGTTAAAGAAATGAATTAACAGCTCATATAGCCAGAGGTAACAGATAAATAGTCAATTAGCTAAAAGTGATGAATAATCATCAGTAAACGTAGATAAATTGAAAGTAATGGATAAACAGTTTTGAAATAGATTGTAGAAATGAATAAACGGCTCACAGAGTTAGCCATAAGTGGATAAAGAGACTAAATACTTAACTTTAGCTAAAAGAGGATGACTGGCTGTATGTAAGTTATACAGTATAGAAAATACGAAACAATATCCATGTATGTATTGTTAATAGTGTTAATAAAGAACAAAGGCTGGGAACCACACTGATCTAATGTAATACAGGCCGATATCACCATTTTCATGTTTCTCCCTCAGTCTGTTTAACTATGTGTTTTCAACTCTGTTAGACAGCCTTTCTGATATTCACTCATCTCTCTGTCTCTGCCACTCTCTGCCTCTCCTGCCACTGAAGCGCTCGCCATCCGTTGGCCCAGCTAGCAAAGGCAGACGTGTAAGCACCATAACTGCGCTCTGTGATCTCATTGAGCCTTTCTAAATATGCTGTCTTGTCACGGTGGTGTTTAATTTGTGTGTGCATTTTCTTTTGTATGTTTTCCGTGGCTGTCTGATTGCATGGCAGGGGTTCTGAAAAATGTTTTTTGGTATCTGTGTTGTGTTGTCAAGGCATTAATGTGTTGGAGTTTCCATATTTTAATTAAGTGGGGTATTGCTATGTGTGCTGCCTGTGTGCATTGTGTCAGTGTGTTTTTTCTCTTTATTCTTCTGTGTAGCTTTGTGAATGGCCATGCATGGTGTATGGTGTATGCTTCTGGTGTGATGTGTTCCCATGTGTTATAATACATGGGGTGTAAAGCTGTGGTCAGTTTTCCTCTGTAGCTTTGAAAGTCCAGTGGATATGGCCACATATCTTGATCACAGTATGTGTGTACAAGCTGTTTTTCAATTGTGTATTTTGGCACTTGCTCCCTCTCTCTAAGCATGGGTGCTGCATATTGTTCTTTGGATTGTTTTGTTTAACTAACACTCTACTCCTTTCCCTCTGTTTCCTTCCCTTCTTCCTCATCTTCCTCCATCCATCTGCCTCATCACCTCTTTGTTCCTCTTCGTTTCTCATCCTGCTCTCCTCTTCCCTTCCTCATTATCTTCTTTTATACTTCCATCTCCGTCTTGTTATCCCTCCTTTCTCACATATCCCGTCTTTCTTGTTCCTGTGTCCTCTCGTGCTCCTCCACCCTACCTCTCTCTCTTCAGGTGGACTCTATGGATAACTTCACCCCCTCCAACACTCCATCCCGGGAAGATGATCCTAAATCCCATCTCAAGTCCCGCTCGCGGTCACCCTCCATGGCTAGTGATATGGAACCCATAGAGGTTAGACAGTCCCTTAGTCTGGGGATGTTTTTTTATAGACACTGGTGTCTTACCAGCAAGATAGATGTAGATGTCCGAGTACAAGAGGACTTTGGTCAGCTGCAATTTCCCACCCTATCACGAGTTAGAAATCCTGGTTGGGATTTTTTGATTTAGAAGATCTGCATAGGAACAATTAAGATTACCAGACTAGTCTGGCATCAGGAGCTTCTCTCTGAACATGGCATCTCTATGTCTGGCATGCCAAGGAACAAGAAAAAAAATGCAACTTTTCCTCATGCTAATTCAATTGACATTTTTTCAATGAAGGATCAGTTGAGTGTTACTCAGAGCAACTGACAATACTGAGTTTGTCAAATGGGTCAGCCCTTGTGAATTGTAAGTAATTCAACTATGGAGAAATGTGAGCCGTGGAGCTAAGAGAATGAGAGCATTGAGACCAGCGGTAGGCTCCAATTTAACTAAACTTGGTGTGTTCTTAGATTGCTGTTTAATATGGTGCTGCAAGTAAATGCCAGTGTCCTCATTGGGACTAGTGTTGCTAGTATAGCCAAGGTGGGAGCAGATATGACTCACAAAATAAGAAGTAATAATGTTATCCTAAAGCTAGTTGAACTAAGTTTTGATCACAAAATTAGTACACAATGGTGATGAATGTAAAATAGATATTACCAGTTTTTACTTCGTCACCCCCATCCTTACTCTGACTTAACTCACAGAATGTTTTGTCTTAACTGTTTCTTCTTGGGAATCTTTGGCCTAGGTGACTTTTAACCAAGTTTTTTGTCACTCATGCATCTCGCAAAAGCACAGCCAAGGTTCACTGTCTCGCTGTTTGATGTTTTTGTGTGTTCTGCCATGCAGTTGATAGACCATCCTCCCCGTACAGTCCAGACCCCCACCATGCGCTCAGGAGGGTACGGTAGTATTGGACGCTCCTCTCCTAAGGTAGGACACTTTTCTGAAGGATCACACTTCATTGTTCAACCTTGCCACAACAGACTTCATGTTATATTAGTAACCACTGACTATGTCTTTCTTGCTCATTCATGCACTCCACAGCCCAAAGCACATCAGTTTGTGGTGAAGTCATTCAGCACGCCCACTAAGTGTAACCAGTGCACTTCCCTCATGGTGGGGCTCATACGTCAAGGCTGTACCTGTGAAGGTAAGGACAGGGATAAGGGAAGGTGATGAAAGAGGATGGTGCAGGAAAATACAGTAGATGAAATCTTAACTTCTGAACTGTGTTCTGCCAACTCTGATTTAACCCACACACACTGTCAAATCTTTGAATTCAGTGATTTCAGTTTATATTATTCTCATGTTAAAGGCGTATCCCCCAAATAATCATTTGTATATCAATTACTCACCCCATTGTATGTTAAATTAATGAAGAAAACTTTGTTTTTCTTGCATGCCTACATGGTGACCGAAGAATCCAAAACTGAAGAAATTAGTTAACTGGGTTGGCGTTTAATTTAAAAAAAAAAAAAAAACAACTACATCAAAACATCAGTTTACAAACTCTCACACAACTTGAGTAGCATAACCAAAGTCTCATTTATCCAGTGGCATACTTAGTACTTTCCAAACACATGCATTTAAATGCATACTTAGAGAAGTAGTGCACAGAGGCAAACGCGTGCATTTGATGCCTGTATTTTAAGTAATAGGCTTTTAGGGTTAGGGTTTGGGAAGTACTGACCATACGACTTTGAAAGTGAGGCTTGGATTATGCTGCTCAAGTTGTTAGAGTTGTAAACTGATGTTTTTTTATATACTTTTGTTGTGGTTAAATGCAGATCCCATGTACTTCAATTCATCAAGAATTTTCTCAGTTTATGGATTCTTCGTTAACCGTGGTGGCATGTGAGAAAAACAGTGTTTTCTTCACAAGTTCAAGGTAACACAGGATGACTTACTTATATACAAATGGTCACTTTGGGGGCAAAGTATTCCTTTAAAGTGAATAAATATCCATGGAACTTGAACATCAAAACTACAAAGCTAGCCTGCCTTATTAATTTTAAAATCTGATACTCTACTGGACCAGTCAAACATCTCATTTGTCTCCATTTTGTCCCCGTCTCTCTCCTTGTCCAGTGTGTAACTTCTCCTGCCATGTAACATGTGCGGACAAGGCTCCGGCTGTGTGTCCTGTGCCCCAGGACCAGACCAAGGGCCCGCTGGGTATCGACCCTCAGAGGGGTATTGGTACTGCGTATGAAGGGCACGTCAGGGTGAGTGAGACTGACAAAAGCCCTGGTTGTCTCTGGCCCCAGTTAGTGAATTGTTGAATTGAATAGTCAGTCGAAAACAATGCAGATGTTTTCTGACCATGAGACAAGCCCCTGTTCCTGAGTTGTTTACTTCATGTGAAACCAAATAAACTTTTACTCTCCCCGCTTTCTTCCCAAATTCACACAAAGGTAAACATGAACTAAAGCTTTTGGTGAAAATTTGGATTTGAGGTTTCTAACAGAATCATAACAGCTTACACTCGAGCACAGATGCCCCAAGTGTGGAATTCAATCTGAATCAGCCACTTTCACCTATTACAGAGTAGAGGATATTTTAACTACTCAAACATGTGTTTGTGTCTGTCCTAGGTGCCCAAACCGACAGGGGTGAAGAAGGGTTGGCAGAGGGCTATGGCTGTGGTGTGTGACTTCAAACTGTTCCTCTATGAACTGGGAGAAGGGAAAGCCACGCAACCAAGTGTAGTAGTCAGCCAAGTTATAGATATGAGGTAAGAGAGGTGTAGAAACTTTTCAGAGTGATTTATAAATACTGTACTTACTTAGGTTTCCTCTAAATATCCTTAATATTCAGCTGCGTCATCAGTCTGAAATAGTTTACTGTGCAGTGCAATCAAACAGCAGCACAAGGAAGATGTTAAAATACTGTGAAATATGATGAAGAAAAACAGCAAATCATCTCATATGAGAAGCTGAAATGAGAGAATATTTGGCAATTATGCATAAAAAAATGAATGAAGTGATTAATCGTATGCCAGTTGCATGTCTAATCTTTGATCACATTCGTGTCATTCAGGGATGAAGAGTTTTCAGTCAGTTCTGTCCTGGCCTCTGATGTCATCCACGCCAGCCGCAAAGACATCCCCTGTATATTCAGAGTGAGTTTCAAAACAATCTAAACACCCCTAAATTCTGAAATACTATTCAACATCTAATGTGTCACCTGTCCCTGTTTTCTCTTCAGGTGACAGCGTCCCAGCTCTCCCCCTCCAGCAATCACAAGCCCTCCATTCTGATCCTGGCCGACAGTGATCAGGAGAGGAACAAGTGGGTGGGCCTCCTTAACGAGCTCCACCGCATCCTCAAGAAGAACAAGCTCAAGGAGCGCTTCGTCTACGTTCCCAAGGAGGCTTATGACAGCACCCTGCCGCTCATCAAGACGACACAGTCTGCTGCTATCATAGGTGGGCCTTCAACACTCAGAAAACACAGAGTACTACAAGAGCTATTATAGGAAGCAATTCAGATATGTCGTTGCTGATCAGGATCCCAGATGTACATACTCTCCTTTTATCATCTGATCTCTATGCAGTCATTATCTCAACAAGAGATAGTTCCTTCTCTGTGCATCTGCAGCCGAGTGTAGTTGTTCCAGGTTAAGCTATTTTCACAGAAAGCTAATTAGATCAGATCGGCAGCATGATTTTTTATCATGTTATGATAATAGAAACTATTAAACTGGAACATCCTCTGCACAGAATGTCCTTTTCTGTCCCCTTACTGGCATTCAAACGGCTGTCTTGCTTCATTTGCTTTGCCCTCAGATCATGAGCGTGTCGCCCTGGGCAACGAGGAAGGCCTTTTTGTCATCCATGTCACCAAAGATGGTAAGACTCACTTTTTAAGAATGTGTTATGTGTTCTTGTTCACTTGGTTCAATGACCTGTTTTTATATCACTCTCAAAACCTGTTTCTACTTCTCACTTACTTTCACCACTTGCTTTCCCGCCCCTCCTTACTCCCGTCTTCTCCCTCCATCCTCAGAAATAATTCGGGTGGGGGACAACAAAAAGGTGCACCACATCGACCTGATTCCCCAGGAGCAGCTGCTGGCGGTCATCTCCGGCAGGAACCGTCATGTCCGTCTCTTCCCCACGCAGGCCTTGGACGGCCGCGAGACCGAGTCCTACAAGCTTGCTGAGACAAAGGGCTGTCAGACCATTGTCTCCGGCCCCGTCCGCAACGGCTCGCTCACCTGCCTCTGCGTGGCCATGAAGAGACAAATCATATGTTACGAGGTCAGAAAACACTGTTTATTAGACAGTAGAGCAGCCCTCCATATAATAATTTATTTCAAGCTCACTTCAGTGCTGTGTTATTTTGTTCCTTTAATCTCATTCATATTATTTGCCCCCTCCAGGTGAATAAGAGTAAAGCACGTCACCGTCGGCTGCGGGAGCTACAGGCCCCAGGGCCCGTTCAGTGGATGGGTCTGCTCAGCGAGCGTCTTTATGTTGGGTATCAGTCTGGCTTCACCCGCTACAGGTACTCCACCTGTTAACTGACTGATCTAAATACAGTGGAGATGTTCCTGTAATGGCTTTTTATGTCTGTTTGTGTTGTATACCTCTGAAACTGCTGTCATTTGTTTATTACCATTTACTCCCTGCTGAAATTAATAATACTGTGTAAATGTCATTACTTTTTTTATTAAATAATGTTAACATAATAAATCTAACTTTGGGGTGACCCCCTCAGTGTCCATGGCGACATGTCCCCAGTCAGCCTGCTCCACCACGAGGACCACACCCTGGCCTTCATCCCCCAGCAGGGCCTGGACGCCCTCTGCGCCGTGGAGATTTCCAGCAAGGAGCTGCTGCTGTGCTTCAGCGCCATCGGAGTATATGTGGACTCCCAGGGCCGCAGGTCACGTCAGCAGGAGCTGATGTGGCCAGCTGTTCCCAACTCTGCCTGTGAGTGCAGGATTTAATGTGACTTTATATTGGTGTTGCAATGAGGAGGCAGGTTTAGAAACACATTATGTTTTCTTTTGCCCAGGCTACAACGCCCCCTACCTGTCGGTGTACAGTGAGAACGCTGTTGATGTGTTTGATGTCAACACCATGGAGTGGATCCAGACCATCCCTCTCAAGAAGGTCAGTGCTGTGGAGTGAATATGACCAAAGCTTCAGCAGCAGTGGAGTGTCAAGTAGACACTAGTCAGCTAGAGGCATCTCTGGCTCCACCTGGTGGAATAGATAAATAAATCCTGTTTGCCCCCGTCACCATAGTAACCTGACTTATTCTTCTGATTTCCACCCTGCTGTATTAATAGATTAATAAGTTCCAGATTTTGATGTTTGGTTTTTTGTTTTTTTTTGGTTTTTTTTTTACAGTAAATCTTCTAGAATAAAACACATGATGACTGATCAGAAATCCGTTTCAGAAAATGAAATACTAATAGATTTCTCTGCTTCCTTCAGGTGCGACCTCTGAACGTTGATGGCTCTCTGAACCTGCTGGGACTGGAAACAGTCCGGCTTATCTACTTTAGAAACAAGATGGCCGGTAAGAACTCCTAAATTGATTGTGTGAAGTATCACATGACTTCAAAACTACCAAAATGTCCAGAATGACACAATATAAGCTTTATTCTACTGCAGTGCTATATGCTGGGTTTTATCTGACTGTCGCTCTCTATCACAGTTTCCATAGTTAGCTCCAGCAGGATATATCACTGCAGTAATCACTGCAGGTCTTTTGTCACTGAGTAACCTCTTCACTGCTCTTTGGACATTTTGTAGAACAGAAACAACTTGAGTAACAGTGAAAAGTTTGACATTCCATTCTCAACCACCAAAGTAAATTTTGCAACACTTTGTAGTCTATCATGCAAACATGCCTGTGGCTTTGCTGTGATCTTCCAGAGGGTGACGAGCTGGTCGTCCCAGAGACGTCAGACAACAGTAGGAAGCAGATGGTTCGCAGCATGAACAACAAGAGGCGCTTCTCCTTCAGGGTGCCTGAGGAAGAGCGACTGCAGCAGAGGAGGTAGGTAACCTGCAGCACGAGGCAGCACCTCCACTGCACAGAGGATCATACTTGCTGTCTACTACTTGAGATTATAGCAGTTTTACTAAATATTTTTCACAGGTTGTCTTGACGATTGTCTATATTTTAGCAATTCTCTTGCCAGGTTACATCTCAGCTTCTTGTGCATCCTCTGTGTTTTTCTATTTTTTTATCTTGACTTTCCTCCCTGTCCATGTTTTCATGTGGAATTTCATAACTTTTTAAGTGGTATTTCTCCTGGAGCAATTAGCAACACTACTGGCACCACACCTTTCGAGTGTTTTTTCTTAAAAAAAAAAAAGCATAGACTCATCATGCATTTGTTGGGAGTAGGAGCTAATCATTTTCAACAATGTAGAATCAACACTAAAATCATCAAATACACTCGCTTGCACAACTGCATTCTCATTAAAGAGCATGCGGGGGAGCCAAAACCAATATTACATGATGTAGATGTTTGTCAGTAGTCGAAAAACCAAATGGAAAGCAATTTACAGCAACATTGTGCCTGTTGCCCTGAAGGTACAATTCATGGTTAATGGAGGAGAGCACCAGATGAGTGGGCGACTAAAGCCACATTTTAGTTTCACTCAGCCGGACGCTCTGCACTGCTGCACTCAGTCTGTTCCAGTCTCTTTGTTACTCTAAACCTTTCTGTGCCTTCGCTCATCTGCTGTGTGTGTGTGTGTGTGTGTGTGTGTGTGTGTGTGTGTGTGTGTGTGTGTGTGTGTGTGTGTGTGTGTGTTTCCAGAGAGATGCTGCGAGATCCAGAGATGAGGAACAAGCTGATCTCCAACCCCACCAACTTCAACCACGTGGCTCACATGGGACCAGGAGACGGGATCCAGATCCTTAAAGACCTGCCCATGGTAGATACACATATACACACCTTTAAAGACTTGTGTTAGCAGACTGGTGTGTTCTGTAGAAAATGCATAAACACAAGTTAAAACCACACAGGATAATAGAACAAGTATACACACAGAGGCAAACAGACATATACATGTACATATTGAAACAGACACATATAGACCATGTGAGCTTTGTGTGTTTGCAGACCTGCTTCTACAGAACCAGCACCCCCCCTTCATCCTCTGTCCTCCACTATCTACTGTAGCATGCCAACACTGGGATAAGAGCAGACAGAGATGCACAGTTTCCAGTTTATTTCCTGTTTTATAAACTAACCTGTAGGATTAATTGAATAATGTAACGAACGTCTTCACCCTCATGTTCCCCATCCTCTAAAGTTGACTCATGTCACTCCTCCTGACCGCCTGTGTGTTTATAGAGGCCAAGCATGCATGTCTGTCTGCCTGAATCTCAGTGGCCAATCACACGAGGGCCACATATGTATTGAGCTGTGTGAGCATGTAGTGTGTATCACTGCACCCTCCTCACTCCTATCCCCTGCACTGCACTCTGTGTGTGTGTGTGTGTGTGTGTGTGTGTGTGTGTGTTTGCTCTGTGTGTGTTTAAACCAGAACGTCCGTGTTCAGGAGAGCCGCGCGGGCTTCAGTGGTTCAGTCAGCATCCCCTCAATCACCAAGAACCGGGGCGAGCCGGGCCGTTCCATGAGCGCCAGCAGCGGACTGGGCATACGTGAGTAACAGCAATCCTCTCAGAGCCACTGTATCAGACTCCATCCCTGCAGCAGGAACCATCATGTTCGGTGCTTCTCTCTGACGTCCTCCTCTTTTTTCCAGGCTCATCCTCCCAGAACGGCAGCGCTCTCCGCAGGGAGCTGTCAGGAGGGAGCTACGGATCCAAGCGGCAGACCATGACCTCTCCATCTGAGAGCTCCCTGTCCTCTGGAGGAGGCATGGACTGTGGTGATGCTCCTCTCTCACAGTTTGACAGAGAGGTCAGTAAATACATAGACACTGAACATACAGCTTCATGTGCGGTTGACTGTAAATAATGTCATGTAAAAGACGGATGGTTTAAACTACTAATCTTGTATTAATTGCACACTAATGTTTGTACTAACTGTTGGTTCAAATCAGGGCAAATCTGCCATTTTATAGATGTGACTACAGAGTTAATGTCAGCCCAACATCAGCTTTGTATGAACAAATCCAAATGCAGATGATGATTGTTTCCTTGCCATGCGATTGTAGAAGCTAGACGTGAAGTTACCAGATATTTAAAAAGCGATCACATTGTTCCCCATTGAAAGAACTCCTCCCTCTATCCCATCCGTCACAAACATCCCGGCCTCTGGGTGCAGGCCTCTCACCTCATCCCACCTCTCCGACTGATTGGTTAGCTCCCTGTTATAGTGAACGCAGTCAGCTCGCCTCTCCCAGTACAGACTGTTAATGCCCACCCATGGAACCCGCTGTAGGCTTAGCTCGGGCTAGTTGTTGCCTCAAAGTACCAAAGGAGACTCTGTGACACTAGTGTTTATTATGTCTCTTTATCCGTTTGAACGCATCTTCAACACCTGAAATCTAAGCTGAGTCAGCTGTTAGCGTAGCTACCCTGCAACATTGGTGATGTAAACCTTCAGACACAAATAGAACGTCTTGGATCAAACAGTAACTATAGTAGCTTTTGCGGTTTTGAGCAACTTCTATCCCCATCCAACCCCCCACCCTCAAACCGCCTGCCATCCCTCCTGTGGCTCCCCCCATCTTCATGGCCCATAAGCCTGGACGCTGTCAGCTCCATTTTGCCCCATTCCTCGCCTCCCTCCACCCTCACTCAGCTGTGCCTCGCCCTCCCTGCCTCCCCACCCCTCCCACCCCAGCATGTTGTCTGTGGGCTGGGCGCTGAGTCTGAACTCTCCTCTGCAGTGGCAGGCAGTCTCACCGTCGGAGAAGACCCCCGATCTGAAAAGGGCTTTAAGGACCCTGCTTAGTAAGATGAAGGTAATGTCAACAGCTGCAACGACTGCACCAAACACACAACTGAGAGCACCGTGTCACTGAGTACGCACCCACATGCAGAACACACTCTATCATGTCAGTATCTGTGAACACATTAGCATGGGGTGCATTTGGAACATAGATATACAATCACATGTTGTCAGGGGAACCTTTGCCGTGCCACAGCTCTTGCTGCACCATCTCAGCCCCGTCACATCAGCAGCATCTTGTCACATCTTTCACCGGAGCATCAGCTGCACCATCAGTCTGTCCTTCACCTGACGTCTGTCATTTTTGGTTGCTGATTTAAATGGTGCAACGCTGCTGCTCGGCCATTTTTCTTCCCCCAGTCACAGAGCATGTATGCTTCCACACAGCTCCCCCCCAGCCTGCCCATGTTTCTAACCATGAGCTGTCCAGCTCAAAGCACAACTAGGCCAGACGGATATGGAATAATAAGTGCGCTGTGTAGTCAGGGTTCCACCAGGACCCTGCAGGATGTCACTCCGACTGTAATGATAAAACCCCAAACCTGATGAAGTGATTACAGATTGGATTGGACTATATCACAGCAGCTGCATGGTTTGGAGTGATTCTGGTGCACACCTCTGGATCAAATGACAATGACTGATTAGTGAATATGGGTGGAAAGGCTGAGTGCTTACAAACACAGTGTCACATAGACAAAGATTTTTACACAATGTAGCTGGGCAGTGCTCCTCCCAACACACACACACACACACTCTGCTGGACCTGTGTCGTCAGCTTTAAAGAGCAAATGTATAAAAACACACAACTGCCCATCTGCATTGACTTGTGAAAGGCTCTTGTATGTGTGCTGTGAGTAACAGATGGCTGGTGTGGTATTTTCTACAGGCGTTTTCGGACCAAACAGTTCTGCAGAGCTCCCCTGAAAACTGCGTACATTAAAGGGCTTTTGTTCTCTCAGCATAATAGCATCAGTAAGAAAGCTTAAGTGATGTGAGCCGCACTATTTCGCTTTGACGAGTCAAAATCACGTTGTATTTCCCATTGGGTGTTTACTGTTGTTTACACAGCTACATTTTTTAAAGCCTTGCATACTCTCATTCACTCTAAGCCAGAAAGAAATAAAAACCCTCTGTGCATTTTAGTCACACACTATAAGACTTTGCAAAAACTGGGGATCTTGCAGGGTCACTATTTGCAAGACTACAACTAGGTACCTCTTGAGATTATTTACCATCTTGCTCCTGATGGAAAATATTACACCAAACTCCTTTTAAAGAATATAATATATCAACAATTTCTTATCTGTCCACAAAAACACTTAACTCTGCAAACACAAGATGTCATATGGTGTCATGTCGACAGTATTCTTGTCAATTCAGCATCAACATAACAAAAGATAAAAGCCAGAGATAAACTGTATTTGTGAACAAACTTTACATTTTGGATTTTGTCGCCTAAACTTGCCACCAGCCTCCATTGGTTAGTTGTGCTATTTTAGTGGGAGGAGACCCTGGAAACGAGAGATGAACCGTTTCAAAAATGATGAATTCTCACTAAGATAAGTGCTGGTTGGTGGAACAGATACTTCACAAATTTAACATACTCTTATTCACTCCACTGCTCCACCAGTTTCTCCTCATTTTCCACACAACAAAAGCGCTGAGACTGTTCACGTTGTTGCGCCTCCATGTTTACAGACTCCCGTTTGCCACTTCCTGTTTGGTGTTGCAGGGAGCCCAGCTATTGGTTAATGACAATGTTCATTTAAAACTATCCGAACATCAAGACGAGAAAAAGCCTGACTTTTATGACCACCTTACACCAAACAATCAAGATCATGGAAGCGCACACACACCCCTGATTTTATTCCAATGTTGGAAATTTGTCTGCAACAAGGAAATCACTTGAAGTCGTTTGGTGTAAGGCTGAAATAAAATGGCATTTCCATTGCTGCACTGGCTCATGTGTTTGACCAATCACAGTACGCTAATGTCACTCGGGGCTCCTCTTGTATTAGCAGAGCACACACTCTGACACAGGAGCTAAAAAGTTCCCTCAAAGAAACTACAATCTTTCTGGTTCTTGCGGTGCGGACAGATCAAGACGGGGAGTTCTCAGAGCTGTGAAAAAGGTCAGAAAACGCCCACATCGTGATGTTTCATAGCTCCGCAGTGTGTTTGACTGCAGCCATAGATGGTAGGAGTGAGACAGCAGGATGACTGTGCTTCTCAGTGTTTTATAGGCCAGATGTGTTTAGACTGGATCCAAACAGGAGGCAATTATACATCAAGGACGATCAAGTGCAGAGTCACTGAGCAGGAAAAAGATGTCTTCATACAGCACATGAGATCATTATAGATGCCCTAACCTGAGGACATTATCACTGGACTGTAAAGGGAATCATACACACTGCACCACACATGTTTGGACCTAAGTCTGTCCTGTATAAACCTTCATTTGTTAAAGAAAGGAAGGAGTAGCAGGTATCAATATCTTTTGGTTAAATTCAGCACATGAGGATGTGAGTCATACTGTATGTGTCGCACAGTATGAAGGTCTAACCCACATCCCCCTCATCTGGCCTGCCTGCATGTTTGTTTTCCTTCAGCTGATCATTTCTGGTCAATTGAGCTGTTCATCTGCTGATGATGTGGAATGTAGTGGAAGACGAGGTGGGGGCGGGAGCAATGTGATTCAATCTGACTGGCTACATCTGTCCTCCACCCAAAACAGCAAATTATTAAGCAGCAGAGAGAAAGGTTATTTGGTTGGGACTAGGAATATGCATGCTCAGCCAGCGTAGAGCAGTGAGCCATCATGTCCCTAATGAGAGCCCAGACAGGAGGAGTCATTTAAAATATACAGTGTCGTAGTCACTTATTTTATAGCTGTCAGCCCCCGCACAGACACGTAGTCTCCAGTCTCCTGAATTTAAATGACAAGTACTGTAATATATCTTGTAAAGTATGTCTTACATCATCTAATTTGTGTGCTTTCCCCCGTCTCTTTTTTCTTTCCCCCAAACTTCACATTCTTTCTTCATCTCCAACTCCCTCCTCCTCCGCTCTCCTCCTCCAGGACTCGGACTCCCCCCGTCACTCCACGGCCTCCAACAGCTCCACCTTCAGCAGCCCCCCCAGTCCGGCCTCCCCACACAAGACCAAGTCCCTGTCCCTGGAGAGCACAGACCGCATGGGCTGGGACACATGAGCCTCAGCCAGCCTCTTGCCTCGCTCAACCCCACCAACCGACCGACCGACAGCACAGGACTCCTCTCCCTTCACCCCAACCCCCCACCACCTCCTCCACCGCAGCCTCTCGCATCCTTTCTGAATATTTCCCCCCTCACTGCCCGGAGAACTGCACCTCCTGATGAACATTTGTCCCACTTTACAACCTCAATTTGTCTCTCATCGTACTTCCAAGACGGGGCAGAAACACTGAGAGTGTGTCGTCTCTTTGAGGGAAATCCTGAGGGAGAAGAAACGTAAAAGGAGTGTATATGTGGGTGCTGATGTTTGAGGGTGCAAATGTGTGTGCGTGCGTGTGTGTGAGAGAAGCTGTATGCGCTCGCCAGCGTGTGTGCATGTGTTTATTCAGAAAGGGCATATGATATAGGAATGAGAACCTCCTGACTCGGCTGTTTTTTTGCTATCAACCGAAGCGTCGAGCTCCGTCGACACCACCCTGTCCACGGCCCCATTCAGAGACTCTAAAACCTCACGATGCAACAAAAAGAGAAGAGGATTATTACTGAGAGAAAATGATTTGTACTTGTACATAGGACCCTTTGGGTTTTAGGGGAAGATATTTTAATTTATTTATCAATCTTAGACGAGGAAAGGGAGGTTTGCTTCATGGCCTGAATCAGACGGGTGGAGTTTAACCCCTCCTCACTTCCCTCCTTGGCTTTCTCTTTGGGTGCTGCAAAAATTGAAAATATTAAAAAAAAAAGAGAGACAGAAAGACAGAAAGGAAAGCAATTATTTTTTTTTCTTTTGCTCATGATATTAAGTGCAGTGACTTTATAATATTTTTAATTTTGACCATCAGCAAAAAGCTACAAGCAGCGTTAATAATGATAATGCCGGCTCGTATGACATCACATTTCCTCTGTGCTACTCTCTTCCTCATTGGATCCGGTGCGAGCGACATCATCCAGCAGCCCTGGACGAGTCCTCCATTGTAGTGTAGATGCTCCACTTTGCTGTACAACCAAACTGACCAACTCACAGGTTCCCATCACAATAATGTACATAGGTTCAAAGTAGAGAGTAATATATGATAAGGAAAATACTATAGAGAACTACACGGGAAAGACAAAAAAAATCCTCTTTGACTTTTATTTTGTTCTGAGTGATTTGGGGTTGTATTCACACAAAAAGCCATTTTAAACCACTTTCCAGTTTTCTTTCTTTTTTTTTTTTTTTTTTTACCGATTGATTTTAGATTTGTTTTATATTGTATGTACGACACGCATTTTGTGTGTGTGTGTGTGTTTTTTTCCCCACTCGGTTTGCGTTTGAGTGAAGAAATCTCATGTATGGATCAACACTACTGCCCGTACTGTAGAGTGAACACGTGCATTTATCACACATGTATCCGCACACACACATACTGAGGTGGTGTTTTTATGCAGCAAATGCCTTGTCCTGCTCCTCCTCTGACTGTCAGAGGGGAAGTGGCTCCGATCATTTAATCAACACTTAATGTGTGTGTGTGTTTCTAAATTGGCTGTGGTACCTGGATGGGAAGATCAGTCATTCCGCTGAGCTTGATTTAACCAAAAATGGACAAAAAGAGGGACATTGTTTAGTCTTTCTGACAGCCTTTGCATATTCTGAGGAAGGTTTGCTTGATTTGTCGATTAAAAAGCAACGTTTATGAGCTCTTGATTTAAAAAAAAAAAAACACTAAATGAGAATGTAAACACTTAAAAGTCAGCACCGTTTGTCTTGATGAAGCGCAGATAAAATAACCTCAGCTCTACCTGTTGTCTGTAAAATGAACAGGGCTGGATCTGTAACCCCTCCCTGCGGGCGGTGTTTCTTTGGCAGGGTGGAGAGGCCTCTGAAAGAGCATTATACGGTGTGGCAGCTCCTGGCTGCAGAGCAGGGCATTCACAGCCAAAAACCTGTTACCTCTGTTCATCTCCTTCAGTTCACACACAGATAGAAAAGCATTTTACTTGAGGAAATCGCTACACAGGGCAGGACGAGGTTAAACTGTACGGGAGCAATGCGCACGGAGCTGCGAACTGTCCTGACATGAAACACTAACTACACCGTGGTCACAATGTGGTATTATCTGTAAGAAGAACGCACATATTGTACTCTAATACTGGCCTGTTGTTGGTGACGGTGCAGAGTTACAGTACAGTGTCCTCCAGAATCCTCTGGTTTATTCCGCTTGTCTTGTTTGTGAGAAAGGGAAACAAAAACAAGTAGTTTGGTGGTCATTCCTCGCTTGGACTCCCCTGTCGAAACACAACAACATAGCTCTAAACAACCCATTCCAAGTGTTCCTTTAGTATTCCATTTTATATGAAGAGAAAGGGAGAGGTCCGGAGCACCACAGTGCGACCCAGCTGGTTTTATTCCAAATAACCACCTCGTAGAAACATGAAGCTCGCGAGTCTCCTTAGTTCCTGCTGAATGTACGACAGGGGCGACTCAGCCAGGTGTTTTATTATTGGCCCATATTGTACAGAAGTGACTGTAGACATCCCAGCGTAAGGAGAGGGGAAGAGAAACTCAGGAAACGTCAGAACCAATGAATCGTTTTCATTTAGATGAAAATGAGTTTGTGTAATGGATGGATGGCTGCAGTGAGTGAGTGAGGGACACATGATGTACAGTAGATGTGACCTGGGTGGAGACAGCAGGAAGAAAAGGAGGAGAGGACTAGAAGATATAAGAGAAATGTTTTCAGGGGTGACGGGTGACAGGTGGTTTGATGGCTGAGGTGCCACAGTGGTAACATATACAAGGAAGAAAATCTAAAAAAAATAAAAAAAATCAAACGCCTTTGCATTTCAGTGAGGTCTTATTTACAGTACCTTCTATATTATTTTGCTCTTTCATATCATATTACACTTGTTTTTTTTTCTAGGATTGCTTTGTAATAATTTGTACAGTTTTGCATGTTATAGATGTAATCATTTTTGTTTTCGGTTTGTTGTTTTACTTGGACTTGCTCCTTTTTGAACGGTTTGGGCGTTTTACTGAGGATAACCCACTACAGGTGATGTAGATTCTTTTTTGCACAAAAAAAATATTTAAGGTGTAAGGTCAAAACAAAAAATAATGTATGGAACTGGCTGCCACACTTATGTGGAGAACTCATTATATTAACCTGACTCCGATGTATTTCAATAAAGCGGAGGGCTGTTACAAATACAAACCCAGTGTGTTACTGTGTGGTCATTAACTGATATATGTCCGCTCTTTTAAAAAAAATTTTTTATTACAAATCAACAACAAAAGTTCAGTTTTTACATCTATACAGGTTTTGCCACTAGAGGAAATGTTGCACTAACATTTTACAGTAGCTATACAAGTAAGGACACATTTATAAACAGGACAAACTACTCAGAATTTGACTCTAATTTAAGGGCGATCTATCTATTCAAACTGTAAGGTGTGTTCAGACAGAACACTACGCAAATTTGACCGCTCAACCATTTCATGTTAATGTGCCCCAAACAGCAGCTGTACCAGCTAGCTATATAAGTTAGCTAGCAACAGACACCCCAGACACACTTACATTTTTCACTCGTTAAAATATTTACTTGTGTCTTTCCGCTTTCTAATCACACAGCCTGTCAAATGAGCTTAGCATCCTGTCTAAACACAGTCATAAGGCAGGAGTTTGGATTCAGCTTTATTCCTGTATTTCAGCCCTTGTGTTCTGGCAAACAGACTTATTTCCTCTTATCTTTACATATGTCATTACACCAAAGTAATGAAGTACCGCAATAAAAAACAAGTTTTAAAATGAGACAAGGCTTTTGTAAAATGCAGGAGTTGTGTACAGTATTTGTAGAGTGCTTGTCAGAGGTTAAGGTTAAGGTCGTTTGTTCCTCAACGTCTTGCTCATTTGTTACCTTTCATGTAGAGTTTCAACTCAGGTGTGAATAAATTACCTTTATAAATAGAGGCATCAGCAGGTTAAAGGGAAAGTTCACACCAAAATCAATTTCCTCTTATCTGTGGTGCTGTTTATCAATCTAGATTGTTTTGGTGTAAGCTGCAGTGTTGGAAATATCAGTCGTAGAGATGTCTGCCTTCTTTCCAATATAATGGAACTAGATGGCACTCAGCTTGTGGTGCTCAAAGTGCCAAAAAACTACATTTGGAAAAACTCAACAGCAATGTCTTTTTCCAGAAATCATGACCTGGTTACTCAAGATAATTCACAGACCGTGTTGTGAGCGTTTCATGTAGAAACTTTCCAGCTGTATCACTGTACAGAAGGAAGTGTGCATCTACTGCTAGCTCACCTAGCACCACTGAGCTAGCTAACATTACAGTTCAGCTGAAGAGGATGCCATTGATGTTTTAATATCTCGCTGTCACCAATTTAAGCCTCTTCCATGAGTAGATGCACGTTTCCTTCTGCTTGGTGATATGCCTGTCAGGTGTAGTTTGGAAAAGAGAGAAAACAGTTCCTTCAGGAAACTTTTTACAACAAGATCTGTGGATTATTTTGAGTAGCAAGGTTATGATTTCTGGAGCGAGACACTTCTGTTTAGTGTTGAGCACCAAAAGTGATGAAGAGTACCATGTAGTTCCATTATACTGGAGAGAAGGCAGACATCTCTACGGCTAATATCTCCAACACTCGGCAACTCACAGCAAAACAATCTCAACTGATAAAAAGCACTACAGGTAAGAGGAGAAATATGTATTTTTGATTTGGGGGTGAGCTGCCCCTTTAAGGTAGCAGAAATAAATTTGAAGGTGAATTAATAATGGGCATGTACGTGGCTGAAGAGGTGCACAATAGTTAAAAATGTAGCCAGTAAACCTTAAAATACCCTGCTTCCACCTTCCCAGTGCTACGCAGCACAGACTAGAAGAGAAGGCTCGTCCTGTCTGATGTCCATCATTCAGTCTTTTATACAAACAAGTACAGTACGAGTAGAAAACAATCCAGTGCAGTCTGTCAGTGTTGGTCACATTGTGTTCTGGCTCAGTGACGTAGGTCCAACAGTGAAGCCTCGTCGTCATTTTCCAGTGTTGGTTATCACAGGTCACAGTCAGCACCGTGAAATTCATTGTAGGTTTGTGACCTGGACAAAAGTCATTGTGAACTTAAGTTTTTTGGGATCAGCTGGCAGGTGGAGTAAAGCTGAGAGGACATTTTAAGGCATCGATCCACACTCAGTCCTCTGGATCTGGCTGGATGTAGCCCTAGTTTAGCTAACGTCATCAGTAAACTGTGCTTCAGCTCTGAGCTCCCAAATTCAGCAGGAGGGGACACCACAGTGTTTGATTCTCTGCGTTCTGTCTGTTTCCTGTGGATCCTCACACATTCTTTCACTTTATAGAAGATAAGTCATTCCTACTTTCACTTGTACCCATACAGTCACACCTTCTACAGAAGAACCAGAGACCCTGTTCAGGCTGTCGCTCCGTCCTCCTCCAGGACTCTGTGAATCCCGTTTCCAGGGACACCAAGAACAGCTTGGGTGGTGCTGGTGAGGTCCCTGATGCTGCTGTGCCGTGACTGGCTCTCAAGTCGTTGGGTGGAGCCGTGTCGTGACAGGCTGTCCAGGCGATTGGTGCTGCAGTGTCTGGACTGTGATTGGTCGTTGAGGCGAGGCATGCTTCCATAGGGCAGACGGTCGTCTGCAGCCCGGAAACTGGAGGCCGTGTATCTGGCACAAAGAAAAAGAAACTTGAGAATCAGGAGCAGGATTCTCTGTGGATGAGAGGACAAAGACAGAGCAGCACTGTGGACACATCTGACAGATATGAGACCCACCTGCCGTCTCGAGAGCGGTGCAGGCTGCCGTGGTAGCTGCTCATCTTGGAGCGTGCACTGCGGACCGAGCCGGCCCGGCTGGTGCTGGCACTCGGAGGCTCGTCCAGCATGGCCAGGTGGGTGGACGAGGCGTGGGTGGAGGTCCCCTGGGTGGACGTGCCCCGTGACTTCCTCACGATGGGCGTGTTGGGGTCCCTGAGCAGCAGCTGGGCGAAGTCGGGCTCCTGGAGCACCTGTCTGCTCTCGTTGACCATCCCACTGCAGCAGGGGAAGGAGGAGGGCGGGGAGGGAATGGAGCACGGAGACGAGGAGGAGGAGGAGGAAGAGAGTGGAGGAAGGGAGGGGAGGGAGAGACGCAGGAGGGTGGGGAGGGAGAGGGGGAAGGTGGTGGGTTTGTGGGTGTGGTAGAAGAGAATGGAGGAGTGCGTGGAGCAGGCGGTGGGAGAGGGGGTTAATGCTCTGAGTTTGGAGGGGAGGGGAGTGAGCGCAGAGAAGGGCCAGTGTTCACCACCAAGCCACACACACCTACACATACTGCAGCGTCATGTGACAACCTGCTCACAGGACAGTGAGCGAGACAGAGACCTGAGCTCCTCTTAAAGTGAGATCAGTACCGGTCTGGTCCATGTCTCCCCCACCGGCCTGTGCTTACAGTGACAGGAAATAATCACAATTTGAATATCTACAGTGTCTCCCGTGTGTATCCTTGATGTCCCACTTATGTGTTAAATTCATTTCCTTCCATCACTTGTGGAGTCAAGTTTTGGAAGGATTTGAAAGCATCATTATAAAATCCAAGTTTGCATTTTGCCTTCATTCAAGAGCCAACTGTGTCGAGAGAGAAGAAGCTGAGGATACTGAAGCTCAGAGGTGATGGGAGACAGTGACCACTTCTTTCAATCCAAATCTGTTAGGAAGGGTCTTTATTCTTCTTTTAACTGACTTGTTTGACAAATAAATGGAGTCCTGTTTGCTTATAAATTAATTATTAAATCAATGGTAAGTTATAAAATGGATTCAATGATATACATATGAAAATGCACTTCACATTGAATTTATTTTATTTTAAGTTTTACATTATTCTATTTCCTTGCTGTAACAATAATAACTTCATTGAAGAAATGCAGCACAAAGTCCTTTACAATAACATAGATTTGTGTTAACTATATAAAAGTTAAAATATTTTGTAATTCCCAACAAATTCTGAGCTAAATTAGCATATTAAGCTAGAATAAATTATGAGATAAAAAAAAATACACCATCTTTTTTTAAATGTAATTATCACTACAAAGAGATGAAATACTCTGCATTCTGCTCAAGTTAAAAATACTGGGACAAAACTTATGTAAGAAACCTTTTAAAGATAGTTTGCTACTAAAATATTTAGCACCATTTATTTAAAACCAACTTGTGTGAAGCTGTGCCAGTGGAGTGTATGGCCTGACAAACAGCTTTCAGTGTGATAGAGAACACACTGAGGACACAGTCAGTGTGTGGAAAGTACGTACTCTTTGCGTCTCTTGCCGTGGAAGAAGCTGGCCCACTCGAAGCAGGTCTTCTTACTGCCCACCCAGAACACTGAGGGGATCCCTACGATCAGCATCATCACGTACTTTATCAGGAACAAGACCAGGTCAGGACGACTGGTGCGCTCCACCTACAGGAGACAGACACACACACAAGAGGATGTGGTTATACTGGGGGGGGGGGTTGAGACAGTGCTGAAAGAAATATAGATCAATCCCTGAGTGAGTGAGAGCAAAGAAAGTTTATAGCAAATACACCCACATACTGTACGACCTGAGGGCAGCAGTGTGTGTGTGTGGAGATTGTTTGTGGAAGAACTGGCTTACAGTGGGTTGCATAGCAACAACATCCTATTTCCAAACCTAGATATTACATAAAGCATTACTAATGTCAAAGTTAGAGTTTGTATATGCTTTGCTGTGTTTCCCACTTCTTCTGCAGAACGTTAGCGACCAAACATCCAGACACAGTGGACGCTACCCTACAGGGCAACAGACAGTCACTGAGTCCTGCATATAAACACCAGCATCTATGAACTAATTAAAAGGTTCATGCCTGCTGACAGAGTGTGTTCAGACTGCATTCCCACTGTGTGTGTATGTGTCTACTCAGTATCATCACTGACAGCTTTGCTGGAGGCATAAACGCCACAGCAGCCAACACACTGTCATCCATCTCTGACATGGCAGCTGATAACTAATAGTCCTCCTTGAAATGAGAGCCTTTGTTCTGTTGCTGTCCTTTGTTGGAATTCTCTTTATTGTCTTATCACTCCTCCCTTTCATGGTCAGTCTATGGTATTAGAGACAATCACTGAGCACTGCAGTATAAAGTGAGCCTTGGCTTAACAGATATTAGGTTTCTGACAATGTTCACTCCATGAATATCCTCAAATTACAAAACATTCAGTTGTTAACTATATCATTTTACAATTTGTGAGGTGGAGGAGAACCTGACAAATGTGAATTCTGCAAGGTTGATTACATTTGTGGTAATTAAAGCTTAAGGTTATTACAACTGTGAATAAAACTTATGTTAAATGGGCTCTACGTAAAATGAATTGTCTGCACATGATTCTCAACATGGAGATGGCTGAGCTCGCAGCTAGCAGCTAACGATGCTAACTCCATAAAGAGCTCTAAACAATTGAAACAGTGCTGACAGAGGGGGGAACCCAAGGTGGATGCTTCAGCAACGCTGCACTCACTGTCGTATGAGTGTAGAGCTGGCTGCAGTTAGCTAGCCAGTGGGATACACACATGCACTAACATGCACAGGCAGTCAGACTGTGTATTTAAACAGACAACAGAGAAACTCGTATTACAACACACACAGAGGCAAAGTGATTCTCTGCTCAGGACACTATTACTCCACTATATCTTTACATAGACAATAGTAGTTTCCTGCTACATTAATGCTCTGAATTTTGCATACAGAACTTTTAAGGGATTAAATATTACGGCGAGAGCAAGGTCATTTATTTCCAGCGGATAACAGACGCTGTGCCGAGTCACCACACTGCTGGCTTCTGCCATAGCAACATCATGACAGTAAACCACAGAAATACTATCTCCTACTCTCTTCCCATCACTGTCTCCCATATGTGCACACACACGTGCACTCATGCGGTCACACACAGATGTAGTCATCATGGCCTCATTATGAGTCGGCCAGGCGGAGAGCCCCTAGGCCCAGAGATCCACAGATACACTCATTACGGCAGAGAGATAAGAGACTGAATGAGAACAACCAACATCCTCATTACAGACTGTGTGTCCTAAGTTGTGCTGCATCTACATGGTAGCTTAAGGCTCCTAAATCACATCTATGTAGTTTATTAAACCCTAGACTAAAATTAGTTGTATGACTGAAAACAGCCTTCATCCCTCTTCTTCTTTTGAAGGATCTCGTGTGGTTTGAGTCAGCCACCAATCTGACTGTGTGTGTGTGTGTGTGTGTGTGTGTGTGTGTGTGTGTGTGTGTGTGTGTGTGTGTGTGGAGAGGAGGGTCGAGCATCACTCAGGAGCTCTTTCACAAAGTGGAGGTTCGAGCCTCAGGGAAGGCTTTTAAGATAAATATAGTAGTGCACTTTGAGTCAAAGCTATCTACTGATGCACGTTATTGACTCAGTGTGTGAATGCATACTGTACGTGTGTGCTTTCATGAGCATAGTGAAGTTGGGGGTGGGGTGGACAGTTGACACTTTGTGAGACACACTGTTGTGGTGTATGGTAACAGCACAGCACTCAGCTGGGCAGCACATGCAGCTTGTGTTCAGATCTGCTGTAACTGTGATGTGGTGCAGCTTGACCCCACTGACCTAGTCCTCTACAGCAGAAACACACACACACACACACACAGGATTACTGCACTGCTCCCTTACACAATGCAGTGTTTACGTGACAGATTAAGAGCACCGCTCTGATCTAACTCAGTGGTCATCATCTCATGCATCTCTCCCACAGCTGTAGCTCTGTATCATGTCATACATACAGTTACTTTAAATAGAAGCCGTGAAGTCAAAGTGTCACAGCAGTTAACTTAAGTTAAAAAAAAATACTATAGACAGCGATTCAAGAGTTGCTATTACTGCTACAGAATACTGAATGCATAACTTGCTTTGACTTGACAAAACACAAACAAGGCTGCACCCCGGCACACCTGCAACTCCTTCAGTCCCTACCACAATCAAACTCCACTTTGAACACGCAACGGTGAAAGCGGATGTGCTAAGGCATGCTCACATGGGAGGTGATACCTGGCTGAAAGGAACAGAAGAGAGAGCGAGAGCTGTTTGAATTATTAACAGCTCTATCAGACAAGCTGCAGTGTGTGTGCTCATGCTGGAGGCTACTGCAGCTCTGTGAAGCAGCTACTGAGGACAAGCAGCATGAGAGTTTTACTAGATTGTCTCATACATATGACTGTGTGAGTGAGTGTGTGTGCTCTTTGTGTTGGACACTGTGTTTAAAAATGCACACAGTATCCGGTCATTTTCAGGACACACAATCTCACAGAGCATCCTGCTCTCTAACGTCTGTGTGTGCAAACACATCTGGTAGTTATCAGCCCTCTCCCAGCTGTTACCTCCTGCTCTGTCTTCTATCTTCCTTACATAAGTCCCAGTTGTACATTTAATGTGTACAAACATCTGTGCAGACTGTGATCAACGTCAGTGAATAAAGGCATCTCAGCTACTAGCAGAGCCTCCAGGTGACTGTATACAGGATTCATCTGGGTCTTTCTGGGTTATAAGATATTATGTTTGCATTCAGCAACACCAAGTTACTACATGCACAATAATCAGTGTAATAAGCAATCAGTGTAATGGCCATATTGTGTTAGAGTAGTGTTACATCTAATGATTATTTTTAATCGTTGATTATTTTGACGATTATTTTATTGCTTAATTGATACTTTTTTGGTCTATAAAATGTCAGAAAATTTAAAAAAATTCATTCATTATTTCCAAAAGCCCAAAATCATGTCCTCAGATGTCTTGTTTTGTCCACAACCCCCAAAAATCTGTTTACTGTCACAGAGGAGGAAAGAAACCAGGAAATATTCACATTTAAGGCGCTGGAATCAGAATTTGACATTTGTTTTCCTACAAAAAAATACTCAAACTGATGAATCGATTATCAAATTAGTTGGCAATCAATTTAAAAGTTGACAACTAATGTATTTATTGCTGCAGCTCTATGTTACAAATTCTGAATGTGCTATATTTATGTGTTGCAAATCAACATCCCTTTTTCTTAAAATAAGATTAATTCTGTGAAAAGGAGAGATTTTCCCTCCATCTTGTCACTGTGCATTTGTTTTACAGGAGAGGGTGAGATGTGTTGACAGCACCAGATGACAGTAAATATGCATACAGACAAGCTTAGCTATTATTAGCCTATAAGACAGACACTAAAAATACATATTTCAACATTGCAAGTAAAAACATTTTCTGTGCCCAAAGCAGATTCCATGCAAACCTCAACATGTAGGAACCAAATAATACAACGAACTATCAAAACCAATATGGGTTGTAACTGATTAATGATCTCTGTTACAACAGAATGCACAGCTCCTTTAGCACTACAGAGTTAGGGCTATTACCTGGTAGGGGCAGGGGATGTGGTAGTGTCTACACTTCTCCTGGACCCAGGTCGTCTCCCAGATGGCTCTGTAGCTGTTCTCATAAAGGTAGCAGCCCAGGACGACCAGCAAAGGGACCAGGTAGAGCACGGAGAACACACCGATACGAATCATGAACTTCACTAGTTTCTCCTGGTTCTCCTTCTCCAGTGGAATCTCCATGCGGACTCTGTTTAGCGCTGCTATACCCGCCAGCAGCAGAGCCACACCGACCTACGATGATATGAGAGAGGAATGGGTTTAAGTTATCTTACATGACAGATGATGGAGTAAAAACATGTCCGTTACTAGCCTGTATCTGTTAGCATGGAATGATATGTTGTCGTCACATTTTGAGACAGAAAAACAATCTTGTGGAAGTGGAAACAGACAACTTGTCCCCCCAGCGTTTCCAAGTGGTATTACTGCTGCATAGAAAACCAGATTGCTTTCTGTTTTATTCAGAGTCAAACAACTAACAACACAGGACACACTGCATTTTGTTTTCCACAGTTACTTAGGCTTTTCCGCTATCTGCCATCCCACTACTGGCGGTAGGGACTGCAAAGAACTTAACACTGATGCTCTTTGGTGACGGGGAAAGGTACTGATTGCTACCAGGGAAAAGAAAAGCTCTTTCCTCTTCCTGTTTCGGTTGCACAATTGTTGACACACTTCCTTTCAGCCTTAAATCGAGCCTTCAAGCAACTGTGTTTTATAGACAGCTTAGAATAACTGCTGCCTTGAAAGTTTAAGGAACAGTTGAAGTTGTGAGGCATCAATATCAAAATATCTGTTTGTAAAATAGTTATCACTTAGTCTTTTTTTTTTTTTTTTTTTTTTATACATATGTCCTGTTCTGTACTACTCTTCCTCACCACTACATCCAGTCCCAGTGGGGCCAGCAGGAACCAGCGCAGGGCCGTCAAGTTGTACAGCCCCACAAAGCAAACACCGCTGACACTGTCTCCCTCTATCTTGTTCATGGCGAGCAGGGTGACTGTGAGGACACCAGGGATGCCCCAGGCACAGGCGTGGAAGAGGAGGGCCTTCTTCTCTATTGCCTCACTGCCCCACTTGGGAACAGCAGCCAGGAACCAGGTGATGGTCAGGATGACCCACCAGACACTGCCGGCCATGGTGAAGAAATACAGCACCATGAAGAGAAGGGTGCAGGCCTGGGACAGAGACAGAATGTACAGATGGAGGATCAGTATCTGTGCAGTGGACAACCAGCATAAAAATACTCAGTCAAGGACAGATTTCTTTACCTTATTATGTGAGCCTTGGGTCACTGTTGAAGCCCTGAACCTCCCAGGGCTCGCTGCATTACAGGAAACTTTGTCCTCCAGCAGAAACCCCAGGAAGAACACCAGAGACACCATCATGTAGCACACAGCATAAAATATAATTGGACGCTCTGGGTAGCGGAAGCGTGAAACATCAATGAGGAAAGTCAGGAAGGTGAAGAGGGTGGCAGACAGACAGACGATGGACACCACTCCAATGAAGTATCGGGCGAACGTCAGCTCCTCACGTGTGAAGTACATGTTGGGACAGGGGGGAGAGCAGTCGCGGATACCCATGAAGGTGTAGCCGAGCTCTGGGTCGATTTTGAGTTCTCTTGGACACCAGAAGCCGTAATCCCGCTGGACGGAGATGGGGGATTCAGTTGTGTCTGAGCCAGACAGGAGGTCAACAGGACGGGGGTAGGGCTCATCACAGTCTGGGAACCTGGGAGAACAGCAGAGATGATGATCTCAGTGTAATTTCAGCTGTTCAGCTCCCAACATCTTCTGTCAGTATTCTATTTTTCTTTCATTATTTTTTGTTGTAACATTTTTATTTGTTTCATATCTTTTGTTCTGTGTAATGCAAGTATTTTTTTTCTACAAACTAGTTTGTATGTTATTTGTCAACCAGGTGCCTGGGGTGGGTTAACAACACTGTGTAACTCAACCAAACTCAACTAAAATGTTAACTTGTTCTGCCCCTTCTTGATATTCCACAAATATATTATTAAACACAAAAAACCCAAGGTATTCCTCTAAGCCTCTTAATTTCTGTGGTCATCAAAATAAATGACTTTTTACATGCTTGCTGATCTGCTGCTGCATTACTCCTCACAAAATGGGAAAATCTGCTTAAATTACTGATGCAGCAGGGTTGTTGCCGCTGACATAAATCCACGAGAAAAGAATTATTGCTGTTTTTCCAACCTGTTGCAGTCCATCTCCTGCGGCCAGCTGACGCCAAACATGTCCATTAGTTTGTAGCAGTCGCTCTTGGCCTGCAGACAGAGGCGGCGACAGGGCAGAGTCATCCGCCCGTACTCGGTGCACACCGGGGCGTAGAGCGCACACAGGAACATCCTGAGGTCCGGAGAGCACTGTAGGTTCACCATGGGATGGAACGGCTGCAGGTAGAGACAGAGAGAAAATTTTAAGTCTTTATAAAACACACCAGAACAAAATATTATACTCTTTCATTTGAAGCAGATTAGGAACTAGAATTATTGCTTTGTGGTTGTATGCCTCCGCCAACTACTCAAGTTGCAGTTAACATCCATGTCTGTCAATAATCATATCACCAATCTAGAGAATTTGAAGGAATTTATTAAAAGGTAAAACATGGATGCTTCACACACACATCTTCAACCCAGCAGCACAGAAGATCTGTACAATCAGCACAGTTTCAAGGTCAACACCCAAGATTAGTGTCACCAATTCAGTATCTGAACAAATGTCTCTCCTTCTCTTTTTAAGATGTTCAACAGTGTCCAGAAAAGTGTTTTTGCTGAACATTATGTCACAGTGAAGCTGAACTTTGACCTTTTGGATATAAAATGTCAACGCTTCATCCTAATAGACATTTGCGTGAAATTTTGTCATAATCAGCGCAAGGTGAGGTCACAGTGACCTTTGGCCAACAAAATCTAATCCCGTCATACAAGTCCATGTGGACATTTGTGCCAAATTTAAGGAAATTCCCTGAAGTCATTCCCGAGATATCACATTGGTGAGAACTGAGCGGCCGGACAGACAACCCCATAACATAATGCCCCCTGCTAAGACTGTCGCAGACATGGAGGCATCAGAAAAATAACAAGCCAGAGTTTTACTCCAACTTCACAAGAGAGAAACAAAAGGATCAGTGGAGCATGCCTCTGACAGTTTCTGGAGATGAGTCCATAAAAACAACTCTGGCCTCTTTCCTAATAATCCCCTCCACCCCCTGTGATATTAGGCTCCCCCTTCCTCCATCTCCTCTCTTCCTTCCCTCCAACCTTCAGATAGGAGGAGCACAACAGGCTGGGCAACCCCCACCATTCACACTCACACACAGGGCTGCTGCTGACAGGGCCTTTGTGTTACATGGAGAACCACGCTGTGACTGACTGACACACTGCGGTAACGTGCATACACTCAAACACACATTGGCCAAAGGACCAACGGAAGTATATTATTTACATGCTAACACACCCACGTACCAGCACAATAATGGTCTCACACATATAAACTGAGCCAAGAGGCGTTGTGAGTGCAGGAAGCATCTGTGGGGCGAGTTGTTAATATGCAAATGCCCAGCAGAGTGTCTGATGTGTGTGTGTGTGTGTGTGTATGTACATGAATGAGTAAGTGGGAAAGCATATATACAAATCCATATGTCTAACAGTGCATGGTTACATGTTTCTGGATGCATGAATTTGCCTATGCCCTCTGTGTTGGTGTGTTTAACAGAAAGGCCCCAAGCCACACCCAAGTCAGTGAGACACATGCAACCAGCCCTCCCCCAAAATTTAAAGACAGAGGTCTATATGACAGACAGAGACAGGGAGGGGGAAGGGACGGGTGAGAAGAGGACAGGCAGGGGGCAATTTGTCTCTGTTTGTTTGAGGGGTGGATATTAAGGAGAACATGTCACTGTGGTTTAAACAAGTTCAACATTTTGTTCTCCCTCTTAAGGGGACATAAACTGGAGAGACGGACACACACACACACACACACACACACACACACTGTCCACTGTTAACTGATGTTTGTTGAAGGGAGTATGTTGGAAATATGTTAAGACTGGCTAAACAGAACCAAATTTATCTCTGTGTATTTCTGAAGACACTTAAAGAGAAAGACTGTTGAACTTCCGCCACATTCAGAGGCTGCTACACTGACAGGAGTCAGAGGAGGAGCAGCTGGGTTTGACTATAACACTGAGAAGTTTATACAAAAACATATATCAATTTACACAGATCACTGAGGCTTTGTTCAGTACTGACCTAGATATGAGCATAATACGACACATCTGATCCACGTACCAAGAAACCTCAAGATTGGTTTTTGGATAAAAACTGATGAAACACAGTTCATTCCCTTTAATCCGGCATGTAATACTTTACACAGTACACAGCCTTGGAAGTGAAAAATGTTTGCAGCGTCTTGCTGTCTTTATCCTCCGAACATTTTTTAAGCTCAGAACACAGCAATAAATCATTGTAGAGAAACAGTGATGCAGGATTTTCCCTCTGATCCTCTCATTGTTTGCCACAGTAGCTGCAATCAGATTTGAACAGACCATTGTAATGTCTTCCCACCATATGTCTTCAACATCAGTACATATCCCTCTCCTGACAGCATGTTTGCCTGCCACCCACATGGCTTGTCTTTATGTAAAAAGGATTATAATGGGTGTTAGGCTTGGCCCTTAAAACACAAAGCAGCCACATCCATGCAGCTTTTGTCATCGTCTTGTTCATCATATCACTTCTCTAGGAAGACAAAACTGAGCTGCTGTGGAGGAGACAGGAAGCAATCATGAGACAGACATGTGGGCACTGAGGGAATCAGACTGGTTAGTCACTTCGTCTGTGAGGGATCAGCGACGAATGGATGATGTCAAGGACTTAAATTCACATGCAAAGTCTATAACATGAGTCTTAACCCAGCAGAGTATTCATAGGCACTCTAAAATGCAGAGGATCAATTTAGGTGACTTACACGCCTGTCATAACTGACATCAATCAACCAGTCGATCGTGTAATTTCTGCACAAATGGAGTCATCACGTCTCATTGAGCACAACTCTACGAGGACACAATGACACAAGCACTCGAAGCATGCTGTGAGCCAGAGTTATCTATACAGCATTAACTCATCCTCAGAGTGATCCACCTTGACATGGGTGTATTACTGCATCAATCACACTGAACGGCTTAAAGTCTTCATGTGGTGTGAGCAACCCGCCCTGCAAACACACAATCTAAAATTTGAGTCTTACAGTTTTAAGTTAAGTTAAAAAATGATAAGAAACTAATAAACGGAATATTTCACCTACAAAATGACCATTTGTATATCAATTTTAATTCAGTGTGACTCTTCCTGTTTAAGTTAAACATCTTTATAGAGTATTACATTACAGCTACAGTCAGGTACAACAGGGACAAAGAAACGGAGAGAAAGGAAAGTATGTTGTTAAACAGTCCCTGGAGAAATAATACAGACAGCAGAAAATCCTGAATGTCACCCCACCCTGCCAACACTGGGTACCGATTACTCTCCCTGTGACTCCCTTTGCTTTTTGTTGCCAGTGTGCGGTCTTGTGACATCTATTACTTCATCAGTGGTGCCCTGTCAGCGTTGGTTAACCACTCAAACATGATCTAATGCAGCTAAAGTGAGCTTGTATCTTCACTCTTCCACTCCGGTCTAATTCCCGCAGGCTACTGATATGCTCCATAGAACACAATGTACTACACTGCACTGTACTACAGAGATGCCATGGGAAAGGGCTGAATAAATATATAGGCTACGAGGCATGATGATCTGTAAGGGGGAAAAATCAGCTTCTCCTCCTATTAATCATGCTTCCCTTTTTTCTATTTTTATACTCCTCCATCATCCATCCTTCTCCTACCCTCCTTACCCCTCCTCCACCCCTTCAGTATCTCCATTCGGCCATTTTATTCCAGTCATCCCATCATGTGAGCCAGTGTGAGCAGGGCTGAGCTGGTGTTGGATGGGACATATGGCTGGTCACAGCTTTACCCACACAGACACCAGCCCAAACAACTGCAACATCTTGAGGCCCTGCAGAGCCTCTACACTCTCCATGGGGATTTGATGTTAATGGCCACACTGGAAACAGCTGGTGAACCACTGGTCCGATGAATGGCCAGCGGTTGGTCATGGCTCTCTCCACCCCAGAGCCGGCCGTGTACGGAGAATCAAGCGTGTAATACACAACCCCGTTGGAAAGTGTAGGCCTAAGGGGGTGATATGCTAATGTAATTTCAGCTTCAATCCCACTGCTACAGTCATTATGTATTCATGAGAGTTTGTTAGGGGATTTTTGATCTCTGAAAATGTGGAATAATATGCCACTCTGGAAATAGCAAGCTCACACACAGTCAGACATGTCCGTTGGAAAAACTGTGGATTCTGGGGCTCCAATGAAGGTCAACAAACTATAATTGGAGAGGATTGATGTAGTTCATTTTTTTTGGTGCACCTATAAAAGCTGATCTATACATGAAACACAGGGCTAGGCAATATATCAATATTGTATTGATACTGTGATATGAGACTAGATATAGTCTTAGATTTTGGATATCATTATATGGTAAGTGTTGTCCTCTCCTAGTTTTAAAGGCTGTATTACAGTAAAGTGATGTCATTTTCTGGACTTACCAGACTGTTATATCTGTTCTATTATTTGCCTTTACACACTTTGTCATTATATCCACATCATTGATGATTATTAATCAAAATCTCAGTGCCAGTAAACAACCATACAATATCAATGTTGAGGTATTTGGCCAAAAAATACTGTGAAATCGGCCAGCCGTAACAAAACAGTGTCCTTTAGGACAAAATCAAAATATATTTTTATTCTAAAATTACATTTCTAAAATAAAATAGTGCTGTGCAATACTATCACAGTCTCGGTAATTTGTCACAATATGCCAAGAGGAAAGGTGTATCTCACCAGTGAGACGTGTATCTCACCAGCTCTGACAAGCCTAAATGTTTTAAATGGACTTTAAATGGCTACCATACAAGGTGCCACTGCTAGTCAGTGTAACGTTCACATGCATTCACACAGCAATGGCACAGCCATCGGGAGTAATTTGGGGTTCAAAATCATGTCCAAGGATGATTCAACATGCAGACTGGTGCAGCTAGGGATCGATCTTTTGATTGGTGGATAATCCGCTCTACCTTCTGAGCCACAGCCACCCTAGATACTCAGTTAAATACTCAAGCCAAGATTTCCTACTAACCGACGCTCTAACAAGGACGAAAAAGAAGTGTATAGGACAACCAAAATATTAGTAAAAAACACAAAAGTCAAGAAATGGGGAAGATGAAACTGAACACAAACCAACAGGGCCTAAGTCAGACCTGGACTTGCCTGAACAAGAGACTCTGGATTAAGTAGGCTGACCAAACGTCCTCTTTTGCCTGGACATGTCCACTTTTCACGTCCTGTCCGGGGCGTCCAGGGGGTCTTTATAAATTGATGATAATGTCCGGTTTTCTCCAACACTCACAACGAGGAAGCAGCAGACACCGGCGGCACAGCATTATTCTAAGCTTCCAAGATGCCAAAGCGCAAGTGCAGCTTCACAGATGAACTGCAGAAAAAATTCCCAATTTACCGTCCCGACCCGGTCGGGATATATGGGAGGCTGAGTGCACCGTGTGCAAAGCTGGCACATATGATTCTGTGTCTAATAAAGGTGCCGGGGACCTCAAAGTTGGATTTTCTAATACAGAAGAGGTATTATTTAGAAAATTATTTCATATTATTTATTTATTTGTCCAGTAAGACTTGAAAAGATAGTTACTATTTTACAAGTTGATTTTTCTAATACAGAATAGACATTATTTCATTCCAGAGATTTTACATTTATTTTACATTTATATTTATTTTTGTACAATTGAAACTTGTAAAAAGATTATTATTTTAGGCATAATAAAAGCAAGTTGAGTAACCTCTGAGAAGTCTAAATTTCTGTCTTTGAGAGATATTATTTTGTAATATAATTGAATTTTCTATCCATACATATGAACTTAAAATATATTAAGATTACAAGGCATCTTTGAGTAAACTGCGAGTATCATTTAAGTAAGCTATCTCATGGCCGGGGCGAGTGTCCTCTTTTTTGGAAATCAAAATATGGTCACCCTAGGATTAAGACACTGAAACAAGGGACCATTCTAACTGAGTATTGCTTTCTGCAATAACATCACAGCAACAAGAAGTTGTTTTGATTAAACAACATGCATCAGGACTGACACTGGTACCCAAAAGGTTTGTTTCAGTCAGAAAGAACAAACAATTGGCGTATTTATCTTTATAAAAAAATAAATGCAGTGATAACTATCTCTTTTATTTCTTGTCCTGTCTGTATGGGCTATTTTACTGAGCTGTCCCAGTAAGCCATGACATCATGACAGTGAGGCAGAGAACAATACCAGAGGCCTTTCACATTTCACAATTTTGTGCCTTCTCGACTCCTTGATCCTCAATCCTCCCGCTTGTGACCTGGAAATCGATCTCAGCTCTCCATCTTGAAGGACGTCTCAATTCTTGAGGAGCGAGGACTGAGATTTGAGGATGGAGGAGGCTTGCATTTGTTATGCTTTACTACATAAAATCTATGAGGCTTTATATTGTACTATATACTGTATGTAGCCATATGTTGCCTATATTAGTGATGCATGGATCAGCTCTAACACCATCTGAATCTGCAGGTATGCCACCCACCCAAATTAATTATTTTTTCTGATCTGAGTGCCACACCCACATAGACATTTCACTCCCCCTTAAACAGTTCATGTAGGTTATATTGCTTTTTAAATTATGTATTGTTTTGATGTATAAAGATTTAGTTTATTTATCAGACAGGCCGCTTTCAGTAACTGTGAACTTTTCCATGTGCACAGTGATGTCACTGCAGCAAATAATGTGGGAAATTTACACAGCAAAAGTAAAAACTGTGGTTATAAACTTGTCAGAGGAAACAGAAATAAACTTTTAGCTTCTGAAATAATCCATGAAGTTACACTGCTTTCCCTCGTGTGTTAATGCACACAGCGTCTCTCTTAATATAGATGCACTTAATGTTGCTCCGGTAATCTGCAACATTAAATAAACTCAGTCTTATTAATAAGCGCTTTTACTGTATGATATTTCACTGAACTACACTGGCTGGTTTTGTGGAGACATTACATTCTTGTCACATTATGCCATTATGTAAACAGGCAGCGATCATACTTACAGCAGTAGCCTTCAACAAAAAACTGAACAGCTGATGCAGCTGTGCCCCTCATCATATTTCATTGGCATCGCCCAAAAATGACGACTCCAGTGCGAGAATGTCTGGGAAAGGCCTCAGGACCCTAAAACACCCGTGTTTTACTGCTAAGACATATCAAAATGTCTTCTGTGAAAAAGATTTATAGATAATCTGGAGCTAAAGATTCAGTTCTGTAGTGTATGATACTGGCACGCTATTCTACAACTCATTTACTAGAATTAATTGCATCTACCTGATGGCATTCCCAGGGACATAAATCATCTCTAATTAAATGGCAAAATATCAGCAATGCTTGGAGACTGAAAACCACTGGTCTGAACTCAGTGTTTAGAATAAATACTGAAATCTTTCACAAACTGAAATGAGCAACAAACTAGGGAATAATATTTTAAATCATCTTAATATTACTAGTTCAATGTGGGGAACATGCATGTGTTTACTTAACATGGGACTTTGCATATTTCTGCATATTTATTAGGAGGAAACCTCTAATCTCCAAATTGTCAGCCTTTGAAGAATGAAGAAAAACAGCGCTGACCTCAGTTTCAACTCCATGCATTGAGAGATTATCCAGCATGTTTTGAATCAGATCAAGATTGTCCCAATATTAAATATTAATATGACCCAGTCCAATGAAGTCATCCAAGGGTGGCTGTATGTACCTTGGTAATGCTAAAGTAATTAGTTTTTAATGAAGGCACAGTCTGCTGCTAAGATGCTGTGACTGATGAATTGCTGACAAAGAAGCCAACCATGGCCAACTGGTCTGTGTTGATTTGCTCTTTTATAAATACCTCCCAGTCACCTCTCTTCCCATCATCCCCCTCCCTGCCCTCCTTCGGCCCCTTACCCTCCTGCATTTTCTCTCCCCCTTTATCCTCCTTTCTCCTCTGCTGCCATTCCAGTTCTCCAAATTTCCAAGCTCAGCGCCATGGCGACGAGTGATGCATCACCAGGGAGGAGGAGGAGGAGAGGGAGGAGGAGGAAGAGGGAGGAGAGCAGGGTTCGAGGAGGTCAGGGTGCGGGGCGGAGGGGACCACCTCCCGGGAGGCAAGAAAGCCTCTGCTCCCTTTGTTAACGGCACAATTGGGACTGTTTCCTGGGCAACGGGTGAGCCCTGCGCAGGGGGAGGGGGAGGACAAAAGAGATGGGTGAGGGGGGGGTTGAGAGAGTGGCGAAGAGAGAGAGAGGAGGGATGGGTCGACCGAGTCAGCCGTGTCATTCACCGCTAAGAAATGTTTGAAAACCTTGCGCACTGACACACACGCACACACACACACGCACAGAAAGGTTGTTGTGGACCAGCGACTTGCTCTCTGGATGTCCTCCTCTTTCAGTCCACTGCCAATAAACACGGTGTTGGACATTAAATAAAACAAGAGGCTCCTTTATAGCCCGGGTCACGCTGGGTAGGATTTATCAGACCATGTTGTGTGTGTCTGTGTCTGTGTGTGTGAGTGTGTGTATGTGTGTGCTTTGCTGGGATACATCTTCACTAGCTCACACAATAAGCATGTTAAATGGTGTACTTTTTAGTTCACTGCAGCACGTTTTAACAGACTTGCAGCCATCAGAGAGCTTTATCAGCATTTTACTGAATCTCTCCCTCTCTCTCTCTCTCTTACACACACACACACACACACACACACACACACACACACACACACACACACACACACACCTCACCTCTTCTTTACAAATCCATTCACATAGCATGGGTGGGGTATCTGGGTTATTCTACACAGCAGCTGTAACATGACACAGTTTATCTGAATGAGTTGTAAACCTGAGACAAGAGGCTGATTTAACGACCTAAAAGGAGGAGGAAATGAGTGTAAGTGGGACTGAGCAGATTAAAAACAGGCCATTGATTAGTCTTTGTTTCACCAAATACCCTTTATACAAAACACAACGCGACAAATACCGTGGAACGCTGAAATCAAGATGACCGATGAGTCCTTTTTAAATTCAGTTATATTACATCCAATGATGGTCCTTGTGCCTCCACCAACCTGACATTCAGCTTTTTTTTTTTAATTTTGCAGCCATTAAAAATGATTTGCTGGCTTGGCTTGACTTCATGTAAGCACACCCCTCTTATCAATCTAATTTAATGAACATCTTTGGATGGCCCTGACCCTCCATGTCCCATCTGGCCTTGAGGAAATATTCAAGCAAATATTGCTTTTACCATGACAGATATGTCTCCTACCTTTCTGAAAATAACAGCGTCTGTTTCTCCTGATAGTTTCTTTGTCCCACTAAATACCTGAGAGGCCTACCAAATGAGGAAAAGGAGCATTTTTTTCCTTACAAAATATGTGTAATGGTATGCAGCACCAGGCTGCAATACAAATGCAAATTTTCCACTATACAAAATATGAAGATTTGATTTGATAATTACTGAAAATGTAGTATGGAATTCATTACTGTGTAGGGGGATACGTTAATCTTGTAAATCTGTACTAGTTTGGTTTGCACTTTGCAGTGCGTTTCTCAGACACCATCAGTTATCTCTCACATGCCAAATGCCAATCTTAATGTAAGCATCAATGCATAGTACTGCTAGAAATACTACTACTCAAAAGACAAAACAGCACTAAAGTTAACAACACCATCATCACATTTTCCACAAAAATAAAATCCTGACAGGATGTGCAAATCCAGTAGTGGAGAACATATCACCTACGTGCACTAAAGAAGCTGCCCTGATATCACACTGAACTCAACGCCATCTGCTTTCAATGCTGAGTACAGTTCATACCTGCTTAATTGATTTACTGTGATGAACCCACGCTGCTTTACATTCACCCTGTAGCTCAAGTGTGCATCTATCTCTAAAGAGGGGGATTTTAGCCCGGATCTTTACTCTTTTTGACATGCCAGTCAAATCCGCCACGCTCCTACTTATCGTATGTGAGTGTGGCACAGTATCATTGTGGCACAGAAATAGCCGATTCCCAGCCCCTAGGCCGCTGTCCCACTTCAGCTGTGAGGTCATTCAGCGGTCACCAATGATGACTGACTGAGTGAGGATGAACACTGAAATAGAAAATCCTGTTTTTAGAAATCACCTTGTTTGTGTTGTTTCTCGCTCAGACAGCCATAAAATCTGTATTTGTGCAATAAAGTAAAAAGCTCATCTTTTATCCCTGTTTAAATCCAGTCTGCAGCTCATTTCTCAAATCACTGAACAACCATGTGTCACCACAGTTATCGCCAGCCTGCCATGAAATACGGTACAGTGAACATCTCTCGGCCGTAATCTTAAAAAAAATATCATGGCTACAACCTCACAAGATAAAACAACAAGTAAGTTTATAACGATATCATGATAAATTGCGCCCACTTCCCCAAAGAGCAAAAACCTTGAAAAGACCTTGAAAAGCGAGACCAGAGAAAAGAGATTCAGAAAGACACCACTTCAGGGGGTTTAGACAAAAACTGCAAGATCGGCAGGCGTTGGTTCTCGTCCAACTCCCAGTTTCTCCACGGTGCAAGGCATTCATCATCATTATCATGGCTATTCAACGGACCTAATTCCCTTTAAAATCAACTGTCAATTCCCATTTGGCTGCCCTCAACATCTTATAGGCTTTGAATTCTCCCATGAACTGGATCTAGGACGAGTTATCTGGAAAACAAGAGCCAAACAGAGGAATAGGCTCCGTGATTTGGAACCTATTGGGTTTCCATGTGTTTTCCAAATGCAACGAGAATTTCTGAGCACTAAAAGAGACTTAATTGTGGATCCATGACCAATCAAAGTGAACACCGTCTCAACCAGAAGTGCCTCTCTCTGTTCACTGCAAACCCACACACTGTGATTAAGCGTAAAAAGCTAACCTGGCCTCAAAACAAGTAATATCTCCGAAATGAGAAAAAGACTCTACCAACACCACATACATCTATGTGATATACACATTGAAAATCATAATTCAAAAAACACAGAACATGGCAGAGTGACTAAACCCAGAAGACAAGACTGAATCTTTCAACAATGACAAAAAAGGACAAAGCGCCAGGTGAGGCAGGCGAGGTCGAAGCGTTTGCATCTTCACCACATGTGAATACAGCTGTGATGTGATGCGACGCAGTGTGCTCCCACAGTCGGCCAGGGCATGCTCAGAGGTTACATAACCCGGGATTTTCGTGGCACACACTCCTCCCACCCTCCATCTCTCCATCTCTCTCTCAATGAGTGTATGCTGAGTACGGCAAAGTGGAGCCGGCACAGATGGTCGGCAGGGCGCCACACATCGACATCATTGCTGTGCCAGGCAGGGCGGGGCGGGTGTCAAAGGGTAAAAGTGATAAAGGGAGCAGGAGCCAATGGGAACATGATTCTGAGAACTAATAAACTGAGATAAGTAAAGATGGATGGACTGATACACACACAGATAGACAGGCAGATATTTCGGCCAACGGAGCATCCAGTGTAATGTTTTGGTGCAGTTTGGCCAGTAATTGCTAGATAGATTGAGCTTCCGGAGGGATCAGCCTATGTAAAAGATGGGATTAAGTTAACGAGGTGATGCATCTGCTTCATGATTGTGTGTAAATGCCTAACTCGTCGTTTCAAAGAGGATAACACAGCCACAACAGTCAGATGCTGTGGCTACTGGTAAATCGAACAATAAAACATGGACTAAACACTAGAATCTGAGCTTTAATCCATCATCTGACCCAAACTGAAACACAGAGCAGTTTGGTGTCTTCACTCCCTGGCTAAGTTAACTAACTGCTCAAAAGCCTGTTATGTAAAATGGCTTTGATGTGAAGAGTCCCGACATGTTGTGGTAAATCGTCTGTCTGTCAACATGCCAGACATGCGGGCAGGACCCATTTTAGGAGACCCGATTTAATAATGCACTGTTTTTCATGGCCCCTGGGGACAAGTATTAAAACTTAATTTTCTGCTTAATGTTTTGGTAATATACTCCCAGTCCCTGGAGCAAGAGGAGCCAAATTAAAGTAGGCTAGCACTTTGATATAACCAACTCTCAGCACATACACAGTTAGCCGTGGTGATAGCTATCTAGGCTGTTGATGTCCATGGGGCAGGCAGTGCAGCAGGCACACTGAACCACTTAGCAACATGTGAAGAAGACTAACTATATCATGACACCCTGTCCTGACCTGACAATACATACAGTACATGCAGACAGAATAGAAATGATGTCCACACTGTAAAATGCACACCTGCATGTCAATTTTATCTCTGTCCAGAGGTGTAGTAATACTTGATGAGGCGAGTGTACTACTAGGCACATGGGTAAGTTACTGATGAGGAAGTGGGTATATTCTCATATATTTATATTTTCATATATTAGATACCCACCTATCAGCCAAAATATATTCTCATATATTTTGGCTGATAGGTGGGTATACTGTAAACGGCCAGAAAAAGAGGTGGGCATACCCCTATACCTGCATATACCCTCCACTAGACCACTGTTTCTGTTTAGCTACAACAATCAGGCAACTAGGCATGGGACAATATGAAAATTTCACATCACAGTTATCCTGGCCAAAATAATTGCAATTCACTGTATTATTCTGATAATCACCAAGACACACTAAAAACTCTTAAAATGGCACTAAAACATAATGTCATTAGTTTACCTTACCTTTGGTAAAGAAACTAATATTTCTATTGTATCACAGATTGGACACACGCAGGTTTCTAGTCAAACAATCTTAAAAACCCAGGCTTGTCATTTATTTGAAATGGCATCATATCTTTCGATGTGAAATATGCCAATGTATATTAAAGGATCATTTGCATTTTTTTGGTGGATTTTATTGTTGGCTGCCCAGCAGCTAGACACAATAGTCATGATTATCCCAATTAAATAAATTCACCACTATAAATTTATTCTGAGTGAGTATCACCATCTGCAGAAAAAATCATTTGTCGTCCCATCCCTTGTCACTACAGATGAGAGAGTGAAAGAACCAGAAGAAATGCTCAAAAAAGTAAGAGACGGGAACAAAGTGGGGCGGATACTGAGGGGAAAAAAAGACGAGAAAATGTCACTTTTTAAAAAAGAAATTAAAAGTATACAACTTTTCATAATACCTTTGTTATCTCCAGAAGATCCATTTTTTGAGGGAATAACAGCCTGACACAAAATCTAATGAGGTTTTTTTTTTTTTTTTTTTTACCACTTTCTAAGACACTGGTGATAAGAAAGATCTTATTTCAGAAAGGACCAAGAAATCCACTAGCTTTTTACTATGTGTGCCCAAAATATAAAATGACTTGACTCATAAATCAGACGTATTTATTACTTTTTTCAGGTGTTAATTTGTGTGTTTTATGAGTGAGTGGTTTTACTATTTTTGTCTTTGTCTTTGTTTAAGTGAGGTCACTAAGACAAATTCCAGTCATGTTAATATGGCAATCAAGTATTGAATCTAGAACCTTTGTGTCCCCTATCAATAGCTTTACTAAAATCAATATCCAGATGTAATTTGAACTTTAATCATATATTCATTAGTTATGATCAATTCATTTCATTTATTCATAATTTAGCCTATGGAATATCCAAACCTGACCATCACAATTTCTACAAACCCAAGGTGACAGATTCAAACATCTTGCTTTGCCAAGCCAACAGTCCAAAAGGTATTCTCTCTAAAATGATGTAAGACAGAAAAAGGCCAAAATCCTCATATATTAGAAGTTGGAACCAGCAAATATTTGGCACTTTCATTTGAAAAATGACATAAACAACTAATCAATTATCAAAATAATGGTCATTTAATTTTCTGTCTATGAACTAATCAATTGAATGGTTAATTGTTTCAGCTCCAGAAAGAACCAGGGGACTTCAACCATTCATCACATTATATTACACAGGTGGACCACCCTCACGTCCCTTTGACAAAACAAAATATGGCCAGTGCTCCTTCAGATATCGTGGCGTACAGATTCAGAAACGCCTGAGAACACATTATCAAGAGCTCGTTATCTTTAGAAATTTTTAAAAGAAAATGATCATTACATTAAATTTATGTCTAATTATTTCTTGATGTGTTTATGCATTTGTTATGTATTTGTCTTCCTCTTTTATTTATTTTTTTGTTTTATGTACTTCTTTGTCGTTATTGCATTATTGTCCACTGATTGGTTGTTTTTGTCTGGTCATTTTGTGTGCTTCGTGTTATTTCTGTTGTTTCATTTCTTCTAAATTATTTTTATCCTAGTTCTTTTTTTTTATATTTTCTCCTTTTTGTTATTGTTTGTTTTTCTCCTTAAGTTGAAGTGAGGTCTGCTGCATAAGCCTGTGGTTTCCTGACCTCTCCACATTTATCATTTTTCATTATCTGTGTGCAAATAAAATAAAATTTCATTTTCAAAAAATGCTCAGAAAAATCAGCGCCAGGATGAAAGGGCAAAGGAAAGACAGAACAAAAGGTCAGTTATTCTGGAAGCGGGTGATGACTGGCTAACACTTCTGAATAACACATAATAATAATAATACGCTGTGAATTATTTTTTAAGACAATGAACCAGACATTGTTTCCACCTTTTACCATATATGAATCAAATATGAAATCCTGTCTCCCAAAATGTGACATACTGCAATTTCTAAAATTACTGCAATCAGGTACAACCCCATTTGATACAGATAATTACCAATTTGTGCCCTAAACATGCAGCTGTAAACAGACAGCTATTTTATTAGTGGCAGCTATTTATACCTATGTTTTTTACATCTATGCCACCACTATACAATGAAAAAGCTGTTTTGATTTCCTGAAATGTTTTATTGAATTTTTTAAAACCTAAGTATATAAAAAGGGAGAATGCTTCCCAGATATTCCCCTTCTACTGAGTAGGTGTGGCAGATCAAGAAGCTATGTTTCAGTAAGTCCTACTGTGGTCTATATGGTCTGTACGGTAAATGTGTCTCAAAAGGTTTCTCCAAGAGAACTGCGAGAAAACACTGACGCCAACAATGACGTAAAACTAAAATATCAGAATTACCAGCACAAAATATCAACATAAATTTGTACCTTCCTTAATAAACTCGTATTTGACTCAACCTGGATCTTCACAATGCAAAGCTTGTTACATCTTTCACATGTCAGCAGTGTACTGTACCTCCATGGCGAGGGCGGCAGTTTGCTGGTCGTAATGGTTCAGTATGTTTGGCATGTAGGTGGAGTTGTAAGGCAGCCCCTGGCACATGCGCAGGGTTATGGGTTCACAGGTGAACAGGCTGTGGCTCCCCTCCGCCGCATCCATTGGGATGGCAACGCACGCCGTCAGCATGGACACCGACAGCACCCACAGGAGATCCATGACCGGTGCGCACAGTACGAGAGAGGAAAGACCCAGGAGCACGGCTGGCTAGGAAGAGGGGTTGAGCCCCGTCAACATCTGGCTCATTCACCAGGAAGTGGAAATCACAAGGCTTAAGGAGTGTCCAGGACTGTCTGGTAGTCTCTCCCTCCTCTTCAGCTCACAGAGAAACAGTCTGGGACAAGCAGCGTATTCCAGCACTGCCATGGTTGAAGCTGGCTGCATCCATCACCGTTGGGACTCCGGTCAGCAGCAGCAGTGTGTCACAAGACCTCCATAGCCTGGGAGATGCTGTGGTCCTTTAAGATGCTGCGCTGTGACCGCCTTCTCCTGCCTCCACGTACAGTGATGATGCTTCGGAGGAAATATCTATGACAACCACCGATGGAGATGATGTCAGCCTCCGGTCTGAAAAATAAAAGCACAAAATTTTAAAATATATATTTGGTATCAGGTTCACAGTGGCAGTTTGCCAGGATGGGCTTTTTATTGATGTTTTATTTTTGTTTTGTTTTGTTTTTTCAAAAATTAGACGAATAAGGGACTGTTTAAGAGGGCTGGTAATGGTGAGAAGGTGGGTGATAACATTAAGAGAATTAATTAACAGCAATATATCCGCTAGGGACTAAAAATAATAGCAAAAAATATCATATACAGGACAAATATCTAAATTATTACTATCTTTAAACATTAAAGTTTGTATATTCATCTTTTTTTAACCTAGTTTATTGAAGTGACTTATTATGATTTTAAGTATAGTATTAGTTCTGGTATTGGTGTAATTTTAGTGGTGTAATTTTAATCTGTAGGTTAACGCTACAGTTCAGAAACAGTAATTTGTTTTAACCTTTTTCTAATAGCACCATTTTTCCATAACGGAAACTGCTACATTTACATGACAGTACACACCCATAACAACCCAATACCTTTCCATTCACTGTCACGCACAAAATAAATACTTTCTTGTACACCTGAGTCTAATTAACCCAAATGTCAAACAAACACAGCTGCATTTTAAAGGTTAATTAATCTAAAGGCGGTATCAGTGCGTCCGTTAACGTTAGCCTACCTGTGCGTCACTGTTAACGGGCTCCTCCGGTGTAGCAGCTAGCTGAGATTCATAAATTAATTGCTGCTCATAAATGTGAGTGTCGCGAGCGTTAAGTAACGTAACCGGGAGGCTCGTCACGGTTGTTTGTCCCTGCCCACTGTTACTGAGTCCTCACAGAGACACGGTTTAATAAAACTGAATGTCAAGCAGCACAGCGGAGACAAAAGATGACGGTTAGTTCATCCTAAATGATAGTAACCGTGCCATATGTAGCCTGCGCACCGGTGTTGTAATTCACCGCACCGAGCCGGGCGGCAACGGCGGCGGTTGTTGATGAGAAACACTCCGGTAATAAACGTTAGCTTAACTGGTTTAATTAAAAGCAACTTTACCTGAATGTTGAGCCGAAAATTCACGTGTACCGACGGGGTCTCCGCCGCTCCTCGAGTTTGTAACAATGACTGAATGTCCCTCCACCAGCAGCACCCTCCTCTCGTCTCCTCCTGTCCTCCTCCTCTCTGTCCGCCTCCCCCTGCCGCCCCCCTCTCCACCCGGCGTCAAGATCGCGAGATTTCAAATTAGCTTCCGGTCAAAACTACAAAATAAAAGCTTCATCTAAACATGACAGTTTCTTTTTTACTTTTTATTTTTACAATGAGTTGTTGCAGCAAGTTAATGGGGATATTTGAGGGTTTATTTATTATATATTTATTTCATTTGTGCTTTAATTTTTACTTAAATGCAGCAGTGTAAAAATAAAATAGACTTAGCTGCAAGTGACTTAATTTTGAGTTGCCTCTATTTACCACTTCTCTTGATTTCCATCTATGCTACTCTACAATTCTGCTCCACTAGGTTATAGTCGTTAATTTTGTACTTTTTACTTCCCTAAATTTATAAGTCAGTTGCACTTGTTTTACAGACTAACATCGCTCATAATAACATATGATAAAATGCGATAAAAAAATACACCAGCTGATTTGGATTAAACTATCTACAGGTAAAAATATATATAAATAAAGTAGTGGAAACTACTGAACCACTTTTCTTGTGCATTTTATTTATCTATTTTGTATTTATTCATTTTATGTTTATTTATTTTTGAGTGCTTTCCTATGTTGCTTTATAAATTCACTTCACTTTATTTCATAGGTGAATATTGCACTTTTCACTCCTTAAGATGTATTAGACAGCTGTGCTTGTTATTGTGCAGATACATATTATACAAATTAACATATGATAAGATGAGATAATGCACTGATAACCCTTGAGACTGCGTCCTCATGTGAGTACATCACATTTTGGGTTTACTTGACCTTATACTTTATTTTGCTTAACTTAGACCTGTTGTCCTTGTTTGTTGACACTTTTTTGTGCCACCTAGTGGCAGTACACTTATCCATGAAAAAACAAGATGGCAGACACCTCTGCTAAGTCAGTCAGCAACCAGTCCTGACACAGAAGTGGACATGGTCCAAAACTTATTTATTTATGATTGATAATGTTTGTAGTTTGATATGGAGACAATGTCTTATTTGAGAGTATTGGGACCTTCTTATCGTTGATAATGTTTTGTTTTTTATACTTAACGGATCCTACTGATCCCTGATAGCTAGGAGACCTTAAAAATGCATATCACACAAAAGTTCGGGTCTCAGGAAAATATAGATGAAACTATCTGCTGGTGCCTTCCTTTCATTTCCCTAAATTTATTGGTCAGTTGTACTAGTTTAACAGAGTAAAATTATACATATTACTAGTACTCACTCCAACAAGCTACAACAGTAAGATGATATTTAATATGTACTGATGCAGCAGTGCTGACAATGCAGTAATACAATTACACAATACAAAAATCCTTTGCAGGCAGTATTTTTAAATACAAGACAAACACATTTTGGATAAAGAACTTTTACTGGTATGCTAATTTAACCCAGACTGCTTACACTGATCCCAAGTGTGAAATATAGTATATAAATACAAGGGACAATTATGTATGTAAACACACCTTATATGTGACCTGAAAATAAATTAAGGACATTTTTGCCATTGCAGATAACATATAGCCTACTTACTTTAAAGGTGCGCTGAGTGGTTTCCGGTTCAGCTCAGTCTGTGTCTGTGTAGCTTGACGCAGCTCTCGAGCTCTCTTTCTTCACAGCGGGTTGGTTTTCTGTCGTGGTTGCGCGCGACCGCCCATCCGAGGACGAGCAGCCTTTCTGCTCTTCAATGAAAAACTTCTCGGACTGGTGGCACTGAGTGTTCCAGCAAAATAGGCCCGAAAGGTTTTATCAGTAGCACCACAGTGATGTGAACTTAACTAATACAACAGGCTCATTAAAGCAGAGAAAAGAACTAATGCCTACATTGTTTACTCAAGTCAATTTATTAAGCATAACAGGCTGCTATACCAATACTATTAGGCTGCTAGGCCCACTACTACTACCACTTATATTACTACTACTACTTCTACTATTACTGCTGCTAATGTTGACAAAAAATAATGATAATAATTGTTACTGAAATTTGAAATCTGTGTTCCAAATGTAGGCTAGATCTACATGTAGGCAGAACACATGAATGGCCAGCTCTGCAGTCTGAAACATGCCGTCCAAACATAGGCTAAAGCAGCCTGTACAGCTGTGAGATGTATGTTCTGCAGTATCAGTGTATCAGGGGCAGATGGTCTTTATAGAAGTTGCAGTGTCAGGCCTTCTGCACTACTATTTGTCATCATTAGAGCCAGTGTCGACTGCACGCTCCACACACTCCACTGTGGTTTGCCTTGCAGCACCCCCCTCTGTGTGTGACAGGCTGTGACAGCCAGCCCATGTAAGGAGAGTACACTCACTGTTACTATGGAAACTAGTAAACTGTGCACAGGGAATTGTGGAGAAGAAGAAGAGTTGGGTGTACGGACACAAAGGCCATTAGGAGTATGCACATAGAAGGAGAGTGTGTTTAGGATTCTTTCCCCCTTCTGTCAGCAGAGAAGAACTAATGGTGAGTAAAACACCAGAGGAGTGTGTGGTACAGTTGTGGGCAGAAACGTTAACTCATATTACACTGCACTGTGTGTAAGGTTGGACTTTTATTATTTTGACTTTGGAGCTGTTATATGGTTTCCCTAACTCTTGTTTTCACAAGTTACAGAATGAAAGATCGAAATGCTTTGTTTATTAGGTAACAATGGAGAATAACATGATACCATGAGTAAGGAATTTACACAGTGCCAAGATTATCATTTGACATTATTTCATGAGACTTTAATCAGTAGATAAAAGCTGGTATGTTGTGTAACTTAATGTTTTAGAATGAGGTTAAACATGAGTCTTAATGTGCTCAGGCAGGCGCTGTAAAGTGGCATATTACACATGCACACAAAAGTGTTAGAAATAGTAGCAAACATTTTACTGAAGTTTCATTTTGTGCATTTTTGTACATCATCTTTCCCCAGCTATGACTCAAAGATGCCACTTGCACCAAGGCCATCTACAAGCTGTGCTAAGCTGCAGACCAAACTGAGCGCCTGGACTCCTCTGAACCACCCACTGTCCAACAGCAAGGTCAGATCAACGCATCTACTCTGAAACTGAACCGTTATTAACAGTCACAATACAGTTTTCACTTTGGTGGGAAAAGTACTTACTTAAGTAAAAGTAGCAATGCCATAGTGTAAAAATAATCCATTACAAGTAAAAATACTTGTTCTGCAGTAAAATGGCCCCTGTGACTGAGATATTATAATATCTGACATTTATATATTGTTAATACTGATGCATCAACGTGTGAGCAACATTTTACTGTTGTAGCTGGTCAACGTGGAGCTAGTTTTAACTTTATATAAAATTAGATCAGTAGTCCCAGCCTCGGGGTCAGGGCCCTCCACAAGGTCACAGGACAAATAATAAAGCATAAAATTTCAATGAAAAGCCTAATCCCAAATAAATGCCTAGTCCCTTTTATTAGCCTGGTGTGGCTACACATTTTGACAAATAAAGGCCTGTCTCAATTAGAGGCCTGGGCTGGTTGCCAAGCAGTTCTTTGGACGTGTAAAACTAGGCTGGCTGTTGGCTACCTCAAATTATGTGTCCATTCCTTGATTGCCCTGTAAGTTATTTATATTCCTGTAGTCCATAAGGGTCCTCAAATCAAAAGAATCATAAGGGTTTTTCATAAAATTAAATCTAAGTTGTTAGTATTGTTTTAATAGGATAAAGTGGTGTTGTGTCAGTATGCCGGGTGCCGCAATCCTTGAGTGCCATAACTCTCTCTCTCTCTCTCTCTCTCTCTCTCTCTCTCTCTCTCTCTCTCTCTCTCTCTCTCCCTCTGATGACCTGTAGCAAATATAGGGCTGTTGATTTCAATGATTTAAGCAAATAATAGCCCAGGCTATTAATTGAAGTTTTCCGATAAATATTTCACACTTGCTTTGGCAATGTAAATGTGTGTTTCACAGGCCAATTAAGCTTCTTTGAAATTAAAATCGAAAATTGTATCTGAGTGGTGTTCACATAATGTAATAGGGCAGGACTTTTGTGACATTTTGGTTAATTCTACCACTTTGGGCCTCAAACAGCTCTATTAATAAAACCATCTGAGAAGTTTAGAGTGGAAATGTCTCTTTGGTGGAAATGCTCATAAGCCAGAAATGTAAAGAACCGCTGATATTATGTTTTAAAAATTCATTGTATTCTACACGTGATATGATTTTTATTTACAACCTTGATTTTAAAGCCAACTAGTGACTACAACAGTCAGATAAAAATGACAGAGTAAAACTACAATATCTTACCCTTATATGTAGTGCAGTACAAGTATAAAGTTGCATACAATGTGAACACTCAACTCAACTACAAAACCTCAAAGTTGTACTGAAGTACTGTCTAAGTATAATGTCCGTAGTTGCATTCCACCACTGGAGATACAATCATAAATGTTTCCCTTGAATTAAAGATAAATTAAAGACACCACCACTGGCATAGAAACAGTCATTCTTACAGTATTAATAAGTTAAGTAAAGTCTTAAACAGCTGTAAGTTATAACCAGGATCAAGAATGTTAAGTTTGGCCCATGTGTGATGACACAGGACTCACTCACAGGAGTCATTCTGTCATATGTGTCATATGTTTATCATGTAAAATATCTCACCTGATACACACGATAAGACATTTTTATTCCTGACAATGCAGCTCGATGTGATTCACTATGCTCTTCTTTCTCAGGTGTTTGAAGAGAGGCGAAACCTTCTGGCCAAGTGGGTACGTTAAAATGATGATGATGATGATGATGATGAATAGAGATACACTAAATGCACTGATGGTTCTCTGCTGTGCAGTGAGCTCAGCTGGAGCTCCCTCTAACACAACTGAATCTCTGGTAGTCATTAGAAACCACGCTTTGTGCTCCGTGGAGTCCATTTTCCACTCGGCTCCATTCAGCTGAAAGAGTCCATGTGGAGGAATTCTGTTATGCTCTTTCATGTCTTTGTCAGTTTGACAGGTGGTCTGACAGCCAGAGGAAGGCGGTGCTGCAGGACTTTGTGCTGAGCTGTTCAGTGGAGCAGCTGAAGTTCCTGAGCCTCAGCGTGAGCAGACGGCTCCCTCTGCAGGCCGCAGACTTCACCTGCCTGCTGCCCAGAGCCCTCTGCCTCTACCTCTTCTCCTTCCTGGACCCACGCAGCCTCTGTCGATGTGCACAGGTACACACACTGGCCATAAATACATTTATGTAGGGTTGCTAACATGGATGACTCAGCTATTTCTGAGCCAGCTGAGAATTCTGGCTTGTTAAATGGCCTTACTCTGGGTGTTTTTATCATCTGCTGGCAGGTGAGCTGGCACTGGAATAGCATAGTGGAACTGGACCAGCTTTGGATGCCAAAATGTGTGAGGCTTGGCTGGTGCATCAACTTTTCCCCCACCCCTCTGGAGCAGGGCATCTGGAAGAGACACTACATCCAGACTGTGCAGGAGCTGCGCCTCACCTCACTGCAGGTCCAGAAATCAGATCCAGAGCTATCAACCATGATTCAGTAGCTACTATGGCTCAGGATAAACTTTCATGAAGGATACATTTATATTTTGGTGTAACTACATTATCATGCAGTGATAAGAGCTTTATAAAAGTCTATTGTTCACCTCTAGGCTGCCTCATCTCAGCAGCAGTTTAAGGTTCCACATGCATCAGCTGTCAACAGTAGATATGAAGATTCAGAAGTGGCCTTCATAAGCGAGGAGTGCCCAGTGTCCACCACCCAGACACTTGGAGGCATCTCCAGGATGGGTTTAAGAAAGGAGAAGCAGCCGCCTGCACCGCCACCGTGGAGAGACTCTGACAGATGTCCCAAAGACACACTACGCTTCAACTACTTGGACAACCTGGACCCCACTGAGCAAGCGTAAGGCTGCAGGGGACATAAGGAGGGATGAAATAGGCCATTATAATCAGTCAAATAACAAAAAAAAATTCAAAGGAAAACTGAAGGAAAAATAAGTTCACTAAGTAAACAAAAACAAACTTCCCAGTATTGACCTTCATCATGTTATTGATGGGGCTTGATGAGGAACATTATTTAGATCAGGAGAGACTTCATTTACAGTGAACAATAAGTTTATGATATGGCGTATGATACAGTTAATGTGATGAGGCTTTGGTGATTAGACCCCACAGTAAATTCATGTGGTAGAGCAGCACACAGACAGACTGAGAGGTAACGGGACAAAGACCTATTTGAATAAAATTTAAAAATTAAATAATATACGAGACTTTAAAAAGGCTATATACAATATATATGTTACAATATCCTTGGCCATGGATGGGTTACAGAACGGGCCTATAAGGCACAAGCTCAGAGGCCCAAAGTGTCACCTGCAAAATGTCACTCAAAGAGACTCATACTGACCCAGTGGCGACTCAAATGATCCCAAAGAGACACAAAGTACAACAAAGAAACGTAACCAACTGCAAAGAGACCTAAAAATACTACAAAGAGCCATAAACAACTACAAAGAGGCACAATAGGATAACAAGGAGATACACAACAGCTTCAAAGAGACACAAAATGACTACAAAGAGATGTAGAACAGCTGCAAACAGACACAAATTGACCACTTAGTCATAAACAACTACAAAAATTACTACAAAGACATAAACAACTACAGAGAGATACAAAACAGCTGGAAAGTGACACACGATGACTGCAAAGAGACACAAATCCACAACAAGATGTGTAACAACAACAAAGAGATGCAAAACAACAACAAAAATATAAATGTGCAGTACAGGCTAAATACAAGCTACAGTAATAGGCTAATACAAGTCAGCTAAACTATCCACCACCACATGCAGCAGATAGTAGGAATAAAAAATGTAGTATTCAGTAGAAAAATAAACAGGAAAGTTGAAACAGGGATCATTAATTACATGCATTCTTTTCATCAATATTTGCAGAGCAACAGCCCCATTTTGCTCTTTGACCCTCCCTATCTGCAGATAACAAATACATGACTAACTTATTTTGCAAAGCGCTGCAAATCCACTGAAGTGCTCATCGTACTGTTCCACCCGCTCACTGACTCCACCGTCTCTCTGCAGGCAAGTGAAGAGCAGAGCCTCCACCTGCCGCAGCAACACATGGAAGCCAGACGCCGTCAGGAGCCAGAAAACACTGTCTGAGGCGCATTACAAACTACGCAAAGCCAAATCGCTGGTAAAGCACGCTCCATTCATCATCACTGCCATAACCCCACTGTGACTGTGACCTCCTTGTCTGAATCAAAGGGGGGTGATAAACGTGGAGGATCCTCTGGAGACTGTGCAACCAGCAGGCATCATGCATTATGGAGCAGCGTTTACACAGAAAAAGCATGTTAATGATGAGCTGCTCAGAGAGGGCGGTGACAGGGGGGAAGCCAAATTATGCTGATGATGGGGTTTGAGGAGGGGGGAGGAGAGGGTGAGATAGAGGACACTGTGTCATTTAATATTCAGGCTTTGGTGAAATCATCATGCTTAATTATATTTGCCTGGATGCAGGAACTAATGTGAAATATACATAACACACCTGGAAGTGTGTTGAATTTGAATTTCTCTGAACGTTTGGTTGTCTTTCTTCTTCAGATGTTCCTCAGCTTCAACAGCAGAACCCAACATCCTCCTCCTCCTCCTCCTCCTCCTCATCATCCTCCTCATCCTCATGAGTCCCAAGCTCGACCCTCTTGGGCAGCTCACAGTCACGACCACGTGGTCACCGCCAAGAGCATGCTGCACCTGGCCCAGTGGAATGCTGGGATCCGTCCAGGGCCGGTGAGGTCAGCAGTGCCGCGGCTGAGCGTGGAGGCACTCAGGGCTTCCCAGCGCTCACACCGGAGCGCTCCCAGTAAGCTATCGCTGCAGCTCCACTCCTCTGGGCTGAACATGATGTAACCACACAGCAAGAAACAAGACAAATATTGGTTTGAAAATGACTGATTCTGCAAGAAAGTCGCAGACTGTGTGCAATTTGTGACCCTATTAGAAATGTTTTATGTCTTGTTAGTAACTCCCAAGTGGAGTTAAATTATTGATTCTGAGTGTTTTAGTTTTTTTTTTGGTTTTTTTTATAGAAGATGTAAGCTGCATTTAAAATAAAAAAAAGTTCAGTGAGGAACACTTTATTCAAAGAAACCATTTGCAGTATTATATTTGGCGGTATGGCTCTGTTCTCGGGCCTCTCTGCCTTTCCTTGGGTCTACGTGGAAAGCCTCTTCCACACGCCTACGTGGAAAGCATAAGCGGAGAGAGCAAACCGCCCTGCCCTTCCATGTGCCTACATGGAAAGCCTGTGGCAGGGACAAAGCAGCTTGCAGAGGAAGCAGCAACAGTAGGCAGGCCACAGCAGTTTTAGTAGGGCACCCTGAATGAGATTCGCAAATTGGTTGCATAGAAAAGAATCATGTGATCTAGCAGCTGACTCCCTTCCATCAATCAGCTGCTCCATCAGTTGATTGGGCTGTTTGAGATCAGCTGATGTAGCTGGGGTGTGAGCTGAGCTTGACATCGTGTCCTTCCTGAACTAACGTCATGCTTAAAATCTGAAATTAAATGGTTGATTATCACCTAAAATCAAATTTTAAGGCTTTTCTTGCACTAAAGTATTTCCACTGGGCTGAACTGTTTGTGGTAAGAAAATGCTGAACATTTCAATGTACTTTTGTATAAAATCAAAAAGAGCGATGGCTTTATTTTACTCCATTATAATATATTTTGCCCTGTTTTATTTTCCCTGAGCTGACATAAACATAAGTTCAACTGTGTGAAGTTAAAGTGGCCTACAGGTCTGGACAGACCTTTATTCATTTCATCAGTTAATTCACTTAATTCACAGTAACAGTGGTAGGAAATTTGCCTCTGCTGTTTCAAATGTGTCAACATACGGCATCAGCAAGTATCAAATTCAACAGTTACAGTGAAATTAATTTGGGTGAACTGACCCTTTAAAATGTACAGCATGTGTGTTGCAGCACTCATATCAGTGAGCAGTCCTTAATCTGCATCATAGTCACAGCAGCTGTTAAGAGCGGTCAGCTCAGCTCTGTTGGAACATGTTGACCAATCAGATGCCCCATGCTGACAAAATATATTCCTCCACATTATTTTATATTTATTTATCTAAAATGCATTCAACCAGGAAAAGCCTCACTGAGATTAAAAATCTCATTTACATGAGTGTCCTGGCCAAGGCAGGGAGCAGCACATTAATTAAAGGGTAACTTCTGTATTGGATCCTATTTTTTAATGTTTTTATGTCTGTGTGACTAACGAGAACAACTAGTTTGAAACTGGTCCAGTTTTGAAGGAGAGCACTGCAGACGGCAGCTGCGAAACAGGCTGCAATTTAAACACTCAGAGCTTTTAGCGCCATCAATTTAAGTCCACCACAAGTACTTGTTTTTGCCACTGACAGGCTCAGATTATTACAAGTGCCTGACAACATTATGGAAAGGATCCCTACAGAGGTAATATGTTTATGTTAAAGAATAAGATCCTTTTTGTTTAACCAGAAACAGCCCCAACATCGCTATCATCAAACCCACCAGACCCCATTTAAATAAACAGTGATTTTATCATTACAAAGCACACTTCATTCAAAGTCAACAAAAACAAACAAACTTACAAAAGCATTCTTGGTTCTTTTTTCCAGTGTTAACAATTAGACTCTGATTTGATCAAATAAACCAAGTGAATGTTTCTATCATTTCCAGGTACACCACTGTTTGAGGCTCAGCCCTGGACTGCTGCACACACACAGACAAGAAGTGAAGCTCACGTCCCACATCAGGAAGACATCAGAGCAGGGCTCAGAGCTGCAGCTTCAGACGGTGTAGTTTAATGTATTTTACACATGTAATACATTCTGCAACTACATTTCTTCACAGGCTATTCTGTGTTAAAATGGCACTGGATGGAGATAAAAAGCGACATGAAAATTGAGATTTATTATTATTATTTTTTACATTCACTTATAATTATTTTGACATTGTGTGAAAAGAACTGAAGAAATAAATACGTCATTTAGAAGTTTAAAGAACTTACATGTCCCCATGACTTTACACTTTACAGAAATCACTTGCACAAGAAATGTTTTTTAAGAAGACAGTATTTTACATGAGGTATAAATAAAGTTAGCAACCTCATAGTTATAATAGGAACACATCTTGAATGTGTTTAGATAAGTGGGTCCAAGTTTTGTTTGTATATTGTGTACACTCACATGGTTCACATGGTCTCCTATGTATAACATAGTTTTGTTCTTTAATTTCAAGCTAGTACTAATAAGAAAACCAAAGGAAACATGGTGTGTATAAGAAATGTACCACCTTTATTATCCAATCCACACACCCAATTCAATATGCAATACAAAGCCAACGAATTTTATATAAACAGTGAGTCTGAACTCCAAAAAATATTAAACAATAACTGTCAGTTTAAACAAACAAACTGATTTTGTCTCAGTATTCAAAAACAACTTCTTGCATTCAACACACAGTAGCAACACTTGGGGCAAAGAGGGAAGCTTCGTGTACATCAATCACCACGTGGCTCCTTCCGAACCACTTCAGTCAGATATGAAATATCAATATCATACGTACACCTCGCTCCGAGTCTCGTCCATGTACAGTTTTCACTCATTGCATATAAAACATTGCATTCAAAGTATAGCTCTCTCGCTCTCACACACACACACACACACACATATATATTACTAAATACAGGAGGATCAAAAATAAACAACAGAGCTAAATGAATGGTAGATACCTGACGTGTTAATTTAATATTAATGAACTGAATGTTAAGGTGTTAATCAAAGGGCAGGAGTGTGTATGGATCAGTATATATGTATATATATGGCTTATGAAGTCAAAGTTGTGGATGAAACATAAAAAAATGTTGCCTTTACAGGTTTCACAGGTTAAGTCCTAATATTGTCAGCTTATCAAAGTCTTTAAGGCAATGTTGTGCTCCATGATAAGCCACAGGCATTTCCATGATGATTGTGTGGTGAAGTCCTTGTTATTCTCTGGGAAAGTGAACGTGGAAGGTTTACATCAAAAATAAAATTGGTCTTGAAAACTGATATAAGTATTTATTGGTTGCATCCTTTCATATACACTTTCTTCTCCATTGGCCTTCAGAGATTACAGTAAAACTGAACAGCGTAGCTTAAAGCAATGTACAACAGTCACGATGATGAGATTGTCTGACCTCTTGCACATAGTACGTACGGCGCCGCTGCTCAGCTGCACACTGAGAGAAGTTTTGAAAGTCATTCACTTTTACCTTGGCAGTCAAAATTAAGGCAAATTTTGGAGTGTAGATTATCTCAAAATGTTAACTATCAGGCTGTGAAACAATCCTGAGTGTAGTTTGATGAACAGAAGACAAATATGGTTTTAAACATCTCAAACAATATCAAAAGTTCATATTTAATTTCAATCTGGTCACATTAGTCTCACCAGTGGCGATGAGGTGATTTATTCCTTTAATACCTCTGGGAATCGATTCAGAGGGTTTAAACTAATTTATTTTCTTCTAAAGAGAATGGATGCCCATTTCTGCCGAATAAAAAAGATCCTGTGAGTCATTATGAGAAACTTTATTGAAATAACGACTTCATGTCTCAAAATAATCATTTAGTAATGAAACAATTTCTCAAAACAACTTATTCTTTTTCATTATTTTGAAACACTAAATCAATATTTTGATAAAATTCATAAGATGCCAAGTTATTTTTGGAATACTAAATCATTATTTTAAGACACTAACTCATTTTTTTCTATAATACTAAGTCATTCTGAGTTACTACTGTGCTATTTTGAGATACTAGCTAATTATTTAGAAATTTTAAAACATTATTTTGAAATACAGACTCTTACTTTGAAATTCAAGTCATTATTTCAAGATACTTCATTATTTTGATACTGAGTCATTATTTTTGATCAAGTTTCTCATTATAATGAATAACAGGGTCATTGTTACTCATCAAACTGGCAGAAATGGGCTTCCAAAGAAACCTATAAAGGAAAGCGATATTCAAAAAAGCTTTCTTTCAAAAAACTTTTTCAGTAATAAACACGTATTTGTTCAGATTTTTTCTTTCTTTTAGAGAAATGCATTTTCTGTTTAATACAAAAGCCACAAAGTGAGTCATTTAAAACATGGCAAAACACGCAACTCTCATTCAGAGCGTTGCTACAAAACATACAAATAAAATATTTGGTGGGTTGATTTGATGTTTGTGTGTTGTCATCGCAGCCTATTCAATCGGTGAAACCTCTTCAGAGCAAACTTTGACATACTGGATCTTACTGGATGTGCAAAGTAACTTTTATGTTCACAGTGGATTTATTTCAACAGTTGCACAAGACTGGAGTGTGAAAGAGAAAAGACAAATACAAAAGCTGACTATAAAAAGAGAACACACCAAAATGCTTTTAGCAATACATACATCGAACCAATCAATCCCTTATCTGCTGTCAATATTCAGCCCTTCACTGCAACACAACATTGATTGATTTTATATCCTGTCATTAAATCACACTCTTTGTAGATTAAAAGAATGAAAAAACTTCACTTGTTTCATACATGTCAACACAAAATCTGTCACTGTGATATAAACCAGAACCTGTCACAATTTAAAATGTTCACTCTTTCAAAGAAAGATTTGTTTTGCTTCAAAAAAACCGAGCTGAGTTTGACTAAAAGCTGTACACCAAACTTATTTCACTGTCAAATAAAAGATTGAGAAGATTCACCCAAGAACATTTTTTCCAAGTGCTGCTCACAAAGCTCAGTTACATAAGGCTGATAGGTTTCCATCATTTGTGCTTTGACAGCTGTTAACAGTAGAGGCAATTCATGTGATGTGACTTCATACTGTCTTTGCAAAGTAGAAGGTACATGTTCTGCAGGGTTCAATAGCTTGGAGGGAATGACTATGCAAATACACACAAGTATTAACATCGAGTCTTTTTAAATAATGTAAACATATACATCTTATTGAGGTCAGAGCATTGATCCTCTTCATATCTGTTTATGTAAAAAAGAAAAGAACAAACATTACTGGAGCATCGTCCGGATGTTCTTCGGAGTGGACTCGTCGTTCAGGTGTTTTGTGGTGAATCTGAGGAGAAGCAAATATTACAGTGGACATTAGTGGGACTTTCAACAATAACAACAAGAAGGAGGTCGGAAGATCCAAAGCACCAATCCGCTATGAGGACTGTATTATCACTCTTTCTTTTCATATTCAATAGGGAATCCAAATTTAAAAAACTAAAAAAAAAGGATGAAAAGAACAAATGGAACACAAATTACTCAGTACCCACATATCTTCTTGGCTCAAATTAAACCTGTGCATGTGTGTTATGTACTGTGTTATGTCCAGTAGGTGATGTCTGTTAGATTAAAGAAGCAAAGTGTGGTTACTCAATGAAGACACAACCGGTCTTTGCCTCTGACAGACCTCTGACAGACCAAAGACTGACCTCTGACAGACCAAAGTCACCTCTACAGAGGTGACTTGGATGACAGTATGGACCAACTGAGGCCCTACATGTGTTAGACTGTTCCTCAAAGAAACTGAACAGTGTGCTTGATGGTTATGCACAAGTTAAAAGAGATCATTTCCTGACCAGCCAACACAAAATCACTCCTTCACAACCCAGAGGGAACCTACTTGAGGGCATTCAGCAGGCCTTCTACGTTGTCTGCCGGCTGGTCCTTCAGGACTTTTATGCAGCCTTTCATCTGAGAAGAAATGAACAGAGTCAGAGTCAGACAGTGCAGCAGCCCTGGAGCTGCATTTCAAAACAGATCTGTGGTCCACAGTGATGCTGTTACATTGTGCAGCTTCAATCATGCACAGATGTGTGTGTTCGTGTGTGTCTTACGTCTATCTTGGAGGACTTGTTGAAGGCGCCGTTGGGGTGGACATGGTCATAAAGAATGATGACTCCGACCATGACCCTCATGCAAAACAAAAGTGTGTCCTCGCTGCTGAAACGACTCGAATATTCCCTAAATACACAGACACAGAGACACAGAGGGAGGACCAGGGTTAGAATGGAAACAGATCATAAAATGAGAAAATTTAAGTCTGCACAAAGAAAATGCCTGAACAGAGAGGTTTTTTCCTTTTAAAGACCAATGCTAACACTTTCAGTATATCATTTGTTAATGTGCAGTAGGATGAATACATGTGCACATACTGTACATGCCACAAGAGTGTGTGAATGACTGTGACCCACAAAGGTTTCCACACTTAAATGGGCATCATATTCAAGAGCTTTTTATTGAATCTCACACTGTTGTCTTGAAATTAAAGGACTCTCATCGTCATGTGTTGGGTCAAAGTGTGTCTCCTTTACGGTCCTACTGAACACTGACAATCTTTTGAGCAAGAAATCACTTACTAGCACATATTAACGACCTGTGAGAACCCTCATGATTGTGTGTGCGTGTGTGTGAGTAGAAAACATCATGACTCACGGTGTCTCCAGCATGACTTTACAGACGCTGGCCATGGTGCTGAGACAGTCTGTTGTGTTTTCCAGTGGGAGAGTCTTATTCTACACAAGGCACAAACAAAATACAAATAACAGTTAGTTTATTGATTCCTATGATTATTGAAAGTGTTTAAAAAATTACATAAATTGTTACAACATGATGATGTACTTTCTGACACACAAAAAAAAGAAATAAAAAAAGAACACAGTGCACATCATGTGTTTTTTAAATTTATATTTTTGGACTTGTTCCTTCAAATATGCAAGACAGCTGTAAGGGACCCGCTGTGCTGTTAGAGCCACAACATGATGACAATAGTTGCCACCAGAGCATGTGAGCGGAGCGGGTGAAAATTTCCGCTCCTCGCTCGCAGACCTGTCACTTTGTGCTGCTCGTCTGCTCCGCTTGGTTCTGCGCATTCTTCACTCTGCTCCACTCCATCATAAATTTTATCCCGCTCCACTCGCTCACCACTCCGCTCAAAAAAACTGCGTCGTACTACCCTAACCTGTAATCTTCTATTCACAAATAAAACATGAGCTTGGTAGATTCTCCCCTCTCCCTGCAGTTAGGGACCGTTCTCCACGGTACCGCTGTCGGCAGGGTGGAAATAAGTCAAAATGTGGAGGAGACGGACCAGATTAAGCGGCCGACCTCCGAGGAAGCCCTCTCGCCTCTCCCCGCAGTTAGGGACCGTTCTCCAAGGTACCGCTGCTTCTCTTCTCAGTTTCTTTTCTGAAGTACACAGAAAACTCCATAGTTTTGAAAGAAAATAGCGTGGGTGTGCGCAGATGCAAAGATGCATTCTGCGTGGGGCATGAGCGACCGGAGCGAAATTGGAGCGAGAGATAAGGCTCCACTCCACCTTTTAAAAAAAATTAGCCGCTCCTCGCTCAACACAAAATCCTTCCGCTCCCCGCTTCGCTCACATGCTCTGGTTGCCACAAATACTAGTTTCTTTTAAATGATAAAGTACGAGTTAGACAACAATTACTCTGTGGCTAGTTTGTTGTCTTCACAGTTGTAATGACCGTTTACCTTTCATGTTAATATGGTATAATTTTTAATATGAGTAAAATTCCTATCATGATATTGCTAATATATATATAGAGGAAGAGTTAAGATCCAAAAAGGGGAGTGACTTCAGTAGTGTGGAATCACTATTCCATGAATCAATCAGTGTCGCGTGATGACTGGAGGAGAAAGGGCAGAGCATAGAGGTCCAGGTGGGAAATCCCAGGGTACATCTTTGTAATTGGGAGCTGTTTAAATGTGTAATTTGTGGTAGTTTTTTTTGTTGTAATATTAATATTGTGTGCAGAATCTGAATCTCTCTGAATCTGAATTACTGCTGTTGTTCACAAACTAAAGAAATGAGAGATCATTTTTGTTTAGTTTTTGCTGAATATTGGAAGGTGAACTGTTTTCATTTTCCATTCATTTTCCATAACCGGTTATCCTGTTAGGGGTCGAAGGTGTGCTGGAGCCTATCCCAACTGTCACTTGGCGAGAGGCGGGGTACACCCTGGACAGGTCACCAGACTATAACAGGGCTGACACATAGAGATAGACAACCATTCACACTCGCATTCACACCTACGGAATATTTAGAGACACCAGTTAACCTGCATGTCTTTGGACTCTGGGAGGAAGCTGGAGTATCTGGAGAAAACCCACGCTGACACAGGGAGAACATGTTAACTCTGCACAGAAGGGCGGCTGGTAAATTTGAACCCAGAACCCTCTTGGTGTGAGGCGACATTGCTAACCACTTCACCACAGTGTGGCAAAAATACCCTGAAATATCTTGATATTATTGTAGGGCCATATCAGCCACCCACAGTAACCACAGTGGCTGTTTTCATTTAACTGTTAGCAAATAGAAATTAAAAAAAAAAAAAAAAAAAACTTTTAAAATGCTGGAAAAAAAAAAAAAAAAAACCCAAAAGAAATAAAAATTATGTGTGTTTCTATTAACTGTCTTGAAGCATATAAACCAGGCTCAGCAAAGCACATTTTTGGAAGAAGTTATCACATTTATCACAAGAACTCTTTTCTGACAAAAGGAAACACACCAAATGAGGAAAAACCTTTTTCGGCTGACTCCACACAGCTTTTCTAATGCAACACTTCAAACTGGGTGGAAAAATAAATGTTTATGGAAACACAGCTAGTGATGCATTGCCAGCAGTCTCACCTCTGTCACAAAGTTTGTGGTTGCGTTGCTGAGTGTTTTCAGCATGGGTGTGGCTTCAGCGTAGAACAGAGACATCCTGTTGGCCATCTCATTGTTGACTTCACTCTCAATATCCAACTGTGGGTGCACAAACAAACCAGGCAGATAAACAAGAGGTGTCAGTGTAGGAGGGTTCTCCCCATTACTCACTACAGTACAGCTTAGCCTATTTCTGGTCTTTGATGTGACATAAAACACATTAAAAAACAAGAGCATCTTTGTTTCCTCTTTTGGGCTAAGACAGCACTACAGATACTACGTATAGATGCATTAAAGATTGCTGTATGATATATCCATATGGACTTAAAAACAGCAAGAATAAAAATGGCTCTCAGACACGTGCTAATCTTAACTGATATAACATCATCAGGACAACTCACATTCATGTTGTTTATCCTGTTTCGACTGATGGTTCTTCTGTAGTAGCTGAAGTCGTTCTGGATGGCAGGAATTCTCATCTGCAGGAAAACAAGTAAACAGAAATACATTTAGCCACTGCTTAATAAAAACTAAACAACATGTCGTTTCATACAAGTGTCCCTCTCTGTGTGTCACTGAGTACAGTAATGAGGGCAGAGTGACTGAATATATATGTGTGTGTTACTGAGCGAAACAGCTCAGGGTTTCCATCAGACCTTGAGCTCATCAAAGCGCAGAGTGAAGTGGAGGATCTCAGCAAACTGTTTGGCCAGCGCCTGCTCTCTCTCCAGGTGCTGAGTGGGCGTGAAGGGCGGACATGTCAGGGACTCCAGCAAACTCTGCAGAGCCTCCTCTGCAGACACACATAGACAAGATGTCAGCCACTGTGTACGTGTCAAGTCTCTGCTACACCTGAAAACCTCTTTAAGTTCCCGTTCAGAATTTATTAGGGCATGCACCATTTTGATAGAGGAGGAGCAAGAACCTGTCATGTCACTTCACAATTAATTTTATAGTCAACTGATTTTTTTGTCTGACATGAATTTCATTATCTTAGACTTTCATATCATATCGCAAACTTTCAAGTTTATTTATTTAGAAATGGGACAATGCATATTAATGAACATTTTAAAAGAAAAAAAAAATGTAAATATGAGAAGAGATTGTAGCCGTACGGCTAATTTCCATCTCCTGTCCCATAGGCAGGTAGGTGTAAGAAGAGAAGGGGAGGGAGGAAGGACAATAAGAACTTTCCACAACAACAACAAAATAGTCTATATTCTATTGCAGGGTGCCCGGCCATAATAAAGTGCTGATTCATATTGCAGAAATGCCCGTAATAAAGTGCTAATAAGTGCGATAATCTATTGCCGAATGCCCATAGTAAAGTGCATCATGCATACAACAAACAACATCATGCATACAACAAACAACATTTTAAGATACAACAGCATACAGCAAATAGACAAAAAGTATACAAATTTAAGTATGACCATGTTCACAGATCTGGTTTTCTAGTAACCATGCTTTAAGGTGATTGGAAAATGATGCAATGGTTGGTAGTTCGCGCATCGTACTCGGTATATTGTTCAAGTTTTCGATGCACAATAGGAGAATAACTTAAGTGTATCCCCTTAACTTCAGGTACATGTATGAAAGTTCTTATAACTTGAATAAGTCATTTTCAAAATAAAGAATCTAAGAATTATGTCACAAAGTATCAATAATACTGAAAGTTACAAGAAGATATTTCAACCCTTTTGAAAAAAAAAAAAAAGTAATTTAAAGAGCACCTGACTGATGGAAGTCAGTACTCTAAAAATAAAATAAGGACTACAACTTCACCTTAACTTGAGTGGCTCAATAAGCTTTAAAAGCCTTTACTATAACATGACCTGCACGTACCTAGTCTGAGCGAGAAACTGTAGAACTTCTTGAGTTTGATGACCAGCGGGCAGACTGAGTTCCAGGCTCGCTCCTGCAGCATGAAGTCGTTAGGGTTTTGAATTGCCTGGAAAAGAACAAAAACAAACAAACAATAAAAAAAGGCAGTAAACATTAGAAAACATCCATGATTACAACCATAATGATTATAAACATCATGAACCAGGTGCAACACAAATGTTGTATACTGTGCAGCTTTAACCAGTTAGTTTTGTGTTTGACGATGACGATGGTGAAACCTGCTGTCAGTTCAGCTGCTCTCTCCTCCCATGTACTGCAAACAGCTTTTACATTTTGAGACACATAGTGTGTATTTTATGGTTCTTAATTAATTGGTGTTTTGTGAGTGTGTGTTCCTTACATCTCTGATCTCCTGGCCGGCTCCTTTGTACGCCTGCAGGCCAGACAGGATGTTCTCGGAGTCCTGGAGGACTGAGTTCACCTGGTTCCACACCTCGCGCTCTCCCTCTGTCGGCTGTGCATCTAACACACAAAGCACACACGCAAAATGCATACACACATGCGAGCACATGCATACACATACAAAAACACACACATACAGCAGAGGACAGTAGTTAGCTAAGCTGCTAGTCAATGTCAATACAAATACATTTCAAAACTGATAATTCATGCCTTTTCACATCAAGAATCAATGAAAGTGAAATGTAATTTTTTTTAGATTTACAATTCATCCTTAAATTTTCTAGCCTAAATTTGATGTGAAAGGGCTTCAATTAATGAAAGAACAATGTTTTTAATCGGGATGGGACACTCACTGGGGGAACATGTGTGCTGACTGTTTTTGTCACTAAAGAGTAACTCATCAAACGTTGTCCATTGTGATGATGAGCACAAAAACATTCAGCAGAGTGAAGTGTGTTTGGGTCATAGCTAAAGGCATTATTTCACTCCAGTAAACAGTTTCAGCTTTTAGCACATACAGTACAGCATATCCACATGGCTCCATCAACAGTCAGTCAGTCACCAAAATGAGCAGCCTTGGGCATTCAGAGTGATGCATTTAATTTGAAATACACACTCCAAACATTATGTGTTAACTACAGTGATAAGACTTAAGTTGTCTATAAAAGAAGGGAAGCACTCTACAGTAGACCGAATGGCTCCACACCAGCTTCATTATCAAGTATTCATAATGTATCTAAACACAAAAAAAACTGAATTTGAAGTGCATTTCAAGGAGGCTGACTAAAAGAATGGAGGTAAACAGTATGTGCTGAAAACTGGGAGTGCTGTACTACAGTGAAATGTTTCCAGTGTCTTTACAGGACAGTCTAATCCACGGCATGCTAAAGCAACCTCTGGGACAGACACAAGCTACAGTAGAACCTGGTTAATGTGCAAAAAATGAACATGTCTGGATCACAATACTATGATATTCTTGCCATTTTACTGCATCCAATTAATGGTATATATAAGCAGAATTCTACTGCACTCTGCCATTCTTGCAACCTACAATAAAATTGAGTCCTTGCTTCATATTTCCTGCACGGTAACAAAACAAAAACATTTTAACATCAAGGGAGACTATGTAAGATCTACAATACTGTAAATAATCATATGTTTCTGCAGGAGACTACAGATTTGGCTATTATGACCACAGAGAGAAATGCAGCTCTAAATATAGAGCATCGGTGACATTAAAACTCTGTCTGGGGTCTGCTTTGCATTTCAAAACCCTTCCACTCCCATCATTTCCTCTTTGCTGAATAAACAAAGCCTGAGGTTGGCTACATTGTGAGAGTGGCTGAAATGCCACTGTGGAGGCGTATTGTGTTTCTTCTTCTGTAGGAGGTTTTAGAAAAAGGCCAGAGCAGATTTATAAACCAATTTGTGTATTTCATGTGAGCATTAGGAAGCAGAGCAGTGATGTAGCTGATTTAACAGTCACACATTGACCCTAACACTGATAATATAATGACATAACTACAGATACCAGGACTATGCAGGAAGAGAAACAAGGCTACATGGGGAAAAAACACTGTTTAACACTCTGGATAATAACATTATGTTAGTAATTACATTATGCCACATACACAGGTATCAAATGTGTCTTATTTTAAGTTCACATAGAGGGAGATGCATGCGGAAAAGTTAGTAAAAGCAGACGGCAAAAGGTCAAGGGTCAGCTCCATTCTTCTTCAACTTGTCATGGATTTCAAAAGCATCCTAAAATCAATCATGAATTCTAATAAATGCAAAGGAAGGCTGACAATTCAATAGCTGAATGGGCTGACCCCTGACCTGTGAGAGCAGCTAAAGAGAGGTTAAAGGAAAAATGAATTAGGGATGAAGGAGGTGGGGGTTGGCTTAGCAGAGAGACAGGTACAAGCTGAGCTCACTTTCAAAGTCAAGGAAAAAGTTTGGCCCCTGTTCAAGCTCTGTGCAAGTGAGCACTTTTAACAGATTCCCCATTTGGTTTCTGCAAGAGAGAGAAACAGAAAGAGAAAGGAGGAAGAAACGTCTGTGTGATGTTAAAGAGTCATCAATACGTTATTTAAAGACAGACGGGAGAAATCGGAGCTGAAAGAGCAGGAGGTCATGACCGAGTGAAAGGATGGGAGAGAGCAAAGGAGAGAAAGAGAGGAGCATAAGCAGGCTCCTTCACGGCTTCGTCATCAGGAGCACAGACCTGCTGACAGAAAGGAAACAGCTGAGCCGGTTACAACTCCCGCCCCCCTTCCCACATCTCTCTCTCCATCCATCTTTTCTCCCTTTGTTCCACTCCTCTGCCAGACTTACTTTCAAAGTCCAGGAAAAAGTGTGGATAGTTCTCTATATCCCTTGTTAGGACTTTTAGCAGGTTACCCATTCCAGCAAACCTGATGGTCAGAATACAGTAGTGAAAAACAGACATCAACACAGACATGAATGCATATATTTAACAATGTGTAGTTAACGGTGTACTTCAGACTGTATAACAGAGACATTCATAATAACTCATAGTTTTAAAAAAAAATCATACCACATGTGTGACTCCTATCTAACAGAGGTTGTTCTGACTGATGCATTTTTAAACATGCCCCACGTGCAGATGCATGTAGCAAAGTGGACCACAAACCAACACATTCAGCGTTAACCAAATCTGTCACATGTATCAGAAGTTTTAGCCTCGAAGTAGCCCATGATTGGCTACCCACATCATTATAAGGCAACACAGAGCGAGACAAAATAATGAAAAGGTTCTCACACGGTTCTTGTTTCAGCCACAAAGCTGTGGTGCTAAGCATGTTTTTTGGGGGAATTTTAAATAGGTGTCACTGACAGTTGACGCTTTCACTTACAGTTTGTGTTGCCTTTTGGATGCAAATGTCCGCATGTGAGCTGAGACTGATTTAGTGAGACACAATTCAATTGTAACGTGGTCTGGAAACTGGAGCAGGTTAGGACTCGTGCATTTACTCAGCGACAAATTGTCTAGTAACATTTCTAGATGCAAGTCAAAGTAGTACTGACAGAAAGATTCTTCGTTCAGTATTTTGATCTTTTATGAAAAGCCAAAAAATTATTTTCTCAGGCGGAACTAACAATTACTTTATTATCAATTAATCTGCAAATTAGATTCGTAATAAATGGACCACTTGTTTGGTCAATAAATGATAAGAAAGTTTTGAAAACTTGCCATCAAAAATTCCCTGAGCCCAAGTTTAAGTCGTCAAATGTCTTGTTTTATTTGACCAACAGTTCAAAACACAAAGATTTCACATCATAGAAGACTGAGACTGCACGCACACTGCAAAATGTTTGTCAAAAACTACTTTGCCCTCACACTGTGCACACATGTGTTATATGTGTGTTTCCTGGTCAGTAAAAAAGGCTGAGAATGCAAAAATCCCTCCCACCTTTGTTGGATAAAACTCCTGAGACTCTGAATTTCTCTGCCCATCTGGATCCAGGCCTTTTTAAACATGGCCAAACACAAGGATGTAGTCCTAAGTGGCAGTTACGCTTTATAAAGACTTTATTGAACACAAAAGGCAGTGGGTAGGTAGCAATTTCCAGGGAAAAGTCTACCTCCTCAGCCATGGAGGGTGGTCACACACTCTGTAATCACAGCAGGCCTTAAACTTACAGTAGTATAATATGAGGCCATGATTGCAGTAAAAGGAGAACGTCACAGCACATCATGGGGATGCTAATGGGAATGGTGTAACCTTGCTGGGTTTACATGATTTAACCAGATGTTATATTCATGTTGGGTGGGAAACAAAAGTTATCTGAATTTGAAATGAAAGAAAATGCAAATGTGTTCTAAAAACTGACCTAAGGCTTTAAAAACATCTGTTGAGTAGAGTCAGTCTATCCAGGATATAGAGCTGCAAACATATACTGTACAAAGAAACTCTAAGGCCACAGTCTTATCTTCTCACACACAGATCCAACCTATCTTGGACTTCACAAGTCATAGTGTGGAGTGACAACAAAAGAGACACTGTGCTGCAGTGCGCACATGATAATCACACTGCACTTCTCTGCACAGCCTCCAGCGAGCTGTCGACTATTTCCACGTATTCATAAATCATCATGTTGCACTCATCACAAATTTGTACACACAAGTGGCAGTCTGAACACAGCTCCTACAGAGCTGTTATTAATCTTAAAATGCGTCTGATAATGAATTTCATGCAGTCATGGTAAAATCTAGTGTTTAAATACAACATTCTACCAGAAGGGGGCAGTGCTGGTTCACATTTACATTACACTAACAGGGATTAAAGTTGTACTGAAGTGATGTCATGTTGGTACATGTGCTGCAGCAGTCCAAAGCCTTAATTTTCTAGACCAACCATGACCTGCGGCTACAACAAGTTCCTCAGCAGACTCACTTGCCTTTATCCGCAGCCAAACTCTGGTTATGCTGCCCTCAGGTACCAGTTACCCACTGAAACAGCCAGCTCTACTAGGGACGACTATCAAAGGACTTCTCAGCACATCTACAGGGAGTGTTTGTTCAGGCCTTGTGACATTAAAGGTCCAGTGGCGGCTAATACAAATTTTGGTTTCCCATGCATTTTCATTTAGTATAGAAAGTGTGTCAGGGACAAAAAACTCTTAACTAAGCTGTTAAGAGATGCCTTAAGGAAAATCTCTCTTACTGCTACACTGTTGGATATCATTAATTTGTCATTTCCTACACAACACCAAAATCACTTTAGCAACCTCCAGAGAACACATTTATGCTTTGAGTCATAGGTGTGTGTGTGTTAGTGTGCACATCAACATAGCTGGCGTGCCAACCCAACTAGTTTGTGAACACTGGGGAGTGTCTGTGATTGCCGTGATGTCACTGAAAATGTAGCTGCATTGCAATCTGGTATGCCGAGGCTACTATTCATGAATAATGCAATGATTCAGGGCAACACTTTCACCAAAACAGATCTCTCTACAGAGCTAGAAAAGAGTAGACAATACAAAAATAAGGCTTGCAACTTTTCCACTGTTAAAATGTAAGATGCAACAAGGCAATATACTGACACGTATCAACACCATGAAAAATAGTAACAGTAAATAACATAAAACTTTAAAACAAAAGAACAAAAACTTGGCAGTGCAGAAAGCTGTTTTACAAAGAAAAATCTGACCGGAATTCAAACCAAGTAATGTCAGTGTGTGTACACATTCAAGCTCCGATAATACCCCGTGACACTTAACTTCACTAGCAGTTAAGTGTATACTTTATATCCCCTTGAGGTAAACCAGCTCCAGGAGCTTTCTCTATTTCTTGTCTCTCATGAAGCCAAAGCAGAAATGAAACAAACAACAGCTCCAGACCAATGTGGGTAGTGACATCATTTTTTTTATGAAGTTCATCCCTGTCAGCCTCTTTATGGTGGCTAACTGGACTGAGTACACTGTTTTTACATTGACCCTACACAGTGAATAGACCTCTGTCACTGCGGACATTTTTGCTTGTCATAGTAAGAAAAGTACAGCTGGAACAATGGCCGCATTCCAATATGATTATACATACAATATAAATATGTATAACACAAGTACTCACTGTCATTGCATACTTGTGTATACAATATAAATATGTACACACAAGTATGCAATGACAGTGAGTCAGTATTGACAATAAAAGAACCTGGAGCTAGCTCACCTGAATAAAATGCAGTAGTTATTTGCTAATGTTATTAATTACATGTGTGCAGAAAAAAAGGTCTACACTAAGATGCGCTTGGGTAGTGCGTCTACAACAGGATTTTTACAGTGTGACACACAAGGTCTTAACAAGGGTGTCGCAATATCCCACTATAAATGAAAAACTGTGATATATAAATATTAATTATTGATATCATGTTAATACCACAAATATGATAATACTGTGTAAATAGTAGAGCACCTCTTAAATCCTTTTAGTTTGTTTCCATTCTTGGTTTGTCTCCCTCCCCCAAAGCCTTCTGGGTGCCTTTTCACAACCCATTCAGTGTAATTGCTCTGTTTGTATAATTTTGTACACTTATGGTTACATACATACATACACTTGTGTTCTGAGTGTAATTCATTTGCTAAAAAAAAAAGAGACAAAACAAGACAAAACATGAATTTGACTGGTAGAAATTATTATCATTTTTCCAATTTTCTATAGATATTGCACTAACACTGTTATTGGAATTTTTTTTGACAGCATATCTGGTGTCGTGCCAGCCCTAGTCTTAACCTTCCAGAAAGGTTGATAAACGCATAAAATATTCCGCAGAAACACTTGCACCTTGTTAAAGCCTGAGCTGTGTCCATCTTTCACATCCTGCTCACAGATAGTAATAGCTTGTCATAAATCCATGCCTCACGTTGGATTTAATCTGAGGGTTTAAGCCACAATGATGGATCTGAAGGGCTCAACAAAACACCTGTTGACCCACCTTCAAAACCCTCCTCTTGACCTGGGTTGAGCACAGGTCAGGATATTGAATAGTTACTTTATTTAATGCTATTACCGATTTTCAAATACAGACTTGACAAATGAGAGTGAGAGAATAAGAGAGAGCTCAGAGTGCAGGAGTGACGAAGCATGAAAGTGTGAAGAGAGTTTGTTAAAGTTAACCTGATTTGGTACTTGTGTAATGTGATACTGAGTAATTCAAAGGTCTAGCAGTGATGTGTATGGGACCACAGTTGGCAGACTCAAGACTCTAAATGGCATCTACAGTGCAAGACATTATCCTGTACATGACGTTAATGCAGAGGGTGAGTCACTCCATACCATAAACACTTTTACCCAAGGTGATTAGCAGTACAATTACTGTACAGGCATTCTGTGTTCGCCCACTTGAAATCAAACTTTTACATCTACTGAGCTTCACAGAACTATAAACTGCTCTCTGATACATGAGACTTTCCCGTCTCTACCCTTCAGTCTTAATACCAGACAGGGAAGGAAAAACTACACAGGGAATTTTCTCGTCTGCTCGGTTCCTCTTTCACAACCACTTATCTATATGGCCTGGACCGAAAGTGTGGAAACTTTGATTTTCCTCTCTCGCATAGTATTTACCATCATCTGACGTGGGTTAAATTAAAGGGGAATAGCACAAATAGTAAGTATACCGTATAAAGGGGTATTTTGGTTGAGGAATGAAGAATGTGCTGAGGGTGCAAACTACAAACTATTTAAAAAGTACACATTTCCCTTTATAATGCCCCTTATGAGAAGGTCCCAATTTTTAAATAGAGAGCGGGAGAAAAAAATAAGTTACAGAGAAAAACAGAATGAAAAGAAAGTTTGTAATCCCTCTAGAGGTCCAAATGGTGTTGAAGCAAACATCAGATTTGTGTGACTGGAAAACTCCATATTACTCTGTCAGTCAACTTGTCGGTCTTGATCAATGAGCCACCTTTCTGTTACTGTTGTGTAGTGCCAAATGTCGCTCTCAGTGACACAACCTGACTCCGCTAACAGCCCCACTGTCCTACTTTGACCTCAATTTAAACATTCCCCTTACTTAAAAATGTGCTTGTGACACCGCGCAGCACTTGCAAGGCTGTTTGTGCTTTATAATTAAAGCAAACGCTAAACACCAAAATGAGTGCCACGTTTAAATGGCCTTCCCTGGTGTCTGAAACAACCTCCGTTGAGAGAGAAATCGTCACACAAGCCAAATGATTTATAGAGTGGTGACTGTAATTTAGCATTTTGTATCACTACAAGCTTCGATACTTGTCTGTTAAACGGAAAATGGAAAAAAGCCTGAGAAGTACAAGTGTCAGATAGCACATTCACATCTTTTATCAGAGTGTTCGTGCTGTTAACCTCCAACCAACAACAGGGACAAAGATGTATTGATGCAAGGCCTTGATTAAAGGTCCCCTGTGAAGATCTTGACTGCTGGTGTCACTATGGAGCAGTGTTGTTTAATGAATGGGTCCTCGTTGTAAAAAGGAAGCACAACAAGCATGCGGGTTGTGCATTTCCCTTGCAATTGATTTCACACTATCCTGCCCATTAACAGCTGACAAATTAGCAAACATGGATGAAAAAACATGATTTAAATGATTATTAGCTTTGCAAATGCTTAATGAGGAGGGACAAGCACTCTGTATTTTTGTTCAACCTCAACGACACACACAAGTTTGGTGAGTTACACTAAATGTAAATCTAAAGGGTACCTTTAGTAAACTTTTTTTCTTTGCGAAAGACAAAGTAGAGTCAAAATGATCCTCGTCAACAGAAATATTCTATCTTAAAGCATTACTGTGAAGGAATTAGTGGCATCTAGCAGTGAGGTTGCAGATTGTAACCAACTGAAACTTCCATGTGCCAAGTGTGTAGGAGAACTGTGGCCAACACTACAACACAAATGGCTCTATCTAGAGCCAGTGTTTGGTTTGTCCGTTCTCGGCTACTGTAGAAACAGGGTGGACTCTGTTAAAGATCCCCTAAATCCTACACGCTGGACCTTTAAATGCACATTTTAATTTTATGAAAACACTTACCCTGAGAGTCCATGTTTAACTGATAAGCAGGTAGTAGAAAGCATTGAGTGGCATCAGTTTATATTTAATACTGATTATGAAAATTTCTTAAATGCTACTTTAATTCACTGTAATTTCACTTGCTAGATATTAAGACATTAAAATAATGCGGAGACCATTCAGATGTTTGCTCTATCCAAATATAATACAGGCAATCTAACAGTCTTTTCATTTGACATTTATTAGTACAAACTAGTGCAAACTTAGTGCAAAGAGAAATACAGACTGAAGGTTCAGTATTTCTCTTTAACAGCACTTAGGACAAACAGTTCAACAGCTTTTGAGGGAGAAAGTTTTGGGCTTAATACAACAAGTGCAGGCTACTCCCCTCTGTAATCATCTAAACCACAGCATTGTTACTGGGCTGATGTGCTTCAGTGGCAGCTTAGAGTGTGGTCTGACTCTAACATGACTACACTAGCACAAAAAACTGTGTGTGTGTGTGTGTGTCATGTACCTTCTCTGGTGGAGGACCTTGGGTTGCTGTCTATATCATCCGCTTTCTGTTTGTCTCTGAAACAAGAGAAAAGAAGGAATTTATGTTAAAATCAATATGGAATGAGCAGAAATAAATTATTTTGTCATGATGCTTGTGTGTATGTGGATCCATGTGCGTGTAACATCTGCACATCGGACAGGTACAGTATCAGCTTTCCACATTACCCAACTTCCCCTTTTCTCCTGACACACACAAGCATTCAGCAAACCAATGACATTGAATTATTCAGCAGTGAAATCTACACCACTGTCTGCTATATCCCAAAAAAAAAAAAAAAAAAAAACTGATTAAGGCTCCGTTTGCTGCATGTTCACTGGAGTATTAAATGTCCTGTGACAAGCTGCGGCTGCTAATGGTCACTGGGATGGACTGTACTATAACTCCCTCCAGGACAAGAGCAGAAAATAAATAGATGGACTGTTACATTCTGTCAAAAATGAGAGTAGTGCACATCCAATGTGACATTTATGACCCAGCTCAGGAAGGGTTATCTGAAGCTCATCATTCTCATCAATATCTTTTACACATATAGCTGAGTAAAAGCTACATTTATAAACAATTAAATAAGCAGTGATTCCAAAAATTCTAACAATTTCTGTTTTGCAAACAACTGATTCTCACCTAAAACACCAGGTAAGCCACTTTCTGAACCAAGATTTTTTGGCATCAACTGGCAAAGTCAACGCTGTGATGGCCCATAAAACCTGCTTGTCAAGATGTTATCAGCTGAACAATAGGGCAGATCATTAGCAGGGCAGTCTATCATTATGCACTCCAGTCTGGTAGTCTAGTCTAGATATGCACTTTCTGTGCAGCACAGCAGTAAAACACTGGCCTACAACAGAGTCGATTTAAATTATGGAGAAGTCTGACTGGAAAGCAACAAGAAGCAGGAATAAGGCTGTCTTTTCTTACTGTGTTGTATAGTATGGGGTAGGTGGAAAAAAAAGCACATGGGAATCATGATCCTTACCCTCTACAATTGTACATGATTACTGAAGTTGGGTTTTTAACATAATGGTATAAACAAGGTTACAGTGCAACACCTGAACAAGTACAGTGCACACACTGTGGCCTGTTACAGTGACTTTGTTTGACCATATATTGTCCCAGAAATAATAGCAACAAACATTAATGATCTTCATATTAAGACCGTTTTATGCCACAGATATGATAATATATGTGAATAATAATGCACTCTTATGAGGAGCAACAAACTTTTAATTCTTAAGAATATTCAGACTACATGAACATGAATATCCCATTTATGAGGCTTATTCCAGTTATGATCATAATCTGGATATGTTTACACGAGTACAGAGAAACTAGGTAATTCATGTCTCCTGTATACATCCCAGTTTCTTTCAGAGTACTTAAGCTGGAAATTTTGGGTTTCTCATAAACGGAATATGGTGTTTACAGCTCAAACACATAAAAGGGATATTCCAAAAACTCGATCGTGAATGGGTTATTCATGTCCATGTAAACGCACTCACTGGAATATGAAAAAAAACAACTCACACAGCCTGTATTTAAAAATGTAATTAACACGTGTCATACATGCAAAAAGTATAAAAATCTAGGTAGCTCAAAATTACTCATTTTGAGACTTTATACAAACATTGACCAACAAAGACAGAAAAAAGTGATGCCTTTTTCGTGACTTTTAGACAAGCTTAACGGAGCTTTGGGTACACTGCAGTTCGCTATATAATTCGGCCAGCGTGCTGCTGGTGGATTTACAGAGTGGAAGATGAAGCTGTTGGAGGGTGACTACAAATGATGGACTTTGCAGCTCATTGCCAGGAGTTGGTCAGCGAACGACTATCAGGACTGTGATTCTTCCACTCCAAAAGGACAGCTACAGGCCACCAGTAAGCTATACTAATTGGGTTTCCATCCAAATGTATCGCAAATTTTGTGAAAATGTGCGAAAGAAAATGCGAATTTATGCACGTTTCCATTCATTATTGTTTTGCGAGTATTGGGAGTCAACAGGTCGAGCAGAAGGTGGCACTTCTCATGAAAAATAAAAATGAAAAGAAAACCCATAGAAGAAGAGGGCGCCGTTAGATGACATCATTGAGAGCGTCTCATGTCCACAACTGATGTAAACAATTACTGGCACATCCATGACTGTGACGAGTTGGAGAGATTCCTTGGGAACAGCTTGGCTATTGCGAGAGCTCTCATCACACTTATAGCCTATAGTCAGCATAGCCTACATAATGCCGTGATGTCTGTGTTGGTACACCAGGCAGCGCACATGATGCAGCAGTATTCAACACGTCCAGTCTATTCAGGTAAGTTGTGAAATAGCCTACACTCACCTGACAATGGAGTAATTACCTCTCTCTAAGTTCACACAGGTGTGTGTGTGTAGTAGAAGTAGGATCCGATAGCCTACGTCATTGTTTATTCACTAAATCTGTTTCCATTGCCAAAAGTTCCATTTTCCTAATATCGATACGCTGACTTTTCCCACCCCCTCCAAGCATAAAAACTTTTTTGCGATATTTCTGCCTTTTTTCGAATTTCTGGCGTTTCCATTCAAGTTTGTTTCCACAGTTGTTGAAAATGCGAATAAAAATAGGTGGGTGGAAACCCAACTAGAGTTCCATTTAAAAAGTTGTTTAATTTTTATACAACGTGTGCAAGTAGGCGGGGTTAGAGAGAAAAAATAGGGAGAATCGCTTATAAAAGGTCAGAAAAAACATACTTTTCAGTCTGACATAACAGAGAAATTCTTGGGTAAACAAACAACCATGTGAACACAATGAACAATAATCAGGTCAGCAAAATGATAAAGACCGTGTCCACATATCATATGCTAAGCCGAAAACTTAGTCTAGTGCACGCGCTAGGTTTATCTTACAGTTCATCTTCAAAAAGGGCAGGTGCTCAAGCACATTTTGGTTTTAATAATTAGTTATGCAAGATATGAGTGTGACATAAGAAGCATTTTTGTGGATATCTTGTAACCAATCACCCAGACTTCCCCCTAGCAAAGCGGAGCGTCGAGCAAACCACACACACTGCAAATTTTTACCAAGCTTCACTGCTTGAGACATAACATTAGTGACAGCATAGTGGAGCACTACACTAACCTCCCGCTATACTCCAGAACACACACCAACTTCTGTTTTAGCAAAATCATTTAGTGCTAATTCTACTAATACAAAAACACTAACTGTGTAATCTTCAGTCTTTAGACACAAATACAGAAGTACAAACTACCACGTGAGAGCCTAAAGACTGACATGGCTCCATCTGTCACAGAAAATAGTCCTCATCTGTCTGTGTTGACCCCCTTCCTCCTCTAGAGAACCTGCACAGCAACAGTGCCAGGGGAAAGAGGTGGGACGCTGTGGATGGATGGATGGATGGATGGAGGCTCCACAGGGACACTAGACACTCTCCTTATAAGGGCATGGTAGTGTGTGGTGACTCCCCCTGGTCTGATACATGAGTGGACTTCACCTCAATATTAAGCCAGGTCTAAAGACACACACAGCTCACTTCACATGTCCCTTCTGAACCTCTTAGACACATACATTTGCCAAAACACCATGTGGCACAGGCTGAGCGCTAATGAGAGCAGACACTTCATCATCACACCCACTTCACTCATTACATGCAACTTCTGTCTTTCTCTGCACGTCAACTTCTTCATCCACATACTCTTTCCCTTCTTCCCTTTTCGTGTTCTTTCTCCCTTTAATTTCTCTGCTTCCTCTTTCAGTGACACGTAAGTTGGACTTTCTTAGTCCTTCCCGTCTGCTAGGCCAGCAAGACAAACAGGTGTCACCAGGCAGTTAACCCATTTACACAATGAAAATGAATTTGATTAATTATCCAGGAAGTCCATTTACAAAATCAGTCAGCAGGCTCTGTTCCAGATTAAAAGAAAATAGCCATTAGCCATTAGCCAGCCAGTCAGCCGGTCAGCCGGTAATCCATCCAGCCCTTCATTTAGTCAGTTAGTTATTCCAATGAGCCAGCCTTTTCATTGAAGTAGCCACACATTTAGCCAGGCAAGTAAGCAGCTGAGTCAGTCAGTTCAGTCGCCAGTCGGTCAGTAAATCTGTCAATCATCCCGGCAGGTGGTGGAGCCAGACAGAGAGGACGCAGATACGAGCAGACTCCTAAAAAATAAACATGTTTTTCAGGAAACATCAATCAAGAGCCAGAATGGAATTTTCCAATGACCCCACAGGAATAACACACATAATAATACAAGCCCATTATGTCTCAGTATGATTGCAGTAAGGTTCATTTTCCCCTAACAATCTATTGTTGAGAGTTCATTTACTATTTTTGGAACAAAATGTCAACAATAAAATCTCTCCATCTGTTTTGCCAACCAGACTTTAACAAAGTTATCTATGACCTAAAAACAGGTGTATCTCAGACAGTTTGTCACTTTTTCCTCTCAGTGGATGATATCATGTTGGAATCAAACTCTTGACTTGTTCTGGCAAAAAAAGGGGAACTTTTATCACCTTGTATATAAAGTCAGTTATCACCTAATCTCAGCCTGGACTGTTCTTTGCCCTTGAGGAAAATGTGGACTGGTAAAAAACATCAGTGTGTTTGTTAGATGGCTCCTTTACACATGTATCTGTTGTAATTGAAAATGACTTGCAGAGAAACTTTTCTGATTTTCAGCCAGCTTTGTATCATAACAACAGGCCTCACCCACTAAAGCAGGATTTATAGCTGTGCGCAGACCCTCCGCACATCGCCTACGCCATTGTGAGCATTTATACTTGTGCGGTGGGCGGTCTGTGTCACTCTGCAGTTACACCTCCAAAACACTAGTCAGCGCCGGTGCTTTCTGTTAAGTGCTGTAAAGTTTAGTTGATTAAAAAAAAAACACACCCAAAACACACATTACATATGGTTTGATAGAGACAACTTCACACACAATTACAAAATTGGCTCCGTTACAATATACAATATATACTAAATATGGTTTCCAAACTAATGTAACATGCATGAGGGAAATGATTTCAGCTTGTAAAAATAGACACAAGGTCTGCATTGCCATGAGGTGTAGTTACATTTCTGGGGAGGTGCACTATAGAAAACTATTCAACGCAGAAGTATAAATTCCCTATAACAGTGCATACGCACAAATCTGTGCATAAACAGAGTGTATAATCCCTTTGGTAGAAATCTGGGATTTTCTTACCTGAATTTTGGAACTGCCACAGACCATGTGTATGCTCAAATGATGACAGCCCAACTGTCTTAGAAAATGTAAACACATCTTTTATCTAAATGCATAGCGCATAAAAACCACATTTATTTTAAAGAAGGCTTTGATAGACAACAATATTTCAAACCATTCATTTACTAATGCATGCACTTATTTCATCCTTGGCCTTTCCACTTAATCAATTATTCATAATTAAAATATTTCACCATAAAAACTGAGTGTGCCTGTCCTGGCTTTAAATGGAATATATGAGAATGACATGTAACAGTTCTGGTTTCCATTGTTTTTACTGAATCTGCCTGTCCACTTATCATGGCTACTACCACCAATTGTTAGTGCCATGAAATTATGATAAGGCCTATTATTATTGTTGTTGTTGGTGAGTAATAGGGTGTATAAAAAAAAACTCTGATCTACCTCCAAGCAGATGTTAAGATGACATACCTAACATTGGTGGCAGACACTGCAGCGTGTGCCTTCAGGAGAGAGCACATCAGAGATAGACATGTTTGAACATATTTAAAGAGCGTGACGAATGGTTCATCAGCTGTTTCCCACTGCCATTGCATTCACAGACGCTCACTGACGGTCCTACACTGGAGTGTCAGGGCTTTAATACATGCATATAGACAACTTCACCACTGTCTCCATGATATATCTCTGGGTACATATTTTCTTTGTAAAGATAAATAGGGGTGTGGCAGTATGCTGATTGCAGATCGTGGGCACGGGCCTGCCAGTTTAGAATGATTCTGATTCACCAACACAGGCACAGTGGTAAGAACATAATCAGCCAGTGCACACGTGTCACGAATCTCACAGTAATTTTACATTCACACTTATTCTACGTGCAGAGTAAGAACATTTCTATGCACATATTAGTAAATGAGGTCCAATGTGGCTAGTATGTGTAATTGAACTGTGGTAAACTCACCTAAAATGTTGTCAGAAACATTTCTGCTTACTGCTCAACTTAAAATCAAGATCCTTTGTTACAAGCCGGCGGGCAGATTATTTCCTGTGTCAAAACAGATAAGCCTGTATCACGTCAACCACCAGCGTTTATTGGTCTGGTGCGGCACAGTGCATTCTGATAGTTGTAGGTTTTCTATCTCTTGAGCAAGTGAATCCCACAGCCCTTTTCCCTGTTTTCTCTGGTCATGTAGCACCAATTTTAAAAGTATTTGTGTCTTTCTACTGTATAGACAGGCCAGTTTTAAAAAAGATCATCTTTCCAGCAGTGAAATACTTTTAGTGTCCTCTAAAATGGTTAAGACACTGAATGTGTGCAAAGATTTCATTTGTATTACATTTCAGTCTATTCATCTATTTTGCAGCCATACTCTTAGGAATCTAGTTTAGGTAGCTTTACCTAATCTTAAAGTACCAGCAACCTCATCTTGACCTCGCACTCAAAAATAAAATCTGATTTATTTCTAGCAGCAGCGACCATTCCCATTGAGCAGCATGTCTTGTTTGTTGGACACCATGATGGCAGCTTTAGAAAACAATTTCCCCAGACAGATTTTGCCTGTCTGGTTTGAGATTATCACCTATTTAGTCACAAGACTGCTCCAAAAAACTTTTGGCAACCAGTGCCCAGTACAAACGAAGAGTAATGTAAGCAAAAGAAAAAGTAAAATTACGATTCTGTCTGATCCTTTGACTCTAAAGTTAGCTACATGTGTCTGGTGATGACCTGACTTAACCTGGTGCATTGTCATTTGCAAGCACTTATACACCCACAAAGACATAAAACAGTCCTGCATGAAAATATATGCAGGCTATTTTATGCCCAGCCACAAAAGTCCGCTTCAAGGCTGTGTCTAAAAGCTATCTGTTTCCATGGTGACATCCGTTAAAACGGGAAGCTCATGAATATGACAGAGTGGAACCCTGAAGGGGACAAATGCATACACACGTTGTTCTTCAATGGTTTACTGTTTAGAAAAAGGGAAGGTGTGTGATGAAAGCTGCTGTCACTTCTGGTTGAACGCCTGGCAAGGAGGATGCCAAACCCACTGGGTAGAGAGGGAGAGTGACAGACGGCAGGCGTGTGATGAAGACGAGAAGAAATTGCCAGAAATAATCCTGGGGGAAATCACAGGAAAAGGTATATATGTATCCACGAGAAACGAGTTGTGCATCCAAACACAACCCAAAAACCTAAAGAAAGAGAGCACCATTGTTGTTACAGTGCCTCTGTGCTGCTTCAGGGAATGAACTGTAACTAAAAAGTAGAACGCCTAAAAGTAGAGCAAAACTAAACAGCGCTGAAAAACACTTTCATGCATGAACAGTGTTTTCAAATGTGATCCACGAGTAAACAGAAAATATCTCCCACCCTTGCGAATGAAAGGCTTAATGGCTGCAAATATTTCTAAGGTACAATTTGTGCCCAAAGCTTATATTTAGGATGATAAGGGAAAATGCCACAACGTTTATTTAGACATTTTCTTATCATACTATATTTCGTTTTTGGCCTAATGGGACAAATGTTTTTCCAAACAGTAGTGAGGATGGGTACTGAAATCCAGTATTAGGTATTAATTGGTATTTCAGATGTTCATATATTGACCTTGCCGTTGTATACGTTGCTGCTTTAGAAACAAAATGTAGTTATAATTAAAATATTCAACTCTAATCCTATCCAAAACTATTAGCAAGTATTCAGTGATGAAAAAGAACTGATAAAAGTATCAATAATGAACCAAACAAATAAAGAATATTGATAAAAGTAGCAATATTATTAAAAGCCTAACAATACCCTTCCATTATCCCGTGTGCCCAAAGACTAAGTAGACTGTAAGAAAAATTAACTTCAGCCAAACGCTGTGTCCAAAAACGTCTACAGATTTGTGCTAAGGCAAGCCCAGAGAACAAAGGTAAATGTGTGAGTGTGTGTAACATGGATAGACACACACTACTTGACAGTGCTCAGCGAATGCCCTACTCCAGTGGTCTGTATTTAAAGTTTACACAAGAACACCAAAGACTCCATATCCCACAGTTCACTGAGTTCAATCAACCATAACAGCGAACGTGCACAAGTCCTTCTTATCTGGCTCATATCAGCTGTGCTTTCACAGAGTGTTTACATGGCCAACATTAGCCTCAAACCACTGAGTACTCAATGAAACACTGAGAACATATTATTATCTAATACAAATTTGTCCAACACAGTTTGAAGTGGAAAGACAAAACTATAGTATGCAGCCAAAACATGACATATCTTATGCTCCTTTGTTTTGAATGCTTTTCTAATGTGTATTCTGTAAGCTGCTGACACTACCTTGAAAATGTTACTCATATATGCTGACTGCCTGGCACATTTAATTTTGATTGTTATTCAAGCTGAAATTACTCACCTATGTAGATGCCTTTGAAGCTGTGATTTACAGTAGCTACTAGTGAATGAGTCATAAAAACAATGCAACGTCATAGCCGGAAATGTCTCAAAAGATCGTGGCGATGTACGCCCGGTACAGGAAATTGCATTGGCAAACAGTGATTACTACTAGCCCACAGTCACACTGAGTCCTGTGTATTTCTGCTTGCAGTGGTGAGAGAGTGACGAGCACAGAGGGGATACAAAGAGACCAAGTCAGTCAGACAGCATTTGTCAAGGTTGACAGCAGAAGTGCCTTTGTCCAAGAAACTCTACTCAGAAAACTACCTCCAAGAAAAGACAAGAGTCACGGCCGTCACACCAGACTGGAAATACAATGCTTCCTCGAAAAATCAACCAGACAAAACAACAATGGCTCTTGCCTTTTACAGAGAGAGGCATACTGCTGAACTGTAGAGTCTCGTTTGCAGTCGATCAAAACCTTTTCCATGTCCTGAGGGGAAAAACAGGCCTTGACCCACTTTGGATCAAGACCCATTGTTTTCTTAATGCTACATCTAAGTTTCTGCAGTCAAAATGAGCCATAAATTAAATCTGACCTGAGCTACAAATATGACAAGTAACTGTTAGTGCAGAGGGTTAGAGAGAAAACACCCTTTTGGTTTGGTTTGGTATAGTTTAATGTGTAAATCATGATTTGGGATGTTTGTTCCGGCTAATTTTGCTTTTGATAGCCCGATATCATTAACTGGTAACTTTAATTTAAAAATAAAAAATAAAAATGCAAAATGATGTGTAATATAATAGGTCTTTTCTTTTAGTGCAGCACTCCATTGACTCAGTGAGCTTTAGTATGTCAAAGTGCTGACCATTTAGAGGTGGTAAAATTTTTATTGTTTTGTGATGTCAATGTCTTGTTTTTTTATATTTTCTGATGGCTTTGCTGCTTTATTTTGAGCCGCAAAACTCCTTTAGCATGATGTGTAATATAATAGGTATTAGCACCACTAGCCATCCTGACACTGTTAGTGGTGCTAACAGAGCTAACAGTGTTAAAATAGTTAACATTGCCAAAGGGGGTTTGTGACCCAAAACTGAGCCACCCTCTCATCAAGGTGACCTGGGGGGACACCAGAGGGTAGGCACCATGTTTCCACAGCAATGCTGTTGGGTCCAGAAGGCGTTATATTGATAATCGGTAATGCTAGCTACTTCCCTCCTGAGCTGGATGGTGTACAGTGCAATGAATTGAGGAGTAGCAAAATAAACCTATAGACTGACATGCCCAACTAGTCAAACATATTCTTGGCAGTTAACCGATTACTGGTTGAGATCCATAATCATGATGGTAACAGACCAATAGCTATCAGGGGTGAAATTTTTGAGGTCATTACAGTCCTCATACCTTTTGTTTTTCCTTGAAATTTAACCAAGCTCTCATCTCAATCAACAATCAGGCAACATTACTGGTTGCAAGGTTTTTACATCAACTACACACCACATGATACAGAAATGTTTAAGGGCATTTAAATCACTCAAGTCATCTGTAGATTAAGCCAAAATAAGAGACATATGGATGTGCAGTTTTTGTCAGGGGGTTTGTTGTTATTTTGTGAATATGTTCATTTGTGTGGGTTGCGTAAAACAGCACTTTATGAGCACTCTGAGTCAAATCAGCTGTTACTGCTCTGTTACATACTCCATAAAACTGATGACAGGAAGCCTCGGCAAAAACCATGGATAGCGTGACAGCTGTTGATGTTCACAGACATCCAGGATTGAACCTGTAAATCAATTATTTACATGGATGAGCATCAACTCCACCACTGGAAAATGCTTATTTCCAACACTGTTCCAGATCACGCAAGGGGAGTTGGTGCGCAAACTTGTGAGTAAAGAGTGAGCAGTAGTCTCGGGTGAAAACACCTTCGGCTCTTAGTTTAAGACAAGTGTGGTGTGGTGAGAGCACGTGCCTTTGATGGCAAAAGTCTGTCCCCTTCTGTACTGGAAAAAGCAAAGGATGGGGTCCGGGAGTGACAGAGGAGGGGGCGGGAAGGGAGAGACACATCTGGCTCAGGATGATCTGCCTACTGCAGACACCCTCTAAGGGTTCAAACAAGGGTTAACCCTCAATGGAGGTTCAATGGGCTGGAAGACTGCAACCCTCCCATGAGTAAATGAATGAGTGTGTGTGTTTGTGACAACTCTGGAGCATCTTTCTTCCATGCGCTGCATGGCAACAGCAGATGAATGGATGATGGATTCATAACCGCCCAGTGAGCTCTGGGTTTGGGGATTTTAGGCGGGGGTGACAGGGAAACAGAGACATCGCTAACCATCAAGACTCATTTACTTGACAGTGATGTATGATAGCGAGCGCTTAAATTCACTTTGTATTTGTTTTAGAACATCAAATGTGTCACTTTGCAGCCCTCTAGCCTTCCATACTACCCTGGCACTGATGGAGGTAACCCTTAAAAAGATCATCAACTAATACAAAACAGGAAAACGTTTGAATTCACACAACACCACACTACTGCAAGCAAACCCTTTCATTCATCAACTGATACTCTGTTGAACAGGAAATGCATCAGCCTACCCATCCTCAGTAGACACAAAAAAAATGCAGAGAAAAACCCAAGCAGGCTGAGCAGGTGTTGCAAAGTGTGGGAACTGTGTAAAGTTCTTTTTTCTCTCGTGCAGGTAGAGCTGCACAACTTCAAATGTACAAATGCGATCACATTAGGACTTCATTGTTACTATGCTTGTGAATAGTGTAGTTCCACTTCACTAAATATTTCTACTCCAGCTGAGTCAAGATGCTGGACTAAATTGACGTTAGACTATAGTTTTTGTCACCTAAAATCAAAATAATCCTGATCAATTATTCCAACATATACACCATTATACATTGATTGTACAATCATAACCTGGAGTAAGAAACAATCAGTGGTTGTCTCTGTGTACTTGGTGCGGGAACAACAAAAACAACTACTACATGTAACAGGAAATACAAACCGAGGAAACTCCAAGCCGGCTGAACCTGACCTGCAGTTTAAGGAATCTGGTTCCAGTTTACTTCCTCTAAATCAGGTGACTATTAATGAATCTGCAGCCTACAACACTGTCAGACAAGCCTTGTGAAAGTTCAAATGTAATAAGACAAACCAATTTCCTCCTCTGTGTCTTGGTGCACTTATTTCAAACAGTCATGCTGAAAAAACACTGAACCTGGAACATGATAAAAACAGGGGGAAAAAAGACAGTCCTCTAGTTTTGATCCTGAAAAGCTCATTCCCAGGCGGAGTCAGAGCCCACTGTGTTGCTCATGTTGAGGAACAAAGAACTGGCAATGAAAAATAAATGCATTTTAAAAAGGCACGTAGTGCTGGTCAAACACAGTAAATCCCAGGTGGGGGGATATGACCACCAGCCAAATGCTTCTACATTCTGGCTGTGCCTGGGAGTTTATCTACGAGCCATTTTGGAAAGTAAATAGATGTGAAGATCCTGCAACGACAATGAAGCTCAGTAGTAAAAATGACTGTCACAGAATGAAGCAGATACAGTATCCAGTATACAGTATATTTTATGTTACCACCTACTTTTTTAAGCCTGCAATTAAGTGAACTTCTTGCCACCATTTTGGAACAACAAAATCCAGATCTTGGGATAAAGGAGACAGCTTCACTGAGGCTACAGCTGCATGATTATGGCCAAAATGATCACAATTATTCTGATCGATATCAACATCTCAATTATTGATGACGATGATGACGATGATGTGCTGTCTCCTAAATCCAAAATACTTCCAACAATAGATTATGACTGTTGATGAATGGGAGATTTCCCTTTGTCTGTAGTGGCAACACTGAGGAAAGTTTTTTAAAGGCTGCTGCAGCAGGGTGCGTGTGCAGCGGCATGACAACTCCCCGTAAGTGAAGGCTGACTGTTAGTTTAGGAAGTGACTTCATATGCACCTGAGTTTTCTATGGGCGGAGCATGCAATTTAAACATCATTTTCGCAGTCAATCATGTTAATTAATCATGGGAAGCCAAAATCGTGACCATGATTAATATGCGATTCATTATGCAGCCCTATTGAAGCTACAGTTTAAAGGCAACTCCTTATTAGGGGTGTAGTGGTACACATACTTGTTATTAACTATTTGGCAAGCAATATTCTGTGTATGTGTGTGTCAGTTGTTGACTATTGCTTATAACATGCTACAGCGACATAATGCCACAGTGCATTTAGTTCTTTTATTGACCATAATGCAATGTTTGAGTGCCTCCTGCCTTTTGTACAGCAACAAATGTGGCCAAATACCTCGCTTTTAGTGTAGACTTTTTAAAAAAAGATATGGAAAAAAATATTATTTTTCATTTTCCCAACTATGGCACAGACATATCAAATTGTGAACCCAAAAACGTGGCATCTACTGGACCATATTCGACCTATGTTTTTTTTGTTTTTGCATTGTTGCTTGACAGGATTTCTGATTCAAATAATAACCAGGAAGTTTTATCACTCTATCATTTCTTTGGCTAGTGTGTACTGATCCAAATCTATCAAGTTGTGTGTTCACAAGACGTGATAAGATTGTAGGTTCCAGTTAGTCGAGAGGAACTGTCCCAGGTCGGACATGTCTATGCACTAACCCAGCAGTTCTTATGTCTGTTAAGTCAACCCATTTCCTCTGAGAGGGATTTTGTATAAACCACAGGAAACCAAAATCAACACCAGTGACCCAAAATAACTTCTGTTTGGGAATCTCTAGGAAAATGACTGGCAAGCACATACCAATTGTTTAACTAGTGTGTCTCACAATACCAGTGTGATCCAAGGTGCCTTTACAGTACCACAGCAGCATACTTTGTGTACAGACTGCTTCTCTTCAGTCTTATTGATGAGTGTTTTCACTCTAAAATTCACTAATATTGTTGGCACTGAATCTCTACACAAGTAAGCCAAACCATCTATGTATGTTGTGTTGACCTTTGACCTGGTATAATCTGTGCATACTCACTACCGCAGTGCCTGCTGAGTGTTGCTACTGTTAGTTTGGTGTCCTAAAACAATTATGAACAAGCACCAGGACTTAGTAAAGTTGGGAAGCACAACTGTGATAAAAAATGATACCATTAATGATTGCACAATAAATGGAGCTTGGCACCAATGCAGCTTTATGGGATTATGGGCTCTATAATCTTGGGGTAACTCAAACTAAGGATGTATGCAGGTATAAAACAACGTGGCACTTTGGAAAAAAGTGATCACCAAGTGGCATATGGTCAAGCTGCTCAAGTTAAGCCCATTAACTACAGGTCTTCAGAAATAAACATTAAAACACACCAGGCACTTAAAAAACAAACCAAGGTTAGCCTTGGCTTTCTGCATCCATTTTAAAATCCTTGTGCTGTTTTGACTGGCTCAGAAAACAGGCCTTCAAATTGGGTTAGGGGAGCTGCGTCTCCCTCAGGCTCCCTTCGCTGGAGCAAATGTGACAGCAGGGAGTGTTGGGGGGTTGAGCTCAGCTCCAGGGGAGGTTGGCTGAGTTTTGCCCTAATATGGACACAGGCTAGGGGGGGGGGCGCGGGGTGCTGCTGCAAGGCATGGGAGAGGGTGGGCTGGGTGGAGAAGGAGAAACCTGCCCAGCACCACCACAATGGCAGCCTTGCTTCTCTCTGCCGTGTCATTGACACTCTTTATCTTCCCTCTTACAGTCGGCTACACATACCAGCACAGGATTCAACTGTTATGTTCCATTGACCGTGCTCTAAACACTCCATACACACTGAAGAACTCTTTAGTAGTTAGGACTTGCACATCGAGCACAGCTCATTTTTAAGTACTCGTGTTGCTCCTTGAACTGCTCTCACTCACAAACCATTACATAGCATGTCACACAGCCACTGGCTCACACACACTTGAGTCAGTGACACTGAGTCTAGTCCTCAGCAGCAGTACTCAGCTCTGTTCAGCTGCTGGCTCTGTGTGCCCTCTGGTTCAGTCAGCTGGGCCAGCTGCCCAATTCCACACTTGCTCATTACAAACTCACCACTATCCCTCCTCCACATCTGGCCTCTGGTGTAGAGAGAGGGATGCTGATAATGGCAACAGAGACAAAAACTCACAGTGGTCATTTTTTATGTTCACAGAGCTGGGGGGGGGGGGGCGTAGTAAACAACTCTGAGAGGCCTCTGTCAATGCTGAGAAAGAGAAAGTGGGATAGAGAGAGACAGACTGCCAAGGCACATAAGAGTCCATGAAGAGAACAATACAAGAAGGAAAAGAAATCAAGGCAAAAAGCAAGTAGGAAAGTTAAGGAGGGCGTTTGGTATTTGGAGAGGAGGAGGAGGCAGAGTGGCTGTCTGGCTACTAGCAGCCATTGCTGCGTAGAGTGGGACTCCAGGCGTAGAAATTCCTCCTACGTTTCTGCTCAATGCCACTTCTGTTCTGCCAAGCCCTGCATGTCAACAGCATTGCCGATACAAAGGGAACCATGTCTGTGTGTGACTGAGTCTTGTGTGAAACTAGTGTTACCCAGTGTGTATGTGAGACCATCAAGCAATTTCCACCACTACAGGCTCCTTCACTGCTGGGTGGAGGCACCCAAGCTATGCTACCAGAGGCTACCTTTACCCTGTTAGCAAGATAATGCCAACTTGTACTCAAACAGTTGTACTGCTGTCGTGTTACCTAAAAATGACCAAATCAACAAATGCTGACTTGTTCATAGACCCTGTAAGTCTGCTTTGATGTTTACAAACAAAGTTTTTTCTACATGCACTTATTCAAAGCCACTTTTAACAGTCGAAGTAGGTATGTTTTTTGGGATTCAAGGAGATAAACTAGGGCTGTGAAGTACTGTTGCTCATCAATCCTGTGATATCATGATGGAATAATGTCTAGGATTTAGGTTATTGCACTACACCACTTACTACTACTTACTTCATAGCTTATTCAAGCTAAGTGAAAAGATTACTGATTTTATCTATCAGCATTAACATTCTGTGCATGATTAATAGGGATAAATAATTCACAAAACGTAACCTACGTAATCAATCCCCAAAAATGCTGTGCTAGAAGATCCAAGGTGCTGAGCTTATTTTTCACAGCTCAGAGAAATGGTCTCTTGGTAATTTGTGCAAAAACAGGCTCTACCAGCACAGGGAGTGGGGCACAGGGGTGTGAGAACAACTATTTATGGCTTTTCGTGAATGCTGGCCCTACTGGTAAGGATCACTGCTAACCACTTTAGATTGGTCTAACAGACAATGCTTTTACAGATCATGCTTTTGGTTTCTGTCATCAGACAAGTGGTGCTTGATCGAGGCCAAGATCAAATGCATTTGCTCAGTTAGTCATGCAACATACCATGGCCAATTGTTTTAGTCCTCCTTACACTGCTTTCACTTTGTTGTCTTCGCTCTGGGTCTGCGGGCTGTAAATCTTGTGTCCCTGCCTGGTAAGTGAAAGTCTTATCTTAACACACACTCAGTTGCAAATAAAGGAGCCTGTACAAAGCACAAGCAGAACACAATATAAGAGAATGGGAACTCTAAATACTAAAAGCGACAACAGTGCTATATTAATCTTTGCCAAACTGAGACGTGACTAGTTTCAGGAACAACTGAACATTTCTATTTTTACACAGAGACTGACTGCACAATTAATTAACTTAACATATTTATATACTGTAAATTTAGTAGGACTCCTGCATGTATGCAACACAAAGAAAATATCTATTTTACTTGTGACACCCTCTTGAGTCTGGACGTCCAAATAATAATGTAATCAAAATTATCATGTGTCACATGACACAGACAGATTTTTTTCAGAATAGTGCAGTCACATAAATCCTTTTCCCCCATCAGATCTGGGCCATTTGTGATCCTAAATACAATACACATCTGATTTCTGACCATGCGACCGCTGTGAGAACTGTCATATTGGAATTTGTGTGTTTTTTCCCCATACACTCAGGGTTTTTGCACATCATACTTCACTGCCAAGCAGCAGATCATTCACCACACAGTGTCAGAGTCTGTTGAAACTGAAACTACAGAAGGCTGCCATATCGTACCACTGATGCAGTACGCTGCCCTGGTCACCAGCCAATAGAGCCTTACTGCTAGACGCCTTCTGACAGGGATAGCTTGCCTATCTGTCATGACAGCCTTGTTGTGAGATAATGTAATGTAGCCCTGGACATCCTAAGATTTGGAGGACATGTTCCTCCGGAAAACCCTCCACATCGTGACCTCACCACTCCTGACTCCTCTCTCAGCCACAGCCACACCTCTCACCACAGAACTTCCAAAAGTGGCTTGTAATAGAGATAGTGGACTTCCAGCCCGTTTGTACAACAGCCTTTTATTCTGAAAAGAAACGTCGATTGCTCCAGAGGGCCATTTCTCCCAAAAATTGTGCTGGACACTCTTCCAAACAGAAGCACATGGCTAATTACGATGCAGTGGGACATCACTGGATGTTCCCGCTATGGGAATCATTCAGGAGATGAAGCTTGCACCACTCATTCATTTTTTTCCCCCAAAAGCCTGTTTTGCTATTTTCTGTTATTGCTCCGATGTACATGTGTGTGACGTTACTGGTTGCATGTGAGGCCTGTCAGGGTAGAGATCCCTTAGCCCTTTTTACAGAGATCATGCTATAGAGCCCAGGGGTGGACTCGGCATCTGGCATACCAGCAATTTCCCAGTGGGCCAATGTGCTTTTTGGGACACAAACTTTTTTTTCCGCACTTTTTAAAAAAAAAAAAAAAAGAAATTTGACCTGCCAATAATACAGGTCCAGGTTTCATCATGAGTCTGTCATAATGTAAGCCTATGTGAAGCTCAATAAAAAATGTGATAGTTTTGTAACATGGATGTTGTCATGAGAGTTAAATGCTGGTCTGTGTGTGTGCGTGTGTGTTGGAGGGCTGAGTGACACGAGCTACAGCAGGATGACTAGAGTGTAGTAATATATATTATTTATATACATAGGGCGTGACGAAACACAACAGCATCAGCCTCTAGTGTGGCATATAACATACCTGTTGGCAGCGCATTATCAAAAATAATAATGGCATTAACATGGCTATGACAATCATTTACCGCATCTGTTATTTGGCCCCTGATCTCATGCTCGAAGGGCGAGGAGCTTCCGGAAGTCATTCTTTTCCCAATTTGTGGACACTTTCATCCACTGCTCTTTCTTGAGTTAGCTGATAACTGCTATCAACTATTTTTTAAAATCTACCACAATGAGTCACACACATAACACATTGTCAAAACGCCACACCCGTGCCACCCATCCTGCCAAATGTCCCTTTCCTACAGACGTCATTATGGCGCGGTTATTACCTCAGATGTCGGCTAAAAGGTGAGACAATTCTGTCCCCCAATTCCACGGCTGTACCTTGCATGTAAAATGGCGAGGCAGCTTTACGGTGTGAAACTCCCGCCTTGAAGAGATGGTGTAAAAGGGGCTGTACAGACTGATGTCAGATATGGGTCACTTCAAACATGCATCTAAACATGCATGTGTCTTATTAGAACGATTGGATCTGGGGGGACTGAGCATCAAGCCCTCTAATGTGAACATGAAGCCGACTAATCAGCATTAATAATTATAATCCTAACATATACTCTACAATGTATTTCACAGTGTAGTCATACGGTGCGCGCGCGCACACACATACACACACACACACACACACACACACACACACACACACACACACACACACACACACACACACACACACACACACACACACACACACACACACACACACACACACACACACACACACACACACACACACAGGAAATCAGCTGTGACACAATCAATGACCTGCCCTGACCTAACTGCTGTTGTTTTGCTCACATTACTGGTTTTCTGTACTGATACACCCTCTTCACTAAAGCATGACGGCTGTCCTATTTAGCATCCTAATATTTCTGCTCTCACAGACTGTTAGCTTGTCATGAACAATAAACAGCTGTAAATCTCTGGGTTCCTGCACCTGCTGAGATCAGTGAGAGTGCTGCTGAATTGCAAAAAGCCAGTCAGAGGCAGAGGCCAAGATCCTTCTGCCAGCTGTGGAAATGCAGAAAAACAGGTGGCGTGGCAGCACACAGTCAGCTCTATAATCTCAAGGTTGAATATTGTGTCTTATACATCCAGCTAATGGTGCACTCTGTGATGCATATTTGTATCACAAACCTTTTATCACAAACCAACTGAGTATGCTGTCTGTTTGGGAGGAGCATCGTGCCAGCAAAAGAGAAGTGGCTTGCAGGTAATTTCACTTCATAAACCAGAGACTGTGATTCACAGAGCAGAAGTGAGACATTTGTTAAATGGCAATAAACTATGTAAACAGAAACGAGTCAAAAATTGCTTTTATATAGTGCCTGTGCAGCATAATTATGATCACCAAGAAGCATGACACAAGACAAAGAATGAAAGGATGGGGCTGATTCAATCTGAGTAACTCTTTATCTTGTAGTTGCACAACTTTCAACCTAGCTTTGTGCCATAACACATTTTCCAAAGCTTTCCAATTTTCCAGTGGCCTAGAAAGTACAATGCTTTGGGCACTTGTGCATAAATAAACTGCCAAAGCAAAGAAGCCGCTTGTTGAAAGCAGTTTGCGCAAAATCAATAGGACAGATGGTGCGCATTTTAAATGACCCAGGCGTACCATCACTCAGGTTTCAAACACAACAGGTTACTTATCTGACATGAGGCAGCATGAGAAATATAAGTTAAATATTTCTGATAAAACATATTAAAAAAATGAAAACAGGGAGTCAGAAATTTTCATCACAACATTATTCAAGCAGGAACTTAGCAAAAGTGGGCTACGTGTTTTGAGGTTTTGAAAGTTGAGGATATGAAGCCCTCTTAGTTAACCAAAAAAATGTAGTTTCCTGTCATAAAACAAGCTTAAATGATTCCTGTGGAGAGTCTATGTTGTTATATGAGTGAACAACATTACGACAAACCAAAGAAAAACATATTAACAGTAATACTGGAGCACTTGAGGGATAATAAACTTAGCAGGACTGACAATTACAAGCACGGCCTCTGCACAATAGTAGCGAGAGCGTACCGACGCTGCACAGCAAACAGATTTGCAGAGAGCTGTTGTACCGCTGACAGGATGTGAGTATAAAAAGTGAAACGTGAGCGGGAAGTGTGCGGGGTCATAAAGCAGCGCAGTTGGACACACGCTCATTCTCACAGACAGGCAGACAGACAGGCAGATAAAGAGAGAGGCAGACAGGTAGATTGGGGTAAAACAGGAACTTGGAGCAGACAGTGGTTCGCATGGTGTTTGACTGCGACAAAGACATGGTCAACTTCACACAAATAACTTATTTCTGGAAAGTAATAAAAACAGGAGGGGATCGAGAACGGCCAAGAATGAATGACATTATTCCTGGTGAACATTGAACGCTGGTGGCTTAAGTGTTAAAACACTTTAAGCTTTTAAGAGCTAAGCCTTCCTAACAGCTGAGATTTATTAATCCTGCTTTGCCAAATTGTGGAACTGAAAAGACTTCTTGTGTAAGTGGGTACACAATTATGGCTAAAACTATAGCCCTGAGTCTAAGGCCTTATTCATAGCAAACATTTTGACCTGTCACAGTAGGGAAAAGGACAGGTGTTACTACTAATAATGTTAATGCTGGCTATGTTGTATTAAAATGTTCTGTTAAGCCATGAAAGTGGGGCAGTGAGCCAGCATGCACAATGAAACTGAAGCAGCTAACTGGAATTCAGTCATAATTTATTTTCTTACTTTGACATGTCAAAATTTCTTAAAAATGTCCTATTATTGATCGTGATTACTTGTCACAAATCCCCTATAAAGCCTTGGTCCAACCACACAGGTGTTTTTACTTAATGTTTTTGATTAGATTTCTCTACCAACATTTCATACACATTGTAAAGGCAGAGAAACAAGCAAAGTAAGGATGTTGAATTTACATGCACTTTATTTTTGTGCTTTACTTCATCTACACTGCCTACAATGAGCCCAAACACTGATTTGTATAGTTTAGTTCACTTCATTTTAGCAGAATAATCCACTCAGTATCAATACTGCTTTCCAAAGACTCCTGGGCGTACAGCTTAGTACAGCGGTATTCTTGTGTGGCAATATCTTAGTGTCACACAGTGCCAAGTATTATTTTTTTTTATTACATAACTTATTAATAAGACAAAAACAAATCAAACGTTAGGAAGCCTACTAGAATAATATAATCACTTGCTTTTTCAGTCCAATAGATACATTTTGCTGCTGCAGAAAATAGCTGAAGTGAGATGAACAAATTGAAAACTATATCTTATTAGATAAAACAGATGTTGACAAAGTTGTTCCTTTGGGCACATAATTTACAGTTTAAAAAAAAAGGTAAAATGGCACAATATGTTATCACAATACTGAGGAAGTTCATATATTCCTAGTAGTTATGAATAATAACTATAATATCACTGTAGTTTTACCAACTTTAACCTGGATAGAGGTCTATATAACAAGACACAATAACAGAACATGCATGTTTGAATGGGAGGGCTCATTTTGTCAACTTTCTTTAATCTTGATTCTATATTGACTGCTGGCCCTCTGAGTGTTGCAATAGTATCTGATAGAAAGCAACAGAATATGTGATTTTTCATATTCCCATTTTCTCTCTTTGTCTTCACGTTACTGCAAACAGTTTACTTCTATTTTTCACTTTTAGACACACACACACACACACACACACACACACACACACACACACACACACACACACACACACACACACACACACACACACACACACACACACACACACACACAAAATCTGTTAGCTGAGCATCTGAGGCTCTAGAGCCAGTGAGAAGTCTGTTGTGTTTTCTGTTCCAGCCCAGATGGCAGCGTTGGCTGAGTCAGCGGTGGCTGGTGGTCCACAGTAAACTGGATGATTAGTCGTTGACAACAGGAGGAACGCCGAGCATTCGGAACTAGGAGCTGAGGAGCTGAGGGACTTCTTAGCCAGTTTGTTCAGTCTCAATGAAATAAAGTTTTGAATAAGTGTAAAGTGTTGAGCTTCTGCTGAAAGAATGTATACAAAGCCATTTAGCCATGAACTAAAAAAAATCAGGATGATTAAATCTGGTGTGGGCAGAAATCTGGACAAGGCAAAATAAAAATGGGAGAATTTGAGAATACACCATCCACCTGCAGCTCTTCCCTCTCTCTTCTCTGTCCGAATCCCCTCTCACAAGACAACCACAAGCATATGCACACACTCACACTTATACAGTAACCCAGTGTTTCCTGTGTATTGATTTATTTAACCCTGTTTCATTGTAGAGTTGTGCAGAGCAAATTCGCTCAGCCCTCAGGGCTCCAGACTAACTTTTTCTACTAGGAGCACCAGTGCTCCTTCGGGCTCCAGACTGCGCCTAATTGGTTGCATTTTGCGACCTTTTTTGGAGGCCGTGCGACATAGTTTTTTAACTAGGAGCACCAGCGCGACTTACAAATCCACTCCTCTCCCCCTTTTTCTTTCTTTTTTTCTTCTTCTTTTTATAATTGGATTTCATGGAGGAGCGGAAGCAAGTGTCTCTGTGTGTGTGTACCTGTCATGTCTGTCTGGATGCGCACTGCGAGGCGGGGGGGTGCCAGTAACCATAACAACGTGCAGCAGTTAGTAGCCTACCTACGTGTGTACTGTACGCGGGGTTAGACAAAGAGGGGTCACAGAGCTGGTGTTGAGTAGAAAGTGCTGTGTCGTTTGACCATAAAGTGACGCTATGAAACGAACTATAGATTTGTTTTTCATAAGAAAAAAATATCCAGAAACTCCTGGTCCTGTGCCAGTTTCCCAAACTTCCGACAACGATAGTTCAGAGGACGAGTCAGCAATGTCCTGCCCACAGCCCCCCATTGATATTATTTTGCGCGACGGACGCTTCATATAATAACATAACAATATACTATTTATGGTGTTATGACATCATGTCATTTCTGTCTCTACATGGTCACGCGTTAACATTTATCCTCTGCTCTCTGTATCGCGCACGGCGGAGTTCCACCACATACACACAGGTGAGCATGCTAGAGCGGCTCGGGCCGCATTTTGCTGACTAAACATGACCCGAGCCCGGTGCAGTTTGTCAGCTGACAAACTTATTGTTATGGACAGTGTGTAAATAACAACAGACTGCTATTACGCACAAACAAACACGGCACTCATGCTGAGCTTGTGTTGTGTTGCGTTCAGGCGTTGTCACGTAAATAACAACTTCCAGCACTTAAATAGGTCATAGCACAAAGCAGCAGCATGTCAAGTGACTTTTTACTTTTATTATGTTCAATAAAATTGTATTTTCCTAAATCTTGAGACACCTCATATGTAAGCTAGACAGACATTTCACCTGCTCATTACTGTGCACACATGTACTGTATGTACTTAGTCCTAAAGAGCCCTTCTGGTGCCAGTATACATAGAAACATCCCAGCAGGCTGTGCTTTGCAAGCATACAAAAAAGTTTCACGCATGTGAAAATTATTTTTCATGCATGTGCTTCACCTCCTCTGCTACAACTCCATCCTAGGGGAAACACTACTGTGTGCGTTTTGTGCAACAAGTGGATGTGGTAGTCTACTGGTAGAGTAGAGAGAGAGCTAAGTAGCGTTGAAGTAGAGTAGACCAGGGCAGAGAGATGGAGGCAAAATTTATTAAACCCGGAGTTAATATAGCAGAACTGGAGAGAGGGGTGAAAAATAAATAGAGGTGGGCATGGCTCAAGTAGGGCGCAAAATTATAGAGAGAGAACGATACAGTGTGAATAAAGATTATATAACATAAAAATAACTGCAGTCTTTGTTATTTGATAGCCACTTAAATTAAACAATTTTTATAGGGCAAGTAAAAACCGACTTCGGGCAAGTGAAAAAAAAACCTTAGCGTCTGTTTACAGTAAGGAGCGCTGTTGCTCCTAGTGGAAAAAGTTAGTCTGGAGCCCTGTCCTTACTGAAAATTTTAGGAGCACCAGCACAAAATTTAGGAGCACTATCTATATGACACAACATATTCATAATTTTGTCTATATTAACTGCATTACTAATAATTTAGCAATAAACACAGATCTGCACACTTCATCTTAAATGATGTGTGCAGCGGCGCTTTTGCTCCATCATTGCATCTGTCCCTGCATAATTTATGCCTGATGCTGCTGATGTGCTTAACCAGCATTTCATGTTTGAAGTGCGTTCCGCACAAGTATTATCGGGCCTTAAACCCTCACACAGTGCACACGTACTAAAACTGCTGCACGTTGCTATGGTTACTGGCGCCTTGCAGTGCGCATCTAGACACACATGACAGGTACACACACCCACAGAGACACTCGCTTCCGCTCCTCCATGAAATGCAATTATTAAAAAAAAGAAAGAAAAAGGGGGAGAGGGGTGGATTTGTAAGTTGCGCTGGTGCTCCTAGTTAAAAAACTATGTCGCACGGCCTCCAAAAAAGGTCGCAAAATGCGACCAATTAGGCGCAGTCTGGAGCCCTGGCCCTTCCTTGACCCACACCCTCTCTCTCTTCATCAGACCACGAATGAGATAAGAATTAGTGAGTTAGCCACCCCACAGTCCCTCAGCTTTGCTCCCCGCCACTGTGGACTGTTCCCCGGGAGAAGAGCCGGTTGCAGCTCAGGAGATGGACCCTCAACTGGGGGCTGTAGTGTAGCACAAATCCCTGAGCACTGGTTGTCACAATGGGCTGGCAGCCAGAGCAGTGGAAGGTCTAACCTGTGTAACAGCAGCAACAGAAAGTTTGTTGATCCGGTGTGAGGTCAGGGCTGTCAGATCCCCGAAGCTTTGTGCTGCCTGGATTTGGGCTGCTGTGGCCACTGACTGTGGGTCTGTCTCTCGAGCTGCTGCCAGCTCTCCTCCTGGCGAGGGGGTCTCTAGCGGCAGGAAGTGAGGCAGAGGGCACACTGTGATTCTAGGCTCTAGCTAATGTTAGCTACATAAACACAAACTTGAAGCCGCAGCTATGAGCCTTTAGCTCTGGTTAGCAAAAGGCTAAAATATTAGCAACATTTTCTCTTTCTCCATTAAATCAGGCTTTCACCGAAGGGACCTGGACACACATCTGTGGAACAGCCAATAGGAACGCTCTCTCTCTGAAATGACCTGTATTTGGCCAAAGTCTCCCATCACAAGCTAGGTCTTGTGAAGCCTGGAAACAGAACCAAATGGAGTCTAGAGTTCTCTCAGACCACCTGAATTACAATCTGCTCAAAGTCTACTATGGGATAACTGACCAATGGCACTAAAATAAAATTGCCTACACCTGCTTTAAGGCCACATATTTTATATTAGCCATTTTAGATTTGGTGACAGTTGCTTAGTTCAGGTCATACCGACAAACAGTTCCCATACTTGCTTTAGCTTAAAAAATGATGATTGCTACTTTCTATTTGTTTTCTATTGATGCAACAGTGACGCTCTCATTCTACAGTTGAATGAATTCAGGAGGAACTATAAGTCTGGCCAAAATCTGACACATAAACAAATGTGTGATCAAATGCGCAGTCTGCAGTGCTGCAGTGCTGAAGGCCAACCTTAGTTGGCATCAAAAGTAAAATAATGATACAAGAAGGCTTCACACTGCTTGTTCAGCTAAAACCTAAAATCAGATATTAGACTTGGCACAGAGTGCAGCGCTGGAAGGAAATCCTTTGGGTTCTCTCATTTAGTGTCACAAAGCAACTTGTGATTCATAGTTGGACTCCAACAAACAAAAACCGCTGCTGCAAGCATTTGGGAGTTTGAGAACAGCTTAACTGCAAATATCACATTACCTTTATCCGGCCTGGTGAGAATTTAGAGCAGCACATTTCAGGGGCTGGATGCCTCTCTGTAATATTACTGTAATGGCTGTAGTCATCATATTTCACACATCAGAGGGTAGCATCAGTGCCAGCTTGCTAACCATGTTTCAGGTGGATGCTGTGTTTCTTTGATCACGACAACACATACTCAACCCAAAAGTGATGTTGGCATGTGTTGCTGTGTAGTTTTACTTTGGGTTTAACATCAATACATATTTCAGTCCTGTTTTGATTACTGTGGGGGCTGCAGTGGTGACACTTCATACCTGTCTGCCCTATCATGTTAAATAAAAAATAATAATACTTAACATCTTCAGCATACTTGTCTATAGTTAGCATTTAAGCTTTCCCTTTTTATTTAATTTTCCTCAGAAGCTGTGGCAGTGTTCAGCCTAACCGTGCTAAATAAGTACAAAAGAAACACTACGATGCAACACAAAGGCTTTCCCCCCTGCTTGCCTCAGGCAACCTATAACGGCAGGTTAAAAACCACAATGGCAATGTTCAAGAGGGTGTGAGATGCCATATCCTGTTTTTCTGTCACAGACGCAAACACGGAGCGGTGAGAGAACAAAACTACCATGTGTAAAACTGCAATCTAACAGCTACTGCTCTGCCAGAGACATGGTCGAGCAAAGTTTCAGCCACACACACACACAAACACACACACACAAGCACGCTGCATTCAGACTCTGCCAAGACACACTTGTAAAGTCTGACATGCCTTTTGCTCCTTTCAGTATTCTCATTTGCGGCACTGCATCACTTCAGCACAGCATCTGAAAGCTTTACATGGTTCATGAGCGCCACACAAAACCCAACACAAACTGATTAGTCAGTTAACATTAGTCGCACATTTGGAACAAAGGATAAGATTATCAGGTGAGCTTAGTTATCAAAAAACCCAGTGTGCCAGGCATCACTAGGATGCTCCAGATCAATGCATTAACTGGTCGCAAAAGCAATATAGTTTTGTTTTAAACATCTATATAAATATTCAGGGGTGATTGTGCTAAATAGGGGTCTTGCTATTTCAAACTATGACCTAAGCTACAGTCTATCATCACCACAAACTGCAGTGCATCTTATGCTGGCCAGACAGAAAGCAACAGTCTGATACCTCTCTAGAGTCAAACAGAACGAGACTTGGTTTTTGCCACATCATGTGTGATTCTTTACTATATATGAAGCCCTGCGTGCCCTAACTTGTCTTCATGGTTTTAAAGTGAATACTGAGGTGCACACGCAGATTGGGCCATGCAAAGAACATGCAAAGCATTTTAACTTCTTCCATGAGAGATCAGGTTCATCCACAACAGCCATTGTCCAATATGTTTAAGACACAGAATTCAACCAGCATTCCAAAAATGCTGCAATTACAGACTGGCATACCAACTGACACAAAACCCATATGCACACATGTGCACGCATGCACCCACACACTCACACACACTGTTGTTGAGGAGTGCAGCTGTTGCTGTATGTCCTCTTCAACAAAAGAGCGCCATTTCAGTGCAACAAGATACACGATGAAGCACATTCCTCTCAGGAGCCCCCGAATTTGGCATCTCAGGGTGGTTTTAAATGTTAAGCTGGTGGCAAATGTGTTACTTATTTTGAATCCTGGCTCTTTAAGCCCTTGCTTAGTTAACTGATTCACACAAATCAGTGTTGCTGTGTATCAGACAGCAAAAAAATGTGGACTCGGTTCTTTGAAAATCCTTAATCATGACTAATTTTTCAAAAAATCAATACCAACTGTGTAACTTGAGCCCCCCATCCCATACTGAATATTACTGGCTACCATCATCTACACCTCAACACTGCAATGGCTCATAATACTGGGCTGATTGCTGTTGTTGGATGTAATGAAGTATGTACTCCAGTAACATCCCATGGGACAAAATAGAGTCACTCATTGGCTGCTCGTGTTAACAGAGGGGAAGAAACAGCTGCTGTCCGGCATTTACAACCGAAGTCTGAGACCCAAAAAAACAACTAACTAAACCAGGATTACAGGGCTCTACTACCCGTTACACAGCTTGAGAAAGTCCCAGATAAGAACAGTAGAAAGGAATAAACTCATATTTTGTCCCTACCACCTGCCAGTGTAAGTACAGTAACGTTACACTGTTGTCAGTTAGTGATAAACTCCACACAGTTGTTTGTACGCAGTGATTGCGGATGGAAAGAGTTATTCCGTTATCAAAACATGTGGCAAAACGGGGTCCCAAAGCATTTAACCTCACTCACTCTCCACTCATTCAAACGATTAAGGATCAAAATACAGCAGTAATGAAATAATCTGGACACAGGGACACTCAGGGGAGATGTGGCTCCAATTCGGCTGCTGCTTGGAAGCTAAGTTTGCTGGCTAGCCAGTCCGCCTGTTAGCCGGCACTGCTGTCAGGCAAACACAGCAAATGGCATTTCCTCAGAAAATAGTCCAGGGGACAATACAGGGCACAAGCGGTAATAAATAAAACCCCAGTTACACTCGCACAATGCTTCACGCCGACACATGACTCATTTTAGCGCTCAAAAGCGGCTAACGTTAGCTAGCAAATTAGCGCTTCCTCCCCGGCATCTCTTCCCATGTGAACTGACAGTCACTGATTTGACGGGGATACACAGTTTGGCACGACACCAGTTGAAGGAAATCCAACTCAGCGCCCGCTTAACACGGATAAAAAGTTGGTTAAACACAAAAACTCACCTGTGTGTGTCTTGAGGTAGTACTTTTATGGATGTTACGGTGGTTTCAGCAGTACTTTCACCGACCTTGGCAGCTCAGCGTGTCCCCAGCAGCGACAGACAACAACACTATCGGCTGATACCCCTCCCTCTGCTCTGCCACCACACGAACGGAGCAAAGGAAAAACGAAAAAAAAAACCCTCGAGTTTCAAGCCCCGCCCACTCACATTTGTGATTGGTCAATATTAGGGACAGTGCGAAATGAGCCAATTAAATTCGCTATAGTTTTTCTTTGTGCAATAGCAATGCAGCAAATTATCTCCCATCTGCAGTGCTTGGCGAAGATTTTGACTCTTTATCTTCAAACTAAAAACAAACTTTATGATAAAACACAAAAAGTTTGTGTACTATAATATTCCATTGCTTTACTTTCCAATCTATCCTTTTTTTAGGGATTAAAAATAGCATGCTCTAAATAATTATTATATTTATTTGTGGCCACATAATACTGTTTTGAGTATACAAATTGTGCTGTCTTTATAGATTCCTGTTGTTTACATTTCCATCTCACCCTTGTTACTATTTCAGCTTTAACCCATTGAAACCTAAGCAAATTGGCTTAATTTCTTACAAAAACATAGGAAGAAGGCAATGAGCAACCCAAAAGAAGTGACCCAAAATGGGCAATTTGAAAACAAGAAAATTAGTTAAAAAAAAAAAAAAAGTATAAAGAGGAAATTACCTGGATAAGTTCTTAAAAAGTATAATGATTAATTAGAATTAAAAATAAATAAATAAATAATAAAAATATTTATAAATATAGGGTTGTTTTTTTTAGTTTTTTAAGTTTTTAATTTTTTTCAAATAATCTTCTAAATCTATTAACTTTTTTGCAATAAATGGGACATTTATTATTACCAAGTTGCTTATTGCCTTTCCTTTCCCCCCATGTTTTTAAAAGAAATCACATCTTGCTCAGGGTTCAAAGGTTTAAAGTACGTACAATATTATAAAAAATATAGTCAATAAGTGAAGAGGTAAAACCAGTAGTTCATTATAGAATTAGTGAGTTGATAGACAATCAGCAAGATTGATAAATCTTTTCAGTCTTTTTTGCTGGTTAGGGTTTATATTGCTTTTCTCCAGCATATATGATAGTAAACTGAATATCTTTGGGTTTGGTGAGGCAACACAAGCAATTTGAAAAAGCTGTCTTGGTCTTTACGAAAAGTATAAAGGGCACATTTCACTTTTTTTTTTTTACAAGAAAATAAACAACAGATTAATCAATAATGAAATCAGTCTCTAGTCACAGTCCAATATAAGCAGTTTTAAATTGTGCACGTTTGTTTAAGCTGTTTATGTTATCCAACTAAAGCGCTTTTCTTTTGGCCTCATAACATTCATAACCGGGTCAGGGTTCAGATAGCAAATTGGAGCACATCATAGTAAACTTCCTGCTTGTAATGGCTGGCCCTAGCCAGCGTTAAGATTAATGGATGAACTCAAAGGCATGTTTGAACATCAGTGGGTCTGTAGAATGGGGGGCTTTCATACTTGGCCCTGAGGGCTGCAATGCAAAGCAACAGGAACACACACACACACGCGCTTACAGAGCCTTTAAAAATGTCAAGGCTCTGCAATCAAAACATTCAGTCTTTTCAGTGCAAGGCCGCATGTAGCTCGCTGATGCTATTTCTGTGTGTGTGTGTGTTGCCATACCAGGTTGCCACGACGCATGCTGGAGCCTTGGGTCTGTGACTGTGGGAAAGGTTGGGAGCTCATTGTTGTCAGCAGTGTGGTTGAAGGTATGTTCAGGGTAAACACACATCCTCCACAGGACTATAAGGGCCAGTTAGGTTAGACGATGGGGGTCAGAGTACACCCACGTCTTCCACTGCCACAACCGCTGGTTGTCATGGAGTTAAGTTTCCTTTACAGTAACTGTGCACACACCCACGCACATCAAGACGCAGTCATAATGTTTATTACTCCATCCAGCAATGATACTACACATTCTAATTATCCACTGATGTGTTGTATGCATGCATGTAAGTTATGTCACTACGCCATATTTGCTGGAAATAGGTCAGTGAAAGTAAAAACTGAAACTAACACTGCTCTTTTCACTGTTGTAGTTCCCAAGGGAGGAAACATCACAGAGTTACAACCATAGAAAATACATACTTTACTAAAACATAGTGATTAAAAAGTTGAATGACAGGAACTCATGTGATGAAGCACACATTTATACTGTGCATTATATCCAACAGGTCAACTTACAAAGACATAAGAATCTTAAGTGCATGTAATTTACTGAAGGTTTTTGTCCAGTTGTTTATGATGCTGTGAGCGCTTTGGAAAATCTCTGCAGAAAAGATGACCTCTGATCTGCCTGCTGCTGTCCTGAAAAGGGCAATAATTAAAACCTTTCTCTTGAGAATTATCAGTTTGTCACACAATATGTCAAAATATCCATACACATGGTTCAACTGTGTAAAATTGTACAAAAGTGACACCTGGTGGCGACTGCTTGTAGTGCTGCCATAACAATATTCATCATTATGTCACAAGAAAGATTTTTGTCATCAACTAAAACTTGCACTGAATGGCCCGTCTGCTGAACAGGGTTTATATAATAACACTAAAACTGATGAGCTGAGATCTCCCTGTGGCTTAAGTGGGAGGACATGATCCTCACTGTAACCCCATTTAAAGCTGAACCAATTATGCTGGAACATCAGAGAACTCAAGGCTACATTGGCTTTTGAGCTATAATGCAATGATGCTTTTAAACACAAAACAGACCCTCATGGCTGCGAAGTAAAATGCAGTGAAGCATAACTAACGCCTCAGTAAACCATAAAAAGTTCATTACATTTTTTTCCTCAAACTTCTCTTCTCCAGTTTTATATTTCAAAGCTCTACCGTTACAGTTAAACATCTGGCAACATTGCATGTTGAGTATCATCTGTTTTCGAAACATTTTACTGAAGCTATATAAAGTTTTTATTAAAGGTTCAGTGTGAAGGATTTAGTGGCATCTAGTGGTGAGGTTGCAGAACTGAAACTTCTCTTGTATGCCAAGCATGTAGGAGAACCGCGGTGGCTGAGGTGACAGAATGAAAACGCAAATGGCCCTATCAAGAGTCAGAGCTTTATGTGTATTGCGGTGCATACGGGAATGCAATGGCGCGGCAAAACGTGACGAGTAAATGGGGCTCAGACACTGATCATAAGCAGATATTTTATGTCCAAATACAAACATCAGATGGTGTACAGTCGAGGTATTATTGGTGCTTTAAATTTGCACCATTGGCGGTAAAAGCAATTAAATCTGTCCATGCAAAATTAAACTCTCTATTTTCCTCCAAGACTTTTCCTTTTTTAGATTTGGAATTAACAGTTAGCCAGCTAGGGAGGTTCAAGAGGTAGACATATGACACACATTTGGATGAGATGCTAAATGTTAATGTTAAACGTTTTCTTATTCTGGGCATAGGCTGCACATTTTTTAAAACCGAAGAATGTAGGATTCACTTTAGGCACACAACACTGATAAATGATGAATGAAAAATAAAACTGGAGAGGGCCAAAGGGTCACATATGGCTTCAGAGTTGCAGGTTGCCTACCCCTGTTCTAAGGTAACAAAAACTGATCCCTATTTCCAGGTGGTTATAAACTAATGAAAAAGCAGTTATGAATTTGATATACTATTTCTGACAATAGTTCCCCCTAAATCCTACACACTGGACCTTTAAGTAAAAATCTAAATCCAAGAGCCTTTGTTGTTTGGCTACAAATGATGCAGAAAAAAGTCACTTTCACAATATTTGTATTCAAGGTAAACTTCTCTTAGAGCCACAACAAGTGACAAATGAAGAAACAAAATCAAAGTGATCAAAGAGATCTGAGCAGGGATCCATTATTAATGCAAATATGGCTCATAAATAGAAACACTTCTCTCCATGCAGCTGATAATGACGGCTGAATTACCCTGAAAAACTCATCCTCCTCTGGGTGGCAGTAGCTCACCACACTGCTGACTCAGCTGGCTCTGGCTATGTCTGCACAGATACCAACTGAAGGCATTATAACATGCATAATCCTTACTTCAGTGGATAATACTCAGCAGCTAATCAATCTGTATGGAAGGATGATCTGCAGTTTGCATATTATTTAAAGGGTTATTTTATTGCATAATGTTTTACGCTGTTTCATTTAAAGTGTCTTCTCATCCATGTCCCACCTTCTCTCTATGTTATACTTTATGCTTGATGATTTATGACCACAGCACCTGTGGGTGGAGTTTGCAAACAGTCGCCTCCTGTGTTATAGGATTACAAGCGCTTTATGCCAAATCCTTTTAGCTGAAGGGTAATGCAAAAAAAAATCACTGAATCCATCCTTCATATAAGAGACTGACAGACACCATTAGTCAACTGTAATATATGGTACATGTTATCCTATGTAGTGCGATGACATGACCAAGATGACATGGAATCCCACAATCACGTACACACCCTGTTAATGATGAAATGTGGGGTAGTGTACAACTAGGCGGATGATTTCTTGTAGTTTCAGGTATGATATGACGAAATGCAAAATATTTCACAGTGATTTTAATGCCTGTGTGTAGTACAAAGGGATATCTGTAGGTGGGTTAGAAAGGGAGTCCAGAAATCAAAGGCTTGTCTGAGCCAACAGTGGCCAGTGAGGGCCAGTAGTGGCCCAAAGCAAGGACACCGAAACCTTGTTTGTTGTGTGCACTAATCTACTCCCAGGATGAGGATTGAAAATGAGCTTAATATGGTAACATAATGCAATTGGCTGTTGTTTCTGGGAGGTGATTTCGGATGCATACTGAGAGCATAAAATAATACATACAGCGATATTAGCATTCAGGCCCTGGAGGTGGAAACAAATAGAAAAAACAAACGCCATGTTAGTGCTCCCTTCTCTGTTTGCCCTTGGTGTTGGGCAGAGCAGAACAACAGTTTCCACTCTTTCATCTCCCAGTGTCCATACTTGGCAGGATGCCGAGGCACTGTTGCTAACAGCTGCATGGACTTGTTAGGATGGCTCTGGCTGTTTAACAATACACTCATATAAAAAAAGGGCAGGAGAAAATATATTTGATACATGATGCATATTCTGAGCCTAAAATACTGAAGCTTAATTGGTTTGATTTTCCTTTCCGCCTGTTTTTAGATCCTGTCAAACGCTTTGGTTTAAAACAGAGGCTGGGAAAATGTTAAGTGATATGTCAACATTTCCATTTTTCCGGGTCAGAATCGAAATGCTGCCCGAACAGATGAGAGTATGCATGGATTCTAAATGTCACCACTGCTGTTTGATGACAAGGCTTTTTGTTGCCCAGTGGACCAGGTGCATTGAAGTGTCATTGCTACTTCCTCACGATCTCGCCGCTCTGCGAAGCATCCAAATGTCAACTGTTTGCTGCGGTTTTGGAAACTCCAGGTTCTGCATGGTGCGCTGCAAGTTGAGCAGAGAGGACAAAATGAATTAAATCCCTCCCTTCCTCTCTTTTATTTTTCTCTGGTCTGGTGACGCTGGACTAAACTGCTCCCCTGTGTTTGTACCTTCAAGTATTTCATATTTGTAAAAACACACCACAGGGAGGGATGTATCATCTTTAAAACAAGTAAAACCTCACTGAACCTCAGCCAAGGGGAAGCTGCTGGCCTTGCCGGAGGCCCTTTTGCTCAGTACAGACTGCACACAGCGGCTGATTTTGAGGGCAGTGCCGGACCTAGCACATTTGGTGCCCTAAACATGCTTCCCCTTGCAACCCCCAACCCCTGCAAATGTATATATATGTTTAAATGTATATTTATTGTATTTATTAGAAACAAGAACAATATCAAATGAGATTTCAAGACAAATTAACAACTTAGCAAAAAAAACCCAAAACATTAATGAATAACAAACAATAAAAGAATACGGTATGTGCAAGTTTGCAAATTTCAACTACTTTTCCCCCTTTTCTTTCTTTCGTTCTTTCTTTCTTTCTTCCTTTTTACCTTTCTTTCTTTGTTACTGTTATGTACTGTGTCCCAGATGGATTTTGCCTTTTGATTTTTTCTTACTCAAATGCTCTGTTTCCATCTAGTACGGTTCAGTTCGGTACGCTTTTCTCCGTTTCCACTGTGAAAAGTTGTGGATGGTACCAATGGAACTGTTGTGTACCGTCCACATTTTTAGTCACCCCTCTGTTGGGGTACCTAGCACACAGATCTGGTACTAAAAGGTGGAGCTGTGAACACTGCAGTCCGTTAATTGGTCAGTAGCGGACAGTCACACATGTTTTTCTGCCTCTCAGATAGTCTGAGAGAAAAAAAACAACCTAAAATTCACTGTGTTGACTGATGGCAACCTTTAAGGTGGAATGTTCATTTGTTATGTTGCTCAGTGCATGAGTTGACAACATAAATCCATCAGCACACCTTAAATTTCAATGTGACAACTTTTGACCATTCCATTAATTTTTATTAGCATCGTTTCCTTGCTCCGCTCCAGCCGGCTGCGTTTGGCTGAGAAAAATAAATCCACTATTTTTAAATATCCCATGGAGAGAGACTCTCACTGCAGCCTGTCAGTTTTTGTTCTGAAAATGTTGGCATGCAGCCTTGTTCTGTGGACGATAAATAGGGTGCAGACTCCCATCAGTGTCACCGGTGATGAGGAATACAGCGAGTGCTGGACGGACCAGTCAGTGACAACAACCCCGCCCACAGTTAAGAGTGGTTGTGGTGGAAATGCTAAACAGATCTAGGGTCTAGGTACCATGCCTGAAAGGGTACTTTTGGTTCAAAGGTACCATACCGAAACTGTTTGATGGAAACAGGGCTAGATGCTCTCTACATACATGCCGCCCATAGGCGGATAATGAAACAGTGGGCCCCTAGGCACAGATATGAAAAAAGGCCCCACCACCTCTCCTACACAGGTGCAAGACACACAGACTTTGCGTTGGTTTTGTGTTTCTCTGAAGTCATTATGCATCTTTTTTTTGTTTTGTGCCTGTTTATGGTCATTAAGTGTCTCTTTGTGCCTGTTTTGTGTCTTTGTTGTTGTCATGGGGTCTCTTTGAGGTAATTTTGTGTCTTGGTTGTTTTGTGTCACTTAATAGTCATTTTATAGTCATTCCTCTTGTGGATGTTTTGTATCACTTTGTGTTATTATTTTATTTAATTTTGTGACTCTTTGCAGTTCCTTTGCATCCCTTGGGGTCTTTTTGTGTCTCTTTGTGGTCAGTACGTGTTAATTTACGTGACATTTTGCAAGCGAAGGCCAGGACACCCCCCGATGCTTTCGGCTCCTGGGCCTGTGTCTGGCTCGTTTATTAATCCATCCCTGACTCCAACCCACCATACCCATCAATGCTCTGGCATGATCTGGCTGTGATGATTTCTCATTGATGAACACATTAAGGTGAACTGACATTGCCAGGGCTAGAGGTGGTACTGCTACTACAGACTGTCTGTCTGATCATTTTCCCTTAGTTTCAATTTTTTTTTGTCAATTTGAACATCGGTTTTTATTTGCCAGTCTTTCGGGGGAGGTTGGCGTTAAGATATTTTGGTGGCCCCCTACTAGGTGCCCCCCTACTGAGCAGCTCCCTAAGTGGCTGCCTATGTTGCCTATAGGTAAATCCGCCACAGTCTGAGACCATCAGATCTGTAGCCAGTCTGTCTAAATGTTCAGGAAAAACACCACAAATAAGCTTCCGTCAAGCTCACAGCTATTTGAGGGGCCTTGAAATAAAATGCTATTTGAATTTTGCCTGCCCTAAAAGCATGCAGCATCTAAGTGCCCCGCCGCTCTGCAACACCCATGTGCCTCGCAGTGTTGTCATGCTAATTGGCTTCTGTTTCGTGAGCGTGCTTTGCAGTCACGCACATACAAACACACATACAACTTGACAGCAAACAGTAAACAGCCTTTCTCAGATCTGCCAGGCTCCCAGTACTTTGGAGCACTTGTTGGGTATTTCTGAGCAGTTTGATCTAATTAACTTGGTCATAACCCCCTTCCACTCTTCTCTGTCTCCTTCTTTCTGCCTCATTTCTTTGCAGCTCACTCAATCATTATCAAAGCTGCTGCCTCCAGACCTTGGTTGCACTGATAGCTGTTGGATGCTGCCTGCTGTTAATCGCGTATGTGCATCCTTCTCTTTTTTCCCTCCTTTCTTCTCCACCATTTCCACACTGATCTGCCAGTAAAAACTGCATCTCAGTGGCACTGGGTGGCTCCCTGCAAAGGATTTCAGCATTATTGATGGCAACAGCGTCTCCCTTTGTGCCACGATCGATGGCTGGAGGTCCACAGTGGAATTATTGGCACAGAGACATGTCAGAAAGCAGCAGCAGCAGCCATGGGGGTACTGCCTGATTAGTGTGTGTGAGTGCATTTGTGAGACAGAAAGAATTATAGAAATCATTCATAAGGGAATAGCAGAGTAAACACCTAAACCCACAGCATTCTCAAGCTATTGTGCACCTACACCCTGGGCTTTGTCATCAGATTAGTGTCAGACATTAACGTGGGCAGTGTGGACTCAGGCGGTGTAGGTAGACGAGCATTTGTTGCTCGCTCTTAAATTGAAAAAGAGTCTGCGTTCGCCCTGGAGCTCCATTCTGTGCTTGAATTAAGTCTTGTCTGAGTGTACCTGCAACCAAGCTTGGCTTATGTTCTGGTTCGAACAAAAAACTGCATGATTCTCTGATGATACATTGTAATAGTTATTTTGAGCTTAAGCTACAAAAATGGACACAAAAGGATAAATGAGGAATTTGGCTTGAATGAACTGGAATCCTTTTGGGTTGGTTGGATCCCATAAGGTTTGGGTATAAACTCTGATTCTAAAATGCTGATGGTTGTTTTTACCAGAGGGGAATTGTGACCTATTTCTTCCCCATCACTTCCCATTTCTCACTTCAGACTGGGCACATCAAGTCAGCATCAATGAACTTAGAAACCACAAAATAAGAAAAACACAAAGAAACACAGATACTGTAAGCAGATGTTGTGGAGAAAACACAACTAAAACTGAAATTTATCAGACAAATCGCTCAATACTAGTACTACATATATGTACATCCACAGTAACATACATACATACAGACATCAACAATAGATGGCATCTTGAATGCAAACATTTTCAACACTGATTTTAAAATGTCAAAAGACTGAGAGAGTTCAAAACTCATCCCACTTTACCTGGTCCTTTTCTCCAGTGGCACCCTCAGAAATTCTCCATTGAGGTGGCCAGATGGAGCCATTGAAAATCTTCAGGTGTCACACCAAAACCAAGAGCCATAACTGAATTTCAGGAATATGTGATGCTGTTGACGCTCGTTGAAAATGATGTCAGTCTGGAGAGTTAAGAAATCACATTTCTTATTTTACAGTTAATATTATGTTGATATTGATGTGCATACATGTATAGCTGTACAGTTCACATCTTGAGTTCCACAACAATCCTGTTTTAATGTGCTATGTATCTGTATATACATGTTAAGCAATTCATTGTTCTTCAAATGGGCTGGTTGTCCTTTTCCTTAAAATACAAATATACAGCTTTAATTTTAAGGAATAAGTGGGTTGTAAGGAACAAAACACTTCCTGGGAACAAGCCTTCTAAAGTTTAGGAGAAACTCTTGAGTACCCATAGAGCCAGATATATTCAGATATCTTGATGGAAGAGCTCAAGAGACCCCTTGGAAAATGGCCATGCCAGCCGACATGGTGGTACTAATGGATGCCATAGATTGGTCGGCAATGGCTCTCCCTTGAGGAAGTCCACAAGTCCACATTTCAGACTTTGAATTTAGACTGAAATACTGAAAGAAGCTGTGGTGGCAGTTGAAATGCAAAGACACTGAAATGGTTGTTAAAATGAAGGGGCTGGAAGTGGAAGCAGGTTGAAGTGTCAATTTAAGTATAAGTGCTGTGTGAAGCTGAAATGTCAGTTTAAGTGTAAATGAGAGATTAAGCTGGCGTTGTCAGTTGAAGATGACGTCCTGAAAGAAATTAGTTCCTGCTCTCTTGGAACCTTGACTTAGGTGGTACCAAATAAAGTGCTGGGCACTATCCAAAACCTTTGCTAATGCAAAAACAAGCACCACAGGGTGAGTGAAGCCATTAGAGCATACAGTGGCGACGCAGCACAACAACAATGTCAATGCTGTGTTTTCAGCTTGCGTTGCCAAAAATCAATTCACGCAGCTTTAATAGATTTAGATTCTAATGATAAAACTTAAAACAGTCTTTACTTATGACCTATTTTCAAGATGGCTGGATGTATTGAATAGAGATGAACACAGAGAACAATCTACTGTTGCACATTATGAAATGTTCTTTATTTGTACAACCTTTTCTAAACCTGTATCAGTGGTTAAATCAGCACTGGAAACCATTCTAGCAATGTTCAACCACCCCACAAACACACTGTTTTGTTGTGGGCAGTGGTGCTGGTGTTTCCCCACCTCTCTCCACCAGCGATGACTGAGCGGCGGTTTGACACTATGTTCTTACGCAATCAGCCGAGGCATCAGAGCATGACAATCGAGGAGGTGCGACGGACCACTGGTTGCCAGCTAGAGCGACCGAGTTCTGCTTATGAATGTTAGGAGGCAGAGAGATAGAGAGGAGAGAGAGAGAGAGAGAGATAGTGAGGGAGGGGTCAGTAGATATGGTAAACAACTCAGAGACTCCTGTCAGTGAGAGAGAAGAGGCACGTAGGAAAGACAAGTAGTTGAAGGAAACAAGAAGGAAGAAAAAAAAGATTCTGAACAAATGACAGGAGACAGACAGGAAGACATTGAGAATGAAATGGAGAAAACACATAATACAATAAGAGCCATAAATGACTAAGGAGAAAAAAAGACACAGGAGATCAGAGACAGAGGGATGAGTGGAAAGAGGGAGGCAGATCGTGTGAGGAATGCTGCTGTCTGTGGCTCAGTGCAGAAGTCTGGCAGGGCCAGAGAGTCTCAGAGAGTCGGGATGAACACACTGCGGCACTCGCTCCTGCCTAATTCATCTTTGCTGTGTCCAGCAACAGAGGGTTTTTGATTTATGCGGTAATTAGAAACCTATAATGATGGTAAAATCTTGGTCCTTTATCTGAATAGGGACATTATCTTTAGCAACACATATGTTGTACTGGCAGAATGTTGTGGAGATGCAAACAGAGAGACATACTGATGAGGACTTCTGATGATTCAGAAGTTCTGTGTGGCAGTAAAATCTAAACCAAAGAGTTGGCCCTGTTTTCGAATCCTATTATTCTTTTATGTGCACTACAGGGACAATAGATTGTAGATAATGAGTGTCTAAATCTGATTTATCTACTTGTTAATGATGTCTGACACTAAAAATGTGGGGGCAGGAAGAAATTGTAGTTGTAAGAACAGATAAATCTTTAATATACCCTATAGAATTACATTACATCCTCACTTTTGCAAGTTTTGGGTTTTCATTCTGCAGGCAGAAAAAGCCCCATAGCTAATATCATGTGTCCCCTCAGTGAGTTGGTTCTGCATATTAGCACTATTAGATGTTCTGCAGTTGAAGTCGGTTTGATAGAAAGGACAGAGATATATGGCGATAAGGGGAAAGAAATAAATGTCAGTTGGAGGTGCTTCTCTCACTTTTCACTTCAACAGTTCAACATTGTTCATGGTCAAAGTCATTCAAAATTTAGACCTTTTGACAACTGACAGTTTGCATTTATTCTTTAGCCAGTAAAAACCTCAGTATACTCCGGTGATTTAAGACTGCACTTCAGTGGTGCCCTCAGAAATTGTCAGTAGGCGTGTCCAGATGGGGCCACAGAAAATCTTGGGATCTCAGTATAACCAAAATTCACAACTAAATTAAAGTAAGTCGAAATGCTGTATAGTGTATAGTTAATATGAGTTAAACAATATCATACTGATATACTTTGGTTTCTTAATTTACAGTTAATATTACTAATTATCTGATGTGGATAGACTAACACCGTTACATTAAACACAACAACCCTGTTTTAAATGTTTTATGGATCTCTCCATGTTAGGCAACTTATTGTTCTTTACATAGGCCAGCAGTCATTTTCCCTAAAAAGACAAATATACAGCTTTTATTTGAAAAAGAACATTGATAGTAAGGTGCTAAATATTTACAGGGAACAAGCCCTTTAAAGTTTAGGGGAAACTCGTGGGTACCCGTAGAACACATTTTCATTCAGATATCTTAAAGGTCATATGTATAGCTGTTTCATCAAAACGAATATTTTTTTTTAAAATAATACATCCACAGAATGTCTAGAAAGGTGTAGAATTAAAGTCTATATTTTCTTGGAAAAAAGAAGTACAGTAGAGAAATAAATGTTTTAGAAATTTGTCAGTATTTGTTGTAGTTGACAGTTTTAGCACCAATGGTAGCCTCTAGATTGTCTAGTTGTATGAGCCACCACAACATTTAGCAACTGCTGCACCTGCATACCGCTGAGTTACTCACAACAGACAATTCAAAAAAAAAAAAAAAAAGCAACGCAAAGCAATGCAACAAAAGCAACAATTTTTGGATTCTTACAGCCAAAATACATGAGACATGGGTGTGGCATGACACATCAGCCAGGGAATGCCCGCGGCAGACCACGAACATTAAGATCAACTGAAACTGCTAAACTGAACACAGAAGCCACACTTGCCCATGCAGGCACCATGCTGCTCAACTCTATTTTGCACAGTTGGTCTATTTTTTCCTGTCGGTGCGTGGCTCCCCAGCCCATCAACAGGTAAAAACTACATGAAAATGTGTAAAGAAAGACCACAATTTGTTTAAAAATCATAAATTAATACCTCATTGTACCAGAGGAAATGCAAAGCAGCAGAGCAACACATGAAAATGAATCTGCCCAATCAATGCATCCCGTTGTTAAAATGATCCAATTAATTAATTTAGTACCAGCGAACAGTGTTTACAAACCCTCCATAACCAACTGCATTATCACTTCGGAAAACTCATTACACACACAGTGAAGCTGGCAGCAACGGCACACCGCAGTGACAGAGTCTGTGTAACTGCTTTGCTCCGCCAACGTGTCCGTGACCCATGTATTTTGGCCATGAGTCTCAAGTATAGATCAAAGTTAAAGAAACCCCAGATCCTACATTTCACATAATGCAATCTGACAGCATCTGTCTTTAGACCTTATTGCCTTTTATCTCTTATTCAACATATTTTTGAACTGCAGTTATGTCTTTCTAAGCAACTCACATTTTGCATTTTTACCTCTCTTTTTCTTAAAAACACATTAACTGACAGTTTCATTGCTTTCACCTCTCATCCTTTAAAGGGATTGTTTTGGAAGTGGGGTTGTTTGAGGTTCTTATCCACAGTCAGTGTATCACATACAGTAGATGTCAGTTGGCACGCCCTCAGTTTAGAGAAGCAGGCAGGAGTACTGCTACAGAAGCTAAGCAATGTACTGCTGTGGAAGGGGGCAGCAGCAAAATGTGTTTTAGCTGTCTAAAAAAATCTATAAGTGTATACTATATTTAGAATATTTTCAGTTGCTGTCAGACAGCTCCCTCCTTCAGGCAATTGAAGCTGTTTTTTGTGCTCTCTTCAAAGCTACCAGACTCCTTTGACAAAAACAGTAATTCAACATGGCTGAACACAGGAGCTGCTGGTCTGCTACTGCCTCGATCAGTAAGTTTGTTTGTGTTATCGAGTGACTTTGGTGTTTTATGGGATTAGTTCAGATTCACCAGGGTCCCACAGTAACACAAACAAACCAACCAACCGAGGCAACAGCAGAACAGTAATTCTCGTTTCCTGCAAGTAAAATTACTGTTTTTGTCAATGGAGTCTGGCTTTGAAGAGAGCGATGTAACGTGTAGTGTATATTTAAACTGATAGTGTTTTTTTAGTTGGTTCTTTTTAAGGTGGCTAAAATATGTGTTGCTGCTGTCCCCATCCACAGCAGAACATTGCTCAGCTTTTGTAACTTCACTCCTGCCTGTGTCTCCAAACTGGGGGCGTGCCAACTGTCATCTGACTAGGAGTAAGTACTTCATTAAAACCCCACTTCAAAAGATCCAAACTGCTTTCAGTGATTACACAACTGACACGACAACTCATCTCAATGAGTACAATTCAGCTGACCCTTCAGGTCACAAGTCTGTCTTGGAAGAACATACATCTTCTGACTCCTACGACAGCTTTGCAGGTTAGCTGACACTGACATTTTTTTCAGTTTATACACTTGCACTAATATCTTTCAGGACCTCATCCTCAGCAGACACCTCCAGCTTAATGTATCAGTTACACTTGAGCTGACATTTCACCTTCACACAGCACTTAGACTTAAATTGACACCTCAACTTGCTTCCAATTAAACTAAAACTTACACCTATTTTAGTCTTTTCATATTAACAACCATTCAAACTTCAACTGCCACTTCAACTTCTTTCAGTATTTATATAGTCTAAATCCAAAGTCCAAAGCAGGCAAACATGAATTTTCTTCAGAAAACAGAACCATTTGTAGTTATATTCTGCAGCCTGTAGAAACCACAGTGTACAAGAATGGTGAAGCAAGTGATGAATGATAACCACACAAACTTCCTCTGGCAGCGCGAGTTGTTCCAAAAGATCCATCAGTCCAGTAAAAGTCAGACTTTTATACGTGTCATTAAAATGAATTAACCACCCTGCCTTAAAGCTCTTTCCTTTCACTTCTAGTTGTCAGCGGATACTGAACCTCGACAGCCTCCTTCTCACTCAATTGCTGCCCCCGCTTTGAGGATTACAATGAAGTTGTCAGATTACAGAAACCCCTCTTGACACGTATGGGGGTTTAATGCTAATTTTAGCAGGCCTTATCAAGTGCCAACGTTCAAATAACCTGTAAAGAGGACAGAAATGGCAGCACTTTAAAACAAAGCAAGAAGTGACCTCAGTTTCGTTTTTTGTCAGCAGTTATGCATGCTCTCTCAGTGCTGCAGCCCTGAACTAGCATGGCTGACTTTCCTTATGAGGCTAATAACCCTCTTCTTTATGCCATCCATCAAAGACAGGTCCACTGCGTGCTGCTATAGGGCTCTTTTCTCCTCCAGTCTTATCATCTCGGTGGTGCTGCCGCTCAGTTTACTGGACGCTGCTGCTGGTAATGATGCTGTAAATCTATATATAGTCTTCTATGTATGTTTGGAAAGTATAGAGGGGGCTGGAGATACAGACAGACGAGAGAAAGAACATAAAAGAGCCGCCAAAAGAGACAGAAGGAGACATGGATAAGGTAAACGAAGTAAGAAAACTTAAATAGCAATGCAGATGGATATGGATGGAGAGAAAAGCTGATGGGAGGGTCGGGATGTGTGAAGGAAGAGAAATAATAAGGAAAAAACAAATAGGTCCCCTTCAAGCTTTTTTGGTATCCACCAGCTCCTGAGAAAATATCTGGCTTTTGCTGAATTTCTCCATTATATTCACCAGTCAGTCGCTAATTTTGTCCGTCTGTAATATAGTCCTGCGCAGGTAGAGCACAGTGGGTTTATTAGAGCTTTTAACGTTTAACATCTGCTTGCTTTGACTGGAATTGAGGGTGATGAGAACGGTGAGACTCATCAAACCAGTGAAATGGAGGGCCTTTAAACCCAAAAAAAAAAAAAGAAGTGGAAGGCATTAAAACACTCCGGGGAGCTGAGGGATGATAATTCTCTGTGAGTTAGTCACTATCAGTGACTCACTTGTTTAAGCAAAGATTTTTTTTTTACTGCATCTAAATTCTCTTAAAATCTAGTTCTGGAAATGAGTTTATTGGTCGTCTCCTTTTTAGTCTTGCCTTCTTTGCATCATCCATTTGTGGTGGGGAAGTGTGTTTCTATGACTTATATCCCTGGGTCACATTTGCATTTAAAGGACGACATAAACAGCTACAAGTATTTGCATCCTGGAATAGATTTCTTGGATTACCTTAATGCACAGTGTGTAGCGCATAAGACTTTGTTACAGTTCACAGATGCTTTTCCTCATGGTAATCTCTGACTTTAGCTTTGTAAGTGGTAAGCAACTTCCTCCCTCACAGGCGTTTTGCAGTCTCTTGTCCCCTTCACTTTTTCATGGCTCTGAATTTAATTCAGCAGTGTCGGCCCCTCGGGAGCCCGGCCGTTCACTCTGTGTGTTTGAACTCAAGCGTGAAACGACAAAAAAAAAAAAAAAGGGAAGCAGCCGCATAAATGGATTTCTCATGTATGGGTATGTGGATGCTGCTGCTTTGTAGCAGTGACCTGGTCGTTTTGGGATTTTTTTTCATCAGAGAGTGTATACACTGCTGATCAGCTGTTTGCAGAGGGAGAACGTATGATCTTCTGACAGGAGATCTGACAACAGCTGTTATGTGTCTCCACACACAAGAGTCTTTGAAGACAAATAATGTTCTGAGTATCATTCCTGTAATGCCATGGGGAAATTCTGCTCACTTTATCCGAGAAGATGTTCTCCTCATTAATTCCAAAAAAAGCAGCGTGAGAGACAGAGAAAGCCAACTTCCTCTAGTAAATAATGGATATTTTCTGAAATATACATGAAAGTCTGCATTCTGCGCTCGAATTATGTAATCCAGGGCTCTGCGAATCAAATGTCTCCCAATCTCAGTCAGAGTTGGAGTTGCGTAACGCTCAAGATGAAGTCAAAGACCTTGGGGCATCATCATTATTTCTGCTTAAAACAAACGGCATTCCCCTGCTTTAAACAGTAGCAGCTGCTACCATATTATATAAAAAACATATAATTGCAATTCTCTGTCTATGTTCTCTTTGTTGTTCTTTTCTTTTCGCACACCCCCACATGCACTCATGCACATGGACTGCTTAGCAAAATAAGACAGACACCGCTGATTGCCTTGACTTTTGCTTGACGGGGACTGACATGCAATCAGTGGTAGGTTTTTGTTTGCTTCCTGTGCTGATGGGATGTGGAGAGGCCTTGGCACATTTGCATCAAGACAAATACATAATTAAGTGTATGTTTTGATTTGTCTGTTTTTGAGTTATTTCACCACTTGTCAATAATGCCTTTGAGCAACCTGAATATACAAAATGGCCTGTCTTTCCATCAAGCTACTGTATTTTCAGTGATTTATGGGCGTTTTCTGAGCAGTGGTGCCCCCAGATATTCTTCATAGAGGTGGCCTGATAGGGCCATCGAAAATCTTTGGGTGGCACCAAAACCAAAAGCCATAACTGAATTTCAGAAATTCATTCACGCTGTTTAAGTACTACGCTAGTTGAAAACTACGTCAATATGGAGAGTTACGCAATCACATACTGATATACTTTAGTGTCTTTTTTTACAGGTAATATTACTAAAAATCTGATATGCATTAACTCAGGGGTCACCAACCTTTTTGACACTGAGAGCTACTTCAAGGGTACTGAGTAGTACGAAGGGCTACTTGTTTGATACAAACTTCCTGATCAACAAAGTTGCACAGATAACCTTTTAATAATAATAATAATAATCACATGTCAATGTTAATTATTCCTCACAATTATTATTAACAATGATTTTCACAACAATGATGGTAGGAAACATAGATATATTTCAACTTGCAACATTTATTTTTTGTCAATCTGTTCCAACATTTGCAGGTCAGGGGTATCACATCTCTGATATTTTTGTAAATATCTTTCTTGACAGTTTTGTATGAATAAGCACATTTATAGCATTTCGTTCAAAATCACACCTGCTATGTTTTTGTACAAATTATCACTTTTAACATTTCTTAGGAAATCATTAACCAACAAGTCATAACAAGTTAACAAGCCATTTCTTCAAATCATGTCTCGTTTAACCACTACCTTTGTAACAAATCATGTCTCATGTTTGTACAAATCATCACTTATGTAAGGTCAACTCAAAAAAAACCCAAACTCTTTCACATTTTTAAATGAATCCTATTAGTACTACTCACCAAATCTGTAGTGTTTTTAACAAATCATAACCTCTGTTACACTTCTTGAACAAATTATTTTTCACATTTTTGTGCAATATTTGAGTTTAATGTTGTCATGGTGTTTTCAATGAAGGGATAGGTTGAACCAAAAAGGCAGGCAACTTTCATACCTGCTGTGCATACACCACTGTACTTTTCTGTGTCCACAAGGCACCAAAAGTTTGGTACAGGCTGATGGGTTTTCAGGTGGAGGTCATTTTGCAACGTTAGGATTTCCATCTCTACCTGTCCAGCATCCAAGTTGAGAATAGCACTTAGTTGCTCAGCAGTGCATGTCATGTCCACTTGCATGAAAGGATTTGAAACGAATGACACACATGGCTCAAGTTGATCAAAGATACAAAACCTGTTCTCAAACTCTTGCCCTAGTCTGTTTATGACAGCTTTGTCAAAAGCTGCAGATGCAGAAGCATTGTCATTTAACACTGACTGTACGGAGGGAAAGTGCAGCACTTTTTTTCCCCTGTAAATGCACAGAGAAAATGTTCATCTTAGCTTTAAATCTGTTTACAGCACTTATCACGTCAGCGACAGTCTTACCATTGCCTTGCAGCTCACAGTTCAAATGGTTCAGTTTCCCAGTGATGTCCGTTAAAAATGCAAGGTCAAATATCCACTCAGTGTCGTCAAGCAGCGAGGTGTCTTCCCCTTTGGACTGCATGAACGCTTTGATTTCGCCCAGAAGTGACAAAAAACACTGCAAAATTCGTCTCCTGCTGAGCCATCAGATTTCTGTGTGCAGTAACAGGTCACCATATTCAGCTGACAGGTCCTCCAATAGCACCTTGAATGTCCTGTGTTGTTTGGCTTTGGAGCGGATGCCATTTATGATCTTCACGACAGGAGTCATCACATAATCAAAGCCGGTTACTTTTGCACACAACGCCTGCTGGTGAATGATACAGTGGTAATGTAGAAATGTTGGGAAGTCTGGGTCACCTTTGCATTGCGCAATGAAGCCTGCATGCTGGCCCGTCATGGCAGGAGCCCCGTCTGTCGTCACCGACACCAGCTTTTCTAATGGTACCTTTTTCTCCATGAAGTAGCTTTTCACTGCATTGTAGATGTCAGTTCCCCTCGTTGTTGTCTTCAGGGGCAGAAGTGTCAGGAGTTCTTCTTTGGTGGAGAAATCATCAAACACCATTCGGATAAACATCATCAGCTGAGCTGTACTGGTGCTGTCCATGGACTCGTCGCACTGGATGCTTCACCACCTGCACTTAGTCAGATCCCGGTTCAGTTGCTCTGTCAAGTTTTCGGACATAGTTGACATTCTTCTAACCATCGTACTTGCCCCTAGTTGGACATCGGAGAGAGTGGAGATGGCATCGGGACCATTCTTCTCATCTTTGAATACAGTGTTTGCAACTATCACCATTGTATCTTTCTGCTGTTTGCCCAAAGCTGCCTTTAACTCACAGGCTTTTTCTGTCCGCTGCCAGGTGGGTAGTTAGCATCGAAGCTTTTGTGACACGTACTGAAGTGTCTCTCCACATTGTGCCGCTTTGCCGTTGTAACAGTCGTCCCGCAAATGAGACACACACATTTTTCTTTCACTGTCGTAAAAAAGAACCCTTCCTCCCGATCACTGTGAAAATGGTATATTTTCTTTCGCTTTTCTGCCATGTTTTCTTCATTTTGGGGGGTAAAAACCACATCTGACGCCTCATCCTAGCTGCACCCGCTTCCTGTCTCAGGAAAGAGTGAGATGGTGGTGTGACATGCGCTGGCTTCAGACAAGACCAGAGTTCATACATAAAACATTTTTGTTATATTGTCATTTTAAAATCTACATTAATGCAAGTGCTTTTGATTAAAAAAGAACAGCAACAAAAATTTATAGAAGGAGCTCCATGGTGACTAGTGCTATTTTTAGAACATGCCTTGCGGGCGACTCACGTGGTCCCTGCAGGCGACCAGGTGCCCGCAGGCACCGTGTTGGCTACCTCTGCATTAACTAATACTGGTAGGCTACTCTCAACATTTTTAATTTCCACAACAATCCTGTTTTAATATGTGTTCGAGGATTAATGGCTTTTGAAATAGGCTGGTTGTCCTTTTCCTTTAAAAGACAAGGATACAACTTAAATATGAGAGAGTACATGGATTGTAAGGGGCAAAGCATTTACTGGGAATTAGCCTTTTCAGGTTTAGGGTTGACTCGGAGGCACCAAAAGAATCTTGAGGTGCGAGCTCAAGGACCCTATTTAGCCCCTATCCATCAAGCAATGCCTACATGTTTCAAACCAAAAGATGTCTTAGGTGTCTAGTTGCCCAAGACATAGAGCACGTAAGTCACGCCCCTTCCGGTAGACCCCTCGGACCTTTAGGCTTGGAAAATATGAATGGGAGTCAATGGAGAGAAAATTATTATTTTCTGGTCCCAGTCATTAAATGCCTTGGATTACACAAATGTTCTTTTTCATTGAGTTAGCTGCTAATTGCTGCAAGCTGCTTTTTAAATCTAGTCGCACACATAACACGTCATCAAAATGTCACACCCGTGCCGCCCATGATCCCGTCCTGCGGGCTATCCTGTTTATATAGAGGTCATTTTGGCACCGTTACTACCTTGGCTGCTGCCTTGAAGGTGAGACAACTCTGTACCCCCATTATGTGATTGTACCTTTTATACAGAATGGTGGCATGACAGCATGAAATTCCTGCCTTGAAGAGACAGTGTAAAAGGGGCTAAAGACATTAGTGTCGACCTCCAATTACGGCAGCAATTGTATCAACACCCCTCCACCCCACCCCCCACCTTCCTCTATGGTTTTGAGAACTGATTTCAAATTAAAGAACAAAATATGAAATTCACTGCACACAGTGGATTACAGAATTGCAGGGTATAATTGATGATGAAGCTCACAAAGCCTAAAGTAATGATTAGAATTACTGTTCCTGGCAAGTCAATCAATAGGGCAAATTAACCTTTTTCTCCTGACCTGAAGGCAGTTTTTAATGCTTTAATAGCACCAGCAAAAGCAGTAACAGCACACATGTCATCCACTCAGACAGTGGCATCCCCTGAGTCTTTGCTGTGACAATGATTCACTCCTCTGATGCTAAGTGAGAATGACCGTTTTTACAGCTAAAACGACAGAATGATCTCAGTGGCGAGGCAGTTTAAATCACGCTCCCCCCATTTGAGCCGCGCTTCGTCGAATTATCCGGCGTGCAGCTTTGGCCCGACAGGGCAAATGAATTGGAACGTAGCATTTTTTTTTTATCTCACCTCATTTTCTCCTTCGCCATCTAACATGACAGTGTTATCTACTATCAGAGAGGATCCCCACAGATTTATCGTCTTGTTCCAAGGGCAGGCGCATGATTGGCAACGGATGATACAACACGCATGGTTGGTTTGTTCTGCGCCACACCCAGTTTCCATCTCCAAGGGAAGGGTGGCAGGCAAGGAGGGAGATAATGCTTTAGTTACAGCCCTGTTTCCATTTCCAGCACATTCAATGGAAACCACAGCAGATGTGTCCCCACTCTGCATGCAAGCAATATTAGTGGTCCACCTTTTTACATAGAAGTCTTACTGAGAGTGAGAGAGAGACTGCAGCAACACTGCAGAGAACATGTCTGTAGTGACATGTCTGTCAGTGATGGCTACGTGTTCAGATAGGCTGTCCCATTATCTTACCCTCAGCAACAACCTCAGTGTGGACCCAGAGACAAACTCCTCCAAACAGCCCTCCTCAGATGTTGTTCTGGTATATATATCATCAAACAGAGGCAGGTTATTTTGGTACGAAGTGCTGTGAATGTAGGGTTTAATAGGTGTTGTGATGATGACATTGTAACATGAGACCAATTTGTCAGTCTGGCCTGATTCTGACATAAAGTTTATATTGTGATAGCTTTATACCTCTTAATCTCCCTCTGTGTCTCCTAAATTGTTGGCAATGTTGCAAATCCATGAGCCAAACTAATTTATAGAAATACTGGATTTGTATATCATGCTGACCACAGCCCACCCCTGATAACCCTGCTTCTCCCCCTCAAACACGCCATGTGTGTTGCAAGACTCTACTGACCTCTGTCTGCAGGACACCAGAGAGAAAGGTGTTTTTAATGCTGCAGGGAGGAAGAGTAAAAGCAGAAACAGCTACAGCTAAATGGACAGGCTCTTATTGCACCTCTGCAAACAGCTCACCTCCAACAGGTAAGCTTCTCTTACTTCTTTAACATTTCATACACATGTTGCAAAAATAACAAAGGACTTAAGTTGTGGGTCAGTCCGCTGCTTTTACACGTCATCACTCAAGACAAGCCTTCATCGGTTAAAGACATACCTTCAAGAAGGTAACCCTGTTGTAATGAAAATGGAAATCCCTGTCACACTGGGCGTATGGCCCAAAATAAGCCAAGCCAAGCCAGCCTATGTTGAAAAGGGTTATAAGGTGTCATGCCACTGTCCTGAATGCAAATATTCTGAAAAATGTCCTGCTGCACCAAAAGCTCATTTGTTCTCTGATTTCGGCTTTTTCAATGTGAGTATTTTTGGTTTCTTTGTTACCTTGTGACAATATACTGAGTATTTCTTCAGTTTGTGGACATAACAAGACATTTGAAGACATTGTCTTGTGGGTTGGGAAACACTGATTGACATTTTTCAATATTTTTTAACACTTTGTTGACCAAACAGCTAATCGATTGATCGTTCAAATTATCGACGGATTGATCGATAATGAGGGTGGTCGTTAGTTGCAGCCCTACTCAGTATTCATATTTGTATTTTGTATGTGTTGTATGTACTGTACGAGTTTGTGTATGTATTGTGTTGTATTATGTTTGTATTTTTATCTATTGTCACTCACGAAAATTTGAAGACCCCAGGAAGAATAGCTGCTGCTTTGCAAAAGCTAATGGGGATCTTAATAAACTAAACTAAACTAAACTAAACTAAACTAAACTAAACTAAACTGTCCTACCCTGATATTCTTACCCTAACCCTAACCAGTCTCACTCCTCTTGTTAAACCTAACCAACCCAACCAACAATGGCAATAAGTACCAGCCAATTAGAGGCAGACTAGGGCAGGTCATGCCTTCACCATTGTAGGAGGACATTGGCACCCAGGAAAGCCTGATGATCTGTTTGGGTGAGTGTATTTTTTTTTTTTTTTTTGTCTTTTTTTGTGCAGTGGGTGTTCGTTTTTCAGGACAATGGGCTGGCAGACTATTGGGACATTTATCGGACTACTGGTGTTTTGGAGTAATGGGCTGTTGGAACAGTGGGCAGTCCCCCAAACAACAGTGACGGTAGACATGGTTAACATTGTACCTGCGAAACATCACTCAGCATTGCAATTGTAAACATGTTAGCATGTTGACATTAGCGTTAAGCTCAAAGCACTACCTCTCAGAACCGCTAGCATGGCTGTAGACTCTTAAGTCTGGCTCACACTACAGGATTTTAAAAATCTTAAAAGATTTTGAAATCAGGTTGTATCACACACATAACGAGAATCTTCACAGATTATCTTATCTAAAATCTTCATTGTGCACTCACTACAAGATTTGAAAATAATGACCAGCACACACTACAGGATTTCATCAAGATTATCGGACCAGAGAGCGGTGCACCACGTAATGTACGTCATCTTACAAGGAAGCAGAAGTCAACAGTACATGCCATTCTGTGCAGCGAAAAAGGCAAGAGGAAGAAACACCATCTCCGCTGTCCCATAGACATAATAAAGAGTCTATTTTTATTTAGTTTATTATGTCTATGCGCTGTCCAACGCACCCTGCTGCTCTGTTGCTCCTTCGTGGTCGCCATTTCCGTCTCGAGGTAACGTTACGTCCGGCCTCTTCTTCTTCGTCTGCTTCTTTTACGGCAGTTGCCATCCACTTCCGGCATCATCCCGATAAAAATCAGACATGTTTGAAAATTATCAGGTTGGCTTCGACGTGTCTGTGAGCTGATCGTGGAGTTAAAGATTCATCTTTCACCCGCTCACACTAGAAGATAATCTGGGCCAAACATCAGGGCTAATTAAGGTCCGAGACCCGATTTCTCCACCGATTGTCGGGAGGGCCGAATCTGGGTCAAATCAGCCGAGAATCCTGTAGTGTGAGCCAGGCTTTAGGCCTCTAGTTTGCCGGCGTTGCCAGCTGAAACCAGGTCTACTGTCAGCGCAGGCGGAGCGCAGCTGGTTTAAGTCGAAGTTTGGCTGACCGGCAGGGGAAGGGGATTGGCACCATTTGGCACGTTTGGCACGCATAATGGAAAACCAACTTGATTTGATTAACACAGCTGCAAACTATTGAGATAGGGATAGATAGGGAGTATATATTCAGCACCTGTCATCAAAAGAAACAGAGTGAGACTGCGAGAGAGAAAGAGAGAGTGCATGCACGAGAGACGGAAGACAGCGTGGAGCATGTAATGTCCTCCACCGAGCTGAGGGGCACGCTGGTGGAGGGGCCACCCTCTGTTGCCCCCGTCTGCCTCCTGTACTCAGAGAGCTTTTGTTTGTGGTGACCTCCTTCCAGGCTACCTTTGCATCATTAGGAGGTCCGTGGAGGTCTGCTCACAGTTCTGTATATTCGGACACGGCGAGCTTGGACCTCCAGGAACAAAACATCAGTTTCCTCCTGGGAGAAGTTTGGCCATCTGACGCTGCTGCTCTCTTCTGCCATGGCGAATTGAGTAAACTCTCATTAAACGCCTTCATGCGGCACATTTAAAGGTGAGGAGAGGGGCTCATTTGATTGGTGTGATGTGTGTAAAACCCACTCCACGCCTTCTCTCCTCCCTCTTTCCACCTTGCACAGGTAGGAGGGACGGAGGTGGGAAAGAGGAGTAGCTGCGCCAGCGCGCACGGTGTGCCAAACTTGCAAAAATCCGCCTGGCCACACCCAGTTGGCGAAGCACAGGTGTGCTGTGCCTCTGCCTCGCCCGGTCTGCAAAACTAGAGGGCTTAAAGGACAACTTTTTGTCCTTATTATTTTTCAACCTGGGCCCTATTTCCCCATGTGTATGTGTGCGTATGATTCATAGGTACAACTCTCAGCAGTCAGCTGTCAGTCAGTGTTGGAGCAGAGAGGGGGAGGGCTGCCCCGCTGGGTACTGTAAGTGAGTATGTGTGTATGAAGTGTGTGTGTTACGCTAGAAGAGTCAGAGGACGTGGTCTTTTACGTGCTACCCCCTGAAGTGTTACCGGAGTTTTTGGAGTGCTCAAATAAACAGGCCTTTTTCCCGAACGCAAGAACAGGATGTCGCACAACACCCCGTGCAGCTTTCATAGGCTGCCTTTGTCGGACGGCGAGATGCTGAAGTTGTGGCTAGTTGTGCTACAAATGGATGCTAACACTCCTGTCCAGACATCACCATCGGGTCTGCAGTGCTCACTTCTCCCAAGATGACTACTGCCAGCTGAAGAAGAGAAGACATCCAATCCCGAAACAACTCTTCCTCAAGAAAACGGCTGTCCCACCAATCCCACCTACATCCTGAAGAGAGCAAACTGGACACAGGACACATTTCTTTATTTACGTACATTTCCATTTTTTAAAACTGATTTTTTTACTTTAAAGTCCTCATTTCATACTAGATGACACACTCCAACACCGATGTGCCTTTTATTGTTAATTTATTGTATCATTCGATGGATGTATGACATCTGAACATTTTTTATGTCAGGGTGAAAAGTGTATTAATATTAGATAGCTGTTCATCTCAAGTTATCACACAAGTTGGTCTGACGGAGGCTAAAGCACTGCCAAAACTAAAAAAAACGAAACTAAATATACTTTTGCATGAGTTTGACCTTCTTTTGAAATAAAAGCTTCTTCATTTGCGAATGCCCTTAAGCAAAACACCCTCTGTTTCATTAAGTGAAAACCCCCAAACTAAAGAGCACCTTCAGCTAATGCCTCTCGACACCAAACAGAAGCACTCTGTTTCCTCTTTGAAACATGTCAGAGCATTTGGACACACAGTGCAACACTCTCCTTTTCATGCCTCTTTATGAGATACGTCAGTGCCTGATATAAAGTTTCACTGGGATATGTCTCCACATGGAAATGTCTCTGTGCTTGTTCTCAAGGTTAAATCTAAAAGACTCATTTTGCTGGGCTGCACAGCTCCAGAGCATGAATAGTTATGAGTCTCAAGTCAAGTGTGAATTAGGAAATAGAGGCAATTAATTGCAGTAAGAATCAAAATCATAGCAATTCATTTGCACTGAACTTGGAGCTTCCTCCAAGTATCTAGTACCTTCTCTCGATTTCCTCCTTCATAACTTTACTACTATTAGGGCACTGGAGAAACATGCAGCTTGGACTTAACCTGTACAAACAGTAGGGAAAGTTGGTCTGGCTTCAGAGTTTGATCTGGGCCTTCTGTGGTGGTCACAACAACAGGTCTACAGTTGGTAAACAGTGGAGGAGAAACTGGTGGTGGTGGTTGCTGGATACCCAGAGCTATACAGCCTGACGATAGACAACAGGTTGTCAAAGTGCCCCAGAGTCATCCTAAAATATGCCTGGAAACAGCCATCATTGAGGCGAAGCTCCTGGACCAACTGGTGGTTCTCCCTGTGATCCACCCTCTTTTTTAAGGTCTCATGTACCCACACAGATCTCTGTGTCTCTGTGCCCATCAAACTATTTGCTGACAGGTTTGCCAACTAGAGATGTCAAGTTAGTCAACCCAATTGCCCGAAAAAATGTTGCAATGCAAACAATGGATACATTACATTTGCACATTATTATGTAGTGGATACGTTGAAATCTTATGTCAACAATGCTGTGGTTAATGTGTTTAGGTTTAGGCACAATAATAACTTAAAGATCATGTTTTGGCTTAAAATACTCAGTTTTGGGAGCATAATCCCAGTGCCTATATAAAACACAAACATTTTTGTGCCACTGTCCCTGCTAGAAAAAGAGTGACAGGTCGCTCCAAAAAGCAGCTTAGTGCTGAAAAGCAGCTGGAAACACAGCAATGAATCCCTGATCACAACTGGCTTAGTTGTTTGTTTGTTGTTGTTTGATGGCATGTCACTAGTCTTGCCTGGTAACATGCCATCTACCTTCGCCTCCACCTCCTGATGACAAAGTCAGCTCATAAACTACATAATCACTTTAGAATCACTGATATGATACATATAAAACATGCAAATGGAAAGTATCTGTGGTTTGAAAAAACATGCATGTTAGCATTTTTTTTTTGGCGGATAATGTGGTTTTTGGTGTCAAGATTTAAGCTCCCCAGTGTCAAGCTTGCTCCCTTAAATTTTTTATTAAGTTGTATAAAATGATGTTGTAATCCAGCTGCACAATCCTTTGCACACGCTATGATTGGTTACTTCCTGTTTTTCTTGTAATTATAAGAAATCAGTTACAATTTTTTGGATGTTTCATTAAAGAGCGTACTTACCTTTAAGTGCCTGGGTCACTCGAAGAGCAGAAATAATAAATAGATAGATAAGTCTTGAAGCTTCAGAAACTAAATACTAAAGGAACAGTACCGGCAGTGGCTGCCAACCTTCTCCAGTTTGTGGAGCCATGTCTACGTTCAGATCTTTCTCACCAGTTGTAACCAGTTCAAATAATGTTTTTCCTCATTTCTTTAAAATGATTCTTAAAACAAAAGCAAGGATCAGAGAAAAGAGTGAAACATGAACAGAATTTGGTGTCGAAGAGCTGCGTTTCTCTGCCTTTCTATTCTGTTAATCATCTTGTGACCCCTTGGAACTGGCCTGAGGCTTCCTTGTGGAGTCCAGACACTCAGGCTGAAAACAACGAGTCCAGTGGATGGTTTCATCTCTATTTTATGTGCTAGCCCTACTAGATTAATTAACACACAGGTAAAAAAAAAAAAAGTGCAATAAATTACATGTAACCATAGCAACAATACTTCAACAGTGCTTCCAGCTTACTGCTGTTAAAATAAACTAAGAACAGTTTAAAATGACAAACAAACTCAGATGCCACCACTATTTTTTCCTTTTGTAAGTAGCCATGGTATAAATGACATAATGCACTCCAAAGTGTGCCAATTTAAAAAGAATAAAAATGGACACAGTGTAGAGAGGATGCTGTGACAATCATTTTTGTGCTTTGCTCGCCGAGATCACGAGCCAACTGAAGCTTGTAAACAAAAGTTACACGAACTCGCAAGTTGCAAATTCATTGAAAACACTTTTTCTAACCCCATGGGACCTGTACCCGTCGGGTTAAAGATTTTGACAGCAGTGGTCAAAACAGTCCCTCAGTCAAGCGTGATGGACGTGTATCCACCTCTGGTTTTCATCCCAGAAACAGATGAAGAAATATCTGCTGCAGTCCACACTGCACTTTACCCATGGCTGATTATTGTTCTAGGCTCTCAAACCATGAATAACTGCCGGCTATCAAATGTCAACATCCATCTCCTTCTGCCTATAAAACCTTGTGTTGGTTTGAGTTACATTTTCACTGCCGCTCTCCTAAAAGAAACCTGCATTTCTTTCTTTCTGATACCACCCAGCTTTAAGAGACATTTTTCTCACGTGGTCAAATAAAGTGAATTAAGCAAGTTATTACTCTGGCTTCGCTCTGAAAAAGCTTTGTGTCCTGAGCCCCAGTCCTGCTTTACATCAGACTTTCTCCCTGAGCTTCAATCGATACGTCTTCCATTTTTAGAAGCAGTCAATACCGTTATTGTCAAGACAAAGCCGAGCCGTGCCGCACCACCTGACTTCCAGTCGTCTGAAGCTACCTGCCTCCACCTTCCCCACTCCTCCTCCTCCTCTGCCCTCAGCAGGGAAAGCCTGGGAAGGAGAATCCCTTTGTATGAACTTCAGAGCTGTAACCTGCTCGGCCAGGCAGGATGACAAGCTGACTGCAGAGGTGAAAACGAGGAGACACCCACAGAGGGGGGAGAGGTGCTTCTTCTCTTTCATCTCCCGCTCTTTGTCTCTCTGTGTTACAGCATCTCTCTCACTCTCTGTCTTCCCCCTTCTCTCCCTGTCTCTCACTAGCTGTCTGTCTCTCTCCCTCTCTGATTGGTATGCAGAGCCTGGCCCACTCTGTTCTGCAGTGTGGGTTTGTGAATGCTGCTGCATGTCAGGGAGAGAGGGGAATCGCACTGCAGTGGCGGGTGGGGTGAGCACTTGCTCGCGCACACACACACACACACACGCACACGCACACACACACACACACACACACACACACACACACACACACACACACACACACACACACACCTCCTATGCTGCACCAGGAAACCCTTCTTGGACTGACTGAGTCACGCTTCTGTTGTCATTCAAATGAAAGATCTGCATCTCTCGTTTTACCCATACTGAAATGGAGCACATATCGATTACTGTATTTTTGTGGTAAATGTTCTGCCGTAGTATGCAGTCCATTTTCCAATACAGTAGTGCAGAATGTTACTACTGTTAGAGTGGCATGGAACAGCATACACTGAGGAAATTTTGCAGAGTAGATTAATTTTGGCAGCTGTAACCTAACCGAGTATAGGGACTCCAGGTCTGCAAGACAATGGGAGGAGAGTAGGGACCCCTGGCATGAGGTGAGTCACTTACTTTAGGGTTCCCAAAAGTCAGGCACATCACTTCCATTAGCAGTATAATGACCCTGCCCCCACCACCACCTTTTTTAAAACCAGATTTAAAAAACGCTCATGTTTCTCTGCTCAAAAGTTTAAATAGCATTAATTGAAAGTTTTGGCAGTTAATTTGTGTCATTAACAGACTACTCACTGTGAAAGAAAAACTACGCTTTATTACCTAAAAAAATATGACATGGCTGACAATACAGATTGGAGTTAATTTAGCCCCATAAAACCATGTGAAATAGATTTTAATATATTATATATTTATATCTTGAATAAAATGATAAAAAAAAATCTCTCTCCTGATGTTTGTGACAGTATTTGATTTTAGTAACTTACATGTGCCTAAACTGGCTTCATTAAGTATACATAAAATAATGAAATGAAATGAACATCCATCTATCCATTTTCTAACCGCTTATCCTCTTGGGGGTCGCGGGGGGGCTGGAGTCTATCCCAGCTGACACTGGGGGAGAGGTGGGGTACACCCTGGACAGGTTGCCAGGCTATCACAGGGCTGACACATAGAGACAGACAACCATTCACGCTCACATTCACACCCCAGGACAAATTAGAGTCATCAATTAACTTGCATGTTTTTGGAGGGGTACTCATCTTGACAGACATACTCCTTCAGCCAATCAGAGTAACAAAACAGAGAACAACTTTTTCAACACCAACAGAGCCAGTTGATCAATCAAGAACATGGTTGGACATCATACAGTTACATAGGTTAGGTTTAGGACAAAAACATGGTGATGACTGTAAATATCCATGAATACGTCCTAAGTCCTGAATGCTGCTTTCCGAAGGAAAAGACTTGTGTTTTGTGATCCATCCACCCCACCAGCCTGGACTTTGGTCTTTATACCACTTTGTTACTCCCGTCAGCGCCTTTGTCACATGATCGCAGCCATTATTGATCACGTGTGGTATACATAATTACTGGCTCATGATTACGTGTGTTATATATGGATTATGGTGCATTGTTTTTCACAGGTATTTTGTTGTTGTTACAATGCTAATGTTAGTTACAAACATCATAACAAAAACTTATGTTTGAACAGTAATACTTGAGCTTTTCACTTTTTGTGTCTTTCTTGGGTTTTGATTTCTCTTAGCATATTTTTACGCTTATCTTATACTACTGTTACCTTCCTTTTTGAGCAAAAAGGAGTTCAATTAATCATAAAAATATTTTATTTTATCCCACTTCTAATCCTAATCTCTGAGATCCTGAGAGACCCTAATCTCTGCCAATGACCACAACCTCTGAACATCACAGTACATGGCAGTGGCATGTATTGTGTTCAAATTATGTGCTGGCTCCACAGAAACAATGTCAATGGAAAGTCAATTAGGATCTTTTGTCATGGCACACAGTGGGTGATGGTTAATGTTACAACCCCATAAGTAGTATAAAGAGCAAGAAGTCCAGATACAAAGGAGGTCAGGGTGGTGGAAGGGTTAAAGAAACACAGAACTTTCACCCAGGGGACCATTGTTTATATCTTTTGTGAACTAAAAGTCAACGTTAACTTCTTTTTACTTTACTTACTCACATCCTTATGAAGTTAGGACATATTAAGTGATGAATGTAGTTATTTTAAGGGAAAACACAATCTTTTTCTTAACCTAACCCAGTAGTTTTGGTGCCGAAACCCATTGTGTTGTCTCAACGTGTTTGTGCCACCACCATGTAATAAGGTGTTAAGACATCGACACTTGAATAGAAATTTTAAAAATCAGCAGCCTGATATTCTTTCCAAAAGAAATTTAACATCTCTCTAACATACGAGTCCAATGTCTTTCTGATGTCATACTGACATCCGGTGCCATCTCTGTTCATTTTATAAATCTCTCTGTGAGGATATGTTGGGATCTACTGTACAGAATTTGTGGTGAAAGAACTTGAGAAGTGAAATCCTTCCATACATTACATTGCTTCATGCAGGTTTACAAATGAAGCAGCACTGCAGTAATGGCAGTCCACTTCCGTCTAGTATTCATTTACCCTGAGAAACTGCATAAGAATTTTGAAACAATATGCTTCAACAATGTAGCCAATATTACAGCCCATAATAACCAGAATGCACTTCAGTGCAATCAAATCACCATCAGAGACAAAGCAGCTCAGAGTCAATTGAGTAGGATGGCAGAGTGAGCTGCTAAGTATCATTATGGGCCTTCTTTATTAGCGCCCCCCCCCCTGCTATTATCCTATTTAGGTGTGTTCATTTCAGGGGAGATGATTGGGCAGCTTCATCTGTGCGGTAATACCTCGTTCTGCAGCAGCAGCGGCAGTATATGTGGGAGTCACAGCAGATCAACAACCTGCTCTCCACTGCACGGGAGAGGAGACTTCAATGGATTTTCTCTCCTGGCGCTGGTTGAACCCAATTACACTTGAAGCAATAAATCCTTAGCAATGCAATTTCCCCTCTAGACAAGATCTACTGGGCTTCCCCCCTCACACTCCCTGCTCCTCTCTCTTTCCACTGCAACACACAAACGCACTGTCTCTCCTTGTCTGTCTCGCCCTCATTCACTCTATTTATGTCTGTCTTTCCCTCAATCATTCCCTCTTTGTCTTTGTTTAGAAATATTTTACCTCTTCTCACTTTTCTGTCTCCTGTCTCTCACTCCTTCGTCTGTTCCAATTTTTTTTTCCAATTTCTCTCGCTTTTTATGCTTCCCTCGCTCCCTCTAATGCTCCCTCACCGTCTTATTACACCATTCTCCCTGCGACCTTCATCTCTCCCTCCTCCTTTTACCACTACCCCAATGTCTCCTTCCTCGCCTCTTATCGTCATGTCACCCCAGACCTTTCTCCCACCATCATCTCATCACAGCCCCCTATATTTTTCTCCACACACACAAACACACACACACACACACACACACACACAGCTTTTCTTCTGTTATACCCCATCATGTGTCTTTGTCTTACTATCTCACTTTCACATATCTCTCAACACAGCCTTGCCACATTTCTCTCCCTCCCTCCACTCCATGCTGATGTTTTCCCAGTTGGTTGGAATATTGCAGAGAACATACAGGATTTTTTTTACTTGCCGTGATGATGTGATATGTGCACTGAAGAGTCCATCACACCTGTCAGAAGATGGTGTGATGAAACCAACAGAACCACATCATCCATCTGCGAAAGGCAGTCCATGAATATCACAAGCATGATTGGTAACAAGGGACAACCCTGGTGGAGGCCAACGCCCACCAAGAACATGTTTGACTTTACGCCAAGTATGTGGACGCAGCTCTCACTTTGGTCATACAGGGATCGGATGGCTCCTAGCAGCAAACCCAGTACCCTGTGGTCCTGCAGTACCCCCCACAAGACCCTCCGAGGGACGCGGTAGAGCTCCCTAGAAAATGTCAATGAAGCAGCCCCCACAGTACATTTTGCCGAGAAGTATGATAATTGGTAGGCATATGTAACATCCCAAGATGTACAAAAGAAAAGCCTCTTGGAGCCATGTCCCAAACTCAACAAGAAAATAGCCATTTTTAATTTAATGTTTTAATGCTTTTTTTTTTTTTGGGCCATTTCCAAGGGGGGTACTTTAACAAACTCCTCCTACAGAGTTGATCCGATTGACTTCAAATTTTGTCTGTACCATCTTAAAACCTTTGACATCAAAAGTTGCTTGATTTGTTGAGTTTTCGTCAAACCGCGTGACCGTGGCGTAATGTTAAAATTCCATGTTTTGCCACCAAACAGGACGGGGTGTCTGTCTGGACGTTCATTGAAATGCATTAGAGAAAGTCAGTTTTGTTCGATTTTATGAGCTTTTTTGGAAATTTGAAGTTTAAAAATGGCCAAACAGTGTGCATGGGGTACATGCAACTCCGACACAAGGTATCCTAAGAGGCTGGGCTACGGGGTGTATTTTTTTATCCTTTCCTAAACCACATCTCAGCTGTGAAAAGTGTCTCCTTTGGATAAAGTTGTGTAGTAACGTTAGACCACAACATCAACTCAACATGAATAAGATTAACAATGATGTCTACATCTGTTCTAAGGGAAGTCAACATCGTGTTGTGCACTAGTTAAGCTAACATTAACTTCTGGGGCCGGTTGCACCAACTGGTCTTAAGCCTGGTCTTAAGCTAAGTCGGTCGTAACTTGGCGCTCTAAGTCCGACCTTATAGTTACGCTGGTTGCACCAACAGGGCTTAAGCCTTCTTCTCACTAAGACCGGGCGTAAATCTTACGCCTAGTCAAGAGCAGGCGTAAGGTCATTATCAAGCTGCTCTCATGCGCTCTAGAGCGCAGAGAGCGCAACTTGGTTATGGCACGTCTCATCCACCGTCTGTAGCCTATAGGCTACGAGCGGGCATTTAGATGGGAGAGGGTAATTAGGGACAGAAGCAATTGGACATAGCCTATATAATGACGAGGAGCTGATTGAGAGGTTTCACTTCAGAGAGAGATCAGTTTGAACTTATTGAAGAGCTGTCACCGGATTTACAGTTTGTGTTGGGCTGCAACGCAGCACTACCACCGGCCGTCCCACCAGGCAGGGGAATCCTCCCCAAATATGTCAACAATGATGTCACTGTAAATTGAGGTTTTCGGGGAGGACCCCCGCCAGTTGGATGAGTCTGAACACGTATTGATGTGCCCCGCTATCTCTGCCCATACCGACTGTTTTTTCTTAATTGTGATACGTCTCTGTGCTGGCTGTACAGCTTGATTAATTTTCTAATTTCAGTGTCGGTAAAGTTTTTCGTTGATCCTTAATGTTTTCTTCAAATCTTAAACTGTAAATAAACTGTCAACACAGATGAGAGGGGCTGTCAACTGTCAATTGTCATCTGTCAAGCACACGGGGAGATTCAGCAGCGCGTCATTTAACGTCACCGTGCTCCTCTAGGCAGGCCGCGTGGGGCATTCCAGGGGCTTTCACATGGACGCGCACAGCTAAAACCAGCGTAGCTAAGACCAGGCGTGAGCCCTGTTGGTGCAACCGGTGTAAGTCCACTCCTTAAGACTGGTCTTAACAAAGACCGTCTTAGGAGTTACGACCAGGCTTAGTGAAGACCAGTTGGTGCAACCGGCCCCTGGAGCTTAGCTTCATTCATTTATCTGTAATGGCAAAGATAACAAAGGTTAACAAAAGTTATGCTGAATGATTCAGTGTAAATACTGTAGCACCAAACTAAAGGAGAGACACTCTTGGTAAAGATGGTAAAAAGGCCGTTATCCTTTTCTCATATTCTGAGCCAAAAACCTGAACTTCAGTGGCACTTTAACTTGTTGTCTTTGATGGTGACGACAAAGAGATGCGGTTCACAAGTGTGCACTGTTTACCTGTAAATTTTGGCTTGTAATTTAAGCTTTTCAGTGACCTTCTCAACAATAAAATGATTAATATATCCCTCTAATGCGTAGTTTAGGCCCTTTTGGTTACTTCTGAATGACATCTGATTGTTATGTCCCCAAAATCATCAATTGCCTCTGTAATGCCGTGTACTGTGACACCTGCCATAGCGCCGGTCACTGAATGTTGATAGTTTGTCTGAGTGAGTGGAGGGGCGTGGCTTAGCCATAGGTCAATTGAAGTCACATAGTGGAAACAGGGTGTAGTAAAAAGTGTGAAATAGGTCATTCCAGCACCCACACTCCATGGAGGATATGCTATCTCACTCTTGCGTGCAGTGTCTGACTTTTCAAAGGTGCAAGGGCTCGTCCATCGCTGCTTGCAGCTTTTAATTTTCACATTCCACTTCGCTTTGATGTTTAGAATTCCAGGATTCCATTCATATTTCTTAAATTTCAGTGTTCTTTATTGACATGAACATTACCCTTCATTATTGACATGATAAACAAATAAAAAATAAATTCATTATTTATTATAAATGAACACATAAATAATTAAATATATGATGCTTTACCATTTAGGGCATGCACTGTCTTTTTTCCCTGCTGCACTGTGATGATGTCATTGTGCTACTGACTCAAATTGTATTGACTCATGGAGGTGATGACCTGGGGTCCGTTTCACAAAGCAGATTTAGTGAAAACTCAGAGTCTGTTAACCCTGAAATGAGGGAAACTCTGAGTTTTCCGTTTCAAAAAGGGAGGTAACTCAAACCAGTGAAAGAGGGGTAACTCTAGCCTGTTTCAGAGAGAGAGAGAGGTAACTTAAGCTCTTGGTCAGTTACCGCAGTAACAGACTCTATGAACCTAACCTGTTCGTGACCAGGTTTCTCTCTATGAACCGCGAGTTTCTCTCGCAGCTGGGCTCAACCTTAGAGATAGGGTGAGGAGCTCGGACATCCGGAGGGAGCTCGGAGTAGAGCCGCTGCTCCTTCGCATCGAAAGGGGTCAGTTGAGGTGGTTCGGGCATCCGCCTAGGATGCCTCCTGGGCGCCTTCTGCTGGAGGTGTCCCAGGCACGGCCCACCAGTGGGAGGCCCCGGGGCAGACCCAGAACATGAGCTGGGAAGCGTTGCCGGGGAGAGGGATGTCTGGGGTGCTTTGCTCGGCCTGCTGCCCCCGCGACCCAGCCCTGGATAAGCAGATGAAAATGGATTTATGGATGGAAACTAGTTACAGTCACATGACATACATAGACATACTGTAATTTACTTAAGTCATGTAACAAATGTACTTATTTTAACCCAGACCAAATCCAGTTTATTTTAAAAGCAGACTATGCAATGAGCAGAAAGGATCTCTGTGCCTGGGACTCACACACACAGTGAGAGGGCTAACTTGGCTAATGTTTCCCAGAAGTTATTACGTATTTAATAAGTACATTTTCACTTGTGTGTCAGGAAAAAAAAAACACCTATAAATGTTGCTGTATGCATTACAATTTTTTGAAAATCTGCCATGAAATCAGGGATTTCAGGCCACAGCAATCACAAAAACAGCCCATAAATCCTGGAAGGACTGGTGATCAGATTTCAACTCAGAACTCAATATGCTGCAGTGAACCATCTTGTGACTGAAAAGAGAACAAAACCTTTTTCCTGATGATATCTAACTGAAGTGAAGCAGAAACGCTGCAGTGGTTTAGAAATTATGTGCAGCTGCAAAATCTCTACAATGACTCCGTCTGTACGTATTTAGAGATTGTACAGAGACACTTCTCTGAGGCAACTTGTATGTATAGTATATACAAGGAGAGGTGCAGAAGTCTGTATCCCACAGTATAATTGTGTCTAACAGAGTCACCAATTTTTTTAAAAATGTGACATGTCAGTGAAGCTGAAGGTGTTGTTACTTCAAAGAGAGTACCATTATTTCCTTTGTGCTGTGGCTGTTGGTGCCCTGAGGCAAGAGCCTTGTTTTATCTTAGTGATTATTTTCTTCAAATGCAAACAGATACCTGGATTTGTTTCCTGCAGCAGAATGAACTGAGAGAGCAATGCCCTCATGAAAGGCATTTGTTATAAGTTTGGTTGTTGCAATGACAAGTCTTCATTTCTCTGGGTACTGTGGGTAAATACAGGACATTTCATGGATCACAAGGAACCTCTGCTCCAGGTGTTTCCTTTTAGCCTAACCGATTTACAGATTACTTTCTTTATTTCTACGGCACTTCTTAAGTCTTAATGTTGAACCCCAATTTATCAAATCTCTAGTTTGAAATTAATTTGCAGTAACAAGGAGCTGACACACTTTATACACAAAAATAATAATGTACGTATTAGCTGGTTCAACAGAGTCCTGAGGGATAATGCACCCTGCAACCTCATGTCACTTCAGAGGGTGCTCTAACTGTAAAGGGCACCTTAGGGTGGTACTGTATGCAACATTCAGAGCATATCTGATTCAGAGTCTGGGCTGGGATTGTCAACACAGTGCGAACAGTGCTAACCAATGACAACATTACTGACGGCGAAACCTGAGAGAAGACTGGGGGGTGGGTGTTATGCTTTTGCGAAAATACCATTCAGCCATTGCTGGTCTGGACAGCAGGGGTAACTGCTGTATGAGCACAGTGTACCTTGAAAAATGTCAATATTTAACACTATTTTCAATACCAGGGGAGATGGATTGATATTAAGGGCATACGTGAAGTTAATTTTTTTCTTAAAAACTAATATAATACGACTATAACATTACAACAATTACTCCTTTGTTAGTAGCAGGGAGCAGCAGAATGAGAGCAAGAGAAAGCGAAAGCTGGTACCGGTATGTCGATACTTGGGAAAACAAGGACTGAAATCATTTAAAATATTCAGAATGGATGTGAATCAATAAATCATTACTTTTGACAACACTAAATTCTTGTACAAATGGGCCTGTTTGCATCATGTTCATTTGCATTGATCTATTAATAAATACAAAAAACGTCTCTCAGCACTTAAAACTGCAAATCTTTATACCTCACAAACAACAGTCCCAGTTTAGCTGTGTTGCCTTCATGTTGATGAGACAGATGCATCGATGCCATCAGCTCTGTTTTTTCCTCACATTCTCTTTAGGGTCAAAGCTGTCAACTCTTGATAGGGTCACAGTGTGACATTTCTAAAGGGACCAAAAGGACATTGATATAATTAATCTGACATTCAAAGATATTAGTCATTTTGTTCATGTTGATGCCATGTGAAGTCTGAGTAAACTGCTTAATTGTCAATAAATCTAATTTGGTGAACCTCTCTGGCATTTAAATACATGTTGAGAATCTAAAAAAAAAAAAAAAAAGTCATGCACTGGGTGATGCCTGAGATCTGCTTTGTACACAATCCTCTAACATGGTGGGAGTGAATCATGCTTTGGGGGCTCTGCTGCTGTATGTGTGAAACTTACTGTAAGCAGTCTTAAGCTGTAGCTACATAATCAGGTCAGAACCTGAGCCCTCCAGCAGTGTGAACAACCCTGACTAGAACACGTACTGTGCAGGATACCATCATTTACTCGTGGCTTTCAGGGCCAACATACTGTAGATTACTGTGATATAATGTAGCTGTGTACATGTAATGACTGTATTTACCTTCACAGATGATGGAATAAAACACTTCTGTATGTTTGAATGAAGAGAATCTGATTAGTAGAAATCTGAACAATAAAGCACAACCGTTACTTTTAATTCTAATCTAAACAAAACTTTTGAAAAGAGATTTATTGTAGAGGCCAGAAAACGCATTTTCTCAGTCAACTTCTAATAAAGAGCAATGGGGTCCTCCTTGAATGCAACATTTTTTGGCAAAGTAAAACAGGTTCAGTTATTTCACATAATGTATGTATTTCTGTACCAGGTAGTAGCACCAGCCATCCAAGAGGAGGCTATGAAAATCATGGACACAGTGCAGACAAAAGAAAGAAAGTAAAATAAAGCAAGGTGATACGCCAAGTGGACCAAGCTTGTTCCAAAAACAAGAGTGAATCTGGGGGTTGGCTTTCACTCTTGCTGGTGAGCCTTAAAGGAGCATGTGGGGATGAGAAGTGATGCAGAGTTGGCCTGTTTTGGCCCTTTCCCACTGTACAAGCTCAGTGCTGCTTCCTTGTTTACTCCAGTCAGTGCATTGGTCACATGATCGTAGCCTTTCAAAACATGTGGGATATGTATGACATTGGATGCATCACTTTTTGTAGGAAAACATAGGAATAGTTTGTGAGAACAGCCTGTCATGGCCTGTCATGGGCTACAGCTCTGATCATCTCTGATCAGCAGTGATGGAAATGTGATAGCTGGTAGGAAGAGCTCATTTTAATCCCTTTTCTAGTGTGATACCATGACACATTGCCACAAAATACCACTCATTTACACCCAAGATGTGCCCGAACATCAATCATGGTTTAGTTGACACCGAGTTTGAGAGAGAGAGACTTAATAAGTAACATTTTCACTGGCCTCCATGCTGTTTTCTACTGTTTACTAGCCTGTTTTTGGGTCTGTCTGTGATGTGGAACGTCACACACTAGAAAATAAAAAACAGCAACAAAAAAATATCGACAATGAAATGAAATATTTAACACCTTGTGCTGTTAGTACAGTACACGTCAGTTTTTTTTGTTTTTTTTTTAAAAAACTGTGCTTTTAGTGGTTAATGAGACATACAAAGTTTTCAAGGGGCTTCAAAGAATCAATAAAACTTTCAGACTCATATTTATGTGGATGGACAGTGTGTGTTGGTGTAATCAGTGAGCATGACATCAAAGCCAAAATCATAATCAAAAACCAGCAGTTTTGTTTATTCATTGGCATTCTTTATTTTATGCAGCCTCACAGACAACCAACCTTAAAACTTGTTTTTGGTCAGTGGTGTGTAAGAGTATCCATGTTAACAGTTTCCTTTTTTGGCTAAAACATTAAGAGACATAATTTGTGATGTAAATCATATTCCACCTGCGGGAGTTTCTCATTCAAGCCTTGCATCTCTGAAATCAGTGTGCAGAAGGACGCACAGAAACACTCTCCACTATCAGCCATGGATTGCTTAAGATACGTCCCTGAATATTTAATAGAGCCTCTTTTGAACACCTATTTTTATCAGCTTGGCTCAATAATTCAAAGCGTACTTCTCCTGTTCTCATCTGCAGCCTAGTGTGTGTGTGTGTGTGTGTGTCCTTGCACTGCACATGTATGTTTTCCTTGATATGTGCATGTGACAGTGTGTCTTTGCTGCACACGAACGCAGCGTGACAGAGAGTTAGAGCAGCACAGAGAGGCACATAGGAAGAGAAGCTAACAGCTGAAAGGAAACACTTGTTTTTGTCTGTGTCACTCACTGGGTAATGCGTCTGCCCCCACATCAAGCTATCAAAGACGCTCAGTCGAGGAAATTATTTCAAGTTTTGCGTGGTCCTGACCAGCTTGTCATCCTGTCAAACTCTGTGGGGAGAGAGAATGCTTTCTTCTTTGGGATCTGTAATCTCAGAATATTTCCAACAACAACTGAGATGAGAGGGAAAGCATTAAGGGAAAATTCCAAATTTTACCACAGCTTCGAAGTCCGGCTCCAATTTCGCATTCGACAGTTCCCCCTTGAGTCTTAAATCTCCTCATGAAAAGGTCTGTTTTTGAATAATAAAACCCTAATCAAGCTCAGACGCAGCCAATCGCCCAGCACTTGACCTACAATCAAACATCCAAGCGAGCAATCAAAGACCTTGATCCTGTTTTTTCCCCAATCAGGATGAACGACAGGTTTGAATCAGAAGTATAGTCTATCAACACCCACTTCACACATTGCCACAGAGCAGATTCTAATTGATTTAATCAGCTGCATTAATGACAGCTGCGAGTCCACTGAAGAGAATCGATGCGAGAACGATACATCCTAACTAGACCTGTGGGTTTAGTTATTTGGCAGAGTAATAACTTCAGTTATGAAAGATTACAAATATACCTGCTTCTCTTGTCCCTCTGATTATTAAAGCTATATTAAGTAGGAATTTGCTGTAAAAACAAACAACAAAAAACAACAACAATGCGTTGTGTCATCGAGTAATCCCTCTCAATCAGTCACATGTGGTGGTTTATTTATCTGCACAGGCTCATCTTATTTTGCTTTGTTCATGACGTTCTTGCGCTTACGGTCCCATGAGGTCAGACCTTAAGCTATGGACATTGCGGACTAGGACTGAGTTTTGTTCCTTGAAACTTTTAAGGCCAAATGACCAAATAACCCAATACCAAGAAGTATCATCTCAAGTGAAATAGCTCCTGCATTCGAAACATTCTAAAGTATGGCTAAACTACACACCACAATTCACATCATGGGTGTCGACTGTGTAGTCTTTTGGTGTTGGTCTCTGTAAGGATAGTTCTATTGGCACTGGCACCGTTATTTATTTAACAATACATGGTCCTTCTGTGGACACAGCACTGAAAAAAACCCTAGAAAATTCAGCAAATCTTGGGTTGGCTTTACGTTTTGCTGGTGATACTGTCAAAAACCTGGTGATATGTGTGTGCACATGTGGTTCAGTCAGAGCACCATATTCACACTTGCATGAAAGGATAAAGCAGGTGATAGTCTAGAGTTTTCTTACTCTCAACAAGTCCCATGATAAGACCAAACCCAACAGTGCATTAGTCTGTCAACCAATACTCTGTGGCTCACAGACCGAGCTCGTTCATTTCCATCAAAGACATATTATCAAGAACAAAACAAAAACAAAATAATATATAGACAAAACACATAGACAAAAGCTTTTCCTTATGCGATATACTTTTGATGTTGTTTATTTTCATAGGAGAGGTAAGATGGGGCCATTTGACACACCAAAACCAAAAGCCATAACTGGATTTTAGGAATTCCATTATGCTGCTGAAGTATATGGGCTAGTCTCAGGCCAGTTTTTCCCAACTGATGGGTCGCAGTCTAAAAGTGGGTTGTGGGTCCATTCTGAATGGACCCCAAGTGACCTGCAAACATGTCATGTTTGTAAAGAACACACTCAAATTTTAAGTGTACTGAATTTCATGCACTGAGCTTTTATTTTGAGGTACCATTTCCTGCTGTAGAGTGAGTGACTAACAGAGACAGCAAACTAGCTCGACGACATGGCCAAACACAAGTATGACACATATTAAACTGTGTGGACCTTGAACTTATGGAGAAAGCTTGACCCTGTGGCTGGAGCAGTTGGAAACCACTGTGTTCGGCAATTTGTTGTTCTTCAGATAGGCTGGTTGTCCTTTTCCTTAAAAAGACAAATTTATAGCAAGAATTTAAAGGAGCGCACTGAAGTCGAGGAAAGAAACATTTACTGGAAACAAGTCTTCTCAAGTTAGGAGAAAACTCTTTGGTACCCACAGAACCCATTTTCAATCAGATATCTTGAGGTAAAAGTTCAAGGGCAACCCGTTTTCATTCCAGAGTTGTCAAATACCGCCACTTGGCTAGTGATTCGGCCTCAGACACAGCCAAATATAGACATCTTTTTGCAGCTTTGTGATACGCTGTCGGGCAGTGTCAGTGTATAACACTGCTAGATGGTGTCAGTTTGAAACGCCGCTGCATAACAATGTAATCTAGGGAGCTATAAAGTCTCTACTGGGCACCAGGCGGGAAGGGTGGTGGAAAGGTCCAACAAAACTGGACTTTCATTCAGGAGCATGTAAATGTTGCGACAAACCATGATGCTTTTTTCAAAACCTAACCATGTGCTTTTGTTGCACAACGAAATAAAGATAAATACCAGGTGTTTTACTGGCGTTGTAAGTTTATTTTGAAGATAAACTTGCATACATTTAACGAGCAGAAACTGCACAGTTTCTGCGGAAACTGAAATGTATTTTGAAAGATACAATGCATGTAACAGGAGTAAATTAAATAAGCCATCTAGACGTGAAAGTCTACTGACCAAACAGTGATATTTGATGAGTTGGGAGTGAAAATGTTTGTCAAGGGACCTCTTTGAAAATGGCCATACCAGCTACCCTCACAAAAAAAGTAACCTAACTTGGGAGTGTTATTTAGCCCCTTTCCCGAAAAACTATGCTGACATGGTTGGGACTTATAGTATTACTGTCTAATTTTACAAGATACCTTTGTGCTAGCATAAAAACAAGCATGCAACAGGCTCTTGAAGACAGTAATGTCGGCCTCCAATTACTTTTTGTGTGTTTGTGCTCTGTTTTCACGCATGTCTGCCTACATTACATGTAATTTACAGACACAGTATGTAGGTATATGTGCAATGATGTGCTTCATGCATGAATTTGCATATATATGAACCCCTGCAAATTGCATTCAACTGCATAATGTGTGTAAGCAAGTGTGTGTCTGTGCAAAAGACAAAAAGTGTGTCCTTGCGTGTGCATGCAAGCGTACACTCAAACAGACGTTATAGAGACAGATGGCTCAGGTGCCATCCACACCCATGTTCAAGCACCGCTCATGCCGGCGTATTGCGTCGCTCGCCGCATGTGTGTTCTGTTGTGGGTGTGTTACTCCCTGCGTGTGTGTGCCGTGGCAGCGTGTTACTCTCTGCAGCGACCGGGATTGGTGCTGCGGCCCCTGATGGTATCAGAGAGAGGAGCGCCAGCAGACAGAGAGCCTGGACTCACGTGGGAACACCCCAGACAACACACAGTAGAAGAAGAGGCACATTGTGTTTTATGGCTCTTCTTTTAAACGCAAGGCCGAAAGCGATTCACAGTCTGACTCACTGCCGCTTTTACTGCCTAATCAAAAACACTTTAATCTTCCTGAAGGTGCATTGTATTATATTCTGTGGGTGTATATGAACAGCACATTCACTTGTCATTTATTATATGGGACAATTGTGATATTTAATGCTGCACAGAGATGCTTCATCCACTCTACATCTTTCTCTTTTCCTGCTCAAGCTGTCAGATGCTCCTAAGAATGCAGAGTGGCTCCATTGCTCCTCATTCATTTTGGTGGCTCACTGCATACTCAGCATTCTCTGTACTGCATATTAATAATGTCAAGGATGTTTGATTAGCATCCAAAACCGTTGGGTTTGTTTTTCTATGACAGGAAAGCAGTAGAGCAATGAGACAGGCTCTGTAATTTCTATTTTTTATTTATCATTGCACATTAAAGTGGGATTTATCCTTCTGAGTCAAATCAACACTGTACCTATGGCGTAGGCTCTGCGTCAACGTCCACTCTATGCCATAGCCTGACGTGCTCCTCCCCAGAAATGTAACTACACGTTGCAGTGACAAAGACCTCTTGTGTATTCTTGTAAACTGAAAACAATTTCCTTCAGTGGAAACTATTGAAGAAGGAGTCTTATGACAAGGACTCAATCTTGCAGCCTTTGCGGGACTTTATTGAAGAACAAATACAAACTTCACATACCACAACAATGAGACAGCCCCGTAGAGCAGGTCACTGAACATTCTTACACTCCTCAGATAAACATCATACCTAACTTTCCATGTGTGTGTATGTGTGTGGATGTGATTTCCTGCCATTTTCAGAACTTGCACTTATCTTCATCTTAATATTTGGCGTTCTACCACGACTTGTTCTGCCAACGACATCTATTTCCCCATCACAATGTTTCTCCATCACAATGTTTGCCAGGTCACCTTGTTCTAAGACTTCTTCAAGGAGTGAGACCATTCAGGGTTGCTCAATTTTAGTAAATATGTTTTGCTTCTAACTTGACCTTAAGGGTCAAGTACTTCTAGGCCTTTTCACCACCACAAAACAAAGGTTTTACTTACTTTGATTTCATAAATAAGAAAAAACAACAACCACAAAATAGTATTTTAAGTTGTGTGTGATTCATTCTTGCTTCATTTGAGTAGAAGAAATTTTTATCTGTAGTCCCTTTGCTAATAATGTTAGCATGTTGTATTTGTTTGTTGCCACTGACTAGTGTTTTGGAGGTGTAACTGCAGAGTGACACAGACACACACAAGTATAAATGCTCACAACGCCGTAGGCTCTGTATTAAGCTGATACATAAGTAAGAACTGTTGTGGAACTGTTACGTTACTGAAAGTTGAGTTTGAGATGAAAAGAGTAGGCGGTTAATGTGAAGGTAATCATCGTGATCTCATCCCTACTCGACATATTTTGCCACTTGGACATAAAATGGCCGTTACTAAAATGGCAGCAAGAGCAGCCATTTGTGTTGTACCTTGATACAAAAGAGGTCGGCGTGAGTAGGGGCCAGCGGTTAGGTTTAGGAAACAACTTCTAGTTTATGGTTAGGAAAGATTGTGGTTTACATGAGACAACACATGTAAAAGGTTAGCGTTTAGGTTTAGGCGACAAAACTACTTGAATTTGGCTTTGAGAGGCACAAATGCAGCCTGAAAGGTAGTGGTGTGCTGTACACCCGGCTCTGGGTGCCACAACCAATGTTGTTTTTTGTTGGACTCCAACTCCTGTATCAGTGTCCAGTGTTTGTTGGACCCATCCACCTCCTGTCTTGCCCACCCTGAGTGGACTTTTACACTCTTTAAACTTCATCTTTTGCTCTGAGTGTCTAATCATTATGTGGATGGGTTTACATCGAAGTTGGTAGGAAGCCTAATGGTGATAAATGGTGCCAGTGATGCTTACACAATGCCAAAGCAGCATATTTTGACGTTCTGGGAGTGAGACCAAGCCGGGGTTATATACTGGGCAGTAAGGTTTGATTACACTTTTGAATTAGAGATGAGAATACAAACTGCATTGTTTTCCACATGCTCATAAACTGTTAATTATTTTAATCTGTTGAGTATCACAGTACTGCATCATATTGTTCTGGTGAAGGAGGCTGGGTTGGTTAGGGGAAGCAGCAGAGACAAGGTTGGTTGACAACAGTGTATTTTCTTCATATGTAATATAGTATCAAATTTGTAATCTGGCTCTGTCATCATTTTCCATAAAGTGCCCGAGGCAGGTTTAACTGAAAGGGCCAAGTGTGCTTGTTGTCAGTGGGAGTCTTCTGTTTAATTGATCCCTCTTTAAATAATAATTACCTGTGTTTTCCAGGGAAGCTTCTGTTAAGGTTAGAGCCACAGTGTGTGAAGGGAATCAGCACGCACGCACGCGCGCGCGCGCGCGCGCACACACACACACACACACACACACACACACACACACATACATAACAGATAGGGGGTTGGCAGAGCAAAGCAGACGAAGCATCTTATCAATGAGGGATGGCAGTGAGATTTTTAAGTTTGGAGACAGTAAACAACTCGCAGAACAGATGTGTGTTGAGCAGAGTTTACTCTTGTTATCTTTCTGTAATGCTCATTCAGACTCATCTGTCACAAAAGAAAAGATACACTGATTGACCATGTGGGGGCGCAAGTACTGAGGGTCTGAATTTAAAAGTTTTTGTCTACTGCATTGTCACTGATGTGATTTAGGGTTGGAGGGATCCTTTACCTGGTGCATCTTCAGTGTTTGAAGGCCCCACACACCCACAGTACACCCACACAGGCCCCACTTTTCACCCTAGGAGCGTGGCAATGGGGGATGCATGCGCATACTAGAATGTAAAAATAATGGACATATCTACTGTGACATCACCCACTGGTTTGTGGACTACTGTTTTGAGGCCTCGAGTTAGGCACTTCGGCCGTCACCACTGTGGGTATTTTTAAAAACCAAGTGACTATATTTGAGCGAGAGACTGGCGCTGTAAAAGAGCGAGGGGTGGATCTGACTGAGAAGCCGAGGACACTATCAGCCCCAGAGGTTGCCACTGGTTGCAGCTAGACTTCTCCACAGGACTGTGTGGGAAGCATCTTGCTGCCATGCCAGAAAAAAAGGGATCAGTATCAGGTAATAATAAGAAAACCTAATAACAAGATGTTTTTTATGTCTTAACATGATATTTTTCACATTATAATTACACACTTTTATTGTTATAACAGTATACTATTTACCTTGTTGTAACGTGAAAAGTTTGACATTATAATGTGATCATTGTTATAACATAAAACGTCATTGTTTTCAAATGAAACAAATATTTAATTGAGAGAAAATATTTAATATATATATTTATATATACATATTATATCATATCATATTCAATTGTCAAAATCAGAAGGGAGAGGTGCATAGAAACCGCTGAGAGGGAGTGACATGCAGCAACCCGGACCGCTGTGGCAATATCCTTGTACATGGGGCACCTGCTCTACCACTAAGCCACCGACACCCCAAAACATAAGTAGCTTAACTGTGCTATGTATTTTAAAATCCATGGTGCTGTCCATGATGCTGAAGTAACAGACGAGTGGGCCCTGCCTACCAACACCATCTTTCCCCAGTTGACTGGGAGTATCCACAGCTGTCAGAACTCGTGCTTAGTAACTAGCCGACATGTGACAACACCATCAAAACAACCATTTATTCTGCATCCATGACGAAAACATGAGTAGCTTGTTTGTTAGCCTCACTACCATCACAGTGCTACAGCTCCATAACACCGACCTGTGAAAGGAATTAAATGGAAATTTCAGTTTATTTCAACCTGTCTCCTATCGTCCTAAATTTGTTTCAAGTGACTAGTGACATAAAAATAATAGTTAGCATGTTAGCCATTAGCCTAGATACGTGAACGGGCATACTTCAAGTGCAATGTTAGTCCACTAAAAAAGCTTTTTTTCCACAAAGACCGCCTCATATCGTTAGGATAAATGTCAGAGAACATATAGAAAATGACATGTAAACGTGTTGTCTTACCTTACTGGTGTGGTGCCATGTTTGTTTACCATTTAGCTCTGCTTTCCAAAGCGCGGCCAAAATATCGCGAGAACAAGCAGCGATCTCATACTGTGAGTAAATATATAGTCCATTCTGATAGATATTTCCTACCTGCGAAGATCCCGGGTAGTTTAAAATTTTGGGCGTGTCTTTTGGAATTCTTTTTTTTTTTGGTCTGCACATGCGCACATTGTGTTGGTAGGTCATTCTGAGCGGTAGGTCTATTTGTCAGGACACCCGTCACTATCCACTATGCTACTGACGCCCCCTTTTTCATACCTTCTGAGCACTAAGTGTCGAAACCAGTTGATCAGGATTCCCACGTCAGGGGAAGGTGGGACTGTATCAGCTTGACGAGGGGGTTGCTCATTTGCTCTTCTCCTGTAGACTTGGTTTGGACATTAAATGTGTGTTTGTATTTGTAGAAGAGAGCCTGCAAGCACACAGCTCAGTCTATCAGATCACTGTTGGGAACTCGTGATTCAAAGTATCAAAATGGCTATCAGAAATAATTATTATTTAGTTACATTAAATCAACTATATATATATATATATATATATATATAAATGACTCACTGCAATTGGTTGAGCACATAAACATTAAAGTACGTTTTACATTTTATTTGGTGCTCATAGCAACACCACTACAGTCCCCTATTGCCACCAGCTTGGCTCCGCCCACAAACTATGTCAAAAGGGTCACTCAAAGTGACCTGCCCTTAATTTGCATAACTTTAGTGTTTAAGCCCCCCCCCCCGTCGGGATTGACTGACTTCCAGAGCCAGCTTAAAGTGGCCCCTGAGGTTGCTGTTTGGACTCAACATGTCCTGTAAGAAAGAGAACGACGGCGGCTGAAATACATGGGGTAAAGATGGGACGTTTCACATAGGCGGAGCAAGGAAGGCCAACTGGGGCCCTATTTAGATGGTCTAAAACGCAAAGCGCCAGGCGTGCGGCACATGGGCGTGTCCCAGTCACTTTCTAGTTAGACAGTGCATTTTCAGACTGTGTGCCATGGCGGAGAGTTGGCACCGTTTGGCACACGTAATGGAAACCCAGCCTCATTTGATTAACGCAGCTGCAAACTAATAAGTTTACATCCCTCTCAGTCAGCCACAAACAGCCACAGCATCAGATAGGGAGTGTATATTCAGCATCTGTCATCTTAGAAAAGCCAAAAGAAAAGAAACAGAGTGAGACTGTGAGAGAGAAAGAGAGAGCGCGCGCGCATGAGAGAAACGCTGTCAACAAATTGTAAGTTATTCAATTTTATTTTAACCCGGGAGGTTAGAGAGCCCAGCTCCCTCTCCAGCATGCTGAACCCCCCCCCCCGCCTGAAGGCCCAGGAAGGGCTGGTCCCGTGGCTGCACCCGGGCCCGTCTGGTCTGGCTGCGTGCGGGCTGCGGAGCTGCCCCCGGCTGTGCGGCTGCTGTGCATCCTCTTCCTCCTCCTCCTGACAAGATGATCATCAGTTTTACATTGTAAAAGCTTTTTTTTTTAAAAAAATATACATTTGTATATTTGAGTGGAGGAGGCGGGGCTGACCTACATTTCCACCACGGGCGGCGAGGCACACCTGGTTTCCATCGCCACCAATCAACCCTCCACATAAGCCTGGTCATGACTCCACTCCTGTGCCAGATAATTCTCTTTTGTGGTTTCAATTATGTGTTTTTGGACGTTTTAATCTGGGGCGCCATCAGCCTGCATTAGGTGGAGTTGTGCTGCTTCCCCCTCTCCCCTTGGATCTCCGGAAGTGATGTGAGGACTCTAAAACTTCACCTGAGCCTCCATCGGCATATTGGTGAGTAGATAATGGCTGAATTTTCATTTTTGGGTGCACTATCCCTTTAAGCAAACATAATTAAGACTTTTTAAGGACCTGTAGACACCCTGGAACAGTGCACATACAGAATAGAAGGGACATGTACCAAAGACGGTCTCCTGCAAGAAACAGCAGAGTGGTCTGTATTCCTTCACCTTCACTGAGACCTCTCCCATCAGCTTCAGCATCAGTGTCAAGTCACATACTACATGCATACTGCACTAAAAGAATGTCAACTCACCTTGGTGGCCAGATTGTTTATGTCTCCACAGGACTACCATGCTTGTCTGTTTCAGTATGTATTCTTGCCTTCTCTCTGCATGCGTGTGCATTACTCTCCTTACTATTGTTGCTACATTACTGAACCATGACAGAATGAATACTGGGTAAAGAGGGTTTAAGTTACAAACAGGATGCAAGGTCTACTCTCTGCTTCAAACTTGTTTACAACTTTGACAAGCTCTGTTTATCAGGTGGATGTCCAAACACTTCAATTGCTGCATCAGTAATTGTGTGATTGAGAGAGAGACTGTGATTGCCTCTTTGTGTGTTGGATAAAATCAGGGTCAGCTTGGTGTGTTTAAGTGGTTCTGAAATTGATGCTTCCTCAATCCAGCCTGCTGAGAGAGAAAGAGAGAGAGATGTTGTGTTCTTGTGTGTTGTGTGTGTATTAGCGTATCCTTTTGTGTTGGCTATGTGTGCAGCATATTATTTTTCTGACTAAATATAGTTTGAATAGCCTGTAATTGGGCCTCATGCTCAGTCTCACAATTCTATTAAAATATGCATCCTGTATCAGGATAATATTTGTGCCAGAAAACAATTTTTTTGCCAAAAAACTGGAAACTTTATCAAATATAGCCTACTTGACTTTACTACACCACAGATTGTATGCACTGTAGCTGCTGCTGCAGGAGTGTGAGCTCTGCACCGTGGGACAGTTGGTGAGAGTGTGCCTGCACACCCAGGGACAGGGTTAACTGTCACTCCATCCATGTGAGGTCGAACAATTTAAAAGTTAATGTATTTATAGTTAGTCTGGGCAGCCCTGAAGGTCTGTTGCATGATGTTTCTCACACCAGGCTCTGCAAACAGGCATGTACCCTCAACCCTCTGTGTAATCATGGCTGGCGGGCAGACCTAAAACATTGCTGTCTGTAGCCCTGCCAACTATGTGTAGCTACTTGGCTAGATACTCTGTGTGCAGGGGTGCAATCTCATTGGTGTGTGGGGGGGTAGAGGTGCAGTTAGGTAGTTACTTGTCAGGTTACAGTTTTTCATTCCTTTCCTGTCCAGCGAAAACCACGTATCTTCAGATGTGTTGATGTTGAATGTTTGCAATAAACTAAAAGAGAAAGTGTTACTTTATGTGTTGAGAAAATTATCCCACTTCTTAAGCTTTAACTCTTTAAAAACCCTAATAGATCAGCGAGAAAATGCATCGTCACCAAGCTGAAAACAGGTACTGATTTTCAGCCATGCTACAAACTTATGATGCTCTGCTGTATATTAAACTACCCAACAGTATATAAAGGACTTAAAATGAGCGCAGCCTTAAACATCTACAGCAGTCAAATGCAACATACACATTAAAGCTGCAGCAATATTAATCCAGACACATCAGCTATAGTAGTAAAACACTGATAGGGAACATTTTGCTGCACAGTGTCGACTTTAGTATGATTTTGAATTCAGGACTTTTACCTGTAGTGGAGAATTTGTACGAGTTGGTATAAGGAGTAGCCTACTTTGAAGTTTGCACCCCCAGTGCAATTACTTACTCTTCTGCCTCCTTCAAAAACACACCGGCAATCAGGAAACCAGGTATCTATAAACTTCTATATAAAGACTAAAAAAACATGCAAGCAAGAATGCACATGCATACAGCCGATCTTAAGGCTCTAACACAATACATGCACATGCAGCTTTTCCTTCTTTCCTCTCTTACAGCAGCCTTCCCACTGTACTTGCTGTTGATAAGTAAACAGCTCCATACAGTGTTGGAGATTAATTGCTGCAGACAGTGCCAATGAGGACATCCTTGTGGCTCACCACATGGACCATGCTAAGAGCTTAAGAGTCTAACAAGCTAGTGGCTCCTTAGCTTTTCACCAGCACTAGAGTTGAGGTTGATGTGAGTGCCATTGGAGGTGTTTTATTATAAACCAACAAATTATAGTTTTGACCCAGTGATGCTACCGCATGGAAGGTTAAGGGCAAGGTTTAAGGCTTACTACGGTATGAGCTTGTAATGTTTGCTTTTACATCCATTTGTTATTTCAGAACATTTCTTGCATGCAGCTTTCACATTTGCTGCATTACTAACTAGTTCAAGCTGGAAACAGACCTTCGCTGAACTGATGAAACCCTCAGGTAGAGGCTGACAAACACAACATTGAGATGGACATGAACACACAAAGAGAGCAACGTGCTGACACAATCACATAAATCTAAATGCTAATGAAGGGGAAGAATGAGGAGGTGAAAATGGAGGACAGCATATGGAACATTTGACTATAAAACGATTTCTGTGCCTGACTGAACAATCTCCAGGCTCCATACGCACATGCAATCACACACAGTACACCGCTAAAGTACACTCCCACATTTGTCTGTCTTTCTTAATGATACAACAGTATAGATAGATATTTTTGTGCCTTTAGTACATGTGTGGGCATTCCTGTGAGCAATGAGCATACAAAAGTGCAGGCACGTGTATTTCTCTTGCTGGTTAGGATGGAGATGTAATGGTTCACTGAACAATACCTCCTCCATCACCATCCTCCCTCTTCTGCCATCCACCCATCCATCCATCCATCCATCCATCCATCCATCCATTCATCACTCTTTTCATCCCTCCCCCTGCAAAAGCTGCATTTATGTAAGAGATACTGTAGAGCCCAAACACTAGAAGCCAAATGGAGTGAAGTGGATCTACATTATAGCCTCAGCTATGAGAGGACTTCAAATGGCAACACTGCTCACTCGGAATTAATGGAGTTAGTTGCAAAGACAAGAGGGATGATTGATGTTCAATGGAAAGCCTGCAGTGGGCTCACAGCTCCTTACTTCATCAGGCGTCAGAGCAAAGTTACTGGTTCCTGGGATAAATTATTGTTTCTCTATCAATCCCTAAGGGGAAAATGTACATTGCCTGTCGTCGCTTCATACATAACAGTTGGTCACAATCCTTTGAATTGGGTTTACAGTGAGTGTGAGCTTTCAACATGAAAATCTATCATAGAGCTGGACAAAAATGAACAAACAGTTATTTTCCACAGATACTTTTGCAAGTTTAATACGTACAATAAATCCTACTGACTTTGGTACCTGCAAAACAAATATTTTCCCCATCATCCTCACCATGGTAACACAAACTGAGATGCAACGTAGTAAAGATAATACCTGTTAAACATTCAACATGTCAACATTGTCACTGTAAGCATGTAGGCTCTTTTCATGCCCTGTATGTATACCTACAAAAAGTATATAACCGTATATAACCCATGAAATCATCCACCAGTAATTTGTATATAACCCATGTACTCACAAAGGTTGTGATCATGTGACCAGTGAGCTGACAAGAACAAAGAAGTAAGGCAGTATGAAGAGCAAAAGTCTATGTAACAAGGCTGGCTGGGATGATGGGTGGGTCAAACAAATACAGGACTTTCCCCAGGAGACTGCAGATTTTCCCGTGTGAAACCATTATTTTGAGGTACGTCATCAACATGTTTCTTTTCTAAACCTAATCTATCTAACTGTACGTTAAGAACATAACTTCATGTCATGATACCCAACTGTGCTGCTCTTCCTAAACCTAACCTACGTAACTTTTTTCATGACCATAACTACGTAACTTTACTTGCCTACACCTAGCTGATGTAACTGTACATTAAGTACGTAGCACGACGATACCCAACCATGTTTCTCTAACCTAACCTATGTAACTTAACTTTCCAAAAACTAACCTATATAACTTTAAGTGCGTAACATGATGATGCTCAACTATGTTTCTCTTTCTAAACTTACCCTATGTAACTTTATTTTCCTAAACCTAACCGACTTAACTTTACTTGCCTAAACCTAGCCTATGTAACTTTATGTACACAATGTGACAACGTCATTTTTGTGGCCCTAATGCAATAAATATTATACGAGCTGCAGTATGAGGATACACTGAAGCTTATTAGCATGCTCACAAGTATAGTGTCAAATAGCAACTTGAATATGTCATCATATTTCAGTCACTCTGCATATCTGGAGCTATTGACCTGAAACCACTGGCATTTTAATTATTTTAATTACTTTTTGGAACAAGTTTAATAAATGAATGTGGAAATAAACGCATACACATGGCCATACACAGTATTGTGTATATCTTAATTAGTGCTAGGCTACATATTCACCTTTGACACATAGATTGAAATCCATAGAATAACTAAATGTAATCACCAGATCATTAATTGAATAAATCCAGCTGTGATAAGTGGGATGTGATTTGAGAACCAACAGCAGGTTGAGGCAGTAATTAAGTAATGAATAGGTGTGATAAGTGCCATTAACTTGGAGTATTCACCACAGGGTTCCCAAAGGGTTTAGCTCATTAAAATGTGATTTGACCTTATCAATAGTAGTAGTTATATGAGATCATATCACATTGTGTTGGAACCATTTATCTAGATATCCCAGGAGCAATGATTAATAGGAGGCAAGCTAGGTGGCTTCCATCGCATTATCATCCTTCTTTTTGCTTAATATCACTTGATAATCTAAATCAGTCCTGAGCCACAGAAGCACTGAAGCATTTATTCATAACGCATTAGGTGCAAATGTCACAGTACGTAACTCTGCGAGATCCAGGAGAAGAATGCATACATATAGGGACACAACCAAATCGTATGCAAATAATATACATTGCTCTGGCACATTTCTCATTGCATGAAGTGCAGTGGGGGTAGATGTGGGCTGGGGTTGACAATGCAATGTGGTTTCAAGTAATATCTACGTTTGAAAGGAATGAGTTAATATGATGATGGAAGTACCGTTCCATTATTATCACTGACATGAGTTTCTTTCAAAAAAAAGAAAAAGTCTTAAAAAAAAACAACAACTTTGTCTTCTGTGGAATAACGGACAAATTTGCATTACATCACCCATCCTGAAGTCCAACAGGATCTTAGCTCCTTGATTCTCAACCACCTTAGGAGGTATCTTCCATTCTGATCTTGGGACTTCCATAACAGAGGATCAGAACTGTTTGTGTACCCTTTTTTCAGTTGAGTCTCGTTGAAAAATCAGTCCCTGGTCAGATTTTATTTGGATATGCTACTGATAGACAGCCTCTCTGGGTAAACACGCAGAGAAGAACATGGTCAGCCAATAAAAACCCATGTTGCGCAGCCAAACTTTTTCAAACTCAAAAAACTTTTCATTGAATTCTGGAAGACATTCCAAATATTTCAGGCAGAATTTTGAGAGAATGTGGATAAAATGATGCACAACACACCTAGAATATTGGGTTTGTATTGTATTGCATTGTCTAGCACTAACAGGACATCCGTATCAGGGCTTTTGTGTTTAGTGATAATCATAATATAACACTGTTTGGTTGTTGTTTGCAGAGAACTCTCTCTCTGCTTATGACTTGTCATGACATCCTCTTTAATTATTCGTTCCCCTTTTTCTCAGCACATCAGAAGCTTTCTTCCATATACTATTTTTTATACAAAGACTAATAATCTCATCTGGTGTTAAGGAAAAGATCTTTTATTTTATCTTGTGTGGATTTTTCTTGCTGCAAAGCTAATTGCCTGCTCTGGGACGGAGAAGCATGAGCCATTTTTCCTTTTAGACAACCATGGGAGCGTGTGGGGATAATTTGCAATCATCTCTTTTGTTTTATACTCCCTTAACCGATAAATCAAAAATTCATTATGCAAATTGATTTAAGTACAGTGTGTTATTGTCCTCATCTTTCATAGCAGACAGAATGAAGGCTCTAGATTAAAGACTGCCTTTCCGGAAACAATTAGTACAAAGGTTGGTGGTCATGAAAGAGAGGCAAAATGTAGTCTTTTTTCATAGACATTGCTATGAAGCTGGCCCTTTAATGATGTAACTATGCATGTGTAGGCTAAACACAGGCTGTATGTGTCAGTGAGTGATATATTTTCCTCTCTGATTGATCAAACCTTTTAAGTTGATTTGCCTATGCAGGAAAAGGGTCCACAGTCATGACGCTGCAGTCGATTTCGATTGTCGAGATCTGCATTTAAAGCAATAACTCAGCCTTGCCATGACTGGAGAAAACTTCCATTAACTCATGTGGCAGATGTATGAGAGTGTTACAGTGTAAATGTGTGTAGGGGAAACTAGTCTCCATGCAAGAGAACACAAGGCTGTATCAGTCAGTATACATTCTCCATTTACACACAAAAGACACACACACACACACACACACACACACACACACACACACACACACACACACACACACACACACACACACACACACACACACACACAGCTTAATCCTTCAGGACAACCTGTTCTGGTGAATTTGCAGCTCTATTTATTTCAGTGCAGCTGGCCGAGGGCCAGGCTTCTAGGGCCACAAAGGCCTGCATGTGGCCATGCGAACCTCAGGGATGGGAGAAGCTGGCTGGGCCACAGAAAGAGACAACAGCAGGTCCATGTGTCCGTGCCAGCTCCCGACTTAGATCAAAGACAAGCACAGACATGCATATCAACCCATACAGATGTACATAAAAAACAACAAATGAACCTATACACTCATGCAAACACTGTTTGGGCTTGTTGAAAAGGGAAAAAAAGTCCTGTGTGTATGTTCACTGGTACAGCCAATTACATGTAAATTTTGAAAAAAAAAAAAAGTCAAGCTCAGAGTTTAATTTGAAGGCGCCGAAATATTCAACCTGATCTCACAGAAATGTGTGCAATGATTATGACATTAATACGGCAGTATGAGGTGGTAAAATGTACTGTGTTAAAGTTATGTGTTGGCATCTTGGTTAGGTTTATCCTGGGAGTGTCACAATATACCAATAATACAGTAATGCTAAAAATATTTCAATCATGTTAAAAATATACATTTGATGATATGATATTATGGTGCAAATAATCCTGCGCCTCTTAAATTATTTTTGTTTCTTCCCGTTCTTGCTTTGTCTCTCTCGCCCATCTTTTGTTCATTTTGCACAGTTATGGTTCATAAAAACTATATTACTACTGACGTCAGAGTGCATGGTATCAGTGTCATTTCTATTGCCTACTGTGTGTGAGCGGCGAGTTGCCTATGTCCCATGAGCTCTCTGAGCTCTTTCAGTCCAATAAATACATGATTAAGCATCTGTTAAATGCCACAGTCATATAAACACAAGCTAAACAGTCGTCACTAATGTATCTTTCAGTCTTTCTACCTGAATCGGCTACTCGGCCTGCCAGCAGTTACTGCTCACAGCTGTGGATGTGTGCTTTGTGCTAACTTTAGCTGCTGACCGAAAGGCCACAGCCACACAGTTCAGTTCAACGTACTGTGTTGTTCTGTTTGTACCAAACTGAAAACCTTGTACCGAACGGTTCAATACAAATACATGTATTGTTAGACCCCTATTATAGTGTGATGTTGTCCAGGGAACTTTTGTGTCCACACAGCTAAGAATCCTATTTGACCTTCCACTCTATTACACACATCATGTGCCATCACCACGCAATGCAAAGGTCGGGGTCATTTCACGTTTCTTTTCCAGCTTATATATTGAATATTTTTGACTGCAACATCTCCCACTTCATGAAAAAATCTCCAGAAATGTGGCTGCAAAGTCACAGTCACATCTTAATAAAATCTACTGTTCTATGTTTATACCTGGTTTTACTTGTTAACAAACCACAACACATACGCAACAAAGCAAGAGAATCTAATTTAGGTAATCTATCTGCTACGTCTCAAAAGCTTCATCTCCATCTTGGAATAATGGGTGAGCACTCCAAAGTTGGAATAAGGAGAGGTTTTCCTGTTTAACATGAGTTCCCCCACTCCACAGCGTACCACAGTCGATGACAGCATATCAGATGTCAGTCAACTGATGCCTAGAAAAATAGGTACTATAGCGTCAGAATTGTTATATTTTATTTTCAAAGACAAAAATGAGGAGAATTCAGATTTCACTTTTCCTGTTTTTATGTTGCCTCATATTGACTTCACACTATCAGTGAGTGAACAGACCGAATGAAACTGACTGTCCTGGCCGCTCAGCTGCTGACAGACAAGCAGGTTGACAGCAGAGTTGTGTCAGTGCAAAGAGATACAGTATTGATTTCGCTGTGAGATCTTATTACACATGTCCTGTTTATCCCTGCTAATATGTTTGTTTGCTTGGCAGTATTTTAGTCGTACCACTGTGACCCAGGGAAACATGTATCAAATGTGTGTATGAGCGAGGAAGACGTCAGACAAGGCTCTTGATGTGTGAATGAATGATTTTTTTTTTCACACAGAGCATTTCTGACATGATCCAAACGATAATTACAGAATCTATCACTGCAGCATCATCTCATTAGTGTTAATTTGATGCTTGTTCATGTCTTGGACTTAAGAAGTGACTTCACTTCTTAATTGGCTCTCTTTGAGGTTTTGATGAAGAAAACATTTCACCAGTTAGAAGCCTTAATAAGACAACTTTATCTTGTAATACTGCAATCAATAACAACACAAAATTTCTTTCATCTCTACTGGTTGGAGCCGTGGGAGCCTTGGAGTAGGACTCTGCGCACAGCATGCAGCAGCTCTCATGGTTATGGATCGAGTGTGAGCGCAGAGAAAGAGCATGGAGAAGCTTAAAGTAAAGGCATCAGCAAGTGAGTGAGTGAGTGAGTGAGTGACTTAGTGACTAAGTGACTTAGTATGATGTATTTAATAAGTGAGTCAGTGAGTGCGACATGCAATCAGTGAGCAGGAGAGTTAGTGGTACAGTTACAGAGTGAGTGAGTGAGTGATGTAAGTAGTGAGTTATTCAGTTAATGAATGACTGAGTGGGTAGGTGATGTAATTATTCAAATAACAGGAACAAGGAGCAAAAAACGTTGATGTTTATGTAAAACATCTGTGCAGGAAGTGGTGACTTTAATTGACAGCAGCTTAACGCTGATTGGAAAAAACAACGTAGAACCATTGCAAACTGTTGTACTGATGGAATTGGTGTTGAGGAAATTTACTGAGATAACAGGTCAAAATGGAGGACGATTTAAATGTTGCAGTGCCAGCAAAGAACATCAACAGCAAATTAAAATGGCATCATTAAAGATGAATATGAATTAAATTAAATTGAGAATATACTGTATTAAGCAATGCAATTAGAAAGAGAGAGTGCGGGTAATGAATTAAGTGGGTTAGGAAAGTGCATGAGGCCTTTAACATATCAGTGTGATGAAGAAATGCCACAAAAAAGCGAAATAATAATAATATGGTCCGAAATCTCAGAAAAATCAGACTCACTGTGAACCGTTTTTTCTTTGTTGCTTTTTTGGCTGCTAATAGTGCTCTGTGTGAAAGTACTAATGACAAAAACATTTTTAAAAATTACACTCACCAGCCACTTTATTAGGTACACCTTGCTGGTATTGGTTTGGACCCCTTTTGCCTTCAGAGCTGCCTTAATTCTTGGTGACATAGATTCAACAAGGTGCTGCAAACATTCCTCAGAGATTTTGGTCCATATTGATATGACAGCATCACACAGTTGCTGCAGATTTGTCGGCTGCGCATTCGTAACGTGAATCTCCCGTTCCATCACATCCCAAAGGTGCTCTGTTGGATTGAGATGTGGTGACTGTGGAGGCCACTGGAGTACAGTGAACTCATTGTCATGTTCAAGAAACCAGTTTGAGATGATTTGAGCTTTGTGACATGGTGCGTTATCCTGCTGGAAGTAGCCATCAGAAGATGGGTACACTGTGGTCATAAAGGGATGGACACGGTCAGCAACAATACTCAGGCAGGCTGTGGTGTTTAAACCATGCTCAGTTGGTACTAAGGGGCCCAAAGTGTGCCAAGAAAATCTCCCTCACACCAACACACCACCAGCAGCAGCCTGAACCGTTGATACAAGGCAGGATGGATCCATGCTTTCATGCTGTTTATGCCAAATTCTGACCCTACCATCTGAATGTTGCAGCAGAAATCGAGGAGCCTCAGTTTCCTGTTGTTAGCTGACAGCAGTGGCACCTGGTGGGGTCTTCTGCTGCTGTAGCCCATCTGCTTCAAGATTCAACATGTTGCTGGTTCAAAGATGGTCTTCTGCAGACCATGGTTGTAACGAGTGGTTATTTGATTCACTGTTGCCTTTCTATCATCTTGAACCAGTCTGGCCATTCTCCTCTGACCTCTGTTATTCTCCCAGAGAGCAGCCACTCACTGGATATTTTCTCCTTCTGGGACCATCCTGTGTAAACCCTAGAGATGGTTGTGTGTGAAAATCCCAGTAGATCAGCAATTTTTTAAAATACTCAGATCAGCACGTCTGGCAACAACAACCATGCCACATTCAGAGTCACTTAAATCACCTTTCTTCCCCATTCTGATGCTCGGTTTGAACTTCAGCAGGTCGTCTTGACCATGTCTCCATGCCTAAATGCATTACGTTGCTAAAAGGTGATTGCTTGATTAACTATTGGCATTAACGAGCAGTTGAACAGGTGTACCTAATAAAGTGGCTGGTGAGTGTATATTGACATGCGACTTAATTATTTGAAAAGAAACAGTGCCCCCGATGGCTTTTAGTAAATAAGTGACTAAACAAGCAAGCAACTCAAAGGAGGCAACAAAAAGAATAGGGAAGGAAGTGAGTGGGTGAGCGAGTGAGCAAAGCAGAGGGTGAATCACAAACAAACAACAAGCTATGAAAGTTGCATTCTAATGTCGCCTATACAGCATCAGCCTGCCGCAGGTCAGCACCTACTGAGCTCACAGTGGACTCATCAAGCTGTGTTACCCAGCTGTCAACACAGCCTCCTTTGTTGAGGCAGCATCTCAAGCTTTGTGTTGGAAATGGTAAATAAAAAAGGACGAGATATCAACACACAGTGGCATTGATAGTGTTAAATATTTATCATGTCCTCTGCGGGTATAAAATATAATAAAAGTGTGTACAAAGTGTGTGTGCCTGTGTGTGTGTGTGTTCCATCTAGTGAAATACACCCCTATTCCTGTCTTGTCAAAGGCAATCTACCCCATCCATGTTTCAGCTGAATCTAAAAAAAGGAGCGCAAGAGGGAGAGAACGAATGAAAGAGAGGAATATAAAATGCGAAAAAGTGAGACTGACAGATATAAAGAGAAAATTGATAGATAGGATATGGAGAATGAGATTGAGAGGGTCAGAGAGAATGAAAGCAAGTCCAATAAAATGACTGAAAGAGATAGAGACTGAGAGAGATAGGCTACTTTTGAAGTTTTTCAGGCGGAGAGCAGAAGTAGCTCTAGTTGACTGCACAGCACAGAGAATAATAATACAGCACTAAAGTAGCTGCCGCATCAGTGCAGAGTTACATAAGACTCTGTCACAGATCTTTTGACTCTTCCATTCAGGCCACAGCCTCGGGAAAAGCACATTCATATTCCGGCTGCCACTGAACAGTGAAACTCTCCGAAAAGTATTTCATTTAAATCATTTAAAGTTTAAATGTGGTGTCACATTGTCATCTATAAGTAATATGGCTGTGGGGAAATAGGCAATAAAAGGAAAATGAATGAAGGAACTCAGCTCTGACTTGAATATTTCTGACTATCCCTACAGCATACAGTAAAACTAGTAATGAGCACAGGCGGTAATGTGTAGTTTATTTCCTGTTCTCGTCAGGTTTGTTTGAAGCTGCTTGAACCTTGCTTTACAGTCAGATATGCTGTTGCAATTTCGATCTAATGAAGTTACGGTTGCATTTCCACCGCAGACATTACTCTTAAATGAAGGTAAGGTTGTTGCCAGATGGTTATTACTGCGTGGTTGCTCCATCCAGCTTTCACTGTATGTCCTCGTCACCGGCAATGCAGAGGAATGTCTGCACCTGGCTGATCATCCACGGAACAGGGATACACGCCGACAATTCAGAAGAAAAAACAACAGGCTGGAATGTAAAAATAGGGGGTTTGTAAACTGAGTCCTTGTCGAGCAAGACTCGACACTCGATGATTTTCTTGACTAATCAACGGACTGCAGTGCTTGTAGGTAGAGGTGCAGAATGCTGCATGTGTGTTCTCCATCGATCAGTGTTCTTCGGCAAACAGCCCCGCCCATCAAGCACTCTGGGTAATCTGAAAAGTCCTAACCCCCCTACTAGGTACTTTTTCCAGGGGCTATTGCAAGTAACAGGCACTTATTGACACACTGTCTCTGAACATCCAAAACTGTCGCAGGAAGGTACTTATTGTATTGTACTTCGACATGAAGGGCAAGTATCTGATGAGTCTGGGTAAGAACGTGTTGGCTTTACGCTCTCTGACCGGCACCAGCTAGTTGCTTCCTTTCTCTACTGCCATTTGATGCCAGACAGGTCTGCTGTGGGTGTCTCAGTGCTTTCTTGTAGCTGCCTACTGTGGTTAGAAATAAAGTTGATTAAAGTAGAGTTTGTGGACGGGAAGGAAAACCAATACCATTAGATTAAAAAGTAAAAAGGCCTCTAGCTGAGGAGAAGCTGCAGGGTTTATGGTTATCTGTGGAATTGGTTACTACCAGTGACACCTTTAAAAAAAAAAAAAAAAAAGTATGGATCAGTGCAGCTTTAACTTTGTTCTATCCTTACTTTACACCCAAATCAGCAAAAAAAAGCACCAGTAGAATGCATCCAAAGTAATATAGGTCTTACAGATGATTTTTCTTTCTCCTTGCTCAGTGTGAAATTGTCAGTAGTTTCAGAAAACCCTCTGTGCACTGACGATATACGCCGAGCCAACAGCACCCAAACAGAGGAAAATATTCTGCATATTTACTCCTTTTTTTTTCGCGAGAGGATGTCAGGAGACTCTTCTGACTTGTAAATGAGCTACCTGCATCCAGCGTGCTCAGTGAAGCTGGAACTTAAAGTGGCGGCAGCTTTGCAGTCAGCGAGTGCACAGGAGGTCTGTTGTGCTGCTGGCCCTCCCACACACACAGCTAAATGCTAAAGCATTAGCATAATGAAAAAAAAAACCCTTGGCATATAGCAGCTGCACATGACACACAGAGTCATTTCAAATTCCATTTCTGCAGAGACGAAAGAGCAGTATGTACTGAGGCGAGTATTATGTTAAACATGCTTTGTATTGTGCTAAACAAAATACCAGTTGTGGTAATGGTGTGCACAGCTTAAAAGGGGATCTGCTCGGTCGTGAGGTGAACACTCGAGGCAGGAAATTACCTGGAAGAGTCAGTAAAGCCCAGGTCTGTTCTGTTGTCTACTGTGATAGGAATACCTCAGTGAATGCTGAACCAGAGTAAAGCTGTGGCTCTGCTAAACCTGTGCCTTGTGGTTGCCATAATGGTATCAAAGTCAGTGCTAAAATAATCTTGCCACTCCTAGAACAACACTGGCCATCTTCCATTATAGCCTAAAAACTCGTCCAAGTAAATGTTGGCACTGTACATTTCTGGAGTGCAAATCACAGATATGCTATATTTGTACATGTTATATGTAGCGAATATGTAGAAACTTTATGGTATTTACATTTCAGTTTTCAATTTTATATTGTGACCAACTTTAAGACTCACTAATTAACATGCTATATCTTGTTTCCATAATCTCTGTTAAAATGTAAAAATAACAAGAGTTATGTGGGACAAGTTTTTGGCAAACTTTGACTTCATGAAGTCTTGTTGTCACAGTGGAGTTTCCATGGATTTGGTATCAGCATGCCTGGAAAAGGACCTTTACTAAAATTGTTATGGTTTTCAGCTCAGAAGAGGATCCAAATGCAGATTCAACAGGCAGGTATGCAGCTGTTCAAGGACTTCCAATAAGGCAGGCAACTCAAAATCCAACAGGGACAAAATCCAATCCAAAAAAAACAACAACCAGGAAAAGAGATGAAGACCAGAGATGGATGTAGGATGAAAGCAAGATGACGAACACAGAAGGGAAACAGAAGGGAGACAGAGGGGACACAGATGGACTGAACAAAGGACAAAGGGAAAAACACAGGTGTATATATACATAGAAGACTAATCACAAGGACGAGACAGCTGGAGAAAGAAGACATGGGCAAAAGGAGTGAAACAGGGACTGGCTGACAACTAGGGTGGAGCAGACAACACAAAACAGGTGTGACGGGAAGACTCGGGGAACAGGCAAGACTTAACGAGACAGCTGTGGCAGGAAACATCACCACCAGACCAAATCACAAACGCTATTAAGTCTGAAATTTTAGAATTTTCAAGGCCTGTTATCAAAACTTTAAGCCAAAATGTTTCTATATTCAACTACTGTAGATAGACCCACAACCAATATAATACGAGTATTATTGGGTTTGCCATCAGAATCTGAAAATAGTACTTTAACATAAAGTTTCACATCAGCTGCGCTGAAGTGGGCATGTGCCAAATATGATCCTATCACGTATTTTGTGTAAAGTGCGAAGGTTCCGCAAACTGTCAGTCACCATGTCAAACACGGCCCATTAACCACATAAACAGTTGGGATTGACCCAACGTGGGCCAGGTCGGCTGGAAATCTGTCTAATCTGGAGTGGGACCCATCACATCTACCGCAGTAAACAAAACACAAGTTTGTAAATTAATCTGTTTCTCTAGATAAATAGCTGCTCATCATGAAACAGCTAACAGTTAGTGGCAGCAAATCAGTTTGACGTGACAATATTTGACTGGTATCTACACCATCAATAAACGTCAGATTTTGATGTCAGTCCCTCAGAATCTGAGAGCTTCTTTCCACATCTGCTTTCTACAAGCCTGATGACATTTACAGAGATACCAGTTTCTGCACTGACAGAAGTTGAAATAGATATGAATGCAATGTATTCTTCAGGAAGGGCCATGACTTGTTTTCTCATCAAGATAAGCTCATGTTCTGTTGCTGTGACTATGCTCCTGCTATGGCTCCCTCCGCCTACACTGACAACCAACAGCTAAAATGCCAAGCAAGTCCTGAAATGACTTAAGCATCATAAATGGATGAAACAGTGCAGTTAAGAGCATCATTCTGTCCCTAAATACATAGCTGTAAACGTGAAGAACCTTCTTTAAAAGGCATGGAGCACACAGAAATGTGTCGTCAAGGCCCGTGACGTCTCCGGTAGCAAGTTAGCCGGAAAAGGCCTGTCAAGTTCTATCCCACAAAAGCACATCGTTTGTTTCATCCCGAGAGTTTTTGTGTAGGCAGCCGTCACGTCCCTCCGCTTTGCAGAGACTAGAGTGACAAAGCTTTCCTCTGTGGCATTTCGCTTTGACGTTCAGCACCAAACAAGCTGCTGAGTGGAAGAACATGCCGTTTTTTTTTCTCTTCCTTCATTGAGTGTGTATGTGCCCTTCTGCTCCTGTGCTGAAAATAAACCATCACACGGTGAGGCAGGCTCATGATTTTAATATGAGCAGTGAGACAGAGAAAAAAAAGATGCAACACTCACAAACACATTTTTATTCTATTCTAATGTGTTTTTTTGTTATTGTCATGCTACTGGAGTAAACCTTATGCAGTATATACACACCCTCTTGTAAAGAGGAGATCGTAGAGGGAGTGTGTGTGTTTGCGCTGCATGTTTGTTGTTGTGTGATGTAATGGAGGGAGGTCATGGATGGGAGCACCGCTGGAGCAATGGAGTTCAGGCAATCAGACTGTAACTCTGGGAAACTCTGCTGTTCTGCACCTCGGTCACTTGAGTTCTTCATCCTTTGCTGCACACACACACACACACACACACACACACACAATGAAAATAAATGCCGCACTGGCCTGCAGCCTGCGGGGGTCAATTCTTATTGGAAAGAGTGAATGAGAAGGTCGGCGAGCTTTTGATAGGCTGTATTGTTGCATTATACTGTTGATCTATTAGCTCCATTATAGAACACAGCACAGCATTTGGCCTCATGTAAGGGAATACTCTAACATTTGCACTTCTAAAGCTGCCCATGAGAGAGACTTAAAGGGGAGCTACCATTCACTTTGACCATGCATACACAGTTATTCATATGGCTTCTGGCAGCCCAATTAGTATTTATGACCAATTATGACTCGATCAGAGTGGCAGTTTTCTTGACAAAGATGCTAAATGCTGTATAACTGAAATGAATAAAACAACTCTATCAGCAAAAAGCTATGAGGGAGGACTTGGACTGCTGACTCCTCAAATGTACATTTTACCTACAGTTAAAAGAATAAAAGCACAAGCTCTTTGGAATCTCTGTGCTGAAAGGAGACAGAGAGACATAGTTCACCTTTTCTGGACAAAGTGTGATGTTGTAATATCACTTTCCATACAAGGATTATGAGTTAAATCCCATGTATTTGCAAATTGGCTCTTACTTTCAATACTTAAAGGGATAGTGCACCCAAAAATGTAAATTCAGCCATTATCTACTCACCCTTATGCCGAGGGAGGCTCAGGTGAAGTCCTCACAACACTTGCGGAGATCTCAGCCCCAGATTAAAACGTCCAAAAACACATAATTCAAACCAGTGATCCAAGTGTCCTGAAGCCCCGACATATCATTTGAACTCTGTTTTTAGCCTCACTGTAACCTGTAGCTATAACTGCCTCTGTTTACACTGAGCTTTGAAGCCAACATATGTGTTATAACGGGGAAATCAAGGTGCATATGCAAAGTTACAACAATAAGTTTTGGTTTTCTCTGCATTCAAAGAAGTCTTTCAAAAACACAAATTAAATGCAGAAGTGCAAGAAACAGATCAGCATATTCTCATACAGTAGCACAATAGCGCCCCACAGATGATGTTACATGACATAAAGTTACATACCCAACGTAAAGTTACAGAGGTTAGGTTCAGGCAAGTAAATTTATTGCAGTTATATTTAAGAAAGAAGGAGGAAACATGGTGACAACACACCTTTAAATGACTCAAAGTTCACATGGTTGCAAACAGTCTCCTATTAAAAATGTCCTGGGGGAAAGTCCTGTGCTTTGTGACCCATCCACCACCCCGACCTGCCTCATCACAGGATTGCTTTCTTCTTTACTCTGGTCAGTGCATTGGTCATGTGATCACTGCCTTTGAAATTTTTCCATTAAATTTTTGTATACCCAGGACTCGACGTCACTTGCTTGAATCTGACCACAGTAACTTGGGACTTGCTTGAGCCTTGAAGGTTAAGACTTCAGACTCACTCGTGACTTGCACATGTGTAACTTACTCCCATCTCTGAGCTCCAGTTTCTCTTTGTCTGGCTGCAATTACAACCAGTCACATTTCCTCGTCAAATTAGACTTGTGTGTGATTAGATCTGGCAATGTGGTGGTGTGGCGCTGAACACACTAGCTGTCAGGATCAATCAGAGTGATGCCTCACCTTCTCGGCTGTGTTTTCCCAACACAAAGTTTGTGTTAAATCTGTGTGTGGTGTGTGTGTGACACAAAGAGAGGAAGATAGGCAGAGGTATTTATTTTGTGAATTGTTCAGGACTCTACATGCTTGTTCCCCAAAGCCAGCATGTCTTGCTGTCAGTTATATGAACTGTTGAACTGATTTTATAAAATATGAAACTTTGTCTTTTGATGTAGATGTGGAGATAAGTGCAGACAAAGTTGCAATTGAAGACATGTTAACAGGGAACTGGGCTGGAAATATCTTATTGTACAACCAACAAGCCCAAAGAGGTAATCGATACAAGATTTAATTTTTGTGTTTGAACTTGAGAAAGTAGCTCAGAGTGGTATAAGATGTTGGAATTAATTAAATGAAAAGGATCAATTGTACATATTAACCAAAGTAGCTCTTTAATCCAAGCAAAGCTTTTGTACAAGTGAGATGTGTGAAAAGATATTCAGCCAAACTCCATAAATTCCACTAATGAAAACTGGTCTGACATATTGGAGCATGATAATGTTAACGCACCATGAAATCCTTTTAAAGGGAGGTTTGGCTCTGTTCTCGATGGGATGCCCTATTAAAATGTGAGAATCAACAGCCGACTGCTTCATGGATCAATAGTGACATTTTTAGAACTGATAATGGATCTTTTTGTCTTTTCTTTTTTTAACCAAGCATAAAAGTGATAAAGAACACTTTACTTTTTGGCTTGGGTGAGTTTGGAAAGCTGAGAAATCAAGTGAAAAATAAAGTACTACGTTTTACTTTATTTTATAATACTATAAAAGAAAGTCTAATCTAATCTACCCTATGCAATTGTAACACTGAAGTGCGGCTTCCAACAATAATTGCATTTTTCTGTGGCCAGGAGGTGTGTTCATGTGTTTCAGGCAACAAATTCTTTGTAAGACAGGTCAACATGTCGCAGGAGTCTGTTAACTGACTGACTGTGGAATATTCACTGCTAAAAGTTAAATTACCCCCAACTTTTAGTTTGGCCGCACCACGATGCAGAATCAAATGGCTGCAGTTTGCTGAGTTAAGAACTGCGACCACTTGGTGTGTGGTTCATGTTGTGTTTTTGGTACTGAAATTTCTTTTATCAGGAAAGTAAATGTGTTGTCTTTCACTGAGCCCGTAGTACAAAAAGTGTCAGCAACAGCATGTTTTTTTCTGATTTTTTTTTTCTTTGTTCTCTTTAAGCTATGAAATATCCCTGATCAGTACACAATGCGTGCATTTTATTTATTTTTGCTATAAACTTTGAACTGGTTCAATTCAGTGTAGAATGGGGTTGGGCCATTTAACATGCAGGAAATCAAAACCCCAGAGAATGATCCTGGGGCCCTTCCTCTTTTTGAAACACTGTAGCAGCAAAGCTCTAAGATGGTAATGTTGGTTGATTGTTCAGCCAGACACCACTTTGGTCCAGGCTGAAATATCTCCACCATTATGTGAGGAACTGTAATGAAGTCGTACAACAGCGTTCTCAGCAGGTGCTGAATATACTAATGACTTTGGTGATCCTACAGAAATGCTCATTTTTTACAGAGTCCTATGTAGTTTTTAGCTGTTGGAGGGCAGTGGAGCCACTCGGAGACATGGAAAAATAGACCAGCTGCACGCCAAAATAGAGTTGAGCAGCAGCATTTGTGTTCAGTCTAGCTTCAGTTGATTATAATGATTGCAGTCTATTGTGGGCATGCCATGGCTGACGTGTCACCCTGCGCCTGTGTCCCATGTACTTTGGCCATTAGAGCCAAATTTTACCCCTGGCACAAAGTGGCATGCAACGCAACTGTCATTGCTAGTTTCAGAATGATGCAGTTGTCATTTTCACAGCCAACACCCACGTTGTGGAGGTAGCAAATGCATTTGCACCCATCTGTGTGCCCATGGGCATGTAGGTCCTAAAATGAGGTGTGGTCAGGTGCATTGTTGGCATTGCTATTTTTAGGCAGCAACAGAAAGCAATGTGCAATTGACCAGCAAAAGTCTGATGTAAAGTAAGAATGGCATGGTATTTTCCTGCTATTTAAAGGGCACATTATTCAGATGGTAAGATGAGCCTATATGGACGGGTTTACTACACAAAATATCAATTACATTCTCTAAAAAGTGAACACAGCAGAAAGCAGAGCAGAGAGACGTTGTGTATGAGAAACAGCGCAACTGAATTATTTAAGAAACTAAAAGTTTATTCCTGTTTTCTCTGTAAAATGTATTACTGCAGTTTTTAGTTTTTCTGCTTAAATGTCCCACAGTATAAGCTGTAGTGATATTACTGCTCTTACTGCATTACTCCTAGCAGAAAACCATTCGCCTCTCCAAATTGACAAAGCTGCCATGTAAACAGGCAGCACACCAGGTACAGACACACCTGGCTTTTTAAAGGAATGAGAGATGACACTGCGATTGGCTGAATTTGTGTTACATTAAAAACAAATGTTAGACTAATTAAATTAAGGGACTGAATACAACCCCTTCAAACTATGCATCTGCCTTTGTGCCCAGATAATGTGCTGATGGAGTTCAACACGCCCTAAATGCAAGTGTACCATCCACTTAAGACCATGCACTGTGGAATTTTTTAAATAGGGCATGTGGACAAATGTCATTTCTGCAGACATCCTTAAACATCAGACTACGAGCCATAACCATCTTGCATTCCCCTGCCTTTGCTGTCCAAACACCCGAGAATAATACTTGAAGGCCACACTGTAGGACTCTTTACAGACAAGACTCATTTAAAATAGGACTCATCGATTTGACCCCTTTAATGATACACACTGTTTGTTCTGAGGTCCACCGGAGCAGACATCCAGGAGGCTGGCACCGCTGATAAAAGATCTCACCAATGGGTGGCACTTTTATAGCTGATTTAAGTTGCTAAAATAGATGAGTCAGTAAGGAATACATTCTTACTGGTGGTTTGGGGGTTTGTTTTTAGACCCATAGCTGCAGCACCCAAGGAGAAATACTGAAAGTGACATTTAACTGAAAAATCCATACAGCGATGACTCAATTCTGCTGGGCTGGAGGAGCCGCACTGTGTGTGATATGTACATTCATCTGCTGTGCTCTAGTATTATGTAACATTTTTAGATTTTTAGATTTACACGATAAATAATTTGTCATTTTTGCATTTGATGTTTCAGATAATTCTGCTGTAGCACTGTGGAGCCAAACAGTAGGCAATGTTTCCTGCTGTACCACCTGCTGTTGTGTTTATATTGTCTTTCCTCTAATCTCCCCGCTGATCGGTGTTCCTGTCAGTTTGCTCATAAGTTATTGAAAGCCCATTACCGGAGCATTATTTTAATTGTACAGTAATAGGAACAAGATATGATTTAAAAACAATACCTGCGAGGGCATTCGTTACTGTGATTACGGACACAACTGTGAGGCTGTCAGCGGCTCATAGTAAAGAGCACCATGTCTCTGTATGTCCTCGTACGTTTCAGTCATGTTTCATAACCATGTGGAAACAGCCAGGAGCAGCTGTGCGCCGCCACCACCCCCACCCCCACCCCAACCTCCAACTTTCCAACCAGTTTCCCTCCCTGTGTGTCTTTATCGCTTCATTTGCTGGAGTACTTTTTCAAAATGTCAGTCTCATTTCCAGAGTATGTGATGAAGCAAGGAAAGACATAGTGCACAGTCCATTATGATGGAAGATGCTAAAAAATACCAAGTATGTGACAAAACTTCTTCTGTTTTCCCCACTACACACACAATGCTTTAACTTTCATCTTTTAAGGTAATAATTCACAGCCAACCTATGTTCATTCCCAGTGTGTCAAATACTGACCCATTGTCATGCCCTCCGGCATCTGATAACGACGCACATGGCACCCTACAGCGGCTATATGAGATGCACAGCTGAAACACATTGTAAAAACTGGTTAATGTTGTGAAAGGGTTGCGGTTAGGTTTATACAGAGCGCAATGGCCATATGTAAATTGCGTAACATTATGTTAAAAAAGCATTGACTTTTGGTTTCCCACGGGACATAGGTACGAAAGTTACGTAACGTAACAATAATATTATTGATTTTTTGTTTCACACAGGACTGTGGTTTGGTTTTGTTTGACCCCTCCCCCTAACCTTCCTTCCACTCAGCGCTGACTTTCTAGCTCTTTATATTATGTCAGTTGCTCTAAGCAAAGTATTGCTGCGGATGGGTTTACATTAAGGTCAGCTGAAATCCCAGTGCGTCTCATAAAGACGCTAAAGGGTACCTTTGGGGTCAATATCACACACTAAGGGGCATGAAAGAGTTGAAGTATTCGACACCCTGGAGATATGCCACAGCATATAAATGTATTAACATGGGTCAAATGCAGCCTACAGAAGAAAATGCAAATGAATGCACCTTTTCATCCACTGCAGTTATGCAAATATTAAGAGTTGGGCACTTTAATATAGAAAGCAAATAATTTTCTGATTCTGTGGTACTTCTGATTATTTCTGATATTATGGCACAACAACAACATACTGAGAGCAAACTGCTGTGCCACACAGATATTTCTACTTCATCACATGCACAGTGAAAGTTAAAGGGAGGTTGCTGGGATGCTGGGTGGATGTACGTAGCCTTGAACAAGGATTTGTGTCCAGCCCTCGACCCATAGTCAGTGCTGGTTATCCTTAATCATGAAGGCAGCCTTTTCTTTATTTCAATAGTATTTTGAAAATACCTCTACAACCACTTGTTTAGCCTATTTCGGTACTATAGTGCAAGCACTGATGCATATCAATCTTTAGGACCTCTAAAGTGACACGTGGTCATCTGCGTTCAGGTCAGATATTACCTCTGTCATCCTCCACACTCACTTCTTACACCCTTATTGACTCTCATTGACTGTGAATCATAAAATTGAACCAAAAATGCCTCTGTTGCTGATTGATGTTACACAATCGTGATTCATCCTACTGTATCCTGTGTTTGTTAAAGCTTGAACGGTTGCTATTCCAAGCACAAAGATTCATAATCCTCCACAGTACAAGCAGTGATGGGCTTTTTGTTTCATGGCTGCAGCAACTACAATTAGACAACACAAAAACAAAGAAAACAGACAGTGACTAATAACTTTTTAAACATATATATCTCATGTGACTATTTCATCAGGATGGACTTACTTTAACAAAAGATGTGGCTTTATCAATATCCATGAAGCTAGTTTATTCATTAAAGTTTGACCCAGCTGCACTGAAATAGGTGGTAGAGTTACTTTGATCATTTACTTTAGTCAAAGTAGCAATATTACAGTGTAGAAATACTGTTGTAAGAGTCCTACATTCAGCTAAGTAAAAATACAGAATATAAAAGCATAAAAATACATTTAAAGTACCAGAAGTAAATGCACACATGCAAAATGGCCCAGATTCATATATATATTGTTTTATAATTGAAGCTACAAGTTTTTGCTATATTTTTGAAAATACCACTTTATCTTGACAGTAATACATGAGACAGATAATCTGAAAACAAGTCTTGCTTTTCTGATTCCTTGTAGCAATGGTATTTGCTAGAATCTACCATGTCCATAGGAAAAACAACCAGTCAGAGCCGAGAGGTCTCTAGCACACCTCACCTGTCAATCATGACAATCACTATTTGTGAACTGCAGTCAAACTGTCAAACTTGGCAGCACTGGCAAAACAGTCAAGTCAAAACCAAGTACCAGCCAGAGCAAACTTTCCCATTTTACAGCTAAACAGTACACTAAAATATGTTTGAGGTGTGACATAGGCAATGCAATCACAAAATCTTGATTCATATCAGGTTGACCCCATACAAAAATTGATTTACATACTAACAACACTGTTAGATTCCTCATCTCTGATTGGCTGTTTTTGGTGCTCTGTGCAAGAAATTCTGGCAAATGCCATTAGAAGGATGTGTTTCCCTCTGAACTGTAGTGCAATAGAATTAAGTACCATAAAATGGAAATACTCAAGTAATGTATCTCAAAACTGTACTTGGTTACTTTACACGACTGATTGTGTGGCCCCTTTTACTTTGCACAGCTACATAACAGCTGTCAAAAATATGGACTTGGCCCCGTTACACATACTTATTTACTGAAAGCCAAATAAATTCCCTTTGCAGCACATTCTGAAAGATTTTTTAGATAATTTTTAGGCCAAATGTGAATAATGTATGATACTAAGGCCATATCCACACGAAGACGGAACCGATTTTGTTTTTTAAAAGTTTTCCACAAACACGGAATTGTCTCAAGATATGTGTACATAAACATGAAGCCACTGAAAATGCTGTAGTGCATATGCAAGGCCTGTAAGTGGCGCTGCAACACTGCCACGAAGTACACCAAAAACAGAGAATAAGACAAGGAGCATGCGCATACAACTCGTGTGATGTAAATAAACACAAAGAAGAAGATGGCAGAAAATACAAATGCCAGAGGAGCCCACTTTGTATGGACTGACGACAAGGTAGAGCTGCTACTTAGGGTCACACTTGATTACAAAACTACAAAACTGCAGGAGAATGTTGACTAGCGCATGCGGGTTACAGGATGGGTGGGGTTATGGCGTCATCGTTTCAGAAAAGGTGCGTACTGTGTTGTAAATACGGAAATGCGAAAGTGTAGACATGGCCTAAATCGCATGTCAGTTTAAAAATCTGAAAGCATCTATCAGTGATCTGAGCCGAATCCAGCACTTTAGTATTTCGTGATGTAGGGCTTTTTTTAAGCCTCAGCTTAAATAATAACTTTTGCTCATGCAATAAATATACTTTAACTTACATTTAGTTGTTGTGAATGATATACTATAAAACCTATCCATATACAATGAGTGTTTCATCAGTTATTATTATTATCAGCAATGAAGCATATGACTATAAAGCCTTGTGTTAAAGGCCATGTATGACATTTTAATTCTTGAGGTTTATTCACTGACCAAAATAAAACATAAAGCAGCACTAGATCTCACAGTTTTTAATGTCACGTCTCACAGAGGTGGGTGTTGTGTTGCATATTTGAAGAGGTGCATTCTTTCTACTAAACACTGTTTGTTTATGCATTGGCCCTCTGTGTTCTCCAAGATGCCCTTGCATGTAATTGGCAGGGCGATCTGATTTTTATTACTTGTAGGGCTGTAATGGGGGTGTGGGTGGGCAGTGGCGGAGAAGTGCCTGTGAGGGCTGCAGTTGTTGGCGAGGGGATGAAAATTATCATAACAGCAGCAATTGCACCGACATCTCCAGGAGATCATTAATATTCATTGAACACAACTCATCACACACAAAACACAACGCTGACTGGAAAAAAAAAAAATTACAATCATAAATTTACATGAAGAACGTGAACACAGGTGGTGGGAGGAGATCCATACTGAGGCTACAGGCCGCTGTGTTCATATTCTAAAAGCTACAGTCACAGCTCACGAGTTGCAGCTAACTAGATGCAGCTCAGACGCAGCTCACGAGTTGCAACTCACGAGTCACTGCTCACGAGTCACAGCTCACAAGTCAAGGCAAGGGCCACGAGCAAGAGAGGACAACAGTACATGTTACACTCCAGTGCTTAGCTTTTAATGTGTGTTAATCCATCTTGGAGCCTTGTATTGTGATTTCAGTGGGAGCAGTTCAGCCCGTGGGTAAGGAAAGGTGGGAGAGAATCAATAAAACAAGACATTAGAAAAATACATCATGGCTTTGACATCATAGGGAACAGTTTGTTTTTTCCTGTCTCAAGATTATTCCTGTCGACTCCCTCAGTTGTGTCTCTCTCTCTCCTTTTGTCAGTCCTTCTGTTCACTAGAGGGTTTTCTCAATCTGTGTTCTTGTCTGAACTTGTGTTCTCGTGGACTCATGAAACATCATTAGTCACAGCCCAAGCAACGTCCCAATCTGAAGTTTATAGCCGAGTATAGTCTGGAAGTTTTCTTCATTTGGATTTAGTTTATCTTGTCCTACGACAGGCGAATCTGTTGTTTTGAAGAATAATCACCAGAGCCTGGCTGAGCTGGTGATGTCAGCAAGAAAAATGTTGTCAGTCTCTGCTATACTGTTTTATGGTACAAAGAGAGTGATTTATGGCACCACACAGAAAGAGGGTTCAGTTCAGCCATAGAAAGTGGAACAAAAGTGCTCTAACTCCCTTTTAATAGATCTTTTTACAGCCAGAATTATCAAAACGTGCACGTGCACGTGTTTGTTGACAACAGAAGAAGTGCTTTGTCTCAGATGTCTCAATGATTAATCAAACTTTAAACATTTAATTAAAACTGTTGCCAGTATTAAAATGTCTGGTTGATGCGTGTTTGGTTTCAGAAATGATATTCCAACAGCAAACTCAAGTTCTAAAAAAGTCTGACAAAAAACATAAATGTGTAGGCTTTTGAGTGTCACAACCCCATGCCACATTGAGTTAAACTTAAGTCCAAAAGACAAAATTTCATTAAGCATATTCAGTAACAGAAAACACAAAATACAAAACGAACAAAATAACTATGCAAGAAAAGGTAGGCCCCCAAGATTGTTCCCTGGGGTGCTCCACGGGTTTTCATTAGTCTCAAGTGGAAGGTTTTTGAGTCCATACATGTCTATGGCACAATCCAATGTCACACTGACCTAAACTGAATTGCAAAACAACCTATCACCAGCCTGTCAAAACAACTGAAAACACAACTGATAAAGACACCCTCCAAAATACAAAAAAAATATGTGACATGTTTATGTTCTGTGTAAACGAAGCTAAATCTTGTCTTCTGCATTTTAATTGAAAAATCCAAAGCCAGTGTGTCACTGCCCAACACAAATGAGCCCACTGAGAATCTCCTGTAAGTGTCACGCTGTGATCATATTATCACGCCTCACAAATCTCCAAATTCAATTCACATGCAGAAGTGATTGCTACTACTTTGCTTTCAGAACACTCAGTACTTACCTCAGCATAACTACTCAGTCAGTGCAGCCTCGCGTTAGCATTTTAGCCACAGGAAAAAAAGTTAGAATAGCTGCTGGGTAATGATATTTAAGTTTCTTGGCATTAATACTGCATTTTAATGATGAGCGATACTTTAAAAATTTACATTTTAACTTTTATCTGTTAGAGCATCTGTCACTGAAATGAGCTGAGAATATTTAAGTTATATTTTAATTGTACCCTGTCAAAGCCATGTAATGCAGTGGTACCCAAACTTTTTTAAGCCACTGCACCCCTTTAAAGTGGCTTTTTTCACCCATGATTGCTGGTGTTTTTCATTTGAAGCATTTAACATCTTTGCAGTGTTTTTGTCCGACAGCTGAACGTCTTGAAATTTACATTACTTTTACTGAGACTACTGGTTGTAGGACTACAGGATTTTTTAAACAGTGATTTAGACATTCATAAACATTTGAAAATGTAACATGAAAATGTAGTCAATGTTAATATTGCCTCAATTTTTATGAGATGAAACAATAAATCGGTCCACTGCGGTACAAAATCAGCCTTAATGGTATGTGCTCTACCCGGTGGAGCTACCAGAGCACCCCAGCTCATCCCATATTTTTGTTTTAAGGGATATTCCTGTCCATGATTATCTTTTTAATCCTCTATGAAAAGCTTGTCATTTTCCTTTGTTCATGGCATTCTAGGACAATAGCAGTGTCAATCAACACCCCACTCAAGAAACTTCAGTATGCATACTGGCATGTTTGAGTAAACTTTTAATAAGTGTACTGCATACAAAAAGACCCTTAAAGTCAGTGCGTAGTATGGAACTGTGACATAATATCTGTTGTTACTGCCTCACTGCAGAGAATCAGCTTAGCTTCTCTGCTCCCTCCAGTTCACTCTGCTTAACTGAGCAGGGAGCAGCTGTATTGGTAGCCTGAGAGATTCTTCACTTCAAAGTCTCATCTGCTGAGTTCAGCACTCCAGCACCTGGTATACATCAGAGCCTTGGTGCCTCATCAGAGAAGAGGCACTTTCTTTACCGTGTGTATAAGTGTGTGTGATCCTACATAATTACATATCCGAACCAAAGCTTGCATCTCTGCGAAGTTCTGAGGACTAATTTACACTCTATCCAGTCAGATGATACAAGTCCTTAAACACTGTATATACAGTAATCTATCCTTTACGTCTCCTTATATTATTATGCAACATTTAAATGACAATTCTGTTCTTTCAGATCTGTGCCCTTATTTAACTTGGCATAAGCTGGTGAGGTTGACGCATAAAATCCTTCTAAAACCTTTATTTCTTATTAATTAGGAGTGCATTTGCTAATAAGACTCATTTCTTTATTCCAGACTCAATTGAGACACATTGTTTTCATCTATCGTCCATTTAATGCAATTTATGCACCATCCCTCTGGTCTGTGTTGGCTGTCGGGGCCAAATCTAAAATTTCCTCTTTTATTGTGAATAGGCTGCAAATCTTTTTTTATATTGTTACTGGACTCTAACGTGATTTCCCTTTAGAAGAAAAGGCCCCAGCTGACTTTTATGCAGTAATATTCAGTGAAGCGGCTCAGAATATAAATGACTGCTGAGTCCATGTAAAGGCATTATGCTAAGCCTGTTCAGTACCCCTCGAGAGGAGGACATGAGGACAGGCTGAAATACTGAACTCTATATTATTACCTAGTGTCATCGTGTGGCTGTGGCAAAGAGGAAACAGAGGCTTCAAAGCACCAACCAGATGCAGGCAATAACTGTATTAGTGATCCTGTAACATCTCCCATTCATGATTGTTCACCCCACAACAAACTGCATATTTTCTCACTAACCCTTAGTGATATCTAGCCATGCAGATAGCTTTGTGTTTACTTGAGACATCTGCCTTTGAGGAATCTGGTATGTGGTGATTGAGAAATCACACCAAAAAAATTCAACAGCAATGTATCTTTCTAGAATCAGGGTTTCTGAGCAGGGGGATTACTGACCCCCTTGTGTTGAGTGCCCTCGTTTGTGAGATAACCCTTGATGAGGGAAGTGAGAAATATTAGGGCAGAGACCATTTTCCTAAGAAATGGGACACCACTTCATGCAAATCAGCATGGCTGACGTGCAGGCATACGTCACGGGTAGTAGCAACGGAATGAAAATGCCGGCTCCAGCACTTGTGTTGTGGCGTGTGCTATGTTTATTCTTCTCTTATTCGTCTGAATCAACGGAGAAGAAATGCTAAAAACAGGAGGCACCTACGACGTCTTGTAGTTCTGTTTGATTTTGTACGGGTAAGTCGATTTGTTTAAATATTTTGACACTGTGTCCAACCATCTGTTGTTTGTATAGCCTACATTCTGATAGTACAGTAACAAATTGTTTTGCAAAACTTGCTGAAGTTGCTGGCTTTACAAGGTGTTCTGGGAAATTTCATCTTCCACTTCGTTGAAAGTGTGGGTCGGGGCTCCCTTGGAATCTAGGGCAGGTTTAAGTGTTGGAAACCACTTTCACTATCTCAATTCTGTTTTGGGACACCGCTGGCCTAAACGTGAACGCGCACAACCAAGTGCAAGTGGGTATTTCTAGGGGAAGTGTGGGTATTGGGACAGGCCCTTTGTATTGTGACAAAAGTGCTCATTAGTTTTAGTTACATTTTAGTCATTTTTATCCTTCATAGTTTTAGTTGATGACAACTCAAAAGTTTTTAGTCATTACTTTTAGTCAAAATATTTTTTTCTCTTTATACTAATCCAATTAGGCTAATGTATGTGTCAGAAATTAGAATCAAGGCGACAGGTTATATAAAAATACATTTAGACATATATTTTTTCTTCAACTACAAATAATTTCTTCACTTACAAACTCATATTTCCCCTGCAGAGTTACTGATCATCATTTAAACTCTCTCTATTTGTGGTCTCAAAAATTTTGGCATCACAAATGAGTGAACTAGGATTTGTACCCAGGTTCATTGTAAACTTCACTAAACTTATTTATCTCACTGTTGAGAAGCAGAAAAATAACTTTATTTCAGCCTGAATTCTGTCTAAATTTGTTACTCTGAAGTTTAAACTCATTTCCTCTCACAGAGTCAGTGATTAAAGCTAAACTTTGATCTCTGTCAGAGAAAACTCTGCTGAGTTCAGGCTGTTCAGTGAAAGCACAGCTACACTCACAGATAACTGAGCCTCCTACCTCCTACCTCTCTAGACTGTCCAGAGTTGAGTCCTGTGGGGATCAGATGTGAAGACCTGACTGCTCGCTTTGCTGACGTTCAACAGCTAACAAGCAAAGTTAGCTGCTAATAGCCATCGCTGCGTCTTTACTGCTGAATTACAGCTCACCACTCGCACCTACGGCTGACGCTGCCCTGGCGTGAGTCTTTTGCAGGTTAGTGAAACATCCAGGCGGGGACTATTTATTGGAATGCTCATACGGCATTAGATTAACTCGTCAACATCTCATTTTTGTCATGGAAAAAAGGTTGTTTATGAATAATTTTTGTCATAGTTTTGATTAACAAATCCTTTTTTGGACACTTGGAGGCAGAGGCAAGTTGTAAATGCAACATAGCCTTTTATCATCTTATGGTAAACATGTTAGCAAAAAGTTGTCTATTTACACATCCAGCAGACACAAAGCAACATTAGCATTTATTTGGAGTAGTGTTTTTGTTCAGCTGATTCACTCTCCTTTTGGCTCTGTTTTGGTCCCTACCATCTCCTAAGAAAAATATCTGGCCCTTTACCAACTAAGTGCTTCACTACAGTATGTTCACCAGCTCGTCACTACCAGTGTTTGCTGTGTTGTGCTGGTCAGGTGTTATAAAGTAGGGTTTTAGAGTTTTAGGTTGATGAGAGCCATGAGACTGAACCAACACAGTACAATTGCAGGCTGTTAAACAAAAACAACTAGAAGGACACTCGGAGAGCACAGACCTCTGCCAACACCAATATTCCAGTGTTGTATGATAAGCAAACTGTACGTGCAACCACCTTACGGTACAGTATATGTCTGGATATATTTCCGAAACTAATAGAACCATGTCAAACGAGAGCTTCATAACGACTGCTTTCTGTATGAAGCCTGAGCAGCTACACGTGTAGGCTAACCCAGAGGATTACTGGTACCTGTTAATGTGGATTGTGATATGGAGTCATCGTAATTCTACAATTGGCTATGTTTTGTCACAACTGAGCTCTACTACTATCTACTGAAGATTAAGATTTATGGCATTTATTCTACCAAGGCCAAATGCCACATCCCACAATGTTAAAGAGTTCATTTTCAGGTTCATACTTGTATTTTGGTTCCTACTACAATGTGTTTACATGCTTTAATGGTAAAAAAAAAAAAAAAAAAACACTTTATTTTCCTCACACTGTCAGTGCTGGAACACCTGTATACACCCTCTTTCTGATACACTCAATTTTGTCTCTTTAAGCCCCCCTCCTGAAAAAGCCCAGTCTGCTCTGATTGGTCAGCGTTTTTGGGTTGGGTTTTCCATATCTTGATGTCTCTGCAGCGTCATGGCAGCTGGAGAATGACTGTAATGGAGTATAGCAGCAATGTTTTCCTGTCATTAGCATGTAGCATCATTAAGCAGTGTATGTAATGTAACTTATGTAACTTACAGTAGCGTGCCTGGAGTAGATAACCGTATAAAGAAATCTGGCACACTTTGACGTCATTGTCAAAGTAGAAACAGAGTATTCCGAAAGGGCTGAAGCTTGAGGTTTTTGCTAACAGGTTATTTTCACACACTGAACCTCATTATTTAAAACTTTGAACATGTTTAATACAAATAACATGACACTGTAACACAATATATACAACACAAAATACAGAAAGGCATAATTGGTCCTCTTTAACAAAATTGCCCAATTATTCAGATCCACTCCAGGATTTACAGTAATGGGTTCTTCCTTGGCCCATGCTACAGCCTTCCACCAAGTGCAATGATATCAAGTCAGCAGTTATTGGCTCTGATTTGCTCTGCAGCGGAACTACGAATTCAGGTGATAATTCTCTGTGTGCTTGTCACGAAGAGTAACACACTGTGTTTGAATCTATCAAAAATATTGATCAGTGCAGCTTTAAGGTCATGATAGATTAATTTAACATTGTGCTTTTGCGATACTTATTCTCAACAAATATGCAATTAATCAAATGACCACAGCGGCACACAGTGAAGAGGACCTTCAGGGCCCCAAGGGTCGGAGGCCTCAGGTCAGCTGCTGACTTTGCCTGCTTTTAATACATCAAATAGACGGCAATACATTTCATTGGGACTATCTGCTCAATATACAGTAGTTACAGTAAAAACTTATCAGAGTAAGGTTTATCCATAATAACCAGGACACTGACACAGAAATATCTGGTAATTAATGCATTAATTTGTGTAATTAAAGGCCTCATCAGCACGTGTGATTATGCTTAATATATCATAGCGATTATGAGGATCATTAGGCAGGTCCACTCCCCCTTGTTAATAAACATGACATGGCTTCAATAAACAGCTATTTACGAAACACTTAGTAATGCCCTGTAAACTGACAAATTTAAAGACACTGAAACATTTTGGCAATCAGCAACTTTCGGCTAAAAATATCTCAGCAGCAGCCTTTGAAATTCACACTGTTTGAACTCTTTTAGGAGCTGATCCCAGCTCCGATCAAACACTCGTGAGGTTTAGTTATCAGCATCCAACGCGGTGTTTGTACGTTTGACATCCGCTAGCATTGCTCGTATTTCCAACAACATCATTACTGATCATTAAAAGCTCATCAGGCGAGGATGTGAGCTTCTAACTAAAAGGAAATGTATGAGCGTGGCAGATGAGTTCAACCTTAATGAAGTTTGTCGTAAAGTATGCATGCATTAGCCAGGAAATGGCAGTGGGGGCCGTGCTGGAGGACCTGAATGATTAATTGATTTCTCACACAAATTTCTCCGTTGCTATTGATTACCATTAGTGCACTTTTAATTTAGTGGTCCCAGGAGATATTCCTGCCTTAATTCACATGAGTGGTGTGATGTCATTTGTGATCAGATGTTATTTGCTCACTGTACATCTGTGAGGAGAAAATATTTCTGCCAGGTATTATTGTCTTTTAATGTGAAAATCATAAAGTATGAATAAACCCACACAGTTATGACATCTGAGTTGAAAATTAGAACGTATTTCTATTCAGTTAAATTCTATCAACTTTCTTTCATTGATCTTAAATCTGAGGCTTTAACTGAGGGAAGGTGCTGGGCCTAGCAGGCTAGCAGACTGCCACCCACAGCAGCACCCACCGATTCACTGCGAGATGTGATGAAATGCTGGCCAGGGCAAACGCACCTGCTGCCAAAAGCTGTGAACACGGACCTGAGGGATTTTATGCTTTGAGAGGAAAACAGAAGGCACAGAAGAAGTTTGCCTACTCGACTGTCATAAATCTTCACCAGCAGTGTGAAAGCTGGCTGACTCATAATTTGCTTTGGGGCCATCCCGTCTCTGCAACGAAATCTATACATCCATACTACTTTGGTGTCTGTGGGCTCGTGTGTGCAGCTGTGTATGTGTGAGGTTATTTGCTGGAAAAATACACTTTGGAAGAGCTGCTTTTCTTGTTTGTCCCAGGCGTTCAGGGTTAACAAATGTGGTTTGCTCCACTGAACACTGCAAATCTTATATGGGATTATTAAATTACAGCGCTGCTCCCATGACAATGAGGTACAGCATCTCTGAATATTTGACTGGAAGGCATGTGCATCTCTTATTGTAAACATATCAAAAGTTAAAAGAAATGAAGTTAACTAGTTAACTTAGGTTCGGGAGCAGGGTCACGCCTCAACCACACCTCTAATCACCTGACAAGTCTATTTATACCAGGCCAACCCATCCAGTCCTGTTTGTCTCAGATCTCTCATCAGATCCTCAGACAGACAGTGCTCCACGCACAGCTTAACAGCATCTCTGAATAAAGTCAATTCTGCAATTAGATACTCACCCACCATGGACGCCGAATTGCACATCGGTCCACCTGATTCCGACAGCAATCTCTACGACGACCTGTAGCTACGAGACCGGTTATCCTCCTCCGGAGCAGCAACCGGACCGCAGCCAAGCGACCCGCAGGAGCCGGCTGCGTTCGGTGGTCAACGTACCACAATCTCGCCGCTCAAGCTCCACTAACGAGATCTCTCCTACGCCCAGCAGAACCCGGGCATCACATCCACCTTCTGCGAGGATCCACCACACCGGCCGCCGCAGGAGGGATCGCGGAGGCCGGTTTCACCCCTCCGCACCACCTACCCATCGGCAGCCTCCTTCACGTCGGCGAAGAGCCTCCAGCCCACAACCACGGCACCCTTGCTCTCCGCCTCCACCTCCGACCCGGCAGTCTCCACGTCCACAATCACCGCCCGATATCAGAAACTGGACCGTCGCCCGCCTCCAAAGGTTCCTGAAGGAGAAAGGCATCTACTTCCACCGTACCGACAACAAATCCAAATTGTTTCAACTGTATTCAGCCTCCATCGCCGCTGCTTCGACCACGCTTCCCGTGCTTCCGGCTTCGACGTCCGGGCCAACCAACGCCGGCGTCACAAGCCGTGACGTCACTCAGGTCACCCCGCCACGACCACAACCTGCAGCACCAGCCCCCCCTAGCGGGGGGGAGGTTGTATGTCCCCCTGTGCCTGCTCCCTCTGTCGCTGACTTCTCCCAGCTAATCTCAGCTTTCTTTTCATCCCTGTCTTCGCAGGCTTCACAAAATCCCCGTGCACACGCATCCTTTCATCCTATCATCCCTTCCTCTACCCTTCCTTCAGTCATCCAAAACAACATGGCTTCTGCTCCCCCATCTTCTCTCACCAGCAGCACAGCAGGTCAAGAACCCAATGCAACAATGCAGGGGGCTCCACCACAAGCTGCACAGCCTGCTTCCCTCTTTCCGACTTGTCTATCCTTTCCCCCTCCTCCCCTTCCCCTCCCTACCCCCTCCCTTCCCCAACACCCAAATGTTTTTTCCAATTGTGCAACTAACCACACTCTCGCCACAGCAGCACCACCCAGCCAACCAGCTTCAGCCCTCTATCGCCCTCCTACAGCCATCCATTATAGACACCAGTCAACCCAGAGAAATTCACACTCACTCCGGTGACACGCAGCTCCGCAACCCTTTACCATCTCGGTCCAAAGACCTGACCCCCACTGAATTTGCTCTGGCCTTTTCCTTCTACAGAGATGTCATCTGCTCAGCCTTCCCCGCACGGAGACCTGAGCTAGACGACTACCTGTCAATAGTGCTTGACATGGCACTACGATTCGGAGGGACAGGGTTTTACTCTTACCACGTCCATTTCGCCAATCAAGCAGCCGGCCGCATACAACAATTCAATCAAGCAACATACTGGGGCACTCTCGATTCCGAGTTATACTGCCGCATCTTCGCCGCCCGCACATCCCTCTCCTGCGACTTGTGCGGAGCCCCCTCCCACCCTGCCACCACATGCACAGTCAGCGCCCCACCGCCTCGATCACGTCCTTCTTCTTCACGTGACACATCAGTTTTCAACCGTTTATCAGTAGCTGCACCCCCACCTTCAATCATCCCTAAGCCCGCAGACTTACGTCCCTCAGCCAATGTCCCAGTGCCTAAAGGGGTGGACAAACAGGGGCGTCCGATCCTCTACCAGGCAGGAAGGATGGTCTGCAATAATTTCAACCACCTGGGCTGCTCCCTCTCCAACTGCCGCCTCCTGCACGTCTGTTCCTTCTGCGGAGGTGCGCACGCCAGGACCACCTGCCCTCATAACCCCACCACACATGCAGCATGACTAGCACGGCACCTAGCCACACCTGTTAAGGTAAACATCCTCGCCACTGCTCTACAACATCATCCTGATAGAATGTTCGTTGATTTTCTCATCAATGGCTTCACACACGGTTTCCATCCCGGTATGGAAATACTTTCCGACACTTCACATATATGTCATAACCTCCAGTCCGCTCTCACAGAACCCCACACTGTCGACACCCTGCTGGCCAAGGAAGTCAAAGAGGGTTTCATGATAGGGCCATTCGACAGTCCCCCATTTCCTATATTCCGCATCAGTCCCATAGGCATCGCAACTCGGAAATATTCAGGCAAAAAGAGGCTAATCATTGATCTATCCTCACCACACGGCTCACACATCCCGAGCATCAACAGCGTCATACCATGCCCAGATTTCTCCATGCAATACACAAACATTGACCATGCCATCACCCTCATCCGTCTAGCAGGACGCGGGGCCTGGCTTTCCAAAGCTGACATCACCAGCACATTTAAAGTTCTGCCCCTTCACCCAGACTACTGGCGTTTTTTCGGCGTTTGCTGGAAAGGAAGTTTTTACTTCTCAGTACGCCTCACCTTTGGATGCAGAAGCAGTCCTAAGATCTTCGACTCACTCTCAGAAGCCCTTTGCTGGATCTTGATCAACAATTACAAACTCCCTCACGTATTACACCTCCTTGACGATTTTCTCATCGTCACTCCACCATCCTCAACCCCTCGCCACGAGCTCACTACCCTCATCAAAGCCTTTTCGGAACTCGGCGTTCCTCTTTCCGAAGAGAAAACCTCAGGGCCCAACACATCCATCGAGTTCTTGGGCATCACTCTCGATTCAGTCTCCTTCCAAGCTTCTCTTCCAGCCGAGAAAATACAACGCATCACCTTGCTCCTGTCCAACTATCTCCTAGCAGACAGATGCACCAAACGCCAGCTGCTAGCCCTCCTTGGCCATCTCAATTATGCCATCCGCATAATTCCTCAGGCAAAATCCTTCCTCTCCAACCTCCTGACTAAGGCAGCAACTGTCCCCTCACTCCACGACAGAGTCACCCTAGACGACGCCTGCAAAATGGAAATGCGCATGTGGCAGCATTTCCTGTCCTTCTGGAACGGCATTTCGTTCTTTTACGAAGACTTCCTCACACAGCCCGAGGACATCCAACTTTACACAGACGCAGCTCCCTCCAAAGGTTTCGGCGGCTACTACGGAGGGAGGTGGTTCGCTTCAGCTTGGCCCCCAGAGTTTAGCTCTCTCGATTCAGAGTCCCGCTCTCCTTCATCCGCACTCCACGAGCTATATCCCGTTATCATAGCTGCCATTCTTTGGGGACACGAATGGTCAAAAAAATCCATACTCATCCACTCCGACAACGCAGCAGCCGTAGAGATAATCAACAAAGGGCGATCTCGCTCTCCCATCATCATGCAGTTCATGCGCAGACTCACACTAATCTCAGCTCAACAACAGTTTATTCTCCAGGCAGCTCACATTCCCGGTTATCACACAGCATTGCTGACTCATTGTCTCGCTTTTCATTCCAGAAATTCAGACACTTGGCTCTAAACTCAGATCTTCATCCCACATCAGTCCCACCGTTTTCAGCCACAATATTCAATTAGCTCCACAGCTAAGAAATCTCACAAGCGCCTCACAAGAGGCCATACTGAACAGCCTCGCTCCCAGCACTCTCTCTGCCTATCTAACCGGCTGGAACTCTTTCAAAGCATATCACGTCCCCTACCAGATGTCATTTCCCTCTCTCGACATCACATCCATCTGCAACTTCATCACCCATGCTCATTCCATCTTAAACATCCGAGCATCCACCATCCAGACCTACCTAGCAGGGATCAACTGTTTCTACAAACTCGTCACTGGCTCCCCTTGTCCAGCTATCTCTCATTCACACGTTACAATGCTAGTCAAAGGCTTGCGTAAACAGGAACCCGCGCCTCCGACTAGACGCCTACCACTGACCTCCGACCTTCTCAGCCTCTGCATCCACACCCTACGTTCAGGCTACTCGTCCCCGATGGTCGACTTAACCCTCGAATCCATGTTCCTGCTGGCCTTCTTCGGGTTCCTGAGATGCTCCGAATTCGCCCCAACTTCTTCCGCTTACAACCCTTCTCATCATCCCAGTATGTCCGACATAACCTTCCATACCTCTGACTCTCTCATATTCACACTCCGAAGGAGCAAAACCGATCAACTGGGCATTTCCTTCCCCATCTACCTCTTCCGCCTTAACTCATATCTCAGCCCATATGAGCCACTGGCAAAATACATCCACTCCAGGTTTGCTTCCAACGCATTACCTCAACACCCACTATTTGTCACAGACACAGGAAAAATGGCCACCCGGTTCTGGTTCCAGAAACATCTACACAGAGTCCTCCGCATTTCAGGCATTTCTTCCGAACATTACTCAAGCCATTCCTTCCGCATCGGCGCAGCCTCCACCGCAGCCAGAATGGGCATCTCCGATCAAACCATCCAGGTCCTAGGTCGCTGGTCCTCACAGGCATACCGCACATACATACATAACAACCTCAACGATCTACGTCAAGCTCACATCCAATTGAGCTTATAAAAATCCAACTCTTTTGGGGGTCCATAATCAGCTCGGGCAGGAAAAGCCGAGACGGAACCCCCACAATGAGTCTCCTTCTGCCCAGCGTCCAGCGTACCCTCAGGACCAGCCTAGCTGACGACATCCTCCATCCATCTTTTCCCCTCCCCTCTACATCCACTCACCATCAACATCACCTCATACCTCAGAACATTCATTAAAATGTTTAACTTCATATCGTTGTGGCGTGATCCTTGCTAGTGAAATGAAGTTAACTAGTTAACTTAGGTTCGGGAGCAGGGTCACGCCTCAACCACACCTCTAATCACCTGACAAGTCTATTTATACCAGGCCAACCCATCCAGTCCTGTTTGTCTCAGATCTCTCATCCCGCCCACCCTTTCCCCTTCTCTCCATCATCTCCACTACTCCTCTCATCCCTTCCAATTCCATCTAGTGCATATCTCTCCCATGTCTCATTCTAGGTCGGTCAGGGGGTCCATAATCAGCTCGGGCAGGAAAAGCCGAGACGGAACCCCCACACTGAGTCTCCTTCTGCCCAGCGTCCAGCGTACCCTCAGGACCAGCCTAGCTGACGACATCCTCCATCCATCTTTGCCCCTCCCCTCTACATCCACTCACCATCAACATCACCTCATACCTCAGAACATTCATTAAAATGTTTAACTTCATATCGTTGTGGCGTGATCCTTGCTAGTGAACATCACAGTTTAATACTCCTGGGTTTTGGTTTTTGTAGCCTTGATAATTATTTGTACAGGAAATGTTAACATTGAATTCACTAGAGGTATTGAGAGCAAACTTGTTTAAGTTGACCGATTTTAGAAACTAGTTTGCTGACTTTGCTGTTTTTGTAAGTGATAGAACCATAAAAATAAGATTTACATTAAACTGGAATTTCCCCACAAAGCATAAGGTGGTTGTGTGATACTATATTTTCCATACTGTCAAGTATTCTTTATCTGTGACTAGACTTCCACTGTTTGACAGGGTTACATGTTCCTTGATTAATGTGAACATGGTCACTCTATTTCATTTTGAGTCGATCCCACAGACACCGTCCAGCTGCTGTAAATACTCACTGCAGCACTAAATGTATATTAATCTGCAGATTCAACAAACAAATGCAACATTTACTCCTGTCTGAGTAACATTTGCTAACAACTACATGAAAAAGCCACAAAAATGTTGATGTTACATGATCTCTGCCACATCCCACCTGGATTGTGTTCAGTGAAATTATTTTTCTAGGCCTACTAACTCAAAAGGTGCCATAAGTGGTTTAGTGGAGGGTATACACTGTATATGGGGTATACCCACCTATCAGCCAAAAAGCAAAATATATAGGAAAGTATATCCACTTCCTCCTCAGTACATATCCATGTACCTACTGGTACACCCTCAGCTACCACCACACTAGTGGGTGACATAAACCAAACCCCTGAAGGGGGGGTCCAGGGCTCCTTATTTTAAATATGTTTCTTTCTCTGCCGTAGTACTTTCTTGCTGTATTTGTGTGTGCCCTCCACTTCTACATCACTACTTAGTTATTATGGATTCATCAGCCTCATCCACCTCAGAGTCATCAGCCACCACCAGTGTCTGGACTCCATGGGGGGATTTATCCTGCTGCCGTTCAGATGTCCCTCGATCATGAAATATCTCCCTCTGGTGTCCAAGCACCAAAGACTTCTAATCAGCACAAATCATCTGTTAATCTGTACATTCATATTCTGTATTAAATATTATCTTTACTTCACTTTTCTGTCTGTCATGATTGAAATGTTATACATTGTAGTTATAGTACTTTTCCAAGATTTTATTCGTGGTGTCCAGGGAAAGACAACAAAGCAAATACCTTGGTTGACTGGCCAAATGACTGTCCATCCATTGACACAGTATTAACCGTACCGCTCGCTGGCAAATCTCATTCCTCAGGACCCCCCACACCCCAAAAAAGGATCTACATGGTTCACGTGGATGACATATTTTGAAATCAAATGGGCAACTTTCATCGAAAAGCTACCAGTTTGCAGGTCTGTTCTTTAATGGTCATTGCCATCGTTGTTAAAAAATAGTGGTAAAGATATGTGAAAGCTTGGCAAATAGTTAAAGTGAGGCAACTAGAACAAGATGGACAGTGGTTACTTGGGAAAAAAAAAAAAAAAAGGGCACACTGCATATTAGTACTGGTGCTTAGCCCCCGGCCAGCAGGGCGCCCTGCAAATAGCAAATTCTAACAATTAGCAAAGTGCAATTATACATATTTACACAATTTAAAGATACTGGTTTATGAGTTACTGTTCCCCAAGTGACACTGTGAGAAAACAGAATGATTGTAGCATCAATTATAACCGCATGAAATAATGTAAATGAAAATTATGCATGGCCCACAGGTTGTGGGGGACATCTGGGAAAAGGTAGTAATTAGTTTTACACACACGCAAAAGTAATGAGATTTGAACGCTGCGGTTGGGAGATGAAAAACTAAACCATGGACTCACTGGGAGCTTCACTGACAGGCTGCAGGTTAGGAGGTGCATTGGATTGTGCTGTCTCACTGTTACTTTTTCCCCCCTTGAGAGAAGTAAGAAAAGATGCCTCAGAAAGAACAAACATCGTGCCTGGAGATAAAAAGAAGTACCATTATTTACACAGGCTAAATCACTCCTTCTCTCCTCCCACTAAGGTGTTGTCTAGTTCACGGTGAGTCAGCAAAATATCAAACTGACGCAGGAGAGAGGCAGCAGAGAAACGTGTGTGACAGATGAAAATGCAGAGCCATACACCGTGCGTCATCAAAGAAACAGAGCTGTGAATGTGATTTTAGAGAGGATGTTTCAACCATAACACGCATCACTTAACCATACATTCAAAGCAGCACCTGTTGATAAGTCACATGTGACACACAGCGGGGGATGAATCCTCAACCCCCTTTCCATGATCATAAGTCTTCATAAGAACTACTCTGCATCCCTGCATACTGACACCAAACAGTAGTGACTCACCGTCCAAGAAAAGCCATTTCATAAACGCCAGCAGGTGTTTCGTTCATGACACCTATCGGAGTCATCTTTCCTCTGTTGCACATAAAGTGATACATTTAAGTCGTGGCACCATCTGTAATTGCTGCCTGACATTTTTTGAGTGAATGAATACATTTATGAACAGAGAAGTCACAGGGCGGTGGTTAGGGTAGATAGTAGAGCAGGCTCAGGTCAGACTTGGGCTCCTTTAACTTCTCTCCTTTTGTTGTGCCTATGTGCACGCAGAGCACACATAGAGCACTGTTTTAAATATTGTTGTATTGATTACATTTTAAATATACACATGCATATTATTCACCTGCAATATTGAAGCACAGATTGCAGTAATATCTGCTGCAGTGATCCTATGACAGCGGAAACGATAGGGGCATTTCCCCATTAAGAAGGACGCTGTGCGCATTTATGCACGAGGCACAGCATAACGTCATTGATTATTTAAATCTCTGAAAACGCTGACAGGATCGCTCAGGATCTAATGTTAATTAATGTTCTGTGTTCTTCTTAACATCAAAAGGTCTCTCTCTCACACACACACACACACACACACACACACACACACACACACACACACACACACACACACAGTAGCGCATGTGTGTGTGTTTTTGTGCGTGTCAGAGTAAGCTTAAAGTGATATCGGTGGTGGTTGTGGGCCAGGTCAGGCTGAAATATTGCAGACTTTGTCGGGTCAGGGTCCGGGCTTGAACATCATGGGCCAGAGTTTTTGGCCCCTGCAGGGCTCCAGTAGATGGTGAGCATAAAAAGCCCAAGATTTTGACACTGAGTTCAGGATTCATTTCCTGAGCCCCATCTGCAGTTAGCTTAGGCAACAACAGCACTTAAGTTTAGAGAAAAACTGTGGTTTTGGTTAAATGTGTACTTCTTGTTTTCAAGTATTTGGTTTTGCGCCACTCTCAGGTCACATAACACTAACATGATATGTGTGAAACTAAAGCAATATGTTTCAATATATTACCAGCATTAAGCTGCAGGCTACATGAAGATGATAACATATGGAAACAAGAAGTGTTTTCACTTACTGTGATTGTGTTGAGTGTAATTGTTTTACAGTAAATAAACAATAAGCAGCATTATTTTTGCACTGAGCATAAAATGCAGCAGCTAATTGTCTCTGTGGGCTGGAGTGTACTCACAACACTGAGTCCAATTCATGACTTCAGTCTAATTAGCCCCCATCCATCTTTACTATCACTCCTCAGTGACTGCTGAAAAAAGCAGAGATAACAACCTCTAAGTACAAAAGCCTGCAGAGATCGCAAACACAGCTTCCCTAACAACTGTCAGCCATCCAAGATGAATGGCTGCCTTATCCAGATGGGGTGTGGGATCCATGGCAACAGCTCTACCACCTTTTCAAATGCCGTTGTGTTTTTGGGTATGATTTACTTATCTTGGCTCCATCTGGCTGCCACTACACTGTAATTAAGCTTTAACAAAGTGTAACAAAATATGTCCTGACCAGCCATACTGCCAGTGGGCCTGTCAGGCTCTCAACCTTTAATTAATATGAACTGAAATTGTTGGACCTGAGTGAAGCTGCCAAAAAACACTTTAAATACACAATTTGTCATAGTACCTGGAAATAACTTGCAACTACGTTCTGAGTGGGAGGAACTACTCGTACTGTTACAAAACTATTTGCACTCGCAGTGATGATGCTCAAGTAAGAGATGTTATTGTGTACAACAGGGAGTTTGCAATTTTCTTGTATGCTTGCTCATGTAATTACAAATTAAATTGTTTTTCTCTGTAAAATGTCCCTCAAGTATCATTATATTCCACGTTAAAGCCAGAGAGGCAAATAAATCCTGTGAAATGTCGATGTTGTTCTGGTTATGGGAAAGATATTTGCTCATTTTTTTCAATGAAATTCAGGCTCTAGACTGCAAAATGAGCTGAAGATTTAAAGAGTTTTGTTGCAGACAGATGGAGTGAATGCTTAATGGGCACATGCATGGAAACATATGTATAAACATATGGGGTATGCATACATGTATAAATGCTAATGATTTTAAGTTGATTACTCAAGGTACACATTGAATTAAGTTAAAGCAATAACTCCACATCTTTTTACATTTCTGTTCCTGTACCGATTAAAGAAACAAGATATGTGTAATTAGCAGGGCTGCCCTCTAATAGTCGACCAAACGTTAGTCGACCAGGAAGGTCATTTGTTGGCAAGATTTCATTGGTCGCTTAATCACAGAAAAACATAAACAAACAAATATGGAACTCTATTAGGAGCTGTGTCTTGTCAAAATAAATCAAAACTTATATGACTGGACCATGTTGGAATTTAATTTGAAAGGACAGACACAGGAAGTGACTACGATCAACAGTCAGACAGGAGTCAACAAACCAATCGCAGCCAACAGATATCTTTCCCTTCTTCTGTAAATATTCAGTCTGATAAATATGGAAAGTTGATCACATTAGTGCAGGGCTACACAGAGGAAGATGAAACAATAGCACAATCATTACTGCTTTGCCGACAGCATCATTAACAGGCGGCTCGCTCAGTGTGTGACGTGCACTTGTAGATAAAATATAGGCCTATATTAATGAAGGTTCATTAGTACAGTTTTGTATTTCTCTGTAATGTAGCACAGTGTTAACAATGTTACTGATACTATTCTTTCTCACACCTTCAACTCAAACCATTGTGTTGCCCCACCCAAAATATATCATTTAGTAATTAAATTATTATCATAAACATGCGAGCCACTAGACTGATGGCCCTAAATGACAACTACTGGTCGACTAGGAAAATTCACCCTCATTCGCCATTGCCAGTTTATGTCTAATATTTCACCACTTTTGCTTTCATGTTTAATGTGAATATCAAATGTTTGACGCACACTATAGGATCATTGGGGCAGATAATCTGTTCAGACCAGCCTCAAATCGGGAACTCCCCTGCCATTATCAGGAGGTGCATATCGGACCCACAATCTGCCCAATTATCCTCCAGTGTTGGGCCAGCATGAGCTAATTTGCTCCTGGCTCAGACATGCGAGTGGAATCAATCGTCTTATCTAAGTCTCAGCAAGAATGCAAATGAGCATTTTTCTCGGAAAGACAAAAAGTAACAGGGCCAAGTTTTTAGTGTCTGTTCAAACATGTGATTGTTATTTCATTCTTGTACTTTCTTGCCATGTTTCATATTACTGAAAAATCTGAAAATAAATCAACTTTTCAAATTCTCTTCTTGGTTATATTCCTGAATTCAACCAAGCACTGTATGGCAGAGTGATAGCAGCAGTTTGTAGTGTAAAACTGTGAATTGTGGGTTTAAATCTTTTCACAGCTACTACTGTGCCGGGTATAAAAAAAAAAAAAAACACTATATGGACATTCCAGCTCAGCAACCTCTGCTGTGGAATATGTCCAGTGTATCATGTCAGGTAAATTGGCCCTCTGTGTTTGAAGTTATATTCTGCGTTTCAAGTGCTGTCCAAGTGAATAAAGTGAATGTCATTTCATGCATCGCTCTGTGAGATGCTTCCAGGCTCTGGCTTCTGAAATAAGTTAAAACTTCTGTTTTATAGAAATGTAATGGCAAGCAAAGTGGTCATGAAATGAGTCACGTCAAATGCTGATTGTCTGACTATTTTGTACAGAAGCACAGACATGCTGATGAGTCATGGGGGCTTAATACGTAGGGTATTCCACGGTGTATAAACACTGAGAAGACATATTGACTTTTTACCCGGCAAGTCACATGCAGAATTCAAAATCACTTGTGATGAACAGACAAGTCAATCAGGCTATTCAGGCAGGAAAAATTCAATAGTTTATCCTTTTATTGCACAAGTAGCTGAAACAGATCAGGAATCATAATTTATACTCCAAATGTACAAAAATCTTGCTAAAAATCACCCTAAAATAAGACAGATTGTTTTCTCTAACCATCAACGCCTTTCCTCCCAACAAGTGTACAATCTGACACTTTCTGTCATTTGCCCTGACTTCTGGCTGCAGATCAGAGCCTCGAGATTCAAGGCGATTGTGTTTCTTTAGGATGTGCTGCGAGCTGACTGACGATCTTTTGCAGGCCCAGAGGGATTGATGGAAGAGAGCGAAGAAGACAGAGGGAGCAGGAAGGGGACAGATCGATGGTTAGTCGACCCTAACAAATAGATCAAGAGGTGACCTCTGAGCACAAGCCAAGAATACACCTACAGAAAAAAAGAAAGAGGGAAGATAAACAGAGCTAAGAGAGTGGAAGAAAGGTGAACATAAAAGGGGAGAAGTAATGGAGAGGAGAGCTGATAAAGACCTTTGGACACTACAATCGCTCTCCACATCTATGTAAGGATGAAATACTGGTGTCAAGATCTGTCAATGATTTCATTTCATGGCAGCAATAATGTAAAGGATGATGTTCAAAGAGGTGCCCTTTAACCCCAGTGCTGAAAGTCTAACATCTCAGGGACATCATCCGTAAATGGCAGTCTCCCTTGGCAAAGTCACACACTTTCAGATGCGAAATGATGATAATTGGATTATGTAACAATGGGGGTGCGGCACACCCAGTCGGCCATGATGGTTTCCTCTATTTCTATCTTCAACTCTCTGCCCCTTTTCAAGATTCTGAATTAACGTCCAGGTTTAATAGCATCCAACCATCAAATCAGAATGATTTCCCAAACCCCTGATCATGTCTTTTAGCTTTTTTGTACACTTGTAATTAAAGGAACTCTTTATGATATTCACAGCAAATCAATAGCCCCCTTTACACTACCTGTTCACAGCGAAATGTCACTTCATCGTTCTGTATAAAAGCTGCGATTACAGAATCGGGGGATTTGTCTCACCGTTCAGTTGACAGCGGAGGTAGTAACAGCAGTAACAGACTTTTTGACAACATGTTATGTGTACGACCCACCCCCGGTGATTTACAAAGTAGCTAGCAGCAGTTAGCAGCTAACTCAAAGAAGAAGAACAGCAGTAATGCTCTAAATGTTGCATACAGAACCTTTAAAGGTTAAACTGACAACAACTCAAAGATGTCTCATCACAATGCCTGGGAAGACTGAAACACATGTGCTTTTAGTCGCAGACTAATTAATGTTCACAACCTGCCTCTCTGACCTGACAACGACTTGAGCAGCATAATATATGAAATGTTAATTAAATGGATCTGACACATTCAATTAACAAATGTAGCCTACTGTACCTCACCAGCTACTTACTCCAAATGCTGAAGGTGAATGCTCTCAAAGGTTTGGCTCACAGCTCCAGCAGCTTTGCAGAAGACAGAGGTTAACAGTACGCTGCCCTTCCTCTCCATCCCTCACTAAATTATTTAACTGGCGACTGACAAGCTCATCAGTTAAATCAGGATGGAGAGGAATCTGACGTGATACCTTTTGCTCGTCTTCAGCTCCCACCCAGAAACAGAACCTTGGTCTGAACCAGCCAATCCCTATCTCCAAGGCCCTCGAGACTGTGCATTACCATGCCGCAGAAGCATAACTTCATTAAAGTTTCATTGTGTCTTGAAGCAAGCCCGCCTGCATGCCACCGCTGACTGAAAGTACAAACGTTTCTCTCTCTGACTCTTCTCTTCTCTTCCTCAGACTCCCTCTGTTTCTTTCTCTTCATCTCTCCCTTCCCCTCTGGTCAAGCCGAGCGCTTGTTAAATAACATGCAGGCCCCCTGAGATTTGCCTCCAAGCCTGCTGTTGAGCAGATGGACCAGAGGACTCACTTTCTCACTTATAGCTGTCTCTTCTGGTATTTGAGTTGCCATTAAGACTCAGGAGGAAAATGTAAGGAACACAGATAGGCAGCTATCTCTGAGTTAAACTGAGTCCAGAGCAACATACCTTTCTTTCTTTGCCTTTGGAAATCCAGCTAAGGAAATGTATAAGGGAAGAGGCACATTTTAGATAAAGGCAGTCAACTGATGCTTTTATCTAGTGTGACTTTCCCTGCATACAACACTAGCACCACTGCAGCCTTTTTCTTTCTGGGGCTTCCCAGCAATGGGTGTGTATGCACCAAGTCAATCTGTCGATGGACTTGAAAGGATCCTTTGGTAAATGCAATCTGGAATCAATTGGACTTGCTTGTGGCTGGATTTGTAGCACAGAATTGATATAGCTGCTCACTCACTGTGTGCATTTGCTGCAAATGGGGTTTTGTTTCAGCCTCTGAGTCAACAGCAGCTACTGGGAGATTTTCAGGCGATGCAGAGAGGCAATCTCACTGGCCATATTTCAGCAAACATTCTTATGAGATTACATATTTTGCAGTAATTTTGAAGCGAGAGTCAATATTTCTCCTTACTGAAAGTCCAGGATCAAGAGATTCACCGCTCTATTTTTAAATGCTGATAGATCCACTGCGGCTCTCAGTGTGAAGTTATTTTTTACTTGCTGTCAGTAAAATTGCAAAGTTTAGAATTCATTTTATTATCTGGTGATACAATGATTTAGTCCTTTTTTACAGCAATATGCACCTTGATATATTCAGCTGATAATGCTGTGACTACTGGTAGCACTACAGTGGACGCACTCCTTCAGCTTCAATTAGATGCTGAATTTGTAACACAGCCTTCTAATAGTCTGGTGATTTGTCCAGGGTGTGCTCGCCCAGTGTCAGGTGGAATTGCCTGCAGCCCCCCGCAACCCTTAGAAATATAAGTAGTTACAGAAAATGGATGGATGGATGGATTTGTAACAGAAGATATACAGAGGGAACAGAGGGCATTTCTTTTGTGTCTGATATTGTACATCTCTCAGACATCTCTAGTCCTACAGTGAAGCCCTGCAGAGTGTAAAGACACTGTTCAACTCAACAACCCACTGTGACTGTTGCCGTGATGGTGATGTGACATAACTATCATTTTTGACATTGCTGAAATACCTGTAATAATGGTGGAATGGTTTCAAACACTTGAAACCATTTTCAAACACTTTTTTTCAAAGTTGAACTTGTACCTTTCTTTTAAATGCGGTATGTAGTTTGAGGGGGGCACCATGACCCTTGTCAGCAAAATGACCAATTTGTATCTGCCTTGTTAACCTGCTATCCCTTTCCATGCCATGGGTCCAGACCCAGACCTATCTGAGAACCAGATCAAAAATGATATATAATTGAGAATTCTTTTTTAACCCCTGCACTGTTTGTAGCAGGAAACTCACTGACCAGTTGCATGCATTAAATCATCTCATATGAGACTACGAATAAAATCTGTGCATCATGATCAGCATTGCTACTCAAACGAAACTGCCTACTACTTAAAGGAGCACTTTTACATGATCAGTTTCCTCCATCACCTTTTGAGTTGATATGATGAACTCGTTCTCTAACAGTTGCGTATTTTCACATCCAGAAGTTACAGAGCAACTTGATCAATGTCTGTCCAATATTCACTTTGTTTTAGCTCTGTTTTTGTTTTTTAACCAAAGGAAATATCTGTCTCTTTAGCTACTAAATGTTTCCACTGTGCTCACCAGCTTGTTTCTGTCTGCTATTTGCCGCTGAGCAGGTAGTGTACAGCTGTCTGCTGTGGATAAAAACAATGCTGTGGCTATGTTGCCTTGGTTCTGATTTATTGCTCAGATCCAAGCCAAATTTTTAATTATGGCTATTGTGGAACAATGGCTGCAACTTCTGTACAGAGGTTTGTTTGGATGTGGAGTCGAAGCCAGGAGTGGTGGGATTGTGATGTGGGTGACCCTCACAGAGGGAGAAGAATGACAAGAAAATGTTGTTACAAGAAGAACTCAGCAAGTTTGAAAAGGAACACAAGGGAACCAGATAATCCTACATTAAGGCATTCTTTGTTACCATGCAAATAAAACACAACATTTCAAAGATATATGAGTGTAATGTTGATCTATACAAAACCAAAAGCAAATGAATCACTGCTTTAAAAATTACTATAAGGCATTATACAAATTAGAGAGCAACGCCAACTTAAATGATGATCATAAATTCTTTAGCAGTATGTGTTAAACTTCTATTAATGATGAAGTCAACAACAAATTAGAAGAATATATTACAGATGCCGAGGTTAATGCAGCTATAAATTGTCCCTCCAATGGTAAGACATCTGGAGAAGATGGATTCAGTTTTAAGTATGGCAACTTTTTTGAGGTATAACGTAAACTGGAACAAGAGTGATGCGACTCCCCTCAACTCAACTGTATGACTTTTCCGGCACATTTTGATGTAACTCAGAAAGTTTGGAAGAAAGAGGGACTGATTTATCTTGGAATTAACATAATGTCTCCTCTTAAAACAGAATTGAGATAAATGACCCTAAATTGATCAAAACTATTAGATGAAGAACACTTCCGCTGTCTTTGTGGCACCGAGCGGAGATAATTTAAATGAATATTTTTCACAGACTTTCTTTTATGATATCTTCCCATGATTCCACTGAAATGACCCAAATGTTGGTTCAAAGAAATTAAAAAGCGTTTTATAATGTTCCTTTGAGGGAATAAAAAAACAAGAATTGGTCTCAATAAACTCACAAAGCAAAGGAACTAAGCGGGGTTAGGAATACCTGGAACATGCGCATATTATCTCCCATTAATGACAAACACCCCTTGCTTTAGGCCTCCTGCATATTGTGAAGCTGGCAGCTGGATGTGGCTGGAAAAGAAAATCATTGATGATACTCAAAGCAAATATCCCTCTCTTATTTGTGGTTCAGCACAAAATGTTATATAGATATTATGAATCTGATTATTAATTTTTCATGTGATATATAGCCCGTTGTGAGAGGGAAGACATTGGGACAAATTGTAAAGCAGAAGAGAATTATGACACTCGGTGAAATTAAAGCTAATCTTCATCTAAATTAATTGTGTTTTTGACTGTATTTACAACTGAAATCTATGTCACAGAAGCTCACGTCTCATTGTTCCACACTGGCCTCAGATAAAGACATGGTAAATTAAAAGAGATTGTAATAAACTTATTTCACTCTCCTTCTGTAGTAATATGAATAAAGTAAAACAACAATGGGAACGTAGTCTGCATAAACACCTACCATTTGAACATTAGACACTAAAATATGACAAAGCACTTATCAAAATATGTTGGATATAAATTTAAACAGATGAAGACTTTGCACTGCAGGTATCTAACTCCAAACAAGCTGAACAAAATGAACCATAACATGTTAGATCTATGCTGGCATTACTGTTGAAAGAGAGGATCCTTAATACCTATGTTATGGCACTGCCCAGAAGTAAGAAGTAAGGAGTTCTAAAAGATGCTAAAAGCTTAATGCTAAATGTGGTTGTACTCGTATGCCCAGAAGTGTGTGTGTTGGGAGTTTAAAAGGATGGTGTAAAATCTGGTGTAATACAACGGCTGTTAATGTTGGCATTCCCATAAGGATCATCCTTATGAATTGGAAAGTATGGAAATTAAAGTGTTTTTGTTTGAATAAGTGGCTGAAGGATTTTATAGGGCTAATATTGATGGAGCTACAGTCTCAGCCCTACAGGGGCTTCATAGAGATGATTCAGATGGACCATGGACACTCAAAGACTGTATAATTTAGTTTCAGAACTGTTTTGAATGTTAAAGATAAGCCAGTACAATGAATATGAATCTGAACCATTAAACTAGAAGGCAGAAACCCTCTCAAGACTGAGTGGTGATACAATGTTTTCCTAAGCAAGTGTATTACATTGATGCATTTTAGTGTGTAATCTCTGGCCAACTGTCTTTGTGTTATGCAATTGTATGGTATTGTGTTGTGTTTGTGTGGTGTGTGTATTTGGTCTTTGTAGTATAATTAAAATGATTAAAAAAATAAAATAAAGAAACAGATTTTATCCAAACTTTCAGTCAAGGGCTACTTTTAAGGACATCTGTCCATCACGGTGTCGGCTTGGATCATGATTGACAATGAGTGTTGTAATAATTTTGTAATAATTTTATCCCATGCAGTGTGTCATAGAAGATAACAATTGACACCACCTCTTGGATGCCTCTCAACAACGTGACAGAAGCACAAGCATGTTTGATTATTTTTTTTTCTTCCATGACTTGTTCCCTCACAGTCATCATTCTGACCAACAGGAAAAAAAGAGTGATCTGCTGCATGGACATCTGTATTGCAACAACAACCCAGCCGTTTTGCTATGTCCTCCAGGGACTACCACACAGAGTAAATAAAAAAATTCTGCCAAGAAATAGTGATGTTCCTGGCAACTAATTTTCCTGTCGAAAAAGAAAATTTTAATTAAGTCTAGTCGACTAGTCTAAAAGAGGAAAACACTCTGATAAACAGTCAAAATTTAGCACAATTTAATGTTACGTATTTGAAACATCGTCCCAAAAAAGAGCCCTTTGAAGTCTTTAATAGCAATCCTCAACAACCATGTCAGATTTTTAATGGCGCTGAAGTAGGCCTACGAGACACTTTGTGCCGTGTGGTATGAATGTGAACATGAACATTTAGGCTCAACATATTGCATTAACGTTTTCCTGACACAGTCTACATGTTACCTTGTTCTCATTTTCTAGATCAAAGTACTGCCAAGCCGCGCAGGTTTTGCGAGAGGACATCGCTCTTATTTCCCATCGTGCTGTTTAAAAACTCCAGTCTACTCGAGCATTACCGCTAGAACGGGGACTGCTGTCTGACGGCTCTGTAGCACCCACTAGTGGTGGGCGGCTGCATGACAGTTAAGCAGCTTTGTACATGAATAAAACATTAATTGGTTTAACTGACTAATATTTCTGCTGCAGACTAGCAAGGGGGCAGATGCTTAATCATTTAGATGTCTAATTGTGCGCATCCCTACCATGAAACAGCAGAGGCCCTACAGCTACCCTGTAAGTACTTCTATTAGCATCAAGATAGGAAAATATGTTGGAGAAGAATCTGGTAGACAAACATGCCACAAAATACACAAATAGTCTGGGCCTTTAGATACTACAACTGCTGAGGGCACCTGCTTTATTTGAAACAGACATTAGAAAAGGGCTTTATTTGAGGATGCAGGCCTTTATTTCTCATTTCCTCTGTATTTTTCTATTTTTCTACTTTTCAATTTGCTCCTGTTTGCCTTATTCAATTTAAGGCATCACTCTGCCATTATAAACTCAACATGTCCTGTATCTGTTTCTGATCAAAAGCTCCTTATCGTTTCAGTGGAGAGATCCCTTGATTTTCTAAACGGGCTTTTATTGTGAAACAATTGCAGGAACTTACTGTGGAGGATTCAGTGACTTGCATGGTATTTACTACAAAAACAGCTTGGCTGAGATATGAACACCCACGGTGACTGAAATAATAATAATAATAATAATAAAACTTGGAAATCAATAATCAGATGACATCACACACGTCGTGAATGAGGACCAGCGAAGTGTAGTCTGTCAATGACAGACTACATTACCGATCGTCGCTGGCCGATAGACATGACAGACTGTCATGTCTATGAGCAGTGAGAGTGAACCAGAACAGTAAAGTCGTGGACCGGACAGTTAAACAATGAGCTTAATCTGATATCTGATATTTTTAGCTGTCTTAACCATTAAGCTGGTCCGTACAGCAGCATTTGATTGTTTTTGTTCAAATATTAGTAATATAATTACATTTATCACTGATGAGAACGTGTATGCTATTGTTCTATGTGTTTGTTTTGTTCAGTGTTATGTAAGTCATGAAAAGCTACAGCTCAATTTATGTTGTACCGTACATGTCCTGGTACACAGTAAGCTTATCATCTAAAGTGCTGATATGAGCTGACAAGATTGAAGGAATTGTCTGTCTACATTTTGGTGTAAAAGTGAACCTCTCTATCCCTCCTCTGTTCCTCGCCACCTGCAGGGGTCTTTCATCTCCTGAACATCAGCATCAATTTTTCACCATCATAAATCACAGCCACCGACCTGTCAGACACATCAAGGCGCATTATGCAATGGAAATGGTGTCAGCACGTTTTTAACAGAGCCAAAGTGAGTGTCTTTCAACAGCACAGGATCCTACTTGGTGTCTATGAGCATAAGTTACAGCAGTATGAATATAAATGAGCACTATGACTAAGCGTTATCTCACTGTCAGCATACAGTAAACAGCAGATCTCAAAGCGTTGTTGTTCTTATTATTTGGCAGCATAAATCCCCCTCATGAAGCCGGCGAGAGGTCTGGGATGACAAAGTTGAGCAACTGAGAGGAGCCGCGGAGAGAGGGAGAGGAATTTCCATGTCAAACTGTAAGAAAAACTGGAATTAATTTATGTTCTGCGGGTTGACATGGGACTCATTGCCATGGTAACAGGCCATGTGCCACACCACCTTCCATCTCCACCTCCTCCCTGTATCACTCTTTTCTTTCCTCCTCCTCCCCTCCCACAGTCATCACTCAGCTGAGGGAGATGACACTGGTTTCTTCTCTCTGTCACCACTGCTGTCTGGGAATTAGCCCCATTGGATGTTGACTTTTCACCACCCACCACAACATCCAGAGGACACGTCACATCCTCTAATTAACAGTCTCTCCGTCTCTCTATTTGTCTCACTTTCTATCCATCTCTCACTTGTTATCTGCCACGATATCTCTCTTTCTCACCATCTCTCAGAAAAACCAAACCATGTGTTGACAAAGGGAGGAAATGGGGCCGAATTGAACCGCAGCCCAGAGCTGGATGCTTATTTCCCCACTGAGCACTTGAATGATCACAGTGTGGTTTGTTGATTATTTGGCCTGTTTGTCTCTAAAGGCGCTAAAAAAAACCTTCAAGGGGAGCGCTTCTAATTTCAACGGGATGGATTTGAAAGGAGGTGGTTTAGAGAAACCGTGCCAGTTAATGTGGGCTCAGAGTAATCACTGGTAATGATAATTATTTTGTCTCTAGTAACCACTGTAAACAAGGCTCGACACACAACCACCTTGTAGAGCTCACACTCCTGTATCTACAGGCAGAGTTTCAAGAGAACTGTGCAGCCTACAGTACCAGAGGATATTCCTTTGAAGGCACTGACACTTTGATCTGCTTCCTATAGCTACAATAAGCAGCCAGGTTCCACTCCCTACAGTATATTAATGTTTCATTCTACTGTAAAGGAAAAATTTAAATTAACATAAGATCTTTTTTTAATCTATATAGAGATGATCCCAGTAAAGTTAGGTTACAAGTTACACAGACATAGCTGGTGTAGATTATAAAGTTCAGGAGCCTGTAAAACATATTCATTTTGATAGTGGGTGCAGCAGTTTCTGTGTTAACTACATTAAAATCAATCAGTTTGAGGAGTTTCAAGGTCATCAAAGACATAGAAAAATATCTTTAAAATGGAGATGTGGAGAAGGATCAGGTAGGATAGGGAATTGATCAGAAAAACTTCAAGCAATTAAGAAATGCACTTACATAAAATTGGGGGACATGTGAGAGACAGATTAAAAAAAAACGTTTGAAAATGAAGCAGCAGAGGTTTAAATATCCGTTAAATCTCATAATCGCATAAAATCAAAGCACACTAGAAACCATCCTGTAATACAATCACTCACGCCGTGATACAGCAATCCACAACTTGAAGCCAGTGTTGGCCAGGGGCATAAAGTAGGGGGGCCAATTCCCCTACTTCCTATCCCCCTACTCCTGACCTCCTTGCTCAAACCACACCCATCTTCAAACTTGGACCTCATTTTGATTTCATCTTCACACCTGTAAAGTTTCGTGACTGTATCTTGCACAGTTGCAACATAACAGCATGATAAAAATCAGCCCACAGACAGACAGACACATTAACATCTGCCAAAATATTCAAAAAGGCTTCTGGGGTAGTTCCCACTACAACATCCTGTGTTACCAGGAGCACATTTTGCCATAATGACACACACAGACCCAAAAAGTGAAAACAATACCAGCCGTTGTGATGTCATTGCAGCTGGCAGTAAAGACTGTTTTCAGTTTTAATACTAAGCTTAGTTAACCAGCTGTTGGCTGTAGCTTCATATTTATCATACACATATAAGAGTGGTATCAATCTTCTCATGTAGCCTCAACAAGGAAGCGGCTACGAATTATTTTCAAGACAGGGCCAGGTATTTCTTTCTGGAGTTGGTGAAGACTATATTGGTCTTACATTTCTCAGGTCATCAGCCACATGACTGGTCAAACTAGCAATAGTTCGGTAACGTGTAAGCTATATCAACTTTACGAGGTCATAATATGCCTAATGTGTGTTAATTTTCTGTTTGTTGTGGAGTTCTGCCCCCAAGTGGCTAAAAACTGATGAATGCAGCTTTAAGACGTTGCCTTGAAGATTAAAGTCAGGGCAGAGAAGTTTGCTGTTAGCAGTGGATTGCACAGATTACATTAAATACTGTAGAATAGCTGCCTGCAGCCCAGCAGATGGGCACTATCTGTACAGTATACCTTAGGTATTTTTCAGAATGTATACAGTAAATCCTCCTGACAGAGGTGTGCATATACTACCTGTGCATATGTAACACTGCACCTCTGGGTGTTTCCCATCTCTATTTTCCATCACTGTGTGGAAAGCTGCCAGAGAGAGCACTGAGCAGGAGAAGGGAAGTATTGACTGTCTCTGTGTGGCACATGTAGGCACAACAGCCTCAGCTGACACAGGTCAAGGAAAGATCAACTGATTTTTATATGTGTCCTAACTCTACCGCCCTCCTAACTGCTGGAAATGTCAACCTAGTTTGGAGCTGTGAGCAAGCTCAAATGTGTACAGATGTAGGACTCAGCAGCAGAACATGAGTTTCTATTTGTTTGACACAGAGTGTCTGATTATCCCTTAGTCTAGTGACATGTTTATTCCAGACAATATTCAGTGAAGAACCTCATTTCTATATTAAAATCTGCTTCACGCTTGTTATCATTACATAACTTACAGTATGAGGTATGTCATGATTACTTTAGGTTGGTCTGTGGGTACAGGAAACTAAGGTGTGTACCAGGGGCGGCCTGCATGGTGCAGGTTCTAAAAATATGTGCAGCCAAGCCAGCCGTCACTCCGTGGTGAAATCAAGCAATGCCACAAATGTAGTACACCCATACACTCATACTTACGGTATGCATTAAGCAGACGCAGAGAAACACGTGTGGCTATGGCCCATTTTCAAAAAAAAGCTGTTAACAAAGGTTATATACAAAATACATATACCATATGGAAATAATATGAACTGGATTATACTCACAATAGGGGTGGGCGATGTGGCCCTAAAATTAGATTTATATAATGTGTTATATAGGGTATTTTTACGATAATGATGTTCTTGATATGATAAATGAGTAAAATATATATATATATATATATATATATACCATTAATTTAGGAAAACTAAACAAAATGATTTCTCATTTCTTTATTTAACTCAGAGTGAGATTCAGATTCTGTATATAATATTAGTAGTGCAACAAAATAAAATCTATCACAAATTCCATATTCATATTCTCCTGGGATCTGTATATATAAATCAACAGCTGATTTTCTTCTCTTTTAGCAAAAGTCTAAATGATTGAGTTGGTTTTTTTTCCACTTGGGCCTTTATGCTCTGCCATTTCTCCTCTAATCGTCACGCTGTAACCTGTGACAGGCTGCTATGATACCATAACTATCACACATTCACATTCATGCAGTTTTTTGTCAAGCTGTGAGCGTCACGTAGGTTTACATTACCAAAGGTTTATGACAAAATCACTAAAAGACACTGACTCCTGTGTTCGCACGCCGAGAGGAGAGGGATAGATGCTGTGCTGCTGCTGGAGGAGCCGCTGAATGAGTTCCCTCTGAGCGCTAACTCGCCATAAGAGTCTGAGAAGTCCGGGGCTGTTCAGAAAACATTCAGGACGCCACAGTTTGTTCCACACTACTGAAGCTGCTCCTCTTTTTGGAACCACTGTGGAGTCTCTAATAATTTCGCTTTCAGCCATGCTTATTGTTGCCATGGGTAACAGTATGACATCATACCCATATTTCAATATAAGTCCCATATTTGTACCTTGAATACTTGACATCTGTTTTAAACCAGTCTGGTGTTTACAGATGTTTTCTTTTGAATGATTAAAGTAAGGAACTTTAACTTTAACTCTGAACTCTGATACTGTACAAAAATATGACAAATGTGATACTGTATGACTTTCAAATGCTGAAACTGAATAATTCTTGAAATTATGAGAGAAATCATTAAACTTACATGTTTCTGTATGTTTATATATTAACAGAGAAGAGACTTTATATGAATATGTTTTCCTGCGATCACTTATTATAACATTCTTAATGATGAGGAACCATAGACAGACAGTCTCCTAATGTATGTCGCGTATTAAATGCATTATATTCATTTTTTAAAGGTAAACCAATCAAATTAATATTACCCAGGATGATTATATAAAGAAGTACAGCCCTCCTTATTTCTCTCTACTCTACAGGTAGCTCTCAGTCTCAAAAAGGTTGGTGACTTGTGGTGTACACTGTATATTTCTTTATCTTCTCTTGCCAGCATGTCAGAGCTTTCTTTGGCTGAGCATTGTAAGAACATGTTTCTCATGAATTGGTATGCACAGAGTGTATCTGAAAGCTTTGGAGAAGTGTGGTTGTACAACATCTGTGGAAGTGAATACTGTAGGTACTAGATGTAACCTTGAAGGGAATAAAGGATTACCTTGATCTATACTGCAGCTAAGGCTGTACTTTACGTCAGCACAACAGTGCAGTGAAATAGTGTTCAGGGTCAATTCTATGTGTCAACAATGGCTTTTTGAATGATGTTACAGTGCTTGTGTGTTTCTCTTATCAGTTCCTTATATAATAGGGAAAAAATAAAGATACAACGATACACGATTTCATGAAATGGGAGTCGATTTCCTATCAAGTGTTTTAAAATCAGTGACAAACTCTAAGTCCCTCATCATCAAAATACTGAGATACGTTGTTTTTATTTTATCTTCCAATCTTCCTGTATGCTCAAGCGTTCATTTATTCTGATGTCTGATCACAGAGAGAGCCAACCATAGAGGGAGCAAAGTGAAAATAAAAAAGACAAACAAGGGAAAGGCTATGTCTCGCAATCACAAACACTTAATAGATTCTCGCGATTTGTTTTGCTGCATTGCAGCAGTGGTTCCCTCGTGGCCCTCTCTCTGGAAAGGAGGGAGAGTAAAAAAAAGAAAAAGACAACATGGCAGTCTAAATCTCTGTCCAACTCCTGGCATTAAAACGCAGCACTCTAACACATTGCCCTCTAAGCTGAATTGATCTGTTGTTCTCATTCTGAAGAAATACAAATGTTGAGATGATCCCAGAGTTTTTTTGTCTCAACCTTTTTTTTTTTTTCGCTCTGAATGGGTTGCAAAAGAGGCTGTTGCTCTGCTCATCTATCAGCTCTTGTATCCATCCTTTTTTTTATCTTCCACCTTTACAATCCATAACACTTTCATATACTCCCTCCAGTTCGCCATGTTATTTTGTCAGTACCACTAATACCCCTATTGTCCCTGGCATTGCATTTCTCTGACCAGATCATAGCAATTTATTAACCTCTGTACCAACATAGACATCCAAAACATCAATAATATTCTATGGAAGGTGTTGCCTGCTCCCTGATGATTCAGATAGAAATCCCAATCTGCCATTTTTTTCTGTGACAAATCAGCTAATTCCTGTAGGAATGTGTGAGACGGCTGAGTGAAGAGGTGTGATCTTGGGGTCAGAGTATTGACAAACCCTCCTACAGAGGTTAAACCTTTTCACACTTGTACAGTCCTTATGACAGGACACCCTGCAGGGGACCGTGGGGACGGAGGAAAAGAGAGAAAAATGCAGCACAAGTCTGGGTTTTTTTCCTGCACCCACGGGAGTAAATTAGACCCTGTATTAATGAATGGGAGCAATTGTAGTTAATCAGTGTGCACACACAGGCAGAGACCATTAGTTGCAACAGCTAACATTCCCTCTGACTGACTTGGATTGCTTTTTATTATGTGAACACTAATTAATTTCTACAGCATTTATTGAGGTAATAGTTGGACATTATGGGAAATACGCTCATTTGCTTTCTTGCCAGGAGTCAGATGAAAAGATAGATGCCACTATGATGTCTGTGAGCTGGAGCTAGGAGCTCGTTAGCCTGGAGGTAGGGGGAGACAGCTTGCTTGGCTGTGTCCAAAGTTTAGACATACATTTAAAGGTGCAATCACACCTAACAGAGAGCGAATTGTAGGCTCGAGTTACTTGCACGAGTTCTTTGGAGCATTTTACAACCTGTAAATACTCGCACTTAACAGTTGTGAGAATGGTTGTGCAAACAGTTGAGCTAACTAACTGGCGAAGGCAGCTACATGTTATGCTACTGCTAACTTGGTGCATGAGTCAGTCTCTTCACAGGCTGATTTTGTGACTGTTGCAGCCTGAAATTCCTGATTTCACAGCAGCGTGTTTTTGCAATGAAACAAAAGTGAAATGGTCAAAAATAGTGACATTTTTTTCGCAGATTCTGAGCCTATCATCATAAGCAGCCAGTGTTTCCCACAGAATTAGCATGGTGTTTTGAGGCAGATCCAGACCTCTGACAGCTTTAACGTCAGGTGAGTGAGAGACATTGTGCACCCCTTAGCTTTACCGTCAGGTGAGGGAGAGCCTAGTGTGCCCTCAACAGCTTTTTAGTTTGTAAAGTTAAGAAGCTCTTACAGTTACTCAATACAATAATCTGTACTTAGGGTTTTAAAGTGGTTTCATTGTGTGTTCAAAATGGTCAGTGTTCTCACAATGAAAGATGGGGGAGGCCCCATGTGTTTGTGTTACTGTGCCGCTTACACCAACACCAAAATGGCTCAACTCACAGTCATCAAACCCATTAATAAATGTTGGTTAATGTTAGCTGTGTGATGCTAACAGTCATCCCTGTCACTGTGTGATACTTTGTTACAGACGGAGCAGTATTCTCATGATAAACAAAGAAAGAGAGCGGGGCAAAGAGCGGCTGAGCGGATCAATACGCTACGAGCAGCTCTACTGGAATGAGATTTCACCCATTTTAAATAGTCAAATCTGCAGTATAGTTGCATTGATTGGAAAAAATTGCAAAGTCAAGCAGAATTCTCTGGAACCGGCTGAATTTGTGTTCAGTGTTGTCGTCCTAGCATCGCAAAATCCTAGGGGAACTGTAAAGCAGAGCTGGTTGCTGGACTCAAGTGATGAGACCACTTGAAAACATCGTGCACAGCTGCACATTACATTCCTTCCTTTGTTTACGTTCCACAATAAAAGATCAATTTCATTTACTCTGAGCCTTTAGCAACTCAATAAAATTACTTTACTCAAATAACATTTACATATTTTAAGAACTTACTACGTAGTCCTATGGCTTTGCTCACGAATCTCCGAGCCCTCTCCTTTTTTGTTCTGTCTCTGCACAGCACTGACGTCGAGTCGTAGAGCTCTGGGTGCCCAGAGACAGCGACAATAAGTTTGTCCTGGAATTTAAACCAGATCTCAAAGTTGAAAGGCTTTTGTGCCACAGCATAACATGAATTTTTTGCTCAAGTTGAAACATTTCAGCTTGCACTCAGCCGCATGTGCATCCCCAGGCGCCATTGGATCTTTCACTTCACCTTTGGTGTGAATGCACATTAATAACTTCTTTAAAGCTTGCTAATTCACACACTGTATCTTAATCTAATTAGTACATCAACCGAAATGTAAAAACAACAGTTAATTTGTTCCTCTGCCCTGCACCTCTGTAGCATCTCCACTAGTCGCCTGCAGATCTAACAGTGTAACAAAGCTCCACATGTCACTGTGCCCAGCAGTTATTCGCCAAGTAATAGTTACAGCACGACATCCTGTGAAACCATGTATTGCCATTTTTACATTTTGGTTTGTGTATTTATATCCAAACTAGATGTGTGTCAATTAGTGAGTTTGGAGGTGTTAACAGGCAGATTTTTTAACTGGAACAAAGTCAGGCCAGGTGTTCCCGCTGCCAGACTTTATGCTAAGTTTAACTTAAGCTTCACATTTGGCTTATGGCAAATTGTTGGTTTCATAGTTCAGAGCTAGACAAACTAGTTTCCCTGACCCTCAGTCATACCGCAAGGCTAATCATGTCCCGGCTCCACTTATATACTTAATGCACATAACTGTACATTACCTCCACTCTGCTTATTGGCCCGACTGTTGTTATTACTCATGGCTGTTGATTTACTTGTATTTGTTTTTTGATTACCTTTGCTGAATCCTTTAATGGCCATTGCTTTGTACCATTAAACAATGTATACAGTTTAATATGCACCACTAGAAAATAAAAAAATCATGCAAATACAGCTGAATGATCCAAACATTAGACCATTCACTGGACACCTGAGCAAATAGCCTCAGTCTGTGAATGAAGGGCCTGAATGTCTTGATGTTGCTTTTCTACTGTCATGATGCTGCAAAGTGCTTTGTCATTAATTAACAGAGAAGAGACAGACTGGGTCAGACTATTCGGAGCAGCTTAAACCTCTGGGATTTTAGTGGAATAGCCTGTTATGTAGCAGAAAAGTGTTTCCCAGCTGGGTTGCCCAGTGGTTAAAGAGTCTGTCCCTCAGATAAAAGGCTGCATCAGTTTCTGCAGCAGCCAGAGATAACACTTCAGTTATAAATTCTGAAGTACAAATGTTAAATTATCCACTCAGTGCATAGATTTATTCTTAGTGGCTGACAAAAAGTCTCAGCAGCAATAGATTATCCCGGACTGATGCAATAACACAGCAGCAATGTTCCCATTCTCACATGCAATCAGTCATTTCCACTTTTCCACACCTATCTCATCTGTCTCCACATGCCACCACAAATCATCTGACAGTTTATGGGAAGCACTTCAATACATGTATATATCCATCATTTCTGTGTGTTATCACACGCAACAGCAACAACAACTGCGGCGGCGTCCAGAGCTATTTTGTCATGACTGTTGTGGAACAGCACCCTGGAGATCAATGAGGGAATCAGCGTCACACGCGGTGAATCGGTGGGGTTTGTGTGGAATGAAAATTAGTCCAGAGGATCAATGCACTATAAACAATTTCCCTGACAACACCCTCAGCCTCTTTCCTCTCTCCCACAGCTCAAATAAATACACCTAATTAAGCACCAGAGGGAATGCTGACTCCGAGACTCCAACCAGACGAATTTAAACAGAGCAACAGATACTGTAACAGATACTGTGCAGCTCTGGACTAATCAAACATCATTGATCAAGATCAATACTGCTGCGCTGCTTAACACATGTTTCCTGCCATCTCAGCACTGATGTTACTGAAAATCAGAGAAGGGAACTTTTCTTAGATGTGAGTCATGCAGCGACACTGATGGCAGTAAGAATCTATTCTGCTTCTATTGTTAAGTAGAAGCAGCACGTCCTGTCAGCCTATCAGCAGAGGCCTCATCTGGGAACATTATGAAACACTTTTACAGTCAATCACCCCTCTAATACCTGTTCAATGTCTGTCCCTTAAGGTTTAGATTTTCTATTTATACACACTCTGAATATAGTACAGTTTTACTTTGTATATTGACAGAAAAAACCTGTGTCTACCTGCATTTGGCTGAATATCTATTCTGCATTTTGTCTCATCATTGCTGATAACACTGACTATATTTTGTATTCCAGTGTCATGACAATGTGGCAGTGAGCCATCTCGCATAATGTCACGACCCTAAAACTGAAGCAGCTAAACATAATTCAGTCATCATTCTTATTATTCACACACCTGCTTTTACTGCTGCTAAATGTCAAAATGTCTGTTCTGTGGATTTTGGCTTTGCATTAACCCACTAAGGCAAACCACTTGATCATATATTGATTGTCATTTGATCTACTATTTAATCCACAATGCTGACTCATATTACCTGACGATGCTTTGCAGGTATACTGTTGTAGACCATTTTAATTTAGCACATTAGCATGCCAACAGTATAGTACAGCTAAGGCTGATGGGAATTTTGCAGGTATTTGGTCATTAACCAAAGTATTACACGAAATGAAATTTTGACACAACAATGTTGCCAGAGGAAAGAAGTCAAAGTAGGGCTGGGCCACATGGAGAAAAACAAATATTCAATATTTCTGATCAATGACCTCAATATTGATGTTGCGACAATACTGTAGGGTTAAAGGGTTGTACTTAACAATAACATTTTTGATAAATAATCATCAGTGTGGATATAATGACCAAAGGGTCATTCACATGCATCCTTTATGCACCCTTACTGTCAATGTAGATGTGCAGAAGGCATGCTTAAAATACAGACTATATACAATAATGGATGTAGCTACCATGACGTCACGTTCTAAAGCCTTGAGTTTGGCATTTTGGCCATCACCATCCTGAATTTTTGGAGCCAGAAGTGACCATATTTGGACGAGAGGGTAGTGCTGTGGATGTAGGAGGGCTGTATCTGACTCATCATTCCATCCATTTTCATAACCACTAATCCTCTTGAGGGTCCCAGAATTTGGCACTGACATCGGGCGAGAGGCAGGGTACACCCTCGACACGTCGCCAGACTATCACAGGGCTGACACATAAAGACAAACAACCATTCACACTCATTCACACCTACAGCCAATTTAGAGTCACCAATTAACCTTATCCCCAACCTGCATGTCATTGGACTGTGAGAGGAAGCCGGAGTACCCGGAGAAAACCCACGCTGACACAGGGAGAACATGCAGACTCCGCACAGAAGGGCTCCCTCCTGGGATTGAACCAGGAACCAACTGCAGTCTTTGGTACTTCACTTCGACATCATTTTTCAGCCCCAGAGGCTGCAGTGCACAAGCATTCACAAGTGCCTATTTTTCAAGGCACAATGGCTGCACCCTGAGATAAAGTTTACCTTTTGGATCCCATGCACTGCATGTCATGTTACAAGGAACAACTAATCACAGCCAGCAGATATTTTTCCATATTCCTGGAGATATCAGTCAAAGTTAAATATGGAGGACAAGTAAATGACTTTAGTGCAGGGCTTCAGTTATGATCTGTCAGTGCCTGGAATCCAAACCCTGGATTTCTGGTGAGTAGGTTGTGATACGGTGCTGGTTATGGCCTCTTAGCACTGTCAGGCGCAACCTGCATCCACACCCTTGAAAGATGGCACAGAGTAACATCCAACGTCTGACCTCTTGTTTTTCAGGCGGTAAAAGACACAGTATTTGTCTCCACTCTAAGTGGGTAAAAGCAAGAACAGCTAGAGCAGTCTGGTAAGTTTAGAAAATTAACTTCACTTTACTGCAATGTAGCATTTAAAACCATGAACAAACAATACAATAGCATGATATCCAAAGTCTAAGACTATTTCTAGTCACATATCACGATAGCCAGATAATATCAATATATATTGTCCAGCCCTGAGGCAAAGTTTTTACAGCTCATCCTGAGGGGAACAAAAGTGTCAATTCATAAAATACTTAATAACCGAACCCAAAAATGTCGAGCTTATTTTGGCTGTAGATGAAGTCAGTGATTCATCAAAATCATTAAGATTCATTGTCTGAGAAGCATCAATATTTTCATGGTAATCTACCAAAAACTCACGATATTTCAGTCTGGACCAGAAACTGCCACCGACACCTCCAGAGACCACCCGTTAGCACGGCAAAAAAATCCGACAACTGATTTTCTTACATAAATTCTGAATTCAATCTGGGTACTGTTATTTCATATTTGTGTCCTGGTGAATCCTATTACTATTTATCGCTGCAATGACCTAATGTCCCCAAAGAGTGCTTAAGAGTTTGAATTCAGAGCAAATACTATAATTTCCTCTACCACAGGGGCCACAGCAAACAGAGTTAAGTACTGTTCATGGACAAAAAGTCCCAACATCACTGAACAGAAATGAGCAGCATGCCTGGCATATTTATGAGGATGGTGCCAAAACATATCAAAGAGTATCCACTTGGAAAAATAATGCTTCACAGTGTCTGGGGAGAAAAAGCATAAATCTGATTAAACGCTGAAAGAAAATAACACATCTTCTGTCTTTGTTTGCATGCTAAGCTTCTGCTGTGCAGCATTTCCTCACTGCTGAACCAAGTCACAGAACTACAATAAACAGATTAATTGTCATTTGACTGGTACAGTGAAATGGCAGCCATGAAATATTTGATAATTCAGTCTTGGAAATGTTCAGAGCATGAGGTTCAGAAAGCTGGCATATCTGCTTAGAAAAAGCTTCAATTTTCTGTTCAATCCGGTCACAGAACATTCCAGCTTTATGGAGCGGTCTCCTCAGAAGAAGCAAAGCTCATTCCTTTCAAAACATTATAACATTTCCCTGACATTCAGTCCACAGGAGCTGCTCTTACACAACTCTCCAGGATGCACCTCGACTGCTTTATTTATGCAAAGTGACTTCTCTTTTAATATTATATTATAATTTAATATTAGCAGCTCATTAAAGTAGTTGCTGTTTTTAAACAGATTAACGGCACAAACTGCAGTCATCTAAGATGAGAGAACAAATTCCCCTGCTAGCCCTCTGCAGATTAATGCCCTCTCCCATCATGCCTGTGGGGTTAGCTGAGAGGCAGACAGCGATTAGTCACTGGGTGCTGTGAGTTTATGACAGCCCCTCATTTTCATGTCAGCTCAGTGACTGTGCTTTAACGCTAACACACACTTCTTGTTTAATCAGCCCAATGTGAACAGGTTATAAAATCTGTATTGAGTTTGGAGCCCTTACATGCCAATCAAAGCCTTTCTCAATCCTCACAAATTCTAATGTATAACAGCATGATTATTTTTGCATTTTGCATATCTGAATAGCAATGTACAGTATTTAGCGGCAAAGCTGAACCCTGGAGACAGCTGGGATTCAAAAGGCCAGTGTTCAGAGTGTGGGTGGATTGAAATGGTACTGCAGCATGTACGTAATGAAGTACCATAATGGAATTATGAGAGATTTTGGCACTTGTTAATTCAGGCCATTACTAAATGGCCCCACCTACGTTCTTTTAGATGATAGGCCCTGGCCCTGATTCAGGCTCCACACACTCAACTGGACTTCGCCTCACTAAAATAACCATCCACCTCACCGCTCCGCAGCAAATTTCACTGATGCCCACAACAGCGTTTGATGTTGAGGACCCTAACGATGATTTATGGCATTGCAGGAGCTGTCCTGTCCTGACCTACAAAGCCAAAACACTGTAACTATGAAAAATAATTTCACTCCATCCATCCAAAGCCACCTCTGGGGCCAAGGTATATGACTTAATAGCAGGTGTAGCAGTAATTTTACCTGAGGAGAGGGATATCTTAACAGTGGTCACAGCCTTTGACATTTAAACCACTTAGTTGCCAGAAGAGACACGATACTGCAGGTGCTGCTTTAAAAGAGTTTTGGCAGGTGTGGAAAGGTGAAAATACACTTCTGCAGAACTACTGCATTTCCTTCATATGTAGCCTCTGCAAAGTAACCAATCTCTCTAAAAAATAAATGTTTATGCTTCTTTTTGCATGAGCAAAATGTGTATATATATGTATATATATATATGTTGCCACCCAGGGATGTATCCCACAACTCTTATTTGCTATTGCCTTACTTGTCAATCCTTGATTGAACTGTAAGTCGTTTATTATGGATACAATTAAAAAGAGAGAGTAGGAGTCTGTCTGTCAGTAAGAAATACTTTTGATGAGTTACAGAATTTAAATTTTCCCTGAAATGGTTAGCGTAATAAATAATTTCCAGTGTTCAAAAGACACCATAATCATATTCTGGGTTATCAAATAATGAATATACAATCAGACAATCAATTAATAGCCCACAGGTACAAATAATAAGTAGCCTAAATAACATAAAGGCATTCTGTGCCTCTGAGCAGGACACAGTAAGCAGTATAAATACAAAACGTGGGTTATTTATGTGCGAGTGTTTGTTGATTAGAGAACATACTGATGCTCTGGCAGTAACAAAAAATATATGCCTTTATTGGCATTAGTACAGTGCACATGTGTGCCGACACAAACACCATTAAAAGTCTCTACAGCTGTTAAAACTGACTGACAGCTGTAATCAGCTGCCGCCGCCAGAAACGGACGTTGCTTCGAGTGACTCTTCAGAGGAAAAGACGTCTCATTTCTCTAATAACATATTTCGTAGTTTCCTCTGTGCTTGCATGATTTCCTGGCATCTCTCCATACAAGGAAAAGACGCAAGTGAGGGAAACGTGGGTGCAATTTAATTTTTTCCATTATGTACACACTAAAATTGTGTTTAGAGTCCATATTTACTACATGGTGCATAATATTTACTGGCTGCCATTTTATTTAAGTGCCCAAATTCTGTTAAATTTATCCACTATAGAGCGCTTCTACTTTTACTTACTTTCCTCGAACAATCCCACATTTCATAAATTTAATTTGTCGGTCTTAACATCTGTTAGATAATGATTAAAAAGTGATTGAAAAATAATTAACTGCTCACTAAAGAGTGAACTATTTATACATGTCTTTTTTACAAGGAGTACTGACTGAGCAAAGGACTGATTGCGGACACAGCCCACTGACGCAGTTCACTATTAGTTCAAAGGTTACACTAATCTGTTAAATCTTAAGGCACCATATGTTGTTAAGTGTAAACAACAACAAATTCATCTGTGTTTGACTCATTTGTAAAGCAGTGTTGTTGACTATTCTGCGTGCAAAGCTTTAATAAAACTTCTGGACAGCTGTTCTGGTCACCACCTCATCCCAACTCCTCCGTCAGTGACTCTTTAGTTGAGCTACACTCTGTTGTGAGGCAGCGAGGATTCTGTGTAATAGACCGATGCTGCTGTTGGTTGCGCTCCGACAGGTCTCCTGTCCAGTCAAAGTCAATTTAATTAGAGCTTTTCAGGAACAGGCAAAACAATAATGCAAAGTTGTGTTATAACACTCGACTGTGAAATCCTCTTATTGTCCTTTCTCTCGGCCGGCTACCCCTCATTCTACTCGTACCAAAGCAGAGATTACTGTGTGCGCAAACCTGAGCGAAACAGCACTGGGATATGTTTCGAGTGTTCCCAAACGGTCCACTTTTGAGGCTATTTAGATGTTGGGGCAAAATACATCAAGTGTGATTCAACAACATATAACACCTCCACTGAGCACTATTTTTCTCCCAGTGCACAACAGGCTCTCTGCCAGACCTGCTTTTCAGTGATGTCCCAACAGATTCATTTTGAAGTGTATCGCACACTTATGATAAAAAATATCCATCAAAGGACATGTGTAGAACCAAAAGAGTTTAGTCCTGGTCACTTTCATGGCATTACGGTCCAGCAGCCAACTCAGTAGTGTACAGAGGCGATGGATATTCCAGTGTGTATTTTTAGTCTGCGAGTCGATCATCTGATTCTGCTACTGTGGCCCAGTGATTGCTATTGATCTGGAAAAGGCAGCAAATACATGCAGGCTTAGATTGTGTATAAGTGTGTGTGTGTGTGTGTGTGTGTGTGTGTGTGTGTGTGTGTGTGTGTGTGTGTGTGTGTGAGAGAGAGAGAGAGAGAGAGAGTTAGTACAGTGCTGTAATGTCTGTGAAAGGAAAACTCATAGCCTGCGTGTTTGCTTTGGAAAGCTGCTTTAGTCGGCTGCAGACAGTTTCATACCACAGCTTCTCCTTTGATATTAACGCTAAGATGCATCAGCATGTACTGAAACACTGTCAACAATGTAAACAACCTTTTGATACAGACAGATACCTCAGGGCTCCAGTGTGTACTGGATGTAACAGTAGAAAGAAGATAAAGCTGTTGTGTAATCCTCACACAGGAGAAACCAGCCATTATTTTCATATTTGATATTGACATTTCTTGCATGTTCGTGTCTTCATTTTCTCTTTATTCACAATCAGCTCGAAGCCTGGGACAAAGAAGATGTAGAAATTCAAAGCCGTTTAATAACTGCTCTTGCTAACCGTTGAAATATTGAAGGCATATTGGCTGATACCCATTAATTATCCTCTAGCTTTCCAGTAATAGGCTTTCTAAGTATAGGCCACAGTGGTGCTTCCTACACTGAGGAACCATGCAAATGATTCAAGGGGCATAAAGGGAGGAGGAAGTGTGTGTATTCCACATCTTCAAGGTCTCTCCACAAGCACATTAACATTACTTGGACTCTCACGCTGCGATAATGCCCGTCTTCTATTTTGCCTAATGAAAATAAACAAATGTGTGCATGCCTAATCCCCTTAATTTTGGTGGTGGGGAGGAAATTAAAAACACAGGAATGTAAATCACTGCCAGGTTTCATTTCCCTGGATCCCTGGGTTATGCTAGGAGATCATAATTTGTGGTAAGTGAATTATACAGTGAGGCTTTTGTGAAAAGGGGGGAGGAGTAATTTTGTAAGAACTTAAAAGAGAAAAAAAGAGATAACTTCTGGCTCCAGTGGAGCCTTTGAAGTCTCTGCGCTGTTTCTAAAGCTGTAATGTCTCTTTCATGTTACATAGAGAGGCAGCAGAATCAAGTTCAAGGGAACCTAACATCACATCTGAAGTAGAAGGGAAAAGAAAATTCAGATTCACATCAGTTAAAAAAATGATTTTCACTGCCAACATTATTGCTGGAACATGGACCAGGGTCATCGTTTTACATCATAACACATCTCAGCCCAACTGCACAACGTTGCCTTGACAAGGCAACAAATGGAAAATAAGAGTTTTACGTACAATAACAAAAACAATCAGATAGCAATTCCAGCCTATCGGTCCGCCACTTTGGTCCACACTGAAATATCTCAACAACTATTGGATGGATTGTCATGGGATTTTGTACAAACTGTGATTGTGCTTAATAGTAAATGAAACTTACTAACACACTACTGTTCTGACACTACACACACTAACACACTAGTCTAAGCAAGCATCAACATGTTAGCATTGTTATTGTGAGCACATTAGCATACTAACATTAGCATTTAGCTCAAAGTACCACCTGCTTCAGTACAGCCTAAGAGAGCCACTAGCATGGTCACGTTATCTTGATTATGAGGTGTTACGTTAACATTTAGCTCTCCCTATCGTGGAACTTTGCCACATGAGGCTTTGCCTTCCGTACATGTGTTCCCAACAAGATGCAACCTTCAGGAAAAAAATGAGGCCAACACTTAAGTGCCAAAAACTGCAGTATTCTGAATGTCCACTTTAGCTAATTAGCTAATTCCCCATTCATGAAAACTGTATGGAGGGTGAAATTTATATTCACCTGTTTACATTTTATTTGGCTGAGTTATGCATATATAAGGGCGTGGCCACTTTGATTGACAGGCTGTCTGCAAGGCATCAACGGTCCATGAGAAAGGAGTTTCCCACAGGGTTTTTTTTTTAATTCCCAAATTAAATCGGATAACAGATAATGGATAACGATTCATTTTCCGTTTTTCTTTTTTTTATTATCAAATAAAAAAACGGGCGATGGATCGTTTTTTTCCTTTTTCCTTTGGTCATTTCAAAACAAAAAAACGGATAATGGTTGGTTTTCCGTGTTTCAATTTGTTATTTTGAAACGAAAAATGAATGGCCGCGAAGTACACGGACTGTCAACACAGTCTATGAGTCAGCTCCACACTCTCATCAAAATGTGGTCACTTCTGGCTCCAAAAAACCAAGATGGCCCAAAAATGCCAAACTTGAAGCTTCATAATGGGAGTTATGAAACCAATGGGTGATGTCAAACTGGCTACATCCATTACTCAACACTTTCCATTTCAGTCCCTCATTTAATGTGTTTCTAATTAATCAGAGACACATTACATTGTGTAAAAATTAAAATATTCATAAATGGGACTGTGTGAAGGTCAAGAGAGTTAAAAACAACCGAAAGCCTCAAGAACATTTTCTGAGGTAAAGACATTATATTATTATTTATTTCATAGTAATAACTGATAATAAAATTCTATAATTCTCTAAAAAAAAGTTTAGAAAACAATCAAATAAATAGGCAGTCTCTTAAAAGACCGACTTACAAACTGAGTTATTATGAACTGTATTGTGTTCCAAAATCACCAAAGTCTATTTTCAAACATACCTTCAGTATTTAGGCCAAGTGCATTTTTAGAAGAGAGCAGACTTCCTAATGATAATAGTCTGGTTCATTAACTGTCTAAAACTGTCTGGAATTCATTTCCCACCCTCATGTGGGAATGCCTTGTCATGCTTTAATTTTGAAATGTGACAATTATGTAAGAAAAGTGCATAGGTGACACACTCCACTGCACTTCAAGTGAAGTGTAACTAAAACCAAAAGATTACTGGCCTGTGTGTAATCAGTGAGAAATAACAAGATATCAAATGCTGCTCCAGTAACTGCAGATGTAAATTTTATCTTGTTAAAGACAATGACTGGAACATTAAGTTGTTAGAATAATAGATATTGTTGTAGGGATAAAAAACAGGAGGAAATATATCCATATCCATGTGATGATTAAGCCCTGCAATAAAATCAGCAAACAAACTGGGCAAATACCGCTCAGACACAACTAGTGCTGACAAAGTCATTATCAACTGGGAAAAAAAACTAATTCAACTCCCTCAGCCTTCACAGACTGTGCCTGATTAAAAAGGCAGATTGAATGTGTAGCGTCTGAATCCAATTATTTTTGGAAAGCCATACCGTGGCATTGTTTCTTTTTGATTTTCACTTGCCTGTCTGCCAGCTGAGGCACCTTGCTCATTGATACAAAATGCTCCCCAAAAAAACTGTTATATTTACTAAAAAAAAAATCCGACCACTTGGATTCAGAGATGTGATCAGAACATGAAAAAATGAGTCCTGAAAAACAACCGTAAATACAACAATGGTCAGATTGCTTTGATGAAATACACTGAGGGGGACTCCTGCTAACAAAAAGGGAACAATTGGAGCTAGATTTAAGAGAAAAATCATAATTACAGTTTATACAAAAAAATGTGTGATCTAAGTTCTAGTTTTTCTAATGTGTGCCTTTGCAAAGAGGAAGTCAAGGCCAAGTTTCAGATCACAAAATACTTAAAAGGGTCTCAGTTTGTTTTATCTTCTGTTTTTAATTTCTTGAACAATGCTGCATTGAATAGCACACCAAGAAGAAAAGAAAGCACTGACAACATAGCTATGGTAATAATTTAAACAGGTGTGGTCACGTTGTCATTTTTTCCTCGCTACTGCCCACTGGATCTGTCTCCAACATGCACTATATGTTCTGCAGCCTGACTGAAGAATAAAAACAAACCTATTCGCTTCACATATAGAGAGCTGAGGGTGACAGGTAAACAAACCCAAACGCATTGCATTTAGTGCAAATTATAACAATGAATGATATTATCATTCATCGTTATAATTTGAGCTGAGGTGTCTCTTCTGCCTGCAGCCACTATGACAAGCACTGTTATAATCAGCTCACTATCTCTCTACCTGTTGTAATTGGAAACTTTATTTAAAGTCCCCTCCAGACATGTCTTAAATACTGCTCAACATGGTTTTCCCACATAATAGTAAAAAAAAAAAAAACAACCTCTGACAAGGAGCTGAAAGCAGAGCTACCCTTTCTCTCTAATTGAGAAGTTCTGGATCTGGCCTTCAACCTGCCCACCATGATAAGTTCTGCTTTCGCTTTCCCCTGTGATGCTCGTGCTAGGTTGACCAGTCAAAGAGCAGTGTGCATCAAAATGACTGATGTTAGGGTCAGAAGAAACATCAGACATGTTTGCTGTCAAAACTTTCACTATGCTAATGCTAACTCTGCTCTCTGTACTGACAAGTCCACTTTGGAGATTTCAGGTTTCTTTGCCAGTGTTGTGTCAAAGTCTGTTTTCCCGCCAATATGCGTCCTTTATCAGACAGTGATTGGTTTTCATATTAGTGACCTAGCCAATCTAGTTTGCCCGGTGTGCCGATTTGTGTATCCCAGGATTGTAAAGGAATGGCCAGCCTTACTCTGCCTTGCTGTGCCTTACCCTAACCCAAAGCCTTACCCAAACTCCTCTTGCCTAAACCTAACCAATCCAACCAAAGAAGGTAATGGGTACTAGCCAATCACATGGAGAGTAGGGCGGGTCATTCCTTTATTTTCCTGGGTTTCGATAATTTGCACCTAGTGTATGTAAGAATCTCAGACTTTAGGAGAAATGCACAGACATCACCGCCTTCAATAGAGGAATGTGATAACACCTCTCAAGCATCAAATTTGCACAGATTCAAGTCAGTGGAGTCAAGGTCAGACACATTTAGGGGACATAAACAGAAGACAAACAATGGAGGGGGCCTATAAGCATTTAGTGCGGTAATTTATATTACACTAGCATTTTATCAGAGAGTTTAAAGATATGGTGATACTAATTTGTAATCCGTTTATTAATATGTATTGTTGTGTTGTGTTCAGGTAGCATGGCAAGATGTTACTAAAACTGAAATGTGTTCTTCTGTCACAGTAAAGAGTGCATTCAGCTGACCAACTTGTTGAAAAAGAGTGAATCTGATTATGAGTTGAAACAAACAGTAAGTTTTGCTGTAGATTTTTTCAATCACATGGCAGGAATATCAGCCCACAGCTGACAAACAAACTAGACAGAGACAAATGTTGAGCATCACCGCTTCTCCTAAGTGATGGAACAACATCAAAAACTGAATAAACTCCACTCGTTTGTCAAAATAACAAGCTTGGATCTATGTTTTGCCTAAAGGTAGAGCCACGCATGCTATATAGATGAAAAAACACATTTTAGATGCATTTGTATTATTCAATAAAATAGTGAACAACAGGCTATTTTGAAATTCAACTCCAGCTAACCTCCCACAGAACTGCTCAAGGATATGTTGCATACAGTACACGTGAACCCATTTAATGGTAAAAACAGAGCACAACAGTAACAGAGCATACTCAGCTCATTTACCCTGACTGAATACACCCACACATAACAGGAACAAGCAGCACACTGTATTAATACACCTACAGTGAAACACATCGAACCAATTACATGTAAAAAAAAAACTTATAAGAAGTGGATGTATTTTAAACAATATATTTATGTAGCAATGTTTAAAACTTGTTCATATAATATTAACTTTTAGGTAGTATATAAATAAGACCAACAAGGATGTAAACATTTTTAAAACCCAAATGCAAATGAATGAATGAATAAATATATAAATAGATAGAAACATAAATACTGGTGATGATATTCTTAAAACTAGAATATCTTTCCAGCAGGGAACATGTGACCAGGAAGCAGGTTTTCATTTGTCAATAAATACTGTCAGGGTGTTCTTCAGCAAGGCATTTACTCCATAGCTGCCCCAGCAGGCTGTGATTTTATGAAAACCCCAAATGAGAGGATGCATGTAAATATTTGTTAATGCGACAGGGCATTGAATTTGTGGATTCAGCCTTCCCTCGATAAAGAGGCAGTAAAAATGTACAGGAACCACAACCACTTGCCAAAAACCAAGAGTTTTTAGAGTAAGAGAAGCATTAGCCGTATACTGTGAATCAGAAAATAACATCTCAGTTGTCGAACATGGCAACAAAGAAAAGCTTCATCAACGCTCCTGCCTGTCACCTTCATTGCATTTCTGATGTTCATCTGTATGGATGGGGGCAGTGTAGGTGTTTGGTCTTAGCTCTCTTTGAGAGTCCAACCCGGATCGGTCGTGTGCATGTCCTCAGAGGCTCCAGTCTCCTGGGTTGCTCCAGCTGTCCTGTACACACACAAAAAACACTAAGATATAACAGCAGAGTATGTACCAGTTCTGCATGCCTGGCAGCATTGAAGCCTCCATCCTCTACATCGTGCATCGGAAATGTGTTTGTTCAGGCCTAAAGCTCCGCAGAACATTTTGGCTTTTGTTTCCTGCTAATGGTTGCAAAGAAAAATAGACACACTGCTTTTCCTGACGCTTTCAGCTTTCTTACCAAAGCTGACAAGATAAACATAGTGCTTCTCAATGTGCGGCGAGAGTAGCCATGCTATTAGACCGATTTATTCCCTCAAACTGACAAGGTGAACACATTGCATCTTCAGGTTGGCAGCTTGTTAGACTCACTCACCTCTTAAATATTCAGAGGCCAGCTCACTAAACTCCCAGCAGACACACTTGGGTTCATAATGCAGTGGAGACCAGCTCCTATACTCACTCTGTTCATATCTTTTTGTTTATTCAGTTTGTTCTATGTCACTATATAATAACAAATAAAGCCAAAATGATATACAACTACTGATCCATGCCATTGTGCACCAATAAAGACAATATGTAAGGACATTAAAAACCTTTCAAATAATGTTTGGGTGTCCTTTCTTTCAGTCTTGAAACAAATGTGTCTCTTGTTCAAAAATCCACATTTAATCAATAAAATGCTCATGGGCTTTTCAGTCTTTGTCTGCCACCACAATACGAAACTCACTGAGGCTCAGGTGTTCCAAGAATGGTTGACATGCAAAGGACGGAGACCACATTTTCCTCTTCTGATCCATCTCCCGGGGCTCTGAAAGGAACATATTGACAGTCAGAGACAGTCAGGAGGGACCGGCTAATTCTGTCTTATTTGTTGCTCTGTTTACCCTTAAACAATGTTTTTGCATTCATGGCTGTGTTATCGTTCCACTGCAGCTTACTGAGGAAGGGAAATGAATATTTGAACATTCGTGACTGGAAGCTGTGTCAATTTGAAAAGACAAATCAATAAAATTAATTGTGGTTCCCCAATGAATTAACCTAGCTGGCCTTTTCAAGTCTATCACCTAACACTGTGGAAAAACACTGTAAACCATGAAACACTGAAAACAATGGAGCAAAAGCACAGTTAACTGTAATTAAACAATTTCCGTGTAATGCTTTTTTTCAGATTCGTCTTTTTATTTGTAAAAAAAAATAATAATAATAAAGTTTTCTGCCAAGCAAACCACTATTTTACTCAAAATTTAATTTCACCCTTGTTATAAACACTAATTACTGAGACACTTGATGATAATTGATTCTTTTGAAGATATAATACAAGTTTTTTTTCTGTTGTTTTTTTTTAGAAAAAGAAAATAAACCTTTGTGTTGTTCCTCCGCAGTGTACATGGATGTTTCTTGGCACAGCTGGCTGCCAAGGGGCACCTCCTGCTCGCTGTCACCGCTGCCAGAAGTAAAAGAAACCACTGGATCACCTCCACACATTTCCAGGCTGTGGTCTCCATTGGCATCTAAACGACAGACATGCAACACACAGTGCGGTCAGAATGTTTTAGGACACAGCTGTGGTTTCATGTTTTTCTAGCATCAGTGTTTGAACAAAGTCACTGTGTCAATAAAGAGGATTAAAAAAACTTAAAGTCTGTTTTTAAGCCTCATGGTCATATTATACAAGACTGAGTCTAGTGGTTGTCCTCGATTTAATTACCTAATTTTAGCTTACCAATGCTTTTACACAGCGTTGTATATTGAATCTAATTATGGGAGCTTGAATTTTCACTGCACTTCATCAGAAAAGTCAAAAGGAAGTGGTTCCATTTATAAAAGCTATAGGTCACAACTTCTATTACCTCAATTGTTTTTCAGTATAAGGAAATTTAACAGAAAATATAGACAGAATTTTAAAAAATGCTCTTGTTTCCTTGGCAGCATGGTGTCGAGATACAGTAGTTTACATAGCTCAGATGGTTAAAAGAACAGTTTGACATTATGGAGAACACGCTTATTCACTTTCTTGCCGAGAGTTAGATGAGGAGATCGATACCATCTGTTTGCTAGAAATGAGGCTACGGCCAGCAGCTGATTAGCTTTTTGTAGTACTGACACTGAAAGCTGAAGGAAACAGCTCAACTGGGTCTGTCCAAACTGGAGAAAAAACTGCTCATGAACACGTCTTGAAGCTGGGATAAATCACACACAAGACTTCAAATACTATTTTGTGGGGGCTTTATTGTCTTCCCAATTTATTCTTTCTTATCTGTGAAATAACAATTAATAAAAGCCTTATCTCCACTGAAGCATGGGGTATGCATCTACGCAGAGCCTACACCCGAAGTACAGCCTCAATTCAATGCAAAAGTATATATCTGGCTTCACTAATTACTGTAACACATTGTTTAATTCGAACAAAAGCCAAAGAGTTAAAACAAAAAGCTGTGGTTTTATGGGGGGGGGTATTGCTGGAATATTTCATTGCTGGAATATTTCTGGACTCTTGTTGTGACCATCAGGGTTGCCACGCTACCAGAGAAGACTGGCAAATTATTGTTTTATTGATTTGCACTGTGCATTTGAATACGCACACAAAGGAAGTCTTTGATGTGAATGTGAGTGTGAACGGTCGTCTGTCTGATGTGTCAGCCCTGTCATAGTCTGACAACCTATCCAGGGTGTACCCCACTTCTCGCCCAATGTCAGCAGGGAGAGGCTCCAGCCCCTCTGCGACTCGGATTAGGTTAAGCGTTTAAAGATAATGAATTAAATGAATAAACTATCTGTGGTAACAAACCTAAATGTGAAATGTTTGCAGTACTACTACAGCATATTCTATGATGTGATTATTGTTTGGATGGTGATACAACAGTCAGTAGTAGGGCAGTGAATACCACGGTCACCTGATGCTACCGCAGTGATGAGGTCATCCTAGTCATCACTGCTTTTTCTTTTTGGAGCTGAATTAATAAATGAATTGAAGAATGCACTACTTTGGCTCTGATGCAGCCCCTCTGTCTGCAGTCACCACTCTGCAGCCTTGCTCAATTCACGCCCACGGCACTAATTTGTTACACATCACAAGATATTACTTATTTTGTAAAAAAAACAAAAAAAAAAAACAGTCTCTTTTACTGAAGTTGCAAAAACAGTGTTTCTGCAGGTAACATTCTGCCATTAATTATTGCAGTTAGTGGGTGTAACCTCAGTTGTATGAGTACAAGAACTGCAAGGAAAAGAAGAGGGAGAGAGAGTAGTCTCTCTCTCCCTCTTCTTTTCCTTGCAGTTCTTGTACGCAGGCGAGTGATATGATCAGATCATCATAGGTTATAAAAATGCAGAGCAGTGATGATACAGACATGTAGGCACTGATGGTAAACTGCCAAACCACAGTGATACGTTGCTTTTTCACTGCTGTAAGATAAAATCCATACCATCACATTGCTCGTAACATGAGTAAACATGAATATTACAGTAACATCTGTAAAAGAAATATTGCTAGTTAATCAGGATGTCAAGGGAATGTTTTTAATGTTGCTCACTGCTGTATTTGAACCTCAATGACGTAATGTGACAGAATTTATAAATGGTATACTTTACGGTAAAAGCAGAGTTGTGTTGTCTGCAGTTTACCTGATGATGGGCGTCCCTGTTCCGGGCTGCTGAGATGTTCTCTGCAGTTTGAAGTGTCGTCCTCAAAGGCTTCAGTTATCCCACTACACCGCTCAGGTGACGATGCTCTACTGTCGCTTGGAAAATCATTTCTACTGATATCAAAAAACAAATTCAACTCTTTCAAGACCATGTCAAATTGTTTTTTCATCTCAAACTTGGGACTGTCGTTCACATCAGAGGCTGGACCGATGCTCTTGGAGGAAACAGTGGAGGACATCGACTTTGGGTTTAAGTTATCCTGGAAGCACTCAGAAGACTTATAAGCTGATTCACAGTTAGGCTGTGGCTCTGGCTGTCCGAGAGCAAGGACATTTGCTGCTGAGATAAAGTTGGGGAGTTCATTACAACTGGTATCGCTACTTAGAAATCCCTTAGCCATGTTCTCAGTGTGACACTCAAATCTTTCCACCTCCCCTTCCTCCTCCTCTTCTGGTACCTTGTTGTACTCATTGCTCTCTGCCTCTGGCATGCAGTCGTAAACTTGTCGCTGGGGTGGTTTCAAAAGCTGCCCGGGCAGGCTGGTGAGGAGAGGGCTGTTGCTAAGGCCAGCATCATCATCATCATCTAGTGTGAGCTGGATCCTTTCAAACGTGTCAAACCCCCTCTGCACACTGTTGTTAAAAGTGAAGGCAGATGGCACTGGGGAAAATCTGTCATTACAGTTTAGGGCTGTGGGGTTGTCAGCATTTTGTGAATGGAGTAATTCATGTGGGCAAGGCACAACTGCATCACTTGTTGGGGGAAACGTGACAGCCAAAAGGTCATCTTTATTTTCAGCCATGAATGTCTCGGCTCTGTGGTGGCAATCAGAGAAACAACTGAGTTTGTTTTCTTGTTCACGTTGACCTAGTGGAGTTGATTTGTGGCCACTTCTACGCATGTTGCCCTCTGAACATTCACTGATGGATTCCTCAGTCATGTCTCCTTTCTGTTGACTTTGTGGCTGATAATCATCCTCACATTTCACTAATATCTCAGAGTTACCATGCACATCCATTTCTTCTTCATCACCTGCCTCTTTTCTTTCCTTCTCCTCTGTTGTCCCTTCCTTTGTTGAAATAACAGCATTGTAAGAGTGATCAGACAAGCATTCAAGGTTAATCTCCAATTCATAATCTCTATGTGATAATTTGTCACAATCACCAGTTGATATTTCAGTTGCATCTTCTGTGTGATTTTGATTTTGTGGTGGCAGTTTTTCCTCTGAGTCTGACAAGTTTTCTAATTTCCCATGTTCATCAGCTCCTATTTCTTCTTCAGAGCTTGTCATTTCTTCTCTTTCTCTTATCTCAGTTGTCCCTGCCATTCTGGCAATTTCAGTCTGTAAATATTCAACTTCTGGGTGGTCAGGACTGACAGGAAAGCAGCCAGACTGATCCTGCTCTTTCAACTCATGTCCCACAGTATCATGGCTTTTTTGTCTTCCATCCCCTGCAGGAGAAGGCTTTGCTGGCCTGCATGGACTGCTGCTGAGACTGGATCTCCAATGACAGCTGCCTTTGTTGCCAGTCTTGTTGTGTGTTTCGTTAGTGGTGACGGAACAAGCCTGTGGCTCTGTGTGTGACTGCCATGACTCCTCTTTTTCATCGTTGCACTGCTCTGTTTTGCTTTGGTGATTAAACCGTCCGGTCTGGTCGGGAGCTGAAACCTCCTGTGATAGCCGGATGTCAGAACAGAGTGGCAGAGGTGTTTCCATCTCGCAGACTTTTACTGATGGAGATAATTCTACACCTGCAGTGCTCTCTGAGTTACGGTGGTTCTCTTCAGCCTCCCTGTCAGTTTCACTCCACATTGCAGGGTCAATTACACTGAAAGGGCTCGCATCATTATCTCCTTCAGCAGGCGCTTGACTGATTCTTGCAGGCATCGGAGTCTCTGTTGTGTGATCAGCCGTTTCACTCGGAGCTGTGGCTATCATCTTGCCAGCAGCATGCTCTCCTTTTGCCCCATAGAAGCCGTCAGCTTCGAGACTCCCACTTTCCATTGCAATATTTCTGGCCAATACCACATCATGAGAAACAATTGATCCCTTAGCGCATTCAGCAGCAGACGGGATGAAGCTTTTGCTCATCTCATTCTCATTGACATGGCCTTTTGTTTTCCCATCACAGACAGCAACATTTTCATTTTCACAAATCTGTAATTCCTCATTTTTTACACCTTCTGCCAAGTTCCCAGAGGGTTGCTCTTCAGGGTTTGAGTGGAGTGATTTAGAGTCTACATAATCAGTGGAACATATGAGATTGCTACCCTCTTCCTTGCTGAAACGGGTATTCTCACAAAATCCATTCTCCTCTTTCCTCTGATTACTCTCTTCAACTTCTGCAGATTGGCCGAATGTATTGCAGAAACCTGTGTCACATAGCGCATCTTCATAAGTGCAATCAGACTGACATCTGACCCCCTCATCACCTGAACTAAGGATGAATGGCTCGATTTGACTGACACTATTTTGCACCTGTCTCCCATCCTCCTCATTTCCAGCAGGAAGACTGTAACCAACAGGGGGCTTGTCTTCAAGTGATTTTCCAGGCTGTTTGCAATCAGAGTGACTGGACGTGTCAGCGCTGGCGTCTTTTGAAGTGTGAGACTCTGCTAGTGCCCCACCTGCATCATCTACTGGGTATGACCTGTGTTCATCAGTTGCAGTAACTGGAGGCTGCTCATCTTTCACCAGAGGTAGAAAGCATCTCTCAGCACCGATAAAACAGACTTGAGATGATCCATTGTCAATGTGTGACGCATTTAGCTTAGTAACAGAGGTGACAATTAATTTATTGTCTTGTAGTTGCTCATGAGGTTTTTCATCTTCAGTATTGTCACGTTCCTTCTTCATCAAGGCACTGGTTGATGATGGGGAGTCAATGATTTTCTGAGATGTCAAAAGCTCTGGGAAGTCAAGCCTGCTCTGCCCACTGTGGTTGTTTGTCATTGTGTAATCCATCCTTGGTCGCTTGGGGGAGAGTGGCAAGGTAAGCTCTCTCTCAGTTAGCCAACTGATCTCTTCTGTGATTTTATCCATTTTCTCCAATCTACTAAACCTGAAATAGAAACAGCTCAAGTGTGAACACTGCATCTGAAAGCCACACTGCACAGATCAATAAGTGTCACTCCATCAAAAGAATGCAATCATGCCAAGAATGTTTCTGAGTCATAGCTTACTTTTGGTAGATAACATTTCTAATAAAAAGATTTCACATTTACAAAAAACTCATCATTGAAAGACTCATCTGCATTACCACAATAACCCATGTGCTCTGTTGTAGAAGAGCTACAGTAACTCACCTTGTACCAGGCCCGCACTTTAGAACACATGGAAGTAATCCCACAGCAGGTCTCTGAAGAGAATATAGGAGACAACAACATAATATTCAGTGAGTGGATTTTCTATACCAGAACAGATTGTTACACAGCATGATGCTGATTCACTGTACAGAATACAGATATGGCAATGGCTGTAGCACTGTCACTGTTCTGTTGCTTCCCTACTTTAACACCCCGTGGAACTGCTGTGCATCAGTTTCTGACAGTGCTAGCTTTGTTACAATGCACACGATAGGTCATTTTCACGTCAAAAATATTTACTTTTTACTGGTTTTAGTAGTAAGAAAAGCACTGCTGTTACTGATAACATTAATGATGGCTCTGCTCTGTCCCAGTAAGCCATGACACTTTGACAGTATGCCATCATACACAATACCTGAAATCAAAGCAGCTAAATGGTATTCAGCCACTATTAATCAATAGTTAATTTACATTTGTGCTTTTCCTACTCTGACATGTCTAAATGTTTTCTTTGAAAAAGACCTGCGTCTCATCTACCCACACTAATTCTTAGAGGAATTTTAGGACACCAAAATGCAATTATCAATCATGTGATGTGTCTGTTACCTTACAGATCAACCTGTCACACATAAGCATGTTTATAAATGTTCAAACACTGTATTTTGTATTTACAATATGAGATTCACAGGCTATGAAAAATCAAGCATTTTATAGTACAACATAACATGTCGAAATCAATTTTGGAATCAGTTTCGGAAAGAAGAGTCAAGTTAGGGATCTGCTTTTTGCAGATGATGTTATTCTGTTGGCTTCATCACACTGTGACCTCCAGCACGCACTGGGGCAGTTTACAGCCCACAGAGTGTGAAACGGTCGGGCGAGAGACAGTATACCTCGAAGTCTGTGGCCATAGTTCTTTCCTGGAATTGATTGCTCCCTTTGGGTTGGGAGAGCATTACTGCCCCAGCAAGGGAGTTCAAGTGGTCTGGGTCTTGTTCACAAGAGTAAACTGAGGCATGAGATGGATAAGCGGTTTGGTGCAGCATCAGCAGTGATGCAGGCGCTATATCTCAACCCCCACCTATGGTCATGAGCTTTCTGTAGTGTTTGAAAGAATGAGATCGCAAATACAAGCAGCCAACATGAGTTTCCTCCGTAGGGTGACTGGGCTCAGCCTTAGAGATAGGATGAGGGGCTCAGGAGGGAGTTCATCTGGAGGCAGCTCAGAGTAGAGCTGCTGCATCGAAAGGGGCCAGTTAAGGTGGTTTGGGCATCTGATCAGGATCCTCCTGAGCGTCTCCTGTTAGAGGTGTTCTTGGCACATCCAGCTGGTAGGACACTCTGACCCAGAACACAGTGGAGGTATTATGGGATGTCTGGAGTACTTTGCTCAGCCTGCCCCCACAACCTGGCTCCAGATAAGCCGCATAAAAATGGATGGATGGTGTTTAAAGGTTTGCTTATGCTATCTGTTTTTAATTGTAACTGAATAAAATAATACATAATAACTGGAACTGAAAGAATATTACACCCAAAACAACACCCAACAATATCTAGGCTTTGTAGCAAACTAGAGTTCAAATATACACATATATTTTCCCCAAAACTTTATTGAATACATTTAATACATGGAGTATGAACTTCTCAGATTTTCATCATGAACGTTGTGGAAAAATATATTTCATAATAAGTAACGTTTCGAATGTCAGGCTCTTCATCAGAGCCTGAGCCTTCATTGTAGTCTGATGAAGAGCCTGACGCTCGAAACGTTACTCACCTGAATAAATTTCGACTGAGCATTGGAGCCCTGCAGTGTGCGAGCTATTTGATTTCTCTGTTGTTTGCATCGTTTTCGGCTCAGCACCTGCCCTTCTTCCGGTTTGGATGTGCATGTGTTCTTCTTTGTTTATAATGCTAAATATAAAAATGTGTCAAAATAAATTCAATTGCACAGAAAGAAAGAAAATGCAGGGAAAAGAAAGAAACTTGAAAAAAACCTCAGGGTCTGCTGAGCAAATGGGAAAACAACTGAAATGTCTAAATAGTCTCATAGTTTTTGATAGGGATCGACCAATAATCGGCACTGCCGATAATATTGGCCGATATTCAGCATTTTTATGATAATCGGCATCGGCCGTTATTTCCACCAATAGTCGATAAAATGCATGTATTTTAATTAAAATACGTTTATTTTAATTAAAACACACTCCTTTGGCTCTCATGCAGCCGTCTCTCTCTGCCTGTCTGCCTTAAGTCTCCACTCTGTGCTGTGTAACAAATGTCCCGCCTACAGCCCCCACTGATTGGCTACACGGCACAAGTGAGTGACAGCCAATCAACACTGAAGGTAGATGCAGGCAGCGCTGCAGCGGCACAGAAAGAGAGGAGGGGAGAGAGGACTGCTCCATGAAGCTGCAGTGTGATGTCTGAAGGCAAGGCAACAGAATATGTCGAAGTTGCACTAAGAATTCCTCTATGCTGAAGTTTTAAAGACACCACTGTTGATGCTTGATAAACACGCCATCTTAATACTGTATCTCAGTGTATGTTCCCCCCCTCACGCGGCTGCTCGCGAGTCGCAACGGGCGGCCATTGGAAACAATAATGTCGTCTAAAACTACTCTGTGTGTGTGTGTGTGTGTGTGTGGGTGTGCGTGGGTGTCTGTGTACATGCACGCTAGCTTCAGCAACAGATGTGAAGTTGTTTTGTAGGCTTCATTAGTTCATTTAGACATGCATTTAAAAAGAATAGAAGAATATCAATTAAATTTATTTGGCATTAAAGTAAAAGTACTCATTTTGCTGAAAAAATGAAATGTGACTGTATATTAAATACATGTAATTACTTAAATAAAAATAAGTCTGGTAACCACTGAAAGTTTAATCTTTATTTATAAACTAACTACGCTATTTGATGTAAAAAAAATAAATAAAAAAAATAATCTGAAAAGTAATAACTACTAACGCTATCAATAAATGAAGTGAGCCAAGGTTCCTGTTCCTGCCACCCTCTTTATTGGTTTGCACTTAATCAGGCTGGATCAGATGTTACTGAGAGAGAACATAAGACATCATTAATTAACTGTTCTTTATTTCAGTGAACTTTTATAAATGCTGTTAGAAGATCCCTGATCCCTTAGATAATTTAACGAGACTCAAATTTCAGTACTGTGCAGCTCAGTTTTACTTTGATCTTATAAAAAAATCAGAGAGCCATTTCATTTTCATGGAACTTTAAGAGATCTCTGCACTTTTTGTTTTTATAAGAAAACAAACACACATTTCAACCAAGATTTGCGTCAGAGTTTGTGTTATTTTACAAGAGTTTAAGGTCTTTTTATCACAGATTTTCAGTGTACAAAAACAAACAGTCTAATCCCAGGTATGTTATTCTAAATTTTGACACCAAAATTGTAATGTTTACTGCAAATGAATATCGGTTCTAAATATCGGTTATCGGTTTCCTTGACTACTAATAATCGGTATCGGCCCTGAAAAATCCATATCGGTCGATCCCTAGTTTTTGCCAGTTTCATCAACAGTATGTTTTTCAATCAGTATCATTAAAAATATGAAAGGAGTGTAGATTTTTAAGCCAAATATTTTTATGTCTATAATATTTTGCTTAAATAATAATAAGTTAATTATGTAGGCTACATTTCATTAGAAATTAACAGAGTAATATACTGTTATTAGTTTGACATTTTTCGAAACATGTTTGGAAAGGTTCCTCAATTACACAAACAAAAATAAATGACATAAAAAAAACCTGCAAAACATATTACATCGTTTTCCCCCTCACAATAAATATTTATAGATATATACATACCTATTAGGTATATTATATTTACATGATGGCTTTGGCCAGTGAGCTAACCATAACAACATAACAAATGGCTAAAACACAAAATAATGTTACCTGCTATGTCAGAATTGCATGAATTTACTGTTTTGTACTATAATTACCTAGTTATTATAACTTCAACCCACACCTTGCTGCTCACAGTATATTAAATGTAAAGACTTTGAAAGATTAATGTTAGCAATGTAGCTAGCGATTTGCTAGCTTAGTGTTACCAATGAAAAATATATCATAAGCAAACCTTTTCCACTTCAATGCTAACGTCAGACACTGACTTTGACATTTGCTGACATTTTAAAAATATTCAACTTCTTTATCCGACTATTAGTTTCTCCAAAGTTACTCACCTTACTCACACTTAGCCAAGTTACTGGGTTTGTCAAATGCTGCTCACGCTTGTTAGCTAACGTTAGCTAATGGTAACGTCGTTGTCGTGTTCCTGTTAGCCTGCGTGCTGCGCCAAACTACAGCTGTTGCGGTCAGCTAGCTTTGTATTCCAGTTGTGAAACAAAACAAAAGCAAACTCTCTGTACTCATTAACAAAAAGCAATGAAATTTGCTGACATTTGAGACACGGTGTATTTTACTTATCTTTCAGCTATTACTAATTACTCACCAGTTACTCACCTTCAAAATTAATTACGCATTTAGGCTAGCATACCTAGCTAGGTTACTCGCTGGCTAACGTTAGCTAATGCTACTCCTGGTTTCCTGTCAACAGACTGGATTTGCGTCTCAGCTTTAACGAGTTGAAAAAATACTTAGTTGGCTTTGTGTCTAACACGTAACACATCATGTAAGTCACAGTTTAGTCGGTCTACAAACAGCTTAATTTTAATGTGAAATATGAAAATTGTATTTATTATGTCTTGCTGCTCTCATTTTCGTTCTTGGCAGCATTCTGCTGTAATGCTCAGCCACTGGGAGCGAGAGAGACAGAGATGCACTGCTCCCTCTCTTCCTCTCTCAGTGTCTGTCTCCTCCTCTCAGTGCATCAGTAGCAGTGTGTGTTCAGCAGCAGCATCCTACGGACCCGCACCGCTTACTTTCAGTCGAGGCTGACTTCTCTCCCGCACAAAATAAAATAAAAGCAGAGTGAAACAAAACGACAGAAACATCACGCTACTGAGGTTAGTGGCTCGACAGAAGAGCAGTATCAGACCTTTGAATCGCCTGTTTTCTCCGTCCTCGCAGGTTTTTTGGACCACTCCACACACCACACCGGACTTCTCCCGTTGACTCTGCACTCTCGCAAGGTAGGAAGGATGCTCTGTGTGACAGGTGGACAGATCCGTTTAATGCATGCAGGAAACTACATGATATTTTGCACATTGACCTGCATGACACAGCCTGGTGCGTCATCCTTTTGGTTTCATAAGACTAATTTGCAGATTTATTGGCGGGTTGAATCCATATTAATGAAACACAAATTACAATAACGACACATATAATTTACCAGTATAGCCTCAGTAGCTGCTGCAACGATTCCTGATCCTTCTTGCACGCTTTGTACGTAAACCCGCCACTTGTCAGCATTAGATAAACATGGTTGTGCCTTGCTAGGATTTACTCTGACTGCCTACACAAACACACACACTCACACACTTACCAGGCTTTAGATTCAACAGCAAAAGTGTAAAGACAGAGACAAATTGGCATTGGTGACGGCTGGTTAAATGCAGTCTTCCCGATCATTGCAGACAGTGTGAATTTTGACGACTATAATTGTGACTTTGCGTGGGATGTCTGTGCTTTGCACGACGTGGCACGATGTGGTGTGATGTATTCTGATGTAGTTTTGGCACTGGTGCTGATGTTGAAAGGGTGTGCGTGTGTGTGCGCGCGCGCGTGTGTGTGTACAGGATGAAGGTGGGGGTGTGGTGTGTCTCCTCAGCCCACATCATCCTCACAATGAGGCTACTTTTTGCAAATCAATGCAGGCATGACCACATCTAATACCCCCACCTCTTCTGCACACACACACACACACACACACACACACACACACACACACACACACACACACACACATTGATTCAATAAGAGCAGTAGGATTACAGCGGAATCTACCAGATTCACCCAAATCAAAGACATAAACTGCATTGTTCCCATCTTGTGTCGCCTCTGTTGGCTAGGGCTCTGCCTCCCTCTCAAGGTCATCCCCTGTTGGCAAATAATGGCAAAGGGACAGTGTTTTATATTAGCTTGCACCGCCTGGCTCGGGGGCAGGTCTGCTGGTTGTTACAGGACTCTAAAATCTGTGTCAGTCCACACCTGTTTGCTGATGTGTAACTACAGCTATGATTTATTTATTTCTGGCTCTGGCGAGGCCCCAGTGGACTAGAAGACAAAGGGTAATGACTCAGGTTTGGAGTCAGCATGGTGCTCTGCTCTGCATTGCACTGCAGACTGACCCACAGTGTCTTGTCCCAGACTCGGCCCCTCTAATTTCTCCAGCTAAAATAAAGCACTGACATTTGCAGATTATGCACCGTGCTCTCTGTTTTTTTTTCTCGTAGATGTGAGTAACTGGTGAAAACCATTACCGTGCATAGAATTAAGAGCTAACAGGGGGGTGGGGTGTGTTCAGTGTTATGTGCTAACAAGAGTGTCACGCCTCTGAATCTGTCTCACATCACACCCTGATAATTTTCTCGGATTTATCCTTTTTACTGCAGCTCTTTTCTTCCTTCATATTTTGCTGCTAATGCACTTTTCTCCTGTGTTCATCTGTAAGAGAGACAGTGAAAATGTAACTGAGGGAGCTGGAGAATGCAGAAGGAATTTCATCATTATCACATTTACTGCTGACTATCAAGCAATTGCTGAGTGGAGACATTTTTTCCAGTTATCTAACATTTAAAGATAGTTTCTCATTTATTATTGCAGTGCAAGGCTCAAGGTCTCACGAGGCTCATACATGGCACTGGAAATTGACTGGAGGTGTTGATATGAGAATGAAAAGTATGGATGGCAGAGCATACATTCCTGGTACACGGCAAAACTGCAGTTGAATGTGTATTTTCTTTGTGACAATCAAATAACTCAGAACTGTGAAAACAGACACAGAATGAAGGTCTTTCAAAAGTATATGCGTAGGAAGATGATGTTTTGAAAGCGCTCCACTATACCATGTTGCTCGTGTCACGTTAAAGGTTGTGCAGTTGCTGATTTTATGTAACGTGAGCTGAGGGGGCGATATTAACATATGTGTTAGTTTACCATTTTGAACATTATAAATTCAACACTCAAGATACGTTCATTCACAAGGAGTAAAGTAATTGCCTCTTATCGTATAAGCTACTTTTATTGATGAGACCCAGATATATTACTGTGTGATATGAAGAAATAGCTCACAGTGTGACGTAAAGCTGGGCCACCGGCAACACACAGACACAATACAGATGCAGAATCAGCTCTGCTGCTTGTTGCATGAATGAAGGACGACAGAGTCATGAGTAACACTCGTATTATGATGCAGTGAGCTATTGTAAGCGCATATTAGGAGTGAATGAACATTTAGTCCTGCATCAGAAGTTTGTATCTTTCAACAGATGCGTATTGATTCCCACAAGTTTTCTATAATGTGTGTACTGCAGCGTAATGTATGCTGACAGTATGCTCATAATGTGCTTGTGATGCCTTGAGATTCAACACTTAAGCTTAATTCTTAATGACTTCTGTAATCCTGGGATGCAACATGCATGCAAATTCACAAACGTACTATAAACAAATGTACACATGCATTAATTCACATCATGCATGCTGTTTAAATACAAAAGTGTTTATCTTTCTATTAGACAAGCAGTCAAATGCACACACACCTACAGTAACATAATGGTGAGGTCGCCGTGTGTTGTGCACACATCTCTCCCAGGACACATCTGTCTCTTGCTGCAGCTGCTGTCTTCAGGCTCAGCCCATCTTGTCTGACAGCCCATATTGTAACAGAAAAGTGTTTGCAACTTGCTGTCAGAGTGCACTGACTCCTCACTTTCACCGCAGCAGAGAGACTGCTCGCATTTATCAGGGGTTGTTTTTGATCTCTAAACATAGAAGAAGATGAGGAAGAGGCTAGGTTTTAGTTGTCATATTCAGACAGTATTGTTTCACCCATAATCGCATGTTCATCACGACTGCTGCAGACGTCATCTTCTACTGTAATATACCGTACAGTAATGGGTCAGTGCACGCTTGTTTGCCTTTGAAGGAATACCTTACCCACAGAATGACCATTTGTTTATCAGTTACTCATTTCGTGCTACCTTGAATTTGGGCATGCACGTGCATTTGAATAAAGCTAGTAGATTTTGCGAGCAGACTTCAAACACAGGACTTGTCTGTGCATGCTATTTGTATGCCAAAGTGCTGTCAGTGCTGTTGTTGTTAAACGGGGCTCCCCTTTACTCCAATTCATCAAAAATGTTTGCCATTTTTGGATGCCTGAAAACTTGAATCAGTGAAATCTCCTATGGAATCTTTTGTGGTGTTGGTATATTTTTCTTTTGTAAGAAATGTGCTGTTATTGTTGCATTTACTGTAGTTACAGCTAACTTTGCACGTCCATGAACGCAGCGCAGACGGAACTCTCCATGAGTTCATTTTTTTCCCTCAGCAGCAGTTTGTGGAGTTTGGAGTCCTGGGGTGGAGATTTCATCCGTTAAACCGATCAGAGCTGATCAAATCAGATTGATGACTGAGAGGAGCAACTGCTGCAAGGGAACTTTTAGACCCAACGCAGTAAACTGTTAATTTTCACTTTCACTGCGTCTGTCATTCTGCTGCTCCATCTGTGCCCAGAGTATGCTCTGCACTTTGAAAGTGTGGAGCAATCAATATCCTAATGGTATATACATTAGGGCTGCCCCCTAATAGTCAACCAAACATTAGTCGACCAGAAAGAGTTTGTCTGCAAGATTTCATTGGTCACTAAGTCACTGGAGAAAAAACTCTACCAGGAGCTGCATTCTGTCAAAATGAATCAAAAACTGTATGTCTGGACCATGTGGGTATTTAATTGGAAAGAACAGACACAGGAAGTGGCCATGCTCAGCAGCCAGACAGGAGTCACGTTAATCTACAGGGCTGGTACCTACGGTTACTACACAGGCTAGTTAAGTTATGTCGGGCAGGAAATCCAAAGTGTGGGATCATTTTGAGAAAGTGAAGGACGAACCCAAGGTGATATGTACACTTCATTCGTTGACTACAAATGTGATGTATCATCTGAAACAAGTAGCTACATGCCCATTAGCCACTTAGCACAATCATTACTGCTTTGCCGACAGTTCCATTAACAGGCGGCTCGCTCAGTGTGTGACGTGCACTTGTAGATAAAATACAGGCCTATATTAATGAAGGTTCATTAGTACAGTTTTGTATTTCTCTGTAATGTAGCACAGTGTTAACAATGTTACTGATACTATTCTTTATATATCATTTAAAGGCGCTGTATGTAAGAATGTGGCCAAAACGGTTACCGCACTCAAATTCAAAATACTGCCGTGAGTCGTGTCCGCCCCCCCTCCCCTACAGATTCGAGGTTGCTGGACAGCGGCACGCTGGAGACTGATTTGTTTGCCCACGGGTGGCTGCCGTGGCAGGGCTGCATCGCCGCGTCCTTGATCTTCGGTTTTCCAGCGGACCGTTCGAGCAAGTCCGGCTTCTCTGCTGCTAACGCTGCTGCCGGGATACAGCTGAGGAGGAGCCTGCTGCTAATGCTATGTACCGAGACACCGCTAACGCTGCTGCCAGGATACAGCTGAGGAGGAGCCTGCTGCTAATGCTAATGTAGCTCAGTCGTAACTGTAACTGATGCTGAGACTCTACTGACTGCGTGACTGGTAGACAGCGGTGGGTGGCGCAACAGGCCAAAACACAAATTCAAAACATAAACATGATTTGCAGACTGTAAAAATGTTTTTTAAATGCGAATATTCTGGCTGTACCATTGTTGTCGGTGAGATCAGTATGTTATATGAACATTATTCCTTAGTCTCTGTGACATATTAGGATGATTTTACGACTATTTGCTTTATTTTTCTTACATATAGCTCCTTTAATAATTGAATTGATATTGTAAACATGCGGGCGACTAGTCGACTAATGGCCCCAAAGGAGTTGGGGCAGCCCTAATATATATTACGACAACGCTCCAAATGAATTGTCCAGCTCCTATAAATAGAAAATCAAAACATGGCAGCAGATGTTTGAATCGTGGCTGGCCGCCACAAATAAATAAATGTGGGAAAACTGGGATACCAGTATGCAACCCATCTAAAAAGTAAAATAACCAGGAACCAGAAAAAAAACAGACTCCAAAAATTGTTATCTATATTTAGAAGCACATTTTGATAGGGCGTGCCAATATTTCCGTCCCTTCGATTATGGTTGCTGCATTGTATTCACATATTAAAGAGACATTCTGACAAATTCTAGACAAATCAGACTGTGTTTGTGTTAGAGAGGGAAGAAGACTGTTTTTTAAAAAGGGATTTTATTGCACCTTTTTGTCTTGCAGCAGTTTTACTGATGTGCTGATCCACTGCTGCTGAATAATTTCACTCACCCTTGAAAATCTCCAAAAATCAATTTTGTTGATTTTCACATTGAATTTGCAGTTGAAGGATCACAAGGTCAGTGATGAATGAGAAAATTGTACTACTTCCTCTCCTTTTCAGAAGCAACTGAATGCACTTAGAATGTCCGGTGGATCACATTAACACAAGGCTGTATTTCTACGCTCCTGAAAAGCTCCTATTAGAGAGATGCAGGGTTTTTTATCTGAACACTTTTGTGTGCTCATATTGAGTAATCTGTGTGATGACTACCAGTATTACCTCCTCACACATATGTCATAGTGTTAAGTGGCCTACCAGTCCAGGGCAGCAAATGTAAGGGAAACATCTGAATGAATGGGATGAAATGATCCGGTCTCACCTCAATTAATAACGTTTTTATCTGAGTTCATGATTTCCACAGTATGTGATATCTCAGTTTAGTAACCAAGGCTTGGCTAAGCTTAGACATTGTTATTTTCCTGGTGGCAAAAGAATAGTGCCTTAATTTGCACAAATGCAGGTGATTTTAAAATGCTGCGTATCCCCATGGTTTCATCAAGGGTGCACCAGAAGTGATATTTTTCAGTGAGAATCAGCCATGTCGAGGCACCTTATTAGGCTCAGCTGAGAGAGCATCTCTTGGATGATTTTATTGTATTGTTTTTTGTCATTGGATGGACGGATTTTACTGCCTAAACCAAGACCAACATGACCAAGACCAGAGTGTATCGAGACAGAGAGAAGACCAAGACTTTGAGTGTCTGACATCGAGTCAGGACCAGACTAGTGTGAGTTCCACACTGCATTACGATAAAATGTGAAACTTACAAACCATAGGCACTCCTGATATTGATCTGAAAGTTTCCCATAAAAACACCTACACAAATAAAATGAAGATTCCTCTTTACTAATTCCTGTTATTGCCATACTCTATTTATGTGTGTATGTACAAGTGTGCCATGGGCAAAGTTTTGATAAAATAATCAAAGGCATTGCAGAGGTGAATTTAATGTGGGAATATTCCTTTGCTTTTGTTTGAGAAAACAAATATGAACCGACTCTGTGGAGCTGAACTCAACCTCAACATCTTTATTTAACACCCTTGTTTTGTCACAGGCAACGTAGACATATCCCCGTAGTTTTGGTCTTGACTGGTTTAGAAATAAAATCCTGAGTCCTCTTTGTCTGAGACCCAGACAAGACCAAATTAAAATGCAGCTGAGTCCGCAACGAGGCCGAGACTTTCAAAAAGTGGTCTCGACACATGGACCTCGAGTACTTCAACACTAATATAGTATATGTGTTGATGGTTGTGGAAGTGTGGATTCTCATCCCTGTCTCCATACACCTATTAGACTTAATGGGATTGTTTCGTTCTTTAATGAAATTGTTGAAATGTTTCACTGATTAAGTAGAATACATTTTGTTTTTACCATTATCTAATTATAACTGGCTTCATACCCTATTCCCATATGAACAAGGCAGCCTTCGTCATACTTGTAATGATTTAATTTCAATAAATTAATTTATCTTTTGTATTGTCCCTTTCGTTTACAGGCAGTGCAGTGTGGAAGCATGATTAGTCATAACTTGAATTTCAGTTATTATGAATCCTGAGTTCCTTGGTGAACTTGGGTCGTGCTGAGCCTGGCTGAAAGCAATTTTCAATATTGGATTTCAGGGCAAAGTCTATCTATCTTCCTTAGACAAATGGTTTCCAAATTGTGGTGCAGGAACTGTCTGTGCTGCCTGGGAAGGTTTTAAGGGGTCTTTGTGAAATGACGAATTGTTTATCTTCATTTTTTTTCCTCAGTCCGCAAAGGATAACTTTTCTGATCGATGTGTCACTCTCTTCACTGTTCTTCCTCTCTGTCAGCAATGTAGACACCCAGATTAGATCAGCTAACTGAGCCTCCTTACACCCACCACACACACACGCACACACACACACACGCACAGAACCTTCCTCACTCCTCCATTTCACAACTTCCTAAAATAATTTGACCCCTGTGTATATTGAGGCCTGTATGAAAAAGGACATTCACATCTCTCTGTATAATAAAACAATACAAACCCTATTCCCTGCCCAATGCAATCCAGATGAAGTCTTAAACAAATAGCTCTGCATTCTGGGAAATACACTTATTTGGGCTCTTGCCAAGAGTTAGAGTTAGATTGATACGACTCTCCTGTCTCTGAGTGGTATCGATCTCCCCTACTAACTTTTAAGAAGAAAGAGAATAAGGTTATTTGCCACAATATTAAACTGGTCCTTTAAAGCACCATATCAGTGGTATTGCATTTTCTTCAATACTCATCAATGTGCAAAGCATGCTATATGTTGTGATATCCTTCCTAGCATAGAACTATTGGTTTCCATTTATTTTACTACAGTATTAACATAAACTTACAGACTCATTTAAGATAATCCATTGCAGACAACCACTGAACCAGTTATTTTTATTGAGTAATTGTTATTGAACTGTAGTAATGTAGCTCCGAGCAGGGAGCATTTTGGAAACTTACCTTGATGGTGTGTTCAAGACAATCTGATATCTGGGATATGACAGTTGGCTGTTGAAATGCGGTGCATTCCTGAGCCATGTGTGCTTGTAACAGAGACACAATGAAGCCCTAAAAATTAACAATGAACAAACTTTAAAGCTTTAAAAAAAAAAAAAAAAAAAAAGAGGCAAAGTGCGTCACCTTCCAGTGTCCCCGATGGGACCTCACAGTCAACAGCGAGAGACAAATCATTTTTCGATCCCATTTGAATTGTGCCATGAATCACACATATGATGTTTGTCAATTTTAAACATAATTATGCAAGTCAAGAAAGTCACAGTTTGTCGTAGTTGTATTTAATTTTGTGTGAAATGGCTCAGACACAATATCTCACACAATATACGTACCTACATCAGCTAGCTAGCTAGCCAGGTAATAGGACTTGGCGGTATCTATTTTTTCACAAGTAGAGACTGACCTCTGGTGGTGAGTGATGTGCACCACATACAGTACATCCAAAATGCAGTATCTCCATATGAGTTTAATAGAAAGATGAGCATCTGTATTTTTGACGGTATTGAAAATTATACAGTCTAGATTTCTTAATAAGCTTGTGTACCGTGAATAATACAGTGATGCCATCCAAGCCCACTAGGTAACCTTTTTACGCGTTATTCCACACACAGATGTAACATTATCCTACCTGATGCATCTCATCCAGTGACTCCTGGTCTTTTTATCAGCCAAGAGGCCAAAGAATGAGCAAGACCTTCGCTTCTCCATTAAGGTTGCTGTTTAGCAGCAAACTTAAGAGTTGGGCATTCGAGCTACTTTGAAAGCACCACAAAGGGAATTTGAAAAACAGTCTCCGCTTGCAGTGTTATTACCACATAGCAATAATGTCACATTGGCATTCAACAAAGGCAGTAAATGGATGCATTATCTGTCCCAGGTGAGCTTTGCATCTCTGCATTGTCAATCAATCTCAAATCTCGTGGTATGCTCTCAAAAAAATTGTTGCTTTGAAGTACCCTTAGATGGCGCTTTGATAAAACCAGTGCAGCATGGCGGGCCTCAATATATGACTGCAGCACCTCTTGGATGCTTGCCTGAGTCTCCTCTCCGTGCACGCAGGGACAGATTGGCACCGCACACACTGTTGCCCCCCCCCCCCCCCCCCCCCCGTATCTCTCTCAGTCTTTACAGAGCTAAAGAGGTCTAATGAAACATCTCTGCAGAGAGTAATAGTAGAAATGTTCCAAAACTCTAACCATCTTTTGCAAATTATGATAATTACGGGTTGGTTAATGAACTAATCAAGGCCATAAAGTGGCAGCATCAGCACTGTGTGGATACATCAGCTAGCTCTGCTCAGAGGCAGCTGGGTTCAGACAGCTGCAGTGGTGAAATTAGGGAACATTAAACACCAAAACACGCTTTAGTTTTTCTAAAATGTCACAGAGGGCCAACTACTTTAAGATGTCATTATTACCCTCTCCAAAATCCAGAGAGTTTCATTTGAAAGTGAGATACTCCCCCTTTGGAAAGTAAACTGCTAAAGGTTAGAAGAAGAAAAATCTAAAAACCTTTTGGAAAAAATAACATTTTAATAGGCTGGGGCTAAGGAAGGGCAGGAAACATCTTTCTCAAAAAATGTCATTTTAATGGATTAAGTAGGGGGTTTTTCCCCTCAAGCCATTTTTGTACAGCTCATTATTGCGATGCAAAAACCTCCTCTAAAAATGAAACAGCAACAAACAAAACTGGGACACGCAGCTGATCAAAGAAGTCTGAAAAGAAAAGTTGCATGTCTTACAAACTGACCCTATTACTCCAGAAAAAGAAACAGTAGAGGACTAATTCCCAACACGTGACACTATTCCTGTGACTTGTCTTACACTCCATTTGTTTTAAAGCTTATTTTTAGACAAAGCTTGGTTTGCACTTTCTCAGTTCTCCGGAAATCTCTGTTTTCAGCCTTGATAAATCACTCTTTCAAACGCCCTCTAGACTTCTAAGTTCATTACATGTACTTTATTAAGAGGCATATTTTTGTGTTCTCTGTTAACTGAAAGGGGCCTAAGACCATTAATTCTGAATGCTTGCGTTTGTGTCTGCTTGTGTGTTTGTGTGTGTGCCCTTCTCACAGGCAAAATGGGGAAACAGAACAGCAAGCTGACCCCTGAAGTGATGGAAGACCTGGTGAAGAACACAGAGTTTAACGAACATGAGCTGAAGCAGTGGTACAAGGGTTTCCTGAAGGACTGTCCCACCGGCCGCCTGAACCTGGAGGAGTTCCAGCAGCTCTATGTCAAGGTGAGACTCCACTGACTCACTTTCACTTGATGGATTACACACATACTGTATGCTTGAGCAGCCACACTCATTTGTAAGTGCTCGCCACACACAAACTCAGCACACACAGCACATGGAGCATATACCTCAGAGTAGATCTGACTGGAGTTCGATTAAGCAGTGGATGTGTAGCAACTACAAATATTGGCTAGAGTACAATGTGTTGAGTTCAACAGAGGAGAAAGTGTCCCAGAACAGAATGGATTAGACACACAGAAAGCTGCTGAAGTCATTATACTAGTTGTTAACACGCACTGATGTTTGTTGAATCCTAAGAAAAGCTAAAACTTTGTACTGTATTCATGACAAGTGAATGTTTCACTTCTATAAAATCTCACATCTATCAAATAATATGAATATAGTCTGCCAGTATGCTATGAAATGGTACAGCATTACAGTATAGTAGGAGACTGAGGTAATGTTTTTACATTAATTCAATTTTTTTGGCCACTGTACGTTGTTTTGGTTAGCATGTTAACAACAGTTGCCCATTTACACACCCAGCTGATGTAGAGGAACATTAGCATTGATTTTAAGGTCCAGTGCGAAGGATCTAAGGGGGATATATTGGCAGAAATGAATTATCATACTCATAACTGAGTTTTCATTAGGGTATAATCACCTGAAACTCGGAATTGTTGTGTTTTTGTTACCTCACAGCAGAGTTCTGCATGGGTCTGATTGTCAACATTCGCCCCCACACCACACCACACATTCATGTAATAGCCATGCTCTGTTTAATTTGGTTAGGCAGCTGGTTTGAAGTGATCATTTTAACATTTCATACATGTGAAACGAAGATAAAATATTTTGAAACTGAGATAATACAGAAAATCCACTGTAAATGAATATTTTTTGCTTGTTCTCAAGAGATTGGGCAACACATCTCCACAGTTAATGTGCCTGTTAGTAATGCACCTGAATGAAATGGCTCTTGTAGCACAGTTGGCGTGAAAGAGAGAGCCAAAACACAAAACACGTTAAATATTACCCGCAGGTACCCAACCCAATGCAGGACTTTACCTTAGAATTAGTCATCTGTATCTACATACGGAGCGGGTCTTGTTTCATGGAGTTCAGCGTATTATTTCTACAACAGCCCAGAGCAGACAAACCACGCACTCGTTCTAGAGAGGGCCATTCGCATTTTTGTGTCGGCCATTGCAATACTCCACGCAACACGTTTGCTACTCGGGAGAAGTTTCACTTGGTTGCAATCTACAACTTTACCACCAGATGTCATTAAATCCTAAACACTAGACCATCAGACAAATATAAGTTCAATGCTGATTCTCCCTTTAGCTTTGTTTTGGTCTCCACCATAGACTGTATACAAAGATGGACGACACTTCTCCATTTCCTCCAACTGTACAAAATATCCCTGATACGGCTGCTGATATCTTGCGCTGGTGATGTCATTTTTAGCCAGAGTCTGTGCAGTAGCAATAGGAAATAGAGCAGCTATATTGAGTTTCCGCCCATACACCCAACTGACAACCGACAACCAATCACGAGCAGCATCGTTGATTGCGAGCACACTGATTGATACACACAGCTGTCAATTAATATCTCAATGAACTCTCTTTTTGAAGCGTCAAATAACTAGTTTAACTGTATGAAAAAAACTGTCCAGGTGTAGTAGAGTCTACAGTTTTTTGTAGATATCATACAATACATATTTCCTTTCAGCAGGACAGGCTCCAACTGTAGTATTTATGAGCAGAGTAATGGTCATAATGGTAGTAGTAACACTTTTAGTAGTTGTAGAGATAATAGCAGAAGACACAACAGTAGCATTAGTAATAGTATCACAGCATCACTAGCAGTGGTATCAGTGTTAATTATTAGCTATTTGTTCATTGAAAAAGACAGACACAATGCATTCTTAGTGGGTTTTCCCACAATTAATATTAACAGGGTTGGTCAGGGTCACATGAATACAGTCTGAATCACCACAAAAACCATTAAGGGAAACTGCATTCCCATTATAACGTTTTAGCAGGCATCCTGCCATGTTCCCATTTGCCACTCCTGTATCTGGGCAGAAAACCAACAGAGAGGCAGATATCAAAGGCGCACAGATGATTATCTTCTCATGCTAATATGTAGCCTACCGTATCTCATTACCTCTGACGGAGCAGCGTGAATTTATGCCATGATTTATTCATTTAGTCTTATAAAACAGGCAGGAACACTTCCATAGAAACAATGATGATCTGGTAATGAAAGGGAAATTGTGATAAAGTAGCTCACTAAGTGGCTATGAATATAGACTTCAACACATATTCAGTACTAGCAGGAGTGCTTCTACTATTACTAATACCACTCTGATGCCAATAATAATCAAAATAGAGTGTTTTTTCTGGCCTTAAAATGAGGAATTGTTACATCTAAACAGTGACCTACTGAACCTTAATGCATTCATTTTTTAATTTTAATAGAAAAATTTACACATTTGGCAGCACCATCTGCCATTTCTGATAATTGTAGAAGTGTTATGTTGTTAGAATTAAACTGGATCTGGATGGGTTTTAGTAAAAGGGACAAAACATTTGAGGCAGCGTCCTTTAAACGCTACACTCATGTACTATCTATGTTGTTCAGTAGGTTAAAGCTGAGTTATAACACTGCATACATGCAGTAATAATACTGTATGTCCCTATTTTGCTGTAACATCAGGCTTGTCTCGACATCTTGTGTCCTCTTGTACTGTATCCTTTGACTTCCCAAGAGTTCTTATGGAAGAAAGCACTGTGAGTAGTGTTAGAATAGGCATTAATCTTTTATCACTGGTGCCAGGAAATGCCTCATGCCCAGAGGGGGCTGTCGTTACATAAGACACGCCTGCACTGAGGCACTGAGGTCATGGGTGCTCTTCCTCTAAACGGAGTTCGTGCATCAGCTGAAACCAGAGGAGAAAGTAAGAGAGGAAAACCATCAGAAATAAGCCAAGGTATGGCTGTCACTATTAAAAAAACAAAACAAAAACAGAACAAAGCACCTGTCACCTCCAGACATTTTCCATTTTTACCATTTTGTCCCATTAAAATCGAAAAGCCTTTTAAAATTGAACTACAAAAATAACCTAGAGTTCTGGCAAATAAGATAATAATAGAGGGATGCAAACACAAAGAAATGGCATGGAATATCCCTTACAATCTCTTTACAGCACAATACGGCGGCACACGGGCAACAGTGGAAGGAAAATCTGCAACTGCACAAAGGGAGCAACACAACTCAGATCTAAAGGGGTCTTGTAGGCTTCTGGGTAAATCCTATTATTGATGCATCCTATTGTGTTTCTAGGCAACAGTGTATCAGTGATAGGGCTTTATTTAAATCCATAGAGCTGATAAGTGGAAAAACGGTCTGCTGCGACCTCACATTAACGGGACAGATTGTTCCTGTGAAGAGTGACTTTGTGTGTGTCTGTAAGTGTGTGTGTTTGTGTGGTGGTGGGGGTCATATGTTCAGTGGGAGGGAGAGGGAGACAGAACAGCGTGTTTGCGTCGGTTAAAAGCGAGAAACACAGAGGGGCAGAGATGGGAAAAGTAAGCAAGTGAAAAAAAGCGTGTTTACATTATTTATTAGCTCCGATGGAGCCGTGAGAAATATGCAAGAGGAGTTTGTGTGTAAATATGTGTGTGTGTGAGGCTGTGCCCTCGCTGTGCATGCATGCGTGAGATAGGAAGGGTTCGACTTACACCTGTGCGCCGAGATCCTTCTTTTTTTTTTTACATGCCTGTCCCCACGCTTGTCAGATCTCCCCACATTTGCACAGATCTGCACCTGCGACAGTTGTCCAGAAGCCCCCCCAGCCAGGGTGCTAAATGCAGTGTTACCTCCACTCGGCTGCCTGTCTGGACTTAATGAACTGTTTTAGTTGGACATAGATGTGCTGTTCTCTTGCTTCATTTTTCTTCTTCTGTGCTCCATCTATCGCTCCTTTAATTCCCACTGCCTTTGTGGAGGTAATCATCTCTCAGACAGAGGAATAGAAAGTGATAAAGAGGGAGAGTTGAGAGGGAGAGGCATCAAAGAACAGGAAGAGAGGAGGAAAAGGCAGAGGGAGAGAAAGCAGGTGTAGTATGTCAGCTGGAAATAATACGTGTGTGTATCTCGGGGCAGTCTGTGGTATTCATATTTGATGCTGTGGTGTAGCATATAGTCTACAGTATCTCTTTGTGTATGGTAATCAGTATTATCATTTGATCAGGGCTGGGGGTAATAAAGTACGTGGTGTATATCATAAAAGAAATTGAAAGAAATGAATCTCAGTTCTTTCAGTCCAATTGCTTATATGAAGTTTAAGAATTACTCTAGATTAATTGCTGGATTCAAAGTTATGGCTAAATGGATATAGGAATGAAGATTGTGAAATTGAAATGGTTCCTGGTTGATAATAACACAATTTAAATGTCCACCAGTAATGTCAGTTCAAATTAAATAGCTGATTTAAATGCATATCTTACATTTAAATAATCAGTTCTCTCTTTCTGTGGTGAAGAGGCTCTATAGATAGATAGATTTTTTTTCTTTGTAGAAGAAACTCAGCTGCTGAGGCTTTTTATTGTATTTTTATTATTTCAAGACAAAAACTAGACATCTTTTGTGAATTGTACTTGTTGATTTATACACATACTGTATGCTGTAATGTGCACAGCAAAATTTATCCCTATCGTCATTGTAAAATGCTGCACCCAATTTCAGTGTTAGCAACCTTTTAATTGGCTGTTATCTGTGGTCTTAAGCCTCATAGATACGGGATTATAAGGGGCCTGCCACACCTATTAGGCTACATTCACACTGATAGGTTTTTGTGTTAAAACAAATACTATTGCTACCTTTTCACCTAGCGTCCACACTACCGGGGCATTTGAACCCCTAAAACAGAGACTTTTGAGAACACTGCTGACCCTGTGTTAGCTTCAAACCTCCAAGTTTGCTATTTGGTCTGGACAGGCAGACACAAAGACTTAGAGAAACTATAACGGAGACACCTAAGTGCGTTTACAGATTGAGTCTTATGAGTCACGAGGTCTACATAGCTTTTGTGATTTTATCCCTCTTGTGTGGGTACTCTTTTCCCAGTGTCACAGTTCCTCCAGTGATGGATAATGCTCCCAGCCACATTTGTTTTATATCAACTCCCAATTGGTTTTCAAATGCCTTGACCGTCTTATACCCATGAAACTTTAAGTAAGAACTCCACTTCATCATCAGTCCAAGCAAAAAACTCTCTGGTGTTACTTTGTGCCATCTCTGTAGTATTTTATGTACCTAAGCAACCAACCGCAGAATAGACAACTTGTTTCCTGTTTACATCGGCATGTGTACGCCCTGTGTTTGTGAATGGTCATGTGATATGTGTTTTCAGGTTAGTATGGATGGAGATTATTTCTGAAATTATGCGAAAACACTTGTGTATATGGAGGTCGTTTTTGTTTTAAAATGCTGTCTTAATATGAAAACGTTTGAAAGTGGATGTAGCCTTAGGTTCAAAGGCTGTTGTCAGCCATATGGCCATTTGCATTTGTGATGTTGTGAAAAAAAATCTATTTGGTTCAGACACAAAAACTATGTGGTTAGGAATAGGAAAACATATAACAGTAAACCACTTAGAATAACCATCTGTAAATCAACTTTGACTTTGGTTTCAAGAGGGACACAAACCCTGCTCTCCTGAGTGAAAGTCCTGTTTCTTTGACCCACCTGCTACCCCTCCTCTCCTTTGTGGGGCTGTGGCTCAGAGGTAGAATGGGTTTTCCAGAAATCGGAACATCAGCAGTTCATACCCAGCTTCTCCAGTCCACGTGTTGATGTAACCTTGGGCAAGTTACGGAACCTCAAATTGCTCCCGATGGCTGTTCCATCAGGACTGAGTAACAGGTGGCACCATGTATCCATGTAGCCAGTAGTGTGTGACTGTGTGTGTGAATGGGTAAATGTGATATGTAGAGTAAAAAAAGCACTTTGAGTGGTCAGAAGACTAGAAAAGTGCAATGCAAGTGCACGTTTTCCTTCCGGACACAGACTTTCTTGCTCTTAACACTACGTGACTTGACGTCGCTGCATAACAATAAAGGGTAACAGCTATTTAATGGCCTGATAATGGCCTTCTAAATAGTAGGTGTGGCAAGGTCCCTCTAACCCATATCTATGGTGCTTATAACCACACAGCTGAGCTGAGCTTCTTTCTATTTACTCCAGATATTCCACTGACAGCTGAGTTTTTGGACTAACATGTTTTTTTTAGTTTTCATATTTCATTGAAATACCAGTTAAAGAAAAGGAAAATGTCCACACCTCAAAATCACTTGAAACTCTCAAAACTCACCTGCGGGTTCAGTGTGATGACACCTTGTCTGTCTAGTTCTGCACTTTCCAAGAGGAGCGCCACTACTCATAAATCCTGGTCAAACTATGCAGGGATCATTAAACTGACCTCCCACAGGGTTATGTTTCCCAGTGGATTTTCACTTTTAGTGCCATTGCCAATGCCAGACAGTGATGTAAAAATGGAAGAGAGGCTTCCGTGACAATTCACACTGAAGCGCTTGCATGCCACAGCGTGTGAAATTTCTCATCCCTGACACGCCAGCCGCTCTGGGAGCCATTTGTAACAGGATAACGACACTCCCTGAGATGTTAAGGTGATAGATTTTGTCACTAGATTTTTTCTTGAGCTTGACGCATGTAGAGACAGCAGCAACACTCATAGCCATGAAAAACACACACATCCATTTAAAAGTGATCCATACACATCCACGACACAGTCTTATGTTTAAAACTGGAAAATGCTGCTGTAATTGAACAGCCCTGTTACATGAAATGAGCATCAACATTGTTGGTCGCCTGCCAGTTGGTGTTCTGTTGTTGTTAGTGTGATGAGGTCAGTATAATGGACTTCATTATAGTTTCAGCTACACACAGCAACTCTCTGCCTCTTCTGCTCACATTACACTGTTATTGTGTCGATGGAGCAATACAGGGAAATAGACACCAGTTTGATATTACAACTAGGGATGTAAGTTTCTGTTAATAATGCTTTCGATAGCCCAACACCCACTGACATGCCCCAGATTTCTAGGAAAAATGCAAAGCGATGTGTTATACAAGAGGTGCTTGAAATTTAGCTTCACTCTGAGCCACAAACCCCCTTTAGCATTGTTAACTATGTTAGCACCACTAGCTGACAATGCTAACTGTGCTACCAGAGCTAACAGTGATAGTTAAAAGCACTAAAGGGGTTATGTGGGTTAAAAATAAGCTGCTTACTTACTGACTTGAAGGGGGAGAACAATTTGCGCAAAATTCGGCACACATGGGTTTGGACCATTACCAGCAGTAATTGCCAAATGAGCAGCGCTGCTAGATAGCTCCCACCCGACCCAGGTGGTGCACAGCGCAGTAAACTGGAGAGTAGCAAGATGAACCCATCGATAGACACATGTAATCAGTCAAAGATATTCTCAGTGGTTAACCGACTAACCGTTAACAGCTTTTTTTGAAGTATAAGGTGCTGTTGTGGTTTCTGTGCATGTTTTAGAAAATGTATTTGGTTTCATTTTGGAAGTCATAAGTATCATCATGCACAAGGCTGGGAAAATATGACATTTTGAAATGAAAAATATGAACATTTAACTTCTGGTTTGTTGCTTTAGATGAGAAGTGAAATGAAGGGGAGAGGAGACGGCCTTGCTGTAGATTGGAAGCATTGTTGTGTCACTGGCCCACGCACGCGAACACACACACACACACGCATGCTCACACACACATACACAGATGCTGACCTGAATGTAGATATATGGATGGATTCCGCTCGGTTGCGTCTCGCTTGCATAGCCTCAAGGCTTTTGCTGTTGACGGGTGTGGAGTGTGTGTCCGGTATGTGTGTGTGTTTGTGCGTGTGCACCACTGACCATTCAGCAGCACTGACTATGAAACTTCCTATCGCCTGCCCAGACATAGAGATAGCTGGCTAGAATGATAGGAAGGTAAATGGAGCGACAGACGGACACTGACATCATCTGGCCAACAGCCTGTTTCTGTGAGGAAACATATGTCGCCTGATCACAGGAGACAAGAGACTGACAGAAAAGATGGAGATGCAGCATTAGATTGATGTGGAAGATTAGTTTGTAGTTCCTCCCTGGGCATTGATTAAACCCCTAAAAAGTCGTCTCTGTTCACTAGAATTACATAAGGTATTTTTTCAATGAAAAAAATTCCTTCATGCCTTAAAATGGATTAATGTAAGTCTACACCTTTGCTTCATTTAGTATGCGCAGATCTATGAATATGACAATTAGTCCTGGCCCTCAGCTGCAGCTTCAGCATGTCTCTTCACCTTCAACTCTGCTCATCAGACAATGAGAACTCTGCTTTTAAACAATCAAAGATAACATGAGCCTTCAGCTTGACTACGTTATCACACAGCTAATAATGTGTTGCTAATGTCAGATAAACGTTGTTACCAATCACCAGCTCTGACAGGTTGAAGTGAATGTGAAAGTTAACTTGTAAAATAAAGCTTCCTCTCTTATACCCCTTGTTTCTTTGCAACATGATGGGATTGGCTTAGGTCTGTCACGTAACAAACCCCAGGAAGTCAGAATCTGTTTCTGAAACTGTCAGCTATGGCGTTGACTGCTTATTTCACTTACGATAGCACATATAAAACACTATATGGGCGTGATGAGGTAAAATAACTCGATTTTCACTGGAGAGAGTCTTTAATTAATTGGAAAACTCTCTTGTAATAATGCAGATAGACGTCACACAATATGGAGCTTGGTCTCTGCAGTGGCTGCGCCGTGGAACAGAGATGACAAAGTTTGTAGAGCATGCTTATATTTACCAATGCTGTGTTACATATAGACTCCCATACACCTACAGTTACATTACATGAATAGTGTTCCACGCAAAATTCTCGGCATTAGGGCCTGACTGATACTTGATATGACCTGAAGACATCCCTTAAAAAAATTGTGATTAGATGTGAACCAAAGTGTTCTCTAGGTATAACCTATAATGGAGATACTGTTCCTAAATTTGCTCAAACATAATTTTGGCATTCTCGACTGCAATTTTGCTCTTAATCCAGCGACAATACCATTTACCTGTGATAAGCTTATGCTGGCTGACAGTTTTGGCCTGGCCTATGTTTTTCTTTGGCTCCATGTGAAATATGTCAAAGAAATAATTCACTTACCAATTTTGCACATTTTGAAATACAATGTGCTTCGAATGACTAATATGTAAAACAGAATTTTGTGAAACAGCACTGGATATGATCACACAGTATTCCAAATATAAAGGCTACTCAGGCAGGGAAAAGGCTAAATGAGGGCTGTTTTTAAAGATTCAAATCACAAACAAGGGCAGGTGCTTCCCATCTTAGAGCTACAATTCAGGCCAGTCCGTTACTAACTTGATGTTCCAATCTCCATTAATTTGCAGGCCTCTCTACATCCCACAAGCACCACGTTGTTCCTTAACTATTTATACATGTGCTACATCTGCTTGTCATAACAAAAGCTATATGTGCATATATACCAGCAATTAAAGAAAGAGGCATAGCAAATATAAACACAACCTTGATGATTTACTATTGGAAATATACAAAGAATTACCATAGAACTACCTCTATAATATGCTGACATACAGTATGTATGTGTAAACACAAACATACAAGTATGTGCTGAACTGGCATGTGAAAATCAGGATATGGTTTAACTGAGAGTCAGTGAAGTATAGTCAGAGAAAGGACAATGGTTAGATATTTGTGTGTCTTTAATTCCAAAAAAATGGACAAATTGAAAAATAAAGTGATATTCCTTCATACTGGAAAGTGTAATAATGTCTCACTATATGTCACTCTTTGTCTTTCCACCTCTTTTCTCATTTCTCGCTTTACCCACTTCCTCTCTCACCTCCCTTCCTCTCTGTCCAAGTGGGCTTGTGGCTGCCATACACTAAAAATAGCTTTTGTCATCTTAGAAGCTCTCATGCCATTCTCCATCGCTGTCACAACACAGGCACACACACACACAGCCCAACGCTGCTCCCAATTTCTGCCGAAAGGCAAGAAATTCTGTGTCTGTGGTTTAGAAACATGAAACACTTTGTGTTCACTTGAAAAGACTTCTTTTCATGAGTTGCGCTGTGCTCAAATATAGAAACAATCCCAACTGTTTGCTCAGAAGATTTGAGTCAGGCAAATGGTAATGATAAACTCTGGACAAAATGACTCACTCATTATAATAGTGACTAGTTTACAATGTTTAGAAAGCGCAGAGGGAGGGGAAACTGACACTGAATAAGCAGACTGTAATTTTCACAAAGACAAACAGTGGTTTTTCCCTCTGTGAATTTTCTCCCGTCTTTCAGAACAGAAAATTGGTGTTAATTGCTGAGAGTGTCTGTGTCAGTGTTTGCAGATGAGATGCATCTGAAATGAGCTGTAACGGAGAAAACAGACACATCAATACACTCAGAGAGGCAGAAAAGAGGACAGAACAATAGATACATAGAGGCAGAGAGAAAGAGACAAATTTATAAAAATGAATTGCTACTGACCTATCAGCTGCTCTCTGGCCTTTTGCAATGTCTCCCTGTAGCCCTTGAAGTTTTAATGGAATTATTCAGCAATTTTTTGCAATTCTCACCACTGCTGCTGATGCAGTGTGAGAAGAGGAAAGGGGAATTTAGTGAGTGCTTTTAGATGAACAAAGTAAGATAATAGGGTCTGATCTGGGAGGAAATCATATTCAGACTGTGCTGTATACAACCATTAGCACATCCTCTGTGAGAACACATCAGTAATGACGGTCGAATGGTGAAGGCAACAGGCCACAAAGCTATTAGTCTCGTCGAGCGGGTTTTAATCCCGCGGTGGGGCGGTACTAAGAATGACCTTCAACTGGTTAACAAGGGGTTGAGTCACCCATGAGAGAGACGCTGAATTCCTGTTGGTCTGATCTTTAACCTTCATGTGGAGAAAGACAAGCAAAGAAGGAAAAGCCCTCACAGTATTCTGATTGCATTTCCATTAAGTATGAAATTCTATGAAAGAAAATGTATTATTTAAATGATGCCAAAATTAGAGGTGCAATGTGTCGGAAAATTTGGGGATAAATTTGGCATTTTTGCCCTATTTCTGTACAAAACGTACTTCTTTAATAGCTAACTGATTTTGGGATGGGGGGGCCTTAAGGCATGTTTTGGTTAAAAGTATGAATCCATGCACTACGTTCAGCCAATGTATCCTCATAACAACTGTTTGTATGATATCTAATGAATTAGTGCTCTATGAATGGTGTTGTCATGTTACATACTTAACATAAAGTTACGGAGGTTGGGTTTAGGCAGGTAAAGTCATGTTGGTTAGGTTTAGAAAAAGATACATGGTCAACTGTTGTCATTTTACGTACTTAACATAAAGTTGCATAGGTTAGGTTTAGGCAATTAAAGTTACCTAGGTTAGGTTCAGGCAATGAAAGTTGCGTAGGTTAGGTTAGGGCAAATGAAATTACGTAGGTTAGGGCAATTAAAGTTACGCAGGTTAGGCAAGTGAAGTTATGTAAGTTAGGTTTGGAAAAGAAACATGGTGACAACGTACCTTAAAATAACTCACAGTTCACTTGGTCTTGAACACTGATGTCCCGGGGCAAAGTCCTGTGTTTGTTTTACCTATTCACCACCCCGACCTTCCTCTTCACCTGGACTTTCACTCTCTACAGGACTTCCCTCTGTACCGTCATCAGCACAATGCTCATGTGATCACAGCCTTCCCCAATACTTGGGTTATACACTAATTACTGGCTCATGATAACATGGGTTTATACAATTAGTGGTGCAGTACATTGCATGCGAATAGCCTGCAGCAGTGCACTCTTCCATCACATGTACAGGTAATCCGCCAGCATTGCATGAAACAGGAATTCAGTGAAGTTACAACCCTCTACATACACAGTGCATTTTCCGATCACATGTACAGCCCACACTACTGCCAACACTACTGCACAGTGTGAGCCAAAGGACCTAATGCTTTCAGTCAAGTTTTGATTATATTACCGGAATTAAAACATTTTTTAATTATATTCCAGTGAAACAGCATAGCCTAAAGCAAAGTATACAGTTTATGTCTTCTTGTCATCTATTTCCCTTCATTATCATAAAACTTTTTTTTTTCCTTGAAATCCTATGTTTGCACACAGCCCACATTGTCAGCTCAAATTTTCAAAGTACCTTTCCCCATTAAGCCCCTTCCCCACTAGACAGAAACTCACTATAACCAATGACAGTATTATTGTGTCTTTAGCGGGAATGCTTTACAATCGGCATTTAGTTCTGGAACAAATGACTCTGCAGTACTGACAGGTATTTATCGGTTCCAGCTTCGATCGGCAGTGATGGAAAGATGAAACCCTGGTGGACATGCTAATTTTCGTTTCTTTTCCGGCACGATGCAATGACACGCAGCCACAAATTCCATCCGTCTAAGCAGCGCTCAAACATTGTTGAGAATTAGTCAGCACCAAGTTTTGACTGAATAAGCAACATAAATAAAGAGTAAGCACTGTAACATTTTCACTGGCACCCATGCCTCTTTCTACTGCTTACATCTCATGGAAAGTTTCCACCTTGAATATTCCCAGAATTTTGTAATCTCAGCCAAGATACTGTTGTGTATTCAAAGATGCACTCAAGGTCAAATCATGTTGTCTTGCATTAGTCAAAGCACTCTGTAAATAGAAAGGGCCTTGTTAATCAATGGAGTGGCCCTCCTCTTCCCAGCTTGTAGTGCTGTGGTGGAGTAGGACATTATTAGGTTAGGTGCCTGGCTTTCCCTTCCTGCTCCCCTTATCTGGTTTCTCCATTTTAGTCTCTTGTTTTTTTGCCATTTTGAATCATTCTGTTGCTGTCAGCTTTTGATTTGTGCTTTGCCTTCTGTCTTTCTTGCTATCTGATATTTTGTTATATTTTTGATCAGAAGTACGCCCCCCCCCCCATATTGACAGTAAAAGGAGAAGTTTTACATTTTGAGATATAAGCTCATTTGCTTTCTTGCCAAGAGTTAGTTGAGAATATCTATACCACTAAAAAGCACTAAATATGAATCAGGAGACAGTTAACGTTTAAAGACATGTACGTCTCAGCACCTCTAAATATTACTTACTAAATTACATCTTGTTTGTTTAATCCGTACTCAAACAGAAATGTAGAAATTAGTTTGTGTTGACTTGTCATGAGTTCGAGCGGATCTGTTTCTTGGCTAAACAATGACTTTCTCCAGACTCAAATTAAGATCAAATAAATGAGATACAACTTGTTTGTTACTAAAACTCAGACTTGATAATCAATGGACAGAGCCAGGCAAGCTGTTTTATCCTTGCTTAAAGTCTTTAAGATAGGCTAAGATAAAAGCCTGCTGGTTCCAACATCAAATTTAGCTCACGGACATGAGACTTGTATCAATCTTTTCATCTAACTCCCAGGTTGAAAAATAGAAATGTTCACCACAAGCACAAATGAACCTAAAGGGCCGTGTCCACCAAAGTGGGTTTTTTTTTTCCTGAGGCCAGCATATTTTTTTAATTCAGTCTTGGGAGCGCCATGTAGTTTTGCTATGCTAACGCCAGCAGTGTTAGGAGTACTGAGCACTTAACGTTTGTTTTTTTTTCCGAAGGGCAGAGAGTTGAAAAGTTTTCAACTATGGATAAAAAACTGCACTTGTGGTCACTTTTTACCCAGCCCTTCAATAACAGCGGTGGAGGGGCAAACACTAGGAAGACCAAATGTCATGCTTTACACGTACAAGTGCTGAACAACACCAGTGGAGGAGAAATATGTTAATATACTGTATATATAGATTGATATATGTTTCCTCTCATAAACCCACATAGGTGTGGGTCTGTTCTCTCTCCCTATTTGCTTCAGCCTCCCTTCATTCAAAGCAAGTACTCTACCATGCGGCAACATTTTAATTCTGAAGATATTCCATATCATAGCAACCAGACGTAACCAAAAGCATCTCTGCTGAAAAAATGCTGCGCCTCCAAAGCACTCTCAAGTACTCCCAGCTGGGTGTTTTCTGAGGAGCAACCGGCATTTTCAGCTTGGAAGAAAAACGCTTTGATGGACACAGGGCCTTATGGCATATCTTTTAATTGGTTTTGCAGAGATCCCACCAGCACTCATTAAGATATTCTACATTGTTATACTTCTGACTGTTTAATTTAGGTGTTCCTCAGGGTTCAGCATTGGATCCACTCTTGTTTTGACCTTAATGCCTCAGGATTGTAGAAATAAGTGTGTAAAGTTAAGATTCAGTTCTCCCAGCGTAATCACTTGTTCTTACTTCCCCTCTTGTAAGCTCTCTCTTGGGAGTTATATAAACGTTGTTTAAGCACCAGGCGTGTTTGTGAAAGCCAAGTACCATTTTTATGTTTTTACACATTCAGAGACACAGCTGGAACAGTCTGAAAAAGTGTAAGACTCTGAACAGGAATTAACTCAGTTAAACCTCTCAAGTATTCTTGTTCTTGCATTATTAACAATTCTGCAGTCACAGCAATAGACCAAAATAATTATCTCCCTATGTAAGTCCAGAGAGTCAGTGCTGTGAGACTGATTTTGTTCTGACATTTTGTTCTTTGCAGTCACGTCATGCGTCCTCAGTGACCCAGCTGTCCGATCAGCATAACTTAACATGACTTAACTGCCTGACAGATTGAAACGGTTCTCAAAACAGAAAGACAGGATAACAGGACAGCTATGGAAGGAAAACCATTAGAGTGATGAGAGACTAAGGCTTGTACGGCCACAAAATAATACTAACAACATCACAGCTCTTGTCATAGTTCAGATGGTGTCATATACCTGCATCTATATGATCTGAACAGTGACATAAACACATTAGCAAAGTTGTGTACATCAATTTGTAGTGATGTAGAGAGCGTCTCTTAATCAGCAGCATCTGAGTTCATTCCCATGGGTACATTGTGTCAGATAATAATGCTGCCAGATTCTCAAATGAAGTTATACAGTGAGCTTGTTTTTCCAAGTACAGCTGATCAAAAGCATTTGATTATGGAGGCTAATCTGAACACATCCACAATGATTGATTGTCCATCAAAATAAATGTCTTGGTTATTGTCACGTTTTCACAACAAAGACATTTAAAACAACTTTGCATTAACAATTACATAATTGACCAAATGACACTTACATGACAACAGTTATAAATATTCATAAAGACTCATGCTCATGACATGTGTTGTGACATAGCAGTGATGGTGTCATGTCAGTGTTATGCACACCCCTTCAAGTAAAGTTTTACTTAGTTTTACCATGTATCAATAAATACATTCACCTTTTTTAGTATGGAGGAATAGAAAAAAGATTAGCTTTTTAAGTCGTTTCAGTTTGTCACAATTCAACAGATCATCAACTGAGCATTCAAGATGTTCAAGAAGATACATTTTTATAAACAAGCATTTAGCATCGCCTTAAGTTCAGCATTTTGGCCATTGCCATCTTAGATTTTTCGGAGCCAGAAGTGACATTATTTGGCTGAGAGGGTGGAGCTGTTGAGGAGCAAGAGGTGGATCTGACTCATAGAGTGTGGTGACACCTCCCAGACATCCTGTCATTCAAAATAGCCACCCTCTTAATTAGGCATAAAGAGGTGAGTTATGTAAAAATTCACCTCCCATACAGTTGTCATTAATGTTGAAATTAGCTGTAGAGACTAAAACCATTTTTTGTACCTGTCACGTAGCAGTTCAAGGAGGACCCAAATGCAGACTAAGGTTTTAACAAAAAATTAGCTTTAATACAGCCAACGAAAAACATCCAGTTATCGCAGGCAACCAAAAGTCCAAATGAAAGCTGAACAAAAAACAGACTGAAAAATCAGCTGAGAAAAACATGGATGTAAACTACAGATGCACTGAATATTCGGTAACCGAATATATTCGGCCGAATATTGCAAAAAAACACACATTCGGTATTCGGTGGAATAAGTTAAAAGCAAGGCCGAATAATAGCGGCATGTTTTGATAACGCAATCAAACAGCGTGCCATGACGGGCAGAGTAAAATGTCGGCAGTGTGGCGATCCGTCCGTCACTGCACTCGCATTTGCGACTAAAAATAGTTTTGAGCGAGCAAAATAGGCTTAAATCATTCAGCACGCTGTGTGAGTACAGATTTCAACCACCAGCAGAAACGATAGGCGAATCCCACCGGTTGTGGGTTGATTGTCAGTGTCATTGTCATTGTCAGTTGATTGTCATGACTGCCCAAAAGTACCTGAACAGCCGAGCCAGCCGAACACAGGTATGTGATGTGTCAGAGGAGAAACGAGCTGTTCACATTTCTGTCTTTGTGTCAGGTAACGGTCCACAAACCTCACCGCGCTTTAGGGACTGTTCTTTACTTATGAAGGGACTTGTCAGGGGAGGAAGGTGGCTGGTTGATTCTTATTTTATTTATTTATTTTATTTTGATCCCCCCTATGTTAATCACTTATTGATGCTGTTTTTGAAGTATGAATAAGTCAATAAGTAATTTATTCCATTGAAATATCATTGATCTATTATAGAAAAGTGATTTATCTTTTTATAAATGACAAAAGGCACATCTGCCTCATTTTCACTGTGGTATCCTGATACTACTTAGAACCGTGATATTTTCATTGGTATCGTACAGTAGGTCCCAATTTTGGTACCATGACAACACTAATCTGGAGGGTGTTCATCTGCAAAAAACTAATGAAAAACGATTTTCGGTACTCTACTCGGTATTCGGCCAAGTATTTGATATTATTTGGCTTCAGCTTCGGCCCCAAATTTTCATTTTGGTGCATCCCTAATGTAAACATGCAATCAGGAACACAGGGGTGAGCACAGGAATAACACAGGGATGAACCCAGGAGGAAAACAGACAAACTGACAAAGAACAAAGGAAAACACACAGGTATATATATACATAGAAAACTTATCACAAGAACAAGACACAGCTGGAGTAGAAAGACATGGGCAATTGGAGGGAAATGGAGATTGGCTAACAACATGGGTACAGCAACAAGAATATAATGCAGAACAGGTGTGAAGTGAAGACTCTGGGAACAGGGAAGGACTAACGAGGCAGGTTGTGACAGAAAACAGGCGGGAAAACACACAAAGACAGGAAGTAAAACCAGACACAACACATGAGAAGAGAATCTACAAATCAAAACAGGAAGCAGATTAAACAGGAATGAATAGTGTGAAACAAGGAACACAACCATAAAACTCTAAACAGCTCAACAAAACATGATTCCTGGACTAAACAAAGTCCATAGGATAACAGAATATAGACAAACCCAGGATCCTGACAGTACCAGGCTGTATTTCTGCTGTAAAGTTGGGCATTTTAATATGGGCGTCTATTGGGATTGACTCACTTTTGGAGCCTGCCTCAAGTGGCCATTAGAGGAACTGCTGTTTTTGGTGCTTGATGTTGGCTTCATTGTTCATTTCTGCACGCTGTTGCTTGGTTGTTATTGGTGTGGTGCTATTCAAACATAACTGGTTATTAAAACTTTGCATTTTATTTTTGAAGTTTTTATCAATTTGAATGTGTTAGCACATTAAAATAAACATTACTAGCTTTGTAAATTAGAGAAAAAAAGATTAAATCTTGCCATGTGGCAGCACCTCTGAGGCCCACCTCTGGTTGAGCATAGCTGATCTAAAGGAAAAGAGACCAGGCAGATATTGGAAAAGAGAAATAAAGAGAGCATTTTGTGTCAAACAGACCAAGATACCCCCTCAGGCAAACAGTCACCAGAGAGTGGGCGAGGTGCAGATACCTGTGAGAAGTAAACAGAGATAAAGGGGAAAGAATAAGGCTGGTGCTGTTGATCTAAGCAACACATTAATGCACTCCACAACAAAATCAGAGCACTGCTAATTACTTACAGCAGTCAGCTGGCAAAACTACAAAGTGCTGGTAATGCAGGTGTGTTAAAATGGGTCACAGGCCTGTCTGTGACTTGAGAGTCCCCATTTCATGAGAACACAGATTCATCTATATTTGCATGCACCTCCAGGTCAGAATAAATATACATCAGATTTAGATCCAATCCATTTAGATATAAACTATTTAGACATCTTGTGGGTGTTTTATCTCTCTATAAGTCAGATGGAAATAATGTTGAGGCAACAGGGAGCACAAGCACATGAATGTTTGCATGTCGATTCAGAAGTATGAGGTTTTTAATACACATGCACACACGCAGAATATCCGATATGATTCAGCAGGAATGAATGATGAATTTATGCTTGAGGAGAAAAAGCCAAGGAGGTTTGATGAGTCTTGAAGAATGGAGGCAGAATGTAAATAATGAACCACACTGGAGATATGTAAAGAAAAATGGAACCAGCATGTGTGTTGTGGTATTCTCTCGCTGCGTCACACTCTTCCCTCGCCTCTTTCTTCTTCCTCCCTTACTCTCTGGCACTGTCTTTTGGCCCCGGCTGAGCGGGAGAAGCTCGCAGGCCGATTATGAGCTTTTTAAAAGGTGGCTTCAAACTGCACAAGCTGCTGTGGATTTATCTTGCCAAGCACTTTAGGGACCAGCCATTCTGGACACACCACTGGCAAGCGAAGATAAAACGCGCGAGTCCTCTCTTTTTCTCCTTTAGTGTGCCTCGCTTTGAGTTGCGTCACAAAGAGCAGAGGGTAGCCCTCAGGTCTACCTGCCAAACCTGGCAGCCAGCAGTGAGTCACACTCTGCTTCTTGCCCTGCTTGGCTGCTTTTCTGTTTCTGATTTAGATCAGGCAGAAAAATGGCACTGGTGGAATGCACTAGTCAGACGTGACATTTTCTGGTGCTGATAGGTTGAGGAATACTTGTTTTATAGCCTGTTTTAGCACCGGAAAGGATAGTTACTGATCTGGAGTATTGATAAGGAATATTTCTATATATGTAAACTGATGCTTTTACATTTATCCTATTTTACTACAGTGCTTTCTCTCCTCAAGTCCCTCCTAATGCCATAACTATTCTCCTCAGCATCCCCCAAGGCAATGAATATATTTCCAAACTCAATAGTGCCATCTGCTGTTGTGCTGTCATTTACACTCCTCGTGCGGAGTTAGTGCTGCCAGATGGGTGTTTTGTAACCACAGATAAACCAAGGTCAGGGACAGGTCTGCTCTAAATTCCTCTTAAATCACAAGCTGAATGATTTTGTGCTCTCCAGGAATCAGCCGCGCTCAATCATTCAGGATTGACAGCAGCAGGGATATCTAGCCAACCATTCAAAGCAGGTTGAATGTCCTCTTGGTCAATCTGCTGCATGTGGTGTCAGATGAGAGCACTCCCACCCCTCAGTATCTGCTCCCCACCTCCAACACACACACACACACACACACACACACACACACACAGTACTTGTTACATTTATCATTTGTGGTTTATGTTTTAATCAAGTGGCTGCTCTTGTTGAAAGCCTGTTGTCTCCCTGAATAAAAGACTCATCCCTCAAGACCAAAGCAATCTTACAGACCTTGACCGTAAACAAAGGTCACATGTGCTTTAATGCCATCTGGTTATACAGCAGTAGCCACAGACAGATGCCTGCCACGTTTGTCTCATTGTAGCATCTTTGATTATAATAACAAACAGCCAAGTGGGAAAAAATGTTCACGCTAGTCTTCAACTTCTGACACCAACAATATCCTCCACTTGGTGAAAAGAACTGCAGACATGTCAACAAACTTTTGGCAGAATCCTGCAAGTGCACCACCACTGGCAGTAAAATTCAATATTAACACTAATACAATTGATTCAACTATCTTAAAGGGATATACACCATTTGATTGTGTTTGGTGTGTTGACTGATACAAATAGGTAACAAACATTTACGCAATTTATCTGGTGTGACTACAGTACAGCATGCTAAGAGGGGTTTTCCAGTTCTTTCCGTTGTGCTGACCTTGCATGAATGCAGCATCAGACGTGGATGAGCCTTAAGTTAAGGTAATAAAATTAAATTTTGCTAAGAGAATTCAAAGAGCGACTAAACACCCTAATTTAGCATTAACTAGACTTGGGAAGTATGTAGAAAATAAGCTATTACAGTATTTTTTACCAAATACCTCAATATCAATATTTCGACGACATTGCAGGGTTGACTGTTGGTGCTTTTACAAAATATTTACAGTGAGATTTTTGATAAATAATCATCAGTAATGTGGATGTAATGACCAAGTGGGTAAAGGCAAGTCTTATAATTTCAGAAAATGCCTTCACTCTACTGTAATGTAGCTTTTAAAAAAAATAATATTTATATATTGCCCAGTCTGCATGACCACGCCTCCCTCACAAACTCAATGTGACATTGTCTCATAGTCCAAGGGCGGAGTGTCCCAGAATAGGTCATGTTTTTTTTATAGATTTATTGGGGCATCTAGGGGACAGTTTTACTGGATTTTCTCAGCAAAAAGGAAAACAACCTCGGACAAGGATCATTTCATAGTGTAATAGTGATTATGCATCTTAAGTTACTAACTCAGAAAAAGTCAGTCACGGTCTGTCTTTTTCCATTAAGCCACAAGCAGCTGCAATCTGATTTCATGCTGCACACAACAGCATATTTTATCACACAACAGCAGGACACTAAAATTGGTTAGGATCGGTTAGGATTGCTACGGATTTGGATGGGTGCAGCCTGCCGCTTGCAGCTCTTCATCTGATAGCTCACAGTGGCTCCTGACTGTTCCATTACTTCTTTGCAAAAAATTAAAAATCATATGCCGTTGAAAAAATACTGTTGATATATTTTTGATGAAAAAAATCACAGTCAGCACTAACCATGATCACATTTCAAGTGTCTGGCTCACAATCAGAGCTCAGATGTTTTTAATGTGGTGCAGCATTTGTAGGAAATGTTGGGTTAGCAGTCACTGAATACAGATCTGATATTAATGAAATGACCAACTGTAAGGCTGGATACATGCAGCTTTTTCTTTGAAGCCCTTGTGTGTGAAGGCCATCTGAATCCAGTGTGGGAAAGGTGAAATGAGGCGTTTAGACATTGAATAGCTACTGCAGAAAAAAATGTACACCATCAATAGTATGAAAACTAAGGTGTGTCTTTGTGGAATCACAGGGATTCTAACTGTAAGATTAGAACAAAGTGAAGCGCTAATTTTAGTGGTTATTGTTAAAAATATTCTCAGGCATAAATTACTGCTAACTTGCTTACCTTTGGTGGCACAGATATCACAGCAGACACCCATCTGAGAATAACAAGAGGATGATTAAAAATGCATTTTACAGTGCAGCGGAGAGTGTGTGTGTGTGTGTGTGTGTGTGTGTGTGTGTGTGTGTGTGTGTGTGTGTGTGTGTGTGTGTGTGTGCGTGCGTGTGTTTGTGTTTTGTATCTGAGCAGACCCTGCAGGCTTGGAAGCAGTAGCAGCTACAGCAGTGCACTGGCTAAGTTTCTGTTGCTGCCTGGCATGTCACTGAGGGTTTATGTAAGAGCACACGCAGGCTCCGTCTCTCTCACGCAGACGCACACACACACACACACACACTGTAAATACCCCAGCAATGGATTATGCATGTATTCCCTCTCGCTCTCTCCCTCTCAAGCCGCTGCGTTCTGCTCAGTGGAGTAGCATCTAAGCACCACTTTGATGAAGCAGTGTAAACAGCCATATGCAGCGACAGCCAGTGCTGTCATGCCAAGGTCCTGCTAGTGTGTTCCTCCAAACAGGCTTGACTACATGTGACAATGTTAGAAAAGGGATGCATGAAACATAAGGCATTATTTACACAGCCCTCTGGTGCCACAGTGGAATGACGTAAACCTTAAGAAACATGTCAAAGCTCAAGTCTCATTTTTGAGTGTATTGCTACCGGGGAAATACGGACCCCAAGTGCTTTGAAGGGCAAATTGCAGTCCTGTGCTGACCTCTAAATCCAGTGCTTGCATGCTGGGGAGATGAATAGCCAATGGCAAACCTGCTACATATCGTTGATAACATTAGAGGCGGTGCAGAGTGTCCTGTAGGACCCTTAAGCGAGTAGAGATGACCTTGTGGGCTTCATGAGTGGAAATGTTAATAGGCTTTAGATGATAAATTCCTATTAGCTGTACAGTAATATTCCACTTTATATTCTATGCTATTCTTTTATATTCTATTCATTCATGTGCCACTTGAGTCTTTTCAGTGGTCAGATGGTTGGATGAGGGATTCATTTTTCTCTTGGCATTGGTCCTGCAGGTAATGATAACATTTATCCACGGGGCAAAATGATACTGAACCATCCATATTGCTTAGGGAGAGAGAACCTGAGCACAAATGAGCTCTGAGGCTTCCAAAAGTGTATATGTGAGTGTGTGTGTGTCATGTTTCTGCATGTGTCTCTGGACTATGGAAGCAGCAAGCGGAGCAGACAGATATGGGGAGGGATAGATTTGGAATCAGACGCTTTCAGTTGAAAATAGAGGTACACATGGCAGAGCATGGCAGCGGTCCAGGGCAGGCATTATGGAATAGTGAGTGCATGAGAGATCACCCATTGGGTCATCTTCTGAGAGATAGGGTGGACAGAGAGAGGTCTGTTTTGGCAGGTCTGCAACTTGTCAGGTTGCCTGTCTATTGTCTTAACAGCAGGCAAATACAGAGAAGGCTCTGGGTCTACATTACATCATTTGATCAAAATAGAATCATTGGATTAAAAACTTAAAAGTTATAATCAAGATTTTAATAATATCAAAGCCCAATCTGATAATATTTATGCATGTAATTTTCCGCAAGAGCCATTAATGTATTTACACTTTCGACTGCCTCTCTGTACAGTAGTTTTCAATGTTGATACCGCCTTTCCCATGTGGTAACTGACATGTGTGCCCACACATATAGGGATCACAGGAAATTATGTGGAAGACAACATTCACATCAAAAGTATTACCATTTCATGTCTTTACACAACTTTGTACGAACCCAATAAAACATTATCTTGTTTGTGGATAAATAAACAAAGGAGCAGCTCTTTACAGTATAGCTAGCAAGGCAACCAAAGACGACCCTGCCTTCCTCCTTCTGATAAAAAGAGTCTTTCACTTTTGCTCAGTAGGAGAAAGCGGCCCGTCTTTAAAAATGCTTACTGACCATTAGCTTCAAGGCAGGTACAGCAGCATAGTAATGTTTTTTCACCTTTATTTAACCAGATGAAAAACAATCGAAAGATGTTACACTGAGTACATGTCGATTACATACATGAAGTAAAGTACAAAACAATACATCCTAAATGGTACAGAGTAAACACTACTGTCCGCGCATCAGAATAAGTGGTTGAATGTACACAGATAAGAAGGCATCAAGACAATGGTCAAGTCAACAATCTTTTATAATAGACAGAGGAGTAGGTACACATTGTGGCCAATGGCAGACACATGGCTGAAATGTAAACAGTAGTTGGTTTTCTTCTGCTGCATTTCGTGTAGCCATTTCAGACTTTACATAAATTATCATTAATCAAAAATGGCTTGCTGAACATGTGCAAAAGTCTTGTCAAAACTTTGCCTGTCTCGCTCACCAGACCTTTCTCAAGAAAAGAAAGGTCAGCTGCACTGACTCTCACTTTAAGGTTGGAGGAAAAAATGCTCCGGCTTTTTTATTTTTTATTTTTCAACCAATCACAATCGTTCTTGGCGGTGCCACAGCAACGAAGCGCTTGAAAACTGCTACAGTACACAACCGGAGGTGGTAGGGCGGGACATCAGCGGGTGGCTCGTTCCGCCCAATGAGAGGCTGATCTATGCAGCGAACTTCTGCCCACTCAGACTAAAACTTTGCCAACCAATCTTTGAATATTCTGCCACTAGAGGGTGCTGCAAATGCAAAAAGTTTATATCTCCTAGTCAGAGATTCATGATATTCTGTTTGTGCCATCTAGAGTCATGGCTCAGTCAGTGCATGAAATTTGGTAATTATTGCTCAAATAGGGCATGGCTTATTACAATAAATCTAAATTTCAAGTATGCCCAAGAGAGCTGAATTTTTTTTCAGCACATCCACTGAATTGTGACAAAAGTTTGCCTCACTGCAACATGTAGTTAATTCAGAAGTCTGCCATTCTATATTTTTAAGAAGATGCTAAATCAATTAACATCTTTACCTCCACAAGTCATCATTCAAATGCAACCAAAATTGACATGGATATTCTTTGGATAATAGATATCATATGTTTTGAATAGTGTTCAGATCGGTTTCATAGTGAGCCTGCAGTGATATTCAGTATCTTGTTGTAATTTTTACTGTATGCACAACCTTTTCTGTTTCATCTCATTTAGTCATCTGACCAAATGTCACCAAAATATTTGACAATATACCTAAAACCAGCAAAATGATTTCAGAATCACCAACACTTTGACTGTTGTTGTACTATTGCCTGAAGAAGAAGGTGCACAGGTAGCCATGTCTTCCTGGTGGTGCAGTGAGTAAGTCACCTGAACAGGGGTTTAGGGTTTGAATCACCAGGTAGGCCTGTACTACAATTTCCAAACAGCTATCACTAGGTATTTGACAGTGCACAAAAAACCAGCAGGTTGATTGTTCTTTTTCAGGACTGTATCTCCAACAGTTAAATTGTTGTGAGTGTTGTAAGTTTTGTGACCTCCCTCTCTCTGCCTCCTGCTTCTGACACCTGTTCGGCTTCCTGGCCTCGGAGCTGGTGGGTGGGGTTGGAGAGGTCGTCAGGAAACTACCTGCACCTGGGTAGATATCTTGTTTCTGCCCAGCTGCTGTGAACTCCTGTGGTTTGAAGTTGATATGCCACATCCTCTGCTACTTATTAATTTCTAACTATAAGTCCCAATCTCCTTTGACAAATTTTAAATATCCAATAGATTTAATACAAGTGAAAAGGATTTCATTCAGTTTATATTTTGTCCTGTCAAACCCTACTGTGACCTACAACACCCAGCCAGTTTTCTCTGTAGTTGCGTGGTCAGATATTTGATTCATAATGCAAAGGTTAAGAGTTTAAATCCTGCTTGTGCCTTCCTGCACATGGTCTGAATCTTTGCATTTTCAAGGATAACTTTAGACACTCTTCATATATGATATATATCATCTGCCGTATTTGTGTAAAATTGATAGACATGGGGTGCATTCCAGATTTTGAACTAAATGTATTCATGTGAAACATGTTTAACAGACGGTCATAACCCACATCAAATGTTCCTGGAAATAGATTTATAAATGTCAAAATAGCATCAGAATATAGTGATGACCACTATGAATAATTTCTAAGAACATCAAGTGTTTTGCTTCTTGTCAATTAAAAATGAAACAAGCATTCAAATATGCCTGCAATGTTCAGTCCCAAATAAATGCCACTTGTGGCTTTAATTCAAAAATGTCCTTACCACAAATAATCTCAGATTTTGCCAAATCAACCTGCACTCAAAAGATATTCTTCAAAAATGTGATGTAATATTGTATCATAGCATTTGTTGATTACAAATTTTGATAAAAGTTCAGTGTTGACCTTGGGAACAGTCACTTGACAAGAAAAGCTTAACTCAAAGTCCACTTACTATCTTTCCAATCTCAAAACCCATCGGCTATGGTCTGACGATGACATTGCCAATCCTGTGTAGCCAGCCGACATCTGGGCCAAGACTCCTCTTCTGTGCACCACTCATTGTTTATTCAATCAGCAACTTGAGACAGATCCAAAAAACATTTTGACTAATCTCAATAAACAGATATCTGCATATAAATGCAGGTAAATTAGCAAAAAAGCAAATCATCATTAGGCGAAAGTCGATGGGTTCCAAGATTGCAATTTGGCCAGTGCATTTCGCCTCTTTTGCTCTCCACACAGACTGTTTACCTCTAGGCAACCGAAGTCTGCTCAAATTTGATTGGTCAGTACTACTCAGACTACAAACAGGATTCAAAATGCTTCCGATACTAAAGTCTTGTACTGTTGCCTACAGATTCTATATACATATGCAGATATCTGTTAGTAGAGATGATGCTTTTTCTGTAGCTTTCAGCCGAATCTTGTAGTCCTCCTCAGAACTAAATATATAACTAAATAACAAATCGTCCAACTGATAAAACCATCGACAGATGAGAGTGAGTCAAATGAGATTGAAAGTAAATGTTAGTTAATGGTCCAGAGAGTATCTAAATCTGATTCATATTGCATTATGACAGCAGGGTGTCTCAGTGGGTGGGGAGATGCCTTAAAACTACATCTATCAGGGTGCTGCAGAGAGCCAGAAAGATCCCCACACTGCTTACTGCGTGCTGCCTCAGATCAGTTACACGTATAACGGCTTATATTTGTCATTTTTTTCACTACTTGGATAACAGTAATCCAGTTACATGCAATCTGCAGCTCCCCAAACTGCAACAGAATGTGCATATAGTAAACAAATCTTCATCGCATTCAAATCCTGACCCCAGCAAGCTCATCACTGGAAGCTTTTAAGCTACAAGATGTCTGTCCAGCTTAACTGTTATCTGAAGAGTTGGCAGCGCAGGCTGGGCAACTTAACACAAATCTGGATCGAACATTGCTGTTACCTAACTCTGAAGTTATTTTCAAACCAAACACAAGTCATTTGTCGCTTGTTACTGATGAGCTTCTCTTTTGAGGATTGCTGTTGAGTCACGTCTTTGTGCTGTTGCGCAGCGTTTAGAGCCTTATTATTCATCTGTTCTATGATCTTACAGTCAGTCACTGTTCTGTTAGTGTGAAACGGCCTTCATTTAAGTGTGACTTTCTATTTTGCGCTATTTCTCTCGCTCTTTCCTCCCTGTTCCTGTTTTTCTATCCTCTCCTCCTTCTTCTTCTTCTTTCCTTCCCTTTCTTCTCCCTCCCTCGCTGGCTTTCCCTCTCTCAGTTTTTGGATCAGCCCCAGTGCCAGCTTGCAGTCTGATTATGAAGGCTTTAATGTTCCATTAAACAGCAGCATGTTTTGGGTCGTGTGTGTGTGGAGGTTGGGTGTTGGGGATAGGGTATCTGTTTGACAGAATAGACCTCGCCACACACCCATTCACACACACACACACACACACACACACAAACAATGTGACATTAGCCTTTATTAAGCCAGCTGTGTCTGTCCGCCTGGCTCTTCCCTGAGTGGACAGAAACAGTCTGGCAATCGGCCTGTCCTTTGATGGTCGGCTCCAAACAGCCATATCAAACAGCCATAACGGCAAACGGGAGCCAAATCAGGACAGAAATAAGACTTAATGGAAATGTTAACAGCCTAATATCCGTAGCTGTAAAGGCGAGGAAACAGTGGCTTCAGGTTCAGACTGGGTCATTTCGGCTGTGATGGTGATTGTGTGCCATCTAGTGAATCCTTTGTTTTTGGTCCTCAACAGTTGCTGTCTGTTCTCTGATGTCTGACAATGCTTTTGCATGTGACGGAGCCAGATAAGATGAACCAAAGAAACTCAGATGGAGGAATTTCACAGTCTCATCACCCTGTCCCACTTTCTTTCTTTCTTCTCTCTGTTTTTACATAACAAAGCGTTTCATAACTTGCCAGATTGTCGAGGAGCCGCAGTGGCTTTCTCTCCCTCTCCCTCCCATCATCAACATCTCTCCCGCATCACTTCCCTGACACCTTTCCTCCTCCATCTCATTTTCCCTCTCCCCGCCTTCCCCTCAACTCTTTCTTCCCACGTCCGTCCACGTGCCTCCTCCTGTTCCTGCAGGCCCTGGGCAGATGAGCTGAGGCAGGGCCATACGGGGGCAGGAGACAGAGCTTGTGGGAAAGAAGCCACGTCGCATTTGTGCAGAAAGCATCAGGCGCCATCCTGTTCGTCCTGGCAACTTCACGCCAGCTCCCCCACGTCCCGAGGGGGATTCCTTCCTCAAATTAGTTCGGCTTTCTCCAGAGTAGAAGGCCAGATAGGGACCTGGATCGAAGGTTGGGGAGGGGGCTCTATCGCTGTCACACTCATTTTCGTGTCCTCCTCTATCTTTCCATTCTTGTTTTCACTCTTCTGTCTCTCCTTTTCTCCCTTTTCTCTTTGCTCGTTTCCTCTCTCTCTGTCCCCCCCACCCCCTTCTCCTCTGTCTCTTAACTCCTCACTGCAGTCTGATCGGTTTGCTACTGCAGCAAAATTTGCATGGGTGGGACTTTATTGCAGATGGGCACTTTTGCAACCCGAACTGACTCTCACTGTCTAACCCTATCTTATTCCTCCTCCTCCTCCTCCTCTTACTCTCTGTGTCTCCCTCTCCATCCTCTGTCTTTTTATCTCCCGTACACCGCACTCTCTCCTCTCACATTAGGATTCATGGCTCAACTCCCCCCCCGTCGTGACTCCAGACAGTTTGTGCGTGCTGGGGCGGTAACTCTTAGGAGAGGCTAGGGCAGCATCCTCGCCTTTTTCTCCACCCGTACGGGGAGACTGTCTGCTGTGCACATGGACAAGGACACAGTGTAGAACAGACTTGTACCGCCTGAAACAAAAGTACACGTGCCTCTGATTGCTTGCTGCGTGAAACTGCAGTGGGTTTTTCCAGCTGTTTTGAAAGCTCGGCTCCTGTTTTGAAGTTTCTAGCTGCTATAATCAAACTTCATATTAATTATTAATGAAAAGAGTATGTGTTAAGTGAAAGGGGTTGCTTCTCGTGATGAAACCACAGACAGCAATGAATTGATTCTGCAGTGCCCCTCAACTTTACAGAAGTTTTTAGGGTATTTAAACTCTGTTTTGGTTATACAGCCAGCAAATTTACTGTTCTGATTCACTCACACTACTTCCATCGACATCGTTTCTGGATGCAGCAGGCAGCAAAAAAGCTCTAAAAAGTCACTGTATGCTGCCTATCCAGCACCACACAGCAGACAAAGCCAGCAACTAGCTGGTGAACATAGTGGAGTATTTAGCAGCGAAAGAGACAGCTGTTTCATTTGAGGGTTGGTGGAGAGCAAAACAGAAGTAAAGGGGAGTGAATATTGGACTCACATTCACCAGGTGGCTAGAAACACGACTCCAAATCCCCATCCCATTCCTCTTTTTTCACCCCTACCCCTTGTTTTCAATTGCTACATGGCCCCTAAGAACAGAGTTACAAGCAGTAGTGGTTTAAATTTTCCCCTATGAAATTGGACAACCCTTCTAGACCCTGATACGTCATCTGTAGTCGTTGATGCTGGCGTTTGTAAACAGATTGGATGATTGTTGCTGGACATTGTAAATATGCCATCTTCTGCTGTGATATTTTCTTGCGTAGGCTACAGACAGCCTTATGCAGTTGTCAGGACGCTCACAAGTTGTTGACAACTTAAGTTTTACACAATCAATCCATCAAACAAATCGTCAAATCAAAAAAAACAGTTTCATTACGAGGGGTGTAACAATAGACATATTCATATTGAACCGTTTGGTACGAGCTTTCTATTTGCAACCGCGCAGCCAGAATGACAGACATGTCGGGAGGCATACTACAGTAAACGCTGCAAGATGGTTAGTAACGCCATTAGCAGATCAGAAATAGAAGATCTTCCAATAACCTACAGATGTTGTGTTTGGAGCCACTTCGGTTTCACTGAGAATTATAAGGGCATAGTGACAACACAGAGCCAAAGAATGAGCCACTGCTCAGCAACAGACCCTCTTTAGCAGCCAAGCCAGCAGCACACATAGTCACAGCAGACACACACCCCAAACCAAGGAACGAGAGCTGCTGCGTGGCTATAGCCTCTTGTTCAGCAGCTAATAAAGACTAACGTTATCACAAAGCACACAACCACAGCAGTGAGCAGTAACTGCTGGCCGGCCGGGTAGCTAATAAGGCCAGAGAGACTTAAAGGTACGTTAGTGACAGCTGTTTAGCTTGTGTTTATATGATTGTGGCATTTAACAGAGATGTTTCTCTATGTATTTATTAGACTGAAAGAGCTCAGAGAGCTCATGGGACGTAACAAACTCGCAAGCAACGCACAGTGGGCAATAGAAACGACACTGATACTATGAGCTTTAATGTCAGTCAGTAGTAACATAGTATTTATATAGTAGTAAAAGGGTTGGATTAAAGATGGCTCCAGTGCAGGCTTTTAAGGCCACTCAGAAAATCCTGGACACAGATCTGATGAAAAACTGTTTACAATCTAACTCCAGAATCAATGATTTTGCTTTACCCAGACTTTTAGCCAGACACAAATTCCTGCTTTGTACCCCCAAAAAAGCCCAAATTATGTTAGTTTACATGCATTTATTTATTTTTTAATTATCAATCAATCAAACAATCAATTAATCATTTCTCTGGCTTTTTTTTAAAACTCTTTTACAGTGTTGAAAATGTACAGAACACTTCTGTATTGTATCAAACCAAACCACGATTAGAGGAGCTGTAACAAGTGTGCAGCTTTGCTGTTGAACTCAAGATCAATTTTAGGGCTTATATCCCTTCAAAGAGGGGAAATGTGACATCAAAATATGTCAAAATGCAGCACTGTGACGCACAAATTAGAGATGAAATGATAAAATGAAAGGACATTAAACTAAGATAACATGATAGTATGATTTTTAAATCTATATTTACAAAGAAAATAAATTTGTGGGTTTCTTTTGTTGCTTTGCAGTCACCTTGCTGATCATTTCTCTCAACATACAGTTTGAAGTGTGCCTCCGGAAAACTTCCACTTCCCCTCTTTTCCAAGAAGGTTCGGGACACTGTACCCTTATACGTGAACATGCAAAATAGAGGGTAAGGGCAAAGTGGAAGGGGCAAGGGGTGTGCTGTGATTGGGCCCAGGTGCTTATGTTGCTTCAGAACTGATAACTGATTCATAGGCAACCGTTCACCATACCAACTTAAAATTGTGTTCACAACTTGTTTCCACTGCCCCCAAGTGGCCAAAAATCACTAACTGTAGGTTTTAAAGCCTGTGTTATTAATAGAACTCGACATCCTCCTCTTAAAGCACACTACTTTTCATCATTCAGTCCCTCAGTTGTCAGTACAAGCAAGATCTGTTAAGGTGCTGGCAGATGAAATATTGAAATGATGAAGATATTTAATTTCCTCTGAGCAGATTCACCTTGACTGAATAAATTCATGCATACAGCATTCACTGAATATGAACAAACAAAAGCCAAAGAGGTAACACAAAGTTCAAGAGCATCTGACTCACTTCTCAGCGGTTCCTTTGCTTCTCTCTTACGTAAAAGATTTAATTCATACATTATATACATCCAGCCATGACTGAGTTGTTTTTGTGAGATCAGCAACAAAATTGCACAAAATACAAGTAATTACCTCAAATGATAAACCAGAATGGAAAATCTCTCCCATTTGTATCATTTCCTTGATGAAGATTGTTACTGCAACACCCAAGTCCTCAGAGAGCAGCCTCGCTCGGCTTAGAATACCCATCGGCTCCAAGAGTTTTTACCAGAGAGGTCACGTGGAAGGTCAAATATAATGAATCGCTCAGCTTCTCGCAGCCACCCACAGGGTGCACAATAACGGGGCTCAGTGGTCGACCACGAAGTTACTGCATTAGCCTCTGACCCTGTGTACATGTGGAGCCATAATGACGTGGATGGCTTGGACTGCCGACACACAGGGGGGTTAAGTTTTGTCGATTCTGAGATCCATAGAATTTTCTAGATGATAAACAGCAGAGTTGCAGGGCTGTAGACTTTAGCATCATGGCACAGATTAAGGTCAAGCACAATCCACTTTTGCAACAACCTTCTGCATGTGCAAAGGGCATAAACAATGATTGTGATCACTGTAAGTCTATGACATCACTGACAGTTACATGGTTAAGGCTTTATTTTAGTGTCTTAATTCTCCAGTACTGTTGTCCTATTAAATCATAGGATTGGAATCACGTGAAAGAGAAAATATATTTTTTCAAAAATATTTGGTGTATTTGGCAAAATCTTGTGAACTTGACTTGAATTTGAAATAAAAATTTAACAAGAGCCTATAGCCTTGCTAACAACTCCGTGACACCGTGATTAATTGAGCTACAAGTGTGGAGCTACTGTACGTGCTCTAAATCACTGTACTCAACATTTGCTAATTAACACCAAACACAAAGTACAGCTGAGGCTGATGGGAATCTTTAGTTTTGAAGAATAAACAAACATACTAAACAAATTTAACTCATCAAAATTAAATTTAATGAGTTAAAACTGAACTTGATAGAAACACAGTGAGAATATGGGCTGTTGAAGCCCACATGACTCATTAAAGCTGAGAGTTCATTTAGCCTCAAGGTGACAATAAAGTGTTAGAAAACATTTTGTACAGTTATAAAGATATAACACTGTAACACTTAAGATCTGCGCACGAAAACAGCAGGGAAGTAATGCAAAGTGAAGTTGTGGGGGAGGTTACTGGAGGGCTCATGATCAAGTCACTTGCGTCATGGAGGGGATTAATTGCTCTCCCAGCTCCTGGCTGCTGCGTGTCAGTGACCCTGACCTGTGTAGGACCCTGAGGGAAAAGACAACTTCCCCTCAGGGACCAATAAAGACTACAGCGTAAGTGTTGCCTCTTTACCAGAATTACATATGCATCTCTAAGGGGCAGCTGCAGGCTGTGGACTGACAGGTTTCCCAAGGTGACTATAAACTACAAGGCAAATCTGCAAAATGTCTTTCAACCACCTTGCAGTATGGATGGTGCACAATAGGGTTGCGACCATATACAATTTTAAGGGTATGACAACCAACAATTATTACAAGGCCCCTTAAAGGAATTAAGACATTAAGGAATTTTTTAACAAATGCTTTATTACAATTGAAACCAATTTAATGAATGTGTGTACTAAAAGTCTCCCTTTTCACAATACATTTAAAAAAAAAGGTGAGATTCTCCATCCTGGTGCATTTTTTTTTTCAATACCATAGTAAAGCAAATGTACACGGTAGGAGAGTCATCAATTTTAAAACCACAGCATACCATGAAAACGCTGCAACCCTATGAACCCACATGAACACACAGACCAACACTGGCAAAGGTAGAATTTAAAAGCACTGGCTGAGAATAGGAAATCAAAGTTCACCTAATCACTGCAGGTAATGAATGTCAATCGATTTTAAATGCAAATTATTCTTTTCATTACATTCCCAAATAGAACCATCTGTTTTCATTAATCTGCTCTTTCATTGCAAACTGCCAAATGATCTGGCAAAATCCGAGAGTGGCCTCACTTTTTTATATATTTACGTATGATACGTGATCTGCATCAGTTCTTTGCCACAGTTTATCACAAGTTACATGCATGTTTTGGAGATGTATAGGCCAGGGCCCCCCATAAGGGGGTAAAGAAGAAGAGGAAAAAGAAGAAAAAGATACACTTTATTAATCCTCAATAGGAAATTTATTTTTTTCCCACTCTATTGTCATACACACACACACATGCACAAACAGGACCTATACATGCATTAAATGCAGAGATGCTGGAGTGAGGAGGCTGCCCATGGACAGGCACCCGTGCCTTGCTCAAGGGTACCTCTCCAGCTACCAATCCATGCTCCATATTTGGTCCGGATGGGAACTTGAGCCTACAACCCTCCAGTTCCCAACCCAAGTCCCTATAAACCAGTGGCCCTCAAATGGCAGCCGTCTATTTGCGGGCCGTGAGCTGAACATGTGACTCCTTCACTGTGTGTGTTTTGGTTTTGTCAGCACATGTAAATGGGCTGTCATCTCCATGCCAACGGTGCGCTCATAGGCTGGAAGTGAGAGCGGCAGTTTTTACTTTAGTTTTTGAAGCGGTACGATTATCGATACTTTGCCAGCAGTAGGAGCCTCGATTGAATGAAAATGGCAAGTTTGAAAAAGTTTGAGTTTTTATTTGAATTTATGTTCTTTGGGTGGTGTTTGCAGCACCGAGAGGTCAAGCTTATGACTCGGAGTGTAAGTTTCTCATTTGACCTCATTTTAGGTCAGTGGAGCGACACAAGGAGACCTAAAACTACTGGCAATATACGCAATGTATCTTTTTGGAGGGAACATTAAAACAACTTTGGAAAACTAATGTTCATGTCCTTTTACTCTTTCTTTTTCCATCCCAGTTCTTCCCATACGGTGACGCATCCAAGTTCGCCCAGCACGCCTTCAGGACCTTCGACAAGAACAGCGACGGCACCATCGACTTCAGAGAGTTCATCTGCGCGCTGTCCATCACATCACGAGGCAGCTTCGAGCAGAAGCTCAACTGGGCATTCAACATGTACGACCTGGACGGAGATGGCAAGATCACACGGGTGGAGATGCTGGAGATCATCGAGGTATGACAGCAAAAAAAATAATATTGGGATCTTTTTAAATCAGCTTTTACTGAAGTTAAAAGAATTAGTAATCTAAATATTCTCATATATATATCTTGAACTGCCACTGTTAAGCAGCATCAGTGCATTTACCGGCAGTACTATGTGTCTGACATGTATTGTGGGTTTTTAAAGGAATAGTTTGACATGCTGGGAAATAAGCAGTTGGCAAGCAGGCGAGTGATACATCGCCACATGCCTTGTGTGCTTTTTAACCTGCTGAGTCACAGGGCTGCAGCACTCTTTCTTTGTTTTTTTTTTGTTCTTAGTTAAAGGTTATACAGCAGAGGGCTGAGCCTGCAGGGCCTGACAAGACACGAATTATTCATAAACACCAACATAATATGAAACAAGCAACAAGAGGCAGAAGTGCATGTTTAGAGCAGATTCATTCAAATTCAGGGCACTTTGCCTCTGTCTCGTGGATGATATTACAGCGAGGCAGAGCAGCAAACACATTAAATTGTCTACTGGTGTTGTTTCTGTTTACTCACACACGACACTGAAATATGTGTTTTAGGATTTTTATTTGAGATGTTTTATTTCTCTCAAATCTATGAAAGTACTTTTATGAATTACACGACATTTTAATCAACATCTGAGCAGTGAAGTCCAGACAAACTGCTTGACTGATCTGGACATAGCATAAATATAGAATCAAGTTTTTCATGCATGTGTGGATGCCTGCAGAAGCTAATCTTTCACATTCTGTTTGGTCATGTGGGCGGACATCCATAAAAAAAAAAAGCTCATAGCACAGGCTGTGGTTACTGTGCGTTCGTCTTGTTTCTTGGACAGCACATCACATTATCCGTGCAAATACAAACACCAAGGCATCCAAAGACGCTATAGAGCAGTTAAAGCCGGCCGACAGGTGCTCCAGCTGTGCTCCATCTGTGCTGCCGTCATTATAAATGGACCGCACTTCAGACACCTCGTGTCAACACACAAACATATTTCCTTGATTCCATTTCCCTCGCATCTTTTCTTCCCATCTCTCAGGAAGAGACACGTGAAGGAAACATGGATGCGTTATTTGAGATGCTCTCCATTTCTGATCAACAACAATCTGCTGCTCTCTTCCTCCCCCTGCAGGCGATCTACAAGATGGTGGGCACAGTGATCATGATGAAAATGAACGAGGACGGCCTGACGCCCGAGCAGAGGGTGGACAAGATCTTCTCCAAGATGGATAAGAACAACGACGACCAGATCACACTGGAGGAGTTCAAAGAAGCGGCCAAGAGCGACCCGTCCATCGTACTACTGCTGCAGTGTGACCTCCAGAAATAAACCGGAGGGCGAGCGGAGCGCTCCACCAGCCGCCACGGACTGCACAGAAAGAATTTCATGTTCCATTCAGTTTGCAGCTATTTCCACTGAAAAAAATTATATATATATATATGCTTGGACTACCTTTCAATGGATCTGCTTCTTGTGTTTGAAACACTTGTGTGCATGAGAATGTTATTTGCTATAAAAAGATCTACACTCAACATACAACAGTGTGCAGGTGCATACACACACACACACGCACACACACACACACACACACACACACACACACAGACAGACAAACATCACACACCTCGCACAAATAATATATATATAGATATATAAATATGAATATATATTTAAATTATTTAAAGATCAACTGCCAAAATGTGAAGTGTGCAAAGTATTTTCCATACACCTTCATTCTACTGGAGCTTGCGCATCAGTGATGTGCTACGTTGAATTTGCCGCTACTCTATTTATTGTTCCGAGTTTACCGATGCTAGCTGTCCGTGTTTCATAATACTGAGTAACGTCGACTGAACCAAATTCCTGATAATGTATCTGCCTCCAATAAGACACTCTGTCCATCGTCTCGACTATTAGCTCTAGAAGAGATGGATTAGCGTTTGTCCAACTTCTCCTTCCAAAACATGCTTGTACTGTAAAAAATAAAATAAAATAGGAAAATGTAAATGTAGTTAATTTGCATGCCTTTAGGTTCTGCCTTAAAAATCTCCTCATTTTGCATCCTGTAATCGAAGACAGAAAGCCTTATCAAAGCAGCGCAGACACTCGGGAGAAACCGTGAGACAAGATTTTTACTGAATAGGGAGCAAAAAAAAAAATCACATCGCAGTGGGCCCTTCTACAAGTTTTGTCGTATGGGATGTAATTTTTGTGATCTGTCGAGGCGTTTTATTTTGACTGCTTTAACTGTGGGAGCATGTTTCCTCGTAGATTAGCTGTAGTAGGCTATATGTTGCTAAGAACTAAATCCCTGCCCCCGTGCATTTAAACACACTAACTCATTACAAATATGATGTTGAATGTGGAGGAATCCATCATTTTGAATCAGTATCTGAGATTTGAAAAGAGAAAAACGAGCTTAATTGCGAGATTTGTCAAGCAAATGGAGCAGAGGCAAGTGAAATCAAACGTATACATCAGGATTCCCCAGAGAATGAGTGAAACTTCCCTCAGCTGCAGTTCAATTAGGTGGGGAAAAAGAAATATTCATCTGTAGTTGGAGAGCATTGTTATCAAACTGAGTTATAACCGAAGTGTCACCATCAATCACATCCACTCTTTTCCAACTAGCCTGCAGGTTGCATATCAATAAGATCAATTCAGAGGAGCTTTTTTAGAGCGGTGAGGAAGAGGTAAAATAAGGCCCGTGCAGTATTTTAACTTTCTTGTTTGTCTTTTTCAGTGGAAGTAAATGAGTGCTGATGTAGTGAGAGGAGCAGTGAATGGTTTTTCATTTCACACTGTCACTAGTAGAGGACAGCCGATCCTGTAAAGCCATGCGTTTAGTAGGTTGGACAATTCGCCCTCCCTAACCCTTTGAAGTATTTCTCTCTTACCAATCAGTCAATCTTTTTGTACTTTTTTACTCCCTTCTCTCACACATTGTACACGTACTGATGCTTTCTAAATGTGGAGAAGTTCAGCCGAGTGTGGTGCCTCCCAAATGATTTGGAAATAGCCTGTAAGCCCGCTTCAACAAGTATATCTGGCCCTGTCTGAAAGCACCGCAGACACTTTCCAACCTGCATTTATACCCCCGGTGTTTGAAGAGCTAGAGGAGGCTAAAGGAGATGCCATATTGCAATAAAGATCTTAGCATACCAGTCCATCGTCATCTCTCAGCAGCGTGGCGTGTCCCCCGGTCACTTTGTAATCTGAACTTCTTTACATGAACATCTTTGGCCAGATAATGTTTCTAATTCCAACTCTGTTGTTACTATTATTGCTATCAAGATACCAAATGTAAGCAAAGGCAAAAGTGTACAAGGATTCTTTTGTAGCATGTATTGTGTCCCTGACGACATGGCTGCACTACTCCCTGTGTTGTGATTTAATCTAATAAAAGGAACTCTATGGGCTGCCGTCTGGTCTGTTAACTCTACAAACCATCTTCTCAAGCAGCGTCACATATAAATGTGCACCTTGATCAGTGGTTCCCAACCTTTTTGGTCTGATGTACCCCCACACCTTTACCAGATAAGCCCAAATACACCACCTGTTCAAACCACTGGCAAACTCACAATACAATTGTACATTACAAACAGCTGAAAAATAAAACCCAAACCCCCAGACAATAAGATAAATTAGCATGTAACAATGCAAAGAAAAACATGTAGAGACTCATACAGAAGTAATCCCTCTGAGTCATCACTTATGGGTGACAGTGAATTTATATGCAGAGACTCACATGCCAAAAAAATTCTCAATGACCTAATGTCATTGGGGTACCATATTTAACAACAGCAAAACAATATCAAAACATCAGTTTACTCTCGCGCATGCAGTATAAGTCTCATATCCAGTCAGTACTTCTCAAACTTGTCTTTTAACCAAAACATTATTAAAAACACTTCAGCATAAACAGCACAGGCGTGCTACTCCACCATGCCTGCAACAGTTTATGCTAAAGCGTTTCCTCAGGTTATAGCAAAAAACTATATTACGTTTGGGAAGTGCTGAGTATATAGCTGGATAAATGAGACTTGGATTATACTGCATGAGTTGTGTGAGAGTTTGTGAACAGATGTTTAGATATGGTTTTGCTGGTGTTAAATATGGCACCCTACGACTTAAATTCATCAAGAAAATGTCTCAGACATGCAAGAAAAACAAAGTTTACCTCACAAATTCAACAGCGTGAGTAACTGGTGTACAAATAGTCATTTTGGGGATGAGGTATTAGTAGTCGGACTGAACCACCAACCTCAAGCGCCATTATTTGACGACTTGGGAACAAGACTCAACAATCAACTGTCTTTCTCCAGAGTCACAGACAGCACCTTTATCTGTTTAGGTTGAGTTTGTCAAGTTTATGCATTATACTTTCCTATTTCAACATGTTATCCACCACCTTAAGCTAATTTATTCAGCTGTTATCTATCACTTTTAACTTTACTTTTCTTCTCACGTCCTCTCACTTGCTAGCTACTTTATATATAACCTTTATGGCAACATACAGTGTGATGTTAATGGATTACAACTGACTCAGGTCAGTAGGAGGTGTTTCTTGAGCAGTCAGCCTACTGAAGCTGGCAGCCCACTGGTTATGTGACAAATAATTTACTAAAGATCTGCAACACGTTATGTATGTACTTGCAATACTTTGTAGATCTGTATTTTCCTCCTATACAAAATGATATGCTCTTTTTCTTTAATTATATTCTCTCCTTCAGTGGAGCGACTCCATATTTCCCTGCTAGCTGTATTAGTGCCCGCTGTGATGGACACCGCTGTGTACATTTACACCTCATCTGTAGTCTGAAAGTGTTGCCACATGTAAACAACATATTGGCTAAAACTAGACATATTTCTGAAATAATGTTCCCGTACAACCACCAGATGTCACTGTTGAAAGGTAATGTTTAAATAAAAATAGGACTGAATAGACAATGCTCTTACATTTTTCACAATTTTTTTTGGAAACATAATTTGATGTTAGTTTTTCAGGTGGATTTACACCTGCAGTTACACCAACAAGTAGGAATACTGTAGATCTTTAAAAGAAGAAAACTTGTTAGTGGATATGACTGAGCGAGGCTGCAGTGTTTACCCGTGACTGTTTGGCACAAATCAGGTTCACTCGCAGGCTGGTGTCCTCAAACACAACCAGGCAAACCCCAGGGATTGTGTCATCACAACCTGTTTGGAGCTTCAGGCAAACTAAGAATGGGTGACTCCATAACCCCTGTGTAAATGTGGAAAATGTATACTGTCTATTGATCTGAATGGGTTCGCACAGAGGACAGCACTTCCACTGCATTCCATCTTCAGTACGTAAAAAGGGAGGAGACAGGAGGTTTTAGAAAAGGAACATTTATTTTACAGAAACCATATACTTTACATAGTCTGTACGGATCAACTGAATTTCATATCACGCATTGCATGACCATAGTTAGCTTTAAATTAAAAGATTGTAGTAGTACGAAAAGAAAAAAAAGACTGAAAATTAATCTGCTCTGGGAAATTTCCACAGCTGACAGAGGAATAGAATGTCCAGCCACTTTCTAATTCCTGGTAAAACTTGTTTTCAATGCTTAAGAGTTTTTCCCATTTGACAACTGGCATACATCAGCCCCCTGCCCTGATATGATCTCACACACTGCCAGTGTTCACATGTATTTGAAAATGGAAACAATAAAAACAACAAAAAAATCAAACCTTTCATTTTAACAAAACTATCATAAAAAATGTTTTCAACAAAAAGACAGGTTTGAACGTGGAGGTGAAAGGCGTGGAGATGGATGGGGTTTCCAGAAGGCTACTTTGGAGGGTCTGTGTTGATGCCGTATTTCTCTTTTAGAAGCTTCAACTGTTCTTCTTTTTTCTTTGTGTCCATCTTCTGGAAAGCCTGCGGAGAAAGTTGATAACACAGATAATTAAATTAGAAATAATTGCATAAAGACATATGTTCATATCAAAAGATTCAAGTCCTTTTCATCTAATTCCTATGATGCCTACAGACACTGTAACACTCATACGTACTCTGTTTGCATTGTAGTAGAGGACCACCAGGTAACGGTTGCAGACGTTGAAGCCTGACAGATGGTCACAGGCGTTCTTGGCATCAAAGATGTCTTCATAAACCACATAGGCTGTTCCTCTTGTTTCAGGTGTGTTCCCTCTGAGAAAGGACAAAGAATAAAACAGACAGGAGGTGACTACAAGATCAACATGGGCCCCACATGAGTCCAACTGGTGTTTAGGGGAAAGGTGGAAAGGTCGATTTTAATTAAACAGAAGCAGTTTGGAATTTATCTAATGAAGGATATTATTGTAAAAGTATCAATGGGCAATAATGACATTTCATTCTTGCTTATCTACAAATTTGTGCTGCATCAATTGTTGCAGACACAGTCAAGAAATTCTGTCCACTGTATTCTAGCAGCCAAAGTGGACAATGCAAGGAAAAGCCATTACACTAAGCCAATAGGTAGACTCTCGCACATAGCAAGGAGGACTGTTCTTAAATTTTGGATCTCTAAGGACGTCCTGGCACCAGACGACTGGTATAAGGAGGAATGGAGAACTATCTCTCTGGAAAAACTGACTTACAGCCTTCATGACAACATGGAGGGATTTGCCAAACTATGACAACCCATCTTGGACACAGTGGAACCCTCTGAACTGGACTTGGTTACACTTGACTAATAAAATGCGGCAGACTGTAGCATATCCAAGTAATATATCTGTAATTGTCTCGTTGGTGATGTAGTCGGTTTTTTTGGTTGTGAAAATAAGGTTGTTACTCCCACTGTTTTTCTGATTAGTTCAAGGTGGTTTAAATGACGGAAAAGTAGTTCTGTGAATATCCAGTAATGAAGACATATAAAACTGTGGCCGATTACCTAATAAAAACAATTATTAAAAAATAAATACATTTAAAAAATGATGTCTATCTTCTTTCAGGCTATGTTCTCCTGCTGTCATAATAAAGATTGAATTCAACTCTGCCTGCCGTTTTCTAGAGATAAATTTCAGTGCTGACACACCAGTCTGACTCGCCAATGTTAGTAAGGATTTGATAACATGCACCTTCACAAAATGTTGGCGAGGGAATTCAAGTATAAGTGACATAATAAAGTACAAGCTGACCACACAAAAATGATCAAATCCAGTTCTTGTCAAGTACATCATTTGGCCTTTTTGATCTATGTAAACCCTGTAAAAAGCTACAGAGTACAAACACTTACGTTCTGATTTGACGTATTGGCCCATATTTCCCAAAGATATCGTACATCTCCTCCGCTGTGATCTTGTAGGGAAGGTTTCTGACGTACAGGATTCTGTTCACCTCAGGAGGTAACCGTATCTGCGACAAAAACACCAGTTTAACATATTGTTGGATCTTATGTTACGCCACAGAAAAGCAAATGGTGATGCAATATATATATATATAATATCCGACAAAATGTCACAGCTACTGCTAAGGCGATTCCATGAGAAAACACAAGTCGTGTGCCACACATAGACAAACTTACAGTGTAATTTAATCTAATGGAAACAGTGACTGTAATAAAAGCAACTTTTCATAGCTCATAACTAAAGTTTAGTCGTTTATTAAAGTCGTGTCCATATTAGAAAACATTAATAATGACTTGGATTTCCCACACTCAGTCCTAGATTAGCTAGACGAGAATTAAATACTGTTGTGAAGTATCAATAACAAAACTCAGCTAACGTTAGCATTAGCACATCTCAACTTCGAGGCCCAGGTGTTAACATGTTCACTGTGTACGTTACATGTCGTCACATTTTCAAAACAACATTTCAGACCGCACACTGTCCAAATAAGTCACCTGACTAAGTAACGTTGGATATGTTAAACGTTAAATGGGTAAATTTGTTACACAGGTAGCGTGATTGTTTTCAACTCGTTAACATGCTAACCACATGCTAACGGTAGGTGACGCTAGCTCTTCGCGTAGCCAAGCTAATATCATCAGTTAACGTTATAATCCTCACAGAATATAACAGCCGACTCGCTTGAACTTACATTAGCGCGTTTCGCTGCTTGCATAGCCATGGTGAAATAATATTATGTATAAACAAGGTCGAACAACTAAACAACGCAGTTTCAAAGCTCTCCACTCCTTCCGTCAAAATGGCAGCGGTCGCTAGTTGGTGACGTACTTCCGGTTTCCGACTCAGCGACTAGTTGCAATAAGGTGCACTGCTGCCCCCTGCAGGACACGTGTTATTACACTTAGCACTTCAGTTATCCACCAGCGAGGCAAACACTGACGCTACATCATTGTCATAACTGCCGTTTACAGACAACTTATTTCGATACAGTTGCTTCATTATCTTTTTTCAAACAGCAATACCCCCAAAAATGACAGTCTCACTTTTAGCAATGATAAATACACACAATCTCTCATGCCATTTTCAGAATTACTGCTCTTGAAACCAGTCTCTCCACAAAACAAGTAAACATGTGATTAGGCCTTTTTCAAAGAGGCTGGTTTGACATTTCACAGTAGGAGAAGGTGTAAATAATAAAATCAATAATGACTGCATTAACCTATAATTAGCTACTATGGTTTGAGGTGTGCATGCTGGCTCAATTGACGGACAGAGAAAGCCCCTTCTGACAGAAATCTATTGACTTTAATATTAACCAAGATATCCCTCTCTGGTAGAAATCCCTCAAAGAAAATGTCTTCCACCTGCCACTGGCACTGCCATGGCTTGGTCTGGGACACTAGAATAGAACAGAGCTGTTGCTGATGTTATTAGTAACACATGTGCTTTTCCTGTTCTGACAAGTGAAAATGTCTGCTGGGATAAAGGCCTATTGTACAGGTCAGTTGCTCTAAACAAACTGTGCAAGAAGAGAAGTTAGCCCCCAAGCTTCAAAATGATCGGCATTTGTTAGACCTGACTGCTTTCTGCGATATTGGCATTTGGGATGACAGTGTGCTTACACTTAGAACCATTTTAAATTGCACAGGGCTGTATAGAAAGAAGAATGAGCCCAATCTGTCAAACATAGTTTCAGATTATGACACTATGTTGTCACGTTATAACATGAAACACTTCAATTTTCAACAAAAGTTAATAGAACATGAAATATTTCACATTTATAGTATTTTCAGATGAACAGTATATCATTTAAACACAGAAAATTTATTGTTATAACATGATAAAGCTGTATGTTGTGATAACATGAAAATATCTTGTCATGACGAAGTATCTTACTGGGTTTTTATTGCTGTGCCATACTAATCCACTTTTAAGTCTCCATCAGTAAAATATTGATTAAATTAAACTGACATAAAGTGTTAATCTTTTTGGCCTTATTGAACTTTTTTTGATCAAATCTTGACTTTCTTCTTCAATTAGGTTAAAGGGATAGTGTACCCAAAAATGAAAATTCAGCCATTATCTACTCACCCATGTGCCGATGGAGGCCCTGGTGAAGTGTGCAGAGAAGCAGTCACAGCTACAGGCTACAGTGAGGCTAAAAACAGAGTTCATATGACGTTTTTCGAAACAACTTTTTATGTCGGGCTGCAGCACACTTGGATCACTACGGATGAGCATGTTGGAGATACTTTGTGGATTCAATGTTGTGTTCTTGGACGTTAGTCTGGGGCGCCGTCTGTCATTAGGTGTGCTAGCCGCTCCCCCCGACGATCTCCGCAAGAGATGTGAGGACTCTAAAACTTCACCAGGGCCTGAGTAGATAATGGCTGAATTTTCATTTTTGGGTGCACTATCCCTTTAACTTCAGAATTCATATTATGCAATGAACAGTAAAATGCTTTTACATTAACTTTATTGGCTTCTTTTGCAGCTGGTATTTCTAATTTTTCTTTACCAAATTTACCTGACGGCTGATTTTTTTTTTTTTTTTTTTTTTGTCAAATTCAAATATTAAAACAATAGATTTTGCTATTTCAGGTAAAAGCCCTTCTTCTTTAGAGTTTTAGAATCTGAAAGAAAAGTGTTTCAACATAGGAGCATGTCATCCCCAGCTGATCTGAAGGCTGGAAAATTTCCAATATTGGAACTGTAATGTTTTCATGGTCTGCACCAATATGGCATCTTCAACAGGCAGACGGTCAAGAATTTAATACTTGGTAAGGACCTATACTCGACAAGTACTTGACAGAGTCAGGTTCGATCATAGGATGCCCCACTGTGGATCAGGGGGTACCTGCCTGGGTAATTCAGAGTCTTGAGCTCATTTTTTATTTCTACATAAGCAATAAACAAGATGGAGGCGGCTTTGGAGCGGTCAGAAGGTGTTTTCAACTTTTGGTGGAGCTAAGCTTGCAGTTTCCATGTGCTACTAGCTTTGAACTAAGCTAGGCTAAACACATGTTGTTGGACGCACAGATGAAACCTCTGTCTTGACTCCTGGTGAGACGCTAAATAAGAACATTTCAACTGTTTTCCTTTTAAAGGAACATTTAATCACCAAAATTATCATTTGCATAGCCTACCTACCTAGTATTAACTTTAACTTCACATGCCTCCAGGGTAAACAAAGAATAAAAAAAACAAAGAAACGTCTGTTAATTAACTCTTACACAACCTCAGCTGTATATTCCATGTCCCATTTATCCAGTTATGTGTTCAGTTCTTCCCCAAACACATTTATTTTCGTTAAAACATTAAAGCACCTCCGCGTACAAGCAGGTATGTTTGAACCATAGAGTGTATAAAATAATAGACGTAGCTATGATGACATCACCCATTGGTTTTTGGACTGCCGTTTTAAAGCCTTGAGTTTGGCATTGCAGTTGTCAACATCTTGGTTTTTTGAAGTGACTATATTTGGACAAGAGGGCAGAGCTGTGGAGCTCAGAGGGGTGGATCTGACTCCTAAACTGTAGCAAAGCCTCACAGACAGCCTGACACTCAAGCGACCCCACCCTTAAATATTTATACCTTTGGGCCTTGACAAATATGTGCACGGGTGAGGTATAAAAAAAATTCACCAATTCACCAATTAATTGGTGTTAATATCTCCCTTCATGACAACAGTGCAGGGGTGAATTTTTATATAACTCACCCTTTAAAGTTTCGTTAAGCCTTAAAGTTACGCATAATGAAGAGGGTGGTTGCTTTGAGTGACAGGTTGTGTGTGTAGCGTCACATTTTTCTGCCTCTGTATGTATTTGCATTTTTAATATGTGTGTGTGTGTGTGTGTGTGTGTGTGTGTGTGTCTGTGTCTGTGTGTGTGTGTGTGTGTGTGCATTCATTGAGGTATTGTGCATGTACCCTAGTTTGTATCGGTGCTGTGCAAATTTTTGTGTGCGTGTATGTGTGTGTGATGGGTAGTGACAGGCGTGGGCTCTGCTACAATAAGAGCCTGTGTCGCTGCAGCAGGGGGCAGGAAGCACCAAGAGGGGCAGTAAGAGGGCAGAGAGGGGTATGAAGTCGGGTCAAACGCCCTGGGAGAGCAGGCCTGGGAAAACCATGGGAACAGAGGGGAGGGGAGATCTTTCCTTCTAAAAACACTTAGTTTTAACACATTTTGAATATCTATGTTTGCGTATTATGTCCATAAGAGGGTAAACCAAATCGGGAGACACAGCTGCTTGTATAGATATATTTATTTTAACATAAATATGACTTTTAAATCTACATACTCACACATTACAAAATGTAATAATGTCCATGCTGTAAATTTTATCTAAAGACCATAGAGCTCTTTCTCTCTAGTCCTTTTACACAGAAGTTGCACTATAAGGCTGCTATGCTGCTATGCTGCTATGCTGTCCCTTCTTCATGCTGCTTTTGCATTTTTACACAGAACCAAACAATGAAAGCATCAAGCTGCTCCAGTGTGTGATTTCAGACAAGCTTGTCAGTACCACAGAATCGAAAGAATAGTGATGGGCATGACATGTAACAAAGCAGTGTCAGCCTCAAGTGTGACATTTACAAACAATAGCAGCACTTTACAAACAATAACAATGGCATTAACGCGTCAGTAACAATCATTTACCGTCCCTGTTATGCGGCTGCTGAACTCAGAGGGTAACAAAATCCCAGACCTCATTGTTTTCCCAATTTGCAGACATTTTAACTGCTGTTCTTCTTGGAGTTAGCTGCTAACTGCTATCAGCCATAGCCATTTCTACAGGACTGCAAGGTGGAATAATGGCGTGATAGTCCCGCCTTGGATAGGCAGTGTAAAAGTGGCTTCTCTCTCTATCTCTGGTGCTGTATCTCGTAGCAAGATCAAATGAGTGATTCATAACTAACATTTTATTTGATTGACAGAATTTTTTCAAGGGTTAGGTAATTAATACTGGTTAAAATGAACAATTTGAAACTATTTTCCATGTCTGCTGAGCAAGAGTTTGCACAGCCATGGTGCTGCTGCTTTTTTTTTTTTTTAAAAAAAATGTATATATGACTGGATTATATGATCAAATTGAAAAATAAGCATTGACAGCCCTAGTACAAATACATGTGGATATTTTCCCACCTTCCCATAATCACCTGAACACACCATCAACAACTGTGTTACCACACCATGGTCACATATGAGCTGACTTAAGAATATTCATGTTTTAATTTGTTGCAGTTACATTTTTGTACTTAAGCCCAGTGAAATGAATCGACATTAATGGCTGTGTGGAAGGGAAGAGAATGATCTCACTTGGTTTTCTTTAATATGTGTTTTCATGCTCGTTTAGACAATAAAGGTGTTTGAGAAAAGACAAGACTTGTAAAACTATGCAGCCTAAAACACACAATGATTACTCACTTGTTGCTTGCGTGAGCCACTGGGGAAAACAGAAGCTCAAGCTTGTTGTTCTGTGGACAGTGATGATGGAGAGCTCTCTCACAAGTGATGCAAATTATTCAACTTTAATGCAGCATTCATGAAAACAAAGATCATTAATTGCAGCAGCCGCTATCATTCCTCGCCTGTCTATGGGAGCCACACTGACACCAGCTGAGTCCCATTCACACCATCCAGTTGGACGGCTGCACTCTGTACGACTCGGCCTTGGCTATCTACAGGAGGCTGCAGACCTTCCTCCCTCACACTGCAACAGCTAATCCCCATCTGGCTGTCTTCATTGCCAGCAGCCCTAAAGGCCTGTGAATTACACCCTCCTTCACAAAGAGCATTTAGCTGCCACAACAAGACTCAACTCTGCCTTTTGTCTCTCAACCTCATGTCTCCCCCACCTGCAATCAGACACACCTGTTTTCATTTCAGTCCCGCCCCCCACTTAGGCCCGAAACTGTGAACTCTAAGGGCCCGGACAACCAAGCCAATGTCAGACAATGTCAATGCCCTGGTGTCCCACTCAGTTTGCAGATTTAGCATATTGAACTAGCATCAAAGATGGTGGAGACCAGGTGAATGAATTCACTCTGATTGGCAGTAAGTAACATCACAGTCTCATCTGCAAACAGCATAATACTTTTTTTTTTAACAAAGTAGTTAATAGACACTTAATAGTTCCTGCTATAAAAATGTAAACCCTTATCTCAATCAGTACAAACTTGTTTCTTTAGAGTGAACAATAATTTATTGCATAAAGCTTGATGAAGATGGATAGTGAAAAGGTCTTTGGTGATTAGACCCCTATATGACGTATATATATTTTGGAGGTAGAGATGCCATGGTTAATTTAGGAATATTCCTCCCGATGGAGTCTAGACACTGGTGGTGGAGGTGAGAAGAGGAACAGCTGAAGGATGAGGGTGATGGGATGCAGGACAGGACTGGGCAGTGGATGTGCTTTAGACAGGAGGTAGATGAGGTGGAGGAAGGTCGCATCTGTTTGTCCTATAAAGTCAACTGACAGCAGCAGAGAGGAGAATGATTTTAAAGTTTGACAGCAACAATATGATTGGTTTAGGGACACTGTGGCAAAATTGGGTTGGATTAATGTAGAGTGATGCCCATAGTCAGCTAATAGTGTAGAAGCTGGAACAAGGCGGAGCTATTTTTGGATGAAACAAGAGCATAAAGAGTCTTCCTGATTGAACTTTATCTAAGCTTCATTTGCATCTTTGCTTTTGAGAACACACTTTAATCTTGCACCATGTTTCAGTCATCCGAACAAAAACATTAGGACCAGCTTAGTTGTTCTTTGGTAACTTTTATATTTTGGTCCAAAATGAAGGCTTGAACTTGCATAGTTGAACTGTGTTGCAGCTGGTTTGGAGTTTCGATATTTCAATTAGTTTCCATCTCATTTGCTAAGAACTTCTCCAGCCTGAGTTTTACAACTACACATCCCTTTATCTCATTATCTCATCTCTGAGTTCTCTGGGCACATTTACGTGTTAAATCAGGGAGATTATCTTGGGTAAGCCTCCTCCATCATCTTGTGGAGATCAGATCTGAGCACAGCTATCAGGATGTGTGATCTCTGATGTCCAGGCCCACTGGTAAACTCCACTCAACAATGGACGCCTCTCAGCAGCACCAAAGAATAACACTCTTTCACTGCAGAAACTCACAATTATCCTTTTCTGTTTTCATCCACTCTCCTCTCTTCCTCTAATTCTCTCCAGCTTGCTTCCTTTCTTTCATCGGTCAAGATGTTAATTCACTTAAAGTACAGCTTTACACACAAAGAAATCCCCTTCATTCTGTTCATGAGTGTCAAACACCATCAAAGCTCTTCTCGTGCTCTGGATTTGAAACTGATGGGAAATAAAGAAACAGGTCTTTTCTGCTGTTCTGCTCAAAGAAGGCATATTTGATGGCAGACGTTGAGCGTTGCCTTTTTCCAGATGCAAAACACATCATCTGCCCCTCAACTCAAAGCCACTCACCTTTGTTGAAATCTGTTACATTTTTTTGGTGGTGGTGGTGGTCTCCGAAAATGTTCTTCTGTTTTTCTGGTTAACAGAATCAAACCACTCTTGTTTTTGTGAATAGGGCGAGGAGGAGATCAGATCAGGAGCGATGGCATTAAAAACTAACTACTCTGTATGAATTGCTTTCTTTCTTTCATTAATGTCAAGGATTAGTTTTTCCAAAAAGTGGCAAATTAAAGATGTGTCCTTCTTGCATTGCACTGCACACATCTATATTCCAAGAACTGACACCATCTAATGTACCGAAGCAGGTGATTAAAGTCTGATGTCATCATCATGATTCAAAGGGACACAAGACACATAGAACAGTTTGAGAAGTTGTTCAGTATTGTCAGATGACAGATTTTTAAAGCTGATAGCCTCTTAGATAACGTCCACGTGAAGATGGCTGAATTTATAAACTTTTCCTTCCACCATTTGAACTACATTTGTATTTGTTGGAGTGAATAAATCAGAAACTGAAAATCTGACAGTCACATCTAATCCACTTGAACTTCTCTCTAAAGCTGTCTTTGTTCAATCTTGTTTCATGTTTCATGTGATCAGCCAAGTGCAGCATTATGAATGTCTTTGAGATCCAGTGTGTAGGCTTTAAGGGGACATATTGGCCGAAATGTTACATTTGCACAGCCAATAAGAGCATTGAAGTGACATATTGTAAGCCGTCCAGCGATGATATAGCAACATCACTTTTAATTTGACAAATCAAAATCGTGTTGTATTTTCCATGTCGGATGTATGCTTAGTAAACTTCACTGTTGGTCCATTAGTCCCCCTTTCGTCAATTTTGTCTTCCATCATTGTCTGTTGTTTACATGGCTAATGGGTTTTTAAAAATGGCAGTTGTTACATTGGCTGTGTTCGACTGATCAACACACACTCGTGTCACTCATGGTTCCCCTTGAGCTGCTAGGGTACCTACTCTGAAACAGGAGCCAAAAAAGACCCTCGAACCAGAATCATTTCCTGTTCGTGCAGTGCAGAAAGAATAAAAATAGGAGTTCTTCAGGTGCTTTCACACCTGTAGTTGGGTTCATTTGGTCGACACCAGAGGGAAAAAAATTATACAGGATTATATAGGAGGTCACAACCTGTGCAAAGAGGATGCATGTCACCTGAAATATATATAGTACATGATTCATAGTAAAGAGGCTAAAACTTGCAAACCACTGTGATGTTCCTCTGACCGCTGCAGCTGGAGTCCATCTGCAAAGATGTGAAAAATATTCATTTATGTTAAAGCTTAAAATGTGAAAGATGAGTGATGTTTCTGAGAGTCTGAGGCCTGGCCACATCAAAAATATTATTATAAACTGAGGGGACTTTCCCAGCAGCTCTGCTCTCAGACGACACACATATGAAGATAAAGTGCTGGGAGCATTGGGGGAGTTGGAGATCAGCTGACCATGTGTGTATCAGTGTGTGTGTGTGTGTGTGTGTGTGTGTGTGTGTGTGTGTCGGGGAGAGTCTGAGATGGGCGAGCAGGTCTTTCCCACACCCACTTTCTCTCTTTAGAATGTGCCACAAACGTCAACACACACACACACACACACACACACACACACACACACACACACACACACACACACACACACACACACACACACAGGCTGCGGCCCCCCATCAGTGGAACGTGTGGAGTCAGGAGGGCCACAATGAGCCGGGTCACGTTTCTGAAGAGGAAAATGTCTGCAGGCAGTCAAACCAGGAGACTGATCTGAGGTCGGCAATTCTCTCAAAGTTAAATCAGTGTTCCTGTATTTTATTTGCTGTTTAAACACCGTCATGTAACTGCCAGTGATACTGCAGCAGAAACAAAGATGCAACCTCCTCATTCATGTCATAAGATCACAAAAAAATGCAGAGTTGTCTGTAAGTTCTTGCCACAGTACAGCTGATCGTCATCAGGTAACATGATGCGTTAGTCAATCTCCAGCAAGCAAATGCACTTTAAACATTATACAGGGATTTAGTTTATTCAGTTAATCTTTTATCATTAATAACTTGTTAATGTAACCCTATTTTCTTGGTTGCTGGTGTTCTCTAGTCCCTCTGGCTTGTGGGATATGAGCATCAGGGCTGGTTATTTAAAAAGTAATGATACCAGTACCAATACCAGTAAACGCAAATACTGATAATGATACTAATAATGATAGGGTATCTCTTTTAAAATCTTTTATTTCCACTTCATCGATACCCATCATGTGAATGGAGGCATTCAGCTGCGTAAAATGCCACTAAAAGCCACATTTTGGTGGCATGTCAGCACACTGAACTGCCATCTCTGTCAAATACACTGGGTTACAGCTGCTGCAGCTGTGGTCCCATCACATGTCACATTAAACTGACATTTGCGGTGATTGCAGTGATACAGAGTGTGGGTGTCAGAGCCTCCTGAGGTGAGATGAAACAGGACGTCAGAGAGAAAAATGGAGCACCCACTGCAAACACCAACTCTCACACATACTGACATGGAGAGAGGCCATTATCTTTTTCAGTGACAGGTGGTGAAGGTGATGAAAAACATGGAGGTTTAGGTGTTATATATTTTTATAATACTGGGAATAAACCAGGGCTCTAAAGCACCTGCAGAAGCATCGGCATGTTGCTGCATCCTCAGGTTACAAAACTTCGCTCCAACAGAAAGCCGAGAAAATAAAGAATTAAAATTTTCCTTTGCCAAGTTTTTGCAAATTTCACAGGGGTAAAAGAAAACACACACACACACACACACACACACACAGCCAGCAGCCCTCCTGTGTTATAAAAGCACTTTACTCTGTGTGAATTTCCAGACTGGGTGTTGCCTTTTATAAGTTACAACTGCGCAAATGAGATAACAAACAAGTGAAGGAAATCTACAACACTTCTATTTCTCATAATTACACAACGACACAATAATGTGTGTGTGTGTGTGTGTGTGTGTGTGTGTGTGTGTGTGTGTGTGTGTGTGTGTGTGTGTGTGTGTGTGTGTGTGTGTGTGTGTGTGTGTGTCCTAGTGTTAACAGACTCTGGGGTCAAAGCTGTGATTGGAGGTGTGTTGTTGGTGACAGGTATGCTCCACACATATTACAGATTCCCAAGGGTTCCCGCTTGCTGTTGAGTGTGTGTTGACGTGTTTGGAGATTACAGTACCCCACATCCTTCTTCACTGCTGAGAACTCCTCCTCTTCCTCCACTCTCTGTTCTTCTTCTTCTCTGATAAAATAAAGGACTCTGTTTGGATTTTTGTCCGTATGATTTGCATTGAAAAATTCTAAAAACAGGTTTTTTGTGCGGTTTTATGTATGCTTGCACACCCCATTAAAATATTCCGACAGGCCTCCATTTCAGCGGCTATCCACCTGCAGAAATATATGTTCGACCAATTAATTCATTTGTTTCAGCTGATGTCACACCTCCAGGTCATAGCTAGCTTGATGCAAAAATGGGGAACATCTTATCATTTGGTTTCTCAGCACCCAATTTGTACGGCAAACACAGTGCAAACTACCGCAACAACCAAATAAAGGACGATATGGCTTGAGATTGCCAGGCAGCTGTGTGGAACATGGACCACACGAAAGTGAACATTTCACATCAGACCCAGAGTGCATGTGCCGTCCAAACACACAGGTCTCTCTGTAATGTGAAAGGATGATTTGGGAATTGTTAATAAAAAATCATTACCACTAACACACACGCTCTGCTCTGTCCTCCACACTGTGTTCTGACAGGACACGCAAGACAAGTGACAGGAAGGAAGTGCAGTAGTGCAGCACCTGCAGGTTTCCTTCACCACAACAAGAGACTACATCTTCAAACAATAGACATCCATACAGTCAGTGGGAGTGCATTAAAGGCAGGTGATGAAGGCTGAAAATTTGTCTTCACACCCTACACACACACACACACACACACACACACACACACACACACACACACACACACTGACCTTTACAGCTTATATACAACATATGAAACACAAGACAGAGAGACAGTTTTCTTTAAAGTTATATTATGCAGACCTTTCCTTAAAAACAATGTACAGACTTAAAAAGAAGTGATCCCTCTCAGTCTTCACCTGTGACTCTCCAGCAGTGTGTGGTGGTGATTTATCTGCAGAGACCCTGCAAAAACACTGATGACAGCAAATGAATCTAAAACTCAATCAATTGTGACAAATGTTTTTAAAGTACATTTAGGGTTCATGTTTTACTTCAGTAGAAAGACAGGTGGTGGAGATGAGGGAAGGCCGAGAGATGATGACATCATGACAAACATCCCCACCTTACTCCAAGCAGGGATGTTGAAATAACACAAGGGTCTTGACTCGCCTGGTAAGACCATCCTGAAGATGTGAGCTAAACATTCTGTTTCACTCTCTGCTTCAGTCTGGACTCTCCGGGCGGGAGAACTCCTTCACTCCTTCAGCCAATCAGTGTAACAAAACAACAAAGAAACATCTTCATAACCAACAGAGCCAGCTGACAAATCAAGCTTCTGCCAAATCCAGTCGGGAGAACAGTGAAAATCTCTTTTCCTTCAAGAAACTCTGTGAGTGCATATTCTTGTTCTTGTGTAATTGTTGCTATTGACTCTATTTCCGCAATAACCTCACACATTGCTGTGTTTTCTCTGCTAACGTTACAGTCAGCACTTGTTGCTTCAGGAGCCATCATTACTGTTCTGCAAGCTGCAGCCTGCATTTTGCATCATCAACTAAAACGCAGTCCCTGATTGGCTGCTAAAGTTGTCAGCTGCCGTGCAGATCCCTGATTGGGCCTGAGTAGATTTTAATTTCTAAATACAATGCAGGGCAGCACCAACTCCAGACTGATACAGAGAGTCAAACAGAATGCTGAGCTCACATCATCAGGATGGTTTTACCAGGCTAGGTCTTGACCCTGAGCCACCAGGATGCCCCAAGAAGATGAACTGAATCTGAAGTAGAATTTGTGGTCAGCAACAACAACTACAAGCCTTTCCCTCCTCGTTTCATTGATCGATGGATCAGTAGAAAGAGTCCCTTAAAAACGTGTTTATACACAGCATGCAAAATGTTTTGAAATCCAAAGACACTCTTTTTCTGAGAATGATCATGCTTAATTATGCTGAGAAAAAAAGCTTATCGTAGGCCAAAGATCTGAAATGAAAATCTGGATTGCTGGTCAGCCACAGGAACTGTGAGGCTCTCCTCCACTTTAGTTCTTTAGTTGTTGTGAGGTTCAGTTTTGCAGCTGCACGTTTAGCAGACAGGTCAGTTTTAAGGAGTAATGTCTGACTTAAAACTTTCAAGCTGCTCGGAGCTCTAATAAAAAAAGTTTCCGTACAGGAGATAAAACATGTAAGAGAGAAAAGAAAAGAATTGTTGTGTGTGTGTGTGTGTGAGTGTGTGTGTGTGTGTGTGTGTGTGTGTGTGTGTGTGTGTGTGTGTGTGTGTGTGTGTGTGTGTGTGTGTGTGTGTGTGTGTGTGAGTGTGTGTGTGTGTGTGTGTGTGTGTTGGACCTCCTGTGGGAACGAGGGGTTGAACGATGTGAGGTCCAAGGCATCATAGCGACGGATGGGCAGCGAACACGTCTAACTGAGAATAATACATAACTTCCTCCCTTTTTCTCTCTCTAAACAAACACACACACACACACACACACACACACACACACACACACACACACACACACACACACACATACAGAGCTTGCAGTCATGCTCTCTTTTTTCTCCGTACTCCAGCCTGAGGCTCCCCAAGATACTATACCCTCCTCACACACACACACACACAGATATTCCTCTCTCGACACTCAGTGATTCCTTTTATCTGACGGCCCTCCTTGTCCTCCATGACCCCTGACACCCATGTCAAAGACATAGAAACTAACTGAGTCCACTTCCTCCATTATTGTACTTAAGCACAGTTTAGAGGTTTTCTCAGATGTTATTTACTTTGGGAGACAGGACATCTCTACAACCACGATAAAATTATAACGTTGCTGTAACTGTCATGAAGACATTACTTATAACTGGACTACTTGATGAACCGTCCTCTGGTCCACTGTTGGTAAAGATAAGTGGAAAACACATGAGAGGAACTATAGTGATACAGAGGACCGAGGCCCCATCAGAGCTGAGGTTGACCAGAGAGAGAACTGAGTCCTGTGAACTGAGAATGTGGACACACAAAGAACTGAGTCTCATTTTTGTTGGTCCACTTTTTGGTCCACTGGAACTGAAGACCAAGTTCAGTTCACTTTAAAAGGACTATATGTGTTTAGAGTTGAGCGAATGAGAGGGTGCTGACAAGTCTAAGTTATCAGCTGGCAGAAGAAAGAGCGGGTAGATGGTGGGAAGGTGAATGTGTGTGTAGCTGCATTATGATTCCTACATTAAATCCTTGTATTGCAGAAAAAGATTAGCAGGTGTGAAAAGACAGTCGCCTGTGTGTGTGTGTGTGTGTGTGTGTGTGTGTGTGTGAGTGTGTGTGTGTGGGTGCCTCTCACACAATGATTGGGTTTCAGCATACACAGGCAAGAGCTGTGGGAACGTATGACAGACACACACACACACACACATGCACACACACACACACACACACACACACACTTTATTTGTCTCTCTCTGTTACTTTAGACGCAAGACACACAAACAATCCCTTGAAGTGATGTGGCAGTGATGCTATGTGAGGATGCTAACACAGCATCACTCCACTCATTGGCTTCAGGAGTCCTATGTTGGACAAGAAGGAGTTTCAACCTCATGATGCTGATAGAGACAAAGTCATGGGATCACCAGAATCATTCAGGTTCATCCTCTGGGGAACACAGATGTCTGTTCAAAACTTCATATTAATCCGTCCAATAGTTGCTGAGATATTTATATCTGTGGCGATATAGTGAACCAGCTTAGAGGCTGTCAGTGATGGGAAAGTATTTTAATGTTTTACTTATATGTAGCAATACTTCACAGTAAAGATAATCCAGTATTAGCAGCAAAACAGACTTATAAGTACTCACGAGGCAGCAGAATGACTCCTGTCAGTGTAACACTATATTATTCCATCATTATTAGGTATGTGTTATTATGTAAGCAGCATTTTATGTTTTCGCTGGTCAAAATTAAGAAAAATGTAACTATACAATTACAGTAAGTTTGTGAACACTTTAAATCACAGTATTGTGCAAGAGCACTAACAACAGATTAAGCTATTTATTTCACAATTTCATCTTCCTGTTCTGTCAATCTGAAGAGTGGGAGAAGGTGAGGAGAAGATGAAAGATGAGCTCAGTAGGTTCAGAGGAGCAGCTGTAAAGTTAAAGTAAAGAGAATTGGTGTAGAGTTGACAGACTGGATGTGTTAAGCTTCACTGCAGCAGTCTCAGTCTGAAACCTGTTGCATTATATAATTGAATGTCAGAAGTGGCCTCATTCCCATGCACACACACACACACACACACACACACACACACACACACACACACACACACACACACACACACACACACACATACACACACACACTCCGTCTGAACCAGACAGGCGGTATTATCAGGAGAGGAGGACCAGCCCTGCCGAGACTGCACAAATCTTCCATCTCAAATTTGTGTTTGAGTGCACGTGGGCGGTTCCACTAAGTGTGTGTGTGTGTGTGTGTGTGTGTGTGTGCGTGAGTGTGTGACTGTGTGTGAGTGTGTGTGTCTCCCAGCTCCGTGGGAAAGCTCTAGCAGAGGAGGAGAAGGAGGAGGAGGAGGACAAACCGGTCAGCAGTCCGGTCTGCACTTGCCACTTGCCCTGGACTATTCACAGGACACACACTGCTGAAAAAACTCCTGGAAGCTTCAGATTAAAAAAAAACCCATTAAAACTTTTGTTGACTGTAGAAACTAAAGACAGACAGGTGCAGAGGATTTGCACCAGTTTCTCAGTGTGCTGATGTCGAATTTTTTCGCGAGTCATTTTTTGGGGGATCAGTCATTTCACAGTTCTGCAAGAGGAGAAACTTCTGTGGCTTTCTGGGAAGCAAACTAACCTGCAACTTCATCAACCTCTGGATTAAAGAAAACCCCCAAATCTCTCTAAATTTTCTATAATATTCCTGTAAGACCATATAACTCATCAGTGTCCCTCAGCAGTGCCTGCATGGTGGATTATAATGTTTTCATTTCACTCCAGGACTTCAGTAATGCCCTTAAACATTGCTGCAGTGTCCCTGTAGCTGCGGTGGCATTTATATATTCATGTAATCCTCTAAATATGTTATAGGAATTTAAAAGGCTTTTTTTTGTTCAGAGGTGAAGAAACTTTATTTTGAGCTTTAATAAACGTCCATGAGACAGACAGCTGTCACCACCGTCCATGCACCATGAAGCGGCCGTGTGAGGACAGCAGCTCGGCGGACAGTGATGTGGAGGAGACCATCGATGTGGGCAGTGAGAGCATTTATCCAGGGTGAGTCAGGAGGAGAATGCAGTTCTTGGTCACATTTTCCAATGAAAAGCTTCAGTGGCTTATCAATGTTTAAATCTACCTAAAATCATTTGTTTATATTAACTGTAAGTTATGCTGAAGGAAAGGCTCGACCACTTTATATTGACATTCTTAAACTTCAGAGGTGAAGTTCATGAAAAAAAATTTAATGGTATCATTTCAAAATATCCTTAAACCTCTTAACCTGAGGCCTTTTTATTGTATATAAAAAATGGTAATGCCAAAAAATGTCAGACAAAATTCAAAAGAAATTATATATGTATCTGTATCTGTAGAATATACCGTAAACAGAAAATACTGTTTATTACATTTCACTGTTAATTGGATATTCTGCACTGCCATTATTGAATAAATGAAAAACAAAACAAACAAATAAACAAAACATAAATCAAATCAGTCTATGAAGTAAAATCTGCAAGGTCCCTTTTGGACTTCAGTTTTTAACAAGTCCCCAAATGACCAGGAGGAATCATTGTGTAGAGAAAACAGATTAAAGTGGGACATCTACTGTCTTTATGCTTTTAATATCTAAAGGTAAAGTCCAACCTGAAACAAACTGTTATATCATCAGTCTGTGATGTTCAGTTGTAATTTTGCAAAGTCCATCAACCTGCCTTCCCTCCTGTGACTTTACTTATGAGCCCCTTTTACACTGCCAGATTTTCTGCAAATGTTGGGCCGTCTTGCCAGCAAGCTGCGAGCGTTTAGACCCACAGAGCTGGATTGGCGAGTTGATCTGAGGTGCCCAATTTTCCGCCTCGTAGGGTAGACATATTGGTGAAACCCTTTTAGTTTAAAAAGACAGACTTGATGACTTGTGGAGCTGTTGATGATGCCGCAAGTGGCGGTTGATGAACAGGAAACAGCTGATAGCAGGAATTAGCGAGCAGCTAGTAGCAAGAGGGAAACACAAACCTGACAGACACTTTAAAGATGAGCAGCTGAGGAGACAAGGAATTGCGCGCCCTCATTGTCCTCGCAAACGAAGAGGCCATTAACCGTCAGATGACAGGAACGGTGAAGATCGGGCCGACTTACGAGAGAATCGCCGAAGGACTGACAAGCCGCGACTTCCCTCCCACGTCACTGTTTATGTCACACGCTGAGCTACACGTTTTGTTACTTGCTCACGCCCCCCATTGCCCTAAAAAAGACGCATTCTGTATAAACAAAAGTAGGTAGGCGGCATTTTGCCGCACTCCCCGATTTTGATTTTACACTGCCAATGTTGAAGGGCTAGTGACTTGCCACATGTCCTAAAGTTCCCACAATCCAATCAATGTGTGTGTGTGTGTGTGTGTGTGTATGGAAAAAGTGATGCACTAATGAACGTAGGAAATCAAACTGTGGTCATTTTTGTTTCATGCTCTTCTTCCCTTAGAGTATGAATTGCTTACTGTGTCCTCTTCTTGGATGTGTTTTTTTTTTTTTTGAGGAACAAATTAATCAAGAAGAAGGGAATAAAGCCACATTTCATCTCTGCAAAATGTCAGACTTAGGAAAAAAAGATGACACTGAAACATTTACTGCTGATATTTTAAGACATTTGCCTTTACTTGAGTGAAGTGTTACTTAAGCAAGGGTACAGAAGTACTGTCAATAAAATGCACTTTAAGTATCAAAAACAAAAGTATCCATCATGCATCATGCTTTTTACATTCCAGCCGATATTCTCTAAGTTACCTAATTAATGAAGACGGACAGGTGTGAACTAATACTGATGAAGTAGCCTGTCTTATAGTGGAGTTTGTATTGTAAACCAGACTGCACTGGAAATTATCTTTGCCCAAGATGATCATATTTCCTTAATGCTACAAGTGACTAAAGCTGTCAGATTAATGTAGTGAGGTAAAGAAAAGCACAATATTTGACTCAGACATGTAGTGCAGTAAAAGTCAACACATTGTCACTCCGACCTCATCACATATTGACATTTGGTCATGGACTTTCCACGTCCACGTACGACATGCAAGGTACCCAAGGTCAAGTTCTGCCTTTTACATGCATTGTCTTTTCTTTCAAGATACACCTCCATTTTCACAGGAAATTTACCGTTTACCCTACATGCAGTCTCTTTCAAAATAAACGCACTACGTCGGCACAACACTGCGAATTGACTTTTTTTTTTCCTTCAACAACAAAAACACGTGGTTAGGTTTGGGAAAAGGAACAGGGTGTGGCTTTAAAATCTTAAGGGACACGAACACCGCTCTCTTTGGTGGGAGCCTTAACTTTCATCCTTGTCCTGCTGCGTTTCTCCTCTCTGATGCTGCTGGGTGCCATTTAACTTTAATGGCGTGTCATGCCGATGTTAAAGAACGCCTCTTTTTCTTGGTTTCTGATGCCACAAGTCCCTGCCCAAGGGTCGGATTTCAGATGACTTCAGAGTGAGACCGGGCTCCAAAAGCATCAAGTAGCATAAATGGAAATAATCAAGAAGAGTACAAGTAGCCTTTGTCTAAATTGTCCTTCAATACAGCTCTTGAGTAAATGTAGTTACATCCCACCGCTGACATTTTGTGATATCTGGAATAACCTCATTAATAAACAAAAAAACTGGAAATTAATCTTTAGTTTAGTTAAACATTTTCTGGATTTCAGCCTCTGATAAATCACTACTGCTCAGTTTGAGGTCAAATGTGGTTATTTAATGCACTGATTCACTTATTATTTAACTTCTCAGGCACATGAAGGTGTCCTTTGCAAGATGTGGATCACCGACCACGACCACTCAAGTGATGGCGAGGAAAAAGCGCAGAGGGGTAAAGTTATTTTTTGTATGATTACGTTTAAATGTTTACAATTTAGAGACAATTTGAGGTTTTTACTGTTTTCATTTGTCTGTCAGATTATTGAGAAGAGACGCAGAGACAGAATCAACAACAGTCTGTCCGAGTTACGGAGGCTCGTCCCCAAAGCGTTTGAGAAGCAGGTGACAATCTGTTTGTTTCTGTAGGACCACATGAGGTTCATCAGGGTTCTCACAGGGTCGAAACAGAACCATGCCTTTAAGTCAGCATCTCAAAGTGGTGTCACACAGGGGAGGCAGTGAGACCTTAGACCTTTAACACCCAGTCACAAAAGAAAGTAGTGGGTGAGCTGTCCTGGTTTTTACAAGAAACTTTTTATACAATGGACTCTCCTCTGTTCCCTAAAAGCCCTCTGTCAATTTTCCCTTCATGCAAAATAAACATTTAAAGCAAAATGGTGAACTAAGTACACCTATGAGAATGCATTATATTGGCTAATGGAAAAAAAAAACGTTTGCTCCTAATTATGCAACTAAATTGCACAAATAAATGTTGGTATTTTACATCCTCGCAAACCACAGATATGTTACATGTGTACGTTTCATATTTTAAATTTGTAAGTTTCAAGTGTAGTTGAACTATTTAATGTTTCTCCATGATTCAGTTTCAATTCTATGTTAGGAAAAGGTCATGTTTTGGCTTTGAATACTTGGTTTTGTGACCTTAAACAGGGCTAGAAATGTCATGACATCTAGTTAAAAATACCCAATTTTAGGGCGTTGGTGGCTTAGTGGTAGAGCAGGTGCCCCATGTACAAGTTGCTGTTGCCGCAGCAGTTCGACTCCAGCCTGTCACCCTTTGGGGCATGTCACTCCCTCCCTCTCTCTCTCTCCCCCTTTCACGCTTGTCTGTCCTGTCAATTAAAGGCCAACATGCCCCAAAAAATATCTTAACAAACAAAAAAACGATCTTGTGACCACAAACGGGGCTAGAAATGGTCCGAAATTTTGTTTAAAATATCCAGTTTTGGGGCCACAAAAACAGCTGGAAATGTCTTGATGTGTTGCTAAAAAAATACTCATTTTTGTTGTCTCTTGTTCTCGAGCAGTTGTCTGCTGCTTGGCAACCGACTCACCTCAGTATCACGCCATTTACCATCCCCTCCTCGTCCTGATGAGAATCTCAGCTCATATACTGTGCATGTAATCTGAATTATATGACTTTAGAGATGTTGATATGATACATGAAACCTACAAATGTGAAGTTGGGGGAGTAACTCTTCTTTCAGGCCAGTGATGTGTTAATCAGTGAATCCAGCTGCTGTTTTGGTTAATTAATTAATTAAAGTCTTAAAAAACTGACATCACTGTTGAATGGGATTTTGTTCTTTTCCTCAGTTGGGTGTTGCTCTCATGATTAAGAGCTGCTGAACCTGGTTGGACACGTTTAAGTACATCCTGCTTTAACTGTTGGTTTGTTTTATCAGGGTTCAGCTAAACTGGAGAAGGCAGAGATTCTTCAGATGACTGTGGACCATCTGAAGGTGCTGCAGATGACCGGAGGGAAAGGTAACCAGAATTAATCTTTTTTCCAGTATGTCCTGTTTATTCTCACTTACTCATTTGACAACAACCCTGAAGCTGTACTGTGTTAGTCAGTCTGCTGTGGTCTTAACATGCGTTCAAGTGCAGCTTTTAAGAGAGGATGTGAGGCGACGTGTCAGTGGTCTGTGTCAGCTCTCAGTCTGGCTGAGTTAGTTTTGTCACAGCATGAGTGAGTGGATGTGATGTGTCACTTAAACAGCACTCTGTGTGGTGTGTGTGACAGAGGGAGGTGGTGAGTCCATGGGAAAGCGCTGCAGGGATGAAAGCACCACTTGACCCTGAGGAGCGCTGTTTGCTTTAATAAAGCTGGGGGTGGGGGCGTGGGGGTGTTGGCTGTGTTCACGGGCCGTCTCCCTGCAGCGTTTGTTTGGGTTTAACAGCAGTGGTGTGTAAAATCAGACAAAACAAACATAGAAAGTCAGTCACAGCAGAGAATAAATCATGTGTATCTTCTTTTTTTTTTAACACAGCTAAACCTTCTGAAAATGTTTCACGACTTTTACGGAAATGACAGTTTGAGTTTCTTAACACAGTGAAGTACATGGTTGCACCAATAATTAGAAAACAGATTAAATCATTTGACCTCATGGCACATTTTTCCTTCATGGCCATGTTCAGTTTACGTTAGTAAAGCTTCCCTCCAGACATGTTTGTATCAAAGGTCAAGGGCCATCTAGTTCCATTACATTGGATAGAAGGCAGACATCTCTACAGCAGATATCTCCAACACTCTGTGACTCACACCAAAACAATCTAGCTTGATAAACAGCACTACAGGTAAGAGGAAAAATATGTATTTTTGATTTTCAGAAGAACTGTCCCTTTAAGGACACTATATTGATACAAGATTCAGTATTTGACAATCTTTCTCTCTCTGTCTGTAGTTTATTTTGACGCCCACACTCTCGCCCTGGACTTCCTGTCTCTGGGTTTCAGGGAGTGTGTGATGGAGGTTTCCCGCTACCTGAGTGCGGTGGAGAGCCTGGACTCTGGCGACCCTTTGTGCTCCCGCCTCCTCTCCCATCTCACCTCCTGTTCCTCGCAGCGTGACGCCGCCACCTTCACCATGACCTCCCATTCGTCACATCACCACCAGCAGCTCCACCCTTTACCTCACCCCCTCCACCCCCATCACTGGGCGGCTGCAGTTGCAGCTGCGACTGTGTTTCGACCTCGGCAAACTGCTGCAGCGCCATACGAACTGACTGGGCTATCTGTCTCTCAGGATGCTGGAGCTCCCCAGAGGCTTGAAGAGCTGTCACAACAGAGTGTGGCCTCCTCCTTCTCTTCCCATGCAGACTCCCCCACCTCCTCCTCTTCCTCATCTCTTGTGCTCCCCTGCGCCCCTACTCCTCTCTCCACCTCCCTCCTCTCCCTCTCGACTCCATTTCCCATCACCCTCCACAAAGGTTTTCCTATATTCCATCCATCCTCCTTCACCTCCACCATCGCCAGCACTAGCCCTCCCATCTCCATCTCTTCCTCCTCCTCCTCCTCCTCCTCCCCCCAGACTCCTCACAGCAGTAGTAAACCCTACAGACCATGGGGAACTGAGGTCGGAGCTTTCTGACTGTTTGACTGAGCGATTTTGTTGCTGACTAACCTCTGACAGTTTTAACAGCCTGGAAAACTCTTTTACCACCAGTGAACAAAGCAGTTATGAACCCACTTTCACTGACTGGTTTTAACACTCGACTCAAACACTAGCTCTGTTAACTTGTTAACTTCTGAGGTGTTCTCTTTGCTGTTTTCTAAATGCTGATTTCACAGTGACCAGTTGTTCTACCTTTTTAATTTGCTGCCTTTTCTCTTTTTATTCAGCGTTACTGAACTGTTTTAATATGTTTTCAAAGTTAAGCTGTTTTGTTTTTGCGTTTTGCCACTTTAACAAAGTTGCATTCACTCACAAAAGTTGTTTTGAAAATAAAAACCAAAACAGTTTTGAAGAACCTTAATCTAACACCTAAAATCCCTGTAGACTGGACCTTGACTGGCCTCACTGACCTCACCAAAAGAATTATTTTTTTTGACAGTATAAAGTAGAATAAGGGCAGACTTTTTCTTTAAAACCTTCAGACCTTAAACGTCAGCCATGTGACCAAAAAGAAAGAACCAAAAAATCTGCCTGAGAGATTATCAATTCACTGGAGTTTGATTGACTAACAAGCATGTTTTTTGTTTTTTGTTGTTTTTTGAGTAGGATGACATGGTGCTACTGCAGACCTGCCAAAACCGGTACAGCCTCAGACAGATGTTTGTTCAGTCTGGTGCAAACTGGGATGAAGATTCACAAAATGATGATGGTGATTGTATGTCCTTCAGTAACTGACAAACTGACTGAAACTGAACAATATTCAATTATAATAAACCCGCTTTTCTATTATTAATTGTGGTTTACTGTCACTGTCTCACTTTTTTTTTTTTTTTTTTTTACAATAAAAATGAACTATGTCGCTTCTGTCATGAAAAATGCAGCTCTTATGATGTTTTTATGTTTTCTGAATAAACTTAACATTTTGGTTTGTATGTTGATTTAACCTGATTGTATTTTAAATCATTTGTTTTGCTTTTAAGTCTCAATCTGGACAAAAGCCGGACGCCTTGTCAGGTTCTGCCTGTTACATGTATTGTCCTCTTTCAAAATACACCTTCGTTTTCACAGGAAATTTACCATTTACATACTGTGTCTTTAAAAATAAACACACTACGTCAGTACAAGAACACAAATTGACGTTTTCTTCCTCCAACAACTAACGCACATGGTTGGGTTTAGGAAAAAAAAGAGCAGGGTTTGGCTTTATAATCTTAAAGGGTGTGAACATCACTCTCCTGGATGAAAGTTGGACTTTGTTGGACCCATCCATGACCCCTTTCACCCGCCCGAGTCAGACTTTCGCCACCTTTACTTTCCTTCTTTTCCTGCTGTTATTATGAGAATATGTAAGTATATTCATGCTTTGTCAAATATGATAAACAAAGCAAAACCGTTGAATTTCAACTACTAAGCTGCTGAAATGTTACAGATACTCTCCAAACTATCTGTAGGCGGACTTTCCAAATTAAGTGTCACTCTTTTTTTTTTGCACAGTTTATCAATACGGCACATACTGATACATACATGTAGGTTCAAGGGAAAAAGATGTTGAGATGTTAAGTTGGGGAACACCAGTGTACAGGTTTATGTGCATTGACAGAGTTCACTGTTATTCTAGAGAACAGGAAGTAGAAAAGTTATAGATGATGGATTTGGTCCATGATGATTTTCAGCTGTGTTTGTGGTTGTCAGACCACACTGTGTCATCCCTTCCTCTCAAACACTCACTCCTCTGCTGCACACCTCCATCTATTATTGTCCATCACTGGCTCCTCCTCCATCAAACACCAAGCACAAGCGTTTGTTCTCACACCAAGATCAACCACTAATAAAATAAGTAAGTAAGAGACTTTACCTTGAAAGCAGAATTAAAATTGTTGCAGACAATGCAAAATTTACAACAATAGCATTAATACAAAAATATTCATTGGACAGTGACTGTTCTCCTTTAGTGTCGGTTTAATATGATAAAGCATCAGTTCAACCCTGAGCTGCAGTTTCAGATGGAATGGAAAATGAGTGCTACATAGTTCAGGCTATCAAAGCCCAAGTTTTGTGAATAAACATATTTACAGCCACTCATCTTACATGACTGAGTTTGTAATAAACATAAAATCATTAAATGGTAAATGACTTGAACCACACAACATATAAAAAGACTTTGATTAGTCTTAAGGCTCAAATTCTGTCTCTCTGTTCGCAAACTCGAGTGGTTTACCATACAAACGCTGGTGTGTGTTTGCTCTGCACAAGCCATTTGTATCAGTGGCAGCTGAATTAACTAGGGGAGACCGGGGATGGTTTTAACACAGAATGGTCTAAATACTCAAAGTTTCTCCAATCAAACACAAGCTACAAATTACCTGAGTTTAGTCCTTATTCCTTGTGTGAGGAAGAAGCACCCTGTGGCAGACGAGAATTTGCGAATCTTAAGAAAGCAAACACATGGCCCGCCAGGGGCGATTCTAGGATCAGAGGTTTAGGGGTGCTGAGCACCCAGAGAGCTGCCCAGCCAGGCAAGATAAATTTCACTGTTTTGTACATTTGAACTCAATTTCATTCCCACATCTCCCACACAAGAAAAGCACAACACTTTTTGGGAAAGTCTGTCTCTTTTTTGTTTGTCTCTGCTTTTTTCCTTCTTATCTGTATTATATAAAATACAAATACATAAATAAAAATACACTTCAAAAAAGAAAAGTGCTTGAAATCTACAAAATAATAATAATAAATACACACAATAGGAGTTATAATGTTAATGGGCGTCCAGTCAGTTAACTAGTCAGTAGCACCTTGGCTTTAATATTAACACATGCACATGACACAACAGCTAGCTTCTCTCACTCCAATTGACTGCAACCAAGTATTATATGGTTTTGACACTTTCCTAACCTTAACCAATGCCTAAACCTCTTGCCTAAACTTCAACAATCCAACCAATGAGAGCAATGAGCACTAGCTAATCATAGCAAGGGAAGGGATTCACTACAGGTTGGCAAACACTGACACAAAAATATATTAGCAAATGAAAAGCACAAATCACTGCAAGATGCGACAATTCCAAACTTTGATCGAGTGTGTCTCAAACATACACACCAAACACACTTACCCTCTGTCCCAGCAGCGTATTCACGGCCGCACTGCCTCTCACTGCAACTTCCGCCACAACATGTGTCCTCTGTTCTTTCAGAAAGACCATGAAGGCGTTTGGAGGCCTCTTTATGTGCGGCCGAATAGAGTGCAGGTGAGGAGATGGGCATGGAGCGTCAGGTGAAGGGAATGAGTGAAGACTAGGCACGGGAGAATGGCAGGAACTGGAATGACAAAATAATTAGTTACCAAGAACAAGCTATACAGTAAAAACTGAACACAGATCAGGAAGGAGCCATGACACTCAGTGGGTGGACTCTGTGTTTGAGTCAGCGTAAGGGGTGAGGTCAGAGATGTGGATACTGTTTTCAGAGAATCCAGCCTGGAGGCCTTGCTCCTCTGTCTCTTCCTCCTCTTGCCCTAAACACAAAAAGACACATTAGACTTTCCACCTCTGATATCAGCTGATAAAATCTCTGTGTTTGATCAGCTCTAGTGTCGTGAGTGTGTGGTGATGTATGAGTTGTGTTTGAGCAGGGTTGACTTACATAGTTGTCCTGGGTGGACCACTCCTGCTTTACCTTCATCTTGCAGTTGATTTACTGAAATCACTGTTGCACCTGTTAAATTCTCTCAGAGAAGAAAACGGCATCATTTCCAGCTGAATGCAGGATTAAAGGCTGACAGGCCTGGGAACAACTCTGCGGACTATAAATCCGCCCCAGTCAGCCGACACGGTTCTCACACCCGGACGCCACTTTGAAGTGACCGGCAGTAAATTGGGTGACATGAGTCGGTCAGCACTTCACATTCAGACACACAGAGGACAGATAACAACTGGAAGACAGAAAGCGTATGAGAAGACACTAAAATAACAGGAAGTTCACACTGTCAGACACTGTGTTGTGTTCAGTCTGCGGCCTCTGAACAGGTTACTTGGGCCATTTTACTGACATTTTACTAATTTTCTAGAAGGCCATCTGTGGTTTGCAGACCAAAATTACATTTGTATTGTGCAGTGGTGAGAGACGTACTCAGACTTTTTACTTTCGTAAAAGAACCAACTCCGATATACTTTTACATCTCGACATCTAAGAGGTATATATTGTACTTTATACTAAGTAACATTCATTTGACAGTTTAAGTGATTTTTTTTTTTTACGCCAAAACATATATTATGCAGTACTTTACTACTAATCCACCCAGTAGTATACAAAATATCTAAAACTGGCTCTACATTGACAAACTACAACACTGAAATGCTTCCATGTGTATTAATATGTGATAAACATAATATATTATTATATGAAAACATGACACTTTGAAAGGAGCCATTGTGCATAGCAGGTACTTTTACTTTTAATGGTTAAAGTACATTTTGTTAATAGTACTTCTATACTTTTACATAAGTAAAATTTTGAATTCAGGGCTTTAATTGTACTGGAGTATTTTAAACTTTGGTATTTACTTTTACATGACAGATCTGAGTACTTCTTTTACTACTGATCATTAAACCTTTAGCCTAGCCTTTAGCAAAGTTTAGCATGCTAACATGCTAAACTTTTGCTGTGTCTCAAATCACATACTTCCATTAGTACACTTCCATGTCGTATACTATGTGCACTATGTACTTATTGGCGTAGTGCGCAAATTTCGACAGGGTAGTGTTGTCTCAAACCAAACACGGCACTTGTGCACTTTTCCGGAAATGACGACCGCAAATTCAGCATTCGCGTTATTGTTCGCAGTACCAAATCATTACAGACTGCTAAATGAACCCAACAAACATACTGCTGGCTTATACCCGACAACAGTATAGTGGTGCTTAGTGCAAAAAACACATGTATTTGTACAATGCAGCGACGTTCACGGTCGCACAGTCCTCGGCCGCTATTTCTAGTTTGAAAAGTGGCCCCTCCCCTTTCGCTTTGTAGCCCAGATGGCGACCATTGAGGGCGAGAAGTGTCCACAGTTCCACACTCAACTTCTTGACCATTTTGAGTGCACCATCCGGGAACTGATAGTGCACTGCATTTTTCCGTACTTCTCAGTGTGAACGCACTGATGCACTCAAAATTTTAATAGTACAGAAGTACGTGACTTGAGAAACAGCTTAAATAGTGAACATGGTAACATTATACCTGCTAAATAACAACATGTTAGCATTATCATTGTGAGCATGTTAGCACGCTGATGATAGGTTAAGAACAATGTCATGTTTCTGTTTGTGACAGAGCGTGGATATTAACTATTTCACCTTTTAGCTAAAAGCAACTCTGCAACAAACTGTCAAATGATTTTAAAGAAAAAAATCAGAGACCACTTGTTGATTTCTGTTTATTAATTATTAGCATCCTTTGTTTCTGGATTGCAAGAACCACATAAAATAAAAATGATAGACGTAGCCACACTGAAGTGTAGACTCGCATTTTGAAGTCTTAAGTTCGTCATTTTGGACGTTAACATCTTGGATTTTTGGAGCCAGAATTGACCGGATTTGGACGAGAGGGTGGAGCTGTGGAAGAGCGAGGTTTGGATCTGACTGAGAAGCTGAGGACACTAATGGCAAATGGCCTGTCACTCAGCGTGGCCATCCCCTTAATTACACATAACTTTAAGCCCTAATAAAATGTAAAACGTTGTCATGAATGTTGAAATAAGCAACAGAAACCAAAACCATTTCTTGCACCAGGCTGTAAACGTGTTTATTTCTGTTGTAATGCTGGACATTTTAACATGGGTGTCTAAGGGAACTGACTCTGTTTTGGAGCCAGCCTCAAGTGGCCATTACAGGAACTGCAGTTCGAGTTGGCTTAATGTTTCAACCCCCGGAGGTTGCCGCTTGTAATGGACAGAGTTTATGTGCGTATCAAAGGTTTGTCATGTAAAACATAAAAGTCTTCTTTTGTTTCAGCAGTGTTTTCTCCACCATGATGCTCTGAATATTTCCCCCGGTGTTTCTCTGCTTTAAGGTGCCATTAATGAGACCATGTTGTTAGGACTTAAAATCTCAATCCAGTAGCCGTCAGGATCCTGAATGAAGGCCAGATCCTTCATTTTACCTGTGAGGCGGGGAAATAGTGTCAGTTAATATAATGGTGAACACAAACACACACACTAACTTTTGTCTCTCAGAGGGACACTGCACTGGCTTACATTCATTCCTGAGATTCGAAACTGAAAAAAAAGTTTGACCCTCCTGTGGGAGGACCATCTTGTTGGGGGGTGAGGCCCCATAACAGGACTGAACAAGTGTTATGTTCCCACATGGTGATTAACACAAGCAAACCATCAGCCTGCTGACATTCAGCTGAACATGAGCTCCATCTCCTGGTGGAAACTTATACCAACCAACAACATGTGGGTGATGTCGAGACATTTGTTTAGGTATAGTAAGATATTTGCATTTCAAAATCTAAACCGTTTCCAGGCTGTTTTCAGCATGTTTTGTCTGCTGATTGTGACTCATATAAGATGGCCGACAGAGCTGAATCCACTGCAGCATCATAAAACACAAGCAAACAGATCACGTGTGTGTGTGAATTCATGTGTATATATGTTCTTCAAATTGTACACAATAACTGAACTGAGTTGCAACATGATATAATTTTCTGGGAAACAGAAAAAGCTACTGAGTAGAAAGTAATTAACATAAGTAACAAGTGGTTGTCGTTCTCGTGTCCCCTGAAAATTTCCATTGTGTTGTGTTGGACTTGCAGAGCGTCTTGCATTTGCAGTGTGTATGTGGTGTCAAAAGGGAAAATGTGCTTCTGAATCTGCTTGTGTTTAATTGAGCAGTAACATTCTCATACGCGAAGCAGCACTGACCTCTCTTGGCCACTGTACTATTTTACCTCATATATCAAGATTATGCTTCACAATAAAATCAGCTGATGTAGTGAGTCTAAAAATCCCTCAAATATGTGAATATGCAATATTTCTCTTACGTTGTTGCTCTTAAACTGAAATCATTTTCAAGTCCTGGAAATGTCTGAGCTCAACTTCTAGGCTGATAACTAGTTAAAGAATACAGTTGGTAATATTTTATATTTTCCTTATTGTCGACAAATCCCATAAAAAGTCCAAAGCCAACAGTAAATGTATCTACTAGAAAGTACTGTGTATCAAAGCCTGATGGATCTCCTTCCTCTGTGCCGCAGAGCTCTACTGTTGTCCAAAACAGTGAACACATCATAAGCTACACTGCTGCACTGGGTGACATGTTCCTTCATTATCATTAACACACACATTGTAATTTATTTTGATTCATTCCCACAGACACCAGCCTGCTGCCATGTGCCAAATGTGGATTAATCCGCTGCTGAAAATAGTTCCTAACAAATGCACTGTTTACTCCTGTCTGTTTGATAAAAGTGACAGTGACCAGCTGTTTCAGGAAATCACTGAGAACTTCATAAAATTATATTTAATACAGTTTGTTGACACAAATAAAACATATGGTGTAGCGACAGTCTGATTTTTGAATATTTAATATACAATAGTTACAGTGTGGACCTGATTTCTGACTCACCTGAATCTGGTTTCTTGACAAACTTCACTCCTTGCTCTTCAAAGACTTTGCAGGCAGCGTAAACATCGGGAACAGCAACGCCAATGTGACCTGCAACAAGACAGCAGGTTACACCCAAAACACACACACACACACACACACACACACACACACACATAAAGAAAACAGTGTAGGTCCCATCTTCACTTTGACCTCATCCTTAGAATAATTAGTCAGCTATGACCAGTTAATTACAACAAATAGTGACATTAAAAATGTAAATATAGTCAGATAAAAGTAAGTGAAGGTGGTAAAATGATACAAGAGTCACTTTTAAGCTGCGTTTACTACCAGTGAAATAAACTTAGTTCAAACTCTCACCAAATCCTCTCGGCTCGTTGTTCCCATTGTGGTACGACAGACTTTCATCTGACTCTGAACCCCAGTTACTGCCAGACAGAGAAATACGATTCATTAAAGCACCGACATGTTCATCATCAGTCACAAAAATACATCAGGGTTTTTATTCCTGAAGGACAAACTTAAGATATATCTCTTGAAAAAAAAACAGCAGACCAACAGGTAGGGATGGGAGCTGCTAAGAGTCTATTGATAGCAGTGCCATTATTGATTCTGCATATGGGTCTGATTCTTTATTGATTCTCTTGTTGATTCCTGATCAATTTTCGCAACTATTTTAATATCTCTGAGGTGAAATGAGAGAATATTTGTACAGCATTTGTACTGCTGATGGTATTATAACAGGATATTTACCATCAGTAACAGACGTGTTGCTCAGTTGGAAGCAGTGGCACTTGTGTGCGGAGTGTCAATAACATACCGTTCCTGGAATTTAAGACCATGTTGTGTAAAAAGATGTTTCAGCATATTACTGGCGTTTCCATCCTCAATTAAAATATCATTTTACAGGAATTAAAAGCAGCTGTTGTCGTCTTTCTTTGTGAAATGAAGTCACACTTTGGGCCGTTGCTTTCTCTACTTCTTTAAGCAAGTTTCCAGCATGAGTTTGAACTGTCCAAAAATCACGGCGACATCGATAAAGGAATATATATCAGGTTGGAGGCGTACGATTCTAATGTTTCTGAAGAAAGGGACAAAATCAAGTTCTTCAGCACCGATCTGGGCAAACCATTTCTCTGTGGAGCTGAACACAACTGTTGATACAAGTCGGGAGAACACTCTGTTGTCTACCATATCACTGTATGCTGTAGCATTACCTTCACTGGAACTGATGAGCCTAGGCCAAAAGTACACACAGTGCTTTTAAAGCACAGGCTTAGGTGTCATCTGGTGCTTCAGGGTGTGTTTGGTGTCATCATACATACTGTGTGAGCTCTATGGTGGCTCGGCGAGAGAAAGTCCACGCCGTCCTCTCTTTGATGTCAGCCGGGATGTCTGCTTTGTCCTCGTATCCCAGGAAGTAGAGGGTGAAACGCATCGAGGGGAAGTCGATTTTCTGGAGCAAGCTGGAAAACACAGAGGAGCTCAGTGGTTAATGATTTAAAGGCTGAACAGAGCAGAATAAAAATGCTTGGACTGACGATAACTCCAGTGAGCACCACAGAAAAGATGAAGTTTGAGGTGATGGAATGAGATTTGCTCGGAAAGGTTCAAGATCAGACTGAGGACTCACGTCATGCCCAGGATTCGGGTGTAGAAGTCCAGGGATTTTGCTGGATTTTTGACCCTCAGCATCGTCTGCTGCATCATGTAGTCCTGCAGAGACCAAAGTCATCAAAACAACCAAGACAATACATCTTTAAAGCTAAACTTATCAACGGCCCTTTTTGAGCTCAAGACCAAGTCACATCAAGTTTTTCAAGTCCAACGTGACCCTCATATTAGCTTTTGTTTGGTCTCCACCAACTCCTGAGAGATTTTGTCATAGATTATCTGTCTCATTTAGTACTGTCTGAATATAGTGACAGTTTTAGCAAATGTGAAAAAAAGTTAGTTTTTTATGGAAGTTGTAGCTTTAAATAGTTGATGAGGTTTCTGTCTCTGAAAATTCTTCAGCACTAACACAGTAGAAAGATGGATGTGATAGATAGCAGATGTGTTTGAAGATTCCTTTGTGGTATCTCAAGAAAGATTTAAAAATTCAACAGCAGCAGCTCTATGAAGAAAAGGTGTCTGTGTTACTGTGGATCATCTCAAACTTCTCTATGATCTACTTCCTGCTGTTCTGTGGATTATGAAGACTAACCTGCACTCTGCTTTTGGAAAGACAAGTTGTTGTTGAGTTTCACCACCATTGTCCTGGGGCGGAAACAAAAACCTAAGAGGTGGATATTTTTTAAAATGTTGGCACATGAAGCCGAAACTCTCTGCATGGCTAGATAACACCTGAAGTGACTGAATGTTTAATGTAATTGAACAATCAGTGGCAGCATCAATGTGCTGTATAGCTGTGGCTCTTATGTGAGTATAAACCCTGCTCTGAATCTATCATAACACATGAAACCTCTTGAAATGGAGCTTTCAGCAGCTCAGCAGACGCTCCTGTACAAAATGTGAAAGTGTGTGAACTGTCAGTGTGGCCTGCAGGCATCTGCAGGGCTGAAGGCTCAGACAAATTGCTGCCAACAGGTTCGACTGGATTACAGTCACCCCACAGTCTGTGTCCCCTGCTAGAGCCGTGAAACAAAATTAATGAAATCCATTACCACTAATATTAAAAAACCAAACACTCACCCTCGTCATGGGAACTCCCTCTTTGCAGGCATTAGACACAGCCTCATCCGACAGTCCCCCTTTGAACGCCATGGCTCTCTGATCACACTGAGTGAACAAGTTCTCCTGCTATGCAGTGCTGCCTTCAAGGGCTGCTCATAAAATGGTGCTTCTGAGATGATTTGCTGATGTTTACAGCAGGTATATGCATTATTTTCAGGCTGTTTGAGACATAGAATTCCTAAAAATCTATACGTCATTTGCACAACCATCACTCTGTAAAGCCTAAAGCCCACAAAGTTGAAGTTACTTCAAAAACCTGAAAGATCTAGGGCTTTTTTTTGTCTTTTTTGTTTAGAAAACATTTGAGGCTGATTACACGTGGAATGGAAATGACTCCCCTTGTCTTTATGTGTAGAGAGTTTGAGTTTCCCAACAGCATAGCTGAGCAAATCATTCACACATGTCACCACACACTAAACACAGAGAGCACTCTGGCTGCATCACATTGGCTGTTCATTTCTTTCACATACTCAGATTTTTAAAAAAAATCACTTTTTAGTCTCAGATTGTTTGACTCCATTATGCATTTCTGATATTGCAACCAAATAATGTTCAAGCTCCAGATCCAGGCTCAGGACAAAGTGGGGAAATGGCATTTTTATAGATTATTGTTCCAATAGTTTGTGTGCATTTCTATCTGCACTTGCACTGGTTTGGAAAGATCTTATGGAAATAAACTTTACTTACCTCTGTTATTGCAGCTATTATTACTTGTACTATTACTTCTAATATATAAATGATGTGTTGCCATATCATGAAAAGTTTCATGCTTAAATGGAAGTTGTTTTTTTTATGTAGTAACACGAGAATAACACGACAAATTATTTAAAGGAGAAACTGGTCATTTTTCTTTAAATTATGATTATTGGCAGTGATATAATGCCGTAATAATACTTTTGAAACATGTTTTAAACATATTCAGTGCTTAAGTTTCAAAACATCAGCAGAGCTTTGAGGAAATTAAACCTTTCATGTTTCATTAAGTTTTCAACACTTTCATGCATCATTTCCTGTTGTGATATTGTTGTACTTTTTATTTCTTCTCTATTGCAGAGACGTCAGACTTGGAGTGTTGACATTTTCGACAGAACCTGAAGGCAGCATGCTGACAGCCAGGTGTCTCTGCTGATGGGGAGTGGTCACAGGGCGCCGGTGCCTTCACGTCCTGACTCAACCAGTGGGAAAGCAACGCCCACAGCTTTCCCGAGAAAAGCAACCGAGCAGCGATGTTCCACTGAAGACTTTGTTCTATCAGCTTCACATCAACATGACATTTTACCTGCTCCACAGAGCATAAACGAATCTCATCATTAAGGTGAATTTCTTTTCCCTTTGTTTTGGTTCAAGCAAAGTTAGGTAGTGTTGTATAATAAAAGCACTAAAACTTAAAGGGTGTCATCTTTACTGTCAATTAATGGGTTTTTTTAATGTCTAAGAAGATAAAGATAATGACATGTTATGTTTTATATAATCACCTTGTTTTTCAACATTATGTGAATTTTAATATGAGCTGATTCCCAGATCCCTGAGAGGGGACGCTGGATGATCTTGAAAACATTCAGGCAGAAAAATGCAGTGAGCTGAGCTGCAGGTCTGAACAGGTAGCAGACATATGAGGTGAGGGAGGATGAGTTGAACTGAGGCTTCAGACTGACATTAACACACCCTGATTCTGGATCTGATTTTAGACCAACTAATCTCCTTCACACCCTCCTAGTGGTTATAGTAAATACATATTGCACAGGTATGGGAGGTATGAAACATGATAAACATGTACTTAGAGAAAACTGGATTTAAAAAAACAAACATGTGATCCAAGTAGTAATGAGTCTCTCTCTACTGAAACTGAACCAGGAATTATGACAAAAACCTAAACTAGGGATGAAATGAGGCAAAATCATTTGATCCAATGTAGAAAAGAAATATATTGATTAGTGCAGCTTTAAAACCCCTGGGTGCAGGATTTAAAGATGTATGACTTTAGTGCCATCTGGTGGTTGTGTCAAAAGTGACACGGTGCAGACCACTGGTGAAAGAGAAAAAACAAAAACCAAAATCATCTGCTCAGTTTCATTTTTACAGAAAGTGTACACATAACATCCGTTTAAAAACCATAATGACTGATAAATACTGAGAAAAACAAAAAACAGAATTAGCATGTTGTGGAGGCCTCGAATGGCTCACACAAATAAAGTCAATTAAAAAAATAACAAGTAAACAGCAAAACAAAAAAAAATTCCATCTGAATAACCTGTGCAATCAGATAATAACTCGTGCAGAATACACTCCACCATCTCATCTACTTTTACACACACTTTATTCTACAAATGGTCAAAAGTAAATCAATTTGAAAGCAGATAAAACAAACCAATGAAAAAGCAACTAAAATATATTTACTTTTTTTATGTACAAAATTCTGCCCAGATGATCAAATCCTCCTCTAGTGACGTTTAACCACATCTTTAAAATGTTTGATTTAACTGCGAGGTGAAGGAGAGCAGATCTGCCTCAGGCTCTCGGGCGTCATTGTCATCTCCGAGCTGCCTTTCGGCTCTCCAGCAACAGCACCACCAGGCGGCTCTTGAGAGTGGGCAGTTTGCTGCTGTAGTTCTGCTGCAGGGCCGACGTCAGTTTGCAGCGGAGGCTCCGGAGGCTCGGCAGGGAGCCGCAGTCCGGCACGTTCAGCAGAGTGTGGAAGACCTCCTGCCACAAGTCGCTGTGGGGGTTCCTGTGTAGCAGACACAGAGAGAAAATCTTAGTATGTTGTGTTAACACACTTGAGATACAACTTAAAGCTCCATGATCCTATTAGGGTTATTTATTCCAAACACAATAGTTGAGAAACAACTACCAGCAAAAAAAAAAAAAAAAGAGAAAGAAAGAAAAGAAAACAGAGGAACGCCAACAAAAATCTTTCCATTAGGAGCACTAGGAGGTGCAAGAGGAACCTGGTTTTTCACAGAATATCTGTCTGGTGTGTTATTTTCAGGATATATCAAAAGTTTCAGTGAATATGATAAAAAGTTATTTCCCTAGAAAAGTTTCCTTCTGAAACTTCATAGTTACATTCCTTAAGATTTTCATTAAATCAAACCCTGTTTTTGATACAGTTTAAGGTTGGCATTTTTTTCTGCAACCTGCTACTCAGATTATTTACAGTTCCTTCCTCTTCATGGAGTAGTTGTTTTTATTTCATCTTCAATAAATATGTAAATGCTCTGCCATAAAGAAACCATACAATCTGAAGTGGGGACATGAAACACCATTTGGAGGAATTACCTTCTGAATACACCGTTTGTCTTCCACACACCGCCTTCATTTGTGACCTGCATGTACGTCCCAAACAGCATGCAGTAGACGGTCCCTGCTATTCCAAAGTAATCAGTCTAAAAGCACACGCATGCGGGAAAAATACAGAACAAAAGATAAAGTTAGACCTTTAGAAAAACCTGCTTAAAGTCTATCAATATAAAATCGATATATATAACGTATCAATATAAATGTTACTAAAGAAAACACTTGTTTTAAGTGAACAAATACACATCAAATAATTCTGCGGTTTAGTTACAGGAATAGATCCTGTCCGTCCTCACCTGGTAGTTCCAGGGTTTCCCACTGAGCATCTCAGTGCACTGGAAGCCCGACGTCATACACTTGGCGGTGAAAGCAGTGCCCTCTGGGTAAAGCTCCATGTCGATACTCTGTCCAAGGTCGATGAGGACGAGGCCATGGTCCACGTTTTCCGACTCAAAACACTTGTTCTCCAAGAACCTGAAACACAACAGCAGTAGTGATGATGTTGCTTCCTGTCCTGCTGTTACTGAGCTGTACGGCTCTTCTATGAAAATCAGACTGGTTTAAATGGTAGAATAGTGGTTACTGATCGTCACCTTTCTCCTAGCATGAAGTTGTCAGGTTTGATGTCGGCGTGAATGATGTGGATGTCGTGCAGCTGCTCCACCATGTGCAGGATACAGATGGTGAAGTACATGACGAGAGGCTGAGGCATCACTTTGTCACTCAGGGTTTTATAGATGTTAACTGCATTCTGAAAGTGGAGTCAAAGTTTTAAGATTATCAATGAGATGGTATTTATGTCCCATTCGTGTTGCTGCGACACGTGAGGGAATCCTTCAGAGTCTCTGCAGTGGTGATAAAACATCGGCGTGAACGTACCAGTAAAGTGCCGTAGTTGTGAAGCTCACCGAGCAGCACACTCCCGTTGTGGAACAGGTGAGCCGAGCGGATGTTGCTGTAGAGATGACGGACGGTGGGTCGGAGTCGAGCGTCCAGCTGTGTGTTGATGTAAAACTCCCAGGGATTGGCTGGCTTCTGAACCTGCAGCAGCAGTAAGAAGAGAGAAAGAGTTAGGCTCAGATATTTGATGTAACATATAGCGTTCACAAATATTTTAGCCACCTCAAAAAAACAACAACAACCCTAATCAGTTTAAGTGTTTGCTATACTTAGATCATTTGACAGCTTTACCTTGCCATCAGACAGCCCTTTCTAACAGGGACTTCAAGTTGATATATTGCTCTCTGTAAAGCCACCAGACTTCTGGTTTGTAGAAGGTTTTGGGAGTGAGTGCTGAGATCACAGCAGTGATGATCTTTAATAACCACATCTTACCTTCAACACCATCTTCTCTGAGGTCACAGGGTCAGTGGCCTGGTAAACTGTGGCAAAAGCACCTTCTCCGAGGATACAGTCAACTCGCAGGGATGCTTTTCCTGTCGGGAGATAAATATTTTCAATTCAACACGTCTCTCTTCACTTCCCCTGTGTGTCCAGTGCACCTTTGGTATGTTAGACTTACATTTAAGAATGTTTCTTTACCAAATATATAATTTATCAACTTACAAACTGGCAAGACAAGTTTCATGATGCTGTCATGTGCTTCAGCATTTCTTAAGTGCTTATAGACTTATTAAAAGGAGTAATTCAGAATTTTGGAAAATATGCTGATTACGTGGAGTGTTGCCATTACATCAGTGGTTGTCTAGCACCTGTGCCCCCTGTAAAGCCATATTTTTTGGTGTGTTTTCATGTCTGTTTTTGTAAAAAATTAGTAAAGCAAGGTACAACTTGGCACTTAGTGAGTTTAAGAGGAGTTGGTAGGTGTATTTATATTTTATCTTTGGACAGAACCTGGCCAGCTGTTTCTCCCTGCTTCCAGTCTTTATGCTAAGATAAACAAAACTAAAGGCCTGCTGACTGAAGCTCAAGAATTACTGAATAGAATCAGTCTTCTCGTCTGAATCTCAGCAGGACTAAGCATATCTTCGAAAATATTTCTATAATATAGCAATAAATACATAAATCAATAATAATCACAGCCCTCCTCCTTACCCATGCTGATGGTAATCTTTGGGGTGATGTTGGGTACGTTGCACTGCCAGGTGATGCAGCGGGGGTGAGAGGTGAGAGGCGGGGTGAGTGATGACAGCAGATCAGAGATCCGTGTATCATCCCAGGGATCTGACATCAGCTGGACTACAGCTGTTGTTGCATTTGTGGGCACTTCAGCGCTCGGCCTAAACCCTCTGTCTGGACTCATCATGGGCTCATCCTCAGTGCTGACCCGTGGCGGCTGTGCCGGGCTCATGGGCACATCGTCACAGAGTTGGGGCTGTTGTGGACTCATGGGGACATCCAGGGTCCTGTTGGTGACAGCGTTCTTATTGAGCCGACGAGGACTTAGGAAGGCGTCCAGGTCCGGCTCAACTGTGACCTCAGGGCTTCTGACAGTCAGCCAGTCCGGTTTAAGAGCGCACTCCGGGCTCATGGGGACATCATAGACTTGTTTCTGAAGCCGCTGAGGACTAGCAGGTTTGTCTTCATCTTCCATGATTGTGAAAGGTTCACTTTTGGGTCTGACTGAACTCTCTGGTGGCTGTGAGAGCAGAGAGGCCTGTTTGGGAGGCTGCTCAGGCATCGTGTACACCTCCCAGCTGGCTGCTGTGGTCCTGGAGATGGAGGAGTCGGTGGGACATATAGTCTGGTCTCTGAAGGATAGGACAGCAGGAGGGGGAGGCTGCACCATGGTGATGGAGGAGGTGGTCAGGCAGTGCTGGGCTGTGGCAAGCCCTTTAACCATGATGGTACCATGTCTGTCAGAGGATGGCTCAAGCTGACTGCAGGCTGTCTCATCAAGCGGACTCTGCTCCATGATGGGGCTGAGGGAGGAAACAGAGAATATACATGTCACAGACACTCAGAGCTGACGTTTTTATAATCTAACACCAAGATACTCAACATTTAGTCTATAAATATTGAAAAACATCCCTCACAATTGTCCCAGATCTCAAAGAGGCATCTTCACATTGCCTGCTTTGTCCGACCGACAGTCCAAACCCCAAAGACATTAAATTTACAGTCATATCATACAATGGAGAAATTTGGAAAAAGTTTGAACTTGTTAAATAGTAATACTGTACACGCATTACTTTAATCACCATAGTTTTAAACATTCATTAGCAGTATTTATATACATCCAAGTCTTAAAGGGACAGTTCGAATCTTTTTAAGTGGGGTTATATGAGGTACTACTTATCCATGGTCAGTGTATTACAAACAGTAGACGTTGGTCAGCATGCCCCCAGTTTAGAGAAGCAGAGAAGTACCACTATGGAAGCTAAGCAATGTACTGCTGTAGACAGGGGGCAGCAGAAAAACTTATTTTAGCCACCTAAAAAAACTGATATCACTTAAACTGTGACTTATATTTAGAAAGGACTGTCTGTTGGTAAGGTAAAGCTGTGAAAATATTCTTAATATAGAGTACACTTAAACTGATATTGACCTTTTTGGATGGCTAAAATATGTTCTGTTGCTGACCTCGTCCAGAGCAGTACATTGCTTAGCTTCCTTTTTGGACTCCAGCCTGCCTCTCTAAACTGGGGGCTGGTCAGCCTCCATCTACTGTTTGTAATACACTGACCGTGGACAAGTACCTCATACAACCCCATTTTAAAAAATCGGAACTATCCCTTTGATATATCATCGCATGCCTTAATAAAACAGGCTATTTTTAATCAATGGGTCATTAACAGCTTTAAAACTTAAATCTTTGTTATTGATTACTAGCAGGATCAATAACATACAGGAAGTTAACTTGGACCCAAGATGTTTCCTGGCAACAAAATTCCAGTAAAATAGACAACAGCCACTAACAAACTACTTCTACCATTCATGCACTTTTCTAAACTATAACACCGGTGTATCTGCAAGCTTCCTATTTAAGAACTAAACAAAATAAACTTTTTCAGAGCAAAGCAAACTGGACATTATGTTTTAAATCAATAACAATATTCAGATGGATTTCTTTTCTAATATTGATATGTATCACTGTATAAAAAAAACATGCAAAATCACCTTTAAAATTTTCTTAACTTCATAGATTCAACTTTAAAAATCATCACTGGCATCTTCGTGAGGTAGAGTAGTGACAATGCAATAAGCTTTTATTTTCATTTAAGGCCTTTTAAGGTTTCTAAAGACGACTGGTAGCCTGAATACCTGAGGAAGTAGGGACAGATTGGTTACCTGAGTTTTTTTGGCTGACGTCTGATGAAAGCATCGTCATCCGCTTCTCCACCATCACAGTTCATCTCTAGAGAACAGGAAAATAAATCATTTTGAAACTAATTTTGTTCCCGAAAAAGAGTAAGACCACATGGTGCAGGACAGTTGAAAGCTTGACTCTGCAGACATAAAAAAAAGAGAAAATACCGGGGGAAAGTGTGTGTGTGTGTGTGTGGGTCCAGTTGTGTTACCTTGGTCATCATAAAAGGTGCCGCTGAAAAACGTCTTGTGTGTGAACGGAGTGGAGACGCACTGAGCCGCCATGGCGAAGTCTGAGGTGCTGTTGGGGCAAGCGGCCAGCGAGTTAAGGGAGTTGTAGCGAACTCCCCACATGGTGCTCTCATCTGGTATCAGGTCCGGAGGAGTGTCCTGGTCAGGGAGGATAAGAAGTACAATATGTGAAGCACACAGTGGGCAGCAGGTCTCGCTTTGTCCCTCTGCTCTGCTAATTAATGTCCAGCTGGCCTTTGATTGTCAAGCCTGGTGCTACATTTAATACAAACATAAATTAACCAATCTTTTATCATGTGTGCTACATTAAAAGTGATTTCAAAGCTCAACGTCTTTATAAAGTTTTGTTTATACTCACATTAGGTTTGTTAGTCACTGGGATTTCTGCCAGCGCTCTGATTGGTTTAGACTTTTCAACTGCAGCGGGAGCAGCAGCGCTGAGCGGGGACAAAATAATAACAGCAACATTATTCATATAAAATGTTAATTCTAGTTGTTTATTTCATCAGAGAATCACAGAGAAGCATATAGTACATACTGTAGGTGTGTCTACTTCGGATACAAACTCTAGATAAGATGTGAGGATGACAATTTTATGTGTTGCTGGCTCTCTGGTGACCTGGCATCCATTTTTACCTGCAATTTTCTTTGTCAGTGTCATCATCCTGGAAGACGGTGAATGGTGCTGCGGTCATTGGCTTGGTCAAAGAGGAGATGCCTCCTTTGAAAATCAATGAAAGAAGAAATTAGTTAAGTGGAAGACGGCTATAGGAGAACAGGCATGGTGATGTGTGATTGTAAGCAGTGGGCAGATTCTGATAAGAGCATATTTACCGTTTCTTGGATAGTCGGGATCAACCTCCCTCTCAGTGGTGTTAAGCACCGATATGTTGTTGAATGGATCCTCCAAGAGAGTTGGGGCCTGGAACATGTCCATGATCACGTCTAGATGATGATACACCACATTATGTTATTCACTGTAATTTTAGTGCAACAGAATTTGGTGCATTATCGCCAAAAGTTGGACTGAAGCACAGGCGGCTCAGATATGTAAGATACACTGATACACCTGGAATGCAAAGCTTATGTCATGGATCACAGCAGCTAAAAACATTACAAGTGAGCAGAATGAAATGACTGAAATTTAGTACGCATTCACACTGGTGCTATTTGGTCTGCTTTAAAGGAACCCTGGTCCACTTCCACGGATAGTTTGGTTCGTTTGGAGTGGTGTGAACGCTCATTCAAACTCTGGTGAGGACCAAACGAGCGAACCCTGGTCCGCTTGAAAACTGAGGATCTCGGTTCACTTGCAAGTGAACCCTGGTGCAGTTTGCTTACAGTGGGAAATGCAAACCAACTATCCAGTGAACCAAAGAGAGGAAGTGAACCAAAAAGAGGAAGTGACGTAGAGCAAAATGCATTTTGGGTAGGGAAAAAAAAAGCCAACAGCGTGAACCGGTTTGAACACCAAAGAAAAAAATGGAAATCCCAAGACCTCCATTGTTTATAAGGTGACCAAGCTGGCTGAAGGGGATGGATTTCTGTTTTCAGTCCTGGCTAATCGATGAGCAGAGTTGTCTTCTTCCTCATGTTTTTTTTCTTCCTAGTCAGTGGTTGTTTTGGGCAATACCGCCCGAAATGAGCAGCTGTTGTAACTGCGTGATGTTGTCCAGGCGGTTTGGTCCACTTTAAAAAGTGCAGTGTGAAAGTGAACCAAACCAAATGAAGGTGTGACATTTATTGGCATTCCCCACCCAATCGAACAGAGTCCTACAGACTATCCTGGTGTGAATGTGCCCTTAGTCATTATATCCTCATTACTGAAAGTTATTTATCAAAAATCTCAGTATGTAAATATTTTGTGAAAGCAACAATAGTCAACTCTAGATATTGTGGCAATATCAATATTGAGGTGTTTGGTCTCAAATATCACATTCGATTGTCTCTGTATCCCAAAGCCTGGCTATTAAGAGTTACAAACACATATTCACTCCTTAACTAACTGGAAAGACAAATAAACCCTTCAGCATGAAGATGTAGGACATATCACCAAAAGCCAAGAGGTTGTCGTGCTCACCCAGTGCTTCCCGTGTGTTGACTGTGGGTGACGGCAGCACCCTTGATGGTGTGGCCTGAACATAGCCCAGTGAGTTGTTAGGAGTGATGTGAGACAGGTTAGCTGTGCCTCCCTGTGACACTGAGAGACACAAAGAGAAGGTTTGAAAGCATCCACGAGAAGTGACAGCTGGAGGGTTTACTCATCAACAAGTTGTGTACTTACTGTTGAGTTTGTCCTCGAGCTCTGGTCGGTGAGTCACATCCCTGAGGAGGAATAATGATTGGAAAAGCAATTTAGAATATTACAATATAGTTTTCTGTATTATGTTGGGCGAGGCACTAATCTGGTGTCGTTGCATTGCTGACAACTTTCATAACAGTATCATCGACTTGTCCACATTATATACATTTTCTGAGCCACTGTTTTTGTAAAATTGTATGCAGTTTTATAATTCACCTAAAACTGGAGTTTGGATTAACTTGATGCTGAGGAAAAGTTAAAAACCTGATGATTCTCAGCAAGACACATTTAATCTAAGAAGTTGTGTGTTCACACACATTTGAGCTCCATGAAGGTGTATGAATTTGGCACAAATCAGCTGCAAAGGTCTCTCCCTCCGCAAACCCCCCCTTCAACTCAGTTAAAAAAACACCTTGTTCTAGAATGATACAGTATATAACCCAAACTTTCACAAGCCTAAAAACATTAGTCACCTCTTTTTGTGTTTGCATATGCACAAATGCACAGGAGCTTCTCAAATAATTAGAGCAGAAAAAGAAGCTACTCACTGATGTGTTGTGTTGTGCTCCTCAGGTTGACAGCTCTCGGAGCTGCCGGGCTGAGCTCCATTATCCTGGCAGAGAGCATCAGTGTTCACAGCAGAGATGCATGCGGGTTTGTGGAGTGACACGTTCATCTGCTCAAAGCTGGCAGGCTGCTGAACCATTGAGGCCTGGACAATAGGTGCTCGGTCTGTGGGCGCTGAAGTCAGTGCAGATTGTAGTAAATGAATGCTCCTGTCGGCCAGGATAGAGGGATGAAGGGACACCTCTGGGCTCGGAGTGTTTGTGTCTGCAGCCGTGGTGTTATGCTGCTGCTGCAGCTGAGGAGGTTGGGGGACGGTGATCGCTTCTTGGATGAAGGTTGGCTCAGTGTGTAATCTCAAGCCAAGAGAGCGCCTGCTGCTCAGACGGTTTGAGGGCTGAGGGCGCCCAAAGGACTGCTGGGTAGTATTAGGGTTCAGCGTGGTGGCTGGTTCTACTGCAGGCAGCTGCAGAAAAGAAAACAGAGGAGTTTCACCATCACTAAATGCATTGTGTTATGCCAACACAGCATAAGTGCATGATGCAATATGGTAAAAGAGTACTTGTACCTTCAATGGAAGATGAAACAGGAAGCAGAAAGCATTATAAACTAATACAACAACAACGATATCACTTTAATGTGCAGTCTCACCCACTGTGACGAAGCCTGGCTAGTTGCACCTCCACAGGCCTCCAGATCCTGGTTTACTTTCGCCAGAATAGATGTAATGCTCAAGATGTCCTCTTCCTGCTGCCTCCGCGCCTTCTCCACTTCAAACAAACCAAAAACAGATATTGTAATAAAGTTTATGGTCCCGTTTATACCTGGTGTTAACATGTGTCTGATCTGATCACAAGCGGACAGCACTACATGCAAATGTAAACACCCACGAAGACAAATTGTGATCCCAACACTCAAACCACTTGTCAAGGTGGTCTGAGATGCATTTGACCACATATCTTTTGTAGTGTAACAAGTTTGCATCCCTGACAAGGACTACATCACTAATGCAGGGCATTGTGGTTGTTCTGGTGACAGGACATTAACACTATTTACCCATTTTATGCTGAGTTGGACAACGTGTTGCATGACCTTCCACCATTCTGCCATATTGAAGGAGACGTGTTAAATGCCACTGACAACAATATTACCTTATAGGGCAGGTGACATGGGCGGTAACAAAATCTGAACACAAGTGGTCAGCTGGAGACTCATGCACAGGCATGTTTAGATCACCAACGCATGTTTATACCATTTGTACACAGGCTCAATAACGCCCTTAAGAAAACACTTCATGTGAGTCATGCCAATGCAATTTTACTTGAAACCTTTTTTTCAGTATTTTGGATTTGGTTTTTTTTCCCCCAGAGTAGTTGGATGTATAAACCATCAGCTTACTGATTTCTCTTTGCTCCTTTTCCTGCTTTTCCCGGAGCTTACGGAAGTATTTTTCTGCTCGGACCTCCTCAAAGCATAATTCAGATCCCTCAGAAACAAGTTCATCCGTCATGTATTCTGACACGGTCTCAACGCTGGGGCGACTGGAAGGGATCGTCCCTGAAGTCTCAGAGCGAGAGACTCTGTGGAGAAGGAAATATGTTAGATAAGATCATTTCTAGTTTTGGCGGACACATTATTTCTAAAGTAGTTTACAGTTCTCACAGTACACATGCTACGCTGGTGACCAATCAGGTGTCATACCTTTAAGGGTAGATATTAAAATGATGCAAGTATGGGAGCTAATCAAAATAAGTCACAACATAAATAATGACTGAGTCAAGATGTAAAACTGAGATGGGTTAAAAGAGTGTCGAATGTGCCTGCTAAAAATCACTTAGTGTTCATGTGATTAAAATCGATGCCGTTTCCGGAAGTGGTCTTCTACAAATTAAAATGTCAGAGTGGGGACACATTTCTATTTCTAACTCAAATTCCTCCAACTTGGGTGACGCCATAAAGTTAAAGGGATAGTTCAGATTTTTTGAAATGGAGCTGTATGAAGTACTTAGCTATAGTCAGTGTATTTAATAAAGTAAATGGCAGCTGGCACGCCTCCAGTTTGAAAAAGTAGGCAGGAGTCCAGCACAGAAGCTAGGCAATGTACTGCTGTAGATGGGGTCAGCAGAAGCATAAGCCCATCTTATAGACAACACATTTATAAATCCAAAAAGTAACTTACATAATGGTGGTTTTATATGTAGGTGGTTTGGGTGGACAATCCACAGAGGCCTGCAATGGAAGGAGAAAAAATATAAGTGGAATTCAAAAGCTGACAGTAGGGTTATTAAAAAATTATTACTGATATTCAAAGACACGCACATTGTTTTGAGCGACAGCGTCTCTGTGGGATGACATCTGATTGGTTAACTGGGAGTTTTGCAGAGGGGTCCGACCTCCTGCTTTACAAAAAAAATTAATTCAAACAGTTAGCAGCTGATACAATAAATAGAGCACTTATAGGAAAGTGCTTAATCTTTTTTAATAAACAAATAAGCAAGCAAATACGCTCATACCTGAAACTGGTGTCTGGCTTCCAGTTCTTATTCGAAACTGCCTGCAGATTAGATTTGGTTGGGTTTTTTAAAAATGCGGGTTTTTTACATTAAAGTTATTGTTGTGTATGTTGGTGACAGTGTATAATAAACACTCAAACAACTATGAAACATCGAGGAAGGAGTAAGTAAATACATAAATTCAAATGGGTATGTTACCTATGTTCACTGAGAACAGTGTCGACTGGCTGAGCTTGGTTTTCCATTGCTTTCTGGTACACGGCATCAGCCTGTTCATTCATTCCCCTCTGTTCAAACTGCTGTGCCCAGGCCACATAGAGGGCAGCAGTCCTGGTGCCAATGCCCTTACTGAAGATGTGACTATACAGTGCAATGGGGTCGGAGTAATAACTCGCCTGTGAGACAGAGTCAGAAAAAGAAATGCTCATGTGAGGTTTTAGCAATCAGTGCAACAAATCAACTCTAGGTGTGTGATTGCTGTATCGTAATATTTCAGTGAGACTTACACATTTGATGCAGTAGTTCACATATCTGATGTCATTTGCGTATTGCTGGACATTCAAAAACTTCTGTACAAGACTGTCAAACACCGATGACATTGCTCCGCCACCGTCTGCAGGTAATTTTTGCTCCAGGTATTTCACAAATCTAGGAAAATATATAGGGAAGGTGCATTCAGAACCGTCACAGATGTTGGACATGCATGTTATTCAAGTGCAATAACATATTTGCACTAAATAAGCTGGACAGATAAACTAACAAAGAAATGAAAATCGCTGGATAAAAAAAGAATATGCTGGGATGTGAGGAACACTGACAATATTTGAATTAAAAAAAAAAAAGATCTAACAGTTTACTACAAAGGTCTATGTTATGAGCAAGGGAATACTGACACAGAAAAACAAGAGTGTACCCATTACACCTGAAACTACAATACCGGATGGGTGAAACTGTAATGATCTCTACAACAAAACTGGTAAGCTGTAGATCTCGTCATTTCTGAAACAACGACGAAAGCAGTCACACAAAGGAATTAAATGGGGGAGATCAGCTGTGTTTGAAAAGTTTAAAATACACAGCTTACGTTTTAATTATCTACTGTCGTCATGTGGCACAACCTCAGACTGAACACCCAGATCAAAGAACCATGACAATGCTAGTTACTAATACAGGACCACTTCTAACTGAACAGAGACTGTATTTTCAAAATGAATCACTGCTAATGAACTCAACAATACCACAAAGAATCTACCAGAGCTATTTACAGGGTTGTGTATGTAATGCCACAGTGAAAAATACTCTGTCACGTCCAGCATTCATTTGCTTAAATGTACAAAATTATTGATATCAAAAAAACACTTGAAGTACCAAAAGTAAAAGTATTCATTTTGCCATGTGGTCCATTTCAGAATAATATATAATACTGTATAAATTATTGGATTACAGTTATCAATGCATTACTGTGCACATCATCACGCTGCAGTTGGTCAAGACAAAGCCAGTTTTAAGTATGTATTATATAAGTAAATAACTGAATATTGCCAGGTATCTTGTGAATATCACCTTGGGGACAATTAAACTCATACTTTACTTGTTAATTGCATTTTGTATTCTTAATCTTAAACTGGGACATAACTAGTTACTAAAGTTATCAAATAAGATGAGGGTAAAAGCTACTATTAGTACCTGAAAACTGAACTTAAGTAACGTTACAGTCCTTGAGTAAATGTAGTTACTCTCTACCACTGGGGGAAATGACAACGTAATACTCGGGCAGCGGCTGATATTAGATAAATAACGTTACACTAGCTAGCTAATGCTAACTTAAACCAGTTGAATTACTTACTTGTCCCATTGATCCAGAGGGTCGTCTCCTGTATAGGAGCTCACGCTGCTTTCAAAACTCCTAAAGGGGTAAAGGTATAGCGTTACTTAAAATTAAAGGAAGGCAGCCCAATATCTAAAAGCTGTGTTATTCATAAGTTAGTTGAAATTATATGGTACATTCAAAGCGCTAAAGCTAACCGTTAGCATGAAGCTATCACGGAATACCGTTAATGTTTAAGTAGCTAACGTTACTGTTGACTTACTGTAAATAAGTGGCAATATCCATTACGCATGAAAGTGTAAAAAGCTCTTTAACATCAAAATTGGTGGGTTATTTCCCGAACAATATATCCAATGGACTGTCTGGTTTGCTTTACAAATCAATTCCTCTCGATAACTTGCATCGTTGGGTTTGTTTCTTTCCTCTGATGGACTGTTGTTCCTACCACATTTGAAATTTCGCGCTCAGCCAATAGCAACGCGAGACGCTCCCGTGCATTGGAAAATCACGCCTCTCGAGTGTGACGAAATTTCCGGGATGAAAATGACAACATAAAAGAGATTAAAATTGTAAAACCAACATAAAAACTGTACCTCTGTACTTATTTGCATGTTGACATCGTTAGATGTTATGTCCATCACCCTATGATAAACTGATAGGACACAAATTATCGTTAAATATGATGCATATTATGTCAACATTTAATATTATTGGTATTATATATGAAAAATTGTATATTTACCAAATTATTCAAAATCACACAATTAAAAGTTACAGTAATGCCTTTAAGGCCAACAAAATTCGAAACACACCAAATCATAAATTGAGCACTATTTATTTTATTTAAGATGTCATACACTGTCAGGTTTCTGAATTGTATATAAAATATTACGATATTGTTTCTAATATAAAGAATATAAAAGACTGCACATACATAACATACTGTGCTCAGTGTGACAGACTGAAAACTTTTGACCTTTCAGAATTATTATTTGTCATTCAGCCTGAAACATCTGTCTCTTTCTAGATTTCAGAGCACAGATGCGAGAAGGTGGTGACAGCTTCCTGTGTCTGTGTGTTTGTGTGTGAGGAGCGTCCCAAAGTCGCTGAGAGTGGTTTAATGTTGTGCTGCGGTACTGGGACTTCCTGGAATGACTCGTCGGTTTATGCCCACTCTCAGCTGCTCCAGGAGTGCCAAACACTCAGTGGAGTCGAGCCTATGAAACAGAAACACAAGTGATATTTTTGTACTCAACCATACAACCTTTGCATTGTTGGTAGCTATATTGTTGAATTTGGAGTATTTACTGAGCCCACTGAAAGAAAAGCGATCCTTCACTCTCCACCTGGTCCTTTAGTCATCCATCCTTCTCATAGGCTTTGTCTGTAGTTAACATCTCTGTTGTCAAGGAAACCCTGGATGCTGAGTCTCAGTCTTCCACCTTGTTGCCTCCAGTGTGGGTGGGGGTCTGCTACAGCCATCACTATCTCTTTAAAAGAGACTTGGAGACTTTTCTTAATGTTAGTAATTACTACCTTCCCTCAGTCTGTTACAGCCACCTACACCTAACTAAAAACACATGGCTGTGCAACAGAGTGAGAAGAAAACAACAACAACCTGGTATTATTATACTGGTCAGTGAGATAAAGAAATCCAGAGACTTGTGTCAATGTTGTCATTAAGTATTGACGTATAGCCTCCTATACTTTACAGAGCAAAATACATAACAGTATAGCATGCATCATATGTTACCTTGCCTCTGGTACATGCGTCAAGAATTATTCAAAAGGAAATTCAATATAAAAAAAAAACCCTGGTGCAGGACGAGGGCTGTGTTAGCCTCACCAGACGTGAAATCCTGCCTGGGACACAAAGGTTTTCCAATCAGGGTTGTCAGTCTTTGAACGGAGTTGCTGTCATCCGACCTATGGTACTTAAAAGCACTTGGCCAGTATCTTCTCTATGTGGAGGAGCTGAGGCCTGAAGTCGAGGGTGCTGGCACTTCATCTCTGTTCTCACAGGTACACTCTGAAGCCGGAGGTTGAGGGAGAAGTCCTCTGACCTTTGAGGTTATTTGACAAATTAAGATTTTCTCGTAAAAAACATAGTAAGAGTTTATAAAATATGTTTTGTTGTAAATTAAACTACATAGTTCTTTATATCTTACAAGAACAGCTAAAACAATAAGTAAACTTATCTATTAGCGAGTCACAGAAAATTACTTGGCAAATATTTTTCATAGACATTTAGATGTTTGTTATGGAAGGGTATCGCTGCCACATCGGGAAAAAATAATGGATCAGTATTATGTTATAACATGAAAAGTTTATTGTTCTAACAAGAAGTTTTTCATGTTATAACAAGAAGTTTTTCACATTATAAAAATATAGTTTCATGTCAAAATGTGATGACTTATATTGTAAAAACATGAACAGTTACTTTTTATTTTAAGTATGAATTACCGTGAAACTTTTCACGTTCTTACAATATTAATTATGATGTTATAACGTGGAATTTTTTTCAAGTTTTTACAATGTAAATGATCATGTTTTAACATTAAACTTTTCACATTTTTACAATACGAGTTATCATGTTTTAACATGAAACGATACTGTTATAATGTGAAAATATATTGTTATAACGTGGAAAAACTTTTCACGTTATAACGTAACACTGATCCATTATTTTTTTGTTGTTACTTTTAATACTTTAAGTACACGTTCCTGATAATACTTACTTTTACTTCTCAAAGAGTATTTTCATAGTGTGGTACTAGAAGTCTACTTGTCATAGTAGGATGTGAGTACCCCACCACTGGATAAAAACAAACACTAAAGTGGAGTAAAGTGGTTGTGTGATATATGAGTATTTGTGTTATCGTGAGAGAGTCTAGGTAAATTAATGTTAGTGATAAAAACTGTAACATAAAAACCATCGATAAAATGTAATGTAATGTAATGTATTATGATAAAAACAGCTACTGCGTCACTGTCTGTTGACCGGATGTGTGAAAACCGAGCAGCCCGTGAGAAGCAGTCTAAGAAACCCCTTACATGCAGGCAAGAAGCAGAGATCGCGACGTTACGTCGTAGCCATTTTGTTTCACCGGGAGTAAAGAAACCAACCAGAAAAGCACCGGCGTGAATATTTTCCTTTATTTGGAGCACCTTCAACACGGCGGATCAGCATCGTGCACCCAAGTTTAGATTCGCATGGTGAGTACACAACGAGCCGATCGTTACAGAACGGAAACACGCTGTGTTTTGTTTGTGAGTTACCGGCCAGTGTTAGCCACGGAGCAGCTCGTTTATATGGCTAGCCGGCATTTTGAAAAATGGGCCCGCTATGATTCACCGCCGGTTAAACGGATGTGGTATGCATGGTTAATGTGCACCAAATGTGGGGGATTCAACCAACACCAGAAAAGATACAGTCGTGTGGTTGATTTGCACACATTACTCTTGTGTAGTTTGCACGTCCACGCATGTGGCGAAGACTGGGGCCTGTGATCCTCATGAGCCAGCGATGCTAGCTAACATCAGCTAACAGGCGTGGTGGATGTTTGGAAACTAGCCTGATTCAAGCGGAGATGTTTTTATGTTAGTATTTTTTCCCATTGCGGTTAAGTGAGAGTTGAGCGGTAGTCGCCTTTTTTCAAATGAGTGTCTGGCGTGAAAGTCAAAGCCATACATGTGATCCAAATGATGTTTCAGTGTCAGACTTGAGTGTAACGTTAGTGATCACACACTTTTACCACCTTTGCATCCCTGTAAACATTACAGTTTGCAATTACTGTTAACCATAGGCATACGTTATTATATACATGTTTATATCTTTGCTCCATCGTTTGACTTTGCGCTTCTTATGTCGTAGATTAACGTTACCCTTGTTGCTTGCGTGATTTTCCTTATATACATATTTAATGTGCATCGTGAGAGTGAGGCTGTATTTTAGATTTTTAGTGCCAACCACTGCTTTTCTATCCAACTGTTGTGCACACGACATCTTGAAACACAGCAGCCATTCAGACATTGCAGTCTATCAACAGTGTCCACTCTGGCGCCAAATCGCTCTCCCAATGTGTTGTTGCTCTTGTAACTTAAGCTGTGTGGTTGGTAACTCTGCAATAATCTCATCCGCACAGATGTCTGGAGACATGGCCACAGATCATGTAAATGGGAATGGTACGGAGGAACCCATGGACACTACAGCAGAGGTGACCCGATCAGAACACTTCCCAGCTTTACTGGAGGCTGGTTTACCTCAGAATGTGGCTGAGAAGCTAGATGAACTTTACGTTGCAGGTAAGCAGAGGCTCAGTCTGTGTGGTGTCCCATTGTTCTTGTCTTTACCTGCTTTGAGAAAAACATGTTCATACAAATGTAAGGCGTCACCAGGGCTGTGGATATACAGAACTTGTCGGAGATGTGCAATAACTGAGGATTATCTAGTGTAATTTAGCATGTTCAGAAATACTTTTGTATTGTGTGGGCAGTAGTGGCAGAAGTACTAAGATCTATCACGGAAGTCAAAGTGGCAATGCCACAGTGAAAATTCTCTGTAAGTTAAAATCTTCCATTCTGAATTGGATTTAAGTAAAGTGATGTATTACTGTGTTCATCACTGAAATGTTGCAGCTGGTAACAGTGAGGTGCATTATAATTACTTGTAATACTTCTGGGTAGTTTAATCTAAAATAATAAACCATAAATTGTCAGTGTTTCGTCACATAACGTACAAGTACCTCAAAATTGTACTTGAATTGCAGTACTACAGTAAATGCACTTACTTAGATTACACCACTGTCTGTAAGGCCATTGTCATTAAATTCTACCTTAAAGGATATGGCTGGTGATGTTCCCTCTTTTTTTTGAAAGAGAGAGTAAGACATTGTTCATTTTGGTGTTTTCATGTAATTTATTGATGACAAAAAAATATTGACTAACCTTTAGCCTTTCAGTGATTGCTTTTAACAATGAAAACACCATTTACTCATTGTCAGTAGTGCAACCAAAACCTGTAATCAAGGCGTTGTTTAAGTTGGTGTACTAATCATTTTGAGCAGCCGGATGTCAGAGTGAAGTGAGTTGTTTGCAATTAAAGGAGAGTTCCTTTAACTGCTAGTTTGGCTTGCATCTTTTCCTGTATAATAAAAAGTTACCTCTGTGTATATGAAATGATGAGAGGTCAATTTCCTTGCAGATGTCAAAGTATTTACTGTTTTGTCTGCACTTACTTATTTACCAATCAGTAAGTTGATGTTGTTGTCATACTGTTAAATATAGAAACTGGATTGAATGGGTTTTAGCCAAAAAGCATTCCAAGAAATGTAAATTGAAGCCAGCTGGTACTGTGACATGTGTAGAAACAAAAGAGCAGCTGTCTGTCTGCAGCAGGTGTGACTCTTTGAGCAGGAGCCACAAGGATGTTCTCCAGAGCACACAGTTAAATTGAATGTACTGGTGATTGAAACAGTAGCGGTTAATAGAAAAAGGGGGTTTTGCTGAAGTGTCTTACTCTGTTGAATTTTTAAGTAAGGGTTAGGGTTAGTTTTTAAGTAATACTGTTGTTTGATTTTTACTAGTCGTCTCGGAGATTTGATTGTATTGAAACTTGGCACTGTATGGGGCTGTAAAACATTAGCATATGTGACAATGAAACTTTGATGGAATCGGGTCATTGTGCTTTCAGATATTTTCTTCAATTCATCCTGGTACAGATCACTTACTATTAATAAGCCTAGATTGTGCAACTGTTTCACACCTGCATGAGTCACACGTCCTTTGTCTGCCAGTGCTAACCTGCCCAGATGATCAAGTGTTTTTCTTTTTTTTAACACCACATTTACTGTATTTTTTGTTTGCTCATTAGGCCTAGTAGCACATAGTGACCTAGATGAAAGGGCTATTGAAGCTTTGAAAGAATTCAATGAAGAGGGAGCCCTGCAAGTGCTGGTCCAGTTCAAAGAGAGTGATCTGTCACACGTGCAAGTAAGTTTAATCATCTGAAAGACAGCTGGGTCTTGGCAAGTGTTGTTTTGTGTTCTACATTGCACACTGTAATGTCATTTTATTTGTGCATAAAATGGGGGTAAATATCCACGTTCCTAAAACAGTTCTTGTCTCTCCCAGAACAAAAGTGCCTTTCTCTGTGGGGTGATGAAGACATACAGGCAGAGGGAGAAACAAGGGACTAAAGTTTCAGATTCCACTAAAGGACCAGATGAGGCTAAAATCAAAGAACTCCTGGACAGAACCAACTACACACTTGACGTCACAACAGGCCAGCGGAAGTATGGCGGGCCCCCGCCTGAGTCTGTGTACTCCGGTGCCCAACCCAATGTTGGAACAGAGGTACACTTTGTCATGTTGTGTTGACAGTCAGCCAACGATTGAAGCTGAATTTTTGTTCTTTAGAGTTATATTGTTTCAACAGCTTTTTACTTTAGCTCTAGTCTGTACAGACATTATGAAAGACAGGGTTGAACTGGATTTTGCATTGTCTTAACACATTAACAAAATAGCTTTAGATATATATATATATATATATATATATATATGTGTATATACAGAAACAAAAAATTCATAGGAAAACATGTTAATTTATGTCTTTTGTAGATTTTTTTCCAGTTTTTCCTCCTTAATACACGGAGATGTAGTTGAGTCTGTAAACATAATGTGTGTATCTTTTAAATGTCAAATTCTTCTTATCTCTTAGATATTTGTAGGAAAGATTCCCCGTGACTTGTTTGAAGATGAGCTGGTTCCTCTCTTTGAGAAGGCTGGGCCTATCTGGGACCTCAGGCTAATGATGGACCCACTGAGTGGCCTGAACAGGGGCTATGCCTTTGTCACTTTCTGCACTAAAGAAGCGGCCCAGGAGGCAGTGAAGCTGGTAAGTTTGTCGGGAATGCTTTTTTTCACTAGAACAGTCTTCTTTGGAAAACTTAAGTTGGAACAAGAATCAAGTCAGGAAATGCTCCACTTAATAAACTACAAGCCTGGATTAAATTGTCAACCAGAGGACAAAAGGGAACGAGCATGTGGATGAAAATTGTTCTTGTTTTTATGTTAAGTATTAAATTTGTCATAAAAGTGTCCCTTCTCTTAGCAGAAAGTTGGAAGCAGTTGAATTTGCTCGGTATCTTCCATCATCATCATATATGGTTGATTGTTTTTTTTTTAACAGTGCAATAATCATGAGATTCGCCCTGGCAAGCACATCGGGGTGTGTATATCTGTCGCCAACAACAGGCTATTCGTTGGCTCCATTCCCAAGAGTAAAACAAAGGAGCAGATTGTTGAAGAGTTTGGTAAAGTCACAGGTAAAACAAACAAAAAAATACATGTTTTTGTGCTCTGTAATGCACTGCTGCTTTGAAACATCTTTGTAAACCTGATTACATAAACTCAGAAAACATCTCTTTTCTGTTTGCGTATAGAGGGCCTCAGTGATGTCATACTGTACCATCAACCTGATGACAAAAAGAAGAACCGAGGCTTCTGCTTCCTGGAGTACGAAGACCACAAAACGGCTGCTCAGGCTCGCCGGCGGCTAATGAGCGGCAAGGTGAAGGTTTGGGGCAATGTGGTGACAGTAGAGTGGGCAGACCCCATCGAAGATCCTGACCCAGAGGTCATGGCCAAGGTGAGCTTTAACAATCGCTATGTAATGTGACAGAAAACAACTCAATTTGAAAGAAGGAATGGTATTTGCAAAGTTGATGGCATAGAGCACTCAGTCAAGAATCGAACAATGGCACATATTGTAAACATTCTGCAGGGTGAGATCTGACCTTCTCTCGTCCCATGTTGCAGGTGAAGGTTTTATTTGTGAGAAATCTTGCCAATGGTGTCACAGAGGAGATCCTGGAGAAGTCCTTTAGTGAGTTTGGAAAACTGGAGCGAGTTAAGAAGCTTAAAGACTACGCCTTCATTCACTTTGAAGAGAGGGACGGCGCAGTGAAGGTGTGATTTTGATTTTTAGTTATTGTGTCCTTTAGTTTGTCAGCTTGAATCGAGAAAAAAAATTGATTGTTGAGCCAAGGACATTTGCAGGAGTTAAAGGTGTATAACTTGCTGCTTTCTCAGGCGTTGGAAGAAATGAATGGGAAGGAGCTGGAGGGAGAGCCCATTGAGATTGTTTTCGCCAAGCCACCAGATCAGAAGAGGAAGGAGCGCAAAGCACAGAGGCAAGCAGCCAAATCACAAATGTAAGAAATGTCTCAGCAGGTCTTCGGGATCCCATCCTCTGATATTTTGCTCAGCATTTTGTTATCTTGATTCTTATTGCTTGCCTTCTTTCACCCTTATCAGGTATGATGATTATTACTACTACCCTCCCCCTCCCCACATGCCGCCTCCTGTTAGAGGCCGGGGCAGAGGCGGCAACCGGGGTGGCTACGCTTACCCCCCTGACTACTACGGTTATGAGGACTACTATGACTACTATGGCTATGACTATCACAACTACCGTGGCGGCTACGAAGACCCCTACTACGGGTACGACGACTTCCAGGCCCCAAGCCGAGGACGGGGCGGCAGCAGGGGCTCCCGGGGAGGATCCTCTCCAGCCAGAGGACGTGGTGGCGCCGGGGCACCCAGAGGCAGGGCCAACTTCTCCCAGCGGGGGGGTCCTGGACCAGGCCGCGGTGGGCGGGGAGCAAGAGGAGGCGTGCAGCCGAGAGGGCGAGGAGGGGTACGTGGTGCTCGGGGTGGCCGCGGTGGAAATGTAGGAGGAAAGCGCAAAGCTGATGGGTACAACCAGCCAGATTCCAAGCGTCGCCAGACCAATAATCAGAACTGGGGCTCTCAACCCATTGCTCAGCAACCGCTCCAAGGTGGTGATCATTCTGGTAACTATTCCGGTTACAAATCCGACAACCAGGAATTTTATCAGGATTCTTTTGGGCAACAGTGGAAGTAAACCAGTAGGGCTTTGATAACAAAATACGTGTTTATTGTTTTTGTTTTTGTCTTTTTATTTAGAGACTTGATCTGATTGGCCCTCAATCCCATACGGTTGCCTGCATTTTTTCCTCAAAATTGGTGACATCTGGCAAGATATCTTTCTGTACATATTTTAATAATCCGCTTGGACTCAAACAGTAGTCACACTCCCACCTGTTTCTGGCGAACTGGTTTTTCTTTTTTTTTCTCCTTTTTGTTTTTTTTTCTCTTTTTTTTAAGATGGTCGTTTAAAAGATTTTCCATAATAACGTTTGAAAAAAATTTTAGATGCAAATGTGCTCGAGCTGTCTATTTGGCTATAGCTTTATGTATGTTTTTAGAGATTCTGGTTTCCATGTTTTAAGTAGCTAACAGCAACAAAGCATATGTCTCCTAAACATGTATTTAAAACAAATGAAAATACAATTTGTATTGTCACAAAGTAATGCGTGTCTTGTTATTGAAAAGAAGAAAAAAAAGGACCGTCGTAGTCCTATTTTTTGGCTTTACATTTTGGCTTGTATTCTTTGCTGTTTGTCTGCTTTAATAAACATACACGCACACGTGTACAAAACCTCAAATTGTGTTGCAAATTCATGTTTCGGCAAATTCTCTCTTCAAATTGCCTTCAAATTTAAGGCTCCTTGTGGAAGAAAATGGACTAAAGGTTTGCCAATGTTGGCCACATGCTACAGTGTCACCTTGCATGCCATCAAATTCCAAATCACCTACTTCTATAGTCGGCATCTCTCAAGTGCTCTGTATGTGTAGTGACATACTTCATCCTTATTAGTTCCTCTCATGTCCAAAAACATAAATGTATCACAAATTGGTGTCCTAAATTCACTGTCAATGCAGCATCAATAGCAAGCCCCTCCCCCTACAAGTCTGCCATACAAGTCCCTTTTGTACCAGTCGGGGGAATAAAAGCACAATTTGATTTATTAATGTCAAAGTGAAGCTTTTCCTTGTCCCAGAAGGATCTACCTAGCTGTTGAAGGCCTGGATACTAATCTTGCATGTCTATCTGAAGGATTGATATTGTGCTATTGTGAGAGATAACTGCCATGCATGATCGCTTGTAGTGTTTTTGTTCAGTTTGCTTTTATAGATTTAATGGCTGCTCTTAACCCCTCCCTTCCTCCTCCTCTTCTCTCTGCCTGTTTTAGCGTGTCCACGTTTCACCTGCTGCACCTCAATTTAATTTACAATCCGAACCAGGCCGATTCTCTGCTTGTCGTCCTCTTTAAGGCATTGACATGTGCATGTTAAATCGGAGGGCGTGCGAGTCTGTGGGAGTGCTTTGTCTTCTAATGTATGCAAATTCATGTTTTACTTGTTACACAGTTCCTCCTCTAATGAGTGAGTGTGTGAGCGCGAGGGACTCAAAAACAGTAGATGTGTGTAGATGTAATGTGATCCTGTTTTCCATTCTCTAATTGCTTCCTTTTGTTACCTGACTAGCAGGAAAAAGGGGTCGAGGCCGGTCCTGATGTGTCGCTATGAAGACTGACCAGTGTATGGCGTCACACACTGCAGGCTGCCAGTGGATGGGAATGGTAAGGTCAACTGACTCAGTGGTCCAATGGTATTCCAGCCTTTTTTTAAGGAGCAGATCTCCTAAAACTGCCATGTTTGAAGATAATCAGAAGAGCAAAACTTGAGCTTGCTTTTTTTGTTTTAAAAAAGAGGTGACTTTTAAGTTTATAAGCCCCGTGCCCCCAGCCCCAAATATGCCATTTGAGACTTACTGAGTAGGAGTTCAGAATGGACATCCTCCTGGAAAAGTCTTTGCACTTTTTTTGTTTAAGTTTGGAGTGGTTTGGTGGAATTTGATGCTTTTCTTTTTGTCTTTTTGAGCTCTTAAACTACATCTTTTACAATGGACTAGACCTGATGATCTATGATTATCAGAGATAGTGTTGAGGTGTGATCACCTGGTCTTGAAGGTCGGGCATTCCAGGAAAATGGTTCTTTAAGAACGTTAGCCACCAAGGGTCCGTTAACTACCTCAGTTTCGAGGACTGGCCTGCTCTGTCCCATTTTATACTTGAGGAAACTGAGGCAGGGTTCGACCCCCCAAACTCCCACTCCTCCACCTCAGAGATACGCACAGGCAACAACAGAGCATTTAATGGATTTTAGCTCTCAGTTGAGACTTTGACGTAGGCTGCAGCTGCTGTAGACACGTTAGCTGGTCCTCCTGAAATGAGCCTGAATGAGCCTTGCTGTCTTGAGAAATGAACAGAGTGAATATGTAGTTTACAGACAGGAATTGTTTTGTAACTTGTTACTTTTTCTTTGTAAAATCCTAAATGCCTGGAAACCACAGTCATCCTTTGTCTTCCACGATGGGGAAACTGTCTTTTGTTTTCGTTTGTACCCGTCGATGTAAGGATGTTTGCAAAGTGATGTCTCAGGCTGTCTGTTCTGCACAAACATCTGTGACGTCAGAGGTCATTCACGGATGACCACTGACATCCAGTGGCGCTACCTTTTTTTTTTTAAATTTTATTTAGTCTTTTAAGCAGGTCTGGAAGAAAATGAATTTATTTCCAGGTCCTGAAAAGTTTAAGAAGAAATTAAGTTTAAGAAACTAGACATGGCATGGAAAAGATTTCATCGCAAGAAGCATGATTATATGTTTCACATTGTATGTCCCTGTAGATTATCATGCCATATATGTGGTTGTGACAAACTTTCTATAAACTGGTGTTAATTAGTGTCTACACATTATACTGGAAATCAAAATGTTAAGAATTTAAAGGAGGAATCCATCCTAATATTAAGCTTTTGGGGAAAATAACATGCTTTTAGTTATGTACCTCGCACTTTTGGGCACATGTGGCTTCACAGGGTGTGTAATAATGTACCTGCAGAGCGCAGCTACACACATTATAATCTACAGTACTTAAGATGATTTGGCTGCTTGTGTAAATTGATCAGTGACGGTTTTCTGTTGTGGTTTTAGTTAATAAAAATCAATTAAAATCCAGCTTTAATAAAAACCATCAATAGAAATAGGAGATGATTGTCAACAAATCCCACAAAAATACCAAAACCAACTGTGTAAATTAATCTCTTAATACTCTCTGACTGCCTGTCTGTAGCCGTCAGCTCCAAGCTCATTGGTTCCTGCTGAAGATGTCATTAAAACCATAAATATATAGTTATGTTTAAAACAAAAAGTAGGTCACTGAAATAGCGCATTTGTTGGGGACTATTTTCATCTGCGGATTAATCCACATTTGGTGCTCTAGTGAGTTTTGGGGCAACAGGATGGTGCATGTGGGATTGAGTCAAAATAAACCACAGTGCATGTGTTCATGGTGATGAAGGAACATGTCACCCAGTGCAGCAGTGTGGCTTATTGATGTGTTTTGGACAATAGAGCTCTGTGGCACAGAGGAAGGAGATGCATCGGGCTGTGATACACACAGTATTTGTCCATGGACACATTCACTGTTGGTTTTGTGCTCTTTATGGGATTTGTTGACAACAAGAAACATCTAGAATATTACCAGACTTGTCCGTTTAAATGATGCAAGATATTTACAATCACGCTTTGGTGTCGTAAAGTCACAGCGTATGGAGCACTTTATAGGGCTTATAGTTTACACCATTGTTAGGCAATCACACAGGGAAGGTGCACAGAGATCTATGTCTTCACTCATATAATGTAATGCACCCACAAGATGTTTGAATTATGAAATGTGGCCATGGCTGTATAGCAATATTTATAGTCCCTGTCTTTATATATTTCTGGGAGTGGTAAAGGGCATTCTGGGAATTATAGTTACATAATGAAGCAGTGCAAATTTGCTACATCACAAAGAAACTTTTCGAATGGATTATATGTTACAGACTTGCATGTTTTTTGATGGTGACAGTGTATTAGGTTGGATTTCTCCTTTAAGCTCTTTTTAAACATCATTAGTGTGTGGTAGTCTTTTTGCCTTTTTGTGACATTTGCCATGAAACGCAGTGTCTTTGAATCTCACTCATGTTTAGCGTTCTTCAGAAAGGATTGTGCAGCTTGTTCTTTCTCTTTTTACCAGGTTTGTGAAAAAGAGCCAGATTACTTTTTTTCATGCTAGTATTGACTCTGTTGGATTCCCAATTATAAGGGTCAAGAATGATTTTTTTTTTTTTTCGTTTTGTTTGTTTTTGCTAACAAGTGTGTTTGCATTCTTGCAAATGAATTGTTTTATACTGTACAGTGAGGTGAGTTAAACCTATTTTTCTAATAAAGTTATTGACTTTAAACTGGGCTTGTGTGTTTCATTGTATTGCAAATGCCATTCTTTGTAAATATGTTTGAACTGGATCATGGATCAATCACGAATTTTAGATTTCTATTTAAATAACTAACAAAAAACTAGGTTAACATTTTAGAGATTCTGAAAATGTTTACTTGTGCAGGTCTACAATATTTTCTATGTAATTGTAGTGCTGGTTTTAAGCTATCTATGTGGCAGTAAAATTGTTTCAATTACATAAATTGGTTTTCCTTAAACCTACAGACACTCCTTCACAAATAAAAACAAAATAAGTCGGTTTGTTGCACTTTTATTAAATCAAATCAAAATTAATCTATTGGCTGAGAACTATAAATAAATGTCCCCCAACTTTGATGAATTTTACAGCCTCCAGTGGTGGAAACCATACTTGGATTAAGATCAGGCCCTTAAACATGAAGAGAGGCCCCGTGTATCCACACATCCTCAAACCACAATAATGAATGAATTGGAATGAAAGGGATCACTTGATAACTAATACATATTTGTTGACATTTATCAATTGTGGGACCGATAAAGGTGTAAAGTCATTTTATCTCTTATCTCTAGTCCCAGTCACTTGTGACTATGGATCGCCTTAACGGAAGTGGCGTTATTTGGATCTAGGGTTGCCATGTCCGCATAGAAAATACACGATTCACAAGATGGAGAAAATAATTTGTAAACACCTTTCAGTTGCAGCCCTGCACTAATAATGGATAAAGTCCACATTTTTTCTGTAAAAAAAATGTAAGCACATTTTCTTGTGCCTAACCTGTTTAAACAAAGAGCAAATCAGGCAATTCAACCTTCTGTCTAACTTGCTTGTAACTCATCATTTTATTTTATCTTTTTCAGATGAATGGGTAATTGCGATATGCGTTACTTGAGTAGTGTATCATTGTTGTCCATATAATCCCATTAAAAAGTGCATTTGAAGACGATTAAAAGTCGTTATGTCTTGAAAAAACATCTCAAGATTAATTTACGTGCTCCCCGAGCAGATCTGGCAACCCAGGTCGGATTAGAAAACATTCCATCTGTCAGGGAAGTCGGTCGGGACTTTCAAAAAAAAAAAAAAAAAGAAGGAAAACATGAAGTAGACACTTTGTAAACTTGAATTTGTGACTAGTCTGTCCGACAGCAGGAGACTGTGCTTGTGGATAAAATGTGTTGTATTATATGAAGAGGTGCTCCGACAGTATTGTCACCGTAAGTTTGCTCTAGTAAAACTAACGCCAACTGCTAGCTAGGTCAGCTAACTCGGACTAGCTGTCTTCGATGTAGTGTAAATGTACATTTTAAATGGCTAACCTCATTTTTACCCGGTATAACTCATTAAAACAGATGGAAACCCTCACTAACGGTGTCGACTTGCTATGTGAAATATGTGTTTGTCAACAGGTCCTTCGTAAGGATGGCGGGTATTTTATTAACATATTTGGAGAATGTGAAGCGGGGACTGAAGATTGACGTCCTGAGAGAAGCCGGACGTCAGTATCCAGTCTTCTGCTTCCTGCTGCTGTCTATGGTGGCTCTGACTTTGCTGCTCAACAGGTAAACTCCAAAGAAAATAATTAAAGTAAAAAAAGTGGGTTTATCTTTTCTGGGTTATCTCTGGACAGTGTTAGACGTGGTGTGTGGTGCAGTCAGGAGTGCTGCAGGAGACTGTCAGATTATCTCTGAACACTATAAGTCATGTGATGTCTGGAGGAGTCTGACCTGCTGCTCCTGTCTTATCTCATCTTTGTCTCTAACAAAGACACTGAGTAGGTTTAAACTATGATTTTGCCAGGCCATAGTATGTCCCTCTGATATTCCCTGATCCATTTTAAGTAGTACTAACCCAGGACTGACCTTCTGTTTCTGTTATGAGGTTTGAAGACTAGCTTTGCACAAGCAACACCCTGCCTGTTTATTTCAGATTGTTATAGGCATTATTGTGCCCTTACACTGGAACAGGAACCTATTCCTATTTAAATCTGTACACATACTGATACCAAGCTTCCACGTTCTTTTACCTATGACTGACGATTTCTTCTGTTCTTACTGACCTGTTGCTCAGAGGGATCTTTGTCTGTTTCTGCCCTTTCAGTTGTATGGTTGAACTGTTGTACAGCGTTTTGTGTGCATGTATCAAGCAAACCCTTCACACAAAGTAACATCTATTCGTAAAGAGGACTTTGCACAACCTAAAAACATCAAAGACCATTCAAACATATAAAGTAGTCCTCTCAGACATCTGACTGTACCCAATCAAGCTTTGTGCAGGACTCAGAAGATAACAAACTTTTCAACTGTAAAATATATGCATACATTATTAATTAACAGCGACGATAAAAATGAATTCCAGTATTCGATAAAGGTCTGTCTAGTTTTTAGAGGTGTTTACTGTTGATGTGTAAGGGAGAGTTACAAAGACATTTTCATTATTTATTGCACTGATTACTTAATGAATAATATGACTTCAGCTGCAGCACAGGTGCAGTGTACAAAACCATAAAAGATTATTTCTCATCCAATATCAATCATGTTACTGAAAGACAAACAAGTAATAGGTCTATCTGCAATTTTAAAAACTGATGTCTTTAAATGTCTTGTTTTGCCTGATTATAAAGTCCAATATACTATGATAGAAAGAGGGCTGTCTGTGTTTTTAAAGGTATCGAAAAACATACCCTCACGGTTTCTAAGTACCCTAGTACACTGTAATACATGTAATACCTACAAACACAGGGAGCTGCCCCAGAGTCAACATTGATTACTGTTACTTTGTATTATTTGAGCAGTTTTAGTGAGTATCTTTGGGTCATTTACATGTGTTTTATTCCTATGTAATAATCTGCCTCTAGGTATATCCACATCCTGATGGTCTTCTGGTCATTCCTGGCTGGTGTTGCTACTTTCTATTGCTCCCTCGGACCGGAGTCCCTCATACCAAATATCCTCTTTACCGTAAAGCCAAGAAACAAAGTAAGTCAGACGCCTGAGACATGTAGCTGAGAAGTATGTGAAGCCTGTTTGATATTTATTAAACTGTGAATCACTGCATGGAGCAGTGCGGTGTAGCATTCACACAAATGTTTTCTCCAGTTTTATGTATATATTGTGTGATATAACAGATTAAGGAAACAGTTGATTCCTTTTTCCTCCGACAGCAGCAGGAGCAGGAGTTGTTTCCTCTGGGCCACAGCTGTGCCGTGTGTGGGAAGGTCAAGTGCAACCGTCACCGGTACGTTCACAGGATTTATCTTCAACAGATTAATGCTTAATGTGATCCCTAGTGAACAGACACACAACTAACAAGTGCATGTACATCTACTCCATCATTTCTTTACAGTGGTGGATTGTAACTAAGCACATTTACTCCTTTTTATGCTACTTAATATTTATACTCATATATATTTCAGAAGCAAATAGTTTTTTTTCTCATCTACAAACATTTTTGATGCCTTTTGTGGATAGAGTTAGTGGAGAGGTGACAGAAAATGAGGCAGAGAGATGCAACAAAGGTCCATTTTCGGATTCGAACCAGTGATTTCGCAGCTCTTGGTCGGCCAACTCCTCTGTGGGTCATTCCATTTAAAACGGGAGGTTCTTGTCCACATTTTAGATTTTGTTCAACCTCATGCATATGCAATTTGAGACCAGAACATCATGACATTTGATAGGGGCGCAGGCAGAACAACTTCTCTGCTGCATAATGTACAGCTGTATTTGATTAGTGGTGGTGTGATACAAAATTTCAGGGGCTCTAACCTAAACATAATCCGATATATGACATGAGTGACAAGCCAAGGTTGCAAGTTGTTGCTTTTTTGAGATGCCAAAATGGTGATGTGGAAAATTTCCCTAGGACCATTGAAATTTGTGTGAAAAGGGGTTTTATATGTTGGCATTTCACATGTAAAGGTGCAAGTTCCTTCCATGTCTTATTTTGAACAGGATATGAGGCTTCTTATGGCCACTTGACGAGCCATGCATATACTGAGCACAGAAAAAGAGAAACTGGGACCTCTCCGTTAGATCTGGTAGTAGGTGTCAGGTGTGATTGGTTAGGGTTTTTCTCCAGGAGCAGGGTTGGAGACAATTAAGATTGTGTCATTGAATATATTATCAGCCTCTGTCAGAGAATATTTGTTGGATGCCAGCTGTACATGTTCTGTCAACCCTCCAAGCACCAGCTACCATTGGGAAGAGATCACTATAGAACCTGGATAGGAATAGAGAGATTTCTTCACTCATCCATTTTTCCACATACATTACATATAACCTGTTTATTAGAACTAAGGATTTATTGTAGATTTAGCTTCCCAGCTGTACATAAAGTAGTTTAAATGAACTTAATATCAACCTCCTACGAACAGTAAACTGCTGCTTACAAAATAATGCATCAATAATAATAATTCAATAATAAAATATTGTTTTGCCTGCATGATGAATACTTTTACTTTTGATACTTTAATTACATTTTCCTAACAATACCAAGAGGCATACATGTTTTCAAATTACTTATCAAGTGGGCGAGGCATGGGTGTTTTGCTTATAATCTACTCCCAATGCAGTCAACATCTTTTTCTTGGAAAATAAACACTATTTGAGGTCATTTTTAATTGGGATGATTATGTTCTTTTATGAGGGCTCATTACACTAGTTTGCCACCTAGTGGATATTACTAAGCAGTACCGCCCCCAGACGTTAACTTGTCTATCGATTCTTGATGATGGGATCCTGGTCAAGTCAGTTTATCTGTCATAAATAATGTCTCAATGAGTCTTTCAGACACTCACTATTTCTTGTCTTACGACCCAACTCCAGCCGCCAAAGAAAAACGTAGAACAAAAGCAAAAACAAACCTTAGCATACAGCGACAAAAAGTCAGCCATGGACAGGTCACATTAGTATTTGGATGATAGCTGGAGTGAATAATTACCCTGGTGTTCTTTTTATTTCTCAAGTGTGGTGAGCTGAGATGTGTTCAAGGAGCACATGCTGATGATATGTACAAAATGTTTGATTCTTTGCAGGCCGACGCTGCTCCTTGAAAACTATCAACCATGGTTGGACCTGAAGGTTCATTCAAAAGTAGACGCTTCAATAGCAGAGGTACCTTAGTGGATGGATACATGTCAACAGTTTTTCCCTATAAAAGATTATTGATTAGTTGTTGATATTACACTGACAATATAATTGAGAAGCTTATTTTGCACCTTTTAATGTGTCATCTGTCTATCCTCTGACACGTACTTACAAAATTACATTTTAATGTGTCATCCGTGTCTCTAAAATTGAAATTCAATTGTTAACATAGGTAGTTAAGCAGTTTTTTTTTAAATTTCTGACCTCTTCTAACTTTTGCTGTCCCCGACCTCTAGGTGTTCGAGTTAGTCCTGGAGAACTTTGTGTACCCCTGGTACAGGTAAGAAGAAAAAAGTGTGCCATCTTTCTTAATTGTTATAGATGGACATGGAGAAGTTGTTATAAACTCCCTCCTCTGGTTTTCAGGGACATCACAGATGATGAGGCGTGTGTGGATGAAGTGAGGATGACCTTTCGCTTCTTCGCGTCAGTGCTCGTTCGCAGAGCTCAGAAGGTGACACTTAAACAGCCAAAAAAGAGCAGTTACAGGAAGAGAAACATTTTAAGGCTGTAACTAAGAAATTTTTCATTATTGATTGTCTGCAGATTATTTTCTTGATTATTGATTAATTGTTTTTTTGTAAAATGGTGAAAAATAATATCCAACAGTCCAGCAGATGTGTTCTGTCTGACCAACAGCCCCAAACCAAAGATTCGTCAACTACAATCCTATAGTACTGGGAAGAGCATTGAATCTTCAAATTTAAGAAGCTGGAACCAGCAATAATTTTTGTCCACCAGCACATCACCTAATTGACTAATCATTTTCTTTTGTAAAAGTTCTTACAACAATCCTGGTTCCTCATGCTCTTCCATGGCTAGTTAATGTAGGAGAAGAAGAAAAGTCAGGTAGTTACATTACTAGAAGACACCTTACTGGCTAATCTTGTATCTTAACATGTTGCTAAAGTGTACCTTACTGTTCATTGATCCTTCAGACTGGAGGATATACTGCACTCGTTCTGTCTGAGCTTTTCACCTTAATGAAGTTGATATAACCAGTGTTAATAAAGCCACCACAGATGAAGAAGAAGCAGATTGCTCAATCACAGTAGACTGTTAGACTTTCAAATGCCAGTTTTGTGCAAAAAGGAGATTTAGGCATGGAGCTCAGACAGACATTCTTGTGTTGTTTAATCCCTTAAATGCACTCTGTTATTGCACTGTTTATTGTCTTTGACTTGTTTTGCCCTGCTGTTCGGCAGGTTGATGTTCCTGCTGTGTTTGCTGACAAAGTGATGAAAGCTGGAATGAAGCATATTGAAATTATTGCAAAAGCTCGACAAAAAGGTATACATCTGTACCAATCAACATCATAATAGTATTAACTGAACATTCCTGTTTTTGCCTTTTTAAAAAAAAAAAAAGAAAAAAAAAGTGGCATCATCACTTAGTTTGGGTGCTGGGCTATGGATGAAAAGCGTCAGAACAAAGAGAAAGCCCGCACACTCTCATTATGCTCCAAAAATCTTTACTAATTAAACAACATTTCAAGCTTGTCAGCTCTTCATCAGGTCATCTTCAAAATCATCATCTTAAGATGACCTGATGAAGAGTTCACTCAATTATTGACATCACTCATTCTTTCACTCATATTTAACTTCTAGAGACACTGCCAGTAGTCAGTTTTAAAGAGATGGTGAAAGTTTCACCTCCCAGAACTAGAACTGTACCGTCAAAACTGCAGATAAAACCGAAAAGAAAATGTTACATGCCACCACAAACACCTATGGTGATGTAAATAAGGATTATGTTTGTGCTGTGGTCATGCTGTTTATTGTGTTTGTTTTATTTACACTAAGAAATAGTAGATATAGACATATTTCTGCTATTGTAAATCCAGTTCTCCCATTATGGTTATGGTGGAAATGCTAGTGTAAATTGTATCAGGTAACCTTTGTTTGCAAGTGTTGATAATTGTTTGGTTAAACAGTCAACTGAGTTTAGTGTGCTCCTGCACTGTGTTTTTCTGCAGTGAGCAATGTGGAAGGTTTACAACAGGCAGCTCTGGATGAATACGGCGCCGACCTTCACATCGCTCTGCGCAGCAGAAAAGACGAGCTGCTCTACCTGAGGAAGGTGACGGAGATGCTGTTTCCCTTCGTCATGCCGCCCAAAGCAACAGACTGCAGGTAGGAAAATGCAAACCAGCCTGCAGAGACTCACTCACTCACTGTGTTTAGGGAAGGAAAGTGTGCATTACAAGGCTTGAGTCTCTGTTAATGACTATATGATCAAACCAAATGATGATGTGTTAGAAGTTGTAACAGAGTTGTCTTTGTTCAGGTCTCTGGCTCTGTTGCTGCGGGAGGTGATGGCTGGATCTGTCATGTTACCCACTATGGATTTCATGGCTGACCCTGTAAGTAGAACAGGAATAATGTTTTTTTGGGCAGTGTGATGAATGAGCAGGCCAAACTGCACTGTTCCAACACTACACCTCAAGTGTTTGGAAATTATTTGGCCTTACTTTTGAAGAACAACCTTTACTTCATTTGACCACAACATCAGTGATGTTAGATTTAAATCTACCAAGAGTCTCAAAATATGTGAGAATATTCTTCATATTTCTTTATTTTGTGTAAATTCTAAGATCCCACAGGGTGTAGTGATCAGACGACACAGCATTAGAATAATATAACAGATTAATTATGTGAAAAACAAGTTTTCCATCTTTATGTTTAAGGTTTTACATTTTAAAATGCAACTTAATCCTGACATTATGACAACATACATTTCTTTGTTTTGTAGGATACTGTGAACCTCATGGTGCTAATATTTGTTGATGACACTCCAGTAAGTAAAAAAAAGCATTTAAGGATTACTGATAATAGATTTAATCTGCTGTTCACAGTTTACGCATCTTCATTTGTATCTCTTCTGCATTTCCAGCCTGAACCAGCCACAGAGCCTCCGTCTGCCCTGGTTCCATTTTTACAGAAGTATGCAGACGTCAGCAACAAAAAGCCGTCTGTGAGTACAACACTGGGAAAGAGACCTTATTTGCTGCAGGCCAAAAGATTTCTATTATATTGAAAAAAAAAACCAAAACATAAAAAGGTGAAATATATCTTCCATTATACTGCAGATTCTGACCATTTTGTCCCCCTTGCCACCGCTTAAAGGGACAGTTCACCCCAAAAACTCAACAGCAGTGTCTCTTTCCAGACCATGAACAGATTACTCAAAACAATTCACAGACCTTGTTGTGAGCAGTTTCATGTAGGAACTATTTTCTTTCTACCAAACTACACCCCCCAACCACAGAAGGAAACGTGCATCTACTGCTAGCTCAGCTAGCAACACAGAGCTAACTAATGTTACGGTTCAGCTGAGGAAGACACCAATAATGTTTACATCTTGCGCTGTCACGAGCATGAGTAGATGCATGCTTCCTTCTGTGTGCTGATACGGTTGCTGGGTGTAGTTCAGTAGAGAGAAAATAGTTCCTACGTGAAACTGCTCACAACAAGGTCTGTGGATTATGTTGAGTAACCAGGTCATGATTTCTGGAAAGAGACATTGCTTTGAGTATCACAAGCTTAGTGCCATCTAGTTTTATTATATTCTAGAGAAGGCAGACATCCTTACAGGATACAGTCTATCTGTGTATCATCTTTCATTAATCTTTCCCTCTATTTTAACTGAGTATTTCTGAAACATTTCCTCTGACGAAGTAACTATAACTATAACGCACAGGTACTGAAGTTGGACCTGAAGGAGATCAGGGACCAGCAGGATCTCCTCTTTCGTTTCATGAACTTCCTGAAGCAGGAAGGAGCCGTGCATGTGCTGCAGTTCTGCCTTACTGTGGGTAAGAACAAACCTCGCTGTACACTTAATCCTCTAATAAAGCTCAACGGCCTAGCTAGCCTTTAAATTTCAATTATCCATGCAAGCCTGTAACAGTTTCAGTAAGCTAGTTAGCTGACCCCTGAAGATCAACACATTTGCAAAATATACAATTTCCTTTCATTCATCCATTCATTTTCTGACTGACTTAGGGGTCCAACCTGTGCTCCACTTTTACAGAGAGAGACTCAGCAAGCTTCAGGAAGAATTCCTCTGTATTTATTGTAAACATGTATTTGCAATTAAACTCCTGTTTCCAACATAATTGAAATGCTCGCATTTACTTCAGCTCATAAACTTTGTATTTACCTGCAGCCATTTTCTTGGGAGTGCCTGTTCAGGATAGTGCATGTGCAGCTCTCAGCAGAGACAAGAAGAAAGTGAGATGTCTCACTCCATAGCTACATCCATCAGCTCTTGAAAAACAATCTGTTTAATTCATTTTTACCACCTGCCTGATTGAACAAGAGAATTGCTAGATTTACCAGCCCAGCGTGGTGTTTTACTTGCAAGGCATTGTTGAGCCCTGCTGATGCAATGGAGCCTAAACCCAATTGTTGAAGCTCTGTCCAGAAGCAAGTATTTGACCCTGTAACATAAATATGTCAGTCAGACAAACCTGTCATTGTTTTGCTCCAGAGGAGTTCAACGATAAGATCCTGAGTCCAGACCTGAGTGACTCTGAGCTGCAGCGTCTCCATGGTGAGGTGCAGCACATCTACGAGACCTACTGCCTGGACGAAAGCATCGACAAGATCAGCTTTGACCAGTTCATCGTGGATGAGATACGGAACAGTAAGAGGCTACTTATAGACCTAACTGTCAGTGCAGCTGTCAGTACTTCATAACTCCAGTATTTTTGTTATTAATATTTCACTTGAAAAGGTGCACTGCGCCAATTTAACACACCATGGTCAGTATAACAGTTTTAAAATCAGTGTGTTTACATGGACATGAATAATCTGTTTATGATCAGGGTTTTGGAGTATCCATATGTGTGTTTGCTTATGTAAACACCTTATCCTGATTTCAGAAACCTAGTTCAGCCCTATCCCATTTATGAGAAACCCGAATGGGGAAAGGGAATTAAAAGTGTAGTACAGCTGCTTTCAGGAATAATATTAGCTCAGTATGTAGTGTGTGTTGAGAGACAGAGAGCAGATAGCTTTTGGTGATGGGAGGACAGAAAAAATACATAGCTAAGTTGTCAAGTGTTAGTAACAGTAGTAACTACACAGTGAAGTGTTTGATACTTCCTGTCCCCCTGTTTTGGTAAACATCACAGTGCCTGCACAAACAGACTGCAGTAATCAGTAAAGGGTTTGCTGGTATTTTTCATGTATATGGGGAATATGAATTACCCAATTTCTCTGTGCTCATGTAAACACCATATCCAGAATATGAAACTAACCGGGATAAGCCTCGTACATGGATGATTTATGTCCATGTAAACACACTCAGTGTCCTCTGTGACTATATGAAGTCTGAAAAATAACTCTTGATTATCTTATCTCGACTTGGCTTTTGATACTGCAGATTTATAAATAAAACCCCATGTTACCAACTAAGGGTATGGAGTTTGAAAGATGTAGGCATTTATGAAGAGACAGTTGAGTTCCATTTTGGGAATTGTAGTGGTTTTAGAGATAGGTCCATATTAGGATCTAAAAGTCAGGCGATCTTGGCTTCTGCTGCTTCGACCATTCTTTTGTTAACTCAGTCTTTCACAAGTCTCCCTTGTTGAATTGTGCGTATTTGCCCCCACTGTTTAGTGTGTTAGTTGAGCAAAAAGTGCAAAGGATGAATTTAAATTGAAAAGTTGTAAACTAACTTTGCTCTGTATATGTGAAACACTGCCTTTATGCCTGTTTAGAATATAGTACTATCTGTGTATGAACTTTTGTAATGTTTTCCTGTTTGCCTCCAATGTAAATATTCTAACTTTGTAAACAGAAAGGTGATAGCAGTTTAACCACATGCTGTCTCCCTCTCAGTTGCCAAAGGTCCGTACACTGGTGTGGTGAAGCTGCAGACAATGCCCTGCCTGTTTGAGGCGTACGAACATGTGTTGTCTCTGCTGGAGAGAGTCTTCACCCCGATGTTCTGTCACAGCGATGAAGTAAGACCTCAAACACTCAGTTACCCACAAATCTGCTGGTCACTTATGAAGGTTTTCAAAATATACAGTATTTGTCTGTTTCAGCGCTGCTTATTAACAAAGTACATTTACACAAATACTAAACAGTATGTGTGTCTTCTCTTTGTGTCCAGTACTTCAGATACCTGCTGAGGGGAGCAGAGTCTCCAGCAAGAAACTCAAGAATTAACAGGTTTGTGGTTAGACCTTTAATTTGCTTTTCATTATCTTTCTCTGTGTCAGTAATACCAAACAAAAGTTAAAAATTGGAGAAGGTGCTGATGAGCACCCTACCTGAAAATGATAAGCTGCAGCTGAATTAACTTGGTCTTGTGTATACCAACCAGTGGTCCAACGTACTCCTTAGTTTTCACTGTTTGTGCTGTAAGATTTAGAATTTCTTGGAAAAAGAAGTTCACAATCCACCAAAAACATTCTTAATGGTAGTACTGTGAAAGGTGTTTTTAAAGTGTACCAGCTTTGAGCTTTGCTCACATCCCTTAGAGGTCTTTTGTCCAAACACTTCATCATCAGCCACTTGTGCATCTTATTCCAGAAATAGCTTCAGTCTGGATGAAAGCAGGTAAGTAGGTCTTCAGCATGTTACCTGGCCTCTCACAGTCTGCTGCCTGAAAGACACTGAATGCAAGCAAACAGCGTGAAGTTTGATGCATGCAGATACAGTATACATCTCACTGTAGGCTGCTCTCACAATCAAACAAATCATAACATCATGAGCTACTGCCGGGCTTTATGTTTGTTCACATGTTATGCTGATGCTTTCACTTTGATTTTATTCTCATGTTTGAAACAATGGACCTGTTAAAGGAGACAGCACTGACACTACAAGGGTGTTAAGAAGTCCTTTGTCCTTATAGTTGTTTGTTGATGACTAGCAGACAGTATAGCAATGAAAGAGTTTGTCTCTGGCAGGGATTAGGTTTTTCTTTATACCTGACAATGAGGTGGTTAGCCTCCATCTGAAGCTGACATGTTTGACAGGCAGTGTCATGTTGCATCACTGTCCTCTGTCAGTCATTGACAGTTGGAGGTCCAGGTCAGGTGTCTTGACATTACAGATTTACTACTTCACCCCTTTCAAATAGTTTTAAATTTTGATTCTGAAAAACAGAACTAATACAGAATCTGAGTTTCAGTATGACACCAAATCACATCTTCATCATTTTCATATAAAATTCTTTCTACATTCGGCAAAACAAGCAGAACTTCTCAAATATTGTACTCAAATGTGAGTTTGGTTTTCTCTTGCAACCATACTAGCACATTCCCTTAATAAAATACAGTGTACATTTTGAAAGATTTGTTTTTAAATCAGAAATTTGACCACACATTTAATGCCTTCTTTTGGCACTTGATAGATGGTTGCTCTTGAAATGTTTTGATCAGTACCTTAAAGTATTTAAGTTTGCTTCTCAGCCTTTCTTTTAAAATGAATATAGTATTACAAGGAAGGATATAATCTTTCTGCTGTGACATATTTCCAGTCTCCAGTATTTTATTATTTCACAATAACAATGATAATCAGCAACATTTATAGACAGTTTTCATTCATGAAATGCTGTTCCACAAACACAAACCTGCACCTTCAGAAAAAACTTTAAAGATGCTGTAATTACAAACAAACAGATTTAAGACACCAGGTTTTCTGTTTCTCTTAATATTATGAACATGGCGACCATTTTTTACAGAGCAACTGTTGCCTTCCTCAGCATTGAGGAGAGACGGATGAATGCTAAAGCCTGTACTCGCCTTACTTTTTGTTCCAAAGGGATATTAAAGGAAGTTTTAGAGGTGACCATCTCAAACATCTTTGAATCTCTGATCCACCTCCCTCTCATCTGTTGTAAAAGTCTGATCCCTTTTTAAAAAAGCAGAACTTCCTTTAATGTGTCTGAGGACAGGAAAGTAATAACAGCACAACCTAATGACTTTGTCGGCACATTGCCAGGTGCCTAATCATTTTTAGAAGGTTATTTTCCATCGTCAAACTCAACTGCCTGTTTGAACATTAGAAATGAGTTTTGAGTGACTACATGCTGCTGTGGCCGCTGGATGAAAAGGCTTCTGCATGTCTGCTGCTTGACTGATGTCAAATTGTAATGCTATATCAGCAAGTCATTTGACAAATGTGAAAGATGAATATGCTTATTTACTTAGTTATTTAAGCTACCGTTTTCCAACGTTTGAGCATGATCATGATGAAGAGAAGCACCAGGGGACAAAAGAAAAGGCTAGGGGAGGGGGAGTAGTTTCAGACTAGTTAGACTGAATAGATGAGATGTGCTTATGGGGTTGTGTTACATTAAGATCATCTAACCTGCATTAATATATCAGCATATTTCTCTGCTCACCTTAGAAACCTGTCAAAACGAGGGGAGACATTCGGGATCAGCAGAATTGGCAGCAAAATCAAAGGTGTGTTCAAGAGCACGACCATGGAGGGAGCCATACTGCCACCCAGTGCCATGAACGACATGGACGATGACCAGGTGGGTGTTTCTTTTTGACGGGTAAACAATAAATCCATTCATCTCTTGTTGTCTGTATAGTTATATAATATACCAAAGTAGAATATCAGCTTTGCAGTTTGCAAAGTGAGGCATGGGGCAACTTCATTCATGCATCTACATTCATTCGTCCTTTCCTTCAATGCATCTATCCATTTAATCCATTTGTCCATCTGCAGCCTTTTATCTGTCGTCCAGGCTTGCAAGCATATGCATTTATATATCATATCTAAAATACAGACAAAAATACACTAGGTAATGATAGATAAAGGGGTTTATCAATTTTTTTTAAAGTGAAAGCAAAGTTGTAAATTGTTATTTTTTACCCTGTAGGTGGAGGAGGCGACTGTCGTGATGGAGGACGACTCCCCCGCTGAGCCAGCCAGCTCGGCGGGCACCCTGAGAAACCTTTCGGCCTGGAGCATTACCATCCCCTACATCGACTTCTACGATGACGAGGTCAAGAAGGAAAAGATCCCCGTCTTCTGCATCGACGTGGAACGCAACGACAGGAGAGAAGGTGAGTGAAAGGGGGCGGTAAAACACAAGTCCTCTGTTGCGGGACTCATCTGGTGATAGAGTCTTACCTGAAAATGTTGCCTTCATCTTTCATTTTGCTCTTTGAAACTGCGGCGTAAGCCTCACACCAGTACAAAACATTTTTTCAGTTTGAAAACCTGCAGCTACATACTGGTTTATATTTTGAATTTTCTATTACTCTGGATGACATTTACTTGCATAATGTAATTTAAGTCCTTCAAACCATGACATATCGTTACCAATTTGGATTATGTTTTTATGTTTGGTCCTGATTTGCTCAGGTCCATTTCACACTACTGGTAAATTGCAGCTCATAGAAGCACCGATTACAAAATTAAAATGATTAGTATTTTTCTGCCAGCATTCCTCTCTCGCCAAAATTGAAGCAACAGTGTTGCTTTACTGTAATACTTGCATAATACTCTTCAAAGACAAAAGTAGGCAGTACATGATCAATCAATTTTAAGAGCCAAATGATGTGCTGAATGTGTCATTTGACTCGTTTTATGAGAAAGCTCAAAGAGCCTTAGCAGTGTGTAGGATTTAAGAGATAGTTTGGCAGAAATGGAATGTAATATAAAAAGTATGTTTTCTTTAATGTATAATCACCCGAAAATAAGAATTTCTCTGTTTTCCTTCACTTCAAATGGGACATTTATATCTACATAGGGAGAGGGTCCACGTCCATTGAGTCTGCCATGTTGCATTGCCATCTTTCTACAGAAGCCCAGAATGGACAAAACAAACACTGGCTCTAGAGAGGGCCATTCCTGTTCTCACATTTTCATGTCAGCCACCATAGTTCGCAGCCTCTCTGCCATGAGAGCTTTGGAAAAACTCGGGCTCTGTTTGTTTTGGAGAGGAAGCGACCTCTGGATAATTTGGCTCCCGTTAAAACCTCCTGAACAACCAGGAGAAGTTTTAGCTGGTTGTAATCTGCAATCCTCCCCACGAGATAACATTAAATCCCCCTTAATCTTACACACTGGCCCTTTAAGGAGAAAGTCTGGGTTGAAAGAGCAAGTTAATATCCTCTGTTCAGAGTCTGTACCTTGTGTACAATGTCAGTTGTACCATTAATTATTCTGCACATATGTATGTAATGGTGTAATTTAGTTGTTCTCTTGTTGCAGTTGGTCATGAAACTGAGAAGTGGTCTGTCTACAGAAGATATCTGGAGTTCTACGTACTCGAATCCAAACTCACCGAATTCCATGGTAACACTGAACCTTTACCAAAATTATTTTATTTAAATAGCTGTGACAATCACCATATTTTAATGACAATATTAGCTCTCAGTTGTGGAAAATATAAATCAGATGCTGTTTCCTTTTATACTCTCTATAATGAGCTTCATTCATTCATCATTTTTTTCCAGGCACATTTGCAGATGCACAGCTTCCATCCAAAAGAATTATTGGACCAAAGAATTATGAGTTCCTCGCATCAAAAAGGGAAGAATTTGAGGAGTATTTACAGGTATTCAACATTGATGGTAAAAATAACTCTAGCTGATGTTTTTCCTCTTGTATTATCATTGGTTCTGAGCACTAGTTTTTCTCATGGGTAAGAGGAGTGAGATACTAAACCAAGTACACTTCTTGAACTGAATATAGTTGCATTACATGTACTTCCATATTGTCATTAGAGGGCAGCAAAACAAAATTGTATGTTTTGTAGTCAACAGTACGTACAAGATGTGCAGACTGTTTTATGTATATTACAAGTTAAGTTGGTGATCTGGAGAAAAACTGCAGTTATATATCTAAACTATAAATGTATTAAGCTCCGGGTGTGTGTGTGTGTGTGTGTGTATTTGTGTGTACGCAGAGACTCCTGCATTATACAGAGCTCAGTAACAGTCAGCTGCTGGCAGACTTCCTGTCTCCTCACAGCATGGAGTCTCAGTTCCTGGACAGGATGCTACCAGATGTCAACCTGGGTATGCACACATTATATATTCCCTAATGGTCTGCCGTTAATTGCTTTTTAGTTTATTACTTTATATGGGATTTAGCGTACATTCCCTACACTGTGATGTTAGAAAATATTCTTATTAATATTATGTATATTGATTCCAGTCATATCATCCTGTCCTGCTACTTCAGAATGAGTTTCAGAAAATAAAAGTATTTCCCTTCTTGACACAGTTTTACATCAAGAGAAGGTGTCTATGAGTGAGGCACTGAACCCTTACCTGGCCAGGTCTGGGTGACTCCTACCTTTTCCTTGAAATGTGTACATGTCCATTTTTATCAAAGAGATATGAACCAAAGTTTTCACACTATGTCGAATGAGGCAGATGGGGTACAAAACTTATGGAAGCATATCCACAACTTTTACACTTTTACATTCATGTAAGTAAAGATGAATTTTAATCTGACATACTGCTGGATATCCATCTCAGAAAATTTGGCTGGTTAATTTCCTGCTGACTCTGCCTTTTCTATGTATCACAGTTTTCTGATTACTAATTGGAACATTCAACTTTTCCTTCCTCACTGATTCATCTGTCGATTTCTTAACTGAGTGTTTTTGTTTTTTCTTGCAGGAAAAATTTTTAAGTCTGTGCCGGCAAAGCTGATAAAAGAGGTGAGTCCCCCCTGAGCTGAAATGCTGTTTTAATGATGATAAATATTGAAGCTGTTTTCCAGATATGTGTTCTTATTTCCACATACACCTGCCAACCTACAGGAAATTCTTCAGTTTCCAGTCTTTATGCTCAGCTAAGGTAACAGGCTGCCTGTTGTAGCTTTATGTTTAGAGTGCAGACACGAGAGTGGTATTAATCTTCTCATCTGATGAATACACACATTTTCCTATCTGTTTAACTATTTTTTTAAGGTTTTAGTTAATATCAATTGTGGCCTATTACATTAGTAAATGAAGTTAATAATACAGTGCATGGAAAAACTGATAGTGTCTGTAACTTTTATTTTTATTTACATTTTTGGGTCAAACTTGCCCATCGTGGCTTTAGGTAATGAAGACATTTGTTTTTATGAGTTAATCCCAGTCGAACCAGCGAACATCTCATTAAAGGAGTTCATGTGATGTTGGAGAGATGTGAATGTGCAGAATTGCAACCCTCAGCCAGGGCTTCATATCTAGTGTCATATCAACTAGTGTTGTGGAGAATAATCTTTTTCCTTTATCCTCTTCCACATCTGTATTATTCACTAAAGAATCAGTAAATCATTCTATAGTATGACCAACACAATACTGGATACAGCAAACAGCGAAATAAACTTCTCTTTCATGTAGACCAGGCCTACGTATTATAATGAAATTAGATAAACTGATGCCTTAATAGATATGAATATCTTTATTTATATTTAAAAAAAAACTTAGAAGACAAGAGAACAAACTTGGGTCTTTGGGAGCTGCAGCATTTAGTCATGGACAAAGTTAAGCTTAAACTGTATATTTACCACCACTTGACGACTTCACTGTCAGTTTGTTTGTCAGCTCCTAAATGAAGCAGTTGTTTTCCCAGCAAAAGTTCACTGTGGTGGACGTGTAGTGTATAACAGGGTGTGCATGGAGGAGAGGGGCGAGGCTGGAGACTTCCTCTTAACCAGAGGACCTTTGGAATAAATCATCCATCCTCCTACAGGCTCCCTGGGTGTTGCTGTGTAGCTGACCCCTGACCTCTCTGTGTGGGGGTAGGAAAATAAGACACATTCATGTCTGAAAGAGTCCAGGATCCTCAAGGAAAAATCAGGCTGAGCAGGAGTTCGAGACAGATTAGTCCTGAAGTGCTGTGACTAGTTCAAAATGACATTAGTAGGGCTCTATGCTACCTTCTTTCTCAAGGACAGCTTTCCCATGGTCTTGGAATTTTACAAACTGATTTCCCAGTCCTGGAAAACTCATGGCGTTAGTAGAAGCATTGAAAGTTTTGGAAAACTCACGTAATGTAACCGTAACAGCAAATTTATTTTCAGATGTATTGTTCTGTAGCTCTAATATGTGACGGCGTTTGTTTTACCATCATGAACGTTTCTTTATTTTTCCCCACATTCCGTCTCTCCTTTCATTTATGCTAGCTAGCTGGAATTATGTTTGAACAGAGTTTCATTCTGATATGATTGAAAAACGGTGGGCAAGTGGGGCAAGATTTTTTTAACAGGTCCTTGAAAAGTTATGGAAAGTACACATGTTCCTACATGAAAAAATTAGGAGCTGACAAAGAACTTTAGTTTGAAAATTGTTTAAGTCACACAGTGTTTATTAATGAACAGTGTAACACTTACATATTTATACTGTGTGTCTGCTCAGTCTCCTTGTGTGCAGTGGTGAAATGTTACCAAATACATTTACCTAAGAGGTGTACTCAAGTACAAGTCTACCAACATGAGTATTTCCTTTTTTTTGCCACCAAGGGAACATTTTCAGTTCTCCCTCCACTGGTTTCAGTGGCTATTGAAGTGACAGCAGGGGTCAGGTAGCTTTGCTAAAGTTGTCCTCAGTTGAACTGTTGTTTCTAGTTGCCATGCTAATGTTAACTAAGCTGCGTCAGTGTGAAGTGTCTCTCAAAATAAAAATTAATGAGCTTAATTTTTAGTGATTTAACTTATAGCTTGTCCATACCGATACTTTTTCCCGTGTCGTTCACGTTTCTCTCACTTTACACCAATAGTAAACTCTGCTGTGATTGGGACATTGCAGTTTGTGGAATTGTGGGACTTGTAGTTTTTGAACTATTAGTAGGTTTCGGTAGTTTCTAATCTTTTACTGGCACACACTACTCATATATAGGGGAAAATGCAAGTGAAGCCATCACACTGTAGAGCCCTGCTGATGATATTTAACACTGTGCAACTGTTTTCCAGAAAGGACAGAACCTGGACCCTTTCCTACAGTCCTTCTTTAGCTCCTGCGAGTCGCCCAAACCCAAACCCAGCCGACCTGAGCTAACCATCCTTAGCCCCTCCGCCGAGAACAACAAGAAGGTAAAACAGAAAAAAAGTTCTGCTCAACATAAACTCTGCTGCTCACACCAAAGCAGGATGTTTACTCTTTCATGCCCATGGCACTTTAACAGCCAGCTTCAAGGGGTAATGAATTATCTCAAACACTTAATCAAAAGTTATTTGTATGGAGCTTTCCTGTCAGTCTGCAAAGGTTTTAAAAAGTTCCACTTTATCAGAGTTGAAGGAAATGAATTTCCTCTGCCCACAGGGAGGAAGAGGTACGTCAGCTTATGTAATAAACCTTTATGTTTTTCTCCATGGAGACAGTTTGGATAAATGAGGGGTGTTAGCCTGTGTGTCGAGCAGGAAACTAGTGTTTTAGACCGTTTATAGTGCAGTAACCTACCCATTGTTTACATCCACTCCCATTGTGTTACCAACTGAGATGGATGATTTGGATAAAATCCTGTATGTATGAACATTTATTTATTTATTTTTTATATCATTATATGTAAATTTCCCTGAAATTCAACTGAAAAACACAGGAGAACACAAATTGATCACTGGTATTAATGCCACAACACTTACTGGTTTACTTTCTCCTGCAGCTCTTCAACGACCTGTTCAGAAACAACGCAAACCTGCCGGAGAGTTCAGAGAGGAAGCAAAACTACAACCTCTTCATGGAAATGGTCTCTGTAGACGGCATGTATGACTACATGATGTATGTCGGTAAGTGATGCTCACCAAGTTGAATACAATGGTAATGTCAGCACGTGAAGGGTCGAGTTCCTTAAATTGATCTTTTGACTTTCTGTACCCTATGGATACAAAGAACTTAGTTTGGGATGTTTAAAGGTCAAACATCCAGGTTCAGATATCATATCAGCAACTTCTAAACAGGATATAGACCTTAAAAGTTGTTTTTCTTAGTTTGACTTCTCAACAACTCACTTCTCTTTAGCTGCGCTGGATGATACAGGTTTACCAATTCCATTTGTGTCAGTAGTTTCACTAAAAGAAGAGTATGTAGAGTATAAGAATGTATCACCAAAAAGCAGCACAGGAAAACAGGATTTTTCACCTCAGACTTAACAGATACGAGAAAGACATTGGATAAGAGTTGTGCAGGAGGAATTCAAGCTGTTGTAAAAACAAATTCCCATTACATGTCATCAGGAAACAATTGCTTAAGAAACAGCTTAGGTTTAGGTATTTACCATGTATATTAAATCACCCCCTTCAGCCTCTCTGTGATTTGACTCTTCAGTCTGTCTTGGTGTTTTGACTGGCAGGTCGGACAGTGTTCCACACGCCGGACTGGCTGCACCACTGCCTGGCTGCAGGGAGGATCCTGTTAAAGAACACGTTTGAAGCCTACATGGATCAGTACATGCAGTCCAAACTGGAGCAGATCCTCGAGGAACACCACTTGGTCTCCCTCATCACACAGCTCAGAGGTGTGTGTTTGCGTTTCCTCTTATAGACTACATGTACAGTACCATTCAAAGGTTTGTAATATCCTCGACCACAGTCTATAGTCCCTGCCCCATGCAAGACCCTGTCTAATGTTAGCACTATTGGAATTTGATCAAGGAGTATAAGCTAAATTTACTGTAGACTGACGGATCCCAGTTTCAACCGCAGTAATGCTTGAGGGTCTCTTCGGTTTTTCTGGACTGGAAAACAATTTCAGAATCCAAGTTTCAGTAGTGTTCTCCCCTGTCGTACATTACTGTGGGAACGTTGACTAAATGGAGGTTTGAATCATTTCATTCTCCTTTTGGAGCCAAAACTATGTCAAAAGTAATAAAACATTTAGTATCTAAATTATTTATTGCTATTATAATAGACATTATTGAAGGAAAGAAGAAGAACAGCAACATAACAGCTGATTACAATCTTTTAAACGGCAGTATACATACTGTGTGTTGTGTTGTGTTGTGTTGTCTTGGAAAATGATGAACAATAAAGTGGTACAGTTTTGTTTAAACATTGGCCAAGACTAGAGGTTTTTCTTAACCACACATTGTTTGGCAATCCACTAATGGTCTGTTCTAAAAAAAAAGTGATCTGGTGAAACATATTTAAGGGGACAGTGGAGTTTGAGAAACAGCAGAAAGAGCAATCAAATAGATTGCTGCATCTGTGTAGGCTGGTTTGGGTATCTGCAGTCATGTATGTAGTTTAATGTCTGCACAACTGTTTTCTCCTCTTTTGTCTTTAAACTACAGAAACAAAGAAAAATAGATGCTTGTGTTTATTAAAATTTAAATTTGTGCTTTGTGTTGTCATTTATTTCTGCAGACGCTGTTTTCTGTGAGAGCAGTGAGGAGCGAACCACCGAGGACAAACAAATCAGAGCCAAGCGGACGTTTGAGGAGATGATGAAGTATTTACCAGGTCAGTTTTCAAGTCATAATGACCTGTAGTTTCATTAATCCCTATTTATGTATCTGTGTGGTGCTGAAGTGTGAGACAACAGGAAGGTCTCTGTATCTTTACTCACAGTCTAAATTAATGTGATTAGTTGATTGGGAAGACTTTAGTTAAACCAGGTTAATTTACTACTGCCTGTTCATTATTAAAGCTGCATTAATGCCTCTTTGGGGGACAGAGGAACTCAAAACAAATGGACAAGCACACAGCTGTGGGTTCTCGTCTGAAGAAGTTACTGAGACGCACATCTCAGCAATCAGTCTCTCAAACTCAGTCACATTCATGCAAATACCAGCAACTCAGCTTATGGTTTTTTATAAGTTAAATAAAAAATATTTCAGATGCAGTGTTTCAACGACACAAGCAATCCAAAAAATCCATCCCCCGGAGAGAAGCAGGTTCCAGCATTCACCCATTGCTAATTTTGGTCTCTTTTCATGGAATTAATTGACGATAAGAAAAATACAGAATATCACCAGACGTAAGCTTTAAAAGCTCAGACTGAGTGTTGCAACAGTTGAATAAGTCTAAAGTGTGTTTGTGTGATTTCAGACTTTGTGGTTAAGTGCATCGGCCAGGAGGCGAAATACGAAGGCATCCGGCTCCTCTTTGACGGTTTCCAGCAGCCTGTTCTCAACAAGCAGGTAAACAGAACAACTTTGAACTATAAAAACATGTACAGGTGGACAAAATAACAGAAACAGCAGGTTAAACAACAGACCTGCAGTAAGTAAGTACAGAAGCTTTTTACAAAGTTATGTATTTGCAAGGGCCATTCTTGAAACATTTTTTAAACATATTGTTTAAATGGGCCAGCTTTTTTCTTCTCTTTTCTGGTGTGTGTGTCCACTCTTGGGCTGCTGAAATAACATGAAATGCTAACTCTTTTTTGTGCTGTTTGAGTGAAACTGGTACACACAGGTGTATTGACCTAATAGCACATCAGGCTTACAGCCTTAAAAATGTTTCAAATCATGAACTATCTGATCAAAACTAATTAAAACAAATTTTGATATTCAGTACTACAAGTACATTGAGATACCCAGTTGTACATAACGTTTTACGATTTCAGTTTGTCCTAAAACATTTGTCAGAATTAATGTGTTTGGGAGAATAACTAAAAGGTGAAATCAAATTCAAAATACATTGTTGTATTTTTGTTTCCTGTATTACAAAGAATTTGAAAGGTGAAGCGAATCTCACTGACACTGTGTGATTGTATCACAGCTTCCTGGCGTCCTCTGTAACTGATGTGACATTTTGTGTCTCCTCAGATGACGTACGTCCTGCTGGACATCGCCGTGCAGGAGCTTTTTCCTGAACTCAGCAAGGTAAACAAGTGACAGTGGAGAATGTAAAGACATAATACAGGAAAAGACACGTGTTTGAGACACATGTTTAGGAATGTGTACCACAAAGTCATTAACAGTGAGGCAGGGGAGGACTTCTGTATTTGACATGAGAGACTCATCTTATTTTGAGCATCAGGTCCTAACAGCAAGGGGAGGCATTCTCGTCTGAAAGGTTTTTAATCTGAAACAACAGATTCATAAACACCAAATTCTTACTAAAACATGATTGAACACAGTACACATCAGACTTGTTTCTCTCCTCTGTCTCTCCTGCTATTTGAGGATTTACGGTACATTTAGTTTCTGTAAGTATGAATGTGAAGCCCAGAGTAGAAGTCATTGTGCTTCCATTGACAGGGAATATTTTGCTGAACAATGAGTACTTTTACTTTAAGTAAATATAGCACATTTTGCTGATATTATACTCATGGTTCCCAAAATGTTGTGACATTGTGTGAAATGTAAATAATCAATCAATTTAATCCAGTACAAAGGCAAGATATTTAATGTTCAAACTGATAAACTTTAATGTTTTTTTAAAATATACACTCATTCTGCATGTGATGCCTGCAACATGTTCCAAAAAAGTTGTGACGGAGGCAACAAAAGACTGGGGAAGTTGTGGAGTGCTCAAAAAACGCAAGTTTAAAACATTCCACAGATAAACTGGTTAATTGGTAACAGATTTATTTAATTTATGTGATGTGCTTTTTTCATTATGGGTGTGAAAGGGTCATCCTTGAAAGGCTTACTGATAAAACTCTGTGGGCAAACAGTCCAACAGTTAAAGAACGACCTTTCTCAATGCACAGTTGCAAAGAATTTAAGGATTTCCCCATCTGCAATTCATCAAAAGATTCAGAGAAGCTTGAGACATCTCTGCATGTCAGCAGCAAGCCTAAAAACCAACGTTGAATGGCTGTGACCTGTGACCCCTCAGGCTGCACTGCATCAAAAATCTGCATGATTGTATAAAGGATATGACTACATGGGCTCAGGAACACTTCCTCCAAATGCAAGTTAAGACTCTGAAATGATACAAACAGGAAATGAGTGCTGTGGTCTACGGAGCCCGCATTTGAAATAATTTTTAGAATCATGGACGTTGTGTCCTCTGGGCTAAAGAGGAAAATGACCATCCAGATAGTTTACTAGTGCAGAGTTCAGAACGAGCATCTGTGATGGTATGAGGGGGTGTTGGTGCCCATGGCATTATGTGTAACAGCACATCCATGAAGGCACCACAGAAGCTAAAAGGTACATACAGGTTTTGGAGCAACATATGCTGCCATCCAGATGACGTCTTTCTCAGGGACGTCCCTGTTTATCTCAGCAAGACATTGAGCCACATTCTGCCCGTGGTACAACAGTGTGGCTTTGTTAACGTGACTCCCATGGAACATGTGTGGCACATTTTGAAGCACAAAATACAACAACATACACCAGACTGTTGAGCAAATACAGCTGTATATCAAGCAGAATGGGAAAGAATCTATATTTATAATTAGTGTCCTCAGTTCCCAAGAACAGGTGATGTAACACAGTAGTTAACATGCTCCTGTCCCAACTTTTTTGGAACCTGTTGCAGGTATCAAATTTTGAGTGAAGGTATACTTACAAAAAATGATAAAGTTTATCAGTTTGAACATTAAATATCTTGTCTTTGTACTGTATTCAATTGAATATATGTCTAAAAAACGTTGCTCCAGTTGCTCAAAATGTCATTAAAAAGTTGAAATAACAATAAAAATAATGGTTACATAAAGTTTGGCAGAATATGAGACAGCGTATTGCAGAGAGCTTGTACTGCCATACTTTAAGGTTTTGAATACAGGACTTTTTGTTGTGCAGTATTTTCACAGTGTGGCATTGGTACTTTTCCCACAGTAAATGATCTGAGTACTTTAAAATAAATATTAAGTGTTGTTAAGAACAGGTTATTAAGTTTGACTTTGCTTATGCATGTGTAACTTTAGTGCACAGTCTCAGTGGTGAATTAGTGTGAGGTCTGAACAGCTGTCACCTCATTACTGTTGAACACAGATGGTTTAATAAACCATGATGCAACAAGGTCATCAGTGTATTTAATACATCTGTGAATACGAACAGAGGGTTGTGATCGGTGTGAAAGTTGACTCTCAATACAATCTTTTTTTTCCTTTTAAAGGAATAATAATACATACCCCTCTTAATCTTGTTACATTTCTATTTGTGTCTGGTGTAAATAAACAAGATGTAACCTGTTGTTGTGACCCCTAGAGGGGTTGGTTTGCATATTAATAAACTTTGGCACTGAGCCAGGCTAGCTGTTTCCACCAGCCACCAGTCTTTATGCTAAGCCAGGCTAACCATCACCTAACATCAGCTTAACGCACACATGACCATCTAACTCTTGGAAAGAAAACACCAAAATGTTGAATTACTACTTGAAATGATCAGGACAGATGAACTTTAATGACGAGCTCTTAATGAAGACTAGAAATTGTTAAACTTCTGTGTGCATTTCCTCCTTTGCAGGAACTGAAGGAAGCCGCCACCGTGAAGCAGATAATGTACTGAACACTGTATCCACATCTCCAATGATGGAAGTGCAATAATCAACTATTTCCAAAACCTCTGGGATCATGTCTACATTCCAATGTACATAAATAAACTAATAAAAAGATATATATTTATTGACGCCACTGCTGTTAATGCTGTTTATCGTCTTTTCTTTCAATACCAGTACAATATTTGCACATTACTGAAAGTTATTAGATGTATTCTAATATTTCTATGATTCATTCTGTCAGCATTTGAGGATTACTTTGTTTATTTAGTTTAAATTTAGTGACATCACAGGTCAATTCCAGGTTCAGGAAAAGTGCGAGCTGTTATTACCTGACTTTAGTTATTTAGATCACATTGTTGAGGTTTCTTAAACTTCATCTGTGTTACAAAAAAATAAATGTTTTGGGAGGTTTCTAAATTAAGAGCTTCACTTTGATGCCAGGAATTGTTGTGCAAGACCAGCTGGTGGACAGTTGTGTTGCTATGGTATGTCGCATCGTTTTACAGTTAACATGTAGGAAACACTCAGAGACTCAGAGTGAAAATTGCTCAGTTTAACTTGAATGGTGATGTGCTCATGGACTGTTAAAAGTGTTGTCAAGACATACGCATTTTCCACTGAATAACTAAACATAACACTAAAAAGCTACAAGTGAAAACTGGACCGTGTCCTGAATGTGACCCAGTCTGTTTCCGACATGTGCCAGTTCTGTGTCCCCATCTTCTCTCAGACGTTCGCTAAATGAAAGCAGATGGAGAACAGTTTCCACTGAGTGTTAATGTGGTTGTTCTGCAGCATTTGGCAGCTCACATCGTATGCAGGCTGGTGCCAGCTGTGTTGGCGCTCAGTGAACTGACTAATAAGGAGTTCCCGAATATTAACAGGCAGCGAGCGTTGTTCGGGAGATCCCTCACACAGAGGAGGCCTTGTTCCCTCAATTCTGAGGAACTCTGGTTGAAAAACAGTGGATGCTGCAGACAGAAGAAAGTCTGCTGAATGCTGCCTCTGTGTGAGCTGACGCACAGCCACAATGACAAGATAAACTGCTCTAAACTACAGCTCATAATGTGATTATCGATAGAGGCCTACAGTAAAATCTTGTCCTCTCTCCACAGGAAGTTCAGAGGTCAGTCAGATACATGAGTTTTGCTCACCCAGACATTCTGAATAATAAGTATTTGAGTGTTTTTTCTCTCTCACAGTCGCAGTAAGTTTCATTTGAAATGATCTTCACACCAAGTCTGAAATTACCATGCAGTTACAGTGCAACAATTATTGCTCAAGGTGTCTACAGTATCAGACACTCTAATTAAATGCTTTTTAAGACATTTTCAAGCCAAATTTTGCTAAGTACAAAGGTAGGGAGTATAAATGTGGTCCTGTGCATAGGAAGTTTTATGTAGGAATATTGTTATCAGAGTGAGTTAGGTTAATCTACATTTTGCCAACAGGTAGGTGCAAGTATAAAGGACAAATAAAGTATCAGGCTCAGTGGTAGATTTAAAAAAAATTGTGACAAAAAATGGACTCTATGGAGAAAAGCTTGACTTATTCTGACAAAAAGAAATTAAAAGATGGATAAATGAAATTAGATCAAATTATTAAGTCAATTAGGAGCTCACAAATCCAAATGTAATACTATTTAATGACTTTACGGCCTAATATTTCTGAAATTGAATTAAAGACTTTTTAAGGACCTGCAGACACCGAGTTGCAGCGTAACGGAAGCCAGACTTATTGTACACAATTCATTGGTTTATCTTTAAAAATGTATCTATCAGTTACCTGCTAATCAAACTAATAGGACTCAAACCATGCTTCTTTTAATCTCTAAAACAGATAATTGCATATGTATCCAGGATCTGGGGGCAACCGGACGAGTTTGTAGTCCAACCAATCATGTTTGAACGTTATTCTGTGTGGAGAGGTGGAGTGTATTGATTGAATTGCAGTCTCATGACCCAATGACTATTGCGTGATGATGATTTAGCTTTTTTCTGTTGTTGTTTTTTTTTCTCCATTCATTAAAGGAAATGGGGGTATCAGAGGATAACAGCTAGCCGGAATAACAGCTACACTTGAAATGCACGGAACCCACATTTTGAAAATGTAATAAAACTCCGCTAATGCATTTCAAAAACATCAGAACGGCTCGTCTGTCGTCAAGTAGCTGCTCAAGCCACAGCTTAACATGCTGGGGATTTTGAAGCCAATTTGACTTGGTGGCCAAACTGTGTGTCTGCAACTTCTGGGTTTGCACGTGATGCCCTGTGACCCAAAGAGACTTTTTCCTACAGACTGATATTGGGAAAGAGACGTCTGTAAATCAATGGATTTTTTGAGCATCACAGCCTCCTCACAAACTGACTGGTTTTTGGAATCGGAATTTGATCCTTTCAATTCAAATACATTTGTAAAGTCTAGAAGAGCTGCACAATTTAATAATTTTATCCCTATTCAAGTTAGCCAAGCACTGAAGTGGAAGTCAGACACTTGGCTGGCAGAAGTCAGTGCACCTGTTCTATGGTCCCAATGATGCGGATGATCTGGGGAATTTTATACCCGGAAGTCAACTTTCATAGGAATGAACGGGGTCCCGCCTCCAACGCTGTACCCAGTTCTTTTTATTCTTGCATTGCACCCAGAAGCTTTTTGCCGCCAGGGGCCATTAAACAAACATAACTAGTAAGAAAATCTGAGACCATATGTTCTTCTGTAAAGAGTGTTTTTATTTCATGTTTCTGAAAAGACATTTGAACATTCTGTCTCCTTGTAGTTGTCTCTAGTGGTCATTACAGGAACTGCAGCTTTTAAGGCGCCTTAGCTGCGGTTTCATCCAAAGTTGGTCCACATGGAGATGGGCTTACCTTTTATTTTACAAACATTATAAAACACAATTAAAGGTAAAATTAAAATCGTATTTTCGTGAAGTAGTTAAAATGACATCCTTCAGTCTGGTTAGTGCTCCAAGTTCTCGTGCAGTTTGGTTAGAAACCTTTTTCAGTCCTTCTGTGTTTCTGGGTAAAGTCAGTCTCACACACTCCCCCACAGAGTCCATAGCAGCCCCAATGAAACCAGTAAAACCACTGAAGCGGTCTGTCTAGAAGCTGAGTTGTAGATCTTGATGCGTCCTTCAACAGAAGGATAAACTGTCTTTTTCTGCATGATGTAGTTGGACACAACTGAAATGTCCAAATTCCCTGGAAGGAAATAAAAGGTAAAATAAAGTCAGGGTCAAGTAAATGATAACGTTATGAGTTCCTGAAACAAACAAAGTCTCACCGCTGTCGTGTTTAAGCATCTCGTTTGGGATCATGGAAAATCCATCTCCACCCTTCACCATGTAGGAAGGCAGCACCACTTTATAAACCGTCTCATCCTCAACGGGCTCGTAGCGAGGAACACGACACTTTGTGCAAAGGATGCTGAGGCTCTTCACCAGATGCCCCTTAGGTTTGGAGAAGTCAAACTCCACATGAAATCCTGTCAGAGGACACAGAAATTTCATCAATACATGTCTGAGGATCAAACTGAAATACCTTTGACGTACCAACTGAAATATCTCAGTAGCAGAATATCAAAGTCCGAAGTTAACGCAATACACTCTCCAGCACCTCTGACGTTTTCACAAAATTCTTGAATGGTGAACAAATGTAATCAATACAGAAAGTGTGTCGTCTTCTACTACTGACAGATTGGCGTATTCTAATAATAACAATATATATATATATATATATATGTATAAGGATGGAAATAATGTAAAAATAAAAAATACCGGACACTTGGAGGAACTCTCCGGTGCTCTGGCCGTATCGTCTCACTGAGTGTTCGAAGGCTTTAAACAGCGTGGAGCCCTTCAGCTGCACCAGGTCAAAGGTTCCTCCGAAAGGTAAGACAGAGATCAGGTCCTCCATGGTGATCGAACCTGCAGACGACACATTATAATTGTTTTACAAAGTTCCTCTGGCAGCAGGATTACCACAGGAACATGCAATCATGCGTAGTGTAGTGTGAATTTGCAGGTTGTTTTCATGCACTCTTCATATGCATACGTACAAAAAGGAATGGACCACAATTCACAGGTTACCTGCAAAATCTTGAGCCAGTAATTCATATATAACCATCATATTTCAGAAGGGAGTAAAGAAGGAAGTAGTACATAAAGTGACAGTCCTCATTAGAAGGCAGGTTGGGATGGTAGATGGAATCAAACAAACACAGGACTCTTCCCCACGAGACTGAAGTTTGTGTCCCATGTGAAACCGAGTTATTTATTTTAAGATATATTGTCATGCAATCACATTACTCTGCGTACGTAACTCAGCGTCAGGTCATAACGTGACAATGCCCAAATATGATGATCATCAAATTTTCCAATGACACAATCATTTTGTCTTTTGTGTGCTGGTGACTGTCCCTCTGTTTATTTTAATGAGATTGTTTCCTTTAAGACTGATAATGATCTCATTTTAAACACGAATAAAACTAAATAAATGATTCTTGACCCCAGGGAGACTGAAGGTCACATCTGTGCTGTAATCAGTGATTGTACTATTGAGCAGGCTGATTCACACAAATATCTGGGTGTTGTCATGGACAACCCACTGAAATGGAATGTACATGTCGATGTTTTATGTACTAAACTATCCCAAAGACTGCACTTTCTCCGCAGGCTCCGACTGTTCGGATCAGCCCCAAAATTATGTTGACTTTTTATAATGCTGTTTTTGACAGTCTCATCAGATACGGTCTTGTTGCCTGGTTCGGCACTCTCTCCATTCAGAACAAATCGAAGATAGAGAAACTGATCAAATCTGCAATGAAGGTGATTGGAGAAAAAAACTACTCATCCCTTCAGACTGTATTCGAGAGAGTCACTGTAAATCAGGCTCAAAAAATCCTTAAAGACTCTTCTCACATCCGTCACTCTGAGTATGAGTTGATACCTTCGGGGAGACGTTACAGAGCAAGCAAACAGAAAACTAATCGCTATAAGCTCTCCTTCCTCCCAGCGTCCATCACCCTTCTAAACAAAACAGTCGCCTAAATTTTATTCTGGTCTTATATGTGCCTTGGTTTGACCTGGTTAGCATCTAATTTTTTATCTTGATTTTGTTCAGTCTCTTTTTTATTCTTGCTGTTCTGTTTCTTATTTATTGATTTTATATTATTGTAAACTTGTTTTAATCAGACTCTTTATTTGCTGGTGGGATCTTTGCAAGCACTCCAGCACTTCTCTTGTTGACTACTTATGGTGCTAATGATTCTTGATGTAATTTTTTGTTATTGTCTGACATTTTTGTGAGTCTGTTTAATTGTTATGTTGTTTGCAGCTTATGTAGCACGACTGTCTACAACAAATTTCCCACAAGGGACAATAAAGTTTATCCTGATCCTGATCCTGATGATTCTTCTCCTAAACCTTAACCTATGTAGCTTTCATTTCCTACACCTAACCTACATAACTTTCATTTACTAGCCCAACCTTTACGTTATGCAACTGTACATGAAGTTTGTACCATGATTCTTTTCCTAAACCTAACTTACCTAGCTTTATGTTAAGAATGTAACTGTACATGAAGTTCGTTACATGACAACAACCAACCATGATTCTTTTTAGTAAGATAACCTAACCGGTTGGGTAATTCGTTAAATATCATCTGAGCTGTTGTATGATGATACACTGCACTTTGAGGAAAGGTAATATAAAACGATACATAAATGGATTTGAAGGACTTAAACAAGGTCAAATAAAAGATTACAATCAGAAGAAAATAGAACAAAACAGTTTAAACAGTGAGTAAAAATTACAATGCAAGTCAGGAATAAATAGTCCCAAACTAAAAATGCAGTGGCAAAAAAGTGTTAAGCCCTGATATAAGAAAAAAAACACTCAGAGTCAGAGCAGACCTAAACTTTTGTTTGGTTAAGATATGTGGGACGTGACAACTGAACTCTACCTTTCCATGTTTAGTTTGGACTCTGGAGGCAGAGCTAACGCAGACCATCTGAGAGGTCTGGATGCTTCATAAGGCAGCAGCAGATCAGGAATAAACTATTCAGCATTTTATAAACCAGCAGTAGTTTTTCAGAATCAGGTCTTTGGCAAAGATCTGAGAACTGGACTGATGTAATGTCTCCCGGTCTGACTGAGCTCTAAATCAGCTGCAGCTCGTCCACTTTGTTGGAGAGGCCTGTATGTCCATGTGTACTGAAGATAACCACAGGACATGTTTTTCTAAATAATGCGGAGAGACAAGTTCTCATGTAATTGTTGAGAGGACAGAAAGTCATTTTCTTTCTCACACCAAAATCATCTTATAGTATTTCCTGTCACTTTTGGGTTCTAATTTTAAAACATTTCTGACCGTTCCTGGTGCGTTCGTCAATCGATGTGCGGATGCCTCCTCCGTTGAAGATGCAGGCGCTGACGTGGTTCCACTGGAGATCATCAGAGGATCTGAGGTTGTTGTCGATCTGAAAGATGATCACACCATCTTTTTAATGAGGAGTTGCTTAAATACAAGACACAAACCTTTTAGGTGACAGACGTGCCCGACCAGAGTAGACCCTCTTTTTTTCAATGGAATATTCCTTTACCTCTTTAATACCTCATTATTAAATACTTACCATGGCATCACAGAGAAGGTTTCCCAGGTTGCACTCCTGAAATCGACACTCCTCAGTTGTCCCATTCAGGAAGACCAGAGTCCTTCCCACCACCTGAGCCGAGTAGCTGCTCAGATTCTTTTTCCATTCCTCCACATCGGCAAGAATTTCTGGATCTGGAGAAGATGTTTACTTTCAGTAGGAGTAGAGGTGATAACTCACAATGTTTTTGTATATTATAAAAGTCTTTCATACTTCCTGTCACCACTCCTAGTTACTCTAAACACATTCTGTCTGATTTGGAGCTTTTCATATTTACAATATAACCAGCACCCTTTGGCATCTTTATGAGACTCTCTGGGCTTTCAGCTCCAATGTAATCCAATTCATGGCAATAGTGAGAGCAACTTATGTAGTATAAAGAGGGAGAAACTGCGAGTATGGTGGGAGGGAGGGGAGGCCAGACTTTCACCCAGGAGACCGCAGTTCATATCTCTTGAGAAACCAAAAGTTGCTGCTGGTTTAATGTAACGTTATTTTGTTGCACTCTGACGTCACCTAATGTTACGTAACAAACATTCTTATTTGAACCCAGTAGTTTTGTTGCCTAGACTGAACCAAAACCATTTCACAACATTAACCACACTTCACAATGTGTTTTAGCTGTGCGTCACATAGGGACGCTAAAGAGTATGTCAAGGTGTCGGTATTTCAATAACACTTTCAACACAGCTCAATGCTGCAGCAAAACAAGGTTATTACGAAAAGAGAGATTATCTCTGAATCCATGTAAATCTGTTGAATAAACACTGTGAAGGAGCTCGTCGTCACATTGAATCAAATTCACCTCGCAGACAAAAAATTCAACAATAACCATCAGACCAGCACTGCTGTTCTGTACCTTCAATCCTCAAATAGGAATCAAACAAGAGTCTCAATTTAACATCTTAATATTTGCTGTCAATCTGACATCATAAGATAAATCACATAATTCTTAGAAAAGCATTTCTTCTTCTTATAACATAAAAAAAAATCAGTTAAAGATAAAGAGAGTGAAAACAGCAGAAACAAAGTCAGACTAAGACAAAAGCAAAATGGTGTGTTTTGTCTTTACCCTGTGGGATGCTGCTGTTCAGCAGGATGGGGTTTCCCGTCGACGTCAGCACGTTTCCAGCTTTATCAAAGGTCACCTTCAGATAACCCAGATATTTTCCAAAGGCGTAGGCCTGTACGACAGGAACCTGCCGCCCGTCATCTGAATTCACCATAAACGGATAACGACCTGCAGGGACTTCAGAGGAAGGAGGGGGTCCTGAAAAACAAAATGTGGAGAGAAAGAAAGACAGATTAGGAGTATTAAATTTAGTTCATTACCGATCAACCTGTTGATTATTTTTTTAGTCTGATATTCTGTAAAATATCTTCAGGTTCAGCAAAATGAGCTAGTGCAGACTCACCCGAATTAAAGCTTATTTGACCGTAAAAATATCATGGGACAAAAACACCTGGTGGCCAATATGGCAGAACAATGTAGTTAACACACTGATCTGAGGACCCTTATGGACTGAAGGAATATTAATAACCAACAAGGTAATTAAGGAACTGACACATAACTTTAGGTAGCCAACAACCAAGCTTTATACATCTGAAAAACTTCTATTAAAAAATGACAATTGGCAGGTGATTGGCAACCAGACCAGGGGTCTAATTGACAAGCATTTACTTGTCAAAATGCGTAGCCACACCAGGCTAAAAGGGACTGGGCGTTTCATTGGGACTAGGCTTTTAATCAAAGTTATACGTTTGATTGTGGCATTTGAAACACACCATAAAAACAGCAGGAAGTTAGTTATTGTAGTTTGGCACCCAGTTTGCATGAAGAAAAGTCACTTAATTATACTTTACAGCCATATTATTGTCTACCATGTCCATTGCATTTCAGCGTTCATAAATCTACTCAGAAGTCACAGAAATAAAAAATAACACTCCATATATCTCCTTAGAAATTGCCTGAGAATCATCACGTTTTAAAGTGTTCTTCAGTATCAAAGTAATCCAGTGACTTGTCTGTTATGCATGGGAACACTGCAAACAGATAATTCACTTTAATGGTGCTGATTTTCCTAGAGATAACTCACTGACCCAATGACAACACTTCTTGTTGACACATTTGCCTCAAGAGCTTTCCCAGAACGTAATCTTGAATTTCATCACTTCATTCCTTCTAACGGTTTAGTTTAAGATTCCCTGAAGTGATTCGATTTCAGATGAAACTACAATTTAAAAAAAATGAAAAAACACTTCAGATGGTCTCAATCAGAGCTTCTTTTCTTTTTTTCTTCCTGGAAAACTTCTATTTCTAATCTGGCTTCTTGTCTGTAATCAACATTGTCGGTAAAACTTAATCTTGGCTGCTTGATGAGGCCCCGGTTGTATTGAAGTTGATACCCTCTGGACAAAGTTATAAACTTACATTACAAACTTATATATTGCTTTTTTGTTCTGGTTTAGTAGCTGCCAGTTTTTTTCTTCACATTCTTCTCAACAACTGCAGCATTCCTCGCCTCTAAATGGAAATGAATGGCGATAGGAGGATGAAGCCCAGTCTCTCCGCCATCACTTCAAAGGAGCCTCTGACCCCATCAGTAAGTCTTTGCCTCACGACAACATTCCACCTCAACAGTGACTCAATGTGGACAGAAAAGCTGAGAAAATCTCACCCCTGTGGTCACTCTGTCAACATTAAGCTCACTATGAATAACACTGAACTACATCACTTTAAATCTGATGACTTGACTGTGAGGAACACACTTTTTTTGTCCTACTTATGGGCATTAAGTCTGAAAACACAGGCGTTATAAATACTCTGTGTGACTGATCATCCAATGACGGCTTTTTAAAGAATGCTTTTAGAAGCTACTCGCCGCTGGTTTAGAAAAATAATCGTCTTTCCCAGACCAGGGTGTGATCTCCTATTAAAGGGTTAAAGAGTGGTGTATGTGTTAAGTTCAAGGTTTGAACGTGCCATCATGATAATGATTTTTTGAGTACAACATTTTGTACAAGTTGAACTGTAATACAGATGTTTAAATCACTGCCTGCATGTGTACATATTATCCTGTATTAGGAGGAAGTGGAAGCTTTTATTGTGACGAAACAGGAAGCTTTGTTGTTTTTGCCACTGCATGTGTTGACTAACAGTATGTTTTAAGGTGCGTTTACTAAGGTTGCAGCTGATGATTATTATCACCATCGATTTATCTGATTATTGTTTAATCGTCTGCTTTATAAAACCTTCAAAAATAGTAAAAAATCTTTATTTTTGTCAGAGACACAGTCCAAAAACCCAAGTACATCTATTATAATGAACGGCATTAGCACGTCCTCTCTTCGGTTGCACGACAAACAAGATCAAACTTGAAACTAAGCTAACTTTAAAGGTCCAGTGTGTAGGAAGACAACCCACCCCATATGTAGATTAAGGCCCTGATCACACAGGACAGTGAGGCACACCGCACTGCCTTTTTTGAAAACTGAATGCCACTATCCAGCAACCACCACCACCAGTTTGTCCTCCACTGTTTACAACTGTAAACTAGTTGTCATGACCACCACAGAAGACCTGCCTCTTGAATCATCCGTTTGAGCAATGCAGAAAAGGCGGAGATGGCGTGAAGCATTTTTCTGCTCTGAGTTGAAGTTTTTTCAGCACAAGGAGTTCAGAGCGCTCCGGCAAAAACGCCAGGCGCCTAGAGCCCAGAAATGTGAGGAGCATCGCAACGCAAAAAACATGTCTGTGATAAATATGTAACAATTGATCATTTTGGTGCAGAGCTTTACATCAGTCCCACGGACACTATACTTAAAAACAGCGCCTGGAAGATCAGCTCTGCACTCAGGATTGCAGGTAAATAGGCTATGACACGGTGCTTGTTAAGGTCAGACGCAACCTGCTGCCACACTCTTGAAAGCTGGCTTAAAAAAAGGCACAACAGAAGCGCCAGGTGCCTGACCTCACGTTTGTCAGGCGGTTAAAGACGCTGCATGTGTAAACAGCTTATTCTAAGGTGACAAAAACACAACAATTTTTATTTTCAGGTGACCACTGGAGATATAGTTGTGAATATTATAAACCATTTCTGCCAATAGATGAAAAAAAGATCTTTGAAAAACTTGCTGATGCCAAGTTCATGTTGTTTTTTTCTTCTGTCTGTTGGTCTGACTGATTTTTACAGCACTTAAATGCATCACTGTCAGCTTCTCAGACACTCCCACTGTCCAAGCAGTGACTAAGTGTTGGCCTGACAGTGACACACTCCCTGATCTCTGTTGCTTGAAAATATCTGTACTTTCCTGGAGTTTCTGCATCCTGAAGTCCAGACAAACAACGTTCTTCCTCTCCGCCTGCTCAGTGACCACTGTTTACATAAAACACTGCAGGGTTATTTATGGAGACCACACTTGTGCCGACACAATGTTTACTCTCCAGCTAACCACGAGTATGAAGACTCAAAGTTTCCTCTCGTAGTACAGCTCACCGCGTTAAACATTGCAGGATAGTCAAATGAAACATTAACCAGCAGTGCAGGATCTGTCCTGAAGGACAATGTCTGCTCAGTGGAAAACCCAAGAACATTATGTCAAGAAAGTTAAAAGCTAACTAACAAAACTGGAAGTTTTTAGCACCACTACCAGGCTGTACTGCTCATTAAGAAACTGAAAAGTTGGATGGATGAAAAGCCAGACACAACTTTGCTGTTCTCAGCAATAAAAGTTCAGTTTGTTCTGGAAATTATCATCGTCAGAAACTCTGTTCAGGTCAGTGTCTTACTTTTAAATCATAATTGGAGATGTCAGGAATTTCCGATGATGTAACTTGGCATGGCCAGAGTCTTACATAATGGGTCCCTGGGCACAGCTATGCAAAAGGCCCCACCACCTCTCCTACTTAAGAGCAAGACTCACAGACTTTGTGATGCTTTTACCTCTTTTTTTTTTTAGTAATTTTATGTGTGGTCATTTTGCCTATTTTTGTAGTCGTTATGAATGTGTTGTTGTGTTTCTTTGTGGTGATTTGTTGTCTTTTTTGGTCATTTTGTGTCCCCGAGACAATTGTGTCTCTTTGTAGGTATTTTGTCTCTATTGAAGTAACTTTGTGTCTCTTTGTGGTATTTATGTCCCTTTTTTGTCATTTCATATCTCTGAGACAATTGTGTGATTCTTCATAGTTGTTTTGTGTCTCTTGGGGGCAATTTTATGTCTTTTTTGTGGCCATTTTGCGACTCTTTGTAGTGAATACTTATGTCTTTGTGGTTGTTTTCTCCCTTTATTAGTTATTTTATTTATCATTGCAGTTCCTTTGCTTCTCTTTGTGGTCTTTTTGTGTCATTAATAATCTGCTCCTGATCTGTTCGTGTTACTTTGAGTGACATTTTGCAGGTGAAAGCCAGGAGGGGACACTGCGGGCCCCTAGGTCTGTGCTCGGTAAGCCTGTATAATAATCCTTCCCTGACAAAAAGAGCCACAGAAGTGTCAAAAAATTGCTGACAAATTGGCAGTTACATCAAAATAAAATCCGACATTATCACATAGTTTGTTTGCATCTGTTTCTTGTTAACAAACCACACAACACAACACAATGTTAATGATGTGACTACACTGTGGCAGTGAGGAAAATGATCTTGAAATAATCATGAAGGTCATAGGTTACAGATTTTACTGTGTGTGTAAGTGCAGGATTAAACTCTGCTCAACGAGGGTGAAGTTTGCAATCTGGACTCACTACCAAGACACCACATCACCATCAACAAACACATACCAGAGCCAGATGTTCCCCACCTGTATAGAGGAAAGTGTTGCTATGTCCACCGATGACGACGTCGACTCCTCGGACCTTCTTGGCAATTTCCTGATCCACAGTGAAGCCTGAGTGACCCAGGGCGATGATCTTCTTGACTCCCAGCGTCTGCAGTTTGTCCACCTGCAGCTGCAGGGCCGTCACCTCGTCCTCGAACATCAGGTGTGGTCCTGTAGGGGCATCGTGGACAGGTGAGAGGAAACACTGTTATGAAATTTCCTCTTTTCTAAGCATGGAAATTCCTCCCGATTCATCTTGAGTTTCTCTCTTTTAAACAACTGACTGTGCAACTTTACCCATGATTTCAACCATAGTTTGGTTACAATTCTTCAGTCTCTCTTCTGACTGACAAAAATTTGATTTCTTTTTGATTCAGCAGTTTCAACACTGACTTTATCTCCTGAATTATGAACTCAGTTCTCTTTTGTTGGACTTTTTTTGTGCTAAGTCTGCTTTAACTGTAGTTGGGGGCACTTTAGAAAAGCAGTCAGCCACATTTTATTATATATGCATTTGGCAAGTAATTTTTAAAGAATCAGCATTGTTTCATTGTCCACGTCCATCACAATCAAAGTGGGTAATTTAAGCCAAAATTTTAAGTTTTCCTTAACCTTAACCAGGTGGTTTTTGTGCCTAAACATAACCATGTGTTAACCACAGCGTTGTCACAAGATAAAATTGAAAACTTAAGAAAAAACGTACAGTTTCAACATATGTGAAACTACGGAAGCGCATTGCATTCACTTGACAAATAACAAAAATCTGTTTAATTGAATATTTGTTTCTGTTTTTCTGAGTAATTTTTTCTTTTTTTTCATGGTAATTTTTTTCTGCTTTTCATGGTATTTTTGTTTTGTTTTTCGGGGTAATTCTTTCTGTTTATCTGAGTTAAGAGAGCAATAGAACTTACACCAAAAAACAGAAAAAATTACTCAACAAAACAGAATATTTTATTTGTCAAGTGAATGCAATTCGCTTCCGTATGTAACAAACAAATGAAACATATCCATGGTTTGGGGAAGTGTAGTCTACAATGCCAACATCTATTCTGGTGACTGGGTTGACATGTGCAGCTAACCGACAGCAGCCAAACTGATCAGTGTTCAGTTCTCAACATAAAGGTGGCTGGCAGCCAACAGTGCTAACTCCATAAGCAGCGCTAAACAACAGCGACAGTACTGACAGAGCTAACGGTGTTAACAAGAGGGTAACCAGAGGGTGGGCGCTACGCTTCTGCAACTATGTCCCAATATCAACAGTAACTGCTGTGTGAGTGCAGCACAAAGCAGCAGCTATGAGCTAGCCAGTGGATTACAAACACGCACACACAACAAACCACAGAGAAGCTCAGATTATTGACACACACAGAGGGAACATGACTTAATTCTCTCTCTTCTCAGGACGCCATTACCCCTGTATATATTTCAGTGTATATAGTGGTTTGCTGCTATATTAATGCTCTGAATGTTGCATACAGAAGCCTTTATTAAAGATATGCTAAATCTTGGCCCCGAAAAAATGCTAGGTTGTAGGTGCTAAGCTAGTGTTAGCAGCTTACATCAGAGCAGATAAACACAATGTTTAATCCATTACTTACTTTTGCTGTTGTGTTGAAAGTCTTTGGAAAGGTAAAAAAGGACATCAGCCTCATAGAGTGTCTTTCTTATTATAGCCCCACAACAACGTTTCAACATGTGGTGAACTTTAAACAAATTAATATGAAGCTGGGACTCAGTTGCAGAGAAAGGCACCGAACACCGAAAACAGTTTATCAGATCCAAATCTTTACTTAGATCAGGAGTCAAACATGTGAAAGCAGTCAGCGAAGGCAGAAAATTCCATTCAGGGAAATCACACAAAAAGTCTGTAAATCCAAGCAGAGTCAAAAGCCAGGGAATCAAACGAGGAAAAGGCTGGAGACCATGACCCCACTATGGCCACAATGACAATCTGGTGACTGAATGGGGCAAACACTGGGCTTTAAATACACGAGGGCTGATTACACTACACACACAGGAACTACACACAAGTGAGTGAAAGAAGACACAGGTGAAACATATAAGATCATCGATTGACAAAGGTTGGAAAACTCAGGAAACAAAAGAATCACTAAACACAAGGAGAACCCTTTTCAGATAAAACAGAAACTGGACAGAGACACATAAAGATGAACTTTGAGCGCAAATATCAGCGTCCTGTATTGAGAGGCCCTCAGATCTTTTAAGCAGTTATTCCACTAGGAAAGCACTGATTCTAGTTAGGTATCACACAACTGCTAATAATGTTCTTGCATTTTTTGGTTGCTTCCTCTGGGAATTCCCTGCCTCTTTTTAAGTTTTGTAGGGATTTTTCCTGATGGAAGTTTTCAGGAAATCTTTTTTTCTTTGTGGTTTGTTTTTAGGGACAATGAAGCCACTACAAAGTGTGTGGATTTGTGCTTCCACAATCTCTCTTTCAAAGACTTTTTTTTTGTAAACATAGTTTTTGGGCATTTTAGCCTTTAATTGGACAGACAAGTGTGAAAGGGGGAGAGAGAGAGGGAGTGAAATGCAGCAAAGGGCCACTGCAGCAACGGCCTTGTACTTGGGGCGCCTGCTCTATCCACTAAGCTACCCACGCTCCCAAAGACTTTTTCATAAACATATCAAACATGTTCACTTGTCACGACAGCTGGACAGGAAACAGTGTATACTACACTAATGTAGGCAATTAGAGGAGAAAGTGTGTACACCATCATCTTGTTTACAGTGTGGAGAACTCCAGATGAGCAGGGGACAGAGTTAGAAGCAAACAGAGAAACCCTAGACAGAAAACGTCCTCTTCCACTCACCAGGTTTGGACAGATCAGGAGTTTCCCGCGATGTATATCCCACCACGCCCACCATCTCACCACCAACATTAAGGATCTTATAGGGTAAATAAGAGTTGCCGAACGTCGGGGCCAAAGTTTTGTCTGGTTTGATGTTGGCGCTGAGAACTGGACACTTGATCTGCTCCATGAACGGTTTCATGAGTCCTTCCACTCCATTGTCAAACTCATGATTTCCAAAAGCCTGAAAAATAAACAGGAAATTTAAATTAGAACTGCAGATAGAGATTCAGAGCTGCTCTCACTGATATCAGATGATAGTGTACACAAGTGTAGACATATGACCAGTGTCAACGTCCTTGTTAAGTAAAATCGCATACTGATTAGTTTCTTTAGACTTTGAAATGAATTGAATGGAAGAAGTATTCAGATGCTTTACTCAAGTGAAAGTAGATATACCACACTAAAAATACTCCATTGCAAGTGATAAAAGTCCAGAATTTAAAACATTACTTAAGTAGAAGTACTTAAGTATCATCAACATAACATACTTAATGTATCAAAGTAAAAGTACTCATCACGCAGAATGGCTCCTGTCAAAGTGTTATATTATTTTAGAATTTTATATTGTTACTCTGTTTCCATTGATGACTAATGCATGTAAGGGCATTTTAACGCTGTGGTTCTTCATGTGGAGCCAAGTTTAGATACTTTTGTACTACTGGGTAGAATACTAGTATAAACAGCATTATATTGATATGTTTATTTATGATAATGGTACAATATTTCCCTTTGAGATGTAGTGAAGTAGAAGTACAAAGCAGCATAAAATGGAAATACGTACAAATATTTCAAAATTGTTCTTAAACACAGTACTTGAGTAAATGTACTTAGATACTTTCAACCACTGATGACATCATATAGGCTAGAATTACTTGGTTACTCAACCATAAACACGTAAATAGCCAGTGTTATACTGTTTATCTATGGTAAAAATTGTTTAAAGGTAAAAAAAAAAGTAAACAGTGGTAGGACTGTGGCCGAAGCTTATTTTTTGGGCAGTGTTCCACAGTGATGTTTCTCTGCTCACACATACTCACATATATCAGTTTTCTGTTGACTTGTTGCGCTACAATTCAGCAGACTTTATCACACAGTCAACTTCAGCACTGATAACAAGCAGTCTGACAAATTGTGACCGAGATTTTATCACAGGGATGGCTGTTATCACAGTGTTTGAGGCCTTTGATTATCCTGTGACCTCACTGATTAGTTCCCAACACTCGTGGTTCATGGGGGGATTATGAGCCGATGGGCCCCCTGTGCACAGATATGCAAAAGGCCCCATCACCTCTTTCTCACATGAGCAAGACACACAAGCTTTATAGTTCTTAAGCTTCTTTTTGTTTTTGTCATGCATCTCTTTTAAGTCTCTCTATGGTTTTGTGTCTCTCTGTGGTCATTTTGCCCCTTTGTGTTGTTATTTTGTGTCTCTTTTGCAGTTCATTTGCATCTCTTTGTGGTCACTATGAGTCTTTTTTGTCGGTACATGCAAACTTGTGTGACATTTTACAGCCCAGGTTGAGAACTTACAGTGCATATTTCAAAGGAAGAAAAACTTAAATACTTTCAACAAAACATAAATAATGCAATTAGACACACAGTCATTTTCTCTAACATGAACACTGGGAATCTTACACATTTTTAGATGTCAGAACACTTCTCCTCTGTTAATTATTTCTTATTTGAAAATCCGATTGAAAGTATAACATTTTGCGACAATATAACAACGGGTGGAGCACAGGTTAGACAGAAACCTGTTTTAATTGGACGATCCACTGACCTTTGACCTCACTTATCTTAGTGGCAAGAGATTCTCACATTGCTGATCAATCAGGTTATCGCTTCAGTCCTTTAAGTACAACAACACTGAGCAGGTTAGTCATAGTTTACTTAAATTCTGGAGTGTTTCCTCTTGTACTTCAGTTTGTTTGAATCTGAATGAACAATCTAACATCCTCATCCAAAGAGCTGTGCAGTGACTCATTAAAGAGAAGGAATTTAAATTAAGGCCAATTACAGGAAACCAAACTGTAAGTGTCTCCGGATAAAAGAAAATGGATGTTGACATCTGACAGCCAGCAGCTCCAGATGTGAAAAGGACAGAATTAAATGAGAGGAAACTGAAGTCTGGTCGTCATGTGACCCACAATGGCTGACCGCTCTTCAGTCAGTTGATCTGATTCCGAAACGTGGCTCCTTTTAGAATAAGATCTCTGATGCTTCACTAAATATGCCACACACCACAGATCACACAAGTGAGATGATTTTGTTTTAAAAGTAATAGTGAAGTAACAGATACCAGTAGCTGTTTCCCAGTAAGCATTAATTTGATGATTTGCAGGTCAAAAGACGACTATGCGTTCGGTTTAAAACTAGTTCACATCTGGTTAAAATATGAAAGTTCTTAGACATCAAGGTTACATATAACTGCTGCTTCAAAAATTTAAATGTTTATTTCTAAGTGAAATGGGTTCTGACATGTAGTCGCACAATTTTATATCAAATTTAGCCCAGGTTGAACATAGACGTCTTTTGACCTGCTAACCACGTTGTCAGTAATGCTGGTATATCAGATAACAACACTTTGTTTGCATGATTGTGGTAATTTTTTAAAATATATCAACTGGATATCTTAAGTGCTATATCGTAGATAACTGGACTTGACACTCAAGCAAGTCCAGTCTAGTTGCCTACAATATAGCACTTAAGATTACCATGACCTGAATGACTGAGAATCTTCACCAAAATCAACTTGATAATGTTCGTGTCTATGCAGATGATACACAAATTTCACATTTTAAATTTTCTGCTTAAATTTGACACAATCTATTTTTTGACAACCAGGTTTCCAGAGCAGTACAGTCATGGTGCATTCAACTAAGGACATCAGCTAAGATTAAACCTTTTTTAGCGACATCTTGAGAGAGTGGTTCATTTATTTGCTTTTGCTTGGACAACAATAATCCCCTTTACTCCACCACAAATCATTGAGGTTTTTTTTACTGACTTCCAGCTCATTAAAATGGTTCCCAATCAGTCCTACGGGTGTTAAAACTCTCTAAATCTATCTTTTGGTGTAATTTCTGATTCAGTTTTTGATTTAAACCTTTTTTCCAACACTGAAAGGGGTTTTCATAAGAAGGATAGACTACATGGTATCAAGTGTGATAACTGCCATATTTTCTTGGAATGTACCACACTGAGGCCCACACACTCAGTAATGTCAAGAACTTATTTAAACAGTCAATTGGAAACAAAAAGAAGAGTCATTAGATTTTAGTAGGGTACTTTACAACAACAGCTTGAGTTTCCTCGCTTCACATTCACTTGCACTTCAGGACCATGAAGTCCACCTACAAGACCACCTACAATTTTGTTTTTTTGTGGGGGGGTTTTCAAAGATTCATTTGGCCTTTACATAACTCACAGTGAAGGCAAAATGTTGACTTTGATTAAGTACGAGGATTTTCCAGTTTTGTTGTTTGTCCGTCATCTCAGACATCAGCAGTAGCCTGGGTGTCTGGAAAAGTGCTGCTGCAGGCTACCGGAAAGCTACACTGTGTCATCTTCTTTAAGTGTTCTTTATTTTTTCTTTGGCCGAAACAAAAGTAAGCAAGTGGTGGAGAGGATCGTCGATCTTGCTTTTGATTCTGATTATAATTGAAAGTTCAGTTCCATCCATTTTTGATTTAACATGAAATCATGAAAACCCCTATTATCTCCAATTATTTGTGTCTTTGCACTGGCTCCATGTGAGTTTCACTTTTAAAAACTTATATTAGAAGACCGTACCTTAAATTTTAACCTGTCAAAGTTATATATGTTATATGCTCCTCATTATTTTATTGTTGTATTATGTTTTTTAATAAACTGTGCTGGTAGCCTCATTGTTGTAGCACATTGAAATGTTTACTTGTTGTCTGTCGCTGTGTTTAGAAAAGTGCTACATAAATGAATCTTATATTGTCTTGAAGAAACTTCTGTTTTGTGTAACTTGCATATTTCGTTAAGTCATTTATGTGTTTAAAATGTGTGAATACCTTGCTTAATTTGCTCATGTCTTATTCATTTGCAGCATTTATTTTCAAAAAGTGTTGACAAATGTTTTCCTGGTTTGCTTTTCTGAAGTTGCAGTGTGTTGACCTCCCTGGGCCACCGTACGTGAGTCATGTTTTACACATACAGAATTTAAAACATCTCTTTTTCAGCAAAAACTCCTCCGCAGGAAACAGCTCAGAATAAATCTCCATCAAGTTTTAAAATGGTACAGAGATTAAAGGCACGTGGAGCAGAAAGCTGATCTATTAAAATGTTTCTCTCTAAGTGGATGCTGTTAAGCTGATTAAAACCATCTAAGGCCTTCAGACCTCAATCAATAGATCAAAGTCAGCCTTTACTGAGGAGAGTCCGATTCGTCTGCTCAACTGAGACCTTTTTATTTCTACTTTTGATGGATTTACTTTTGTTTAACTGTAAATCAATCAATCAAAAAATCAACCAAGTCCCGAATTTCAATACTGCGGTGATCCTTTCACAGCAGATAAACAGGAACACCAGGGTTACAATTATCACAAACTACAGGCTCTCATTGTTATAATTACTGTAATAATGTAACATTATCATACATAACAGCAGAAATAAAGTATGCACATTTAAAGCCCCTACAAGGAACTTTCATTTTGAGTTGATTTTGGCGACCCTGTGGACAAAAGTGGTAGTGTTTTGCCGGAATGAAGCCTACAATTCCCATGAGCTCTACCGTGTATTGTCGTAAAGACGCTTACCTGGCTCGGGCATGTGTTTGTTTTGGGGATGAATGAAACAACAAAACGGGAAAACTTTGCCCCCGCTCCTATCAGGGATCCCAGCTCACCTCTGCGGCATGAGCGCCACCGCCGCCGGGGAAAACACAGTGGTCAGCTGGTAAGGCTGAAGGCCTGTTTGGCGAGCACTTCAACAGCTTCTTGGACTGAGTATGGAGCAGTGCCTCGCCTCTTTATTTCTCAGCACTCGCTGGACCCTGTCGACGCCTAGCTTGTACCTGTCATCGGCCCGGATGAAGTGTTCCAGCCCCGCGGCCCCTGCTCTCCTCATACCTGCTGGCGCAGGGTGAATCTGCGCAACCTGCGGCGTCTGTGTGTGGCTCCCCGGACAGCTAACATCGTGGACCCGCTGGCTCCTGCCAGGATTGGGCTGGTAAATGCTAGATCGCAAGCGAACAAAACGTTTATCCTGAAGGATTTCCTGACTTCCTGAGGATTGGATTTTCTCTGTGTGACTGAGACGTGGCTGACTGTTGGTGAGTCCAGTGCTTTCACAGAACTTTTACCCGATGATTGCTGCTATTTTAACTCCCCGCGGACGTCGCGTCGAGGAGGAGGAATAGCAACTATTTATAAGAGTCACTATAAATGTAAGCAGCTAGGTAAGATGACGTGTGCTGTCTGAGTGCCGTAAATCGTTTCGTCCTATGAGCGACCTGGGGCGGACCCGGAGACAGTTTCCTAAAGGTATGGATATACACTATATAGAAATAGCTTATCTTCACACCGATGGTCTCATTTGCTGTTGTAGGTCACGCACAGACATCAGCAGAAACGAGAGACTTTTGCATATCCACTTAAAAGTTCCTTGCAGCAGCTTTAAAATAGCTCTGTCCTTAAGTACAGTTTTCACAGATTTTTTCTTTATGTGAGTATTTCTATTTTCTGATTCTTAATACTTTTAATTAGTTATCTGACAGCTACTTTGCAGATTTAGATTTACATACAAAATCAGATTTTTTAAAATAAAGTATGATCCATAGGATTCAATATTATGCATGCTTATGCATTAATAGTTTCATGAAACAATGACGAGTACTTTAACTGATACCTTATATGCTGAAAATTGGGTTTTGGCCTTTTACTGGTAACAGCATAGGCGTAGATTTCCAGGGGGCAACAGGGGACACGCACCCCTCAATATATAGAACGTGCATTTGTCCCCCCTTAATAAAAGCAAGTAGCAGAGGACGTTTGTTTTTCTAAACATTACCATTTACACCATACACTGATGATGAACTGAAAGGAACAAATTGGTGTGCAAAAATTCACCAGAATGGAAAAAAAATGTAATGTTTGATGCTCAAAATGTTCTGGCGAGGGACCCCTAAATTCCCCATTTCATATGTGTCCTCCTCAGTAATGAAATAAAACCTACATCCTTGGGTGACAGAGTATTTAAATATTTTGATTGGCTACTTTTACTTACTATTAATAACTTAACTTATTAACTTCTCTGAGTTGCTCACCATGGCATCATAACGCAGTTTGTTCATGAAGTGAGCAGCCTCGGCTCCCTTGTAGTAGTTGAACCAGACGGTCCCCTGGAACTGGTCTCCAGCGTCCAGCAGCAGCACGTTGCTCTCGCTGCTGCGGATCCCCTTGATCACCGTGGCTCTCCGCGCCACCCCGGCGAAACACCCGCTGCCGCCACATTTCCCGGAGTGCTTGCTGGTCTCCTCCACCCGGGCGTGTACATCGTTGGTGTGGAGCAGAACCAGGTCCCAAGCCGCGGAGGTGGACACGGAGAAGCCAAGGAGGAGGAGGAGGAGGAGGCAGAGCAGCGGCAGAGCGCTCCGCTCCGGGCGCACCGCTCCCATCTCTCCGCGGTCCGCTGCGCGCAAAAACACTGGAGGAGGAAACCGGGATTGTGGCTGTTTTTCTCTCACATGACCCGCAGGAATCCTCTCTGCCTTCCTTCTGTCTGCTCCTAGGGTTACTATAAAGTCTTAATTAAATAAGTCCCGCTGACACTCCATGCTGGGCAGACTGAGTGCGCGTCAGAAGGGACTCCGGGAAAAAGAGGAGGAGGAGGGCATCAGGGAGGAATCTGGTTGTTATGATACGCCTCTTCCCCGATGTCCCTCCACCTACCTCTGACTTTTTCACACATTTGTTAACTACATTTTATTACACTTTGGATGGAAGCTGTGCGCACAGTGTGAAGAGAATCTGCTTTAAGGGAAGTTTATTCAGCCTATAGACAAGATAAATACAAGGCAGTACAAAATTAGACATGTATAGAATAAAATATCCTCACACGCCATGAATCTGTACATCTGGAGGTGGAAGAGATTTGTTTCTCATATTAATTCTAATAAAACTACATAAAGTTTGGTAGGAGACACCAGCCAGAGACAGAGACACCTGTGAAAGACTGGAGATATTATTGGATGTTAAATTTGGTCAGGGACAAAGAGCTGTTGAGTAAGGCTTGCTGTATCAATTTAAAAGCACTGTGAATACTAATTACTGTGAAGAATCTTCTTAAGGTGCCAAATAAGATGCATTTCTACATGCTATTCATTAATGGCACATTATTGTAGTGCACCACCAGTGCCTCTCCCACTGCCATGCCGATAATGTTGACAAGCTCAAATGTAATTGAAGGCAAGAGAGCTGAAGACAGACAGCTGCAGCTGCTGGTTTCCATTCATTTCACTGTTATGAGGAAATCTGTTTAAAGAGACTTCAGAGAGAAATTAGGTTGAATGAGGAAATCATCATTCCTGTCCTTTTTGGGAAAAAGACTTCACACCCTTAAATCAGTTTGAACACTCAGTTTTGTTTTTCAGTTTCCATGTTCAGCGCAGGGCGTCTTCATTGTGTAACAGTTATTTGGCTGGGAGGTGCAGAGGATGAATCCTAAATCTTTTTTCCTCTGGGACCACCTCCATTGACACTTACTGTTTTAAATGAACAACAATTATTTGATGGATTGCCTTGAAAATGTAGTTCGGACATTCATGCTTCCTTCAGGATAAATTGTAATATCTTTGATGATCCTATCTCCATCATCAGGGCAACATTTTAATGTGTCCAATACTAGTACTGATCACACTCCCATCAGTCTCAGCTGTACTCTGTGTTTACTGCTAATTGGCAAATGTTAGCATGTTAATATGCTAAACAATAGTGAAAATATTTTTGAAGTTCACCATGAGCATGTCAGCATTTAGCATTTAGGCTCTATCCATCCATCTATTTTCAACCGCTTACCCAAAGCTGGGTCGTGGGGGCATTAGGCCGAGCACAGTATTCTTCTTTTGATAATAATGTAGCATAGTGACGCAGTAGTGTGTATGACCCCTGCGTGCCTGTATGCACTCCTGACAATGTCTTGGCATGCTCCTGATGAGTCGGCGGATGGTGTCCCGAGGGACAGACCTGGATCAGGGCATCAGTGAGCTCTTGGGCAGTCTGTGGCGAGAGTGTCTGATGCACCGATACAGAACATCCCATAGACGCTCAAGTGGATTTAGGTCAGGGGAACGAGAGGGCCAGTCAATGGCATCAAAGCCTTTGTCATCCAAGACCTGCCTACACACTCTGGCCACATGAGGCCAAGCATTGTCCTGCATCAGAAGGACCCCAGGGTCCACTGCACCAGCATAAGGTCTGACAGTGGCTCTGAGGATTTCATCCTGGTACCTAACAGCAGTCAGGGTACCATTGGCTATGACATGGAGGTCTGTGCGACCTACCAAGGATATGCTTCCGCAGATCATCACTGACCCACCACCAAACCGGTCATGCTGGACGATGTTACAGGTAGAATAACATCCACCACGGCGCCTCCAGACTCTTTCACGCCTGTCACATGTGCTCAGTGTGAGCCTGCTCTCATCTGTGAGGAGAACAAGGTGCCTGTGGTGGACCTGCCAATTCTGGTGTTATCTGGTAAATGCCAATAGAGCTGCATGGTGCTGGGTTGTGAGCACAGGTCCCAGATCTCTTTCTGACAGTTTGGTTGATGGTTTGATGCCCTTCCAGGGCCCTGTCCAGCTCTCCTCATGTGACGGCTGGCCTCTTGGTATCTCCTACATGCTCTTGAGACTGCTGGGAGACAAACCTTCTCGCAATCGCACATATGGATGTGCCATCCTGGAGGAGCTGGACTACCTGTGCAACCTTGGGCTATTTAATAATATAATAATAATAATCTGTTGTTTGTCTCACATTTATCTTCAGAGAGGGGGACACTGTCTTGGACCGCTACTGCTAGCATCCATCACAGTCTGGTTTAGATCAGATAATGTATTGCACTTATATAGTGTATTATGTGTTAGCATGCACATAATATCCACTGAGAGTCAAACCAGTCAGAGCACACTGTGTATATTCTGGATATACTGTGTCCATCAGTAGACCCACATAAACAACCTACTGTACATTAAGTCAGTTACTCTATGCTCTGTGATATTTCCAACCTCATTAAGTTTACAGAGCACTTTAACTTGTAATTACATCTACCTGAAAATAAAGACAGCTATGACGTACACTGGAGTGGATTATGTAACTTTGTCAGGTTGAAACCTGAAAATGAAAGGAAACCTGAGGCGGCCTGGAAGGAAGGAAACAGAAGACACGCCTTCTTAAAGCTTTGTAGTCAGTTGGCCAGAACAAAACAGCAGCAGTATGGCCCTTCATATCATCTTTGGTCCTTCATCATCACACACCTCTCCTATCTGACATGTCTTTACTTATCAAAACACGTTTACTCAGACACCTGATAAAGCAACAAGTCCAGGAAAGTTGCTTGGGAGTTAACACAAAGCATTCATGGAGTGTATCGGATCACTTTCACACCCCAAACCTTCCACCACACTCCCTCTGTATTCGTCTGTGTTTCAGAGTGTGAATGCATTTATCTGTACGAGTATTCATATGTGTCTACTTGCTTGCTTTCTGACTCGTGTGTTTCTTGTGTCTCCTTACAATCATGCCTATTTTCTACTGATTTGCAACAGGAAATCTGTTTAGAAAGAAATGCAATGACTCTGCAATTACATTTTTTATCTACATAATGAGGAAGCCTTCCTAATGAACAGGACAGAACAGTCACAGTCGGCATATGTCATTTGCTTCCCAATAATAGCTTTGTACTACCGCTATCCGCCCTGCCATCCTGTGTGGAACAAGATCTGTAAAAAAAATAAAACGTTGCCAGTGATCGTAATCTAGGCAGCAATTACATTTCCTCCAAAACAGGTTTGGCAGCACTGTTTGGCAGCATATAAAATTTTTAGGAGACGGGGATGATCACAGAGTGGAGATTTACATGTCACACAAACTGCTCAGTATCAAGACATGTAACTCGTGATCCAGTGTGATATTTGTGATGAGAATATACCATGATCCTACTGGACTGGCTGACAGTAAAGGTTTCTGTTTGTCATCACACTGCTGTCTGTAGCTGACATTTAAGTGACCCGCATTGCTGCAGAGCACCGGTTCAGGGTGTTACACACTCCCACACAAACAAAACACAGCCAACCCGAGCAGGCGTCATCATGGAAACAGACTGCAGACCGTCTCGTGGTTTCAGCCTTCAGAATGCATGCTTCAGAGTAGAACCACTTTGATTACAGTCTGGTATGGTAACACCAGGTCAGGTATATTTATGATGGTGTTGACAAAGAGCCACACTCTCTTTCCTTAGAGCCTTATCAGAAAAGAAAAGAGCAGCAGGGGAGGGATCCTTCCTCTAGGACAGACAGGCAGGCAGTGGGTGTAGTATGTACAGAGGAGTACACTAAGACTGGTCCATGTAATTCACTACAGAGCTGAGGCCAGTGAACAAGTCTTTGTACTATTTTCGTATCACCTCCTGCTCTTACTTAAATAAATAACCTTGCCTAGTACTAATTAAATCCATTTACAGACATGAACCTCTTTACAATAATCTCATGGCCATTTGTTATAATGATGGCTCACAAATGATCTCATGATTATGTATACACTATTTATATATAGATCTGTATCTGTATGAAGATGCAAAATAAACACTTCTAAGCATCATTAAAATAAACCTAAAGTATTGTGCAGGCTTGATGAAGATGTGAGTTCTGAAGACTTTCCCGTGTTTCTACTTAATTATTTTTGCACTTACGGTCACATAATTAAGTCAGTACAATAAATGCAAAAATATCTATTTTTCCACCCTTGTTTAGTCCAATACTTTCTCACACCTGCCTCGTCACATATCGCCGCTTGGTCGTAGACTTTCCACGTTGACATGTGATGAGCAAGGCAGCCTGGGCGCATCTGTTGTTGTCGACGTTTCCGGATGCTGATTCAACGTCACCCTGTTACATGCATTGTGTCTTTTCAAAATATACTTCTGTTTTCACAGGAAACGAAAAGTTTGTATGTAGTCTCTTTCAAAATAAATGTTCTACGATGCAAAATTATGTTATTTTTTCCTTCAACAAAACATAAACATAAGAGACCAAAGTATATCACTATGGAATTCTTTAACTCTTCATAGTGACATAGTTTTTTAACTAGCCTATGCACTATAGCAGCCTAAACAAAGTCCTGAAATTCAGTTATGGCTTTTGGTTTTTGTGTGTCACCCCAATATTTTCAGTGGCCACATCTGGCTACACCTGTGAAAGATTTCCGGGGCCACCACTGACGATGTGACTGATCCCCATTAGATACAGTCATCAATGTCATTATAGAGTTGAGTTTCCACAAAAGTTCCTGTAGTCATGGTGGGCCACTGAATCAGATATCAGCCTCCATGAATCCAAAGACTTTGACACAGTAAATCTGGGAAATAGATGAGTACTCAGTATCAGCAAATAACCTGAGTTGAGGTATCTGAATCATTATCAGGAGAAAAACTAACTATGAGCCTTGAAATGATCATTATGAGGAGAAGCCCTCCAGCTGTGAGGAATAATTTACAAAGCTGATGAGGGTGCTGCTGTCAAAACACCGTAGTAATCTGAAAATAATGCAGAGCCTGCAGCCACGCTGGTGTGATGTCCCTCCTCATATGCGGCAGATGGAATTGATCACCATCCTCTTGCACAAACTACAGATGAAAACAGAGTTGAAATTATTTAACCGTGTATTGAGTTTTGGGAACATGTTATTCAGACTTCTGTCTCGTCCCATGTGTCACCTCATCCTCACCTGTGCCCCTTTAATGAAGAAGACCATTACGGAAATAAGGCGATGAACTCTCCTGAGGATTTATTGACTCAATTTTTGAGTGTATGTTTTTGCTTGAGCTTGTCAAATAAACTCGCTAATTCACTCACTCATTCAGCCTCAGGCTTTCATTATTTTGAACGCAGAAACAAGAGATGGTTTATTATTCCTGGCTGCTCTTTCTAGAAACTCTTTAAACTTTTAAGCACTGAGGATTCATGTCTCTGTTTAGTCTGGGTTTTACTTTAAAATAAATCATGTTTCTGGTTTCTTGAGGGAGTCTGGGTTCGTTTAACTGTTTGAGTCCATCAGGGGCGTAACTAGACTGTGTAGGCAGTACGGTTGCACTGGGGCCCGTGGGGTGGGAAGGGCCTTTGAGAAAGTGAACCTTCCTTTAATGTGTTGGGTGAAGAATGTGCCCTCAAGAGTGATTTAGATTGCAACCTTAAAAGTATACCTGTGTTCAAATAAGAACTCAGGTTGCATTAGCAATGGTGCTAAAACACCGGGAAACATCTTCATCACCGACGGAGCCAGCTGAAAAATCAAGCAAAAATGTATTTTCCTCAAAAAAAACTGCATGAGTTCATACTCTTGTTCTTGTTTAATGTTGTTATTGGGCTAAGGGCCCCGGGTTGCAGTCAAACCCAGGCCGCTGTGGAAAGTACACAGCTTTAGTACATGGGGTGCACACTCTACCAGGTGAGCTACTGTGTCCCTAAAATTCAGACTTGATAGTAATGGGCACATGGCTGTCCACATATTTTTGGCCATATATGTTTGAAATTATGTAGTGTTGATTCTTTGTTCCTTCTTGGCCTGCATTTAAAACGTGTCTTCTGGTTCTCTTGTGCTTTTTCCTGATAAACATGGAGTTTTTAATATGTGTTTAAACTCATTTTGTGTTATATACAGTATATAGTATGTGTTTGTGCTCTGTGGGGGTGAAGATGTGTCCTACTTACCATATGAATACATATGTTCTATCACAGTCTTGACACCAGTGGCTGCTTTGATGTCGACCCTCCGGGCTCTCAGAGTGGGCGCTCTGCTGCTGCTGCTGCTGTTCAACACATCCCGAATGACGCAACAAACACTGGAGACAGATTAGTTCCCCCTTTCTAAAGGCGCTGAGGAAGAGGATGAAAACCCAGGGTCTCCGCCGCAACAATCACTTCATTGGCCAAGTACCATAAAGCTGGAGGAATCTGTTTACAGTGCAATTACACAGTTACAGGATGTAGGATAAAATATGCATGTAGAGTAGATCAGTTCACACAACAGCTTTGCTAATGATAGAAACACTTTGGAATCTTACTTTGTCAGATAAGAAGGTGACTGACAGCAGCTTCATCTCTGAAATAGGCTACATTAAGAGGAAATAGATTATGTTTTCTTTAAATCAACATAATACATGAAAAAAAATCCAATTGGCAAAATAAAACGGCTGATCTGAAGCTTTCAATCATTTTCCATGCTCCTCATCAGCAGTTGTTATCATGGAGTTGTATATAGGCAACTTGAACCCCCTCCCCCACTACTGATTTAAAACAGAATAAATAGAAAAATTGGCTTTGCTTTGACAGGCAATCATGCACTGCTGTCCGAAATTATCATTAGCAAATGTAATCATAATCATGAATAAGTTTAATAAATTGCCATTACTACTGTCATTAGGCAGCACGGTGGTGTGGTGGTTAGCACTGTCGCCTCACAGCAAGAGGGATCCTGGTTCGATCCCAAGAGGGAGCCCTTCTGTGTGGAGTTTGCATGTTCTCCCTGTGTCTGCGTGGGTTTTCTCCGGGTACTCCAGCTTCCTCCCACAGTCCAATGACATGCAGGTTAGTTGGTGACTCTCAATTGGTTTAGTGGGGTTAGGGTTAGTAGGTGTGAATGGTTGTCTGTCTCTACGTATGTGTCAGCCCTGTGATAGTCTGGTGACTTGTCAAGGGTGTACCCCGCCTCTTGCCCAATGTCAGCTGGGATAGGCTCCAGCTCCCCCGCAACATTCAAGAGCATGAGTGGTTACAAAAATGGATGAATTATTGTTATTACTACTGGATCTAGTATTATGGTGTACTGCATTTCTATGTGTGGTTTATCTGAGTGGTGTTGCCATGTTTGTGTAGACACAAACAGTGTCAAACATTGTACTTTCTCTTTATTTCAAATGTATGAAAAATTAGAAAATGTACATAAGAATATAATATAAGTGTTATGTAGGCTATATCACTCACTGTCATCACTGTCAGTGTGATAGTTTTTTTGTCAAGTGTTAGCATGTCATTAACAGTCATAAAAAAGTCAGAGTATAGTTTGTCATAAAAAAGTCACTGTACAATATGTCATTAAAAAAGTCACATTGTGTGCATTTTCCTGTGTAATATGCGGTCTCCCTAAAATGGTACTGTGTCATCAAAAGTTTGGGACGCCCTGACCCAAGATTGTCGTTTTAAGATGCTCCAAAATGGTCAGTTTTAGCTGTTAAGTTTCTCCTGGGGGAGATTCCGACCAGACACTCCTGGAGATTTAAGACTTAAACAGACGAGTATGGCCCTACGGTGAAGACATGAAGTTCAGAAGGTTTTAAAGGTAACACAGTCTTAACACAATGACTTCAGAAACTGTGGGACAAACACAGGCATAAGTAATCATTCTTATTAGGTAATATTTTTTGTGTGTGTATAAAACAACCTTTATTTTATAGGTATAGGCCTGTAAAAGAGTTTGAAAGAGGCAAGTGAAATAAACATTTACACAGCACATAAAAGCAAAGTGACACACAGCAGCTCCCCTCCTCCTCTCTTTGCCTCTGATCCGCCACCACGCCTCCAACCCGCCGCAGCCCCCGCAGACCTGACAGATTTATCAGCTTCAGGGAAGATTTAGTAGCATCTGGTTGCTGGCTCTGTGGTTATTTCCCCCCCTGAACCTTTTTATTAAAATGTGAATCATGTGAGGCAGTTTTGCAGAGCGTGTTGTCTCACTAGAGGTCAGCAGACTGCAAGAAATGAACTGACAACTTGAGGCCAGCACAGCAGCCAACATGTCAAGGTAAGAGAAGTAAGATATGAAGATATGAATCTTAACTAGTGAAATGATGTGTTATGAATATTCACCAGCTACAGTAATATGGTTTGTCTAACCAAAGTGACATCTACAGCTATTTGGATGTGGAGTGGATTATAATAGAAACACAGAAATATAGGAACAGAAGAACAAACCCCTAGGAGCCTATAGGGAATCTCACCTCAGTAAGCATAATCAGCAAATACAAAAGTCATGTAATCAAGAAAAATAAACAAACAAGCAAACAAAGGGTCAATAAGTGAACATGAAATAAACAAAATAAATCAAGTAAACACATAAAATGAATATAATAATGAAGTGTGAAAGCATGCACGTACAAAAACATATTCATGTATAGACTTTCAATAAAGAGAGATAGGGATCAATTATAATCAGATATGATCAGTGTGAATAGTTTGGTTCAACTGGTTGGTGAACTTCCTCACAGAGGTAGACTGGAATGCAAATCAATATAAGTGTTTTATAGAGCTGAGCACCCCTATAGAGATATGAGATAGTCCAATTCAAAACAATGGGAGGTGTAACAATTTGGCATGTCTGGTATTATAATAATGTACCTCATCATTAGACTGGGAAAAAAGGGAAAAACATTTTTAAAAATAAAGGCCTGTCTCAAAGAGAAGCCTGGTCTGGTTGCCAAGCAGTTCATTTTTATAGAAGTTCTTGGATGTATAAAAGCAGGTTGTTGGCTACCCACTTGAGCTTACATTGGTTAGCTGTTTAGATCGCATAAACAAATATAAGTGTTTAAACTTCTGTCAACATGGACATGCTACACGCTGTTAGCTTGGTTGACTTCATTTTACTTAAAGGCTGAGATGAAAAAACAAGTGGTGACTCCCTTCCTCTGAAGCTGTCATAAAGTCAGATCCTCCATTACTCAACAGGTTATTAATATTCCTTTAGTCTGCAAGGGTCCAATGATCAAAATCGTCAAAAGTGTTTTAAATAAAAATTAATCCAAGTTATGAATATTGTTTTGACAGGATAAACTGGTGTTGTGTCGGTGTGCTTGGTGCCGTTATCCTCCGGTGCTGTGCTTGCTGGAACAAGTGTCATAATGTAACGCATAATTGATATGTTATTTGAAGCCTAATTTTTATTTATCTTAATTTTTTTTATACAATTTGATCATATTTCCTGATCTTCACTGAGCAACATTTTTGTATAAAAGGAATTAAAGGCCTGTCCCATATATAAGCCTCTTGAGTTATGTGATTTAAGCAAATAATAGCCCGGGCAATAAAAGTTTTAGAGTTTGTTAAAAATTGATAGAAAATTGAGCTGATTGAAGAGAAGGGCTGAGTGTTCAGTCCTGCTGCTAAATGTGACAACTCCACAAAACCTTTTTTGTAGAATGTAAGGCTTATGAAGAGGCGCCCGAAAAATAATGAAGATTTATTAAACATTACTGACGAACCTAACTTTTTATTTTGCAGATGATGCTAATAGATTTAGACATTTTATTGCAACAGAGCGAATATGAGTCTTCCATGAGACCTGGCTAATTGGGTTATTTCCAATGGAGAGACAAGAGTTAGAGTTACAATATTTGACAGTAATTGCAATATTTGTTTTGAGTGAAATATCTCAACAACTATTAGATGGACTGACATAAAAGTTAAGTTTGGTTCAGATAGTCACTCTCTCCTCCAGATAAATCATAATAACTTAGATGAACCATTAACTTTCCATCTATTTCCATGATCAGATCAAAATTTAATTGGTAGCATTTTTTGGGGATATGACCAAACATCTACCAAACTAACCACTTGTCATGGAAGAAAAAAAAGCACAGATGACACACATAATTAGTCAACATTGGCTTAGTTTCCCTATTAGCCATGACAGTGAGCCAGTATGTACAATACCAGCACCCTGGGGCTAACTCATCTAAATTGAATGAAGAGTGTATCTATGTTCCCAGGACCCCATGTTCCACATTTCAATCAGCTATTATGACAAATTAACTCTCCATAAGAGAATGTAAAGATGTGTTATATGTTTTGGATGTGGACGCCATCTTGTGAGGATTGTGTTGAGTAACCTTTGCCTACATACAATCCTAGGAGAGCACATAGAAGTAGGAAACATATAGGACCCTTTGCAACGTTCCTATTGTGTGCCATATAAATCTGGGCAACATACAACCCTGGGAGAGCACATATGCAGAACTGGGAGACATAGGACCCTTTGTAATGCTCTTTTTATGTGCCATATAAATCTGGGGAGCATACTGTAGGATCCTTGGAACATAGGAATGACACCAATGGGAGGAAAACTGTTATATAATGTTATGAATGCCTCTTGTGCTTTTCCTGCTTTGACATACCCAATGTCTACTGTGAAATATCTCTGTGCATCCTGAGGAGGATGTGAATATCTGCACCTAATTCCATGGCATCCAGCAGCTGCTGAGACACACAAGACCACAAACGTCAGCCTTAATATGGTGATGCAAGAGGAGACGTCAGGAGATTACCAGAAGTTATTAGGATCCATTCTCTGGGAACCACGAATGTTTGTGCAAATAAAGGTCTTGAGATATGGGATAAATGAATTTATTTACCTGCTAGTACTACTGAAGGGACAGTCAAAGTATTATCAAAGACAGTAGGATTCATCCCCAGGGAATCGAATGCCTGTACAAAATGTCATGAGAGATTATCCAAGAGCTGTTAAGATATTTCAATTTTTGCATGATTTTTCAAATGTGACCATTTTTGGTTGGACAAAAGCTATATGTAGTTACATAACCATTTTCCTGTCCATTAAAGCTCAAGTGGGCAGTTCAATTTTGCCAACAGTGGGCAAAAATCCCATAATAACATTTGAACATATTGTGATTCAAGTTGTCTGAGAGAACTCTACATTTCCGTACCTCCTCTTTGCTGTGTTTTCAGGTTTTAGAAAATCTAGCTCATGATGGCAGACAGGTCATTTTGGAGAAAGGATGTTCCTATTTGCTGTTCTACAAATGCATGCCCCTTCAGTGAAAGCCTGAGAATCCTACAGAAAAAAATGCTGCCTACACTGCAAAACAACCCAAAAAAGGAAAACAGACTTATCAAAAAGAGAGTGACAATAAAAACAATAAAACGTGCCATTTTTATCTAAATGTTTCAGGGGTGGAGAGAAAACATTGCTAAAAGTTTAGCCTTTTGCTAACTGGAGCTAAAGGCTCACAGCTGTGACTTGATGCTCATAGTTACGTAGTTAAAGTTAGCTTGAGCCTCAAATCACAGTGTGTCTTCCGCCTCACTCCCCATCGCTACAGACCACCTCGCCGGGAGGACACAGACAGCAGCTCTGGAGATTGACCGCCAGTCAGTGGCTGCAGGCAACCAGAATCCAGCCAGCGCAAATTATGGGGAAACTTTTTGTTGCTGCTGTTACACAGGTTAGACCAGATGCTGCCACTGGCCACCAGTCGGCTGTGACGTCTGGCACTGAGGAGGTTTGACCTGTCCATATTCAAAGCTGCCAACTGAAGGTCCATCTCCTGACCTGCTGCTCACCTCCCAGGGAAGCAATCTACTGTGGCGGGGAGCGAGGCGGAGGGACCAAGGGGTGGCTAGCTGTTTGGTGGGAGGAGCTTAGGACGGAGAGGGGGAAGCTGCAGGAGGACTGTGTATTTTCAAATTCCTCCTTTTTTCCCCCCTTTTTACAGATTTCTGCCAACTCGCTTTAACTAATTGACTGATCTCCTAATCTCTTCACACACAACTAACAGATCCACATTGAAAAATCCTGAATCCTGTCAAAGTTCATTCATAAATCACCAAACACTGAACACGGGTTACTATTATTGAGGCAGCTGTGGTCGATGCAGGTTTTAATTGCCTAAACAACTCAGGAAACATATTTATTCATCAGCTTCACATCCCTAACCCGCCTCTTCTCACCACACCTGCCTCAGACCAAACAATTCATCAGCCTCAGGGAAGATTTAGCAGCATTTTGCTGGTGGCTTCTGTTTATTTCCCACCAGATTCTATTAAATATGAATCCCTGTCACAGGGGAGGGCAGCAGAGAGCAAGAAATGAATCAGGAGAGGAGTCACGCTCACTGCTCACAATACACAATAACATGTCAGGGCAGAACAACACAAGTCATATTTTCTCTACGTGTTATACTTATGTACATGTTTGATATGAAAAATGCAATAACTGGTGTGTCATCATGAGGGATGTTTGGTTATTTTAACAGGCGCTGTGGGGGACTTAAATAAAATGAATGAAGGGGTGAAGAACAGCAGAGTGACGCAGCCTTTTCTCAGCCTTTCCTATTCCAGCTGATGGATAACAACAGCTCTCCAGAGAGCGACCAAGTGTATCTGGAGAATGAGAATATAGCAGGCTTACAATAAAACTCCTCCTTCATGCATTCATCCTGTCTGTCCTGCATTAATACTCTCAACAGAGACAGCGCTCCCTGATGGATTCATCCTTTATCTCCTCTCTGTGTGCTAAAGCTGAAATCTGTAACGTTCACACAACAGTGAAGGTGACTGAGCTTCTTGTGTCGACTGTTTGAACTTGTTTCACCTTGTTTTTGACTTACTGTGTACAGACGGGTGACAGATTAAAAGGGACAAATCTGAATAAAGGAGTTGAGAAACAACAAAGTGCGGAAGCATCCACACAAACACAGAGGCCCACTGAATGGTTTGATGAGAATGATGTGAACTATTTGCTGCGGCCTTCACAGTCGCCAGAACTAAACATGTTATGTTTATGTCTTTCTTTCCATAAATTATGTGCAAATTTTTTCTGGATGGACATCAGAAATAATAATATCATCTGAAAGTGGAAGTCACACTGAATGAATCTGTGGATATTCTCAGTCATCCAGGTCATGGTTAATCTCAAACCAGCATAAAATATGGCAACTGGACTAACCTCTTTTGTCTTGGGGTGCTCACACTGCAAGGAGGGTGACAGAGTGGTTCAAAGTCATGTGCCTATCGCCCGCCTGTGGAGGATTTTGTAGTCCTTGTCATTTTACAAACCACATCCTGTGATTTTCCAGGCTGTTCTCATGCACTGGTCACACAAATACCTTCAAAAAGTAATGCACCACATTTGTATGTAACCAACGTAATCAGGAAGGCTGTGATTACTTAACAATTGCACTGACGAGAGTAAAGAAGGAAGTACTGTTAGGAGCAAAAGTCCATATGAACACAAAGTAGGGTGGTGGATGATTAAACAACACAGGAGCTTCCCCAGGAGACCAGTGTCTGTGTGAAACCAGGAGAACTTTGAGTTATTTTGAGGTGCGCTGTCACCATGCTTCTTTTCCTAAACCTAACCTATATAACTTTACATTGAGAACTTTACTTTAAGTACATGGTGACGCCATTTGTAGGGCACTTATTCATTTGGTATCACACAAATCATTGTGTGTGCATTTTTGTAAGATATCATATGAACTATTGTATGAGGATATGTTGAATTTCCTGATGGTTAAGATGTTTTACAGAACATTTATGTTTTTCCCCTCCTCCCTGTGGTGATAACCCCGTCTGATTGGGTCTCCAGATCAATCAATCAATCATGCCATCATTTATTTTCTTTTGAATGACTTTATCAGAAGACTGATCATTTCAGGGCTTCAGCTGTCCTGAAAACTACTGAACAGCTCCACCGTTACGTCTAAAGGTCACTGCCTTGGTAAGGAACACTCTATAAGCAGCTGGTGATGAATGCAAGGGCTGACTTTGTGATATAAATCTTTCTTTTTGAACAGTCCCATGACCAGCCTACATGTCTGAGCTTCAGGCTGACATCTTCACCAATCAATGAAAACTCCTCTTCAGTGCACTGACCTTCTAACGATCCTGATGATAATGAGGCGGTCAGCAGGCGAGCAAAGCAGCTGACATGACCGCTTACGCTGAACCCTGCTGATAATGCCTCAGCGTCCACTGGATTCATGTCCGTACACCTCCTCTGATCTCTGAGGAGGACGTTCGTCTTGTTGCTAAGGAGGTCAGAGGTCACGGTCGCCCACGCAGCAGCATTCCCAGGAGCTGCTGGGAATTCAACAGCTTCTTCAAGGACACTTGAGCAGGGTGGACACGGGAGCTTATTCCTACAGTGGCACTGATGGTTTCTATGACTTGTATGTGACTTTCTGTAACTCTTGATCCTGAGTGTGTTATTTAGCCTAAGATGTAGGAGATTTTTTTTCAACACGTAAAGGAACACCTTATCCTTCAGTTTATCACAAACATTCAAAATCAACACATCTTGAGGTTGCTACATGGTTTTCACTGGACAGGAAGGGTATGAAAATCTGTTATTTGTAAAGTAAATAAAGCTGTCAGACACATGTAGTGTAGTTAAGTCCAATATTTCCCTCTGAGATGTAGTGGAGCAGAAGTTTTTCATTGCATAAAATGGAAATACTCAAGTATTTTGGAATTTTTGACCTAAGTACAGCACTATATCACAATATTCTCTGTTTGACTAAAACTCTGCTTTATTGAATTAAAATTGCTGAGAGCAAACAGTACAGTGTGCATATTTTTTGTGGTGTTGTGAAGACACTGTGTGCAGCAACAAATATAAAACCATAATATGGCCCTTAGGAATCATGTGAAACTACTGGTCGCACATTGCAGCCTAATAATCAGCCCATGAAATGTTACCCCTTTTCTGTTCACGTTCACACTTATTTTAGGCTACATTTTTGATTAACATTTTTTATATAAATTACAAACATGCAAAAACAAAGCATTAATAATTTTAAATTAATTTAATATGGTTAGATTTTTAACAAGGTCAGGTCTTAATTTGGAGAGCAGTTTGATCGATGGTGTCATGGCTGACTGCTCAGTGTCACAGATCTGCCCGGTCACAGATATCAGTGTAACACCTGCCCAGCCGGTGCAGCCCAGTTAGCATCGTAATGATTGACAACATTAAATGGGGATGTTGAGGAAAACAGGCACCGAGCAATGGAAAATAGCGAGCGCCATTTAAAAGGTAATTAATTTTAAAGGTGATTTATTTGTTTGACAGTTAACATTAAAAGTTTGAAGATGCTGCGTCACCTAACATTAAACTGTATGATGTTGTAGTTAACGTTAGCTAGCTAGCACTGACTAAGCTTAACTAGCTAACAAATAACTACAGTTTGCCATAGTTTAATTAAAAAACAAGTGTGTTATTGGCTTCTGTTTACAAACCATGGTATCTACCACCATTGTTTTTATAGAAATAAAATGGCACAACAAACACATGCTAATTTCATCTACATTGCTTGGATTAGCACAGGGCACATTAGCTAGCTAAAAAACGAAACTAGCTAAATTACGAAATAATGACGTTATGTAGTAAAATGTTGCAATTACAGTCACATAATTTGGAAAAGACTGATCGGTAGATTTGGTTATATTAATACAATGTGGATAGCGACGTGTCAACAATATAAATATGGTTATACTGACTGATAATGGATCATTGAGTTATTTGAGAATTAGCTAACTTTAGTGATAATTGGGTATTGACCAAGTCAGTGGTCTTAAAGGTGCTTTAGGTCAAGCACCCTCTCGCGACAGGGAGATGGACCAGGGACCCCTTACTACATACTGTGTAAAACTTAGTTGCACATTAAGCGGAATTTATACTTGTGCGTCGCCTACGCCATTGTGAGCATTTACACTTGTGCATGTGTCTATGTCACTCTGCAGTTACACCCAAAACACACATTAAACATGGCTTAATAGAGTCAATTTCAAACACAAGTACACAAATCAGCTTCACTATAACTCGCAGCATTGGCAGCCAGCACTTGTCTTTATCTGGACACATTTTCCCCACAAATACAACATGCTAATGTTAGTAGCACAAGCCTGTGGCATTTTACATTGTATAAATTAGCCAAGCAGCTAGTGATCTATTCCTCTGTACATAAAAATCCAGGGACAATAGCAACACAGAGGTAAAGGTACATAATTTGTCTCCATTAAAACTCACAAGGTTCACCGACAAAACAACTGTCTTATTCTAAACACGTTTTTCCCCACAAATACTACATCAGCTATATCAGCAGTCTTGACCTGTATAGTGTGCCGAAGTCACGCCCCTTCTGGTGAAGCTCATGGGACCTTAGATCGGAAAAAATATGAATGGCAGTGAAAGAGGAGAGCAATGTTACCTTTGGGCCCCCTTTGAGTTGTGACATGAAATCCAAATATGTTGTTAATGAATTTAAAACAATAATTTTAGGGTCAACAAAGTCATACTTTGTGGTAAAACTGTTGAGATATAAGCTTTTGAAAAAACATAATTAGAAAAACTACACAGGAGGCGGTCGCGTATGTGACGTCATAGCTTTCGCTCGCTTCCTGCAGCTTGGAGTGAATGCAACCTGGCACAAAACACACAGACATCTTCAATCATAAATCAATTAATCATAAAACAGTGGAATTTCAGCAGGGAGGCCAAGCTGCAGGAAGCCAGCGAAAGCTATGACGTCACATACGCAACCTCCTCCTGTGTACTCTTGAGTCTTTCTCATTAAAAAACTTATATCTCAACAGTGTTACGACAAAGTTTGACTTTCTTGAGCTTAAAATTTATGTTTTAAGTTCATTAACAACATATTTACATTTCATGTTGCAACTCAAACGGGAACAAAAGATAATATTGCTCTCCTCATTCGCTGCCATTCATATTTTTTCCGATCTAAGGTCCCATGAGCTCTACCGGAAGGGGCGTGACTTCGGCACTCTATTTGCTTTATAAGTAGGTAAGGGAGGACACTCTACTTTCACACTGATAAGTTCTTGCAAAAGGCAAAATACATAATCAAACATGTTTCAATTTCTGAAAAGAAAAAAATGCTTTAAAAAATTACCAAGCAATAATTTAGTGCACCCCATGCAGTAACTCTGAGGACCCACTAGAGGTCACAAACCTCCTGTTGAAGACCCAGGGCCTAAAACTCGGCTACTTAACTCTATCTTAACCTGCTAATGTTTTAGAAATAGCCATATTTTTCCATTTGAAGGAACTGTATTTAATTTCAGTGTTTTTCATTTGTAATACTTCATAGAATTGTTTAGCTGTGGTGAAATGTAACTAAGTACTTTTACTCAGTGTTACACAAGTAGAAATTTGAGGTACCTTACTGTACTTGTGTGTCTTCTTTTTCTATCAACTACATTTCAGAGGTAAATGTATGTTTGTGTTTTTATGTCTACATTTATGTGACAGCTTTTGTTACTAGTTACTGTAAAATTTTTGCATACAAAACATACGGGGTATACATGCTTATACGTGTACAGCATTTTGAGTCATTTTCCATGCAAAAACATATGATGGTTCTAGCTTCATAAATGTAAGAGTTGCTGCTTTTCCATTTGATAACTGTAAAGTCTTAGTAATAATGTTGAGGTTTGGACAGTTGGTTCTACAAAAACAAACACTGTGAATGCGTCACTTTGGGCTCGGGGTCATTGTGACATTTCTTGCTTCTTTAAAAGTCCAGTGTGCAGGATTTAGGGGGATACATTGGCAGAAATAGAAAATAATGTATTTGGTATGTTGTCTTTAGTGTGTAATCACCTGACAATAAGAATTGTTGTTTTTTCGTTGCATTAGAATGAGCCGTTATATCTACATAAGGAGCGGGTCCTGGTCCGAGGAGTCTGTCATTTTGTGCCACCATGTTTCTACATGGTAACGAAACACTGGCTCTAGATAGGGCTGTTTGCATTTTAGCGTTGGCCACTATATTTAATTGCCCCTGTGATAAGCACTGTCAGAAAAACACATTGGTTTTTTATTTTTCTGTTTTTTTTTTTTAAACACAAAACTGCTTTACTCAGTGTTTTTACCCTTCTAAATCACCTAGTCCATTTGTTTTGGAGAGGAAGAGACCTCTGTGGATAATTTGGCTTCTGGTAAAAACCTCCTGAAAGTCTGGGTCTTAAGTTATCAGAAAAAAAAGGTCATCACACATTAACAGGTACTGGGCTAGCGACCCATCTCTAATGAGCCAAGCAGCATCAGAGCAACACAAATATATAAGGTGAAATTGCTTTATTGAATGGTTTTTATCAGTTGTCCTTTTTGTTTTGGGGAAGAGGAGACCTCTGTGGATAATTTGGCTCCTGGTAAAAAACCTCCTGGACATATGAATTCGAGATAAGGTGAGCACACATTAAGTTATCAGAGAAATAAGGCGAGCGCACATAAGCAAACCGAGAAAAACAGTGTTAGAGGAACCCTGCTTTGTAACGTCAAACTGCTTTGTTCAGTGTTTTGTCCATTTTAATCACCTGGTCCGTTTGTTTTGGAGAGGAAGAGACCTTTGCAGATTATTATGCTCTCAGGGAAAACCTCCTAATAAATCCTAAAGGAATTCTTTCCAGGAGAAATTTCAGCTAGTTGCAATCTGCAGTCCTCACCGCTAGATGCCATAAATCCCCCTAAATTAAACACACTGCACCTTTTAATGGAGAAAAAAAATCATCAGCTTAATCCATCATGAAAAAACTCATACCTAGAGCTTTCATTCTAGAGTACTCTTACTTTTGATACTCTAATATACTACACTAAACTTTAATATGGAGAAGCTGGAGTGATTTTGAATATAAACATTTTTGCAGATTAATTTACTATTGACAATAAGAGGAATCATTTCAGTTCCACCCAGGTTTTTGTTTTGGCTGCTAGGTTTCTCTGCCTGAGGACATTGTTGTAGATCGAAATGTTGCCTTGAAAGGAGAAAAAGAGAAATAAACTATTTTTTGGGAACCCAACAGTGTGCAGACCTCCTTTGTGCCCTGTTGTGGAGTATTTTCTGTCTTGCACGACATGTTTTTGCCTGGATGTGCACACACTTGGTCCCTCTTCTAAAGTTTCTTTTTGCCATTTGCTTTGGCAAAATACAACATGATTTTAAAAACGTGAAATCTGTGAACGTGGCTGAATTTCGAGGTTATTTGCCCTTTGCGGATATTTTGTTGGTTGACTTCCCTTAAACTCTGTCCTCCTCACTCTTTTTTAGGAGCAAGTCAAGCGGAGTGGTTTTTAACGAAAGCCAAAGTTGCCCTGGCTGTGGCTATAATGAAGAATAAACCCTCGGGTACGAGTGGCAGAGAATACCTTGAGGCTTTGGTCTGCAAGTTGAAGAGTCAGGATGAAAGCTGGAAGGAAAAAGCCCAGGGGCTGCAGCAGGAGGTGCTGAAGCTGCGGCAGGAATTACTGATCACCAGGATGACATCAAACACAAAGAGCACCACAGAGGCAGCAGGTTGGCCTTTCTCTGTGTATGTACGTTACTAAAAATAAGTAGAATATCAGTCATATAAGTAGGACTACCATAACAGGAAAACCACTTCTTAATTTGATTAAATGTAATGAATGTTTTTTGTTCATCCACACAAGAATTTTGCATATCCCTCTTATTACACACAACACACACATGCAGTTACAGTGGAGGGGTTGCACAGGGTCAGCCATTATATGGTTCCTGGTGGCGTACTGGCACCTCTCCAGCTGCCAGCCCACGCTTCATGCTTGGTCCATGAAAGGAACTGAATTGGCGACCCTCTGGTTCAACTGAGGTATTGATGCCTCCAACAATTCTTTTTTCTTGCCTTTATTGTAGTGCAGCGGTAGATTGACAGGAAAGTGTTGAGAGAAGGAGAATGACAGGCAGCAAAGGGCCATAGATTGGAATTGAATCTGAGGTGCTGCAAAGAACTTGGCCTATACGGAGCACAGACTCTACCAGGTGAGGTGGAGGTTGCCAAATATATGTTCCCACACCGGGAGTTGAACCCGGGCCGCCTGGGTGAAAACCAGGAATCCTAACCGCTAGACCATATGGGACACCTATAATGCTGTCTTGTGTATGCTTACTTCACACGACAAGACTTAAGACCTGTTTTTCTCCTCAGTGTTGGCTCTCAACTTGTCGGTGAGCTACAGCCAGTGAGAGCACAAGACGTGTTGAGTGAAATCCCAGGGGAGCTGTAACATTAGCTGTAACATTAGGAACTGTAGTGGATGTGTACAGTGCAGCATGGACCATAGTTGTTGTTGCAACTAGAGGAAAAAGACTTTATATAGTGAAGACTGTATATAAAGTTATGGAAGCAGGCCATTTTGTGAACACGTGTGCCAACTGGGGCTATATTTAAAAAATAGTTTTTCCGGTTCAAATCAATCTTCATTTGAATAATGTGATATCGAATTGTAAAATAGATCTTTAATGTAAAATTGATCTTTCAATACAGCGTTTCCTATACATGTGCTTTACTAGGCTGGCCTGGAAAAGTAAATAAAATCCAAATTCCAATTTTCACAGTGGGCTGGTGGCCATTGGCAGCGCTTGTCTGGGCCTGAACGTTTTGAGTGTGGCCCTGAATGGTATAATTTTAAGTTATGCTACACAGAGCGCCATTTGCTTGCTTATCCAATGTTTATTAAAATTGCTTGTCCAAATTGGCTGTGAAGATATGCGAAGGACATGCATACATACAGACAGAAAGACGGAGATCCCTTGCTTTATAGTTAGATTAAAAAAGAGAACATGAAAAGTCAAACTGTCACAACATAAAATTTGTCAAAGTTTTGCCCTTATAAAGCAGGTGTTTGAAATGTAAATGAAAATACATTTGTTGTAACACTGTATTTAAATGCAAATTTGAGGTACTTTTATATCTCAAAGTATTTTGATTCTATGCAACTTATACTTTTACTCCACTACATCTACGAGGGAAATAATGTACTTTACACTACATTTGTTTGACAGCTTTAGAAACTTTTTTAGTCTCCTTCCTGTCCAGTGAAAACCATGTATCTCCAGATGTGTTGATTTGTAATGTTTGTGATAAACTGAAGGATGAAGTGTTCCTTTACTTGACGATATTCTCCTACATCTTAAGCTAAATAAACTCTCTAAAAACCCTCTTGGATCAGCTGGAAAATGCATCATCACAAAGCTGAAAAGGCTGTTTTTATGACACCATGAAAAGTTGACTTGCATGGTTCTCACAGGACAGCCAGGCTATGAACAAATCATGATCTTATAGAATATGATGCATTGCTGTGGGTAAAACTACCCAACAGAATATAAAGGAGTTAAAATGAGCACATCCTTAAACATCTACAGCCGTAACATGCAACATGGAGTCATATATGATAGTAAAACACTGACACAGGGACACTTAAACTGCACAGTCAATACTTTAATTTTCCATACTTTAAGTACATTTTGCTGATTATACTTACATACTTTTAGTTCAGTAAGGTTTTGAATGCAGGACGTATTTGTCGTGAAGTATTTTCCCAGTGTGGCATTAGTACTTTTTCTGAAGTAAAGGGACTGAATACTACTCCCACCACTGTTTAAAAAAAGTAACACAAGTTTCAAAATAATTCAGTGAGCTGCGGAGTAGCTGTTTTAACCGATAAGAGCCTCAGCTGAAAGGTGAGCTCGTGTCAAAAAGAAGTGCAGACAATTTTATAAAGATATGTAAGTGTAGAGTGTGTCTCTGTCTGAGGAGAGGATATCTCAAGGACATGTTCGTCCTGACACTGAGCGAACTGTCCTGAAGAATCTCACCAAGCTGCTAAGGATTAAACATAAACATTGAACATAATTCATAAGTGTTTAGTTTTCAGGTTTATAGCTGCTCCTCCCTCCTGCTGAACTGGTCAGTGTGTATTGTACAAACAGATTTGCTATTTCTTCAGACTGGTAGAATGTAGGCGTTTGATGTTATTTCATGGCATCTAACCCAGATATCTAAACATAAAGATGTTGATGACATGATGAATACAGCACGATGTCACATGTCAGTGTTTCCCTAATTCTAAACTCATCTATACATCCATTATAAAATGGATAATAATTATATTTGCTGCACTATAAGATTAATCTGTTGAGTTTGCAATGATATCAAAACTGCTCCATAGCTCTGCTAGTTCTTGAACAGGGTGCCTTAAAGTCCAAAGAGATGAAAGCTAGAGCATCTTTAGGTTCTCTACTGTGATGGTTTTCCCAGATCCATGGTCCACACAAGATTTATGTGGTGTGTGCATATATAATACAAGAGGGATTTAAATCAGATGCAGTGCAGATTAATATGACAGTTGTGGATAGCTAGTCGCCCAAAGTCTCATTTGATTGAATAAACTTTTGTTAATGCTCCTGAGTGCAGGATGAGTCATCAAACATTTGAAACCATTTTACACGGTTTTACAGAAAGAGAAAATACAGGGATTTTTTGATGTAAAAATACGCTGATATTGGTTTTTGGACATACGTATATTTGGTATATAGCTAGAGCTATGTGGACACTTAACACAGGGGAACACTGGGAAAATGTATTTACAGTTTCGTGGGGACTTAAAAAAGACGTATCATTCATGCAGCCTTGATGGGAGGGTTTAGAATGAGTGATGAAGGGTGTAATGAAGCTTGTTTATGATTGGTGGGCTGTGTGGTTCCATGTTGATATACCAGCGCTATCTGCAGATCTTGAATTTTTAAAAAAGCACTGATTTCAGTTACTTTAAAACAAACAGGCCTTGAAAGGTCTTAAATTTAAAAAGTTTTTGTCTTAGATTTTAGTAAAAAAATGGCTTGAAACTAGGGATGTCCCGATCACATTTTTTTGCCTCTGAGTCCGAGTCATTTGATTTTGAGTATCTGCTGATACCGAGTCCCGATCCGATACTTTGGCAATGCAGTAAAAATTTTTACTGTAGATTAACTGTATCATCTCACTATTTTTCTGTTCTTTGTGCTCTACTAGGGATGTAACAATATCACAATCTCACAATATTACAATACTGTACCTCAATAACAAGCCCATGACATTTATTGCAATATTGTAAGACATGTCATGATATCAAAACCTCACTGTATGATAATAGTACAGTAGCTCCACGGTATAATATTAATTCCATTATCCATAAGTCAACAGCAAGAACTTTTGGTCAAAAATAAAATAGCTTATCATACCTTTCTCCATCAATTTAAAATTTATTGGGGCCTTAAATTTCTTAAAAGGTTAATCTATCCATTTATCCATCTACTTCCTGATGCTTATCCAGGTTAAGGTTGTATTTAATGATAAATTAATTATATATTACTTGGAAATATTGTTACATACAGCTGGCAAGTGCTGACAAAAATGTGATATAAATGTCAGTAAATTCATGCACTTAGTAAATAAGTCCAGATAATATTGTCCTGACTGGTTTTCACTGATATCTTTCACACTTCACTAAGTATGACTTTTGAAAAGGTATTTAATTACATTCTGTTTGGTATTAAAATTACTTTAAAGGTCTTAAATTGAATACTGTGGGGCCGTCGGTGGCTTAGTGGTAGAGCAGGTGCCCCATATACAAGGCTGTTCCCGCAGCGGCCTGGGCTCGACTCCAGCCTGTGGCTCTTTGCTGCATGTCACTCCCTCTCTCTCTCCCCCTTTCACACTTAACTGTCCTATCAATTAAAGGCAAAATGGCCCCAAAAAATGTCTTTAAAAAATTGAACACTGTGAAGTCATTTTCAAAATAAATATGCACAGTTTGTATTTGTACTTACATCTGTCCATCTCTGGTATGAAGAGGCTCCTCTCTCACCAATTGGTCGTCCTTCTTTTTGCCAAATGTAATAACTTGTTTAAATTACGTTATCATTCAGTTCTCAGTAATAGCTGTCACTGTCTCCCAGTGGAGATTATGTTGTTTTGGAACAACAGCCCACTCCATATAAAAACACACACAGATATAAATGTTGTCGCTTTATGACAGCTTAGTTTCACTACAACACTTGTCCCCCTAAATCTGAAACCTTGAGGGCTGAGGGAGACATTTAGGGCTGTGGCCTGTGAAAATGATAACCAAGGTCCACCTACTTATAGAATTACGAGTTACACCAGCTATAATTTAGGTTTTAGAAGCCCACTGATCTGATTTTAAGGCCTTAAACTACAACAGAGAGTCATGGTCTGCCTTCAGAATGTTTACCTTAACATATGCTTGTGTGAAAAGAATTTATGTTGACTTACAGAAATGCACATTTGTTGGTGTCAGTCTTGTCCCCACTCTGGATTTTTTCGCCTTTGTGTTTTCCTTTCATATTTATTCAGCAGGAAAACAATTTACTTGCAGAGAAAAGTATTATTTAGCACCATTTTCCTCAAGATATGTGGTCCTGCTGTTTTGGATGTTTATGATGTTGTGTGAAAAGAAAAATATTGTTTTATAGAATAAAACCATAGAAGCGGTGAGTAGAATATAAACACTGAGGTTGACTGAGATGTCCTGATGATGACAACAGGGTTCATCTTGGCAGTGATTAATTATGTGCATTGTACTTTTATTAGCATGGTCTAATTATGTGAATATCACTTTGAATTAATATTATGCATGGTCATTTGTATTAAAATTGAATTCTGGCTTTTCTAACAGTCTTGAATAGGCTTTGTCAATCTGCAGTTACCTTTTGACTACAGCTATGGCTTATAGCATTAGTTCAAACGATCATATGCTCTATGTGCTTTATTAATAACTTTTGGTAGTGCAAAGAGTTGAGTGAATTCAATCTTATTTAGCCTGACATTAGCTCTCTGTTTGCCACACAGGTCAACATTTTAATAGCAACAAATTTCTCCTTCTGTGACCCTTTTGTTTCTCTTTTATTGTGACATGCTCATTCATTTTAATGACTCTTCATATGTTCAGTAGCGCTGAGTGAGTCACATGCCAGACTTCAAAGAAGGGACATGCAATTGTAATGCAGATATGTGAAAATTTTAATTTTGCAGGTAGCTTTTTTGGCTAAGTAAGATTAAGTAAAAAGTAGGGCTGACCCAAAAAATTCGAAGCTTCGTTCGATGGCACGGGATTCGATTGTGGAAAAAAAAATTCAAAGCTTTGGCGCTTTTTTCCATTTTTTGGGGGAGGCCTTAAACGCAACACTAACACCGTCAACGAGCCACGAGTGCACTCAGAGCCGCTCTGAGTCTGGTGTCAGAGACACTTCTGATCCTCTGAGTTGCGCATCTGTTTGATTGTGTTGCAGTGTGCACCGAGAGTTTTAATTTAAGGTGCTCACAGACTTGGGCACACTATAAGCGGAGCGTTGAACGCACTTCCGTGTTGTAGTTTCCAATAAAAATGTCCGTGAAACACTACATTACCCCCAATTCTTTCACGTTTCTGTCATGGCGATGTGAAAAATACATGTCGAGCAGTCTTTTGAGTGACACTGGTGCGCGGAGCGCAGTCTGCACGGTCGTAAAATCTGAGCTTTGCGCAAACAGGGCTTGCGGACGTCCGCTTTTAGTCCGTGCGGACCTCCACGGAGTCTTGCTGCATTGCCTATTTCTTGCCTCAGATGTTTTCAGAAACAACAGTCAAACTGAAATGAAAACAAAAACAAACATACCAAAAAAAACCCCACTTGCTGGACCAACTTCCTTACTTTCTCTTAAGGTTTCTGTGTAAAACCCTCCAGGCCATGATGCCACGATGGACGACACTTCGCAGGATCTGTTCGGTCCAGGAAGTGAGACATGCAGCATAGACCTTCAGTCAGACTCAGAGACTCCTGAGCTCCTGCACCAGGACCCCCAACCTGCCATCACATCCCCTCAGCCATCAGTGACCTCCGGTTGCTACAGAAGTATTTGTGGGAAAGCCATGCCTCGCCATGTACAGTTACTCCAGTCGCTGTGCACCCTACACCGACTAAAGGGGAACAACAGAGGCCTGGAGTCACTGTGGTTCAGCCCCAATGGAAGTGCAGGGTCACTGTTGGTGGACTCTGTGTGCCAGCTCCTGGGCTCAGTGGTGGGAGCATGCAGAGATCCCTCTCCTCTAGAACCCAATGACGTGGTCCTTCAGGCCTGCCAGGTGGTAGCCCAGGCGATGGATCTCTTTTGCTCTCAGAGGCTGCCGTCTGTGGAGTTCATGGGACGTGTGGAGGAGTGTCTGAGAGAGCTCACCGGGCTGCTGCTGCACAGTAATCAGCTCAGCAGGGTGAGTAACAGGATCCATGGGGAGGGAACGTTTGCATGCACACAGTATTTCCTTATCAATTTGGCCACAGCTGGAAAATTACTCACACAGTCAGAGCAGTTTAATTAACGAGAGAAATTGATCTGGGTCTTTTTAAAAAAAAAAAAAAAATCAGATATATAAGCATACAAACAAACAATGCTGTATCAGTTCTTGTCACACCACAGCTCAGTTTCTCGTTGATGGCTGTTATTTCTCCTCAGTGTTGTCTTATTCCGGTATCTTGGGCACTGAGCAGGAGCTGAATTATAAGACTGTGGTCTGTCAAATGCTTATGAATTGTATTTTCAGTCTCATCAAACTGACATAAGGATCCCTATTTATGTTGTAGAATTTGAACTACTTAGCTGCGTCATGTTCAGTGTCTGTAAGAAAGTTTCTTCAACATTTGCCTACACAGGAGGCCAACCTAAAACTTACTCTTAACATTGTACCTATAAAGATAACTGTTTTGCATATTTTTTTTAAGACAAGTAATACAAACCTCAGAATGTATCCCTTTATATCTCAGTCACCTCCTGTGAAGTCTAAATGTGGCTATTAAAAGTCTGCTGCATGATAATAAAAATACACTTCAGTGATGGCAGAAAGATAGTATCAAGACAAAACTTTAACTCCTCTGCCACAGCAGGTGAAAAGATCCAGCATAAGATATAATGAGGAAAAATTGTAACTAGTATACAAACAAAAAAGAAAATTTGCACTAAGTAGAAAACAAGGAGAGAAAGCACGGCCAGGCCAGGTTGTAGTGATCTGCCTCAGCATGTTGTAGGTGCAGGGAATTTAACATTCAAATCAACCTGACATGAGTTGAAACAGAAAATAATGACACAAATCATATTCCAGGAATATATATTTTCAGGGAACCCCTGCCTTCATGAAGTTCTACTCTATAGATTAAAGATGCTGCAGATGAAATCAGTCACCATATTGGTCACATTCTTTTATTACCACTGGACATCCCTGGAGTAACATTAGTCTTTTTGCAAATAGGGCTTAGGGTGCCTACGTGTCAGTTGCAGTAGTTTGAGTACATTACCTTTTGCCCAAATTAAGTTTTAATACTTAACAATTCCCCATGAGCATCATTAAAGATTGATGATGTTTTATTTTATCAAGGCAAGACAATATTATTGGTGTTTGTGTAAAGAAGATGTGTTGACTCAGCGTAATGTATTCAGCTGCTGCTGCCCAGAGATTGTAGGCAAATGTAAGAATTGATAATTTGTCTGCTGAAAACCAAATAGCTTGAATATAATTGGGCAGATAAATTCAAAGGCAGCTGCAAATAGGGTGAAAAAATGCTGGAGTGCTTGGTCTATACAATGACTGAGAATAGTGAAAAACGCTCATCACAAGGTGACATTAAATCATTGTTGCTCAAAATCTGGCCCACAGGCCAATGTCGACGATTTTGTGCTTTCTCAGAAAGGGACATGAATCATCCATTGTCCATTTCAATACCTTCACTTTCAATAGCTTACATATAATATACCACTCTGCTAATGCGTTGAACGGCGCCCCCTAACAAGCGTCTTGTCAGGTCAGGGATGACAAACTTTAGAAAGCTACTGGTTGCATGGCAACTAGTGTCACCTCACAAATGTTGCAGGAATTACACTCTGTCATCAGTGCTAGTGCCATTCACCAAAATCAGCAATTTAGGTGAACAGCTCATTACTGCACTTTTTCTATGTGACCCTCAATCAAATGCTAGCTCCCTAAATTTGCACTCAAAACTTTAAGCAGCCCTGCTTTAAATATACAGTTCTTACTATCTGCAGTATCTGATGATGACAGTGGATACAGTGATCAACCACTTGGATTAATAAGCTTGGAACAGAATCATACCAATACAAATGCTGTTTTAATAATTGGCGTGTGTTAAAGTGTTTATTTGAAGTCTTTTCATACATGACAACATATAGGAAAACATTTTAAAACAAAAACTACTGTTACACCAAATCTAGCGTTGTAGCGAAAGTATAAGTCCTCCCGTTCATTTGAATATGGATAGTGCGTCATGCCTGTAGTGGTGAAGCTGCAGGAGATGCAGAAAAGTTAAACAGAATGAATTTTTAGTTGAATTGCAACCCAACGTCAGAGTGCGGTGACCAATCACATAGCCAGCAATCAGACTGAAAACACCCACAGTTCACCAGAACAAGTAATACAGAATCTTTCTATCGTTAAATGTTATAGAGAGTAAAGGAAATGAGAGCACTTGTTTATATCTGCACATACATGTGTCTTTTGTGGCAATAAAGATAATACAGTGATGATAATACACAGGAGATCCTTAGATCTTTTAAGCCAACATAAACAAATTCACCAGAGACAATTGCTGAGATGGGAAAATTGGCTTTTCATAGTTGGTCCCCGCCCTGACTCTACTATAACTCCACTATAACATTGTCACTGGCCTTGAATCTGCTTTACTGTTTACTAACCTGTTTTCAGGCATGAGCGACCCTTCTACAACAGCACATAGCCCTGTGGCTAATTGCGGCAATGTCTGATTTGGTGTGAATGCAGCCTAAACCTGTTCAAACAACGAGAAACAGTCATGGCACCCAGTGATGGAGACAGAAAATGAAGGCGCATCAGGAAAGCACCTATGGTTAAAGTCGCCCTTGTCAGGTGGATTGATAATGCCTGGACATGTAATGCCCCTGTAATGAATCAGCTTTACTGTATTTTAAAAACAAATAGCGAAGCTGTCTGTTTAATTACATTATATTCATGTAATATTCATACAGATGTCAGTTAGATGGTAATCTGCATGAGAAATAAAGGAAATAAAAGGTTATAATCAATTACACCTGGACAGATGTGATCAACATAGGTGGTTTCCACTGTACTAGGTAGTGTATTGACTTTTAAAGGAGCAGCAGCTTGCCACAATTTTTCTGTGAGACACCACATGCTCCACCTTCATAATATCTCCGCTTAAACCTTTATTACCTTTGAAATGTCATTGAGAATATTTTCATCACAGTAAAGAAGGAGAGAAGTATCCTGTATCATTAGGCTCAACCTTTACTCAAAGCCCACTGAGTCCATAAAGGGTAAAATTGCCTTCAGAGCTGCTCGTAAAAGTCAGTCACCGCCTCGCACATGTTACTGTCATGACAGGGCTCAGCAGCTGGGAAATGGAGATGAAAGAGAGCCGGAGCTGACAAGGATGAAGTTATCCCATCTGGCTCTAACTGAGCGCTCAGGGAACGGCTTACCCAGCTAAGATGGCTGCAGGCAATTTCTTCTTAACAGTAAATTGCCCCTTTCTGTTTGTCGTGACGAATAGTAAAGAGATGGAGTTTTCTTCCAAAGAGGCGAAGTGATGTTAAGCAGTTGTCAATGAAACTGATGATGGTGGTGAGAACGGTGTAAAGTAATGCAAATTTAATGAGGACTTCGATTAACACAGCACTTGTCTCTGAGAAACTTAAATGCCACGGCAGAGACAAGGCGCCTACAGCCTTATAGGACAGGTTACTTAGAGACAGACAACCAATCACAATAATGTGGTTACATTTAAAAGAGCAGGAATATCATTAGCTGGACTCAATATTAGATTATTATGGAAGGACAGTACTTAGTTGTTATGATGGAATCAATGCATTATCATTTTTAAGGGAATTTGCATTGTTGGAGATTTAGATGTGATGAATAAGACGTTTGAATTGTTTAGGCTGTACGTTCTGACTACAGTTTATTTAATGTTGCATAGGCAGCTTCTCTTAAAGCAGGCCCCTATGTTGATGGGTGGGTGGGTTGGGGTGGTGACTTCAGGGATTGTGTGACTTGCTGAAATATTTGGTAATGTGTGGGTATAAAAGTTTAAGAAACCATTTTAGACCAGAATACAAAAGAACAAATTTTTTTGTCCATTGAGGTGGAAAATTGGCTTTACCTCACCATGTCAAGAAATGGGCACTAAAGCATACAAACCCCATAGAGGAACGGATAATAATTATACAGCACCATCAAAAAACTGGGCACCATAAAATACCGAAAATGGCTTAAAGGAAAAGACAAAAGAGAAGTCACAAAATACTGTAGAGCAGGATAGTGTTGGAACTTTTGGATGCTGATTGCATTGTAAATGTGTACATTTCCGGGAAATTTCAGTGAGCAGTTTATAGATACGGATTCCGATAGCTCAGGGTATCTAATGGTGCCGAATACAAATCAATAGCAGTGTTCTTTTTCCTCTAATTTAGAATTAGTACCTCACTGTTTAGAGTTTATTGGAGTCATTTTTATGTAGTGTAACACGAGGCCAGGGATACTGGTCTGTGAATCGGACCACTGCATTCACAAACTAAAGACAACGTAAAGGAAATTGAGGAAAGACTACAGTAATGTAATGTAGCAAATTAGCAAAGTAATCTCCACTGCAAACGTTATTCACAGTAAATAAAAGAATGAGGTAATGCACAGCAGTTGTCCTCTTTTAAGAAACCAGACAACCTTCCCTCTGTTGCTCCATATGGTAAAGTAAATGAAAGGATGTAAAGTAACTATTGGCAATTTAAAGAAAGCACAATACAGCCTTGTCACTTGTATATCCTTCTAGTGTTGTGGTATTGCTGTTGGCGGTAAACTGTTAGGACTGTCCTCTGAAAGTCGAAGATTCGTATCATCAGTTGGAGAACCCTCAGTCGACTGGGATACTTCCAGTCAAGCACTCGTTTTTAGTTTTTTTTTCTTTGATTTTTTTGCTTTGTTTTGTACAGTTTTTTTCGCAGTGTATGGTATGGTGTTAGCTCCCAGATTTAGCTTCAGAGTGAGCACCCCTCACTGTCAGGCTGTGTGGAGTAAGAGAGGCTTTGCCCGGTCAGACTCTGAGATCATGTTATCTTCTGCGTAGAAGTGGTGAATTTACATCTCACAATACAATACACTCTGTGGCATTTGTTTGATATCTAGTGTTGTTTAACATTCGATCTGTCATTAGCGTAGTCGGTACGCATTAGGTCACATTACTATATTATATGAATGTCACTGTCACCCTGAACATCTTGCCGAACCCTGTTCAAACTCTCAAACCCTATATGGGGAAAAGAGGAACGAGTAGTGGAATAATTGTACTGAACAGCCAAATTGTATTTAACTGATACAAATATGAGTTGGGTGCAAGTGGCAATTTCTGGGGCCTAAAAGTGAAGCCACACTAAAGTATCAAAAACTGCAGTTCTTTGAATGGCCACTTGAGGCTGCTTCCAGAGGCCAGTCAGTTCTCATATACCCCCATGTTAAAATGCTGTGTGTTACAACAGAAATAAACATATTTACAGCCTGGTACAAGCTACTTTCCTCCTTCGTGACAACCGTAGAGGGGGAAGAATTTATATATAACTAACCCATTTATATTTCATTAAGGCTTAAAGTTACGCATAATTCAGTGTGGGCCACATAGAGTGACAGACTGTCTGCGATAGCGTCCTCGGCCTCTCAGTTGGATCCACCCCTCTAAAGATCCAAGGTGGCGACTAGCCAACCTGGTGAATCAATGTAATGCAGAAGTTACCAACATTGGTTTCTGATTTCCAAGTATTGTTCATGTCAACATCCAAATCGTAAGTATGACTGTGAAAGTCATATCTCTAAATTGGGGCTGCAACTCACAGTTACTTTTATTATTAATTAACATGCTTATATTTTCTTGATTAATAGGTTAAGCATAAGATGCCAATCGCAGTTTCCAGTCCGCAGTGCTATTATGTCTTATTTTGTCAAACCAAATATAGCCAATTTACTGTAATGCAAGGCAAGGAAAGCAACAATTTCTTGAAATGAACAATATTTGGCATGAAAACTGACTTGTACAATTTATCAGTATTAAAAAAAAACTTGTGAAGTTGCGGCACAACGCACTTTATTTAAGTTCCTCACCACCCCAAGCCAGTTGATCTAAGGGAAACACTGAGCTCTTTAACTGATTTGGTGCTAAATAATGTGGAAGTTCAAATGGTGTTCAGCACTCAAAAGTAGTGAGAGAGCTTGAGTCCTCTGCCAAGAGAACACAAGCACAAGAGTTGTAAACATGGGATTCTTCCGCATCGATGCCCTCCATCCCACATGATGTAAACATGACCTGTCAACAGGTTTCTGATGGTGTGAGCACCTGCAGTCCTGTGTTTATTTTAACATGCTATTCAGTAACAGACGCGTTGCACCTGTAAACATCTCTGTGGGATTCCCATGAGATTTGGCACAGGCCCTCCTTTTCATCATAGCCCCTAGTAGTTCTGAGAGAGACTACACTCTTCCTGTTTAAAGTAAAAACCCTCTCTCTGATACCACTACCGTTGGATATCTGTGATGCTCAATGCATGTGTAATTAATGTTTTTGAAGTACTCACTCACCTGCTTGGTCCTCTCCTTTTAGTGAGAATTATTTTAGTTTTTCCCAGAATGTATTTTGACAAGGCCTCAGTGAAGAGATGTGAACTTGTTACTCTGGGTCAAATATGGGCATCTACAGGCAGAGAAAAAGCTTTTTAAAATGTGATCATTCAGCTGTGGGTATGGGTCACTGATCTGAGCTGTGCCTGTTGCTCAAAATGAAACACCTTGTGGCTGCATCACAGTTTGGTCTATTGACACAACCATGCCTGGAGAAATTGGTTTCTCTGTCTTCTCTATTATGGATGCACCCTTGTATTGGTGGCTGATATTCCCAACGGCAGCTTGGGAAAGAAGTCTTTGCACAGTGATTTTGAGGAGCTGTCACTGAGACCCGATGTTGTTCTAGGTCTTTAAAAGATTTTTGAACCCAACTGATGAGCTGCTGATACATGTTCACCATACATATATTTACATATACATCAAACAACAAACTGAACCACAGTCAAGAGTCAGAGACCTCAGGGAACTGCCCCCAGTTTGCAGAAGCAGACAGGGGTACTGCAATGGAATCTAAGCAATGTACTACCAAAGACGGTGGATAAACCAAGACAGTCCACTGCGAGTCAGTTTCCTGTATCAGTGTCACGTGGGGTTCGCGACCACCACGCCCCATTAGGAGACTAACAGCAGGTCCTGAGTCCATTGACTTCAGTGGGAAAAATGAACGTGATTACAGATGGCCGATTCTTTAGCCCCATAGTCACGGAAGCAAATATTGGACCCATTTATCACAAGCCACATATCTTCAGAATAGGGCTGCCACGATTAGTCGACTAATCGATAACTAATCGACTATTAAAATAATCGGTGACTATTTTAGTAGTCAACTAATTGGTTTGAGTCATTTTTTATAGAAAAGTGCTATAAAAGTACCCCAAAATAATCTTATTGCAGCTTCTTACGTTCAGACAATGGCAGCTTTACACACTCTCCCATGACAGTGAACTAAAACCTTTTGGCATGAGTATGAAACAAGACATTAGATGACGTAATTTTGGAGTTTAGGCGAGACAGACCGACATTTTTCAACATTTTAACACATTTTTCGATTAAATGATTAGTCGACTAATCGAAGAAATAATGGACAGATTAGTTGACAATGAAAATAATTGTTAGTGGCAGCCCTACTTAAGAACATTCCGACACCAAAATGGCAAATTTCAGACGGAGACAGTTTTTTTTGTTCAAGACCTGTTTCTGTCTCCACAACACACTCCAGCGGATATCTTAGTTACAACATGATTGAGCTAGCAAAGCAGTTTTGTGTTGCTATGTGTGGTATTTATTCCATTTTTGGAAATCACAATGTCTAGAAAGTATCAGTGGCTGCAGCTGACAGGGACAGCTAACAGCAGCAGCAAAGCTAACATCAGGACGTCATCTGTTAAAAGCCTCCTGTTGTTGGATACAACATGAAACTCCAGTTAGCTCAGTCATGTTGTAACTAAGACATCCGCTGAAACCTTTTATTTATTTAGCTTACAGCCAGGAAGGGCACACACATGTTGACAGAAGCAAGGTTGGGGATACTCGTCTTTGATTGGAGGTTCTCCATCATCTTTGATTGGGGTACGGGGGACAACGCCTACTTAGGAGACCAGAAATGTATACCATTTCATACAATGGGAGTATATTGTAGGTGGGCCATCTTGTAGTAATCCAGTATCTTTGGTAATACTGTGGACAGGGGCAGCAGCAAAATGCCACCTAAAAAATGTCTTGCCTAAAATAAAATCAGTAACAGTTTAAGTGTATGCTATATTGAGAATATTTTCATCATTTTACCTTGCTACCGACAGCCCTTTCTGAAGGGGAACCCGTTAACAGCTTTAGTTCTCCATCTACAGTATGCTCTCGTCAAAGCCACCAGACTCCATTTACAAAAATAGAGATTTAACCTCACTGGGAACAGGATCTGCTGGTCTTCTGCTGCCTCAATCAGTTAGTTAGTTGGTGAATCCGAACTAACCCTTTAAAACACCAAAGTCACATAACAACACAAACAAACTAACCGAAAGAGGCAGCAGTACACCAGCTGCTCCTGAGTTCAGTAATGTCAAATTAATGTTTTTCTCAGTGTAGTCCGGCTTTGAAGAAAGTGATAAAATGATTTTAGTTCCCCCTCGGAAAATCGCTTCTGATGGCAAGGTAAAGTGGTGAAAATAATCTAAATATAGCACACACTTAAACTTATAATACGTTTTTTTTTGTTAGGTGGGGCTTTTTAGGTGGCTTAGTTCCATTTTGATACTGCCCCTGTCCACAGCAGTACATTGCTTAGCTTTTTCGCTGGTGCTTATGCCCACTTTTCCAAACTGGGCCATGCTGACGGATGCCTACTGTATGTAATGACTAAGGACAAGTACCTCATACAACCCCACTTCAGAAGATCTGAACAAGGGACTGATGGCATTTTTCTTGTGAGAACAGACTCTCTGACTGAAATAAAGCCAGGAAAATATGCTATACAAACTATGACTTTGACTTAATCATAATAATATATACAATAATACCTCCACCATATCAACTGTAAACTCCACCAGAACAGTGGTCCTCATTTAAACCGCAGTCCCACACTATTTACCAGTCTCTGCAAGTTGCTTTGAGCTTTGTACTAAAATGAGCAGAAACCAATGGCTGCCTCGATGGTAGGGAATCAATCTAAATGCTCACCGTGAAGTGAGGAAAATGGTGGTCAATAATGTAGTGAAGTATATTGAGTTTAGTTATAATTTGAAAATGAAAAGCTCATAGCCCTGTATGAAATTGTCTTTACCTCAACTTTCACTCGGCTAAAAGTGTTTTTTTATTTTTAGCTTGGAGTCAAGAATTATATTATTTTCCACAGTTGTCCGAAACCCACAAACATCAGTAGAATTAATTATATGTTTCTGCACTTTGAAGCATTGCATTTTAAATGGATGAGCTGCAGCACCTGTGCGAGTGCCTCAAAAGCCCTGAAAAGACTGACATCCCAACAGCTGTTAGCATCTACACATTGACTGCCACTTCAACTGCCTCTCTTCTTATTTTAAGACTTTTTAACCTGTTCACAGAGTTTTTGCCTGGGATGTAGAGCATAAGCGGGCACATTAGCATTCCCCCGTAGCCGTTTCTACTCTTATATCTGGCTGTATGAGTGCCTTGCCAAGCACAAATCACTCTGCATTATCTGTATGTAGAGTTCACTGATTACAGTGTATGAGATGTATGTATGTTGATCTGTATTTCAAAGCAACACGTCACTGCTTTGACTTTGACCGCAGAGCTTAATGTTCGCCACACTGAGCATTTTCTGTGTGTAGACGATAACCTTCTCGCAATTTCCCTTCAAAGAATTGTCCTCAAAGATTCGCACATTCTTTAACTTTCTCCATCAGGACGTTGCAAAAGACTTTGAGGATACACGTTAATGAACTCTTTATATTTCTGACGTTGAGTGAACACTCCATCGCTCTGCCAGTCAAACTGATTGTTGAAGACTATTCAGATATGGAGGAGGGAGGTCAGAGATGAAGGGCAGGGGTAATTTCAATGCTGGAAAGACTCCCGACAAGATCAAGGAGTGTTAGCGGAGGAAAACCACCACTGGGACACGACTCTAAAACATTCTGACACCAGACTAATCTTTCCAACACGCTGTTCAAAAACAATTTTATATTTGGAGTGGGATAAGATTGTCTTCATGAACCACTGAATAGATTTCCAGTGTATTTCCTAACATCTGACAATATTAAGGGATTACTTAGCATATGTCATTCTGAACATTTTTCATATTGTCACAAAATGGAATAGAATAAAGACATGTATTGTATATATATTCAAGTACAGTCTGACCTCCTTTTATGAGAAAAAGAACAGAATGTAAATAAGCATGTCTAGAGCAGATTACAATATAAAGAAATTTCTTGTCATCTGACGTCAACTTGAGCCAAAGTAGAGACAAGTATGTTTATATGTTTACCTCATTATTGGAGACTTTGGCCATGTTTAATATGAACATCCAACATCGTCAAATACACAGTATATGACAGAAAATAAGGAAAACCACAAGAGGTCCCCTTCAATAAAAAGGTGGTAATAAAAAAATGATGCTGTAATCATTATGAGTGGAAAGCATATTGCAAGACAAACAAATGAATACATTGTCACATTTTGCTGATACGTTCAGTATCATCAGTTTTGCAATATGTCAGCCTCGTTAATTAGCAACATTTCCTCATTATGTTAATAAAAGTGTAATTTGCTTGGCATTATGTTTCCCAAAACTTATTTGCAGTTGCAAATTTGTTGTATATAAAAATATTTCTCTGAGACAGGGCTCTACAGTTACACTATAACTCTTGTTTATGTGACATGCTGTTTTTCCTGGTAAAGGGAAGAGGGAAGCCAGTCAGTCCATGATGGTCTGTGTACATGAATCACAGCCTCAGGAAATTAGATTGTGGTGACAAGCAGGTTTGAGTTTAAGATATGTCTTCCACAGGCTCCTGTAGGTCTGCTTTGTTGTCATACAGGGAGGGGTGTAATATATCTTACTGTACGTACAAGCCCTGCCTAAAGTGATGTATCATTTGGATTTGGCCTGTCCACAACAGGGAGGCGGCCCAGGTGCTCATACAGGTTGCTTGTAATCTTTCTCAGCCACTGAACTGGAAATGGAAGTGCTGAACATGTGTTCTCCCTGGAAGCTGTAACCCAGCCCAACAATCTGCTGTTCACAAACATAGCAGAGATAAATGAGGTATTTGGGTGAAAATGGCCTTTTCAGCTGCTTTAGTCTGTGGAGAGAATAATAACCTAACAGTATATATATTCAAACAGAACACCTAATTAACGGTCCAGCTCCAAAAATAGAAAATCAGAATGTGGTGGCAGATGTTTTAATCGTGGCGGCCCGCCATAAATAAATGAATGTATGGGAAACCCTGTGACAACAGTTGTGCCGTGGAGAGGCTCTTTAGCCTGGACAGTCTTGTGCTGACACAGAGGAGGAACAGGCCCACAGCAGCAGAAGTGCTGAGCTGTTGAGCGACACTTGTTGGTGGACTTAGTGCAGTTTTGGCCTAGATTTGAACGCTCACAGTGTGGTCACTGAGATTCCACCTTTTCCGGTGATGGAAAAGGTTTGTTGTGTTTCCTGTCTTGGTTGGCACCAACTGAGGACATATTTTGCAGACCGTCTTTGGACTTTTTAATCCACATTTTCATCCATGTTTGAGGATAACGCAAGCTTTTCTTAAGCTTTACTGCCGCTTTGCTCCTCACTTCCACTCATTTTCCCCTTTTCGTTATGTCCACGCTACTTAAAATTCCTCCTCACCTCGGCATACTCACCTCAGCACAAACTTTGCTGTGAAAAATGGGCGTGTACAATGAAGCGCATCCCCAACACTGCAGATTGACTGACAGCTGTCTTTTAATTTCTGCTGCATGACACGCTGTTTGGATCTATTGAGGTCTATCCATATCGAGTAAGAATAACTATAGTTTATCATCGACACATATTTTATTGCAATTCCGTTTCGAGATTGTTTTATCGCCCAGCCCTAGTTCACGTGTTTAGTCTGTTATCATCTGATTGTGTCACTCCAGGTGAGGATAGACAGTTGTGCTGATATGTGGGTATATGTAAGGTATAACGTTATATTGTTAAAGGTTCTATTGATAACATTAGCCAGTAGATGTCGCATTTCTCCTCTCCTCCCCCCTTTTCCATTGCATCACTTTTTCTTGAAAAATAATATATATACGTATGTGTATATAAAAATGAAATAACTGTTGTTAGTTTTAAGTATGTTCCATTTTGAGCAGTGGTGCTGGGAGCGACAGCAATTTACCCAGCAGCAGGTCCGTACTTTCAGTCGCTCACAGCCACGAGTGAGCTCTTTTTTTCCAGGCTCAGTTCTCAGACACACCTGGAGGAGTTGTTACGGTCCAGGGAGGAAGCAGATTGGACAAGATGAAGAGCCCAGACGATGAAATTGCAGATCCCTGAATCCCAAGTGGCGTCATTCAAATGTCACTCTCCCACTGTGTTCAACTGCAGGCATATTTCATGTAATAACCTTTCAGAGGAGAGCAGTTTAGTGTCTGGTTGTCCTCATATAGTCTCACACCCACCTCATCTCACCGTGTCATCCCTTTTGTCTACTGGAAGAACTTTTATTACCTTCTCACATATTGCATGCAGCCCGCCTCGTGTGTTCAACCCCAAACAGAACACTCAAGTACCCCTTTTATCACTTCATTTTTCAGACAATGCCACCTTTCACTGTTATGGCTACAGCATATGCTTGTAAACATGAAGGATGGGATAGAAGTTATGTAAATATACACACTCTGGAGGTGAACCTCTTCTTTGAAAGAGTTGTCAGTTTATTCTACAGCGTGCTCCATGTTACCCAAAAACATGGTTATATACTGACAGCCGTAAGTGTTTTTCAGTCATGTCTTGCTTCCTAAGAAATAAGAGATATATTTTTCCTCCAAAAATCCAGTGTGGAGTTACTCTCTACTAGGGTTTCTGCAGATCCTTAAAAAGTCTTAATGGAATTCATTAGTCTAAAAAGTAAGGCCTTAATTGACATTAAAATATCTTGAATCATCTTTCAAAAGTCTTAAAAATGTGAAGACATGTAAATTCAGATTTTATTAGTTTATTCCTCTGACATTGCATTTAAAAATCTATTGGTAACACCTATTTAAAAAAAAAAAAAGATAATTTACCGAATGCCTTGCGCATTTCCATCTCACAGATCAGAATAGTGAAATCAACAACACCTCATATTTTGTTGTTTCCGGCTGGATGCGGCACAGCTGAAACAAGGCAATACATATTAGACTCAGTGTATAGTACTCTGTGCAAAGAAGTTTTTCAAACTTACAATGGGAATTGAGGCAGTGGATTTCCACATGCTGAATGACAAACACTAAATTGCTGTGAAAACCCACCAACAAACACCAAGTATTTCCCAGTTATATTCTACCACCGTCTTCACCATGTGAGGATAACCTCTTGTTTAATGTTGCAATAAACATTTGGGAAAAATTTTCCTTACCCAACCCCCAGTGGATGTTGGGCTATGCTTTAGTTTTCTTAGATTTTGATCACTGTAAAATTGATCTTAAATTTCATACTGACCAGAATTAAAAAAGTCTTCAACAGTCTTAAAACTAAAATGCCTTAAGCTGAAGGAACACAGCTTAAGTACTGGAATAACTTGTTGAGGACTGGTTGCTGCATTTAGAGCTGAAAAGAGAGCTGAAACTATTTATTGATTAATCAGTTAGTCAACAACTTTAATATATAAAAAGTCATTTATTATGCAAAAAATGCCAAACATTCTATCGTTCCGGCTTCTTAAATGTGAATAATTGACACTCTGTTTTGTATCATTGTAAACTGAATATACGTTTTGGACCAGAAAGAATGAAAGGAGAGATTATCACGTTGTCTGGAAATTGTGCCCTTTTTCGTTTTTATTTGTTTTCTGTAGCTCTCTGTGATATGACCCAAAAACAACTTTTTAAAGCTTGAAAGCTTTACGGTTGAATTCATATTTTGCAAAACACCTAAACACAATTATCTACTTGGTAGGCTGTCACTTTTATGCACATTTAAAAAAAAAAAAAAGGTAATCCTTTACTGCTGTAGGATGTCACTACCCAGTGCTTCAGGGTTAATGAAATTTTTACTTTCACTGTTGCCAGCTATCATCTACATCACCTGTTGAGTGAAAATATCCTTACCCTGACTTTACACATATAAAAATTGATATGTTGTCCGACCCTAGTTTCTATACAGTTAAGTTTCTGAACAGTTTGATATATATAAATCCACAAATGAATACATTCAGAAAATAAATTAATAAATGATAGCTGTAGCTCCGTATTCCTCTGCACTGCATCTTTACTATGTCAGTATGTCAGTGTAAGCAGCGTGTAACTGAGGTGTAAATCACAAGAGCTTGTGATAATACTTTCTTGAGCATGACATCGATACTGCATCCACCAGGATTACGAAAAGTGGTTGAAGGATAAGGACAGTGTTGGAGCAGACTTGAACAGAATAGGGCTTTAGTGCTTGACATGAGAGAAGTGGTGAATCAGCTGATGAATGCAGTGAGAAAGCTGAATTCACTGAGAAACTGACCTGTATCACAAAATCAAAACACTTCAGACACAGCAGATCTTCAAGTGCTTTATATATTTCTTTTTTTTTAATATCTGTTCTGCAAGTAAACAACCACACTAGGAAAGAGGTCAGAGACAGAAGGCCTCAACAATCTACAGCCTGAGAAAATCTGATTAGAAAAACTGAATAACAATCTCCTCCCTTCAGTTGTTTCAAATTATGAATTAATCTCTTGATAGGATAATCATGCAGACAATTTCACATGATGTCCTCGTATCATCCAGTGCTCTGGGGTAATCAGTAGCAGAGGCAATACAAAGCGAATTTAATTTTTTTTCTCCTCCTTCAGTTGCTCACACTCTGAAGAACGCAACCAAACACCCCTATCTGATCAGCTGTAAGCATTAAACTGTTTCAGCTGTGCACTTCAGAGATGTGCAAGGTTACTAGTTGAATTCCCCAAACCAAATTAAAAGGCAACAATGGTCATGACGCCCTTGAGCCAAATGATTTATCCCCAGCTGCTGCAGCGGCGCTGCCTACTGGCACAACAACAGAGGACAGTTTGGATGTGTTGAAAATATGAAAAACTGGTGAATATAAATGAGGCTGTTGCTGAATGTGAGCATGCATGATAAGCGTACCCCCTTCCAGGATCACAGAAATTAAAACCTGTAGCAGCAGCTAACTGTGTGCTGCATGCGTTTGGATACGTCGGGTGATTCCATATTTTTTTCTGATTGTCAAAAGACCAAACCAAAGGTGAATCTGCCAACGAGTACTGTGTGTGTATCAGAGCCTGATGTATCTTCTTCCTCTGTGCCATAGAGCACCATTGTTGTCCAAAAACTATTAAAAACACATCAATAAGCCACACTGGGCACCCTGTTCCTTCATTACACACACACACACACACACACACTGTAGTTTAGTTTGACTCTACCACACATACACCGTCTTTCTGCCTCAAATACTCACCAGTGCACCAAATGTGGATTAATCTGTTGCTGAAAGTAGTCCCCCAAAAATGCACTATTTCCTTCCAGTGCGTTCTCATCCCAACTTGTCAATTGTGGCTGCATTGTCAGTGGACTTTCATGTCTTAATATGACACGCTAGGTAACCTCCTGCATCTGTTGTTAACGTTCTGGGATGGTTTGACATTTTCACTTTTTACATGCATTGTGTCTTTTCAAAATACACTTCTGTTTTCACAGGAAATGTACAGTTTCTGCTTGAAAGATGCATACTGTATTTTAAAATTACACTGACAGTGTAGGTGAAACACCTGGGGCTGTATTCACAAAACTTCCTAGCATTAAATTCTAAGAAAATTCTTAGAATTATGTGTTTTCTTAGAATTTCCCCTTAAAGTTAAGGCTAGGTCCTTGTAAAGATAAAAGTTGTTCACAAAGTGTCTTAACCCTTAAAACAGCTCGGTGAAAGACTGTTAGGAACAGGGAGGAGGTATTTTAAGAGTTTCTTAAACAGAGGAGAAAATGGTGGAATAATGGAGAAGTTGGAGAAACATTTTCCAAACACTGGATGACAGTGAGTTTTTGAAATGCAACAGATTAGATCATGCAGTGATAATATGTGCAGTCGATCTCATTAGGGATACGCACACATTACCAATGCTATAACACCAGAAATAAAATGATCACAACACTAAGATATTTGGAAAACTGGAAAAATGGAACAGTGCAGCATTGATGACTTAAGTCTGTCTAAACCCTCCATCTGCAAAGTGATCACACTAACAATGACAATACTTTCACAGTCAGCAGTTCATTTTCATTTCCACTGGGTGTCCACACCTTGCAGGCTCACAAAAGGGTGTGTCTCTGACAACCAATCACATCTGTTAAAAGAAAGCATCACACCTAGCAATGGGGTCAACCACACCTTGACACCAAGGTAAAAGTTCAGAGTTGCTCTGAGTGTTCTCAGAATGTTTGTGAATTCGGCCCTGGTTTCTATGTTAATTTCCTCGTGAAACAAAAGCACATGGATAGGTTTAGGCAACAAAAGCATGTGATTAGGTTAAGAAAAAAAAACCCCATCATGGTTTGGCTTAAAACTCACATGGGAAGCAAACAGCTGGCTCTTGGGTGAAAAGGGTTGGTTTGCCCCATCCTTCTCCCCTCCCACTTGCCCTATAGGGACTTCATAGCTCTTTATATTACGTAGGTGGCATTACAAGCTGACACTGCCCAGTGGTGTTACAAACTGACGCTGCACGTTGGCGTATTATGTCACTGCATAGGTGCCTCTGTGCGTGGGGATCTGATACCAAAATCACTGACAGAGCGTCAGTATTTGACAAGTTGGGAATGAGAATGGGCTGTTCCTGCTGTTTGTTTGATTAAAACTACAGAGACCAGCTGTTTTAGCAAATTACATTCAAAATTATTTGTGTGATTTAGAAGTCGGAAACCAGGTTAGTATTACGCAGAGGTACTGGGTCATTATGCGTCTCTGGGGCTGTTGATACAAGCTACCCGGTTCTTCTATAACTGGAGTGCCAGATATAAGGTCAGTAAGTTCTCAAAGAGTTCTGAGTCCCTTGATGCCTGTTGTGTGTGTGATTTTCATTGACACAAACTGAAGGCAGCATTATTTTGCTGCATTGCTGTTGTTTTTTGTTTTTGTGCCAGACATAGAGATAGTCACTGTTACTTATGGTTTTAACGATTTTGAAGACTGAGCATATTTTGCAGCTCCTTTGTCATCTTTGTCATCTTTGTCATCTTTTGCTTCTTTTCTATTTTCAGTTCAAAGGTACATTTATTTTAAAAGGAATATGAAATGGTCTGCATAACTATTTTTGTATCAGTTGTGATCATATATGTGTTTTTTTAACAAAGTAATCAGCAGAAGGACTAATTTGCTAGGTTCTTAATTTTGAGCTTCAGACAGCATTCACTGTGACACATTTGAAGGCTCGGGGAGCAGAGAGTAAATGTTTATGTGTGGAGGGTTTCTTTGTGGCTGACATAAAAAAAACCAGCAGATAGTTGGAAAAGTTTTGCAGGTGGGATTTCATGTCATGGCTCAATGATACATGCAAATAATGAATCATCGTCAAAGTGAATTCCAGTTAGCTGTGGGCTGGCTGAGGCTCAGGGGATAGAGAGGTCATCTGCTAATCAGAAAGTCAGTGGTTGGATCTCTGGCCCCTGCAGTTTACATGTCAAAGTCTCTTTGGCTGATTGCAATGGCTCACACACCAGTGTTTACGACTGCTGATGAGCAGGTGGCTCTTTACATCGTAGCCTCTGCCACCAGTGTGAATGCTGGTTTGTGTTGTAAAACACTGTGAGTGGTCACAAAGACCAGAAAAGCGCTATATAAATGCAGCCCATTTACCAGTGAGCTGAAAATTGCTAATTTAATTACCTGTCAAGGCTCCAACCTGCAATCTTTTCAATTCAAAGTGCATTGGATGTGAAAAAAGTCAGCATAATTAGCATGACTTAAATAACATAACGTTTCCTGCATGTTACAGTCTTGAATAGCCAGACCTATCTCCACATTATAAAGCTGTGTGTTGAACAAGGACCACTTTCAAGCTCATAACAAAGTGGCAAACTCAGGGGCTGCAAAGTGAAGCCAACATGGAAGTGCTAAAAGCTGCAGTTCTTGATCAGCTGCTTGAGTCTGACTCTGGAGGCCAGGTTTTGGTCTCTATAGCTAATTTCTCCCTTCATAACAACTGTACAGGGGTGAAGTTTTATTTTAAGTCACCTGTTTACCTTTCTTTAAGGCATAAAGTTGTGCATGATTAAGGGCAAGCACTTTGAGGGGCAGGCTGTATGCAGATAGTGTTCTTGGCTTCTCAGTCAGATCCACCCCTCTCTCCTCCACAGCTCCAGCCCCTCTCCCAAATACAGTCACTGCTGGCTCCAAAAAACCAAGATGGTGACGGCCAAAATGCCGAAAACTGGAGCCAATGAAGTAATGGATGACGTCACAATAGTGACGTCCATTGTTTTTACAGTCTATGCTAGCAGCCCAGGTGGTAAAATGTCTTTTAAGTTTTTACCACCTGAACAGGTGGCGAATGAGGGAGGACCCACTGTGCAAGTTTTGTGGTGGGAGAGGGACATTGGTGCACATACTGGTGTGGTGCAAGACTGCCCTTAGCAAGGGGAGATACAGGTGGCATAATGACAAGGTCCTCAGAGCACTGGCTGACTTCTTGGAGCAGGAGAGACGGAGAAAGCACCAGACCCACATGAGACCAGTTTAATCCATCCAGTTTATTAGCTACCACCAAGAAGACCAAGATGAGCTTCCTGCAGATGGCACAATGGGAGATGAGGGTGAATCTTGAAAGGAAACTGCATTTTCCCCAGACTGTCCAAACACCCCTGAGACCTAATGTGGTCATATGGGCTTAGGTGGCATAAGAAAATCATCTTGGTGGAGTTGACGGATCCGTGGAAAGACTGGTGGGAAGAGGCCTCACAGAGGAAAGCCACCAAGTATCAGGACCAGGTCTGACAATGCAGGAACAAAGGGTGACAGGCCTGACTATTTCCAGTTGAAGTTGGCTGCAGAGGTTTGTCACACAATTTGTGTGGAATACACTTACGGCTCTGGAAAGAGCAGGGAGGGAAAGGAGGGCAGCTGCTCGCAGGTTGGGGGAAGTGGTGGAACGGGCCCTTTGTTGGCTGTAGAACAGACGGGAAGGGGTTGAGCTGGAAGCCAGGAAGAGATGGGCAGTGACTGGCCATCACTGCCGACCCACTAACTGGAGGACATTGTTGAAATGTCCAAGGAAATTTGGTTGCAACCTGAGGACATGTTCTCTTGGCTGAAAGCTACAGTCAAGAGAATGTGACAGAGGGTGTTCTAATGGTGTATCTAGTGTATCTAATAGTAGATAAATTCATTAATCGATAAAATAGTTGATAATGAAAGCAATCGTAGTCACTGCCCGTTAGTCTTTCATACATGCAGTGTACACCTCTGTGATGTCAGTACGGCATGAATTGTCAGCACATATTTATTGTAACAACCAAGAGAGAAGAAATGACTGGAGCACACAGATCAATTTACAACCTTTATTAATGCAAACACACAGTGTTGCAACACCACTGTGTCTTCATCAGAGTCACTTTGACACTGTCCTTAAGCTGAGGGGCACCTTACTTAGCCGCGTGCTGCTGGATGAGGCATGCAGAACCCTGTTTCCTTTATTGTATTTTTCCTTTATTGTACTAATGAATTAGAATCAATTGATTTACAGATTTTCTACCCTTAATGTTTTTAAAGTTCTAAAGGTTATTAAAAGAAAGTTACAGGGAATGTCCCTCAGTTAAGTCTTGTTTTTTCCCAAACCTCAGCTCCAGGCTGCAGAGAAGCTGATGGAGTACCTGATCACGCTGGGGAGCAGCAGCATGTCAAAGTCCTTTCTCATTCGTCACATCCTCTCTCAAATCAGCACCCTGGCTGATCAGCTCTGGCAGGCCTTCCAGGTAAACACCCTCACTGCTTCACCACACCTGCTCCTGCATCCCCATCATTCTCCTCTTCTTCTTTTTCTGGCTCTTTCTCTTTTGGCTCAGTGACAGCATTGATCCCTCCACTGCCTCATGATTGTTTTCTCCCTGTCTGTGTGTGTTTTGCTGCTCAGGTCGTTCACTTTTTGACATTGCTGTCTATCAGCAACCATATTTACAGTTCATATAAACATCAGCTTCGCATTTGAACCATATTAGGATCATGACTCTCTCGTGCTCTCACTAGTTCTGTCTCTGTTTATTTCTCCCCCACCATCTCCCGTTCTATCCCTCTCATACACTGTTTTATTTCACCTTTTCGCTCTTAGACAGTCAGCCTTTGTGCCAGGCTTCAGGTGCAAACAGTTTGCCCTATTGACCGGTTGCCACAGCCTCTTCTGTGCCTCCATAATCAATACTGCGTCCCACCAGTTTCCTGTCTGCCATGTATTCAAACGTCTCTCAGTAGCTTTTTCAACCATCTGAGTCACAGGCCAAGTGAGAGCTGCATTTGGCCGGCCTGCTTCCCGTGAAAGGCAGAGCTGAGTGTCAAGCCACCGGGGGTCCTTGGAAATGGAAATGTGTAAAATAGGAAAAGGATACAGATGATTTTCCCCCCTTCACCCCTCCTGCTGAGCTTCCCTCCCACTCAGCAGGGTCGGTCATGCTCACTTGCGCCTGTTTTTCTCCTCCTCCTCAAGAGAGCCTCCTGAGGCGGGTGATGCCAAAAAAGAGAATTTTATCAACACTGCATTTTTGAGGGCCAAGTTGAAGAGAAAAAATAGCTGAACCCACTGTTCGCTGGTGATATTGACAATGCAAAATAGCCTTGTGCTGAGTTGGATCCAGGGTCTCCAACAAAACAGCAGTAAGGCTATTTACATACAAGAAGTGTCATCACCATTACATATGTATATCCTCTATATATAAACCAGCGTGTTACTGCTCACTAGTTGATGCGTCACTAAACTGTGTTGCTGTGAACCGCCTGGATTGTCAGTGTGTTTTTGGTCTAAAGGCACTCATGCTTGCAGGTAGCTGTTCTGAAACTCAGCCTTCTTGGGCATGGTCCTTATCGCTCTGTGTACTGTGTGTTCTGTTTGACTGAACATCCATTGTGTAGCCACTAGAGTTGTAACAGTATTCAGGAGTCATGGTTCGGTGTGAGCTTGGTACAGCAGAAAAGAACCTCAAGTGCCTGAGGATCCGTTTCTTATTATTTATTTTGAACAGATGGTAGTGCAAGTGTCAAAGACAGACAAAATCCTCTTGCTGGGGACTGAGATAGCATTTTGCCCACTGGCAACTGTAGTAAACTATTTTCATTACTAAAAACTTCTGCATTACACTGTATGGGCACTGAACGAACACTTTCCCAAAAGGCAAAAGGTCACTATACTATGCTTATCACCATAAAACTGATAAGCATCTCTGACGATATGAAACTACAAAATACTGGTTGATTTTTTTCCCTCGTCTCGGTCATCGGCACATCTGGGTTGTGTTGTTGAATGCGCGTCATGCTCAAAGTGTTTCCATCATAGACTGTGTAATTGTGGACGACAGGACCAACGACTCCCCAGAAGTGACGCTAAAACATCTCGATCGCTCCCTGGTGGCTGGCTGCAGTATAGGTCTTAAGCCCCACCCTCTACGTGTTAATGGATGGAACATGGGCCAAACTGAAATTTAAAGAACACATCAAGTAAACTTTTGGTTGACTGTTGGTTTCAGTTGTTGATGTTAATGTATGTTCAGCATGGGTTTTTTCCTGATGTTTGATCATAACTGCTTATTTGCTATAAAAAATGGTTTGACATTGTGATTGACAGCTTTTTGTGCCAATCAGTGTGCTTGCGATCAGTGCCGCTGCTTGTGGTTAGTGGGTCAGTGGAACCTTGATTCCACATAAATCACTCTGCAGAGCCTATCTCCAAATGACATCACTAGCACAAGATGGCAGCGGCTGATTTGGGATATTTGGCTTCTTTTTTGTACAGTGGAAGGAAGTGAAGAAATGTTGTTTGTCTATACAAAAGTGGAGCAACACTGCACTGTACCATGATGGTTTGGCACGAATACACAACTCGTTACAGTCCAAAGTTGATAAGGAATGTACAGAGAATTACTACTACATGTTTTATCACTTTTATAAAATTGAGGGAACATCATATTAAGGGTTCCACCTGCCAGGTTGGTCACACCGAATGTCTGACTGAGGATTTTGCCCTTGCAGCCATTAGTGTGCCCACAGATGTCTCCACCCCCACCACTCATCTCTTTTCTCTCAAGGCTAAAGAAGGGACGAGATTGCTTTTGAAGCCTCTGTGTGTTTGAAGACTGAATCTCTGGACTACTTTATTTGCTTGTAGCTCCACGCCTGCAGCTCTCTGTGGTTCATTCTCTCAGGGCGAGAGGTCTCAAGGGAAAAGCTGTGTGCCACCCCATTATGTAAAAAGCTGTAGGGGAGACTACATCTATATTTCCATTAACATTTTACGCACTTAGCTCATGCTGTTATACAGAGTGAATGATAATGAGTGCAACTGTTAAACCGTCGGTTTTCTGAATCACTGCCATCACAAGCAAAGTGTTAAGTTTGTCAGTATTTGTTGTTCTGGAGGTGATATATAAGAGAATACTCCTGGACTTGAGATGGCAGGATAAAGATGTGTTAATTAAGGCAGTGATACAGAGGGAGAGAATTAAAAGGTTTGATTGAAGTAATTACAAAACAATAAACAAACATTATCTTACTTTAAGCAAACATAATGGATATATTTATGCCTCTGGGCTGGCGGCAGCTGTGGCTGGAGGCATTATGTTTTTGGGCTGTCCGTCAGTCTGTACATCCATCTGCAATGCTGGCCATACGTACAAACGTATGGACGGCCTATTATCATGAATGCGATATCTCCTTGTCGCCTTGAAAGAATTTCTTCACATTTAGCACAATGTTCCACTTGGACTCAAGAATGAAGAGATCTGACTTTGGTGGTCAAATGTCAAAGGTGACTGTGACCTCACAAAACCCATTTTTGGCCATAATTAAAAAAAATCATATGCTAATTATGACATGATTGCACCGTGACATGATAACATTCTGCAAATACACTTTTCTGGCCATTATTCAACAGCATAACTCAGAGACAGAAGGGGAGACATTTGGTCAGATACTGAATTGGTGACACCAATCTTGGGTGTCCACATTGAAACTGTGCTGATTGAACAGAACCTTTGTTAGCTGGAGGCAAAACCTACTCACCACTACAGGGCTGTAGGCTACATAGGAGTCTTAAAATGTCGTCTTCTTGTGTTATTCGGAGCCAGAATAGAAGGAGTCATGGCTCAAAACTTAAATTTTATTGCATAATAGCTGCCACTGCCCGTCAACAAAAACAAAGACAACTATGGCTAAATGTGATAAGACAAAAGGACTAGATGCAGGTAATCATCAAAAATGCTGCATGTGCAGCGCATGTTATGAGGTCGATATGAGGTCACAGAAAAAGTATTTACTGTTGTAGGGAAGAAAAGCATTATTTGTATTAAGGGTTATCGTATCCACCTAATCAGAAACTGGGGAGGTATTAAGAGGAATGTGGGATTTCTCTGTAACTTTTTAGTGCAGTTGCTAACGTTGGCTTTGATAGCAAAATAAACTGGAGGAAACCATTCAGGTGTCGTCCTTTTTTGTAAAATTGGCATAGTAATCAACCACAAAGCCGCCATCCAACCTTCAGCAATCCTCCAATCCTCTATCCACTGAGTGACAGCATATGGGTCGGCCAGTCTGGTCCTTTTGGTCAGTGTTTACTTTAGGACTGACCCCAAAAAAAAAATTCGAAGCTTCGTTTGATGGCACCGGATTCGATTGTGGGAAAAAAAATTCAAAACATAGGGGCTTTTTTTTCCGTTTTTTGGGGGGAGGCTTTAAAGGCAACACAAACCCCCACCAGTCCGATACTGACAATGAGCTCTCTCAGAGCTGGCAGACATGTCCAAGGGTCATCAGATGTGTGGTTGCACTTTAAAATATGCCCCGACAACCCCCTGAAAGCAGAGTGCCAGATTTGTCAAAAGCAATTGGCATATCACAACTCAACAACAAATTTGGGAAATCAATTGAAAACCGTAAGTATTAATTAAAAAAGAAAAAATCTCCGACAAGGAAATATAAAGCCCGACGCACAATGGAGACCTGCTATTATCCTGTGTAATGGAATCACTCACGAGCGGGAGACCAGAGTAGCGTTCGGGAAAAAGGCCCGTTTATTTGTGCACTCCAAAAACTCCGGTAACACTCCAGGGGGTAACTCGTAAAAGTCTCCGTCCCAAACTCTGATTCTTCTAGCATAGCACACACACTTCATACACACGTACTCACTTACAGTACCCAGCGGGGCAGCCCTCCCCCTCTCTACTCCACCAATCTCCACCCCGCACACTGACTGACAGCTGACTCCACTCATACCACACTCACCACTGCCCCAGGGTCCCTACACCTGCTTGAACACAGACAACTAAATTCTTAAAAAAATGTGACTCAAAATAATGATAAAATAGATTTTATTGATGTAAAAATATGCATTTTCCAGTTCCACCAGTCCGCTCTGAGAGACACTTCTGCAGCTGAGTTGTGCATCTATTTGACTGTGCTGCAGTGTACGCCGAGGGTTTTAATTTAGTGTTCAATCAAAAGTTAAACAGTACTTATCACAGACCATTAGTGTTTTTTCGTTTGTAAATATTTTTATCTTAATTCTAGTGTTGGAAGAAACTACGTTTTCACCATAATTCTTTTTTTTTTTTTTTCCGTTTAAACACCAGAGTGTGTTCTGGCAATCAGAATCAGTATTTCTGAGTGCACCACTTGCATCATCTTCCTCCATTGTCTATAAGCAACCCAACAGAACTTGCTAGCTAGTGCTGGCTAATGTCTGAGGAGAATTGTTTTGCCTCCAGCTAAGACTGTTTACTAACTTACTTAGATCGTCTGTGCTGAGGGGGTGAAGATGTGTGTGAAGCATCCATGTTTTAGAATATTTAGCTTTTTTTTTTGCAGAAACATGCATTAATCCACTGTTATGGCTACACAAGTCTGGACAGACCAATGTTAACAGTAACTGCAACTTGACTGGTTCATGGAGGCATACAACCACTAGGCAGTAGCTCTACTTGTATCAAATAACAATGTTATGTAAAGGGAAAATGGTTGCTCTCTTGTTTTTGCAGGACTAAAAAATATTAGTAGTTCAGCACTACACAGGATTAAATTATCAGTGAAACATTTTGGTACCAGGTTTCCTCTTGTAAAACTAATCCCGTGTGGATGTAGCACATGGTCGGTAATTTACCTTTAAGATGAATATAGTGCATGGAGGTAACTTCTAGTGACATTAAACTGTATGTCACTTTGCAGACTGGGACTCTATTAAGACCCTGAGGGAGTTCCTTGTCTCCCGTTAGAATACCACTGAGCTCCACACTCCTGTTATAAAACTGTGCTTTCATAAAGTCTCCACGCTGAGTCGGAGCCATGAACAGACCCCTGCCTCAGCTCTTTGTCAGCAGCAGGAGACCCCCAGCTCCTCGTCGATAGTGCCGAATGATTAGTATTTCTCAGCATGGAGGATTTCCTTTGTGTGGAAACTGTCATGGCAGTGACATATAAAACTGGATGTGTGGCTGGCTTCTCTGTCTCCCTTTAGTTCAGTTTCCACTCTTTTTTGAATTTTGTTTTTTAATGTTAGGGTTAAAGCAAGTGTTGGTGCAAGGTCACATTTCTTCAGTGCAGCACATCATTTGGTGATAGACTTGTTTGTAATTGAGGAAATTACTTCTGATTTCACAAAAAGATACCAAAGGTCTGTCTGGTGATAATATTGCATTAATAACCAGTTTGGTTTGGTTACAATGAAATGGCAGTAATTGGGGCTGATGTGAAAGCTGTCAATCAGACTGGACGAGATGGCTTGTTGCAGCCGTCCTGTTGTTCCGGGGACAATAGAAAATATGTCTGGGAGGAACAGAGATGCTACAAGAGCAGTCTTGGGGACGAAAGGACGAGGTAGACTCACTATCGGCGCATTAGGGGATGCAGCCTATTGTTTCCCTGATAGTGCTTCATTGTGAACAACAAATCTTTCTTATAACTGGCCGGAGGAGAGTTACTCAACGTTAGCTGTTAGCAGCTGGTGGCCAGGGCCTGTCATTCTGTGTAACTGTTTACTCCTTTAGGTTTGTTTGCAAAATGCATCTATGCATCTGTTCCTGATAAAAGTAGAGAATACAGTAATCAACAAAGAGCATTAGTCATACTTACTGCAAACTGAAAAGTAGAATAATCCTTCAGAAGCTGAACTGGTGAATAGCTGTGGTTTAAAACTTTGACTTGATTTTATAAATAAGAGGGTTATTCACTGTTTCTCTTCATTTATTCTACTACTTACTTCTAATTTCCTTGATTAATAATGACACGAGGCTTTACTGAGGCGTTCTCAGGCAGCAGGTGATTTGAATGCAGTGTACAATGTGTGTAAATTGAATAAGTGACTGGCTTTGCTGTAAAAAAAAAAAGCCAACTTTAAATGATATTAGAAAACAGGGATTTTTATGAAAATCTTAAGGATTATAACTTAGAATGGTGTACTTTAATTAAAGTACTTTTATTAATTTTTTCAAAATCTAACTTACAAATTAAATTGAGCTCTTGCATTTCAAAAATTCTTTCAAATTGCAGTTTTCACATAAAAACTACGCTCAACTACCTGCTACTCTAAGGACGCATTCCCAATGGCGCTATTTGGTCTGCTTTAAAAGAACCGTGGTCCACTTCCCTGGATAGTTTGGTTCGTTTGGAGTGGTGTGAACGCTCATTCGAACTCTGGTGCAGACCAAACGAGCGAACCCTGGTCCGCTTTAGGGCTGTCAAAATTGCTAAAAAATGACGTTCGAATATTCCTTCTAAAAATAACTCATAGGTTCGAACCATTGGAATATTTTTTTTTCACATTATGTCCACAAGAGGGCAAACTAATACAAGGAAACATACTTGTATATGTAGCAAAGCCAGTTTCCTTTTGGCGCCCATGTTAACCGATTGTGTCATCCACGCCGGCTGCGCTGCGCCGCTCCGTGGCCGACTCGCACCCTGCAGCGATCGTTTCGGCGTCTGGTCTATTTTCTGGTCTATTTGTTTTCTCCACAATCGAATATCAATTTTTTACATTCGAAGATCCATTTTTTTTACAAATTCAAATTTAAATTCGAATTTAGAATATTCGTTGACAGCCCTAGTCCACTTGAAAACTAGGGGCCTCGGTTTACTTGCAAATAAACCCTGGTGCGGTTTGCTTACAGTTGGAAATACAAACAGACTATCCAGCGCACCAAAGAGAGGAATTGACGTAGAGAACAGCGCACAGCAACATGCTGGGTAGCTCACTGCCTCGCCTGCTGCTCATACTGGGCAACAATTGGGTTTGAATACCAAACTAAAAACAGAAACCCCCCAAGACTGCATAAATTTGGTGTTGCTCCATTGTTTTTGTGGTGACCAAGCCGGCTGAAGGGGATGGATTTCCGTTTTTGGGCAGTACCGCCCCCAAACAAGCAGCTGTTGAAACTGCATGAAGTTGTCCAGGCGGTTTGGTCTACTTTAAAAAGTGTAGTGTGAAAGTGAACCGAACCAAATGAAGGTGTGAAATTTTTCGGTATTCCCCGCCCAATTGAGCCGAGTTCCCCGGACTATCTGGGTGCAAATGCGCCCTAAGAGGGAAGCAAAAACACAGATTTACTGCAACTTCAGTTTTACCCAAAGCAAACCTTTGTGTGTATGAGTTTGTGTTTGCATGCAGTGTCAGTCTGCCATCATCATATCTACCAGACAGCTGCTGTGCATTATATTTTTAGTCTCTGTGTCAGTGATTTATGTGGGTGTTTAGATTCAGGCAAACCTCCACTCCAGCTGATAACAAAACCATATGGTTTGCTGGTCTGAATCTCTGGCCAGTCATCGCTGCAGCCCCTCCCAAAGGTTTTGTTCCCAAAGATAGTTTCAATCATTAAATCATTTTGATTTAAGTGCATTAGTTGTTAGTTTTTGTCTCATTTATACATTTTGCAAATATATTTCAACACTGGAGTGCCCTTGAAGAACATTGAACAGTTTTCTTTGAAATGCAAACAAACCCAGTTTAACATGCATTCATCGTCTCTCACCAGTAGATGATGCATGATGTTCATGTTGTAATTTTTGGGGAATTTTTACTGAAAAATTTACTGGAAGAGGAAAATGACATCTGTTGTACTGATCAGGATCAACTGATAGTGTAGTAAAGTTTTTGTAGTGTACTAAACTCTTTATAATAAACATGTTAAAGCCCCTACAAGGAACTTTCATTTTGAGTTGATTTTGGCGACCCTGTGGACAAAAGCGGTAATGTTTTGCCGGAATGAAGCCTACATTTCCCATGAGCTCTAGTGCGTATTGTCGTAAAGACGCTTACCTGGCTCACACATGTGTTTGTTTTGGGGATGAATGAAACAACAAGACGGGAAAACTTTGCCCCCGCTCCTATCAGGGATCCCAGCTCACCTCTGCCGCGCCCCAGCTCCACCTCTCTGGCGTAAGCGCCACCACCACTGGGTTAAATGCAGCGGACGGCTGGTAAGGCTGAAGGCCTGTTTGGCGAGCACTTCAACAGCTTCTTGGACTGAGTATGAAGCGGTGCCTCGCCTCTTTATTTCTCGGCACTCACTGGACCCTGTCGACGCCTGGCTGGTACCTGTCGTCGGCCCGGATGAGGTGTTCCAGCCCCGCGGCCCCTGCTGTCCTCATTGCTGGCGCGGGGTGAATCTGCGCAACCTGCGGCCTCTGTGTGTGGCTCCCCGGACAGCTAACATCGTGGACCCGCCGGCTCCTGCTAGGATTGGGCTGGTAAATGCTAGATCGCTAGCGAACAAAACGTTTATCCTGAAGGATTTCCTGACTTCCTGAGGATTGGATTTTCTCTGTGTGACTGAGACGTGGCTGACTGTTGGTGAGTCCAGTGCTTTCACAGAACTTTTACCCGATGATTGCTGCTATTTTAACTCCCCGCGGACGTTGGGTCGAGGAGGAGGAATAGCAACTATTTATAAGAGTCACTATAAAAGTAAGCAGCTAGGTAAGATGACGTGTGCCGTCTGAGTGCCGTAAATCGTTTCGTCCTATGAGTGACCTGGGGCGGACCCGGAGACAGTTTCCTAAAGGTATGGATATACACTATATAGAAATAGCTTATCTTCACACCGATGGTCTCATTTGCTGTTGTAGGTCACGCACAGACATCAGCAGAAACGAGAGACTTTTGCATATCCACTTAAAAGTTCCTTGTAGCAACTTTAAATACTTCAAACATTTGCAAAGCCCATATACTTTTTTAACATGCATTGTCATCTTGTCCCTCATTTTTGTGCTTTGTTACTTTTCACAGTGCATTATGGCAATCAGCTGCTGTTACTTGTCTGAAACGAAAAACCTATCAAAACTAACACTGAAACTATTTTATAACAGAAAAAATGAAGAAAGATTTTATATCAAAAGGAGAATAAATATTTATCTACATTTAGAGCAGTGATACCAAATCATAGGTTGTGCCTATCATCACAATTAAATCCCTAAGTAGTAGTTGTATGATTGTTATTAAGATATTAAATTCTTAGTTCATCAGCACACCACCTGTTACCATAGTGACTGCCAAACCGGCCTCCACCCTTCTCCAGCTGGTGGTTAAGAGAGCAGATCGTTCCCATCTGTCTTGGGACATTTAGCTGACTCACACTTTATGTTCCAGAGGTTGAGAGGACAGGCGATGATGGTTGAAGGGCTTTATGTCATGTTCACACATCATCAGCCTTATTTCCTTGTTATGACTCGCATTATAGTGGGGGAGACCTTAACAGTTCCTCAGGGCATTTGTCTTGTAATGCACATGCAAGAAAATGAGGGCTAGAGGAAACCAGTCAGAAGATTTCCAGGTTTTTTGGATTTACGTTTAGAAATATTAAAACTGTATGATCATACACAGAGATAAGTGGGTATTTTTAAATTAAAGACCTATTTCACATGCATTTCATGGCTTTTTAAGAAAACTAGGATGTCTGCATGGATGCACAGGGTCCAAATCTAACTTGTCACTCGCCAATTACGGGTAGATTTTGTCTCTGGCTGGTAAATTTTTAAGACCACTCGCCACTCTGGTGATTTTTTTTTTTTACCAGCAAAAATTTTTTTGTTACTGGAGAACAATGCTGGTATCGGCTGGTTTCCTGGCAGAGTACTGTGTATTTCAGGCAGAGACGATCTTTGGTCACGTAAGTGCGTCAGTCATGATGTTAACACAGCGCACCGAGGTGGATAGCTGTTGTTAGGCTCGTTGGCGAGCTGTAGCTGTGAGGTTAGCGGAGCGTTAGCCGTAGCATGACCGGAGGGAAGCCCAGCCAGTTAGCCTCCGCTAGCTTCCCAGCTAGCCCTGGCTCTCCGTTTGGATCTAACCAGAGCACCAAGCCCCGGTTTGTTATTCAGGTTAAAGTGGGAAGAAGCAGCGGATTTGTTGGGCAGCTGAGTGAAGTGGAGCCTGCGGAGGAAACACCGGGACCGTCTGGATGTAATAGTCCGTGGAGGTGCTGTGGTGCTCGGCTGCACAGATAGGAAACCCCTCGGCTGACAGGATGTACCACTCTCTCCCTCCGCTACTTTGTTAATAGGCTCGTTCAAGATGAACTGCGCCTCACCTGGAAAGTAGACGAGAGCAGGCGGCCGGAGTGGGGGGCAAAAAGCCGCGGTGAAGTCGGATAGTTGTTTCAATTGTGATAGATTAATTTATTAAAATGCTTTACAGGTGATCTGTGGTTTATATTCATGGTCTATCCTCTATATTACATGAATTCTCCTGTAAATCAGCATCATATCAGTTTGACCTGTCCCCTCAGCTACACAGGCTGAATAAACTATGTTTGACTATAAGGTTCATATTTTCAGAGGAAAAAAAATACAAGACAACAGCTTTCAGTAAGGCTCAGTCAGATACAGTCAGGGCTTCACATCTGTACAGATGTTATTTTAAGAATCCTCACATCCCACTGACCACAAGTCTCTGTGTTGCTAAATACTTCAATAATTAAACTGTCCAATATTAATATAGTACAGTAGACTCTGTGTAGTTTATGATGGATGCATTCAGTCTCTGATGACTAAACTTCACCATCAGTCACACAACATGTTTTTTGTTAACAGAATAAACCTTCAAATCAGACAAATACAATCTTAATCTCTAAAATTCAACAAAAATGAGTAGTTTATCTAAAACGTCATCTTGTTGAGTCGACATCTGAACCAATCAGCAGTAAGATCAGGTGAAAAAACTACGGCCACCTCGCTCTCGCCGTTTTATCACCGTCCACTTTTTTAATACCTCAGAGCAAGTCAGGATGAAGTCGGACACTAACTAACAAGCATGCATTGTGCACTAATCGCTGGTGATCAAATCTGCGCAGGCCGGGCTCATCTCGAACGAACATATTGTTAATGTACCTCCATGCTCTGAACCCCCGTAGAAGAAGACGAAGTAAGACGAAGTAAGAAGAAGTATCATGTGGCGATGCTGGCCAGGTATTGCGGAGCAATTTGATCAGCAACGAAAATATGGTGCCAATTCACCAGAAGCACAGAAAATAAACAGGGCTGTAGATAAATACATTTGTATGGACAGATCTTGTTTCTGGTTGTTATTTATTTTGGGGGATTTTTTTGTTGTTATCATTGATGTTACTGTTCTGATCTTTATTTAAAAAATGACATGCCTCTTAATTTTTTGCTGCTGTATCGAAAATGGTATTGAGTATTGAATATTTTCCTGGGTGTCAATATCAAGTTTGAAATTTTAGTGTCGTGACAACCCTACTGGTTAACAGAATCTTGGTTTATTTTTTAACAGTGCTGCCTAGTTGTACTGTTTGGTCTTAGTTTTTTCCGCCTCCGTTTTCACTGTGCAGGAAAATAGTATGGCGATCACTTCCTGTTCCCAAACTCGGGCTATTACAGCTACACACGGTACTAAAATTTGTTCCTAAAACATTGTAGGCAAGTGTGGTCCTCCTGACGGCTGTCAGTTTAAGCAACAGCCCAAAAGTCAGCGAAACTTCGTCAAATAATGCCGTGGGTCAAGGAGGGATATCTAGGCAGTGGATAGATGGGGGGAAGTTTACTACTGTTCATTTACACATATTACCCAAACTGTTTTGACACAGAGCTGTTTGAAAATCGGTACCCCTTTAAGTTTCTTTCCACCAAGCAGTCCAGCTCATTTCAGTTTGTTACACATCAGAGCAGTTATTTTAGAGTTTCCATTGTTCAAAGTTGTGGATAGTATCAGTAGAACTGTTCCATTCCATCCATTTTCTTCATCACCCCTCCTGCAAGCACTGCAGCCCATTGATTTGAAGGATTATCTCATTTTCTTGCATGTGCACTCAAATCCTTTGCTAGTGACCACTAAAAAGTGTATGGGGGTTAGAGTTTACTGCGATACAGAGCTATAGTGAAGTCTGTTGCTGAGTGGACTGTAGGCTTCACACACACTTCCCTTGCCGCCAGCAGGAAGACGAGGCAGAGAGAGATGAATGAATTAGACCTTCAACACATTGTTTTGAAGGTAGAAACAACGGTTTTGCTCTCTCACATCCAAACACACATCATCTCCTATCTCTCTTCATATTTCTCTCCCAGCTACTAAAACCCACAAACAGTGAAGTGTGGGTTTATATGAGCAGTGTGGCTTGGTAGTTGCCCAAAGGCTTATTTGATTGGATGAATTTTTGTAAGTGCCTCTAAGTGCAGGATGATGATCATCAAACATTTGAAACCATTATACCTGGTTTTACAGAAAGAGAAAAGACAGGGATTTTAATGTAAAAATACTCTGTTACTGGATTTCTGACATAATTTAGCATTTAACAATGATGGGCTGACACAGGGATGCAGGATTAAAACTGGGAAAATATATATATCATTTTTCTGGGTCTTTAAAGTGATAAACAATTTAATGCATCAATAATTATAATTAAATTGAATGTATTATTCTGAAATAATGCATAATGAGTACCTTTACTTTTAGTACTTTTATATTTTGAAGAAGAAAAATTGCTCAATGATTAAGCAGCCTTAATTAATATATTTCTTTTGATGGTCTTGTCTGTTACATGAGTACAGTAGTAGACCTGTGATTTCAGTGAAGCGGACATCACGGTACAGGTATACTGTCTGCATTTGAATATAACTGCATACTGCAAGCTACAGGATGCATCACTTTGAATCTCTGAGTTTCAGAGGTGTCATAGCGATCCTCTAAAGAAAGGGTATTTTGGTTGCATTATTTCAAGGACATAAGTCATTGTGAGTGGAGGCATTAAAGTCATGAGTGTCCTACCAGGAGCAGAGTGGCTGAGGCCAGTGTTTCCTGTCTGACATACACCCTCAGAGATTCTGTAGCCCGGTGCCACTGTCCTTGGAGCAGCGCAGCATACAGATAAGCTGTGCCATCTGGGCGCTGCGTTGTTCTGTCAGAGGGCGTGACAGTCAGTGGCATAAACCAAGCAGCCACAGCCCCTCAGGACAAAGCCACCGTGAAACCCAGCAATAACACTAAACCACTGGGCAGTGTAAATGCCACTCTTACCGTATTACTATGCACCCTCAGTTGTCCCTGTCCCAGTGTCTGCATTTTATGCAAACTGTGGGTGGTCTAGAGGATTGTAGGTGCGTGTAGAGCAGATAAAGCCACAGGATCTGAGATGGATCCTGTACAACAAGGAGAAAACAACAGGATGAAAGCGATTAATCACTTAAATTATTTACATCAGCGTTTGTTGTTAACCTGGCAATGGTTTAAAATGAACTGTGTAAGGCTGAAACTAATGATTATATTCGTTCTTAATAAGTCCTTTGATTACTGTATTACTTGTGAATGGATTTGTCTATACAATGTTAGAAGATAGTTAAAAATAGTCATCAGTTTCCCAAACACAAAGTGATGTCTTGTTTTGCCCAAGTAACAAACCGAAGTGGAAAGAAGCAGCACATCCTTAAATTTGAGAATCTTGAACCAGAGAATGCTCGGCACTTGACTTAAACAATTATTCAGTTATGAAAATAATAAAATACAAGTAAAATGTATTTTCTACTGTTTGACTAACTGATTGTGGTAAGGAATACAATCATGAGAATATAAGTTGTGTATACACAGTGTATATTTGGCAGTGATGTTATGAGTGAAAAATGATTTGATAGTAAACAGAGAAGGAATGTAATATGTATTAACTAATTTAGATATAAATGTGGGAAAAATAAGGAATAAAGAATTTGTGAAAGTGCTGAAACAGTTCATTTAAGCTGCCATGTGCAGAATTTGTTTGTATTGGTAACGTATTTAAAATTATTTCAATGGCATATGTTTTCAGTACAGATGCCAATTTTGAAATATGATGCTGTCACTCATGTTAGTGTCACCTGGTCAGATCTGTGTGGTGTGTACTAACGACTGTCTTTTTAAAATGACCTAAAATTATCTACTCATTATATAGGGGCTTTAATTGACCAGAAACATATTTTAAAAAAAATCATTCTAATTATTTGTTAATCATTTTAAAGCCCCACAAGTTGATTTATTTTTTACCACTTGAGGGCAGCACAACGAACTGAAAACACAACATTGACATGTTATTGTCTTACTAAGATTATATTGCGAACACCTTACCAACAACAATGTTTCCTCTCACAGCAGTCATATAATATCCTATGAATTAGCGCCCCACAAATGACATTATGCCCTAATGTAAAGTTATGTAGCTTTAGGCAAATGAAGTTACTGTGGTTAGGTTTAGGAAAAGAAACGATGACGACGTAAAGATGTATCTTAAAAATGACTCAAAGTTCACACAGTTCCAATCACTGGTCTCTGGTCACCGTTCTCCTGTTGAAAGTCCTTTATTCCCATGAGCACATTGGTGCAGATTCATTCATTCATTCATTCATCTTCTAACCCCTTCATCCTCGTGAGGGTCGCGGGGCGGGAGGCAGGGTACACCCTGGACAGGTCGCCAGACTATCGCAGGGCTGACACATAGAGACAAACAATCATTCACGCTCACATTCACACCTACGGACAATTTAGAGTCATCAATTAACGTAGTCCCCAATCTGCATGTCTTTGGACTGTGGGAGGAAGCCGGAGTGCCCGGAGGGAACCCACGCTGACACGAGGAGAACATGCAAACTCCGCACAGAAGGGCTCCCACACCTAGGATCGAACCGGCAACCCTCTTGCTCTGATTTTTGTCTCTTTAGCTGCTTACTGCTCCACAATGTTCACCAGCTGGTCTCCAGCTGTGTCTGTCCTTTCAATCACTGATAATATAAAAATATTGGTTAGTGCAGCTATAGGTAATTTATGAAATGAAACAACATTTGCAGGCTCCAGCCTCTCAACAAAACAAACCTTAAGATGAAATAATTGGAAAATGAGATAATAAACATTTGATATGTTAAACAATTGATTAATTAAAACATCATCAACATGATCATTAGTTGCTCTTTTAGATTGGATTTCCTTTGAGGAATCATCAGGCATATGCGTGTTAAAGTGGTCTTCCTGGCCAACCTTCATTTGGCATGAGATCCCATGAAACATCTCTGTGTTATTGTCTCATTAGAATGATCTGATGAGTTTCATAACCAGCCAGTGTCTGGGCTGATTGCCCTTAATGATATTAAGTTTGGCTCGGGGATATTAAATTTGGCTTTGGGGTGAGGTTCCAGACACGCAGGATTCAGTGGTGGTGGCAGAGCTAGAGGAAATGAGCATCACAGCGGATACCTCTAAAGGCCACTGCCAGTTCAATTTGCACTCTCTGGCTCCACAACCCTCAATGAATGCTCAGGGAATATTCTTGCTCCACACATCACATTTCATCTTTAAATACCAAGAGGTGGCTGATTCCTGCGTTATAAATACTCCCAGTCCAACATTATTTCTTGAGAGCCAGGTCGTCTGATGCTTGATTGTAATCTCTGACTCTGAAAAGTGTGAGTTTAATAGAAGCGCTTTGTCCGTGTGAGTGGTGGTGGGGTTTGGAGGGGGAAAGTCTTCAGGAGATATGAGTTAAGCTGCTGTGCACGCTGATGACATTACCAAGAAACGGACTTCATGTGCCCTAAAGCTCATTTGTTCTTGTGCTCACGTGTGTCACCATGACAGCAGAAAGTTCAGCTGAGACCACTGTTTCCAAGGCACTTAGTGACTCACTTTGAAGCTGAGAGAAATCATTTGTCGTGGTAAGTTGACCCTTGGGTAAATGTGCTTTTGAAGACCATAGTGTCAAACAGTAGAGGGGAATGCGGTGTGCTGGATTGCACTATGAGGTATCAGGTAACTCTTTCCACAAAATGTCAGTTCTTGTACTTTGTGGTGCATAGCAGGCACAGTGAAGGTACCCAGACAAATCAGTTCTGTACTGATGATAAATAACAATAAAAGAAATGAATCCAATGCCAACTTTTGCAACCTTTCTACCTGATGAAAACCTTGCTTGTGAACACATCACATCAGTAAATACTGATATAAATATATTTCAGACTTGCTCTCTTTTCCCAAAGTATAACATCATGCATGTGTTCTAAATTGTTCTAAATAGTCTATCATATAGTTTTTGCTTCTATGTGATGAATTACCTTTTTAAATTATTTTTTTTAACTGCAAAAGTATTTAAAGAAAGAAACATTCCTGTCTGATTGTTTAATTACTTTTCACTAAGCTCAAGGGGCAAGGGTTTAAACACCTCTCACCACTTGGGGCAGACCCCAGGTGGTGAGAGTGAGCGGACACACCTCTTCCAGGCTTATATTTAACATGGGAGCACCCCAAGGCTGCGTTTTGGGTCCCTTGCTGTACTCCCTGTACAACAACATTCAGACTAGTACACCATTATCAAGTGTCCAGAAGACACAGCTGTGGTGGGCCTGATTAGATTATTCATCTGTTTATTTATTGTATTAAAACTAGGAAAAAAACTTGGTGAAATAAAACTTTACTGCCCAACAACATGGTGGCTGTGGCTGATGCTGGCTGTGTCTATATTACCTTTTGTGAATATTCACAACTAATCAAGCATTTGACCATAAATCTAATACAACAGTCTTCTACAGTGAAGATAGCAGTTTAACATCCATCAATGTAGTGCTGAAATCAGCACTACATTGTCATTATCATAATCATTATCAAATGTAACTTAGACCGATAGATCACGTAGCTTACACCACAACGCATGTAATGTCAATGCATGATGATAAAATGTGCTGCGTTAGCTAGCGTGAATGTTAATGTTAACACACGTTTTATTGTTCGGTAACAGATTATTACAAAATAGCCCAGTAAATGAACTGCTGGCTTCTAGAGGACAACAGTGTCGTGGTAGTGAAAAATACACATGTAAACCGATTTGTACATTGGCTCTGTGTTCGCCATGGTTGTCTCCTCGGCCACCATTTCATAAGCTTGAAATGTGTTTGTTGTCACGTCGACAGACTTGCTCAAGGACACGTTGACATTTGGACAGGTTGAGCTACAGACTGACCACCAACTGTGCGATTAGTGGATGACCCCAGCCCTCCTGCTGAGCCACTGCATGTAGCATGGGCGTGTAGTTGCCCTGTTACACCTACAAACGTAATAACAGCCCACAAACGTAATACAAACACACACACACACTGGTCATTCCCTGTCAGTTCACAGAATTGCTCTGTGGCAGCAAATATTTCGTTTAATTGGATTTATTTTATTTTATTCTGCCTCTTGTTAATATGGATTTCTCTGCAGCATCTGGCCTACAGTACCTGTTCAGCACCTCAGACAGCGGCGCTGCGGGATGGGTTGGCTCTCATAGGGGGTCAGAGGCAGGTTGTAAGGTTTTAAAAACCATGATTTACAATAACCTAATCGTCCTCCATTCAAAAATGTGTTTTCTTCTTGTTCCTACAGATGAATGTTTGAGCCTCCCTGTGCAGAATGATATATGTGCAGAGCTTGACACTCGAAGGCTGTTTTCACATTTATCTGCTGAAAATACTCATATGATTTTAAGGGCTAGGGCTACGAGCCTACATATGTTAGTGGCTTATGTAGCATATGTTTTATTATTTTATTAAAATATGTCTGCGTATCAAAAACCAAAAAACTTGAATGTCTGCTGTGAAAAACTCAGCGTATTTCTGATGGATGAAAATGAGCATATCATTGGTATTGTTTTACTACTATTTCTTGTGTCTTATCAGTTGACAGTACATCAGTATTAGTGCATCTAATCTAATTTACAAGCTGATTCATCTGTTAAGCTCTGTTACACTTTATGTTTTATACGTACTAAGCTATTAAGCTGAACTGCAGTGCTTGAAATCTGTATGAAAGAGGCCAGAGTAATGTAAGGCAAAAAATATATTTAATGCCTATATAAGCTAAAATTGAACTTTTTTCAGCCAACATGATTTGCTAGTTGTGTCAGCTTTATAATGTTCACACAAACCTACTATGACAATAACACATAGTGGTCTTCTCGGCTCCAGTTGCCACAAAGAGCTTCGTCAGTGTATCTCTGCCTCTTTTTATCCTTACTCACCAGCTCTGCTCGTATCCTCAGGGAGAAAGAAAACCAATAACACACCTTCGCAGGGAAACAAACGATGACGACATTGCTCGAGTTTTCTTCCTGTTGTACAGCTTTGTAAAAAGTACAGGGCAGGCAGGTGGGGAGAGGATGCTGGCATGATGAGTTGAGTCAGCTGTAAGTTGAGAAGTGGAGATAGTCGGTCTTGATACAGGAAGAGCAGCAAGAGGGAAACGATTGTGTGGTAACACTCAGTACAACATCCAGGTGCTGATAAAGCTGCAGACACAGAGACGCACATCTCAGGGTAAAAATCAGGCTGCTTTTCAGTCTCCATGTTAACCTTATTAAACGTGTATCAGCAGTTAGATTTTTCAGTGTTGAAAACAACCACTTAACCTGTGTTGATTAGAATCTTCTTCGGTCCAAAACTGACCCCTGTACCTTGACTCTTAATGAAAAGTTGGCAAACTAAGATGTGAATCGGTGAGTTCAGTAAATGTTATCCGCTGCTGTTATGCCAATATACACTGAAAAGATGTGACAAGATAGTAAAATTAATGGAGCACCAACTCTCTGGTCCTTTGTGACATTTCATCACTGCTTTCCACCTAAGATGGCATTTGTTATTTTAATGAATGAGTTTGTCGCTTCCCACCCAGACGTATCCTGCTTTGTTGTCATCAGTGGCTATGGAGGCTGAAAGGGACTTGACAGTAACTGGGTGGCCAGGACGGAGGATGTTGAGGTTATTCTATGTCAACTACACAATAAAAACTATATTTCTATCAGCCTTTAATTTCAAACGAAACATTTATTTTCCCAATGCAGTATGAAAACTCTTTTTGTTATGATTTAAAGCACTTTAAAGCCACAGTGTGTAGGAATTTCTCCCATCTAATGTTGAAATCATACATTGCATTCAAACAGATGGCGCACTCTAGCGCCTCACTGTTTCAAACACGTATTGCAACAACTGTAGCCACTGTGTACCAAAAAGCTATGATAACACTGATGAAACCATGTCATCCGATACTACATGGAGTATTCATTCAGGCTCCTACACAGACACACGTGACGCGAGTTGACAAACCCCCTCCTCACCATACTGGCTGTGTTTACAACGTAGGCCTGTTGGGGCGGATGTAAATTGAAACAGCTGTTAGTGGCCAGCGGCACTACTGCCGCATAGCAAAGTCCCACTCTTTGAGCATAATGCAGGATCATGTATCATGCAGCATTACGGGAGACGGAATCCTCGTCGCCAAGAAAGTGGAAAAGGGAATCAAAAAGGCAGCGTGACCGGCGAATTAAAAAAACAAGGGTCAGCATTGGGGTTGCCTTTCCCAGGTGGATAGAGCTGCTGAAGGAGAAAGGTAATACAATCACAGGCCAGCGCTAACAGCGGCTAACAGCTAACAGCGGCTAACAGCGACAGTGATGCGAGGAGAGGGATGAGGCTGTTCGGGACGCTAACAGCGGCTAACAGCTTACAGCGGCGCAGTGATGCGAGGAGAGGGTTGAGGCTGTTAGCGACTGGCCGCTAACAGCGGCTAACAGCCAACAGCGGTGCTGGCCTGTGATTGTATTACCATTCTCGCTCAGCAGCTCTCTCTACCTGGGAAAGGCAACCCCGATGTGGGCCTTCGTTTTTTTAATTCGCCGGTCACGCTGCCTTTTCTATTCCCTTTTGTGCTTTCTTGGCGACAAGGATTCCGTCTCCCATGATGCTGCATAAGCATGATCCTGCGTTATGCTCAAAGAGTGGGACTTAGTTTCAAATTTGCCAGGGTAGTAGCGAAGCGCCTCTTGCTCCTCTCCTTCGGCTCCTCAGTCACGCAGTGCTGGCCTGGCTCTCAACGAAAACGCCGAAGGCGGTGCTGTATGTCCCTTGCTGGCGGGTGTATTCTCAAGATGGCGAAACGTAATGGAACCCCCCAGACGACTTACCCGCACAATGTACAAACAAATCCGAAATTCTCTTTTACGAGAATAAGTCAGATTATTGGTGGAGGTAATAGTACACCAGTGATGACATATTTATGAATGCAGACATAATTTTTTGCCAATAAACAACTGAAAATGTTACACAATGTCCCTTTAAGACATAATTCTTTTAGCTTATTACTTTCTGTTCATGTATTGTATATAATAATAATAATATTGTATATTGATATATGTTTCGTTATGCGCAGGCGATGGCTGTGGCTGGAGGTGTTGTGTTTTTGGGTTGTCTGTCTGTCTGTTCCATTGTGTTGAACGTAATATCTGAAGAGGACCTTGAGGGAATTTCTTCAGCTTTGGCAAAAATGTCTACTTAGGCTTAACAATGAACTGATTAGTGTTTGGTGGTCAAAGGTCAAGGTCACTGTTACCTGGTCTGTTCCGTTCTTGTGAACCTGAGATCTCAAGAACACCTTGAGAGAATTTTGTCAAATTTGGGCTCTATGATGAACTGAATAGATTTTAGTAGTCAAAGGTCAAGGTCACTGTGAACTTTTGTCCGTCTCATTTTGGTGAATGCAGTAAGTCAAGAACACCTCGAGGGAATTTGGCACAAACTGCCATTTTGACTCAAGGATGAACTTAGCAGAATTTGGTGGTCAAATGTCAAAGGTGACTGTGACCTTACAAGACATGTTTTGATGACATGATGAATTTTCCAAATGTATATCCAAAAGGTCAACTTCACTGTGACATCATAATATTCTGCAAAAACATTTCTCTGGCCATTACTCAATGTCATATCTCAGGAACAGATACTAAATTGGTGACACTAATCTTGGGTGTTCATCTTAAAATTGTGCTGATTGTATAGATCTTCTGTGCTACTGGGGGTAAGATGTGTATTTTCACAGACATGGATATAAACTGTTAATGACCGGTGCGTGGAGGCATACAACCCTGAGGCAGTAATTCTAGTTTGTCTCTTCATATGATGGTTTTATTAGTATTCTGTGTTGAATTTTGTTTTCCACTCAGACAAGCTCAACTCAGAATACCAAATCCCATCTCTAAGTAGACACCTGTTAGAGCTGTTGCCGAAATGTCCAGACGCTGGTACAACCTCTTCTGCTGTCATCCTGTTCAGCTGCCTATCACCAGCAGGAGAGATACTCCTTGGTGTGCTAGGATTTTGTAAGTGGACTATGAGCAGAAGGCACACTTTTCATCGCTCTCATTGTGTAGATGACTAAGGCATTAAAATGTCTTAGAGGTGAAACACAAGACTTGTGTTGGCTGTAATAGTTGTTAACTGCGGTGCAGCTGCTCTGCAGAAAAGCTGGACTGCACTGTAACTGGGTGAAGGCCATAAATTATATATTTTGGATAAGGTGTATTGAAGAAAAAAATCAGCTACAATGTTGATATAAACAAAGTTGAATTTGAGTGTCTGAAAGAATGAGATGAATATGAACCAAAATATAAGTGAGTTCACTTTGTAGTTCAGTTTGCCAGGAGAGGAGCTTAAATATCTGGTTTGGAAACGTCTCTGGGTCTCCCAGGAAGATCTAAAGGATGCCGCATCAAACCCTTAACCTAAGCCCAGCATTGTCCTTGATAATGTCACACCATACTTTCTGCACTAGTGTAGCCGCAAAGGTTGACTCTAACCACTTCTATCTCCCTTTAAACTGTTAATTGGTTAACCACTGAGAATATTTTTGACATGTTACACCTATAGGTTACTTTGCAACTCTTCAGCTTACTGCATCACATACAGCCCCAATCTGGTAGGAGCTAAATAGGTAGATGCTCGCTCTTGCGGCCATCTCCACTAATAACGCTGTCCCTTAATACATCTAGTCATGTCAGGTGTTTCCCATTCTTGTGAATGCCATATCTCAGGAACGCCGTGAGGGAATTTCTTCAAATTTGGCACAAACGTCCACCTGGACCCCACCATGAACTGATTAGAATTGTTGGTGCGTCTGTGCTGCTGGGGGAAGATGTGTGTACAGTAACCACGTTTGGAGTAGCTTCTTTTCAGCAACTTCACTATTTGAAGCATTGTCTCCTGTCATGGCTACGTCTGAGTCTGGACAGACAAGAACGTAATCTCCAACTTGACTGGTTGGCAGAGGCATATAGCCACCAGGCAGTAATTCTATAGTAATAATTTAATTTAATTTAATTTATTTTCCACATTGGCTCACTGCTGCTGGACATCATGGGAAAATGAAAGCTGAATGCGCATATCATAACATTTTTAATGATCTTACCTGTTCTTAATACATAATGTGTGTACGTCTATGTTTCTGTATAGTCTATATCTCATTTTCTGTAGTAGTGGTGGCATTTTACTTGATGTGCTGAGTCATATGGAAGACTGACTGTGTTGTACTCAGCCATAGTTGAGGCTTGCAAATCAACATGCCCTGTAAAATTATGACTGACTGTTGTCTCCCTCACCATCAGTGCACTCAGCATTGAGCAGCAGATACAGCATTTGCTTAAAAAATCTATGCAGTAGGAAACAGAAAGGTGTAAAGGGAAAGGAAAGGAAAGGAAAAAATGCTTCACTATTATCCCTTTGCTTGTCTTGTTAGTATTTTTCAGGCATTTTCTGGGGACATCTTTTGTGAGGAAGCTCTGGTGGCATCTGTGGTGATGGCTTAATTAATTAGCATTCTTTGGCTCTCCAGTTGCCTGTTGTCTTCATCTCTATCTGTCATCTTCCTCCCACAGTGCTCGCCTGTCTCAGCTTTCATTAAAATAATCCACTGCATCCACAGCTCCGCTTAATTGTTGGTATTGCATGCAGTACATGGTAGAGCAGTGCTGCCTGTATTAAGTTATAGTGCAGAAATGAATTGGAAATATTTGTTTTCATGATTATCATGGCCTTCTTACGACATGATGAAGGTTACTTCCTGCAGACAGACCTCAGGCAGGTGAAATATACCCCTTCTCTTTCTTCATTTTTCCTTTTTTAATGGACAGAAGCATTATTTAATGTCAGTCAGATGTGCCCCACATAAATGCAAGCTATAGCATTCTCAGGCAACTTGAGTAATGGCTACCCGCACTTCACAGTTATAGTCATAATGGCTTTGACATTTTAGGTTGAGCTACTATCTGACTGGCCTACAAATTCACTACAAGCTAACTTATATCATCCTGAGCGCTGTGTGGAGACATGCACACACACACTCAGCTATATTAAGTCTGCAAAGCAGCTAAACTTGAGCTGTCATTGCAGGAAAAGTTGTAAAATTAATTGAGCCAATATTTAGACCAATCTGCATCATTGCCAAGTACATTTAAAGAGCAGGAATCTGGCCCAGAACAAAATATATTTTGGCAGAATTTCCAAAAAAAAATCTCCACTAGAATCCAAACTATTACTCTGCAGAGAGAGAGGGAGACTGTCTACCAGTTTATTCTCCGAATCCACTCATGTGTCTAACTTTCACAACTTTAACTATTTAACTTTAACCATTGCTGACGTTGACCCCAGCAGGATTTGAACCCTGGACTTTCCACATGGAAGATGAGTGCTCAAACCACTACACTAGGGAGGCCCAAAGAGTGGAAGTCTACACCCAAGTCAGCTTTACTGCAGTGTTGTAGGTCAAACAGTCATGAAATTGAAACAATGAGTGCAGGCAAGCAGTGGCAGACAAAGCAGCGATAGGCAAAGCAACAGTGTTCCTGTATTTAAATTGGCATAGTTGCCGCAGCTCCCAGTAAACAGAAAGGCACTGTGCAAGAGTCCTGATCAGGCAGCACCAACGACCGCTGGTAGATTTTCACACTGCCACACAGGGGATCGACAAGACAAGCATTTGCAACAGTTTCAGTTCAGAAGAAGGAAGCTAGGCCAATGGGCATAGGAGGTGGACATGCCTTCAACCCCAAAGAGCAACAGGGAGATGAGATGGACACTGCCTCCATTTATAGAATGCTCTCTTGCGAGCAAGCAAGGTTACACAGACCCACTTGCACAAACACAAGGATGTGGCATATCATTCTGCTACAAAGGCAGTAACAATCACTTACTGTCCCTGTTATACGGAGGATGATCTTGTCCTGTACCTCAAGGGTAAGGATTCCTTGACTTCATTATTTTCCCTTGGAGACATTTTCTGCCGCTGTTCTTCATCTTTGAGTTAGCTGCTAACTGCTTCTAGCTGCTTTTTAAATCTCCCAAGGGATGGGTTGCACACATTGTCAAAACTTAACGGCCATCCTGCCTATGGTCCCGTGCTGCCAGCTGTCCCTTCAACTATGACGTTAATTCGGCACTGTCATTACTTCTCCTGCCAGCTTAAACTCAAGACAACTCTAACCCCCCACCCCCACCCATTCCATAATCTTACATCTTATAAAGACTGACGAGGCAGAATAACGGCCCAACATTCCTGCGTTGAACAGGACAGTGTCAAAGAAGCTATATAGTAAATTAGACCAAAATTAAGAGCTTAAAGATGCTGTCAAGCTCTGTAGAGCTGCAGACATTTGATCCATTGTTAATGATGAAAATATTAATTAGCAGAGAAAATGCTGTACAGAATAGCTCTTTTTTTTTTTTTTTGTAGTATGTCATGAGTAACAGCCACAGACGACTTTGAAAAACCTGTTGATTTGAAAATTAGTAGATTTGAAACTCTTTACATTTGTAGGTGTTCACTACCAACCAGTTTCCTTCCTCAACAAAGTGCTTAATGGCAGACATAGGACTGCCTTCTTACTTTTGGTGTTGTGAGCACGGCTTCGTCCTTGTCCACCCTGCACACGTGAAAGATCTGAAGAACGTTCATCAGATTAATAGGTTGGGAAGAAAACTTGATGGACAATTAGTTGAGGATCAAAGCCGTCCTCTATCCTCAAAGCGCACAGCTCTCATTAGCGGTCTAACCAGGAAGGAAAATGAGACTGGTTGATCAAAGTCACTTTATAAAACTAAACCTGGGAGCCTCTGTGGACTGAACAGGTTTTTACCTTCCTCTGTATTCACTCAGGGAAAGGACCACCTGAATCTTTAATTTAGGATGTCTATAATCTAATTTTGCCTGTGAAATTAAAGGGTGGTCTAGTTTTGCCTCCACTACCTGTTATTTTATATGGTTTATTTTTTTGTATCTTGATCTTGAACTATAGCTTCGCAGGCAACTAAAGTGTACTCTTCCTACTCTTGCACTTGAAATTAAGAAGATCATAAATGACATGTTCTGTATATCAAGGTAATACAGGGCACAACACATCAGAAAAGAACTGAAGGGAGAAAAGGTGGAACATGGTGGCCATTATTCAGCTCAGGAACAGAGAGGGAGACATTTGATCACATACTGACTTGGTGACAGTTGAAGTTAACTTGGTGAGTTAACGCTAATACTGATGGGAACGAAAACGGCAAGAACAAGACGCATTCTGTACGGGAAAACTCAAGTGACTGTAGTTTGTCAGTTTTAGGATTCACAAGCGGAAGTGAATCCAGTTTCACAAAGGCATTTTAGACTGACCTGTAGTGCCACTGTTAGTGGCAAGCTAACTATGAACCAAGAGTCATGTTTCCATAGTTACTGTCAGACACCTGCTGACCCAACTGACAAGAAAGATGCAAACATGGCTCATAATTTGTGGTTTGGAAGTTTTTTTGTATTGTTACACTTTTGGCTGAATTTTCACAGTAAAATGTTCTCGTAATTGTTGAGTCCCTCCAGAAGGAAATCCTTCTAGAGTGAATGAAGCTGAGCAGTTTGACTTGGTTGCTCAGTCAGCAATGTTTTTTAGCTTAATTACCCAGAATTTATGGCAGTTTAGTCCTCAAACAAACAAATGAACTTGATTTGCCTTTCCTTATAAACCAAAGCTTTGTGCAACAGATGGATTTAGACATCTGTCCGAAGTCTATTAGTTTGAGAGTCTGGTTATGAAACTGGCCCCTGGTGGACTTTGGTCAAGATCCAGTTTTGATGGCCCAGTCCGGTTTACATGCTTGAACTGGTTGGATTTTATGCAGACTGCCTGAATCTGCATGAGGTATTTTGATACATTCTGGCAAATTAAAAAAAACACCTTACATCAGCAACATATGCCGACTGTTTTCCCAGCATTAATCCAACTTGTATTACATTAGTGATAAATAACATGACAACCTGATTAACATAATTTTGTCTGTTTATAAATGGACTAATTGAGCCACTACTGTCTGACAGGCCATGCACAATTTGTTGCAGCGCTGAGGCAGGCAACATGGAAGAGCTCAAATTTCACTTGAGGTTTGTGGGGGGGTGAAGCAGTGTTCAAATGTTCAAATCTAGGCTCAAAACAGCTCTATTTCACTGTGCATATGACTGAAAGGATCTTATCTGCACTCTTCTCTTTTAAAGTTCATTTTATAATGATTATTTATGTTTTTATTTTGTATTGTGATTTTAATGCATTTTCTTCTTCTGTAAAGCACTTTGAATTACTTTGTGTACGAATTGTGCTCTACAAATAAACTTGCCTTGCCTTGCCTTGCCACGTCGTGTTTGTTTACTAGAAAGTTAATGTTTTTTGGGGTGACAGGACATGAAAGTGCAAAGTTTGTCTATCAAGAAACCTAAAACTGCACCAATGTGGCAACATTTTGGATTTGCAGCCAATGACAGAGGTGTTTTACCTAAATGTTTCTGTTTATTCCTGTCGCTCACTTAAATAGCCACACAGTGGGTGACAAATGGCTGATTCATGAGGTTTAAATGAAGCGTTATCTATATGATACCTCCTGATTTTATTATAAAAACATACATAAGCTGGTAGCTGGCTGGAGGGAGATCGCCAGGGAGCTGAAAGTTTCTGGTTAATGACCATCAGTAACAACAACTTCTGTGACCTCAAGCTCACTGCTGATAGCTATGTTTGTTTAAGTGACATAAGAGAAAGGCATATTTATGGGTTTAATGTGGACAGAGAGCACTGATGTTATGTGATGTGATAGCCGGACACTTCGTTACTGTGTGTCTGTTCTGTCAAATTTGGTTTACTTAATATCAGGCTAGTTTGAAAGTTTTTACACCGGCCCAACCCTAGTCCCTGGAGGCTAACCCACCCTCAGTGAAGGAAGAATGGCAGAGGCAAAATTGAACAAAGGATTTGAGAAAAGAGGAAAAGGACTTGTACTTGTTGGGTCTAAGGTGAAGCTCTTCTGTCAGCTTTGGCATTTCTGCTCTATCAGGTCTCTCTAAGTGGGAGAACACTGTAAATATTGTGGTTTGATCTTTGGGCAAAGGCTGCTGTCATATCAGCCGTCTCCAGATGTGACAGAACTGACCTTCTCTCTGTGGCTGTCACTGCTTCATGAGACCATTTAACAAAAAGAAAATAATCATCCAACCTAGTGAACCCCTCTTGGGTTGCTGATGCTGAGATACACTTCCAGAAAACAAGGGGATGCAGTACATTTTTTGTATGTTTGTGTGTGAACCAGACAAACCTGTGTTCTTCCACCACCTCGGGCAGTCAAGATGTCAAGATATGAGCGCGGAGAACGCTGACTTAGATGAGATTGGATCGATTTTCTGTCGGTTGAATCAGTGGATTGTCAGCGGACCGCCTTGAAAGAGACGGTCAGGGGAAAAAAATAAAACACTGCAAGAGGACGCTTCTACAAGACAGATGCTGGTGAAAGAAGAGAGAAAAAATCAATTCCTGGGAGTTGTTGTCTGCTGTGGGCTAACAGGAGGGGAAGGTGGTGTGTGGTCGAGTTGTGCATGAGCCTGAAGCACACAGTGGTAGGACTCACTTCAGTGGAGAACCACCAGGAGTCATTTGTACGATGAACTTCAAAGGAGAGTCTCACCGTAAGTTTTATTAGACTGCTGTGCTTAACAAGTCTGTATGAGGAAGACCACAGGCCCAAAAAGAGTTTGTCATCAATACAGTTTGTTACAATGTGAGGATTTGCTGCTTTTCTGTTTATACCATTGTGCATTCAAAGTAATTTGGTTTTGAAGATGTCCCGTTGGCCACTGGAAAACTATGATTATCGTCTTTTATTATTAAAACAATTAAATACTGTATTTTCAAATGGATTTATAATGAAAGTTCAATGTGATTTCTAAAGCATAGTAACAGACACTACTAACTTTACCTTGCCTTACCTTGTTAAACAAGAAATGGAATAAGAAGGAGCTCTGGCTGTTTTCTGCCTTTTACTTTGTCTCCATTTTAAATGTCTGCTGTGTTTGTGACTGTCTGGATTTTATTTTGCATCTTTATCCCTGATACTTTTTCATATCAATCCAGACATGCTCATACCAAAGGAAGCTGTCATGTCACATAAGCCATCTGTGATGCACAACCACAATGTTTAACAGAAAATTAGCCAGTTAGCATTTCAGGTTTGTGTCTTGCTGTAACTTGGACAAAAAATTAATTACACATAGCAGAAGACAAAAGCCCTCAGGCGCAGTACTGCTGGGCACAAAAGCCAATTTTTGACTCAGTGGCCAAACCATGGAATAATAACTTCCATGTCTGTCATGTGATGTCATGGGGCCCAAAAAGACTTACATTGTGAAAGAGAAGTCTGCAAGTCAGTGAATAAATCTTCTTGAGTTTCACAAACCCTGTGAAATGACTCGTTTCACTATCAGATTTTGATCCGATTGTCTGCTAACATTTGAAAGTCCAGAATAAGTCCAGAAGCTGCACGATTCAATCACCTCAGTCAGCCTCCTAAACTAGCCAGATCGTCCAGCAGAGGATAGCCACTCTGCCTGATAATTCTCTAGTGTGCTTCAAAGATTGATAATAATTAGGGGGTGGGAATCGCCAGAGGACTCATGATATCATCCAGATACTTGGGTAACGATACGATATCATTGCGCTGTTGCGATACAATACGCCGAGTATTGCGATACAATTTATTGCGATATATTGCAATATATCAATTTTAAAAAATGTCGGAATGGAGTCACATACAAGGGTTCCAGTGTTTTTAGCTTGTAACAACAGTCTTTGTTTTTAACAATGCCGTATGATCGCAGGTCTTTGCACATGAAGTAAGTGACGGACTGTGTTATTTTCTTAGCTCTCTCGGAGTTGGATGGTAGTTTTATCAAACAATTCTTTTATAATGGTGGCCTATGGGGAAAATGCTCTGTGAGCCGCAGTTTGTTTGTTTTTCTGCAGTACCGAACATGGCCACTGTGAATAATTGGCTGCAAGGTTGAGCTGTGTTCTTGAGGGCCTGGTGTGCTTGCCCTGTGTGCCCAACGATGTGTAAGATTCAGGTAATTTTACACCTGAGATGTCGACCTTTTTTGTCTTCATGTCTCTTGTCATTATTTTAAGTTCTGTTTGAAGTTGGACATTAGTAATTTATCAGAGGCATTGATCTCATGGAGTGTCATACCTACTTCTAATCAGAAAGTTGGTGCTCAGTGTTTAAGTTAAAGTTAACAGAGAGCAAAGCAGTTGGAGCAGCAACATTTGAAGTACCGGTTAATCAACATTTGGAAGGTCTCTTAAAAAATGAAGATTAAGTTTCATTAAAACAGAGAGAAAGTTTTCACTTAACAAATACTAACTTAGTTTAACTAGAATGGGTAAAAATTATGATATAAATAGAATAATTTATTACAGTATGCAGTATGTGCTGCCATACCATAACTATCTTTACTAGATGATAAAACTGTACTTGTCTTGTATATAGTCTTCCACCATCACCATTCAACCTTATTTGTAAGTGAAACAGTATTTGTCTTTTAATTTAATTTCAAGGAAGCTTAACCTCGTAATAGATGCTGGGTAATATTCATAATGTGACATTATTGGCTTTTATTATTAAGAGAAATGATCGGAGAAAGAGAAAGAAGGGGGAATTGTTTGAAGTGGTCAAGGCTGTACAAGATACATGAAGAAATTCAAAAATAAACCCAGAATTAAAAAGAAGTACTTGTTTAGCAATTAAACTATATATATGTATTTAAACAATATATATTTAACAGGTGGTGTTGCAGCAGAAACATAAATGAATTACTGAATCTCCACATGTGGTGTTGACTTGGAAGCAGCACTGAGAAACTAGCCCTGCTTCAGCATCAACTGGACCGGGCAGTTGTGGCAGACCGAAGAGTGAAGTTGCGTTCTGGGTCAACACGGGCTGAACTTCTATGCATTTATGTGGTAATACTGTGCTGGCTAACCCACAGTATTGTTGTACAGAGCAGGCTGAAACTTCTCACTCATGCTGTGGGCTCTCTTTTCCACTCTGGTGACAAATCAATCTCTGTCCTTGATCAGTAAATTACTGCCCTTCACACTCCCAGCCGAGCACAGCTTCATTATGTACTCTTTGTCAGCTTCTCCTTCACTCTCTCCACTTTTACTGCCTCACTCTCTGTTTGACTCTGTCACATGTTCTTTCTTTCCTTTTTTTTTTTTAATCAATCTCTTCCCGTCAGGTCTTTTCTTTCTCTGCATTTTGCATTTTCTATGTACCTTGTTCCTGTCATAATCTTTTTCCTTGATGTCTGTTTTTGTCTCTGTATTCTCCATCTCTGGATTATTATTTTGTCTTTTTCCTCTTTTTCAGCAATGTAGATCCGACAGTGTAAAAAAATAAATAAAGCAACACCTCCAGGAAAAAAGGTATTGATGTAAACTCTGAAGTAACATCAGAGTTACAAACAGCAGTAAAGCGGCGAGTCACAGAAGGTTGAAAGCTAATTAGCAGCATTTATCAGCTGTAGAAGTTCTGGCAATTAGCACTTTGATATGTGAGTTTTCAAAGTAGCACAAAGCAACTCCCAGATCTTAAGAGGTGAGATCATCTGTACCCAAACTACAGGAGTGCAAGTCCCACCCACAGAACATGTCAAAAAAGTATTTATTGTGTCTGGAAAATGAAGACAAAAGCACAAAACTTCAGAGCAGCACACACCACATTGTATTTTCTCAATCTGCTTCTCTTTATGAGCGAGGCTGTCCTTATGAACACAGTTTTTTTGCCAGAGCTTTTGTCCTTTGTTTTCTCGTTGGCTTGAAGATGGCAAGGCTCAGTTGGAGAGCAGTGATGTCCTATATTTCTGTTAATATTTCTAATCTTTTCCAAGATGTCATGATGTTTGTGGGTTGGAGTTGATTAAGACACTAATCCTATAAAGAAGAAAGTCTTAGGCACACAAAGTATGTATTATTTCTCGTTCTTTTTTTTTTTTTTTAATGAACAACCTGCACACAGTGCTGATATAGGAAAAGCCCCTGCATACACACCAAAACACTTATAAAAATGTTAATAGTAATTAACATTATTATTACTATTCTCAAAGGTTTTACCTGCCTACACATTTTTTATGTCGTTATTGCTTTTAGCATCTTTGTTTTTCGCCAATGTTCCTTCACGTACCATCACTACAGCCGAGTTACAAAACGTTGCATTACATACTTCAAGGCCTGTGACCAGGCTTTCAAACAATCATGGCTATTAATAGATCACCCATAGCATCAGTGTTGGTTAGTTGGAGAATATTCGAGCAGTGAAAATATACACATGTGGGATGCATCAGTCATAGATGGCTTGTGGGGATCGTATCAAACACGTGGTATTAAAAAATATTGATATATTGTTACTCTTGACAACCATCTGACATCATGGGAAACAGAATTTTTTTTTTTTGACTGTTAGACAAAAAGAGCAATTTAAAGGCATCACATCAGGCTTTGGTAAAAAAAAACAACTAACTAAATAAATAAATGTTAGTTGCACTGGTGTTTTTTTTTGTTTAGTTTTTTTAACTTTAAAGTCAAACCCTTTTCATGAACCGGTCCCCTCATATCCATCTTCTAATCCGTCTTCATTCTTGTATTCTCTCTGACATGAGAAATCTTCAATTCCACCCCTCAGTCTGACTCTCCCTCCATCAGGTGCAGGCTGCCGGCTTGTCTGTGACGCAGTCCAGAACAGTAACGAGCTCCAGGTCTAATCAAATGGACCATTAAATCCCATTCAGGGTGCAGCTTTATAATCTCAAGGCAGCTGATGTTATCTGGGTCATGGTGCTTCAGGCTCCCTTGCTGCATACAGATCCATGAATTGTCTCCTCACCACAGTCCAGGTCCTCATCCACTGCAGTGCAAAGGCCTTTCACATTTTCAAATCCCACCAGTGGTAATTAACAGCATTCCTTTGCTGGCATAGAAATGTTGGTTGGTTCTTTTGACAGACAGTTTTTCAAGCGTCTCAACGAGGAACTCCAAACTATGAAATCTTCTACTGCTTGTTATTTCAACACTGTCTGGATACTGATGAGCCATTTCTCATTTCTTCCTTCAGACCACAATGTTGAGACTTTGACTAATGACAGTTGATTTGAAGGGTGATGTAGAGTTATGGTGGAAACTCACAGTGACCCATGTGACCCTGTTTACTGTTTCATACATGATTCTGTCACGTCAGGAGATTTTACTCTATTACATTCATTCTGTCACCTTAATTGAACTTCATTTCAACTAATTTTCATGTAGCATAGCAATTAATTCATGTGAAAAATGTTTTTTTGACACAGCTGATGCTGATAAAGAAATCTCTACAAAACTCAAGGTCCATTTCCTAGCTTTTTATGTCTCCTTGCCAGCAATAGCAGTGGCAGGAGGCATTATGTCTTCGAGTTCTCCATCTGCACGTATGGATGTAAGTATGTATGTCCATCTGTCCCATTCTCGTGAATGCAATATCTCAAGAGCAGCTTGAGGGAATTTCCTCAGATTTGTTTCAAACATCGACTTGGACTCCATAATGGAGTGAACAGATTTTGGTGGTCAAAAGTCAAAGGGCAAGGTCACTTGTGACCATCTCATTCCTCATGAGGATGATGAGAGCCTTGAGGGAACATCCTCAAATGTGGCAAAACGTGCACTTGGATGCAAGGATGAACTGATTACATTTTGTTAGTCAAAGGTCAAGGTCACTGTGACCTCGCAAAACATGTCTTTGACCCTAACTCAAGAATTCATAGGTTAATTATGACAACATTTCACACAAATGTCTAATGGGATAAAATGATGATGAGATTTTGTTTATTATCTAAAAGGTCAAAGGTCAACTTCACTGTGACATGATATTCTGCAGAAACACTTTTCTGGCCATTATTAAACACCATAACTCAAGAGCACAAGGGGAGACATTTGGTTCAGATAATGAATTGATGACTCTAATCTTTGTTGCCTGTCTTGAAACTGTGCTGATTGTATAGGTCTTCTGTGCTGCCAGGTTGAAGATGTGTGTGAAGCAGCCATGTTTTAGAATATGTGGCTTCTTTGCAGCAACATGTGAAGCATTGTCAGCTCTCATGGCTGTATATGAGTCTGGACAGACTTGGATGTAAAACTGTACACACAACCGTGAATCAGTCATTCTAGCCAGTTTAGTTTAGTTTATATAGAGGAAAAGTGCAAATTAATAACTGCACATTGTATAACAATGCTAGAATTAGCCAAAAGACTAATTTACATCTGTAGCCCCTTGGCCAAGATGTTACACAAGGCTGCCTAAAATACGACATAGCACAAAAAAACCCAAAAACAAACAAGCAAAAAAAAAACACAAAGCAAATCGACAGAAAAAAGAAAGCAGGGCATACAGTTTAAAAGACTTTGAACACAGTAACAAATGATTTTAACAGGATTATTAGTCAATGTAATGATCATCAAATTTGTGATTCAGTGCTAAAACTTGAGGCAAAATTGATGCTTTTGATAGAGTGATTCAGATTTTACTGGATTTGAATTCAGTAAATTGCTATCAAATCTCAATCCCAGACATCCAACTTCACAAGCTCTGCATTCAGTGCTTAATAAGTGCCACTGTCAATAAAAATAGAATTAAAATCTGCAATAGACCTCAAGCATGGAAGCATCCGTTGATCAAATGTCATTTTAGCATATAATCCTGTAGTATAGACATGGATAGACAGGGATGTAAATGCTCTTAACCATAGCAGGTGGTCTTCATCAGCAGATTATGTTTTACATCAGTATACATGGAGATGGATTTTTTCATTGCTACTTAATCACCTGTTATGATTTCATCCAAAGTACTCTTAGCCTAGCATTTAAGTTCATTCTTGACCTTAAAAATAGTTTGATAAAACTGAACTGTAATGGATGATATTTAAGTCCTTGAAGACCATGTGGAACAGTTGAAAGCTCTGGGAAAAAAAAAACATCGTAAATGGACCTTCAGTTGAATTCTTTTGTCAAATACCTATTGCAGAGGTCAAGAATGAACTTAACTTTAAAATTTTCTTCAAACTCTGGCTATCACTTTAATACGTGCTATTTTGTTATGTAGTGACAAGAGTCTACAATCATACTAGCAGCATTTTTAGGCTGTACTTAACACAGTGGTGCTATGGGCTAAATGCTAACGTCAGCATGCTAACATGCTCCTAAGGATGATATTAACATCCTGATGTTAGCAGGTATAATATTTACTATATTTACCATCTTATTTTAGTGTGTTAGCATGCTGACATTTGCTAATGCTTATGAAGATGATGGCAAAAAGTTAACACATCACCAAAGTTATTACAGTTTCTCCTGAGGGGAACATTAACGTCTGGCAATGCATCTAATCGTAGTTGTTATATTTCACTAAACACCAAAAATATGAACATCATACTTGTACTAGAGTAAAGTTGTGGGTCACCAAAGTCAGTAGGATTCAATCCTGGAAGCCATGCATGTCTATAAAAAAATCATTGTAATCCATCCAGTATTTGTCGAGATATTTCAGTCTGGACCAAAGTGGTAGACTGACTGACCAAGATCCATACAGCCAGGCTGCTAGCATGGCTAAAGACGCAGACAAATGTGTATTTTGTAGAAACATGAACCATTTGCAATGAAAACAAAAACTACCCAAACCAAGTCCTTCTCAGTAAAATAATTGAAGCATTTTTTTGGCCAGCAAACTCACAGAAACACACCAGTTTATGTTAAATCTATTAGAAACATTTTTGGTGGCAGTGGCTTAGTCCATGGGGACTTGCCTTTGAGCAAGACACCAAACCTCCAACTGCTCAGGGCGCCTGTCCATGGACAGCTCCCTTGCTCTGACATCTCTCCATTATTCCCTGTGTTTAGATCCTGTTTGTGTACGTGTGCAAATTTTTCGGGCCTGTGTGTGTGTGTGTGATGTGTAAAATTATAACAAGAGTAGAGAAACTGAATTTCCCCTTTGGGATCAATAACATGTCTCCTTTTTCTTTAGAAGATAGTTCCTTTACACATCCAGCCAACAAAAGGCATTGTTACAATGACAAAGGGCTCATTTTATCGCCGACACAAAGTCCTGTGGTGTCTGTTGGGGTTAACACAAGTAATGTATGTTATAACTTATACAATGTTTGAAAAATAGCAAAAATCACGTACTAAATTTCAGTTGAATCCACAGAACAGCAGCTGTGAACATGTTGCACCATGTGAACACAGATGATTGTGTTCAGTTTTAATGATGTGATTCTCAGGGTAGCTAATTATCACCTTTTGAGGGCACAGTTGTAGTGCACAAGCCTCTGTGTCAAAGTTGCAACCTCCTGCAGATATTCAAAGACTCTACACAGCATCCTTTTGCCAAGCTTCAAAGCCAGAACTCATCTTCATGCTCACCCGGAAAGTCGATTACGGAATAACCTTCCCCTCGACCTCAGCCTCACCTGAACCCTCACGTTTTTACTTTTAGCTGAAGTCCTTTACTGGGGGAGGAGATGTTGAGGATGAAGTTCATTTTGACTTTGCAGTTTGGCCTGGAAGTGAAAAACGGTGCTGTAGCTGGCGTGGAGAGAGGTGGTAGTTTATCAGGATTATTAAAAGGCTGCAGTGAATCCTGTCACTGTCAGCCTGCGGCCCGCCGGATCCCCAAGGAGCGCTAACGAGCCAACAGACAGCACAATCAGTTTGTCCTGCTGTTTTCACCCTCTCACTTAGAAAAGGACTCTGGTTAGGATACATGCAGATGAGCCCTCCATCACCCCATCCAATGTTCTTATCTCAAAATCTTTTTGTCCTTTTTATTGATTGTCTTATGCTCTGTTTGTTCTGCTCTGTTGTTCTTTGTTGTGGCTGCCACTGTTAGAGGAATATAAACACTGGTAGCCATTAGAGAAGCATTGGCACTACAGACAGCTTTAATCTAAGTTATACATAACTCATCACAAGTTTTATATGACTTTCAATAACTTGTATAAAACTTACACTAGTATACACTATATTGAGTTGTAGTGTATACAATATTGAAACTTAAAATTTTATAAGTCTGTCTTTGGACAAATTTTGTCACCATGATAGCATCACAACCATGCAAGATGTTGTCATGAAACGTTACAGGTGTGTAACTGAGATCAGAATGAAGGTTGAGTTCGAAGACGGTTGTGATCTGAGCAAGGGGGCCAGGTAGGTAGTAGGGGCCATTGACCCCTCTATTTTATGCTTTTGACATACATTTGTTTTGTGTTGCTGATCGTTGTATCACTATCAGGTCACTTTTTGTATTCATCAACAGTTGGTCAGTTAAAAAGTATACACAGCAAAGAGTACACACATCTTAGTACCTTTGATAGATTAAAAAAAAATAACATACAACAAAAATAAAATTTATTAGAATATGAAAGTGCATCATAATAATAGACTGTATAAATAAAGGATGTAGCTAGGTGAGGTCACCCATCGGATTGTGGTCCCCAGTTTTGATGCCTCAAGTTTGGCATTGCAGCTGTCGCCATCTTGGTTTTTTGAAGCCAGGGGTGACCATATTTGGGTGAGGGACAGATCTGACTGAGAAGCTGAGGACACTGTCAGCAGACAGCCTGTCAGTCAACGCGGCCCAGCCTTAATTATGTATAACTTTCAGCCTTAATAAAATGTAAACCAGTTGAATCATATAAAAATTCGCCGCCACAAACAATTGTCATGAAGGGGGAAATTAGCTATAGAGAATAAATCCATTTTTTGTAACAGGCTTAATATCTGTGAATATCTTTATTGCTGCTGTAAAGGTGGGCATTTTAACATAGGTGTCTATGGGGATTGACTGGCTTCTGGAACCTGCCTCAAGTGGCCATTAGAGGAACTGCAGTTTATGACACTTCCATGTTGGCTTCATTTTTTCTAACCCTGGAGGTTGCCGCTTGATCGTAACAGCTAAAAGGGCTATGTGAGTAAGTAGTTGGTTGGTATGTACACCACTTTTGTCCAGGCTGAAATATATTAACAAGTATTTGATGAATTGCCATCAAATCAGGTACAGATATATATGGCACCCAGAGCATGAATCCCTAATGACATTGGCAGTCCCTGACTTTTCATCAAGGGCCATAATCAGGTCAAAATTTCAAATTAATTGAAATATCTGGTTAGTATTGTCATTGGATTACTACAGTTCCTTCTATGTGCTGTTTGCTGGAGAAAGTGAAAAACATTGTTTAATACAGGCAAAGATCTTGTTGAGTGTTGTGTTCAAAATGCATTTCATGTTTGAGAATGTATAGATTAAAGTACAGTGTGTAAGATTTAGTGGCATCTAGCAGTGAGGATTGCAGATTGCAATCAGGTGAATATTCTCCCAGTTAGAATTCCTTTAGTGTTCATTGTTCAGGAGGTTTTTACCAGGGAACAGTTTAGGTGCATTGGTCTTTTCCTTTCCAAAACAAACAGACCCAATGATTTAAACCAGGAAAAACGCTGAATAAATCAGTTCCATGTTACAAATTAGTGTTTCTTCAACACTCTTTGACACGTTGCAGACGGGCTGCTCGCCCAGCTCCTGCTCATGTGTGCTCACCTGTTTTCTCTGTTAAGACGTTCAAGTGGTTTTTACTGTGAGCCGAAGTATCCGCAGAAGTGTCTTCCTCAAGTTTCAAGTTTAAAAAAACCCAGTGTTTTTCTGACACTCTGGTTGCAAAGGGGCTGCTAACTATGGTGGCCGATACAAAAACGTAAATGGCCCTTTTTAGAGCCAGTGTTTGACTTGGCTGTTCTGGGCTACTGTAGAAACATGGTGGTGCAACATGGTAATCTCTGTAGACAAGGAACCGCTCCCTATGTAAATATAAGCAGCTCATTCTAAGGTAAGGAAAACAAGAGTCTTATTTTCAGGTGATTATAGACTAAAGAAAACAAACAAACAAAAAATGAATCTCACGTATATTGTAAAGGTATTCGTGTAGTTGATATTGTGTCAGAGAGGTATTGAATCAATAGTAGCTGTTGTCTGGACTTGGCTTGCTGCTCAAAGCAAGGCAAGACTTCATGTGGAAAGGATTTCTAAAGCAGGTTGCACATGAAGAGGCCAGCAGATCCACTCTGTTGTTTCATCTCAAGAGGCCATTTCAGTTACCCCCTCTGGCTGAAGAGTAGTTGTGCTGTTTGTGTATAGTCCTGACAGAAGTTCCATCACAGCTCCCTCTAGACTTTCAATCCAGTTATCGATTTCTGCTGCCCATCAAATCCCGCTTCATGGCTTCATAAATTCTTAGGGCATGTTGGCGTTGGACAGGTTGGAAATGAAAGTAAGTAATATCTCAGGCCAACTCTTATCAGCCTAACTGACATAAACCACCTCTACTTCCTGAATGCTGTTATAAGTTATTGTGAAATTAAACTGCTGGTATATTGTTTTATAGAGGTGATGATTGGCTGCCAAATGGATCACATATAGAAAGAATAATGGTGGTAGTTTGTGCAGGTTGCTGCATAATCGCACCAGATAGTGTAAACAAAACAAATAAGCATAATTTAAAAAAATATGATGGCTGATGAGTTGAGTGGTTTGTTGTGTCTGAGTGTGTCAGACCAGAACAGATTGATGTGCAGAAGCAGCAAACAGTGTGAGGATAGAATGAGCTTTTCATGTCTTAGACTACAGTTAAAGGTGTTTCTGTTGGACAGCCTTATTTCCTGTGGTCAGACTGCATTTTGAAGCACAGTGTTTATTGGCAGTTATGTACCTTGGCTGAGTGCTCTGTGGTTCTTCATCTTTTGTAAGACACCCTCTTGTTTTACTTCAAATTACAGTGTTTGTCCAGCTCAGTGGTTTTAAATGATGTTCCTCCTTAAACGAGCAAACTTTTGCTGCATGTTTTAAACAATGGCAGGGACACCTTGCTGCCCAGGTTTTGATTCACTGATTTCATTTCCATCCCATGTTTCCTGTTACTCTGGAGCTTAACCAAAAATGGCCCCTCCAGATCTATCAACATACATTTCTATATATATACAGTATATATATATATATATATATATATAGATAGATAGAGAGAGAGAGAGAGAGATATTATATATATACTGTATATGTGTGTAAAATATAAAGCTGCCACTAATGATTTTTTTTAGTCAAAGCATGGGTAGGCAGTTCAATTTTGGCATCAGTGAATAAAAATCCCATTGTAACCTTTGAACAAATTGTAATTCAAGTTGACTAAGACAACATTAGACTTCAGTGCCTCCTCTTAGCTTATTTTTCAGGCTTTTGAAAAATCTAGCCTGTGATGGGAGACTTTGGGCAATCAGGTCATTTCAGAGAGAGGATGTTCCTATTGGCTTTACCAAAATATAAATGAAAGCCTGATTCAGTGGCGGAGAATCAACTGCAGAGACAGTTACTATTCCGGCAGTGGCAGCAATTGCCTACATTGCAAAGAAACCCAAAAAAGGAAGACAGACTTATTCAAAAGAGAGTCTGTAAGAGTCTGACAATAAATTAAATAAAACGTGCCAAGCCAAACGGTCATAGCTGCAGATGATTCACGTTTATGTTTATGTAGCTAACATTAACTAGAGCCTCGAATAACAGCATGTCCTCCGCCTCACTCCCCACCACTACAGACCACCTTGCAAGGAGGCAGCAGCTCCGGAGACGGACCCCCAGTCAGCAGCTTTGGCAGCCAGGATCCAGTCAGTGCAGACCTCAGCTGCTGGGGACCAGACAACCCCGATTACCTGCCAGATCAGCAAACTTTCTGTTGCTGCCTTTGCAGAGGTTAGACTCTGTGCTGCTGGAGCGTTGTGCCGGCAGATTTCAAGCCGTTGACCAAAGGTCCGTCTCCTGAGCTGCTACCTGTTCTCCTCCTGGAGCAGAAGAGGGGGTGAAGTAGTTTGCCAGCTAATTTTCATTTGTGGTCTGATTGTGACAGAGAGGTAGAGCAGGGCAAGAAGGGACTGAGTGAAAGAGCTGTAACTATAGAATGACATAAATTAATACATGGGAAACACTGGGTTATTGTGTGAAGCCTTTTCTTTGCCTCTTCTAGATTTCTGTCTACCCCAGCTTTATTCATTTATAGAATATCAGAAACTGCCTCAGAAATGTTCTCAAAGTCACATATTGAAATGACATGTTTTTCCTGGCAAGCAGTCTAAATTCTAATGATAATAAATTTAGAGTAATTTAAAATGAAGAAAAACAGCAAATCCTCACTTTTGAGAAGGAAACATCTGAGAACGTCAAGCATTTTTGCTCACAAATGACTTCAAAGATTAAATTTTTTTTCATTAATTATTGCGGATTCATTGTCTCAGCTCCAGTGTTTTTGTAAAAAGGATAATGATATGACAGAATAATAAATTGGTCTAAAATATCCATTACCTGTCTGGCTATTCTCTCCAACATTAAACTACTTAAAGATCCAAACAATAATTAAAAATTGTAAATTGGTGGTGAATTGGTGATCACTTAGCTTTAAATAATTAAATTAATCAATCTTGTGACCTTAGTCATGCTGAAATGATAATTCAGCCAATCATTGATGGACAGTGAAGTAACAATTTTGATATTTGATTAGTCATTTCAGTCATTTATCAAGCAATAATGCCAATCCTTCAGATTTTTCCTTTTTATGCAATTGTAAACTGAATATTTTCAAGTTTTGCACTGCTGATCAGACAAAACAAGACATCTGAAGTCAACTTCTTGGGCTGTGTGATGGACTTTTGTCATTATTTTTTGAGCTTTATAGACCAAACAAATTCAAACAAGTAATCATGATTGTTATTATTATTAGCAGCCCTTAGATCAGTGAGGTGGTAGCCATCTGCAGCGGCCAGGCTGCTGAAAATGTTTTTATGCTGCCTCTGGTTTCTGATGAGACCTGGAAACTGATACCTTTCCTGTGTGTGTAGAGCCGTAGTTGTTTTTCTGATTTAAAATCTGCATTTTAATTAACGGCAAATCCTGCAAATAGGATATGCACTGCTTAGTCTGTTTAACTGAAACCATGTTTAAAATAAATCGTAACATTCTCAATCTCGTAAATCCTTTAATTCCCACACTTGCAGCTTCATTTCATTTTGTGTTTTTGCAGGTTCTTGGTATTAAATGGATCATCCAACAATACTGGCAAAGCTCTTACAAGATGACAAGAAATCATTTAAATGTGCTGAGTTTAAAAGAGAGACTTCTGTCCAAACATCCAGACTCTGTTCATGGATAGAGCTAAAATTATCTTCTTTTTAAAGGAATACTTCAAATGGCCATTTGTGTATGAATTACTCAGCCCATGTTACGTTGAACTTCCAAAGGAGACTTTGTTTTCTCACATGCCTCCACGATATACTAAATATCCAAAAACAGTGAAAATTCTTGATGAATTCAACTCTTGGGGTCTGTGTTTAACAACAGTGAAACTACATCAAAACATCCATTCACAAACTCTCACACAACTCATGCAGTATAACCTGCGTCATTTATAAAGTGCCATTTATCCAGTTGAATGCTCAGTACTTCCCAAACACATTGATTTTTGCTAAAACCACTATTTAGAACATTTCCACATGAACTGTCTCACACAGGGACGAGTAGCACATCTGGCACCTGGCGCAGTCGTGTGTGTTTGAACTCTGCTCAATGGTATTCAGGAGCAGAGCTCAAACAAATGTGCTTTTCTTTTCACTGTGAAGACATGTAAAAACAACAAAGTCTTCTTCACGAATTTGATGTAACACGGGGTGAGCAACTGATATACAAATGATCATTTTTGCGGATGAAGTACCTCTAACAATGATTTGCTAAACCATGCCATGCTGCAGTCCTCCCTTCCCTCCTTTACTCAGATGCAATATGTCCTGTCCATCTTGTTGACAGTTGCTGCAGCAGACAGTGTGAATGTCTGAAGCCTCTGTGTCATGCTGCCTGGCTCCATCTCTTAATGGCAATGTTTCACCAAATATGTGTGCATATATACGTACAGCACAGTCCCTTAATTGACAAATCAAACGCAAATCTAACGCATGATTGGAGCCTGTTGTGCATATATTTTGATGTTGCTGTAGATTTATTTATACCAGTCATGCTTGAAAGCACTGCAGTAAAAGATGATTGAGCATCTGTATCTCACTGCAGCTTTTAATTAATGTATACAGTAGGTTTCTATGGCTTTAATGTATGAGTTCCTCTTAATTACAGACTAGGCCTTTGAATCAGTGTACTGATATTCAAAGATGAATGAAAAAGCAGAGATTTCCTCTCATGGCAAGCTTTCTGCTCATCAGTGTCATTGACTGTGAAGGCATATTCATGAATAATGAGTATCTGCCCACTGTTACTAAGTTTAGGATTCATGAAAGAGATAGCATGAACACGGTCCAAAGTTTAATCTATGTATTTACTTCCTGTGTGACCCGATAAGATAAAATAAGTATAACAACATGATGATTCATTAGGAGTGGTGTTTGTGTCCACCTGATGAATGTAAGTCAATATTCACTCTCTTTCAGCTCTGTTTTTGGTCTCCACCAGCTCCTCAGGGACATATCTGTCTCTTTAGCTGCTAAATGCTCCACCGTGTTCTCCAGCTAGTCTCTAACTGTGTCTGGCAGCTGTTTGCTGCTGAGCAGGCTGTGAACAGTGGCTTTATCACAGCGCTGAGCCCGAAGTACAACAGTGAGGCTGGTGGCTGTAAAAACAAAGCAAATATTAAACAGCTAAGTAGAGCTGGGTTAAACTGCAGATTTCTCTGTGGATTCATTACTTTGATTAAACTTTTTCTCTTGCTTCTCATTCAATCTATTTTCAAGATGACAATAGGCAGGTTTTTTTGCTCAGAAGTGTCATAATGAAATAAATGTTGATTGCACAATGTGACATTGACACCCTCTGCAATTAGAATGGTTCCTTATTAGCCTCGTTTTCACTGTGCCACCTGTCTGCCACTGGGAAAGACATCCACTGGGAGAATGATGACTGACTGACGATCCAGTCACGCTGGCAGACTGGTACCATTTCTATTAACTTTCATGTGTCCATTACAGAGCTATTATAGTTTTATTTTCTTTTGGTTTGTAATTTTTTCTTTTAGTTTTTATTTTTATTTCATTTTAATATTTGCTTCCAATTCAGTGTAGCTTCAGTATGTTCCCAGAGTGAGCTTGCTCATTTCAGTTTATTTGTTGCTGTTTAAAAATGTTTAGTTTTAGTTTAGTTTGTGTGGTGTGAACTGGCCAGTCTGAGCTCGACCCAAGCCTGCTGATGGTGTCACCTGCAACTCCACTAGTCAAATCTCCGACGGCTGCTTTTAGAACAGTGGTGCCCCCACCGCAGTCTCTAAACTTATGCACCACTGCCTCCTCATGCTCAACAAATTTGACCAGATTGACAAAGACTAAAACTAAAGACATTTTCTGTATATTTTATTTTAATTTAGTCAGTTGCAAGTACGCAATACTGTTTCAGTTTAGTCTATGTTTTGTCTAAAATGTTTGTTTTTTATTTCAGTGAACAAAACTGTTCTTTCACACCTAGTTTTAGTTTTTAGTGTAGATTTAGTTCGCTAAAATAACCATGCTTTATTATAGACTGAATGAATAAGCTTTTGTTCCGTATGGTTGGTAGTTTTCTGGACTCCAAGGGAAACGGACAGTGATACAGTTATTTTTACATCACCAAGAATAATAACAGTTGGAAATTCTAAGGGAGAAAGTTTTCTGTTTCTGCTTTAATATTAAGATATTTAATGAGTGTTGAAATTTTTACGAATCAAAGCTCCCCGATGTTTGAAAGGCGGCTCTGATGTTTACTGAGGGTTCTGGAGAAAGTAATTCAGGTGCTTTGAGCATAACTGGTGGTAACATAGCAACAGGTACGCGAGACACACATTTTGTGCAAAGAGCCAGTAAAATGTTATTGATTACACTTTTTAGTCATTGATCATCAGGAGAATTCTGTCTTTAATAATTTGTGAGTGTAGCTACAGAACCAGTTTTCAGGCAGGCTAAAGTGAAAAAGTGAATCATGAGATAAAAAGAAAATGAAGTTCTGAGCACTCTAGAGCAAAGTGCGAAGTGACCCAATCCTGATAGTAGTGTGTGTGTGTGTGTGTGTGTGTGTGTGTGTGTGTGTGTGTGTGTGTGTGTGTGTGTGTGTGTGTGTGTGTGTGTGTGTGTATGTAAGGGGTTAAGAGGTGCTGTTGTCACATTCTGTCAGCTCTCTGAAAGCTTAGGCCTGGAGGAATACCTGACAGCCATCTGGCGGTTGTTTTTCTCTGTGACATCTCACACACACACACACAGAGGTGCACACACAGAAACTTTCGCATGTAAAAAAAATGAGGCGCACACACACACATTAACAAAGGCACAGTGAGATATCGCCTGGAAGAAATGCAGGAGCTTCTGTTTATTTGAATAATTAACATTTGGTTTGGAGTGTTTTGTGAATTGTATGCCTTGAACTTGGTGTGTGTGTCATGTGTTGCTAAATAGCTTGTGCAAGTATTTGCAGCATGTTGCAACATCATGTATAATCCTTCATCCCTGAAGAATTACTCCAGTGTTGGTTAATTTGTGTTATGATTCACATTTTCTGCTGGTTTCTTACTGCGCTCTCGTCCTCGGATTACACTGATCAGAAACAGCTCGGTATGACATGTAATTTAAAGGACGTCTTTAATGTCTACATCTTGGTCGCAGCAGTTTCTACACTTGTGCTTGTTGACCTTTAAATGTGGCAGGAAGCTCTGACATATTCAACATTTCAGAGTTCAAAGCTGTAGCTGGAGAGGCTGCTGCTCAGAGATGTGTCCAGAGGCTTGTAATGGCAGCAAACAGGGCAGTGACACTGTTTTAAGTGTCCCATTGCTGCTGTTTTGAAGCCTCAAGTTCGCCATTTTGAGCTGTGGAGGAGCAAGGGCTGGATCTGACTCATAGAATGTAGCGACACCTTGTAGACAGCCTGTCACTCCAGCAGCCCTGCCCTCAGATATGCCTAATTCAAAGCCTTAATGAAATTTTAATTGTTAAATAAACATCCCCCTAACCCCCAACCATAATTGATATATGAACGCTTGAAGATCCACTTATTACTAAAAGTGTATGTCAAATAAAAACTAAAGTAATGGTTAAAGTTGTCATATGGAATATTTAATTCATGTCGTCACCTAATGCATTGAGTAACATTACAAGTTAACGTTCCACCTTAAAAGTTGCCGGCAGTTGGCCTAGTGAATAAAGTTATTTTTTCTCCGACTCAAGAGGCAGCAAAACTTCCTTTCATTTTTTAGTTCCAGATTACTAATAAAACTCTCCATAATATGACCAGTGGTTACATAAGTCTCAAAACCAGCCACAACTCAGCCCTGAGCAGAGTGACCGTCCACCGATGACCAGTCAACAGACTGCAGTGTTCACGGCTCCACCTTTTAGTACCAGATCTGTGTGCTAGGTACCCCAACAGAGGGGTGATAAAAAAAAAATGGGACCGGTACGCAACAGTTCCATTGGTACCATCCACAACTTTTCACAGTGGAAAGAGAAAAATGTATACCAAACTTAACCGTACCATACTGCTTGGTGTAAACAGGACTTATGAGGATTGACTTGCTTATGGACCCAGCCTCAAGTGGCCATTTTAGGAACTGCAATTTTTGGCACTTCCTTGTTTGGCTTCATTTTTCGGTCGTGGCGGTTGCTGCTTGGGCAACAGCAGAGATGGAGGAAACTGTCAAATTGAAGAAGGTGACCTTTTGAGTTTTTTTTAGCCCGGGGAACTCCTGTATGTATATGTTTTCACCTTTTCTTTTGTCAAGAAATCCGACAAGGAGATCCTGTAGAAGTGGTTATACTGTATGTTAAAGATATAGTCTTCAATGTTATTAAAATAAAGGTGATGATCTACATTTTTTTTTATATTTAGTCTAGTTTTAACAGTTGTGCAGTTATCAGCCACTTCAGCAAGAAGCTTCATCTGTTGGAAACACCACAGAAGCAAACTAATGAATGAAATCAATTTTGCATTTACAAATCTCCATCAGATTTATGTGTTTCAGTTGCCTTCTGAACCACAAAGGGCCAACAAGAGACCACCACAGGCTGAGCGTTCTTTTGCTTTTTGCACTTTCTTTCACTTCCTTCCTTTATTATCGTTTAACATTGATCCACATCATGTCACAGTGTTGTGTCTTACAAATTCTGCAGCTCTGTTGTTGGTGTTCCTCTTTTTTAGGGGCAGGAGAGCTCAGGGCTCGACCAGTTTCCAGTGGACCAGCATCAGAACTCGTGTTACCTGTTCTGGGTCCTGGAGGAGCTTCTGCAGAAGTCAGAGGTATCGTGCAGGGTGGAGGTGGGGTCGGAGCAGATGGGCCTCCTCAGTCACTTGGAGCAGCGCGTCTTTCTACTGTCAGATGAGTTCCCCTTGTTTTGCTTTGGCATGTGGAGGATAGGACGTTTCCTCACCTCCTCGCACAGGGAAGAGCAGGGACCATCAGGCACATTCAGGGGTTTGCTTTCCACTTCCTCATATGACCAAAATAGTTTGAAACGTCAGGGTTTGGTCCAGGATCATTCTGTACAACAGTAGTTAAGATATCGAACACTTAAACCTAGTGGACAGTGATTGCTGTTCAGTGATACTCATACTCATTATCCACCTGTTTTTCACATAAAGCCCAGAAAGTTCAGGTTGGGGAAAAGTAACATACTAAAATTGATCATTTGAAAGTATTCTGTCAAAAGGTGGATATCAAGGCTTCTCTTATTGTTTACTCTCAAAAACTTATTGTTGACGTAGAAGTAGTTGGCAAATACCAACACATTTTGATTTTAATCTTTTTACAGGCTTAGTGGAGTTTAGTTTGCAATAGCTGCCAAAAAATGTGGGACATGTTTGTATTTTGGGCTCATTCTGTTTTAATTTGTTCATTCTGCTAACTGGTGTGAAATTCATAACTGCATGACTCGGTGGTTCGAGTAGTTGTTTACTTATCTGTCCCGTCATTAAATGTATCTGTAATTGAGTAAAAAACAAAACCTTTTTTTAAAAAAAAGTTTTATCCTGTCAGTGTTGTAGCGACTTGTTTGACTTGGAAGTGCTTTTTTTTAAATTGAGTAATAAAACTGAAACCATCAGTGCAAGGCACAAAATTACTATTGATTATTTTAGTACTAATAATGTACTAATATGAATCCCAATCTGTAATGCATCAGTGAAGAGCGCTTAAAAACGCCTGTTGAATTTATGTGAGGCTCTCTACATTATCCTTAGCCATGACTGTTAGAGGCTCTGGTGTTGACTCAGTGGGAGATATCTGTTTTTGTACTTCCTGCAGGGGTCCAGTGAAGATCTTAAAATACTACACAGGTGTGAGAAATGGATTGAGATCATCTCTGTCTTGTTAACAGTTTGGGAAAAGTGTTAAAACTTTATAAAATGATGTGAGGAAACAGTTTTCATTTCTGATTCATTTAGAACGCAATATGTGTAATGGCACTCCTATTATTTTATGTGATACAGTGAAGAGTACGCTTCATCTTGAAGGTGAAAATTTGTTTTGACAGGGGTGGGAATCACTAGAGGCCTTACAAAATGTAAAGTTTGCAATACATTTTGCAATATGCTGAATATTGCGATATTGCAATTTATTAGAATTTTTTGAGATGCAAATTATGTCTCCAAAGGAAAACTTTGTCAAAATCTGTTTTATCTAATAAGATAAGGTTTCAGTCTGTTCATCTCACCTCAATCATTTTATTGCAGCAAAATAAATCTAGTGGACTGGTAAAGTAATTCACATTATTCTAGTAGGCTACCAAAATTTAGTTTTTGCAATATAAAATATGCATATAGTAAAAAAAAAAAAGATACTTGGCGTATTGCCATGCAAAATATCACAATATCGATCATTTCCCCCACCCCTGGTAATTACACGTATGGATTAAGAACAAAACAATACAACACAATAACTCGCATGAGTTATGAACGCAGACTCAAAAAGAAGCAGCTGACTGAAGCTTAAACTTAATACACATCCATGTCTTTTAATATGCAACTTATTTACCTTCAAAAGTAACAACGATAAAATGTACATCTGCACTAAACTTATACCAACACGGCAGAATTTTCTGTTCATTAGATTCGTGTTTAATTCTTTACCTTTATCTTATCTTTATTTTGGCAGGTTTAAAGAAAAATTTGGATGCTTTCAGGGTTGTTTTTTTTAGTGTTAATAGAATACTTTATTTTCTATTCTTGATTATCCTTTTATTTTTGACAAGCTATTTCCTGCATTTTCATCAATCTGGCATCTACTGTAACACATTATGGTGAAATTGGTTGTTGGTGCTCCTTTAATATTAATGTTATTCTAACCAAAACATTACAAAAGCAAATTGATACACAAACTCTACTTAAAATCACATTTAGTTTATGGTGGATACATTTTGTGTTGCCTCTTTTCTGAGAAGAGCTGCCTCATACTTGTTCAGGTCTAACATCTCTTTAGAAGAATATTCACTAATGGAAAGAAAGAAAAAACACAGCTTACCCAATATCAACCTTAGCTGAGGTGCTGGAGCTGTAAGCTATCCAACTGAATGAACTCATTTTATTCAGAGGAATATTCACTGTAAATAGAAATACAGATGAAATGGGGGGTTTCTTTACCCCCAAAACATACCGTGGACTTTGCTGTATTTCCTTTCCTTGTACCTGCAGTCTACCTTTACATAGTCTAAAGGGCAAACCGGAAATACAGAAGTAATTTGCTGCTGCTCATTCTGTCTATTGCTGTGAGCTCATGCTGATAATTAGAGCTGAATCTGATGAGTTTATCAGCATTTTTATTAACTCCTCTTTTCTCTGTGGGGTGCGGCAGCTGGACTGTCATATGGCAATATTAAGAGAAATAAGTGAGTAATTCAAGCAAGAAGGAAGGACAGAAAAAAAGTATTTTAAAAACTGAGGTGGACATTTCCTCCCATCTCCAGTGGAAATTAGGCCTTGGCTTGCACAAGTAGAGATTATTGAAATGGAAGCTACAGCAGCCCTCTGCTAATGGATGCTATGCCTGCATCTGTTTCCTAATGCTCTGTTAGCCTTTCATCATCCCCTGGTTTGGATCTTACCCTCTCCTCAAGAAAGCGAGTGCCTCCATCTGCAGTGATGTTCTCCTCTCCCGCTGCTTATTTGGTGTCTGCAATAATGGATCGGGCATGAGCGCAGCTAAATAAGTTTCCTGGTACGTCACGAATTACCAGAGGCTCATGGGTCCCGGCTGCGCAGATAGCTATCGCCACTATTGTGTCTGCTTTGGGTTTCTGCCCGACTCTGTCTGTGATCTCCTCATCTTTCATATCCTGTTGAGAGCACAGCAGGGATAGGCAGCGCTTTAAAAAAATCAAAATGGACTGCTCATACGTGCACTGATGGTTAATGTGCCTCAGTGGGACTGACAGCTGCAGAAAATGGTGGGTTGCGTCATCAGCAGAGAACCCAACTGAGAGTCTTAGCATATGTGGATTAGCTGTTTCATCAGTAGGAATTTACATTTGGATCATGAAAGGAAGCTATAGAATATTAGAATCTGCCTACTAATACATTAAAGCTGGGGTGAGCAGAAATCTGGGAAAAGCAGAAAATCCCAGCAGTATTTTAAAATACACTGACCTCCTGCAGCTTTCTCTTCTCTGTCCTAAGCTCCTCCCACCAATCAACCACCAGCATATGCACATGCTTCATACAGTAACTCAGTGTTTGCCATACATTGATTTATTTAATTTTACTTCACTGTACAGTTGTGCAGCGCAGCACTTTCATTCATACCCTGCTCCCTCTCTGTTACAAATGACACAAGAATTAGTTTGCTAGCCACCCCATGGTCCCTCTGCCTTGCTCCCCGCCACTATCAACAGCTTCTGCCAGAGTAAAGCAGGCTGCAGCTCCATTGGTGGCTGTAGCAGCTCGAATTCGGCCAGCGCAAACCTTCCAGCACTTGATATCACAGCAGGCAGGTGGTCAGTGGCAGCACCAGGACTAACCTTAACGGCAGCAACAGAACGTTTCCTGATTTTGCGGCGAGTCAGGGTGGTCCAGTCCCCTGGAGCACAGGTTTGGATCCGCTTTTGGCTACTGTGACTTCTGTTTGGGGGTCCGTCTCTAGAGCTGCTGCCTGTTCTCCTCCTGGCGAGGTAGTCTGTAGCGGCGAGGAGTGAGGCAGTGGACACACTGTGATTCGAGGCTATAGCTAACTTTGGCTACATAAACATGAATTTGAAGCAGCAGTATTGAGCCTTTGGCTTTGGTTGGCAACATTTTCTCTCTGTCTCCGAAACAGTTTGCTGATACTGACACGTTTTGTTGCATTCGTCAGACTGTCTTTTAAACTGTCTTTTTTTTTGTCTTACTTTTTTGGGTTTCTTTGCAGTGTAGACAGTTGTTACCTATGCTTGAATAGCACATTTCTCTGCAGGATTCTCCGCCATTGAATGAGGCTTTCACAGAAGATCACCTACATTTGTAAAATAGCCAGCAGGAACAGTGTCTCTCTGTCCTGTGATTAGCCAAAGTCCCTGATCAGGGGCTAAAGTCAAGAGGAGATGAAAAAGGCTAGAGTTCTTTCAGTCCACTCGAATTAAAATTTGCTCAAAGTTTATTATGTGATTTTTGCCCAGTGATGCCAAAACAAAAATGCCTACCCCAGCTTAAATCATGTATTATTTGCTAACAAGAGAAGTGCTGAAAAGCATCTTTTTTGTCTAATGATATTCTATATTTTACTTTCTGTCGACAAATCCCATGTAAAGACCAAATCAACAAGTGTTGTATGTTTATTCAAATCCTGGTATATTTTCTTCCTCTGTGCCTTAGGGGACTGCACAGTTAATAGTATTAAGATCAGGATCTTGATTCATGCCTCTCTCATTTTTGTGTGACAGCGATTCCTCCGTAGGGCGATTGACAGCATCAGAGCAAGCGCTTACAATGTCTCCCTAAGCTGTGTCAACAAATGACAAAGTTTGCACAGGAAGAGGGGGCAGGACGTTAAAGTTAAACTGTTATGTGTGAAAGAAAAGGAACACATCAGTGAGCCAAACTGTTGCACTGAGCGACATGTTCCCTCACTACCATGAACACATACACTGTCGTTTATTTTGACTCAATCCTACATACACCATCCTGCTGCCGAAAACACTGACGAGAGCACCAAATGTTGAGTTATCCGCAGCTTATAGTAGTCCCCAATGAATGCACTTTTCCCTCCTGTTTGTTTTTTAAAAGCTACAGTGCCCAGCTTATGAGGAAATTATTGAGCCTATTTGAAAATCCAACTATATATTTGTGTTTTAAAGATTTATGTTTTCCATAGGAACCAATTGCCTTGGAGCTGAGAGCCACAAAGAGGAAGTCAGGAAGTATTGAGAGACGCACTAAAACACTATTGGTTTACGTCTTGTCATGGGATTCTTTGATAAAAATATATAACACAAGCCTTATCATTTAAAGATATTCGGCATTTAACAATAAAAACAAAACTTACCGTACTACTCACTGTACTATATGTATATTTATTTTGCAGTTAGTAGTTGCCAGATGAGATAAAATGAGTGTCCGGCAGCACACTGGACCGCTCGACCATGAATTATTGTGGCTATTATGAAAAGCATGATAAGCTTGAAATAAGGTAAGAGAGCATAAATCAACGAGTGTGAGGTGGCTTAGTGTGCAAATCCTGCAGAAAAAAACCTTAGCAGATTGTGTAAATAATGCTTCGGTAAGGCATATCCACACTCCCATCAGGAGCGGATGATTTATGAGCTCTGTGACTCTTTAAATCTGGACGACCTTGATTGATAGGAAAATAAATTTTCCATATGTTCAGTGGCTGCTGTTAAAGAAGTTTTGATGGCCGATCCTGAAAGAAGCCTGGTGTTTTTAAAGCCAGCGTAGTCTGTTTTAAAATGTGGCATGTGATCGTGTGCAGGTTTTTAAATCGCAAAGTGATGTTTAATAAATTCAGCATGTATTATCCCCTTTGTATTTCTACTGATGACAAGAAAGTGAAGCTTTAAAAGTAAGGAGTATATGCTGCTTCGTGGGTCATTTCTAATGCTAGATTTAACAAAAGAGTTTTAAAATGAGACAACAAAATGGACTGACTTGACACTGACACTACATATGGAGATACAACAGATGGAAAGAGAATTGTATTCTCTTGAACTTGTGGGAGAATTGATTTAAAGAAACATTCATCACAATGCTTTGAGCAAGAGAAGAGGATTAAACCACTCCGTGTCCGTGTATTGTGAATTCAAAAGAGGGTTAAAGAGAGCTGAAAAGGGGTATTAAGACTGTCCATTTTATCATTACGGACTTAGTGAATTTTGAGCTGTTTGGGCCGATGTAGTTGACTTTTGAGGCCTTTTTGACCTTGATTGATATGAGAACTAATTGAACTTTGATGTGCTCCCAGATGCTTAGTGTCTGATGTTCTAGATCATTGGCCTTATTTGACAGCTGTTTCAGAAATCAACTGTAACGGCAGCTAATTATTTTATTGCCGCGGAGCAATTAGCACACCAAATTAGACCCTCAAAAAGATATTCATAACTGGTCTGGCAAACGCTTATTGAAATGAGAGGATGCCAGTTGGGAACGACCTCAAAAATGACTCTCTGGTTGGACAAAAGCCAGATATTAGAATATATTTTAGGGAGTAGAAAGCAGAGGGCTTGTTTTCTCACTGTCAGTCATGTATGGGTTCAGATAATATATTTCAGAGGTTGTGAATTCTTTCCACATATTACACTTTATCTAAAAGCAGGATGGGCATCAAACCTGCAAAGAGTGGCGGATCTTCCTTTTGGCAACATAGGCAGCCAAAATGACACCCAATAATGTAATAAATACATAAAAAAGAAAAATATAAAAGATATTCATAGTATAGTAATAACAGTTCTAATCATAATATAAACTTTTTGGAGCGAGGGTGCCGAATGTGCAAGGTCTGGCACTGCCTGCAGATGCACAGAAGCACTAACTAACATTCGAGTTGAACATTAACACTAACAAATAATGTAATTTCTGTAATATAAAGCCCTAAAGTGAGATGAATCCTTGATATCACAGAATCAGGATGTGCAGCTGGTCATGTCCGACTGAGCCGTGAACAAGCCACTTGACCATGCTGGTAGACTAGCTGTGTTTCTCCGCTGCGGCGCATGACTCCTTTATGATGTGTTGGAAGTGTGCTGGTTTGCAGGTATCCCCCCAAAACGTATTGTCTTCATCTAACAGCTTACTGTGGTGTTATTATGCCTCAATGCTAGTGACAGCCATGGCCAAAGGCATTATGTTTTCAGGTTGTCCATCTGTCTGTCCGTACATACGTCCGTCCCATTCCCCTGAGCACGAACACATCGAGGGAATTTCTTCAAATTTGGCACAAGTGTCCACATAGATTCAAGAATGAAGTGATTAGATTTTGGTGGTCATGGTGACCTTACAAAACATGTTTTTGGCCATAACTCAAGAATTCATATGTTAATTATGACAACATTTTACATAAATGTCAAATAGAATAAAATGATTAAATGATTAGATTTTATATCTGGGTCAAAGGTCATCTTCAGTGACATCCCAGTGTTGTTCAAAACATGTTTTTGGCCATTTATCAATGTCATATTTCAGGAACAGAAGCGGAGACATTTGGTTAGATATTGAATTGATTGTATAGATTGTCTTTGCTGCCAAGTTGGAGAGGTGTGTGAAGCATCCATGTTTTAGAATTTGTAGCTTCTTTGCAGCAACATCCATATTTGAAGCAATGTCAACTCATGGTTACATATGAGTCTGACTCTGGACAGTAAACTGTAACCTCAACTTGACTGGTTCACAGAGGCACACAGCTGCGAGGTGGTTATTCTACGTATTCCAATGATGTCCATATATTGTTACTGTTTTTAAAGAATAGCACTCTAAGGGTGCTTTCACACTTGCCATGTATTTCAGTTCAATCAAACCAAAGTTCATTTGCCCCCAAAGTGCGGTTTGTTTTGGCAGATGTGAACACAGCAATCACACTCATTAATGTGCACCTCCTTTTGTACTGCCTTAATATGCGCATTCGGTGCATCCAATCCATCAAAACATTGTTTTCTAGTTGGACAACGAGGCGTGGTTTCACGTGATTTCAACCCCCGTAGTTGTGCCATTAGAAAATGTTGCATTTATCTTGCAAGTGTACTCTTTGTTAACTTCCTGGATTTTCCCCGCATGGATATTCTGACCAATCAATGGCAGCTTTTTTGCGCAAGGCATTTGATCTGGTTGTCTTGTAAATGCTGCCGTGAGAACGCACCAACTCTAGGCAATTATACAACTTTGGAACAAAATTAGCCCCCGATTCGAACCAAAGCAACGTCTGAAAGCTCCTTAACAGACTCCACTCACTCTGCGACAAACCCTCCGTTTCCTATAGCTGCTGCACAGTTGAAGCCTCCTGCCGGGTTTCTAGTGGGAAGTTTTAAATACGGAACAGTGGGAAATATTTGGTTCTGCAAGCCGTGATATCAATGAGCAGTTAATATTTTAATGTGTGTGACACATTCGATCATTAACTTATTGTTACTTAGCCTACTTATTCACTAGGTGAATGCAGATCTCTGAGTCACAGTTATTTGTAACTGACATTGCAAATGCTGAAAAATGAACCCAAGGAAGATTTGATCACTGATTCATATGTATTCTGATTTTACTGGATTTGGATCAAATAAATTGCTATCAAATCTCAATCCTAGACATCCGACTTCACAAGCTCTGCATTCACAGTGCTTATTAAGTGCCGCTGACAATAAGAATAGAATTAAGAGCTGCAATAAACCTCAAGCATGGAAGCATCTGTTGACCAAATGTTTTAGTGCTTATTCCTGTAGTGTAGACATAATTGCTCTGAGATGGAAAGCTTCCAATAAATATGTTTCCTTTTCAATGGGGCCAAATAGTTTTTTCAAATTTACCGTCTCACTACAGAACTGTTTTCTTCTTCCAGTTACACAACATGTTCAGTAATACCCCCTGTGAATTCTTCTAGGCCTCAAATAACCTGCTGTCATATAGTCTGAGCACAAACAGTCCTTGCCCCGTCTCACTGGCTTGGTTGCTCCATAAGCACGCAGTCAGGCTGATGAATCTAATCCAGTTTGGCTGTAAATTGTGGATGACTTCTGCTCGTTCATCTTAATTTTGCAGATTTTTGCATCACTGGGAGATGACAGCATTATTTACACTTCGGCCACGTTCAGTTGACACATTACTTCTCAGCATATCAGCGGAAATACACAGAGGAGGAGGAGACAGCGTCTATCAATCTCAATACAGAAAATGAGAGCTTTTTTTCAATACACTATTGCACTAATATTGAACAATATTAGGGGAGTGTCAGGATTTATGCTGAAAATCAGTGCAGCTGCACATATTTGTAGTTCCTCTTGTTTGTCATTATGTGACCTCATGAAGATAGAAGACAGCCATCCTCACTCACACAGTCGAAACTGTACTGAAGAAAATCCGATTTTTATTAAAAAATTAAACAATGAAACACAATAGTTTTTTCTTGTGAAATCTTTGTGTCAAAGTCAAAAAAAGAGCAACACAATAACTGTAGCTTTGTGCCACTTACTCTGATTAACATGTGTGTATCCATCCTGCCTGGTTAGACAGTCCAGTAAATGGATGATTTTATCTTTAATTCAGACTAATTTGACAGCCAGCATCTGTCCTCCAGGGCTTCCCACTAACTGCCTCCTCTGGCTTTTCATAGGCTTATTGTGACCGTCGCTACCAGGTGCTTTCTGCTATTCATTAATGACATTCATTTATCAAGAACACAAGCAGTAATGGATGCACATAGTCAATATCGCAGCCGGCAGTGTAGCTGAGCTTGGAATGCCACAGCGGATGAGGTTTATGTTTTGTTATTAAGCTTCCCCACCCAGTGACCTCATCACCAATCTGAACATTTTCAAGTAAGACTTGCAAGCAAATGATTGTTGAAAAACCAGCTGACTATTTACATCACACGCCTCACTATTTGTGAAAAATGGCAAACCCTGACATTAAAGAAGCTAGAGTCAGAGAATTTTTGGCATTTTTGACATTTATCATGAAATTTGACCTGGTTCTAAAATTAGACGGGGGCTACCAAACAATTGGGGGCTAAAATCAGCTTAAATCTGTATATTGGCTGCCTGCCTTTACCTGATAGCATCTGTTGTAGGCATTTAAATGGGAGAAAACATTTTTCTGGCCAACCCCCACCCTCAAATTAGTAGGTTAACTTGATTCCTTAGCAACATAATATTAAAAATATTGAAATTTGTCATCAGTAAAATCTATTGCACCTATTCTAATTGCAAATTTAAATGTTTTGGTGTTTTTATTGTTATCATTGTAGGATTATTTTGAACTCACCTGTACAATCTACAGTATGTATGGCTGCACGTTTCTTTGTTAGAAAATGGAAAGGACTCTCATTTTCTTGTGTTACTGGTTGGTTTGATCTAACTTCTGTCAGACTCGTATTAATTCACACGAGAGTGAAATTTTCATTACCTCCCTCGTGCTGTGCCGCCCTCTAAAATATTCAGAAAACAGCTAAACTCTTGCAACCTTAAAAGCTGTGGTCTCTTCAGATCATCTCTGATGCATGCCTCCATACAATCACAGTGAGTTTACCTTCACTGTTACTTTCGTCATTCTGTATTGATCGCTTTTCACCTCACAGGAAGGGTAGCCGAACAGAGCATCACCTTGTACAGCTGTGAATTCAGTGGCTTGTTGAGGAAGCTGGAGTTCTCTGGCTGTAGCAAAGAGAACAAGATGATCAAAATCTTGAACATACAAGCAAGCAGCGTGTCAGTCAATATCTGTCAAAATGTGCTTTACACTGTAAACAAGCTGCTTTATAATTCTCAATAAGAGAACTGGCTCAGTGCCTGAAATACAAATGTGCAAAATGAAGTGATTAATTTTGTATTTTTGTGCAGAAATGGAGTGGGTGTTTGTTAACACAGTTGTTTGATTTAAGACATTTATACATTCTTGCATCACCCAAGCAAAGTTTTCAGAGTTCTGGTGACATATGGGGCAGATAATGGAGGTTTCAAAGGATAAGACAGCCAATATTCTATATTTGTTACTGTCAACTAATCCCATGAAAAGACCAAAACCAACAATGTATCTCTTAATACTTCCTGTGGCTCTCAGCTCCATGCCTATTGGTTTCTACAGAAGACATAGCCTTTTAAAAAGTATGTTCTGTAGTTTCATGTAAGATGACCAGTTGTGCATGTAGATCTATAGGTAGTTTTTCTGTTCTTCAGTTTACTGCACTGCACACCACCCAGTTCTGGTATCAGCTAACTAGCGGCGCCGCTCATTCAGTGATAACATCCTGACCTAACAGCATCGGTTTGGAAACATTGTACTCCCCCGCGGTCACCCCTGTGAGTTAGCAGCTTTGAGTTTTGAGCCAAAAACTCCCTTACACATTGTTAACTATGTTATCACTGTTAGGTCTGTTAGCACAGTCAGCAGTTTCAGCACGGCTAGTGCTGCTAACAAAGTTAACTATGTGGAAGGGCTGCAGCCTAGGGCATTAACAGAAAAGTCGATTTGTCAACGTGTCGACGTCAGTGGCACAAGTTGACACCCCCTGGGAGGAGTCAACAAGTCGTGTGTCTTTTTCCCTCTCTCTCTCTCTCTGTGCTTACGCTGATACTTTGTCCTTGACAAAGTGAACATATTCACTTCATTTTGCTCTTCTTTTCCTAAAAATTAACCTGTTAATCACTGGCTAATGGGGGTCTGACATCCCTGATTTCGTGGTTAAAAATAGCTCTCCTGTAGTTTTTAATCAAACAGGAGGAAATGGTGGATTTGTTGGGAACTATTTTCAGCAGTGGATTAATCCACATTTGATGCTCTTGTGAGTATTTGGGGCAGCAGGACGGTGTATGTGGGATTGAGTCAAGATAAACTAGAACGTTTTTGATCTTTTTCCCTGACTCATTTGAGTGTGTATTTTGGCTCCAGAGACATCGGCTGCAGTGGCAAAACATTATGGTTAAAAAACATTGTAAATATCCTGTTGGTTAGGAGTGCACTAATAGGTATAAACCTCAGTAAGCAGCTTATACTTCCCTACTAGTGCACTGGCACAGTAATTAAACGTTACAGCCTTCTTTAATTAAGTTCCCTCCTCTCTATTTCTAATGCAGCATAACAAATTACTAATTATCTGCTCAGAACTGTCATCACCACCCCACAGTTTGCAGGGGGCTGATGTCGATGAGTTATTCTTGTGTGTGAATGTCTAAATCCTGCTAAATATAGTCATCTGGCCTCAGCCTCAGTCATCTGACCACACATGGCTCATAAATAGAGAAGGTAGGAGAGCAGAATTTAAATGTAGTTCAAGTAGTCTTTGTGACATTTTGAAAGATCATGTGTCAAACTGTCAGAGAGCTTTTAAAAGATGCTAGAGGGACTTTTATTGCTGTCAAAAGTCTTTTAAGCAGTCTCATTGAAGTTATTGACCCAGTCATCAGGCCTTTCTCTTGTTGTGGTATTAAGTGTCTGCAGAGGTGTTGTAGAGTCTCTACAACCTTTGTCAAACTTGCATCAGGCTGTGCTTGTTGGCTTTATTTCAAAACCTTTTCTAATCACATTTCTGCATTTTACTTCTCTCATAGATTTGACCGCATGCTGGGATTACGGACAGAGCTCTCACTCCAGTTGTACAAAGACTAAATGGCCAGTAGCAACCAGTTAACAATACTCTGGCAGCACCCTGGGGGACACGGTTGTAAGCCCTCTCCAAGTCCACAAAAAACTCCCATGACCCCTTCAGTAACCCTGCAAGTAAATGAAATATCCATGAAACTTAAAGCGAGAGATATGACCTTCTAATTTACAAAACAAAACAAAACATTGTTTTCAGGTTGTCTGCCAATTTCACCAGTGGTGTTAGTATTTTTACAGGTTGCTCAGAGTTCTGTAAATTCCAAAAGTGCAATAATTAACTAAATTTTCATTTATATTTGAGCCATTATCTCCCTGTAGTAATGATCGTTTAATTTGATCCTGAATTGTGTCACACTTTATAAAGTCAGTTTCAACATGAGCATGATGAATAATTCTTTGATCATCCTTTTGGCATTTAATAAATAAAATGATTGATTTACTGCAATGATGGTTTGTAGAAACATATGATGAGTTGTTGCTGCAGACGCTACAGATATCTACAATGGTGCGTAATAACAGCTGCTCTTGCACCGCCGATGCATCACAATCAGTGAATTTGCTCTTCTTTGTTGTTGACAGGTCTAATGAGTGGTGCACCAGAAATGTGGGCTCAGCTACACAATGATCGAGATCTATAAAACAGTATCAGGAGTATGCACAGCTTTATAAATCTGAAAAAAAAGAATATGTATCCACAATTGTGTTTTTGTACATACACACATTTTAGTTTTGAATCTACACAGTTTAATGCATCTGGCCTGAGGATAGAATCTGAGTTGCTGATCTTAAATCTGAGGTTTGAGTTTTAAGCCCAGATCAGACCAAAGATTCGCGACGAGAGTTGGAACATGCAACTACCTGCATCTGTTGTTGCCGGTTCACATCAATGCAACTAGATGAGACGGTGTATCATCTCTATGCAACAACTCTCTGTACTTCTGTTCTGATCTCCAGGCTTATTTTGTGGCTGAATATAATTTGTAGCTTCTTAAAATATGAATGAGGATAGTGATAGTAGGATTATGGCCACAGTTGGATTTGTCATAAGGGTGAAACGGCAAACGTGTGTGTGTGTGTGTGTGTGTGTGTGTATGTGTGTGTGTGTGTGTGTGTGTGTGCATAAGAACATACAGTGAGCACCAGCAGGACTTGGTCTGGACGGAGCACCTGCTGCAGCAAGTGAACACGCTGCCTGTGGTAATTTTGTCTTGACTAGTGGACTTCACTACAACCTGATTGGCTGTAGAAACAGGCAATGTGCCTTACATTCTAAAATCAGTTGCCGGCGATTTTACCAACAAAGTTGTGGATGACATCAGCCTGCTTGAGCTGAGCTCAGACCGGTCAGTTCAAACCGCTGCAGCTTTTATCTGCAACGTTCTAAAATGGTTTTGCCTCATCGCAGATCTTTGGTCTGAACTGGGTTTTAATGTTGTGTCTCTGCTCTTTGCAGATGATGTGGTTCTGTTAGGTTCATTAAACTGTGACCTCCAGCACAATATGGAGCGCTTTTCAGTGTGAGGAGGTTAGTATGAAAAAAGTTAGGAGCACCAGCAAAATTTTGGGAGCACCCACCGTAATGTAAGAAGCAGTGTAATTGATTTTTTTTATTGCAACAAAAAGTCGACATTATACCGTATACATTACATTATATGTGTATCATACACTTATCATTAACAACTTTTTCAGTTAAGACATTTTTAGAAAAAACACCACTGAACCACTGAACACCACTGTGAATGAAAGAGAAACTTTATCATCTAAGCTTTCTCTTTCATTCACAGTGGTGTTCAGTGGTAGCTTGGCGTTGCCAGACCCAATTCTCAAAACACAAATGGGTCTGGACACGGAGTTAGTTGGTTGGTTGTTTACAAAATGCATTCACTCTGCTCCTTGTCCTTCCTACTCTGATGACGTGCCCGCTCCAAAGTAATAAACGGTTGTGATTGGCCCGCTAAGCTTTAACCGATGGCAGGATGCGCCTTTATGATTGCATTGCCAGACTGATCTGCGGAGCGAAATGGAATATGAGCTCACGAGATTAGGGTGGTTTCACCAGGCTAGTTAAGTCGTGGTTCAGTGGTGTTTTTCCAAGTCTTTCAGCGTTCTCTTCAATTTCTCTTCTCTCTGGCATGAATTAGCTTCGGCTTCTAGTTAGTTCTGAGTGACAGAAATGCCGCGGTCATGGAGTGATTTTAGGCTAATAATCAATCTAAGCATTAAAGGTCAGGCTTACGTTTGATTGGTCACGAGGTAGAGAGAAGAGATTTCAATGCAAATTTTGTTTGATGAAATTTTGGTCTTATATGCAACCAAAAGCTTTGGTGGTCTGGGCATCTGATGATAATGCCTACTGGTCCCCTCCTTTGTATGTTTTCTGGGAACTGTTTGAAGACCCAGAACATGCTGAAGGGATCATATACCTCAAACAACTCAGGATCCCCCAAGAGTAACTGGAAGACAATGCTGAGGAAAGGGACGACTGGACTATCTTGCATAGCTTGGTTCCACTGAGAACAGGCCCCCAGATAAGCACTGGAAGATAGTGTTCACACTTACGTCTGCCTCTGTGTGCTGCCACCAAATTTACAATTTAGTGTTTCACGTAGTTTGGCTCATAAATTTTCATTCTAGTTTATGCACCTGATAGTTCAGGAACACATTAAAAAATGAAGGAAAAGAAAACAAAGGGAAGCAAATTAGAAAGCCTCCTGAAAAGCTCATTACACACCAGAAAACTAGTGGGTCATCTCATTAATTCGTGAAAACCAAAGCAAAACTTTAATTTCACAAATGTGTAGTCAAAGAGGCTGTTTTTACAAAGTCAACTTTTTAAGATGCAGCGTTTCATCTGATAGCTGCTTCATGATATTAATACCAAATTTACCATTATTATTCCAGTCATACTACAGCCTGCTGATAAAATAAATGAGTCTCTGAATGTGGAGTTGATATTTTTCATACTTTTATATAAGTTTCTTTTTGATTGGCAATAATTGCTAAACCTGATCCTGTAGAACTTAATTTTCTAGTCTTGTGCACATCACGATCGTCCAACTCCTCCACACTGTTCCTGAGACAATATGAATGTAAAACAGGGACCTTCTGAAAGCTCAGTTAATCACTCTATTTGGATTTCTAATGAATTAGGAAATCCCTGCCAGACTGAGTCTGTCTCGCAGGTTTAAATTACTTGTAGCTTCGCTGCAAAGTGACTCTGATGCAACACAAGGAGCCTGTTTCTTTTCCTTGTAAACAGTGTTAGTTAATATGTGAGCTTGTCAAAGTTTTCTGCTCAGCAAGAGGAGATTAATACGAGTCATGACTTCCAGTTTATACCTGACTTGTGAAGAATGTTGCTGTCACTCAACATTGTGAGCGTTCAGATTACAAACACATGGCTTTTATTTGCTGCAATCAATCAGCCAAATAATCTCAAACTATGTGCTGACCAACCGCTGGCGTTCACAGTAATATTCAATCTGTCATCGGCTCAGTCTGTCATACCCACATGCTTTTAGAAGTCTACCATTATTCATGTGCCCAAGAAAGCAAAGCCATCCTGCCTGAATGACTACCGCCTAGTGGCTCTCACCTCTGAAGTGATGAAGTGCTTTGAACAGCTGGTTAAGGATTACATCTGCTCCTCACTAACCAAGACACTGGACCCTCAACAGTTTGTCTACCATCTCAACAGATCTACAGAAGATGCCATAGCACACATCCTCCACACCACCCTATCTCACCCTGAAAGGAAAGGGAGTTATGCGAGACTGCTGTTTCAGTGTTTAACACCACAGTTTACTCCAGGCTTTTACTACTGCTAAAGTCAATATAATTATAAACTAACAAGACATTTGAGCACTGTTTTTATTTATTCTACCCACATTCACTCACTGGCCACTTTATTAGGTGCACCTGTTTAACTGCTTAACACAAATTGCTAATCATCCAATCACGTGGCAGCAACTCAATTCATTTAGGCATGTAGACATGGTCAAGACGACCTGTTGAAGTTCAAACCGGGGTCACGGGGTGTGATTGTACCCAAATGCAGCACTCCGAGGCAGGCAGACAGTTGGTAATGGCATTTATTATTATACGAGGTAACATGAACATGAGCTGACAGATAATTCTTCAGGCGCAGAGCCCCTACACAGTCTCTTGGTTCAGGGTCCAGGGAATGAGCCGACAGGTAGGTAAGAGAAGGACACACACAAGGCAGTGTGTGGTGACTGACAGCAGGTGGAAACACTCACTTTGTAGCGTTGTGGCAGGAAGACACCACACAGCCACAGGCAGACAGAAACCAGAGACGCTGAGGATGAACTTGTGGTCAGGGACAGAAGGCTGGTGAGTTTGCTGGGAAACAGATGACGTAGACAGGTCGGGAACAAGCAGGGTTGTTACCGGGGAATCAAGCCAAGAGTGAGTGCTGGAATGTCTTGCATGAGGTTGAAGAACAAGTGTGTGTTGAGTGTGTGGAGAGCAGGAGTCTTTGTACTGAGCCAGTCAGTGATTGAAAGCAGGTGAGTGGAGTTGGGCTAATCAGGTGGCAGGCTGAGAGGCCGTTTACACGTTGCCGGCTTTTTTCATAAACGGACATTTCACTGTCTCAGTTTTCAAAAAGATCTTCGTTCCATGTATCCATTGTCACCATAGCAACATAGGTCGCACTTTTGACACAGGCGCAAGTTCCGGTGCGTACTGTGACGTTGGCTGCCTATAACTCCGTTTATCTCTGTTTATCTCAGTTTACATGCAAACGCGCAACCAGAGTTTTCCAAAATCTCCACTCTGGCCAGAGTTTTTAGAAAGACTCGTTTTCAGAGGAGAAATCTCCGTTTGTGTGTAAACGAAGGGCACAAATGAAGGAAGATGTCTCCGTTTATCAAAATCACTGTGTACGTGTAAACGGCCTCTGAGTTGAGGAAGTGAGCAGAGATGCCTTGATGAGATGGGTGTGGCTGGCAGTCAGAGTGCAGGTGAGTGGAAACTTACCAGGAGCAGGGAGAGAAGCAGACTGTGACAGAGCATCAGAATGGGGAAGAAAGGTGATTTAAGTGACTCTGAATGTGGCATGGTTGTTGGTGCCAGACGGGCTGGTCTGAGTATTTCAGAAACTGCTGATCTACTGGGATTTTCACACACAACCATCTCTAGGGTTTACACAGGATGGTCCCAGAAGGAGAAAATATCCAGTGAGTGGCTGCTCTCTGGGAGAATGCCAGAGGTCAGAGGAGAATGGCCAGACTGGTTCAAGATGATAGAAAGGCAACAGTGACTCAAATAACCACTCGTTACAACCATGGTCTGCAGAAGACCATCTCTGAACCAGCAACACGTTGAACCTTGAAGCAGATGGGCTACAGCAGCAGAAGACCACACCAGGTGCCACTGCTGTCAGCTAACAACAGGAAACTGAGGCTACAATTCACACGGCTCACCAAAACTGGACAATAGAAGATTGGAAAAACGTTGCCTGGTCTGATGAGTCTGCTGCAACATTCAGATGGTAGGGTCAGAATTTGGCATAAACAGCATGAAAGCATGGATCCATCCTGCCTTGTATCAACGGTTCAGGCTGGTGCTGGTGGTGTGATGGTGTGAGGGAGATTTTCTTGGCACACTTTGGGCCCCTTAGTACCAACTGAGCATGGTTTAAACACCACAGCCTGCCTGAGTATTGTTGCTGACCGTGTCCATCCCTTTATGACCACAATGTACCCATCTTCTGATGGCTACTTCCAGCAGGATAACACACCATGTCACAAAGCTCAAATCATCTCAAACTGGTTTCTTGAACATGACAATGAGTTCACTGTACTCCAGTGGCCTCCACAGTCACCACATCTCAATCCAACAGAGCACCTTTGGGATGTGGTGGAACGGGAGATTCACGTTACGAATGTGCAGCCGACAAATCTGCAGCAACTGTGTGATGCTGTCATGTCAATATGGACCAAAATCTCTGAGGAATGTTTCCAGCACCTTGTTGAATCTATGCCACCAAGAATTAAGGCAGCTCTGAAGGCAAAAGGGGTCCAAACCAATACCAGCAAGGTGTACCTAATAAAGTGGCTGGTGAGTATGTACATATATATATGTGTATGTATGTGTGTGTGTGTGTGTGTGTGTGTGTGTGTGTGTGTGTGTGTGTGCGTGTGTGCGTGTGTGTGTGTGTAGTTTCAGAAGAATTTGTGTTGGTATTTGTAGTAGAACAACAATTCTTGGTTGAAAGTCCACCAACTTTAAGGTGGGGAAAAACAAAATCAATTCCAATTTCTGTTTTCTTAACACTTTTACATTTGAGTGGTTAAATGGGCGCGTAAGACCTTCCTTAATGTGCTGACCTGAAGTTAACGTTGCCAAAGTGGAACAAGCTGAGTTGAAAACTGTGGTTTTAGCGGGAAGAGTAATTGAAGAAACTGCTGCAGGTGAAAAGTTGATCCAGTCAACCATAATGGCAATTTGAAAGGTTAATATCTGTCAAAAGTGCCTGAAATCTTATGTAGGTACTGGGAGTAACTTAATCTCATCACTTCAGGTGAGATGTGAGCAGTGGCCTTTTCCCCTGCAGTGACCAAGGACAGCAGTAACACAGACAGCCTGAGTCAGCAGAGGATGAATGCCTCATCTCTGGCTGCTTGTTTAACCTTTGTTTTTCACTGAGAAGATTTGCTGAGCAGGCTTCTTATTCCTCTGAGCCTCATGCCTACAAACACACTCGCAATACTCTATTGGACACGGAGCAGTAATTCAGTTTAAGTACCTTGCTTTAGCCTGCTCTGACACCTTGTCTACAATGCCCACAAGGTTGATGTCAATTCTTTAAAGGGACCTTGTGGAGTTTTTGACCACTGGTGGACCTGCATGGTGGTCCTGTATTATTTGCATGTATTTAATAGGTGTGGGCATGTCAACACACGTAGCCTACCCATTGAATTTAAATTTTGTCTTGTTTGTCATTGTAAATGAAATAAATGCCACATTCTTGGTTCCTACTTTATACTTCCTTTGGTGTATTTCTGACAATTTTCTAATTGTTTACTAATAAGCATCACCTTTCAAAAGCTTTTGATATCCATACTATTATTTTGGCTCCTTCCCCCCACTGGATGATTATTTGTAGACCATTGGTTATGAGTGATTTTCTGATGTTGCTTTGTGGTAACTGAACTGATTGTGACCTCTTTTTCCTTTTCCCTACATGTGTGAGGGGTGTATCATAGCCAGACTTTCATACATTTTGGTGGCATTTCTACACATTGAACTGCCAACTCTGTCAAAGACACCATGCTTAACTTCACCACACCGCAGACTGTATGGGTAATAGCTGCTGCTGCAGGAGTGTGAGCTCCACGCTGGGTACAGTTGTGAAGTCTGTGTGCCTGCACACCCAAGAACAGGGCTAACTGTAAGCACCATATAGCTAACGTTACCTAACGGTTGTTAACGGGATTACTGCCAAAGTTTAGCCGTTTCCATGTTTGTGTGAGTTTGTTGAAACGTTTAACAGCTCAGTGTTGAATATTAAGCGCTGCTGCTTCTTTAGCACATGCTAACCAGGCAGACGTTGAAATGATGAAGGAGAGCAGCCACGGAGACGACAATATCAAGAGTTTGCTGATAGGACAGGGAGTCAGGAGGTTCCGGCATCAGACCCCTGGTACATAAATGATTGAATGCAGGTTTTGTTAATACTCTGTACTGGGTCTTCATAAAGATGACCCCTGATTTTGGACATTAAAAAAAAGGGAGAACAGGCATCCTCTCTTGCAGAGTTCAAACCAAACCTTCTCATGTTTAACCATGAGACTGATTTTTGTTGGTCTTCCGTGGCCTCTAATGGCCTTAAAATGAAAGTCTCAAAGGTTTTTATTACAATGTCAAGGAAAGAAAGATTTTAAGTCATAGTTAATGTATTAAATGCTATCACACTATGGTTTGCCTTTTTGGCTTTTAAGTTTTACAGAGGTGCAAAGTTTCAGTCGTGAGCCCTTGTCAGGATGTCTGATGATTACAAGTGCAGACAGTGAGCGGGAATTCAATGTTTATTCCACAGAAGCCAGAGCATTTGGTGGACAAAGCTCAAGTTAGAGAGAGTATTTCAAAGTTTTTTAATGTGCACTCTGTGTAGAATTATGAGAAAACTGAAACATTGAAATTATTCTCATGGCACATGTTTTCATTTTTAGAGATACAAGACAGCCTCAGTGAAAGTTGGTGCAATCTGTTTAATACTTTAAGCCATCCATGGTCACTGTCTGTGTCTCAGATTCTTTGGGTTTCCTTTCCTGTACTACCATTTAAGGGGAAAGTCCAAGACCCTCAAATCCTTCAACTAGTTGCTTTGATGAAATTTTTTCTCCATTGGGGTAGGTAACCACCAGGTCAGATTATTTTGAAATCACCATCACAATCATTCAGTGTGGGGTTATGATTTAAGCAGCCATTATCTTCCTAACTATGAAAGGACGTCTGTTTGAGTTTTAACCATGTGAAGTTTTCTTTACTCTCATGAGTCTAATGGTCATTAAACTTATTTAAAACTACAAATAACTGATCTAAACAGGAAAACTTTTGTGAACTTGTATTTTGAACATAACAGCTGCCCTGCATAAAGCAGCTGTAGCACTGACCAAAAAGTCATCCTGTTTGGATTCAGTATGAGTGGTCCATTCTGGCCTGACCCAGGCTTCACTGTGCCTCTCAGGCTGCTCCTTATCCAACTAAAGGAGGACACGGACTGTGCAATGAAACTATAGCTTGAGGGATAGAGGAATAAACAATGTATAATTAAAAGGATTTGCATGCTATTAGTATTCCATGACATTGTCAGCAGTGACCCTGGAGGCTGACGGAGCAGCAACAATGTTCGCAGATACATAAATTAGACTTTCAGAACCGTAAACAGCTGCTTGAGAAGAGCAGCACAAGAGTATGTGTGAGAGCACTGTGACACCAAGTGGGACTGTTCCCCCTGGAGGGGGGTCAGAGATCATGAAATCACTAAACGAGGTTGCCAGTTGCACCAAATCTCATTTGTTTAGTTAGAAATACAGAAGTGGGGACACCAACATGTGTTTCTTCCAATCTTATCTTTTTTCTTATTTTAGGATGTGAGGACGACTGGAAAGACTGTCATAATGATATTATAATTAAAACACATTTGTTTGTTTAAAATACTTCATTTCTACTTGAGGGAACCTTTTATTGCTTTAAATTGTGTTTAAGTGAATCATTAAGGATACAGTAAGTATTGCTGTTATTTACAGTTGATATATTTTCCCCTGATTATTTGGTAAATTGCTTCATCAGAAAACTGAGAAATACCCGTAATAGTTGCTCTTTTGGAAACCTTGTTTATATTTTACTAATTGTCATACAGGAAAAAAGAGTGCTGTTGTAGGTTACTGAGTATCAGAGCAGCTGTGATTTGGTTGTAGACACGAGGCCAGAGACTGAGCGCCAGAGATGAACCTTGAGTGTAATACTGCTTTTATACAACAGCTTTATAAGCACCATTTATTAGTTAATGCTAATAAGAGACAACGGGGCATGATTTGTTTGTTTATTTAATTATTTATTTGGCTCCACCAACGCAAATACTTCAGCATCTGGACTGGGTCTGAACTGTTACCTAGCAACACATAAACATTCCTGCACACTGGCTTGCTTCTTTGTGTAGGTCTACATGTCACCACAGTCCAGCTGCTTTATATCATGTACTTTAATCTGTATGTTTTCATTTATTATGCAGCCAGTGAAATAAGAGTCTGTTGACGGTCGCTTTGGTGGCCTGTGTGATACCGATGAGTTAACAGCCTGGTCAGACAGTATCGTTATGTCATTGGCTGATGTCACATGAGCACAACTGGAGGTTTGCAGTCCTCACAGACAACCATTCATAATTTAACTCAAATGTTATTTGTGGAAATGTGTTCGCCTTTGCGGCACAAAGTTTGTTACAGTGATCGTTAATGTATGCTTATTAGTGTAATACATTTAAGTCCCACTGCTGTTGTGCTCGATATCAGCACACGTGTAATTTGCCTCTTACCCAGTCAAATTGCTTTGTCAAAACTAAGTGTTGTATCAATATACTGTACATACATACTGTATACCAGTGGTTCCAAGCTGGTGGGTTGTGGTCCAAAAGTGGGTTGAGGGTCCATTCGGAATGGATCACAAGTGTCTCACAAACGTGTCTTTTGTAAGACAAACAAAATAAACCTTTATTTTTAAGCGCTGTGAATTTCCAACACAGAGCTTTTATTTTAAAGTGCTGTTTCCTGCTTTAGTGTGACTGACCTAATGGACAGCTACTAGACAGCAAACTAACCCAAATGCAATGACACTTAGTATATTAAACTGTGGACCTTGAACTAATTACTAAGGAGAAATCTGGAGCCTGTAGCTGGACCTGTTGGGAACCACTGCTGTATAAACACAGGAGTATGTTCAATCTTACCTGAGGAAGCCCATCTGTGGTGGAAATGCAATAGAAATACAGTAGTTGGCAGTGTAGAAGTAGTTTTTTCAGTCGATGCTTTCATACTCATATTCATTCATAGTAATTATTATGATATAAAAAGTATATTGGGTGGGTGGTACGGTGCATTGTCACCTCATAGCAAGAGGGTTCCTGGTTCAAACCCCAGGGTGGGTGAGCCCATTCGTGCATGTCAGCATGGACTTTCTCTGTGTAATCCGGCTTCCTCCCACAGTCCAAAGACGTGCAGGTTAATTAGTCTAAATTGACTGTAGGTGTGAATGAGAGTGAATGTTTGTCATGTTCAGACAATGAATAACAGTTTAAACCACAATTAACTCTCTGCTTTCTTCAACTTTCACTCAGAAAAAAAAAACAGGCTTTTAAACTTGCTCGATAATTATCGATATCAATGTAAATTTTTATTGTGATTAAAAAACCATATCGGCCAGCCCTGCCCCACAGTATGTCTCTAGGGAAAACATTGAATTCCTCCTACTAATACAATACTGTAAGAAAATCATCATAACTATCAGTAAAATATTGGGTAGCTTTAAAGAGGTGAAAGCATGAGCATCAGCTGCTGCAGGTGTTAATCAGTCCTTTGAGATGAAGCATGAAAGTAACTGCAGTTGTCACATTGAGTGAGTCACTCACTCGTGATTTCTCTGACATTTTTAGGATGGTGAAAATCAGATGTTTGAACAGATGATTGACTCATTTCAGTCCTGGACTTTAATCCTGAAATCATGTAATCACAGGTTCATAACAGCTTTTTTACAGCAGATTACAGATTTATGAGAACAGCAGGGGATCATGTTCCTCACAAAAACCTTTTTTTTCCAGTGACTCTGAAATGGAAATAAATACTGAATAAATATGAATCCCTGTATGAGGTGTTTGTCCCACAGACTCTGACCTGTCTGACTGAGTGCGGCCGGCTTGTTTAGCATCTACTCTGTAGTACTGTCTCCTCTTTGTTCATGTAGCGGTGGAATCTAGTAAATAATTCACTATGACTGAAACCAAATGGTGTAATTTCACTGAAAATGATGTAGTGCTTTATCCATCCATTTATTTATCATTTTATCCAGAACCGGGTCAAATTGAAAATACATGGAGTTAATTTTAACAGCTTTCCGGATTACAGGAGCAATTTTCCCTTTAAAAATGCTGCAGAAGGCAATTTGGTGTTACTTTGTATAAGAGGAAGCAGGAAGTAGGACATGCTAGTGGATTCAGTCTGGTTCAGACTCTTTACATTTCTTACCGTCAACAATCCCCTGACAAGACTCAAACCAACAGTTTATTTTGACTCAGACCCACATACACCATCCTGCGGCCCCAGTACTCAGAAGAGCAGCAACTGTGGATTGATCCACCGCTGAAAATAGTCCCCAGTAAATTAACTAGTTTGATTAAAAACTACAGTGACCAGCTGTTGTCATGGAGCTGAGAGCGAAAAACGGTAAAGTATTTATTGTGAAAACATGCAATACATGACAAAATGAAAAGACACATTTCCTACTTTGCCTCCCTCCACTGGAGTTACCTATCTGGCTGTCACCACTCCCTGTCTTTCATTTGGCACTGCAGCTGCGTGAATAGGTGGAGCTGTCTTCCCTCTGTGTCCACATTCTGTGTTTGGTCCACATCTTCCTCCTCTTCATCATCATCCACCTTGATATTACTATCCGACCTGTTGAAAGTTAGCTGTCTCAGTTATGAAATGATTCAGTGCACACTATTCCATTTTCTTGTCGCAGATGTGTCCCACCGCCACACGACTCTCTAAAGGCTTCTGACGGATGCAAAAAATGCAGTAAATCAAACCTGTCCCGAAAATTAAATGAAGGACAAAGGCTCAGACCTAGTGCACAAACGTGATTGACACAACCTGAAGATTTCAGTTTGTTAAAACTGATGCAGATGAGATATTGGTTGTACTGGTGATTTAGACACTCAATACCAGTATCTAATTTGGGCAACTGAGGGGAATCTGTGGAGTCCCACTTGATGAAGAAGTAATTTAGGATAATGAAACAGGTAAAATTGTGGACTTGTCCACTGATGAGCAACCCCGACCTCCCTCCTGCTCTTGAGACAGACTTCCTTCTTCCAAATCCAGCATTTAGAATCACCTCCTTGATTATGATGAATCTCTCCCACTTCACATCTTAAAGAGCTCGTTACAGGATCCATCATACTTTGACATTTCCCTGCTTACAAGCTGTCAGCTAATTGAGACATTTTAACAATAGGGCTTCTGTGAGAATTGGTCAATATGTCCTGTCTTGGACTCCCATTTGCACACAGATATCTGTCAAAACCACACAAATCATCTCATGTTTGTTTTCTCAGGCTTTTTCTTAGGCGTGTGAATGAATTACTTAATGAGTAAGTCATCTGTCAAAGCCTATCTGTGTTTAGGGGACGTGTAATATCATCTCCTATCCTTCAACTCATTGATCATTGTAGTGATGTGTAAATGTAAGATGGTAAAAATCTAACTGAACAGGCTTTTAAAAGGGAGAGGTTCTTTAAAGGTTTTCAGTTTTTAGCTTCACAGGAAGAAAAGCTCCAGCAGGATTTAGTCAAAGGCCATCAGGGACCAAAGTGTTTCCATCGGTGACAGTTTTATCCGTCAATAACCCTGTATCACCACACATCCACTCTACTTCACTCTGTCTTTAGATTTTTATAGTTTATACACAGTTTTTTTTTACAACTACATATCACAGTACGTGATAATATAAGCACACTGTATATACCGCCAAATCCAGCTGCCTCAAGGCAGACTTCAGAGAACTAGCAGAGCCCCTGCTGCTTCGCCTCATGATGCTGTCTCTCGCCCAAAATGTTGCACATGAACACACCATACCGACTGCCAGCAAGCACGTATGTTGTGCACCTGCATGAAAGGACATCACCTCTCCATATCTGCAGACGGGCATCATCTGTAATCCTCATTTAAAAACAGAATTATTTGTTCCGACGTGTGGGTTCAAACAAAAACATGGCGGCGTGCAGCAGCAGTGCTGGTATCGACTCCTTGGAGCTTGTACAAAATAAAAAATCATGTCATATGCACTCGTCAAAAGTTTGGGAACACTTCACATTCAGTGGAGCAGATACCGTGGTTTGGCGATTGTGTAAAACGCAGCTGGTGTACCATACAAGCACGACGGTGATGAACGAGCATCTAAAAAGACGACACCTTGGAGCTGTGAATCAAGATGGCAAAACACCATAAGTTCTATCAACTTTTTCCCTTTCCCATGTTGGGTGTTCGTTTTAGTCTGAGTTTAAGTGTAACGTAACGTTTGACTGTTGCTTGGTTAGCCTACTTATGTATCCTACCCTTACTAGTGTAGGCTGGTTTAATTTTGCAGTATTTCAACCAGGTACTTGCACTTGCACTGTCGCGGACAAGTTATATTTTTGTGCGTAACTGTGAAAAACAAAACAGAAAAGCAAAACATGGCTTGTTGCTGTTTACTGCTCTAGCTGCCATTTTAAGTTTCAAGTCAACATGCAACGGCTACAGTACATGGCACATTAAAACAATTGGTAAACATTAGATTAACGTATGGGTCAATTGCCATGACACGCCACGACTTGCTCGATGTCTGAGTAAATTCAGACGATGCTTAACATTACTAGGAGTAGGATACATTTATAAGTATCTAATCAATAGCAGTCCTTTCTGAAGTTGAGGTCTAGTAGCCTATTCTCTGATTAAATGTCTGACAAATGAGTAGCATATCAACACACACAATGATGTGGACAGTACATGAACAAACTAAATTATTAGTTATAAGAGTAAGTTCGTTAATCCTTGTGTTTGGGGTTTGTCACCTTTTCAGAAGCCAGCAAAGAAGTGTGGAGGATTTTTTCCATAAGAAGACCCCCTACGCCCTGCGCACCCCAGTTGGCTGCTGTGTTGAATAAAATAATATCTGACCTCAGATTGTGTTATTTTGCACTACTAAACTTTAATTTTATTTCATGTCAAAGATGTTTTTCTTGAATACCAATGCTCTGCAAGGCAGTGTTGAAGTGTGTTAATATATTATGTGTCAATAAATGTTAATGTTAATAAGAAATGTTTTGGTATTCATATTGTTTAAATTGTCTCATTTATCAAATAATGGAAAAATAATCAATAATCAAAACAAATTAGTGTTAAACTAATTGAAAAATTAGTTGTTAGATTAGAAAAAATAATCGCTAGATGAATCGAATCGAATGAGGACAGCCCTACTAATAGTTACGTATTTATTCAAGCACACTTTGCACTCTGCAACATCACACTGTTGTCTTACTATCTACAAATTACATTGCGCTGCATATATTTGTCTTCACACTTATCCCAAGACATTTCCATGTTTTTTATTGTCATTAAAAAATATGACACAAGTTCTAACAGGAATCAGTCCAGTGTTTAAAGGTATAGTTTGAGGATTTTTCATCACTTTAACTAAAGTATGAGCATGATTTATTGATTTTATTTTATTTTTTTAAACCCAATGTTTTCACATCACAGATGATGAACAAGGCATTAAGCTTAAATCTGTTTAGTCTAAGTCTTAACAGGCATTTAGTGTGGGGCAAGTGAACCCGCGGAAGCCATGAAGAATATATTCATCTTTATCGGTGAGGTATACAGACTTTATTATATATGGTATTTTATTAAAAAAGAACAGTATCTTTAGGTAAGAAAAATCATGAACTACAAGCACCTAAGAAATGAAATTACCGGAGTCTGAAGTGCTGAATAATAATAAGGAAACTTTGCAATGAGCCAACAATGGCTGATAACATCCATAATATATAGACATGTCCAAATCATCCATAGCAACCATTTTTGGTCAGTCAACAACCTCTTCATGCACATGTGAGCTGCCTCTGACATCCTTTCTGCTGGTATGTCATTACGGGGGAAGAAAACACACACAGTATATTTTTAAGTCTGACAGAGGTTTCTATGTCTGGATGTGTTGATTCACACATCAGTCAAACTCAGGAGTTTGCCCACCGCCTCCACACTTCACCTTAAAGTACTGCTGCACACAAAGGTTCCCTCTAATGCCAATTTTAAGGTTTTTCTTGCCCTTACTTTAAGTCATTTCTCTTCAAAATGATTTTTTAATTCCTCAAAGTATTGAAAAAAGATACTTTTTTAAATCAGAGCTGAAACTCAGGTGTTGTATTGGCTCCAGTGCCAACATATTTCAAATGATAATCAGCAATTTTCTGAGGGCTGGCACCCTGTACCTTCTGCCTGATGGTAAAAGTTCGTCTACACTGAATAGGGCGTGTAAAACCATCTAATAATTGTCTGCCCTTTCTTCACCACTCTGGACTCGCAAGTCATCGTCATGCTGTTTTGCTGCTCTTATTGGACATATTGACTATCCTAGGCAGTTTAATTGTTCACTGACAATGAAAAATACCAGGCAATAGAACAGAAAGTGAGAATGCTCTCTACAAATAGGGGTTAGAAGAGGACCAATATATGTCAGTCCACTTCATACTGTCTCAGTTTACGCATGAAATACAGATGCTGCAAACCTCCATGAAGATGAATGAATTCAGAAGGCCGACAGACCACTAGCTACAAGTTAATGTCATTATCATAACATCAAAGATCAATCTTAAGTGCTACATCATAGGCAACTGGACTTGCTTTAGTTTCATGAAGACGTTTTACCTCTCACCAAACTCAGACCACCTCCTGAGGTTTTCAATCTGACCTTCACTGACCTTCACTTCAGCACTGCCTCAGTCTGTTTAATGTACATGTCAAGCAGTGATAGCAGCAGTACTTTCATTTTCTGTTTTGATTAAATGCAGCCTCACTACCAAAACCCCAACAATATGTGAGTTACTCAAAACCCATCTGTTTTTTTCAAGCAGCAGATCTTTGGGGTGATATCCGTGTCTTAAATGTCCAATGTAGATCAATTTATTTAGGAATCATATTTAAAAATTGCTTCTTTCTAAATAGAGTTTTTCTTTGGTACCAAAACTATTCCACAGATGAGCTGATTGACTAAAATACAAACAACTACAGAAAAGAAACAGATGTAGCCTACAGCTAGCTCCAATAACTCTATTGCAACAGTATACTTCCCAGCATGATGAGAAATGTAGCACCAAAACTAAGAACAAATTGTCACAAACAAAAAATGTGACCATGACAATGTGCTTTTGATTTTGACTTTAACTATTAGATGACTAAGTCTCAAAATGTCCCATAAACTATATCTCTGTTACACCAACGCTCTCCTCTATCCATTCATATACTGATATGTATTGGGCTGAACCAAAAAACCTGAGCTAGAACAGTCAGGTGTGCTGTAACACATCTCTGAGTTATCCTCAAGATAGCATATTACAGTACATAAAGTGACTCATCTCTAAATGAATAAAGTGAAATTCAAGCAAAAACAGCCAAAGGGTTTGAAGGGTTAAATGCCCACTGCTTCAAAAAATGACCTAGTCATTGATCCGTCAACCCAGTCTCACTCCCAACTGGTCAAATACGAACATATGGTCAGTGGCCCTCCATGTACTGTACAGACCCATGGAGGCACTGTTTAGGAGCAGTATGAGAGTCACCCAGCTGCGGCATTTTTTAATGCTCTGAACTGAGAGAAAGTGAGAAAGTCAACATAGGATGGGTGGGAGTGAAGGTGGATGGATCAAACAAACTCAAGACTTTCACCCAGGAGACCGCTGTGGAGTTATTTTTATAACATTGTGTGATAGTATGTTTAGCATGCTATGCTAATGACATATGCTTGTGATGTTACACTGTATTATTGATAAACATACTTATTTTATGCCAAATTATTTTAACCATGTGCTTTTGTTGTCTAAACCTAAGGAAGTACATATAGAAACAAAGTTCAGTCAGGAACACTTTAGTCAAAGAAACTTTATTTCCATTTGTAGTATTTTATTTGGTGGTATGGCTCTGTTCTGGGACCTCTCTACCCTTCCTTGGGCCTTTGTGGAAAGCCTAAGGCAGAGAGACCACACATCACCCTTTCATGCACCTACATGGAAAGCCTAAGGCAGGGAGAGCAGCAGCAAAGACCCCCCAGGTACAGAACAGAACAAGCATCAATGACAAACAGAAATGACACTGATAAGTCAGACAGAGCCTGAAAAGAAGAAGTTGAGGTGGAGGCAGGTTGCAAAGCAGCTTGCAGAGGAAGCAGCAACAGTAGGCAGGCTAAAACCATTTAAATACGGCGTCCTGAATGAGATTTGCCTGAACTAACATTATGCTCAATTTTATTCCATGTGTTCTAAGTTTATTTTGAATAGAGAGTTAATAAGTGTAAACATTACATTTCCTGTGTAAATGGATTTTGAAAAGACATGGAACGAGTGTAAATTGACACTCCATTCCTGAGCATCCAAAAGTGAAGCAGGAGAGTTACCAAGAGCGTCATAGTTTAACAGATAGGGATGTTGATTGTTAACTCTTAAACGGTTAATAATTGATAATATTTTTGACCGGTAATGCATGTCAGTTCATAGGTTAATTTTGCTACTCCTCAGTGTATTGTGTGCCATCCAGTACTGGGAGCCGGATAGCAGCGTTATCATGTGGACACATAGTGTTTACTACCCACCCTCTGGTCTCCACTGGTTAGCTAAAGTAGCCTTGGCTATTCTGCACTGCGCACCAGCCACATCAGGTGAGAGCCAGCTAGCCCTGCCAGGCATTCGTAGATACCGCTAGTAACATAGCCCAAACCCAATAACGTTGCTGTGGAAACATTGTGCCCACCCTCCAGTCTCAACCCAGATCACCCTGGTGAGTAAGCAACTCAGTTTTGAGCCGCTAACCCCCTTTAGCATTGTTAGCTTTGCTGTTAGGACTGTAAGCACAGCTAGTGGTGTTAACATAGGTAACAATGCTAAATGGGTTTTGCAGCTCAAAATGAAGTTACTTGGGGCAACCTGGGAGGAGACCAGAGAGTGGCCGCCATGTTTCCACAGCAACGTCATCCTACCACCAGGGTGGTGTTATCAGCAGTAATCACGAATGAGCAGCAGCTTCCACCCGACCGGGCTGGTACGTGGTGCAGAGTGGCCAATGCTAATGTTAGCTTACTGGTGAAGACCAGAGGGATGGACAGTGGGCACTATGTTTCCGCATGTTAACAAGGCTAGCCAGCTGACTGTCAGCAAAGCCAACAGAAAATACAATTAAAGGCAAGACATTGACATCGCAAAACATTAAAATTTCACCACCTCAGAATGGGCTGTGCTAAATCTCACTGAGGGTGCTTTCACACCTGCCCTGTTTGGTTCGGTTCAGTCAAACTCAAGTTCATTTGCCCCCTAAGTGTGGTTCATTTTGGCATGTGTGAACACAGCAAATGGAATCTGGTGTGCACCAAAACAACCGCACCAAGAAGAGGTGGTTTCGGTCTGGTTAAAAACAAACTCTGGTGTGGTTTGCTTTTGGAGAACGTGTTCCGACCTTGATCTGAACCAACTGCAGTCACATGACACATTGTTTGGATTAAACATGAGCATGTTACAGTCCTCCTCCTGTACTGCCTTAATATGCACATTCAGCACATCCAATACATCAAAACATTTACTAATTGGATCTGCTTCTCGTTTTTTAAACTGTATGGTTTGACTAAAATGAACAATGACAATGTACTCTTCTTTAACATTGTTTACTTCCTGGATTTTTCTTGCATGGAAACCAATCAAGAGCAGCTTTCTCGTACAAGGCATTTTATCTGGTCCACTTGTAAATGCTGCTGTGAGGACACGAATCAACTCTAGACAGTTATGCAACTTTGCCACAAAATGAGTCCCTGATTCAGACCAAAGCAAGTGAACTCTAGGTCTGAAAGCACCCTGAGTCAATGAAGTGCCAGACTAAAAGAAAAGGTCCCTCTTATTTCATGCCTTTTTTTTTTTGCATTTTTTCCCTTAAAAGATAACTACTTAGTTAACAGTTAATGGGTGTCAGGCTGTAGAGAGCAAGATTAACAGAAACTGACATACCCAGTTTGGGGCCACTGACCATACTTCTGTAGTTGATGAGTTGGAAGTGAGAATGTGTTGGATCGGTGGTTGAGATTAATCTAGCAAATCTATGGTGAATTGTTGGGGCCTCTGGCTTGCACATTTAGATGAATCTCCCTCAGAGAGAGCAGAAGGAAGTATCTCTGTACTTCATCATCTCCCACCAAGAGAATTTTAAGAAATAAATTATTAGCTGCAGATTTTCTTTGACAGCACAAATCTCCAGAATTACAGAAAACTGTAACAGATCGCTGCAGTTGTCCCTTTTCTGTTGCAGCACTGGGATCTCCTCTTTCTCCTCGGCATTTGAGTCATAATTTGTGCTCTCATGGCTGCAGGGGGGGTGGTCTTCGTGCATGCAGTACCTCATAATGGAGGAGCTGTTTCATGTGTGTAACATGAATAATGAGGCATAGAAGAGTCATTTGTAGCTGTGCCTCTAAAGGTAACAAAATCCTCATGAAAGCCAGGAACTGAAGCCGAGAATGTTACACACAGAAGTCTGCAAAGAGGCCCTTTATCAGCACAGAAGAATGCATATTTCCTCTTTGACACAGATGTTGAGTTTTTAATTGGACTTTTAATTTGGTTTCAAGGACCCAGTAGTTAAGTCTTAAATTCCACAGGGGCAGGATTGATTTTAACTGTGAATGCAGGTGGCAGGAAGGTTAAAAAAAACTGCCCTTCAGCATATTGTTAGTACTACATGCTTTACACAGTCTAGAGAGGGTGAAGGTAAGCAGGTGCGGCCTTTCAGAATTAAAGCATAACATTTGTGATTGTGCAATTTGTGCGATTGTAATTTTCTTTGACAAGACAACAGTTATTTGCCAGATAACAACAGCAAGGTGAACTTGTAATTTGAAATAGGTGGGTATCATTGCTACGGGTTAAGTGTTTGCAGATATCCTGGCTTGTAGATTGTTTTTTCTTTTTTGGTGGGAGGGCTTTTGACTTGGTAAAATGCCTAAAACTGCACAGCAGGACCTTCAGCATGACTGAAGTGACGGTGAAGGTTGTGACCTCAGGGGACTCAGATGATAATGTTTTTTTCATTACTTCAGACAAAGAGACGAACATAATTGCAGCTAAACTTCAAAAACTGGATGTTTTAAAGCAGGAGCCAGAGATAAGGTTCTGCCAGTTCTTTTCATGATCATTCAATGGGGGGGCCAATTAATTTCAATTCATAGGTTTGGGTTTGTTTGTTCTGTGTTGAAACACGAGACGAGAGATGTTGTTGTGGTTGGCTATTCACACACAGTTGGTGGTTGCTTGATTTTGTATTGCTGCTGCTGCTGATGCTGCTGTTATTGTTGTCGCTATAGTCTTAGTCCAGTACATTGCCATCTGTTTGTGAGACTAAATGCTGTTTTGGACAAATATGATGAAGCTGAAGAGTTAACGCTGTGTTAGTATTCATCAAGGTACTGGTTTTATTTTAAAAAGGTTATATTATTAATGTGTGTTATTCATCTGGTAAATAAGACTTCATCTCAGTACCGGGTGCTGCTCAATTAGCCTAATTCAGAATAAGGAACCTAACATGGGAGTGTTAGATTTTATTAGGTCATATTAACTGGGATTTTAAAGGGACAGTTCACCCAAAATCAGAAGTACATATTTTTCCCCTTACCTGTAGTGTAAGAGTAAGAGCCATAGAGATGTCTGCCTTCTCTTGAATATAATAGAACTAGATGGCACTCAGCTTGTGGTGCCCAGAGTGCTGAAAATATGTTTGAAAAACTCAACAGCAATGTGTCTTTCCAGAAATCATGACCTGGTTACTCAAGATAATCCACAGACCTTATTGTGAGCATTGTCATGTAGGAACTACTTTCTTTCGACCAAATTATACCCACCAACTGTATCACTGTGCAGAAGGAAAGGTGTATCTGTTCAAGGATGAGAGGCTTGTGTTCATGACAGTGCGAGTTGTAAACATTAATGGCATCCTCCTTGGCTCAGCTATAACGTTAGCTGCAGATGCACGCTTCTTACTGCGTGGTGATTTGGTTGGTGGCTGTAATTTAGTAGAATGAAAATAGTTCCTACATGATACTGCTCGCAACAAGGTCTGTGAATTATCTTGAGTAACCAAGTCATGATTACTTTAGTTCAGTCATGTTGGAAAGAAGGCAGACATCTCTACAGCTGATATTGTCAACATTCACCAACTCACACCAAAACTATCTATTTTGATAAATAGCACTACAGGGAAGAGGAAGAATATGTATTTGATTTTGGGGTGAACTGTGAACTTCCTTGTTATCGAGTTTCACTGTAAACAGTTGGGGCCAAATATTTTTTGCTGGAGGCCTGTATTTGGCCCGCAGGCCACTATTTTCATATCTCTGTTTTAAAGGAATTAATAAGAGTGATACATTTATTTATATGATACCTTTGAAAACAAACTTGCAAAGTCATTTACAGTGAAAACAAATAATCCATGTAAATAAAATATGAGCTATAAAACAAGATAAATCATGTAAACTATTACAACAAATACCATCAGTTTAGAAAAAGCCAGAAGATTAATGTAAGTTTTAACAATTTAAAGAGGATGCTGTGTTTTCTGGCTTGTTGTTTAAAGCCTCTAATTTTGATTTTAAATAATCCATGAAGTGCAGCAAGACTTTCATTTATTAACTCAAGACAGAAGTGAGAGGAATAAAACCTTAAGTTAAAAAGAGGGTTCGAAATTAGATCACATTAAAATTTAAGTTGTGATGTAAAGAGTTATTTATATAGCACTCTTTAAAACAGCAAACCATTAAACATGAAACAAAATGTTTAAAGAGGGAATTTCAGTGAGTCTTGTTTTTAAGTCTGTTTTTAAATACAGTGCTCAAAAAGATAGCATAACGGCATAATGTTCACCTTGGCATCTACAGACTCTTCACGCCTGTCACATGTGCTCAGTGTGAACCTGCTCTCACCTGTGAAGAGAACAGGGCGCCAGTGGTGGACCTGCCAATTTGGGGGTTATCTGGTCGATCCAGTCGAGCTGTACGGTCCCACTAGGGGACGTTGGGTCCTCATGCCATCCTCATGTAGTCTGTTTCTGACAGTTTGGTCAGAAACATGCACACCAGTAGCCTGCGGAGATCATTTTGTAGGGCTCTGGCAGTGCCCTTTCTGTTCCTCCTCGCACAAAGGAGCAGATAAGGGTCCTGCTGCTGAGTTGAAGCTCTTCTACGGCCCTGTCCAACTCCCCTCTTGTAACGGACCGTCTCCTGGTGTCTCCTCCATGCTCTTGAGACTGTGCTAGGAGACACAGCAAACCGTCTTGCAACTGCACATATGGATGTGTCATCCTGAAGGAGCTGGACTCTCTGTGCAACCTGATTGGGCTGCAGGTGCCACCTCATGCTCCCAGTAGTGACAAGGACACTAGCAGAACACAAAACTAGAGAAGAATCAGTGAGGAAGGATAAGGAGAGAGCAACTGTCTGTGGACACTGAGGTTGCAAAAAGTTGGGGCCTTGGCACCCAAACCTCTTGTCCCCGTGCCTTACTGCAACTCACACTCTGGATACACTACAATATCTTAGGTTCAGCAGGCTGGAATTGAAGAACACACTGGAAACACGAACAATCAGGTGCAATCGAGTTTAATGTGCTTACAAGCAACAAAACACATCAACTCTGAGTCAAGCCCCGGGACAAGACTGAAGATTCACTACTGAACACTCTCTTTTTATGCTTGTGGAGATTCGGCAGAATCTCCACCTCTTTTCCTTAAACCGTCCCATCGCGGTCAATTTCTATTGGAAGAAAACCTTTCCTTTTTGTCCAAATCTGCCCTTAGCATGACATAATGGTGGCAACCAATCTGGCCTTCGTCCAAAGTTGACCTCACGGCCTCTGGAAAGTACCAAACTTTCTTCCAATAGGTTCGAACCGCTGTACCTTCTATTTTTAAAAAACGTGAGCTCCGGGGATTTTTCTTTTAATATGATCCCCTGAGCTCACACATTATACAAACCTTACAGACCTTAGAGTGTGTGTGTGTCTATTGTTACATTGCCAGGTGATGCACAATGTTTTATGTGTGTGTGCTTTAACTCATACAAATGTGCCGTGTTTCAATCAGGTGTGTGGTTACAACAATGATCCATCTTTCATAGTTACTCAAATATCACACAACTTAATCATTAGACATAATCAACTTATGCAGGATATAATATTTATCTGATCCTTAAATGATTTTTACTTCAAACTTGATCAATTTGGCCTTTGCCTGATTAGTCATAAAACATTACACTACAACACCACATGGAAAACCATTCCCCTTTTGGGGGTTGTCTTGTTTTTGCCTCTCTATTGCACCTGCTGTTAATTCATTTGCACCAAAGTAGGTGAAACTGATTCACAGTCACTTGTGCTTCCTAAATGGACAGATTGATATCCCTGAAGTTCAACTGACTTGGTATTATAGTGTGACCATTAAGTGTTCCCTTCATTTTTTTTTGAGCAGTATAGTGAACTGAATGATCCAATGAGACGGAAACTTTTCAAAAGTTTAGGGGCAAGTTATGAAATGACCTCAGGTGTTCTATCATGTTTTGCTTAATTGGAAATAAGTAGAATCTTAATCTACTTAATATACCTTAAGTTATTTTTCACAAAACCTCCTTCGGCCAAACAAGTCCCCAGAGCCTGAGGGTAAGTGCTGTTTCTGTTGTGCACCTGAATATTTTTACAATTAGTCCATCCCACAGTATGCATGGTGTGAAAGTACCAACTGCATTTTATGGATGAGGAGTTGTCAGGAACTCCTTAAACACATCTTAATTAGGCTCCATGATGCATTTGACCTGCTGAAAGTTAGTTTCATCATCCAGTTTCATCACTCTGAATGACATGTTGCGTGTCTTCTTCAAACTGCAGACGAGAGACACACAGAGAGTGTCTTCATCTCCACAGCAACAGCAGTGTGAGTGTGTTTTTGTACCAGTGTGTGTGTGTGTAAAGAGAGTGTAACATCCTTCCAAAAAAAACAAAACAAAAAAACAAGGCTGCTGTAGTGTTTCCCTTTGGAAAATCTCAGCCTTCAATTAGAGATTTGGATGAGAAGCTCCCCGAAGCTTCATCATGTTTTTTTTTCCCTCATTGATTTGCTGGTAATTGGAACAAATTATCCAAATTGAGATTTACCCTATTTAGAAGAGAGGTGGGAAAAGCCTATTGCAAGAAAATTAGCACAAAATTAAACCAGTAACCCCTGCCTCTGTGTTTTTAGTTTTGTCTGGTGCTGCTACAGGAAGTAGCAGGTGTAACATCTGTGTCTTGCTCAAGGACTTTTCAGCAGGGCAGCTGCTTGTTGATGTGATGACTTCAATTAAACTTTTAAGGATTTTCTTTTTAAACATAAGTTTTCCTTCTAACTAGTTGTTAATCTATTTTTCTATCCGTCCAACTCTTCTGTTTGCTGGTGTGCAAAAAGCATTGCAGCCTCATTGTGCAGCTATTACAGAGAAATACAAAACTGTACTAATGAACCTTCATTAATATAGGCCTATATTTTATCTACAAGTGCACGTCACACACTGAGCGAGCCGCCTGTTAATGACGCTGTCGGCAAAGCAGTAATGATTGTGCTAAGTGGCTAATGGGCATGTAGCTACTTGTTTCAGATGATACATCACATTTGTAGTCAACGAATGAAGTGTACATATCACCTTGGGTTCGTCCTTCACCTTCTCAAAATGATCCCACACTTTGGATTTCCTGTCCGACATGTTATTAACTAGCCTGTGTAGTAACCGCAGGTACCAGCCCTGTAGATTAACGTGACTCCTGTCTGACAGCTGAGCGTGGCCACTTCCTGTGTCTGTCCTTTCAAATTAAATTCCCACATGGTCCAGTCATATAGGCTTTGATTTATTTTCCCTCTGCGACTAAGCAACCAATAAAATCTTGCAGACAAATTACCTTTCTGGTCGAATAACGTTTGGTTCGGCTATTAGGAGGGCAGCCCAAATTATTATGCTATTACATTATCATTATATCAGCGGCATAAAATGGTCTTAAAAATGTCAATAATATTGTTTATCGGAACTTTTTCTGAGGCAGCATATCGTCCAAAAAAAGAGTTATTGTTGTTATTGTGACAGGCCTTTTGATAATAGATAGAATGACTATAATAGAATGTTGCAGCTCATAGTGAAGAAACCAGCAGAGAATTATCACCTAGTCTACAGTTACCCTTAACGTCTTTCAGCACGTTGTTTTTTGGCACATTTACCGAGACTAGAAACACTATTTAGCCCGATTATAGTTTTGCATTGTACATCACAGCTAATCGAACTAAAGCTTGAGTCTGTTCTGATTTTGACAAGTTTGTGTTAATAACATCACTGTGTGGTGCTGATCAACACAACACAAACTCTGCATCAAGTCTGTAAGTGGAATAATGACAAACAGTTGTCTGAACAGCAAACACAGTAACACAGTGCTGTAAGTCAGAGCGTGTTTGTTTATAGTGCAGTAGTTCATCAGGTTTGAGGTCAGAGCTTCAGTTCACCTCAGTCTGATGGAGGCGACTCACCTCCAGCTCCCTCTGGACATTATATAGTCTGTGTTGTCAGTTTCTCTCCATCCACCCTGTCGTCCAAATTTGTGTTTCATTCCTCTATGTCTTTTTGATTTCTAGACAAATTACTGCAAAATCTAGTAAGTCAAACTGTCTGTTTTGGTTCAGTCACATTAAGAGTTTGTGTTTGTGCTTGATTTAGAAAGTTCAGGGTTATTTTGAATCTGAGGTGTCACAAATGTAATGAATTTAAATTGCCTGTATTGCCTGACTAGTAGTTGCCATTTAACTTGCAATTATGTAAAAATAGAAAAAAAAGCATCACAACTGTATATTTAGAAGCCTGAGTCAGAAAGTTTTTTGACCTAAATGATTAATTGATTAAAACAATAGCTGTCAGTTATTTCAGCACTACACACAACTTCAAACACTACTGACAAATTTACTCGCCACTGGATTTATTTGTCATTCAGTACTGTAGACTTGTCGAGGTCGAGAGCGCAGGCAGCAGGGGAACAACCCAAATGCAGACAAAACAGATGAGGCAACAAGATGAATTCAGTGATTTATTAAAAATGTTTGACAGGCAGAAAATCCAAATGGCAGGCACGTAACAAAAAAACACACAGCAGCGATGATGAACAGACAAAGAAACAAACCAAGTGGACCGGTGTAAGTGGTGAGTGATTGCTGTAGAGAGTGGGAACAGGTGTGTTGATGGGTGTGACAGTCAGGGGATGGGGACAGAAGGGGAGTCAGAGGGCATCGGGAGGACGGATGGAAGATAGCAATGGTTTAATTTAGGTAACTAGAAATTAGACATCTTCTGGTGTGTTGGTCGATTGGTTGGTTAATATGTTCTTGTCCAGCCAAATTCTCATTGGTTGGACAATCTAGGCTCAGAACACCATCTTTGGAGGCACAGCAGAGTCACAGCACTTCCAGGTAGAACGGACTCAGTGTGCTGTAGACGATCTAGTTAATCGAGAGATAGTATGTGGATTTTTTCCATCAATGAATCAGTTGGTTGAAGAGTGGGTAGAATTTCAGTTGACCGAGATTTTCTTTGGTTCACTGCAGCCCTTCTACAAATGTGACTGGAGAGGAGGGACATAGAGACAAATTGTGCTTAGACCTGATATGACAGAAGAGTAAAAGCCATTTCTCACCAGTGTGGTGTGAAAATGCACTGAAGAAATACAGAAAATTTGCATGTGGATTCGACAGCTTTGTGCACAGGTGCTAATTGTCTGCGTTGCCATGTCCCATTTTTGTCAAACAAAAAAAAAGTGTTTCCTCCTAAATAATTCAGGTGTCCACTCCACACAACAAAAGCCTATCCAGGCAGTGAATGTTATCCCAAATAACAAATAACCATTACTCCCAAGTCCTGTTTCTCCAAAAAAAAAAATGCACTCTGCAGTTAAGGAGATTCATAGCTTGCAACTACTCTACTCTCTACAACTAACTCTGATCTGACAACACTTACACAATGTTCCTCTTATATTAGGGGAATAGATTAGATAGATTACACCCTCAATATGATTGTAATATCACTGCTGCATGCAATGCTGTATAGTGCCAACCAGGGAAGTAGGATTGTTTATTTTATTTAAACGAAAATGGGAAAAAGGACGACCAACAAAAAACGGGCTCCGAAAAGGAACCGGATCGCCTGTAGCAGGGACACACAAAATAAATATCACCACACTTAGCCAAAGGATTACTTATTAACCACGTCTTAGAGACACACAACTGTTCCAGCCTTCTGGCCCACTGGAACTGGCACTACTCCTCCTTCATTCATTTATACCCAGGCTGATGAGGAATGATGAGGATCAGCTGAATGCTAAAAAAGCAAAGGAAGGGGAAACCACAAAACAAAGGGCCGGCCCAAAACACACAGGCACGTATCAGCCTAAAGGTACAAAGGATTTCATTGGTCAAACATATGTATTCCCACAGCCGAAAAATCTGCTGAACTCGAGAGCCGTCTGAATAATTTTTCCTCGGCATGAATGTTACATAAATGTGTGCAAGCATTCATAAGGACCAACAAAATTAGTTTTCATAAATTCCTGTCTGAGTTTTTTAGACAAAATCCATGCTTGGTCTGAAATGGCTTTAATTGGCAAATAGTTTGACAATCGATTCATCATTTGAGTCTTTTTTCAAATAGAGAAGCCAAATAGTTTCTGCGTCATCATTGTAAATTGAAACCCTGAGTGGCATGTGGCTTTTGTTTTGATAAAGAAAATAACAGATGAATCAATAATGTAAATAACCGTTAGTTGTAGCTCCTGTCTGACTAAGATGAGTTCATATTGATGGGAAACAGCTGTTATGTGAGTTTAGCGTTTGCACCCTTCAAAACTGGAGAGTGACACAATAGTTCATCACGTCTTTTTTAAAGAGTGCAGTAATGTAAGTAATCATGCTGTTGCATCATTGCGGATATTGACAGCGTCTTGTTTACCTGTTGTGCATCCATCTGGACCACTGTGTGCTGTGGATCCTCATTGAGCTCGTCACAGCCTACCCGCCTGTCATCGGCAGGGCGGGACGGATCTCAGCGGGGGCTGATTGACACAAATACCCACTGAGCTGCCGCAGAGACGACCAGCATGCAGTCAGCAGCCAGGAAATTGCAGTCAATCAGAGCGTAGCTTGGGTGTTGATCCTAATGAGTGCAGGACTGTCACGTCTGCGCTGAGTTGCCGGCTTCTCCTGGTGGACCTCGCTGCTGTCAGCACCCAGTAAAGCAGACAGGAAGTTGGTCTCAGAGGTAGTGAGTGAGGAGTATTGGTAATGAGTTCCTTAGCCTGTGTTTTATTGCTCTTAATTATCGTGACCAATGTCGGATTGGTGTAAAAGCTTGATTGTCCTCGTTGGTCTGATGGAGCGTTTGCAGATCCATAAAAGCCCTGAATTAAATTAAATGAACTCAAGGCTGTAAAATGGCTTTGATCAAGTTTAGTACCTTTAGAGGTCTTTCAGGTGTTTGTTGTTTTACTTACTTTTTATCCCTCTTCCTACAACACAGCTCAGGATTCTTTTGATTATTCATTGAGAGGAAAACATCAGAAATGAAGGACATTTTATTAAAAGGAGTCACAGTAAAGGCTCATATAATGAGCAATAAAACTTTGTCGTCAGTCTCACCTAAATCACATCAAAGAAAGTCATTTCTTTTGATCTTGGGGTGGGTTTTGCAGTTAGAGATGTGTTGAAGCATTAAAGACTGGGTTTACAATTTTTCAAGCCTGTCATAAAACAACTTTATCACCAGGAAAAAATGTTGGCATTGTACATTTCTGTCATCCACAGATAGGTTGCAGATACGTGCATGTTATTATGTAGTGAATGCACTGAATGTGTGGTTAGGTTGAGGCACAAAGACCACTTGGTTAAGGTTGGGAAAAGATCATGTTTTGGCTTAAAATACATACAAAAAATACATATCTAAAAAGCCACTGGAAGAACAGCCATGTGTCCATTAAACACAGCTGGTTTTGTTGTTTGTTGGTCTTGAACAGTGGTCTGCAGCTTGGCAGGCGTTGCCCCCAAGTGACACACTATCCACCATCCCCTCCATCTCCTGTTAGCAAAGTCAGCTTATGTACTACATTACGTAAGAAATATTGATATGATTTGCATGAAACGTGCACTTGTATGTTGGTTTGCAGAAATGTTCCTCCTGTTTATACTGGTCATTAAAAGATTCTCTTGTAATACTCTTTAATGTAAATGTTGGGGAGCAAAATTTACAGCCAGTTGAACTGTCTTCCAAAGTTATAATCTTTTATTGTAAAATTCCTTCTTTGTGTTTCTCTGTTGAACTGTAGTGGAAGGATAAAAACAAAATAACGAAATATTTTTTTTAGTATGATATGTTATCCTGTCATCGGATTAGGGTTAAGACTCGTTAGGATTGTAACGATTCCGATTCCTTACCGATTCCTTCTTAACGATCCGATTCCTTACCGATTCCTCTTACAGATTCCTACATTATATTCATTATACTTGCTATACTTAAATAAGTATATAAAAAACACAAATGCAATCATACAAATACAAAAACTTTATTCTAACTGTTGCACTGTTGAAAATACACATTTGTGTGTAGTGTGTATTTCAGATTTAGAGCTTGTACCATCTCCCTGAGAATATATAACAACAAAAAGTGATTCTCTGATTTCTACAGTAACACTATTACCTCAAATTAACCACAGCAATGTAATAAAAAATACTTATATGCAACCGTTTGCAGGAACCGTTACTCCAAATGTGATGGAACCGGTTCCAGAACTGGAACTTTGGACCCGGTTCCAAAAAGATCTGGGATCCCAACCCTACATCAGATAGAAGAAGACTTTGTTCCATCCATCCATCCATTTTCATCCGCTTATCCAAGACCTGGTCGTGGGGGCAGAAGGCCTAGCAAAGCACCCTAGACATCCCTCTCCCCAGCAACACTTTCCAGCTACTCCTGGGAGACCCCAAGGCGTTTCCAGGCCAGATGAAATATGTGATCCCTCCAGCATGTTCTGGGTCTGCCCCTGGGTCTCCTACCAGTGGGACGTACCTGAAACACCTCCAGGGGGATGCATCCAGAGGGCATCCTGATCAGATGCCCAAAACCACCTCAACTGACCCCTTTCGACACGAAGGAGCAGCGGCTCTACTCCGAATTCCCTCCGGATGTCCGAGCTCTTTACCCTATCTCTAAGGCTGAGCCCAGCCACCCCAAGGAGAAAACTAATTTCATCCGCTTGTATCCACAATCTCATTCTTTTGGTCACTACCCAAAACTCATGACCATAGGTGAGGGTTGGGACGAAGATGGACCAGTAAATCGAAAGCCCTCTTCACCACCACGGACCGGCGCAGGACCTGCATCACTGCAGAAGCTGCACCAAACTGCCGATCCATCTCACGCTTCATTCTACCCTCACTCGTAAACAAGACCCTGAGATACTTGAACTTCCTCGCTTGAGGCAGTAACTCTCCCCCAACCTGGAGGGAGCAATCCAGACTTGGAGGTGCTGACACTCATCCCGAGCACTTCACAATTGGCTGCAAATTGCCCCAGTGCATGGACTTTGATCCTCAATCATGTTTTATGTTACAATAAACATTTGAGCAAAATTCTCCAAATCCCTAAGTAATTGATGTCTGTTCACATTTTGTTTTTTCAATATTCAGTTTTGGTTATCGTAAAATTGGTCTCAGATTTCATTCTGAGTGCCATTAAAGAAGTCTTAATAAGACTAACTCTAACTTGCCTTAGCTGTAGAAGTCCTGTTCATAAGGGCAGGAAATTGAAAACATTCACTCATATACATAATATGAAGTTAGAAACACTTTTTGATACTTTGGAGGGTTTTCTGTAACTCACTTTGAAGTTTTCCACCACACGTGCCAAACGATGTGTAAAAAACATTCCCAGCTACTTTCAGCCTCTTGACTTGGTGAAGGAGCCTCTTAGTATTCTGGCGGCATCCCGGGCTGAGGAGGCAGCGTCTGCACCCGGGCGGCGGGGCAGCGCCGGCTCTTCTGACGAGCGTCTGAACTATGAAATCTGGGCTAAATCTCTGGCCTCCTCCGCAGGTCATCCCCCTGCTCCGCAGCAGAGTGAAACGCAGCTGTGAAAGAAAGAAAAAAAAAAAAGAAAGACTTTTGAAGTTCACGTTGGGCTTTGAAAAATGGAAGAAATCATTAGAATGTGGCTTTCTGTGGCTGAGAGGTAGAGCTGGATGGAAGGAGCTGTGGCTTTGTGTCCACTTTGAACTTCATCTCGACCTCTGACCTGCGACTTTGTGGGAGTTCTCAGTTGTCCTCTGGGGACCACCTCACTGTCAGTTTGCAGAGGGAAAGCATGGGTTTCACCCATAGATTATATTTATGCTCCTACTCTCACTAAAGTCCTTAAAGCACAACTTTCAATATTAATACAAGCTGAAGTATTTTTTTTTTGTGTACAGGAGTGATTCTGTATGATTTTTGCAGCCATGCACAACACCATTGCCAAACAAGAACTTGAGTATTAGATGATTCTGTAAAACCCTAAATTACATTGAATTATGACTTTTTTTAAGTTCAATTCCAGTCTTTAAAATTGTCACTTTGTGCACAGTTTGACCAGCAACCAGAGACCATCTTGCAATTGGATCACTCCAGGTGCAATACAGTGATCCACAACTTAAAACCAATGTAGGCCATGGTATTAACAAATGGTAGTAACAGTGTGGTTAAGGTTAAAGAAAGATCGTGGTTCAGTTTAACAATAAAGCAAACATCCAGTGTTCTGCATGGAAGTATGGAGACTGGCACTGGACAGAAACTGTGAGGTGCAGAGGGCAAGAGGAAGGGGTCTGCTTTGGGGGCCTCAGAATTGCATTTCTGCTTTTCACAGATGATGTGGTTCTGTTGGCTTCATCACTCCGTGTGCTCCAGCATGCACTGGGCCGATTTGCAGCTGAGTGTAAAGTGGTCAGGATGAGAGTCAGCACTTTAAAATCTAAGGCCATGGTTCTGTGCTGGAAAGGATGGATCACCCCCTCTGGGTTGGGAGAGAGTTACTGCCCCAATTAATGGAGTTCAAGTATCTTGGGGTCTTTTTCATGATTGAGGATAAAATGATTGAGTATTAGATGAATACTGTAGGTGCGGTGTGGCGCCAGCAGTGATGTGGATGCTATGCCAGACCATCATGGTAAAGAGGGAGCTGAGCCAGAAGGCAGCAAAGCTCTTGATATGCTGGTCCATCTACCTGGTCCCAACCCTCACCTATGGTCATGAGCTCTGGGCAGTGAACGACAGTATGATCTTGTGAATACAAGAAGCTGAAATGAGTTTCCTCTGTAGGTTGGCTGGGCTCAGCCTTAGAGATAGGGTGAGGAGCTCACACATCCAGAGGAAGCACGAAGTAGAGCTGCTGCTCCTTTGCGTGGAAAGGGGCCAGTCGGTGGTTTGAGCATCTGATAAGGCTGCCTTCTGGGTACCTTTTGTTAGAGGTTTTCTGAGCACAACCAACCATTAGGAGGCCCCGAACACCGTGGAGGGATTATATATATCTCATCTGGCCTGAGAAGGCACTGCTGGGGAGAAGTTCCTTGCTCAGCCTGCTGCCCCATGAGGCGGATGAAAATGGATGGATGGATGAATGGATGTGATGAACAAAGTTTTCTCCCACACAGTTATCATGACTTTACACACTGTACATAAGCCATGTAATCTGCTATACATTTGCATGAGAAATTGTGGAAAATTAGGGTAAAAATTGCCAGGGCCCTAAAGTGGCATTTGCATTTTGTTTGTTTAGATCGACCAACATTCCAAAAACATACAAAATATTGATTGAGTTTAAAATAAAATCAAACAGAGAGAAACAGCAAACTGTCAGTTAGGAAGCTGGAACTGGGGAATATTTCACCGTTTTGACTGAAAAGTGCTTATTATTGATTATCAAAGTTGTCATTGATTATTTATGTTCATCAACTAATGGATTATCAACTTTCAGCTCTACACACAACCATGTTTGAGTATTTGTATGCGTAATGCTGTTTATTTGTTTGCGTATTTGCCTCTCCATATGTGTGACCGTGCAGCAGTGTGTGTCTAATGACTGGGTTTGTGTGTGTGTTGCATTGCATGTTAATGTTGACATGAATATGCATGAACGTGACATTTATGACAGTGACTATATGTCTGTTTTCAGTCAGCAAGTCTCTTACACCATTTCACTGTCTTTACCATAAAATTGTGTTGTTGATTTTTTTTTCGACAATCCTTTTAGTGATCTGTAGCGTCTCCCTGAGAACTGAACTGTACTGTGGGGGGCACTCCTGTGGGGGAAAAAAAATAATAATAATACTGATGAACATCCTATAGATTGTGTACATTTGAACCTCCCACGTCCACAGAAGTGCTTGACATTATTGTCAACCTCAGTAACTCTGCAGCATGTTGTGATGAAATCAAGGCCAAACTTCTAAGAGACTGAGCATTTTCAGTTAGTGAGCCACTAACTCGTGTCCTGACCACTTGTTGAAAAGCCAGGGTCATCCTGAAAGACTTGGAAGTTGTAATACCCCCAGGCCTACTTAAAGAAAAGGTCCTAGCCTTTTCACCAATTACTGGACAGTTTCTTTTTAACCTGAACCTCCAAAGTTTGGGAAAAAACTAGTGAATGAAAGAGTGTTAAAACACCTGAATGATAACAGTATTTTGCCTAAACACTGCTATGGATTTTTTTATTTTTTTTTAAATTGCTCAATATACATGCCTTTCCTATCATTTATAGACAAAATATCCACGCCTTTTGACAGTAATATATTTGCAACTGGTATATTTGTCTTTACTGATCATGAATTAATTATTTCCTATACTTCATTGCTGTGGCTTTCAGGGTGTTATCATCAATTAGATTAGTGGCAACTTTAATAATAGAGGTCAGTATGTGTCTATAAATGAATCAAGCTAAATTGTGGAGTGCCTCAAGGATCTGTTCTTGGGCTACTTTTATTTCTCATCTACATAGATAACTTTGCCTTGACGTCTAATTCTGCATTACCCATTCTGTTTGCCAATGATACCAATATTGTAATATCACTGGCCATGAACCATCAGCTCTCCTGTTCAAAAAAAGAAATCTGTTAACCGTTAACCATTTTCGACAATGATATCCATCAAATATGTTGGACACAAAATTTAAGTTATAGGTGTTTCCTATTGAAATTCAACTGTTCTTGTAGTTAAAGTTGTCTCATTTGAAGTTTTCTTATGGACAAACTCTTTTGTAAAGTGGATTTTGCATAGAGGTTTGAAACAAATATCCGTGTTAACTAGCCTGCCATATTCTACTTCTTTGCCTTTGTTGGAGCATTGTTGTGTTTCTGCTTTACCACCACCTGTAGATCATCAGTGGAATACTGTCAGACCTTTTGGCAGGATTATGTATTGCATTACCTGCGTGCACAAGAACAAACAAACAATTACCCACACGGGAAAATATTGCTTGATAGAGCTATAGGTGGTTAAAAATATTTAAGTGTACTTTCAACATTTCCTTGTTTATATCCACAGATTTATACATTTTGATCTTTTTTTTTCTCACAGAACCAGATATTTTAGAACACTGTTGTTTGTCTGCTATTTTGATGATTAAATGTCAAGAGTTTCCATCCTGAAGCCTTGATGTGCCAACAAGTCTGAAATACCTCCCCCAATGTACAACTCCATTAAACCAAACAAACAAATCATAAGTGAACTAATGTGAGAAAGAAAATGTTATGCACTGGCGTATCAAAATGTGTTATCATTGGAACTGTCAGTTTATTGTGATTTAGTTTTTAAGATAATATTATCCAGCACTGCTGCATGTCTCGACAATAAGCAACTATATTAGACATCAGGATGACCAAAAAGTTGTTTAGATCAAATAGAAACAAAATATGAGATGATAAAACAGAAAAGACACAAAGAAGTCGACCCTCAGGTTTGGTTTGTAAACAGTGAAACAAACTTTAGTTTTAATTGAATTCTACATTTGTTTCCTGTTTTGCTATAACTGCACATATTGTGTGTGCGTTTGTGTGTGACAGTCAATGACTCCATGGGTGTCTCTTCGTGTTTGGCTCCTAATTACACTTCGAACCCAGCAGCCAGACTGCTGCACAGTTCTGTGAGCCTTACAGCACGCCGTACAATATGTCTGTGAATCACTGTAGAGCTAGCGAGGGGTAACCAGGGAGCTAATTAGCCTTCTGTGTAGCTTCCTCATGTCCTCTGGATGTTGGAGAAAAAAGTTTTCACAGAATACTTATGGATTGTTGTTGTTTTAGATATTTAGAAGAAGGATCAGAACTCAGTTTTAGGAAGGGTGTCTTTCCTGAAGCTTTAAGTATCTTTGAGACATTTCAGTCAGCTTTCCTGTGTGCGACTGGGTGTTTGGACGATCAGTAAGTCCTGAGGGCCTCTTTTGAGGTGATGACATCTCTGCGGAGAATAAATACATAAAACCTTTCAGACAGGAAGGAAACACACAGCTCAAATAATGACACACAAACGAGAAATCCTATTTTCTTCTTTTAGGAAATGTTTGTACCTGATTTGAAAATTTAGGACAACAGCCAGGGAACAGGTGATATGTTTTGTTCAGCCATGTAAACGTACAGAAAATCCGCTGCTCAGTTGGCAGCTCAGTTTTCTGTCACTGTTTGGTACATTCTTGGTACAACGGTAAAAGCAAAAGAAATGTTAATAGCAGCTGTTTATAGTCATTTATTTTGAAAATGTAAACATTATATGATGGCTTATTAACCATAATTGTTACTTTAAGAGTTATGACATAGACAAAATCATTTATGTCTTTGTCCATTGTCTTTGTAATTTACTGAGAAACCATAACAGAGAGAAAGCAAACAACAGTGGTGGAAGAAGTACACTTCATATCAGGTTAGGGAAAAAGTATGTACTGTTGTGGGGATGAGTAATGTTATGTGTATTACGGGTTATCATATCCACCTCATCAGAAATTGAGGAGGTATTAAGAGGAATATTGGATTTCCCATAACACTAACTTTTTAGCACATTAGCTAATGTTAGCTCCGACAGCAAAACAAACTGGAGTAAAACCATATAAGTGTTGTCCTTTTTTGTAAAATTGGCACAGTAATCAACCGAAGCGTTATATTTCTATATGTATGCTCTGCCAGTCCAAGAATGCAGTGCTCTGAACAACGAAACGGCAAATTCGGACAGCGCTCTGAATTTACGAAAGCTCTAGTTTGTGCCAGGGTGCGCTCCAGCACTCAGAATGAGTATTTCTGAATGCACCACTCATCATCTTCCTCCATTGTCTAAAACAAGCCAACAGAACACAAGCTAACGTCTGTGGAAAAATGTTTTTCAATTCAATTCAATTTTATTTATAAAGCCCAGTATCACAAATCACAATTTGTCTCAGAGGGCTTTACAGCATACGACATCCCTCTGTCTTATCCTCACAGCAGATAAGGGAAGCTTCCCAAAAAAAAAAAACATTTGACAGGGAAAAAAAACCCTCCAGCTAAGCTCCACCCACCAAAAAGTGTCATACTATTTACTAACAGTAAAAGGATCCATAGGGAACGGTCCTTTTCAGAATCACGTGTTGTATTATAGGCTCATAATTATTGATTAGTTAATGTGTTCATCACTGTTTTGTTGCAGCTGGTAAAGGTAGAGCTAATTTTGATGACTTAGCAATTTTATATTTATTCTGCATTTCCCTTTGGGGATCAGTAAAGTTTTATCTTTATAATAATCCATCATCATTTCTTTGATGGTAATATTTATATTATTGGTCTGAATTTTTAAAGTAGCTTAAGTTATCCAATAAATATAAAGGAATTAAAGTATAATATTTCCCAATAAATGACTCAAATCTCATTTATTTCTTAGCAACCCAAGTTCAAGTGACTGACATTATGCAGGATTTCTGGTTTCCTCATTGTTACAATAATACTAAAGGTATAATTAATAAATAAATGTGGAGGATTATGTTTATGATGAATATTGTTGTTATTACTCATGCAGTATGTTTCGTACAAGTCAAACATGTTTAGATTGCTCTGACACTGAAGTGATTTGACTTTTTCTTTTAAATAAGAAAAAAAGTTTTTTATTAATGCTCAGTTACTAGTGTTTCCCCCGCAGAGATGTTGCCAGGCAACCAGATAAACACCTTGTCTTTGTTACGCTCAGAACTCAGCAGCATCAAACAAATTCTCCTCGACCGTCCAGATGGATGCAGGGGATAATAATAATGCTGTTTTTTATTTGTTTCAGTATAAATGTAATATGGCAGGATTCAGTCACGCAGGACTGAAATCACCTGCTGGGCTCGTGTAATTTAGATTTTACCTTCCTCATTTATGCAGAAGATGCAGACAAGATAAACTAAGTGTGTGTTTTGTTAAAATGAACTGGAGGTACATTACAATTATCTCCAGATAAAGCTGCAGGTAGACCGCTGCTTTACATCCCTACAACCACCAACACAAAAAAATCAATAGCTCGATGAGGTATTGCACCCAACATGCTATTTAATTTGTAGTCCAAATGCAATCTTAACTTTAATCAGTACTCTCAAGTGCAGCTCCCATCATTCTCACTCTCCCAGGAAAGGAAAAATAAGCCTCGCAGGGAGGTAGAAGTACACTATCACAACATTATTGTGATCCTGCTTCACGTGAGTCTTATATGCACTTCATCTCCTCAGAGTCTGAAAGAACATGGCAGATTCAAACAGAATTAAAAAGATAGAATACCACTGATATTATAATAAATCCACTGGTGGAAAGTATATTTACTCAAGCATGTTCTCCCCGTGTCAGTGTGGGTTTTTAATGGGTACTCCGGCTTCCTCCCACAATCCAAAGACATGCAGGTTAATTGGTGACTCTAAATTGACCGTAGGTGTGAATGTGAGTGTTGGTGGTTGTCTGTCTCTGTGTGTCCGCCCTATGGTAGTCTGGCGACCTGTCCACGGTGTACCCCATCCCATCCCATCCGTGACCGGGAAAATGAATGAATGAATGAATTTTCATTTAATGCTACTTTATACCTCCACTCTATACATCTATTCTGATGTCATGATGCTGCAACACATTCTCATCCCAAGTCGTCACATATGGCTGCTTTGTCAGTGCCCCTGTTGGAGCACTTCTCCAACATAATCCACAGTCCATCTACCTAACAGGTGTGGCTTACCAATGTGCTGATTAAATAACATGAGCAGTTTTGTCACACAATGCCACAGATTTCACAAGTTTTAAGGGAGTGTGCCATCAGCATGCTGACTGTAGGCCTGTCCACCAGAGCTGTTGCCTGTGAAGCAAATGTTCATTTCACGACTATCAGACATCTCAAACGTCATTTCTGAGAATTTGGCAGTCCAACCAACTGGTCTGGTGCGTCAGCCCAAAATGTCCACATGTGGCTTCTTCACCTGCAAGACCGTCTGAGACCAGCCACTGAGATGAGCTTCCCTGAGACGGTTTCTGACAGTTTGTGCAGAGATTCTTTGATTGTGCAAACCAGTTGTTGCATCAGCTGTTCAGGTGGCTGGTCTCAGACAATCTTGAGGGTGAAGAAGCCGCATGTGGAGGTCCTGAGTAGGGGTGTGCCATATAATCTCGTCCATGATAATACCGGTATATTTTTTTAATATGATATGAAAAGTCCATATCGTGATACTGGCGATATTTCAGCTTGTTGATATATTGATGTCATACTGTTACCCATGGCAACAACAAGCATGGCTAAAAGTGAAATCATTACAGACTCCACAGTGGTTCCAAAAAGAGGAGTGGCGTCAGTAGTGTGGAACAAACTGTGGCGTCCTGAATGTTTTCTGAACAGCCCCGGACTTCTCAGACTCTTATGGCGAGTTAGCGCTCAGAGGGAACTCATTCAGCGGCTCCTCTGGCAGCAGCACAGCATCTATCCCTCTCCTCTCGGTGTGTGCACAGGAGTCGGTGTTGCTTAGTGATTAATCCTTTGGTAATGTAAACCTACGTGACGCTCACAGCTTGACAAAAAACTACATATATTTGAATGTGCGATAGTTATGGTATCATAACAGCCTGTCACGGGTTACAGCGTGACGATTAGAGGAGAAATGGCAGAGCATAAAGGTCCAGGTGGAAAAAACTGTTCGGTTGACATGTATAACTAGTTATTTTGTTGCAATTATATTTTCTTAAATTAGTAATATTTTTTTTTCTAATTTGTTATATCGTCAAGAATATCAAAAATACCCTGAAATATAGTAATATTATTTTAGGGCCATATCACCCATACCTAGCCCTGAGCTGGTGTGGTTAGACATCGTCTTTCCATTGTGAGGTTGGTTGGATGAGCTCCCAAATTCTCAGAAACATCAGGGTAGTTATTGTGAGCAGCCAAAGGAACTCCTGTTTAATAATAATGTTGTTTAATCAGCACATTAATAAGCCATACCTGTCGGGTGGATGGATTACGGATGATGTTGGAGAAGTGCTCACTAACACGGATTAAACTGTTTTTGTGAACAAAGTTTGAGCAACTTAGCCATTTGTGTGCATGGAACAATTATTAGCAAAAACAAAAGTGTTGCATTTATATTTTGTTAGGTGTACTCTTTGGGAGATGTATCGATCACTAAAGTATAATTACAAGCTAAATTTGTGAGGCCCTAAAGTTGCTCCTGCAACCAACCTAAGTTTCTATTACAGCCCAAAGCTCATTTTGACCCAGAGCCCCGAGCAGGTAAATCCAGCCCTGCTAGTTTTGATACACTGTTCAATATTTCCTCAATATTTTCATTGTTTTTGACTGCATTCATATATTTTTTGAAAAACTGAATTTTCTCTATTGTCTTTCTTTAAGATGCCAGTTATGAAAATAATTTATAGTGATATATATATATATAGGTCACTTGAAGTGGTTGTTTTTTATCGACCATCGTTCCTCGTTTGAAGTTGTTAATAAATACAAGTTCTATTTCTTATTCAGTATTTTCTGGTCTCTGTTGTATTGTGTTGAAGGACTGTGAATATTTATGAATTATTGACTGGATTTTTATCTCAGGCGTTGTGATTTTTCTTAACTTTAACTCGATTGACTGCTGCAGCCTGCAGCTTGAATATAAAAATAATATTGTCTTGTACTGTGAGGTTAATTTCTTACAAAGTTCTCTGCCTGAAGCGTTGCTTTTTCAATAAATGTAGAGCTGACAGTTTGCAGGATTGCACTGCCTTTTACCCTGATGAAAGAGTCATATTAGGGCAATTTGCATTTGTAATTTCCAGTGAAAAGTGTAATTTGAACTAGTTTGTAACCGTTTTCCAGCAGCTCTTTGGTTGTTTGTTTGTTCTTTACCCGACATCCCTGCTTTCACTTCCTCTTAGCCCAGCTCAGTTCTTCCTGAATTGAAGTTTGACTTAGAGAAGTCACCAAAATATCAAGCTCAGCTCTAAGATGATGTACATCTGCTTCCTGTAAAGTGCTGCGAGGAGTCAGCAACATCAAACATGACTGCAGCGAGGGAACAGTGATGAATTGATATGATGGAAATTGACTTTTTGAAGTCACTTTGTGTACCTTTACAGTTATTTCTCCCCGGTGACTCCTAGAGGTGTCAGAGCTCGACTCCCAACAGCACTTTGCCTTTATTGTTGCTTTGTCCCTGCACTTATCCCACCAACACAAATCCTTCTTTGTACTCTGTAATTAAAGTGATTCTGATTCAGAAACCACCCAGCCCCCATCCATCTCCTACAATTATTTTTGAAGCCTATTTTAAGTGCAGGGTTATTAATCATGTCATGGTTGAAGTACCCCTGGGTCTCAAGCATGCTGGGAGATATTTCCTTTCATAAGCAGAGAGCTGCTGTTCGTATCGAGTCATCTCAAACCCACTTTACACAAAGTTAACCATCTGGCTTTTGTTGTCTTGACTGAAGGAAGATCAAATCCTCACAACAAATGGCTGTAATGCTTTTGCATGAAAATTTATGCTGCAGATCAAAAACCGCGGCGCTGAATTTGTTCAGGGAATGTTTTTACCTCCTACTTTTTCATCTCAAGAATCATTCTGTCATCTCTACAATCCCTCTACTGTTGCTCCTTTTCATGGAGAGAAATCATTTCTTCTCCTCCTCCACCTGCTGCTGCTGTAACTTTCAGCTGTCATTTACAGCCCAGCCTCCAAGGTTAGAAAAGTAGGCGTGCAAGCAGCAAATCAGTGGTTTGAACTTCCAGACCATCTGGGAAAAAATATGGGCGTGGAAATAATGAGTGAATAATGTTCTCTCCTCCTCCTCATCAAAATGTTCATCCAAGACATTTTCTTAATGTCTGTATTGATTCCTGATTTCTCACCAAATAAACACATGACCTGCCTGAGGATGGGCATTTTACTGATTGAAGTCTTTGAAATACTTTCTGTCCGTGCATATACATATATATAAATACATTATATACTGTATACATCCTTATCCCATCCCGCTCCCCTCTCCTCTACCAGAGGCCTGGGAGTTTGGGGGTTCTGCACAGTATCTTAGCTGTTCCTAGGACTGCTCTCTTCTGCACGGAGACCTCAAGTGTTCTACCTGGAATCTGCTGGAGCTACTCTCCCAGTTTGGGGGTCACAGTCGCCAGTGCTCTGATTACCACTGGCACCACTGTTGCCTTTACTCCTCACATCTTTTCTAGCTCCTCTTTCAGCCCTTGGTATTTTTCAAGCTTCTCGTGTTCCTTCTTCCTGATGTTGCTTTCTTTCACCACTAACTTCTTCTGTTGTTTGCCCATCAACACGACGTCCAGTTGGTTAGCTATCACCAGTTTGTCAGTCTTGATCTGGACATCCCACAGGATCTTAGCTCGGTCGTTCTCAACCACCTTAGGAGGTGTCTGCCATTCTGACCTTGGGACTTCCAGCACATACTCACTGCAGATGTTCTTGTACACTATGCCAGCCACTTGGTACGCTGCTCCTGCCTGCACCTTACACCCTGCTATTATGTGCTGAACTGTCTCAAGAGCATCTTTGCACAGCCTGCACCTGGGGTCCGGTCTGCTGTGGTAGACTCCTGCTTTTATTGATCTTGAACTAAGTGCCTGTTCCTGTGCTGCCATGATTAGTGCTTCTGTACTGTCTTTCAATCCAGCCTTTTCCAGCCATTGGTGGAATTTCTTGATGTCAGCCACTTCTTCTATCATTCAGGGGTACATGCCATGCAGGTATTGTCCTTCCGTGATGGTTCATTGTCCCCTTTCTTCTTCCTGGATCTTGGTTTTTTCAACCTGGATAGTGGCTCTGATGCTCACCAGTCCTCAGTGCTCTTAGTGTACTGTCTCAGGGTGCTGGACTTGGGTTGAAACCTGACATGCATTGTGTGAAGCTTACTTGTCTTGATATCAGTGGGCTCTCTCTCCACCTTTGGCCAGCTTATTATACCAGCGGGGTATCTGATTGCTGGCAGGGCGTACATGTTGATGGCTCGGACCTTGTTCTTTCCGTTCAGCTGACTTTTCAGGACCTACCTTACTCTATGTAGGTATTTGGCTGTGGCTGACTCCCTTGCCGCCTCCTCATGGTTCCCTACGGGACCCCAAGGTATTTGTAGCTGTCCTGAACATCTGCAGTGTTGCCTTATGGTAGTTCATACACACATGCACACACCAAAACACGTGTGCACACGTGTGCACGTGCGCGCGCTCACACACACACACACACACACACACACACACACACACACACACACACACACACACACACACACACACGTCAATCACAGGGCCTAGGCCTCCCTATAAGAGCATCCAGGAAAGTATTGGTCCCAGCCAGGAAATAGTCTGGAACGTAATACTCTATAAAATGGTGGCTAGTCATCATACAGTTCAGTTTTAGGAATTACACATGTTATATTTAGAAGTGCTGCAAGGCTGCATTACAAACTGAAATGGGAGGATTTTTGGAGCCAGAAGTGACCATATGTGGGTGAGAGGCTGGAGCTGTGATGGAGCGAGGGGTGGATCTGACTCATAGACTGGTGACACCTCACAGAAAGCCTGTCACTCAAGCAGTCCCACCCTTAAACATGCAAAACATTGGACCTTATAATGTTTGATTGTTTGTTTGTTTGTTTGTTTGTTTGGATCTCTTTTAGCCCACTTGGGCTATTCTTCCAAGAGTCCATAGCATAAAAAACATTACAAAATATAATAGAAACACAATACAGTATAACTGAAACACAATACAATATAGAACAGACACAAACCAAAAAACATACATACAACACATGGATGGTATTATACACACACAACAAAGCCTATACAGATAATATTACATAGAAGCTATACCCTCAGTCACAGTCATACAGTTACAATAAAACTTCAAATACTCCTTAAAAATACCCCTAATGCTTTGTTTAAAAAAAAATTCTGGTAAATTCCTAATGAGATCAGGTAAACCATTCCATAATTCACAGCACGAAAACAATACATCCTTTTACCAGTTACAAGCCTAGTCCTGGGTAAACTATAATCACTTATGCTAGCTGCTCTTGTGCTGACTAAATGTCTGTCTTTCACTTGCTGGAACCTGCTTATCAACAGTCTTGGCTTCTTTTTAACATGTAAGTTATGAAATAATTGAAGAACATTTTTAGCTATTATATCCCTGATATATGACCACTCGAATATTTTGTATCACTCCTCAATAGGAGTATCATTTGGACATCTAAGAATAATTCTTGCAGCCTTATTTTGTGCAGCTTGGAGTCTACTTATTTCCCCCACTCCAGCATTACCCCAAACAGCAGCACAATAATTCACCTGACCCGCAATTAAAGTGTGGGTCACTTGTCTTAATATTTTTGTGGGTAAAATTTGGCTATTCTACCAACCATAACAGCAGTCTGAACCAGCTTCTTACATAGATTAGATATATGTGGTGTCCAAGACAGATGCCTATCAAGTTGAACACCTAACAGTCTAGTCTCATCTATTTGTTCGATCATTGTACTATTTGTCATGAGCTGTAAACAGGGCAGTGTTTGCTTTTCCTCACAGAACCTATAAGCATTACTTTTGTTTTCTTTATATTCAGTATGAGTTTGTTCATATCAACTCAATCCTTAATCATCTCCAGATCTTGCTGCAGTGATGTCTGTATGTCTACACATGAATACCCTGGTACATACACAGTAGTGTCATCAGCAAAAATTGTCATTTTTGATCGGACTAGAGCATATGAAATATCATTTGTATACAACAGGTATAGGAGAGGCCCAAGACAACTGCCTTGAGGCACGCCACACTGTACATTCAGAGGAAAAGAATAAGATCCATTTATAAAAAACGATTGTGTTCTTTCAAATAAATAAGCATGAATCCAGTCAAGAGCGGTTTGTTGGAACCCATAATGAAGGAGCTTTTTCAATAATATACTATGATCAACCAAATCAAATGCTGCACTAAAATCCAAAAATAGTACGCCAACATATTTTCCCAAATCAATTTGTTCTAGCCATTGATCAGTCATCTCAATGAGAGCAGTCACCGTGGAATGGTCCTTACGGTATGCATGTTGATTAGCAGAGAATAAATCATTAGTTTCCATATATGACCAAATCTGAGCACTGATTATGCTTTCCAGTATTTTACTCAGTGCTGGTAAAAGACTAATGGGCCGAGAGAGATTCTTCACTATTCTTTGGAATTGAACATAGCTTAGCTTCCTTCCATACTCTAGAGAAGCGACCAGTGTCAACTGACCAATTATACAAATACCTCAAGGGGGCAGCAATCTGAGGTGCAGCAAACCTCAGTAACCTGTTGTCCATTAAATCATAGCCTGCAGCTTTCCCATCAGGAAGTGACTCTAGCAATTTCATAACCTCCTCAGTTGTTACATAGGATAAGGAAAATGAGCACATTTTATTTAACATGATATTGTTATCAATCAGATCATTGAGAGTTTCTTTAGAACTGGAAGAATTGATCATTTTTCTTAGTCTGTTAATTTTGTTTTCAAAAATAAGCAACATAATGATTGGCAATATCAACAAGCTTTGTGATCACTTTTCCATTCTCCTCAACAAATGATGGATACTGTGCAACATTTGTTCCCAACAATTCTCTGAATGTATTCCATGATTTTTTAGTCATTTCTACACCCCATTTCTGCACTGCATAGTTGCGTAATTTTCTATAGATCTGTTGGTCAGATTCAATTTTTAAAAATGTAGCTTTTGCCTCATTGCTTTCCATAAATACTTTGTTAAGTTCATCATCTATCCATGGAGCAGAACAAGCCTTAACAGTCTGTTTCCTAACTGGAGCATGCCAATTCATCACTTCAGTTAAGAGTTCAGTAAAACATTCAGAGGCATGATCTAAATTGTCCTCTAAATATATTAATTCCCAGGGACATGCAGCTAAATCCCTCTTAAATTACTCACAATTAAATCTTTTAAAACTTCTCTTTACTTTTATTCTAGGTGGTCTCTTTAGGATCTTAGATATTTTAGTTATGGATACAATAATGTGGTCAGACCAGCTAACAGGAAACACACACACACACTCGAACACTGTCGTGGTACACTAGTAAAAATCAGATCAATGCATGTCTCAGTATGTATGCCATTCCTTATGGAACGTCTTGTTGCATTCCTAACCATCTGTTTCATATTGCACCCCTCTGTAAATCTCAATAATTTGGTTTTGTTGCTATTCTTGTTATCACACCAATTTATATTCAGATCTCCCATAAAAAAACACTTCCTTATTGTCATTAGTTGCATTATCTAGACTAGTACATAAGTCATCTAAATAGCTCACATTAGAGCAAGGGGATTGATATGCACATCCAATTATTAGAGGTTTTTGATAAGGTAGATGTATCTGTACCCATACAGCCTCAAGGTGATCCATTGGTAGATCATCTCTCTTTTCAAAAGGAAGATGATTTTGAATATACATTGCCACACCTCTGCCATTCCGATTCCTATCCTTTCTTATAAAATTATACTCATCCACATGGACTTGCCCATCAGTGACAGAACTATCTAGATGTGATTCAGTGATAGCTAGAACATGAATATCATTGATTTTCAGCATGTTACAAATCGCATTAATTTTATTTGGTAAACTACAAACATTTATGTGCGCAATATGTAATCCCTTCTTAAGTAGTTTTAAATTCACAGACCCAATTTGAATCATTGAATTTGCCATAGTTTAAAGACCTGCATCAGATATCCACTTACATCAGAATAACCAGGGAGTTGTTTTGGAGTCACGACACAGTTTATTATTTATGTAAAAAAAAAAATTTGTACAAAATTTTGTCTGTCACTAAAGTGACACCATCATTTCAAAGTCTGTGTTCTTTCATTATGTGATAGAGTACCTTCCTCCTGTTGATGACTTCATGGGGAAATTGGTCATTTACTCCAAACTTTGTGCCTATAAGTAGTTTTCCTCGACTTTTCACAAGCTCTTTATGTTTAAAATGTTCAAAATTGGCAATAATGGCTTTTGGTCTGTCTTTCAATACTTTACCCATTCTGTGGACTCCGGAGAAGGTGACATCTTTTACCACTTCACTTGGCAGTTTCAGCTGTTCAGTCATGAAGATCTTCACAACAGTTTCACCATCAACACTGTCCTCCTCAGCAATTCCTGAGAAAACCAAGTTGTTCCTCATAGAACGACACTGTTGATCAAGCAGGGTTTCTGACAGGCGCTTGTACTCCTTTTCAAGCATGTTCACCCTACTCTACATATCCTGCACAGATTTCTTGAGGTTCCTATTGTCACTTAGCAGTTCATCAATTTGCCACTGGCTGTATTCAAGGCTAGCTTTAAGTTGATTCAAGTCTTTCATCATGACCTCCAACACATTCAGTTTAGCAAGTCTATCATTAATTGATTTCAGGAGCCCGAACTCAACTCTCTCTCAACCCGTCTTTTAGGAGTTGATTTGGTGGCATCAGCTGCAGCTGCTTGCCACTTTAGCTTATCCTTCTTCTTCTTCTTCTTCTCTCCATTAAGATTACTTGGTGAGCTTGCTTGTGGCATTTCCATCTGGGCAAGTTGATAGTTCTCCTCAATAAATTGCTCAAGGGATTCAATTGTTTCAGTTGAATCCAGCCTGTCACAGCAAGGAGTATTCACAGGTCTTGCTCAGGACTAGGCCTGACTAGGCCTCACCACACACCATCAGTCCAGGCTTCATGCAATCGATCAAAAATCTCCAAGTGCAAAACATCCATGGCAGTTGGTCTTCTGAGCGCACTGTACAACTTTTAAAAAATGCTTTGACTTAATATTAACTAAAAAGTCCTTAAAATATTCACCAAAATACAAAACAATCCAGAGAGCTCACACAGAGTGCTGGTTCAAGTGTGTGATAATGTAAACAGAGAAGTTATAAACAAAAAAACAACTCAGCTGTCATGAGAGTTGAAATCAGCTATAGAGACAATAGCTTTTTTTTTACCAAGTTGTAAACATATTTATTTCTGCTATGAAGTTGGGCATTTTAACATGGGGATCTACAGGGAATAACTCTGTTTTGGAACCAGTCTCAAGTGGCCATTTGGTGAACTGCAGTTTTGGCACGTTGGCATTGGCTTCATTTTTCAGCCTTGGAGGTAAGCTGCTTTGGTTTAACTAAGAAGGGCTGAAACCCTTATTATTAAATTATCATTATAATTGTTATTATTATTATTAGGGGTTCAGGCCCAAAAGGTCAAAGGTCTTGATCCTACCAAGTTTTCAAGTTTTAAAGATATTATTATTCTATATTATGTATATTTACAAAAAACAACAAAATCTGTTGGTCTGAACTCGAGCCCTATGCGGGACTGTTTTTAACCCTGCTCCCGGTGGATTTCTGACTATTTACACCAGGGTGTGTTATCTAGTCCAGCAGGGTGTGTCAGCTCCTGTCCACAACCAGAAACATTTGGACCATACATACTTGCACAATAGATTGATTATCAGTATTAACTTTTCTCCCGTTGTGCAAGGGAAAAAAGGTATTTTTACCGTGATATTAAGAAAGATATGCATAGCTGTCTGTATTAATTTGTCTTCTTTTCCACTTCACCTGTTGATATCTCCATCCTTCATGGTAATTATTCTCTGGGACCCGCACATGTTTTTTTTTGACGGCACACTCCCGCCCACAGCAGTGATGAAACCACCCTTTCCGGAGAGATTTGTGTTTGGTCCCATGGGATTCCAGTCCGAACAACAGCAGCAATCCCCATGCAGTCCTCTGGTTTAAACATTACATATCTTATTTTTGTACTGTATTTAATTGAATATAGGTTAAAAAGCATTAGTAAATCATTGCAATCTGTTTTTATTTACATTTTACACAGCATCCCCATATTTGAGGTATCAGGGTTGTACACGGTCCTGTAAAACATTTGCTCCAGAAGCTTCTTTAATCAAAATGTATCAATTAAAACAATTACAAAAAGAAGATACACCGGACATCCCTTTAGCAAAAGGGTGTAGGTCTGAGACTTAATATCATAATACTGTTATACAGTATGCAACGTTTCTGGATATTTTCTTGGACAGCCCACTGTTTTCCCGGTCGTAAAAACATGAATCTTCAGGGATGACAAAAATGAATTAAGGTTTCATGGGCAAAAAGACAAATCCAGGCTGCCCAGAAAAGAAAGAAATGTACAGTTATTTACATGCAGCTTCACTTGTTGAAGGCAGTACATTCAAGCATCATAAAAACACTGAATCCTTGTTGTATCCTGGTCAGGTGTCCTCTGCAGGGTCTATCAGAACGGTGTAGTTGCCTGCCTTTGCCTCCTGACTGTAGACCACTGCAGGAGTGTCTTCCTTCTTATACAGCTGACATAAGATGATGACACACAGCACCACTGACGATACCTGACGGACAGAGAAACAGAGACGGCTATTTACTTACTGTTCATCTTTTGTTGCTTCATTTGATGTCGATACATTTTCATTAGAGCTGCAATTTTAGAAAGAGATTAAGGGGGGCAGAGGAATGCAGTGACAGATAGGCGTCTTTCTAGGGATGTCCTGAATACCAGGTTTTGAGCTCCAGGACTTTTGAGCCCTGCTCTCTTTCTGTTTTTTATGAGAGTAACGTGACAGGCAGTGAGCCAGACGAGTCCGTTAACAGTTGGCATCACACAGCTAACGTTATCCATTAGCTGTTAAACAGGTTTAACACTAAATGCCCAGGGTAATACACTCTGAGTCTGGGACATCACCTCAACAAAGTGCAGGGAAACAGAGGCACAGAAACAACATACCTCCAAGAAATTTAAGATTTGGAAAATAAATATATATATATATATATATGTATATATCTGAATCCAAAAATTGAAAACAAAAAATTTTGCAAACCAAACCAAATATTCAGAGGAATGAAATTATGGAATGATTTGCCACCAGACATTACATATGCAAGAAGTGCAGCTGTTTTTAAAAAGAGGTTAAAGAGATACCTGATGGCACACCCGAGAGAGCTGTTGTTTTTTTTCCTAAACCTTACGATGCACTTTTTTTTGCCTAAACCCACTATGTGTGCTTGGTGTTGAAGGAAAAAAACGTCACTTTGCAGTGTTGTACTGATTTAAAAATAAATGCACTACGCATTTATTTTGAAAGAGTATAGCGTAGACTGTATGTAAATGTTGGATTTCCTGTGTAAATGAAAATGTATCTTTGAAGAAGAAAACTTGACACGGTGTCCCAGAATGTCAACAACCAAATTGCCCAGGGTACCTTGCACATCATATGTAGACATGGAAAGTTCATAACCAAAAAGTCAATATGTGACAAGGTCAGAGTGAAAATGTGTTGGAATTCCATTTAGCTACAGAGCCATCATTAATATAATTTATACACCTGTGCTTTTTCTGCTTATGAGCAGATTTACCCCAGATTTATGTGTCTATTATTTATTTGTGCAGGTATTCTTTTCAGGTTTCATAAAGCCCTGACAACCTTCACTGTCCATTGAAAGTGTTGACTAACATGGGGAGGACTTTGCTTTCAAACAAGTGAACCATAAAGTTCAGCTGCACTCCTCACTGCAATAATATTGGCCCATTCCCTTAAGAAAGAATAAACTTAGAACCTCCACTTTCAAGCCTTAAAGGAAGAGAAGTCCTTCAAGTGCTTGGGAAAAAAAAGATATCTGAACATATATAGTTTCATGACAAATGGGCAAAATTCAGAAACTGTACAAAAAGAACAAAAGGGTGAATGAAGGCTTGTTTAAGAATAACCATTGTGATGACCATTAGTACACATAGGGAAGCTCAGCTCATGTATGTGGAAAGATAAATATGAAGCCAGGTGGGTGGTTACAATCATAATAGATGTATATAAACAAACAGAACATACCCAGAATGATGTGATTGCCAGGTTTATAACGAATCCAATATTCATGGCTGAGGTCATACCCGCAATCAAGTATGGAAGGCATGACTGAAACGGAAGAGTGGATCAGTCAATGTAACTTTAGAAGTACATTGCTTCATTTTAAGGGGTCAGAACCAAAAACAAACAATCAAAAAAAAAAGGCTGGAAGTCACAGTTTTAGACAACAGGCAGAATAATTTGTAATCTTAGAATTATTTTCAATAGACTGCACATAAAGATGGATGACACAACAGCTCCCCTAAAGTGAAGCCAAACCATCAGCTGTAGTATAGGCCCGCCCCCTCTATGTTAGCAGAATGAACCAAACTAAAGATCAAAGTACATATAAAAAAAAAAAAATATATATATATATATATATATAATTTCTGTCATTTTATGTAGGGGTGTAACGGCTCACAAAATTCACTGTTCGTTTCGAAATGAAATGGTTGTGTCACGGTTTGGTACATTTTTTTGATACAGCCAGAGAAATTTATTAAAACTAACATCATCAAGTATGATCTTTGTTGGTTCTGAATAATGATGGTGCTAGACCTGAGTGACCCATACTCTGGAGTGTCTTCTTAGCAGCATATAAAACAAAAACAGCTCCTTATAAAAAAGAAATTGTAGATGTGTAGCTATAAACAAAGCAAATAAAAGAAGCAGTTCTGTTTTCTGAAATGCCAAAGAAATTTTCTTGTTTTTTAAATCTTTAAATGTTTTTAAACTACCATTATAACTTGAGCTTTTTTTTGTACAAAGCAGGAATAGAGTGTGCCAGGGCTGACGTCAAAACGAAGTTTAGCATTGCGCTGGTTCCTGGAAGAGAAAGTGAATGTGATTTTTGCATTGCGTTTTTGATTATGTCAGAAAATAAGCTCTGTGGCTAACACAAGTTTATGATACTTGCAGGTTTTGTTCAGCGAGATATTCTTCACATATGAACACTTTTCATACCGCATTTGTAGCTTAAATGCAATCGGCAGAAGTAAAAAGCTAACGTTAGGCTTTAACGGACTACATGACTACGCTGCGGTCGCGTGACTCTCGCCTGTTCGGGGGTGATGACGTTTAATGTCCCCGACAGGGTTTGTAGTCGTGTTGAGCAACTTGTTAGCAACCACCTTTTTTATGACACGTAAAAGCTTCAAAATTCACAAGTAGGGTATTTACTGACGGGTTTTATGTCGTAGAACAAAACCTGAAACTCACTTAAGCGTTTGTTAACCACAGACCTTATTTGAGGCATTTTACCAAAATCCCATCCAAAAACGTATTGACTTTTAGACGAAAGAACCTGAAGTGCTAAAAGTGCTAATGGAGTTCCAGGTTTACTTGCACCCTCTATTACAGTCTGGCTGAAATGGGCTCCTGAAGAAATATTGTAATGGGGCTCAGTCGCTGCAGGCATGTTCATACAGCCTATGTTTTCAACTACTGAGTTGGGTCTTTTATCTGCAGCTATAGAGGTAACATTAACGTTACCAATCACCACATTGATTTCTTTTTCTGTGTCTGAATCTGTTAGGAACGGCTGCCTGAATGCTGCAGGAATAACATTAATATGTAGCGTTTGTGTTTGTGTTTCTCCTTGTTTTCATCTAGTTCTGCCGATTGACACACTGGGATGATGGTGGCGTAAATGTCATGTTTGAGTTGAGTGCAGTGGTACTGAGAACATAATGTTTTACACAATTTAAGCTGCATATTTTATCTTCCAAATGTAATAGGGTTAGTTAAAAGATTTGTTTGGTTTGTAATACGGACCAAACCAAAAGCCTTGAACCAAACAGTTCAATATAAATACATGTATTGTTACACCCCTAATTTTAGGTACTTCTAATTGTTAATGTTTGTGTTAGGTGTTAGGGTGCGTTCTGAATCGCATACTTTTTCTTTTTACTTATAATATGTACTGCAGCTGCCGTTAAAAAGCATGTATTGTTGCATGCAGTATGCACACAATCGGGATATACTACTGTCTTATACTTTGACCCTCTTGCTTTTGTATCTGTTGCCATGGAGATAAAACAAATGCCACTCACCAAGTTCGCCAGAGACTGAGATCAACCCTGAGAGCTCAGCTGTTGTTACTTTGTGATGTATTTTCTATTTTTTTTTTTTTCATAGTTATGTCCAGTTGTCGTTGGCAATGTTGATTATTTTGTTCACTTAATCAATATTCTTGTTATTACTATTCGACTGGTCATCAGTTACTCAAATGCGCTGTCATCCTTCATTGCAACTTCTGAGAGCTGTCAGTCAGCTGTCAAACAGTGGCACCTGTTTGCGGCTCAGTCGATGGGACGTATTGCTCGCTGCACAGAGAATTGTGGGTCAGAACAGCTACAATAGCATGCTGGCTTGCATACTGCAAAGTCAGACCAGATGTAATAGAACGTCCTGGTATACTGCATTTGACATACAATGTACTGGGACATACTAAATCTTTTCCTGCATGCTATATGGTAGTATGGGGATTGGAATGCTCAGCTTATTTTACTGATAAGTTCGGTGTGAGTGTGACTTCATGGTTGACAGCTGTGTGTAACAGCTTTGTAAATGTAGCCCCATGCAGCAACATAGAACAGCGCTTCACTGGACCTGATAGCATGCTCTCTAATGTGACTGAGACTTAGACTGCACTTTCTGAGAACATGTTTCTGTTCCTGTTTTGTAGAGAAATGCAAATGCAGCACTATAGAAAGCTTATTAGGGTTTTTTAATAGCTGTCTGCTGAAATCCAACAATTGTATTGCTGTTTTACGTAACATTTGGTAGAGTATATTCACACAGTATAAATGGAGACAAGCTTTTTCTTGCAACATTGGTTAATACGATAGCAGTTTGCACGTCAACCTGTCAATGTAGAAATTAACATTTTGATTATAATGCTTTTATTATTACCTCTTCATAAACCATGATGGGCTGGTCATCGACCCAATGCTCATACAGACTGCTGTTCTTAGGAACTGCCACCTAGAATACACAGATAGAATCAAGGATCACCTGAGTTATTACAGTTCATCCTGTGGGGAACATTAATGAGTGTACCAGATATCATGGCATTCATCTAAAGGTTTTGCACGACTAAGTCTGGACGACTCGATGAAAATCAGTTCATCGACATGCATTTTTTTGACTTTCTCACCATGTTAAAGGGGTGGTTCTGATGTTCTGAAGTGGGATAGTATGGGCTACTTATTCAGTGTAACGCATTCAATAGATGTCGGTCAGCACGTTTGGAGAAGCAGGCTGGAGTCCGACACGCAAGCTAAGCAATGTACTGCTGCGGATGGGGGTCAGCAACAAAACTTAATTTAGCCTCTTAAAAATGCCCCATGTAAAATAATAAATAGAATTTGAAGTGTTCGCTATATTTGGAGTATTAACTGTTTTACCTTGGTGTCAGAAAGCCTGTTCCAGCAGGGAAGCAGTTAACAGCTTCAGTTTCCAATCTATGTCAAAACCACCAAACTTCAGAAACAGTCATTTTAGCTCGTTGAACAGGGGAGCCACTGGTCTACTGCTGCTTCGATTACTTAGCTAGTTTGTGTTTTTGCGTGACTTTGGTGAATCCGAACTAACCCTTTTAAATGCCATAGTCACACAGTAACACAAACAAAACATCTGTTTGAGGCAGCTGTAGACCAGCAGCTCCTGTGTTCAGCGATGGTAGGTTACTATTTTTTGTGTTTGGCTTTGGACAGAGCGAAAGTTGAAATTGCTCTGACATTAAGGTAAAGCAGTGAAAATAGTCTAAATATAGCGTACACTTAAACTGATACTGATTGTGATACTATTTTGTTGCTGACCCCTCCACAGCAGTACATTGCCCAGCTTTCATGTCAGACTCCTTGCTGCTTCTCCAAACTGGAGATGTACCCCCTGACAACTACTAGGTCCCCCATACAACCTCACTTCCAAAATGTGAACTGTCTCTTTAAAATTTAATGGCGTCACAATGAGATACAGTATTCTCTATGTTTTACCAATGAATGCTATCAGTGGGTCTTGTTGAAGGAACTGAGTAGCTTTCACACTCACACATGGACGAGTGGACTTTTTTGTGCACAAGCAGGATTTTGAGATGTTGTAGCCCCAGTCCAGGTAGCCCTTATCCACTCCACAACACTGATACTGAGAAGGGAGACATAAGGAAGGTGGATTACTGCAATGCACTTGAAACTCTGCCTTTTCTCTGTTAGAAAATGATGTTGTTTAAACGACTCAACAGCAAGTCGAAGCTGCTCATTTTATCAGGAGAGCATGAGCTTCTGTATTTGATCCTCCACATCCATAGGTTCAATCTACACTTTGGTCTTTCTGTATCAGAAAAACGTATTTGCTGAGGTTGTTTCTGTGTATGTTAGTGGTGGTGTGTGTATGTGTGCTGTCTGTCAGTGTTTCATGTTGGTTTATCAACACGTATGATTAAAATGAAAATGAGACAAAAATATGCTCGATCTTGAATGCATACATGAACCCAGACACCCACACAAGGTCACCTACTTCCATCTGTGTATCCTTGAAAATCTCTACAAAAATCTCACTAGCATTATTCAGCGGCAGCATTTTCAGGTAATGCTTCTTCACTTCTTCAACCATCTGCACACAAAACAAAGTAACATAAGAAATGAGACAACCAGCAATTTGAAAATGTTACTAAACCAAACCAAAAAACAACCAGCAGACATGTTTTTGTTGGAAATGATGTTCTCAGAATTCTGTGTTATCTTTCAGGAAAAGCTTGTTATTAGAGACACCAGTGGCTGTTAGGTGAAATACAGTCAGCATCCCGTAGCCAGTGCTCACACTTGGTGGGCGCAAAAAAACACCTTGGCCCAGTTGTTTAATAAATTTAATCTGGTCAGAATGATTCAGATTTGCACATCACAGGTTTGTGGTCTCCAAGATCAACTAATCCCTTTCCCTTATGTGCCGGGGAGATTATTTTATTATTACAACATTCCACCCCCCAGCCCCACCCTTTTTAAACGTTACTGTACCAAGACTGGATTACGTTATCTAATCCGACTTCAAAATCCTTTTTTTTTTTCTTATGAACAACCCATTTCAGGATTTGATCCAATCCAATAGCCCAGATCTGATCAGATTACTTCTATACAACTTTGCCCTGAGTTTCAGCCTTGACCAATAACGTGACATACAAGAGACAGGATTATTTGCATCATTTTGAAAGAATGCAGGGAATATTTCACAATTATATTTACAATTACATTTAGAATAATTAATATGACATGCTCATACAGCAAATCAACATATTTATATTTTCATTTCATTATCAGTGTGTGTATCTCTCTCTCTCTCTCTCTCTCTCTCTCTATATATATATATATATATATCATATGATATATGATATATATATATGTTACAATATAATGAAGAAAACTCTGTGTGTGTGTGTCTGTGTGTCTGTTCCACGTTTTTCTCCTCACTGATTGGTCAATCCATGTGAAATTTGTCACAGTGGTAGAGGGTCATGGGAGGATGCGAATGAAGCAATATTACATCAAATGGCCAAAGGCTATAGCTACCGATTGAAATTGCAAACTTTGAATGGGCATATCTCATGCCCTGTATGATGTAGAGACATGAAACTGTGCACAGAGATGCCTCTCCTCATGAGGAACACATTTGCCTCAATAACCCATAACTTGCGGTTATATCGATTTGGAATTTTTTGAAAAACATTTAAATAGATCTCTTCCCAGGAAGTTTGACCGATCTGCATGAAACTGGGTGAACATAATCTAGGGACCAATATCTAAAGTTCCCTCTTGGCAAAAGTTGGAAAACTTGCTAAAACTGAGCTTCTATAAGGCAACACAGATCACCACACAACTTTGTAGGCATATGACCACACATAACCCCTCCATTATTAACCCTTTCAAACAAAATGGGGGCGCTAGAGAGCTAATTTCTTATCTAGGCCTAACCGCCATATCGCTTTTTACTAAACTTGGTAGAACAGGACGCCTCAAGGTGACTCAGAAATTTAACTCTAATTGGCAACTGGGTGGCGCTATACCCAACAGAAAAAATGCTTGAAAATGGCTAAAATGCGACAGATTGCTGTGGCTACAATCGTACTATCAAATTCACAAAAACTCTGTCTGAATACACTGACTCTTCTTAATGGGTTCAGTTGACTATTTAATCTGCAATTTTCTATGACCTGTATCTCAAACACACACCATGCGAAACTGTATATACTATATATATGTATATATATATATGTATATGTATGTATGTGTATATATATGTATATATATATATATATATATACATATATATACATATATATATATATATGTATATATATGTGCGTGTGTGTGTGTGTGTGTGTATTGCTTCTTGGCAATAAATCTAATACCGTTGGAAAATCTGTTTATTTCCCTTTTAAATGGTGCCACATTTGTAAGGAACATGCATGTGTGGGATGTGCAGCAGAGCTGAGTATGTGGGTTACACCCATGAAAAATGTGCCAGATCTCTGCCATTGTTTTTTTTTTTTAGCTGTTGCTTTCGACTCTTGTTTTGAGCTTCTGGTATGTCCAGATGCCTGATTGGCACCTTATTAGCATTTTTGCCCACCCTGACATGTTTACATCTTGTGCTTTTATAGCTCTACTGATGTTCAGTAACCTGCTTTGCCCTATCAAATAAAGAATAAAATACAAGCGAGTGATGCAGGAATGAGTCTTAAAACCTGGAGATTGGTCAGCATTTTAGCACTCTGTTCCCTCATCTTGACTGCAAAAGACTTAATATATGAGCAATAAAAAGAGCTTTTCCTGTTTAGTCTACTATCATATAATATTTATATGTTGCAATTTGTACTGAGTCTAGAAGAAATATCACAGACGGACAACACATTTCAAAGTCAACTTAGTACTACCTTTGGTCGTATGGCCAGTCCATAGATTTGATTTACAAGCATGAATAGACTGCCCAGGATCAATCCAACTGCAAACTGAGACACACACATATACACAGGCATTAAGATTCATGGAAAAAATTAAGAAGATTCATACAGTTACTACAAATATTTCTATAACTGCTTCCCTTTACCCACCACTATAAGGGCCCACTTCTTCTCTTTGCAGGCACCATACAGACCAATGATGGTCAAAATCAGAGTTATGATGGAGAAACTATACAGGGTATGAAGGATTGCCATCGTCTCGTCTAGCTGTGGAGAAAACAGAGAAGCAGGTCAGCAGGCTCAGTGAGCAGGGGAAAAAAAGTTCAATGCCCTGTGTCAGCATGCACGCTGCCATAGTGTCTCAGTTGTTGCCTTTAGTTCCTGAGGTCAACCCCGGCAGTTTCCACACAGATTGCAACTGTATTAAATATTCTGAAGTTCAAACATTTTTTACTTGAAGGCAGTAAGAATACAACCCAATTACCACTTTCAGGGTTGTGTCTGTGAGTCAACCTCAGAGAGGAGATTTTGCAAAAGATTTCATTGATAACAGAGAATTATCCCATTAACTTTTTGCCTTGTAGCTTTAAAGGCACTATTTACATGTCTCAAATATTCCAGTTGATTGTATCTCATAAGATAGATGGCTTTAGAAAAAACACTTCTGTTATTCTCTCTAGTGAACTAGAGTAGAATATTTCACAAACTTATGTCAACATGGACTCAAATGTTGGACTTTAGCCCTGTCTGGTTTAGTGTGAGGTGTGTATTTTGTGTTCTCGAGGAAAATATGTGGAAACCTTTAATAGGAAAAAAATACAGCCAACTTTTCAGACTTTTGCAATGTTTTTTTCTGTCCAGCAAAACAGACAAAACGACATTGCTGCTTTACTTCCTAATGTAACGTAGTGTTTACATGGTAGGGTAGGGCACTGGTTCTCAACTGGTGGGTCACGAGTCCATTCTGAATGGACCACAAATAACTCAGGAGCGTGTCAAGTTTGAAAGAAACACACTTTGTAAAGCATTTCCCACCCAAGTTATTACATATATTTGAGTTATCTACAAGTTTACTGGACTGTTTGTCGTCTACTCGCTTTCAAATCACCTCTGATAATGGTTTATTCATTTAAAAACACATTGTGCTCATTTAGCACACCATTTCATGTAGTTTTTAATCTGCTGGAGGGTCGCATAGGGGAGTGTAGAGCGACAAAAATAGAAGAGCCGCGTAAAATAGAGAGTTGTTGCGCGACAGACGGTGGTTGTTGCCGGTGCAGCCGCTGTAAATGATTAACGGGGGCGAGCTGCTACAGGACTCGTGCTGCAGTTAACAGCATGAGTTAATGTCTCTGCACATGTTGAGCTTCCAGCTATGTTAATACAGACACAGGCTAATATAACATGATGAGTTAGAGTTGTTCGGACCACTTTTGGACTTGTTTGCCCACATATTTGTACCGAGAGGTCTTTGGATCCCTTCTGCTGCTACGTCTGCTTCTTCTTCTGGCGGACCAGGTGCGTTAAGTGCGTGTTTACGATGCATACCACCACCTATTGCACCGGAATTGTAACGACAAGCTACATTCACAGACAGTGAATAATAATAATGTGTTTATGAGCGAGGTTGAACAGGTAGCGCCAAAAGCAGAAAAATCTATATGTGGCGGAGATAATTTATTCGTGGCGCACCGCCACAGATAAATGAATGTATGAGAAACACTGTCATACCTGGAGATTGTACCGGTGGCAGACAGAACTGCACAGTGAAAGCAAGGCTTATTATAGGGACCTAATCTCAACACTGATGGTTTCATCACTCTATAGCCATTACATTGTCCAACAGGCCTGTAATCACCTATTTAACACTGGTGGGACGCCCTCCCGACCCAACCCTGCCCCAGTGAAATGTTCTGCTGGGAAATCTTGGATCCTGGCATTTATGTGGATGCTACTTGACATGCTCCACCCATCTAAACACCATTGCAGAACAAGTGCACCTGTTCAAGGCAACAGCACTCCCTGATGGAAGTGACCCCCCAGCAGTACGATGCATCATGTCATACTGCAAAAATTGTTAAGGAATGGCCTGAGGAACATGACAATGAGCTCTAGGCTTCAACCTGGTTCCAAATTCCCAAGATCCCAATCCAAGCAAGTATCTGTGGGATGTGCCTGTACCCCAGTGGTGGCAGCAATCCACAGAGGGGTTTTTTTTGGATTGGACTTCACTCTGACCAGTTGAGGCATGGACACAGGACCTCAAGAAGGTGTCCTGTGGTGTCTGGCACCAGGGTGTCTTGCGGCGGATCCTGTGAGTCCTGTAGGTTGTGAGGTGGGGTACCAGCATGTCCCACAGATGCTTGATCAGATTGGGATCTGGGGAATCTGGAGGCCAGGTTGACACCTTGAGCTCTTCGTCATGTTCCTCGGGCTGTTCCTGAGCGGTTTTTGTGGTGTGGTATAGTGCACTGTCCTGCTGGGGGTTCACTGCTATTGGGGAGTGCTGTTGTCATGAAGGGGGATAGTCAGTCTACAATGGTGTTTGGATGGGTGGAGCACATCAGGTGTCATCCACATGAATGCCTGGACCCAAGATTTCCCATCAGAATATTACACTGTAAAAGATGATCAATGTTATTCACTTCACCAGCCAGTGGGTTTAATGTTTTGGCTGATCGATGTGTAGTATAATTGTTGCCTAGTTGTGTAGCAAAACACTTGTGTATTTCACTTCAGCTTGAAGTTTCACAGGTCACCATTAAGTCCTCGAGTATGCTTTTAACTGTTACAGTTTTTTGCTGACCATTTCCAAATGCAGGCTGCACAGCTTTAGATTTAGATGCATTCCCATTCATTCAGCTTCAGACTTACTTATCTTGCCGCTGGTCTGCTGATATCTGGAACAGCATATTAAAAAAAAACAAGTTTCTAAAATACAGTAGCATGGTAATGTAAATACATACATTACCTTTTCATCTCTGTGTACGTATCCATGGGTAAACAGGGTGGCGGCCAACAGCAGCACACAGGCAATCTGCAACAGCCACAATACACTTCATTATTCATAACTTTCAGGGCCATAAGTAGAAGTGAAGAGTTAGCGGGAAAACAAGGCTTCAAGTCAGATAAAAAGGCTGTTGGTAATGCATGTAACCACATTATTGTGTTATGATGACCATACAAATTCATCATCAGCCAGAGTGGACATGTCTACATGCATTGCAACATCAGTTCATTTTGCAGTCCAAAAAAACCCAAACCTGTTGCTTTCATGAAAATACCTTTTTTGGTCAAAATGTGTTTTTAATCTATAAATACTCAACAACAGGGAGACACCAGCCAGCCTTGCAAAACAACACTGACATTAAATGTGGAGTGACACACAAACAAGTAGAACCCCGTGTTGCGCAATCCAGTCCCTAACCACCCTCAGGCTTGTGTCAAAACAAGGAGAAAGATGAGGAGGAGGTAAAACGGAGGGAAATTAAAAACTTATATCACATCTTTTAATTTCATTTTAAACATGTAAAAGACGTGTTTCATCATTTACCACACCATCATGTGCTTTTTCTTCTTAACTACAAAGTACCCACTTCCTCCCCAAAATGTTAATTCAACAAGTTTTGATTTTCCTGTGAAACACCTTTTCTCCTTTCCAGTTAACTTTAGCTGCATCTCTGTTGCCAACATTAAGAGCAAAATAAGACATCACATTTCTATACTTGGCACAGAAAACAACTCAGTTGAAATAATCCACTCACAGATTTAAGCATCTGATACAACATGTGGTTTATGTGTAATTACACAGATAATACAAAGAACAATCTGCACTTATAAACCCTTCTTCTGTGTTGGGCAGCAGCATAAGAAAAACACTTACCCCAATCAAACTGATCACAGTGATGTAACTCCGTTTCACACAGACGTTCACTTTCCCCATTTTGTCGTGTTAGGACTCGCAGTCAGGATTTATAGGATACAGTTTAAAGTTTTCCTATAATAGAAATCCAGTGCTGTAGAGAAAGAGGTACGCCTGAACTGAAAGTTCACTTCTTGTCACGCACAGCAGCTTGGTGTTTGTTCATGGGTGTAGAGGAGGAGGTAGTCCTCATGTTGTGCTGGGAAAGGCCCTCCCCATCTGCAGGGGCAGGGTGTGTGTCTGAGAGAGGAATTGGAGGAGTTGGGGGAATAATTTATATCATTTTTGGGAAACATTTGCACAGTTTGTCCACACATATTTCAAAACTAGTTGAAAAAGTTATTCTGATTTCTTGTTTTCTTCCATTTTGTTTTAAATATCAGTGTAAAGCTAACAGAAAAGCCAAGTCAAGTCCAATTTAGAGGGTGTTAGTAATGTGTGTACTCACATTACTATGGTCATAAAACACAATGTGGATATCTTGTAAATGGATTTTTGGCCATTTCCCGTGCATTGTCTTTTTTTTTCCTGTTTACAGGAAATTATCTCTTTGGACAAGCTTTTTAAGAAGATCTGAAAACAGATGATAAAGACAACAGAGCTCTCAAGTGGAGCTTTTTTGTGTGTGTGTGTGTGTGTGTGTGTGTGTGTGTGTGTGTGTGTGTGTGTGTGTGTGTGTGTGTGTGTGTGTGTGTGTGTGTGTGTGCGTGCGCGCTTCTATGAGTGAACATGCCTTCAGCGCAGTCCCCCATAAAGCAGTTTTTGTCTGCTGTTGTCTTGAATGAACAAAGAAACCATAGTCTGTTTCAATGGAATTGCACTGCTTGGGTCCATGTGTACTTCCTGTAAGCTGATGTCATTCACATACACTGCAAAACATTCTATCTATCTATCTATCTATATATCTATCCATCCATCCATCCATCCATCGCAATATTTCAGCAGACTTTTCTACTGCCTCCTCTGTTATCCCCTCAGTGTAACATTTAAAATTTTTACTTTAAATTTATACTTTTGCTTGTTTGTGTTCATATTTTTGTTTATTTCTAATTAAACAAACAAGCTATAACTACCGTTGCTAATCTTTAAAGGTGCTAGTAAGTGGATTTTGTTACCTTTTAACAGAGGCTGGCTGGCCACTTCCCCCTGTCCAGACTTTATGCTAAGCTAAGCTAACAAGCTGCTCACTGGAGCTTCATATTTACCGCAGAGACATGAGAGTGATATCAATTTTCTCATTTCACTCTTTGCAATACAGAAAATAAACATATTTTTTCACACAATTTCTCAAACATTTTATATGTTTATGGTACATGTGTGTCTGTGCAAAGTTTCATACTGCACATTTGAAGCTACGCATTGTATTTCTGAGATAGACGAGGGGATAAGCATTTTTGTTTTGTCACCAACTCCCACTGTTTTGAAATACTTGGGTTCCTGTGGGGCACATCAGCACTGTTGATACCCCAGCTGTGTGTTTACTTTGAATCACTGTGAGGCATTCTTCAACAGACAAATGAGTTTTTGAAGCAGCTATCATCTGCTGTAAACTTTTCCCTAAAATCCTCCCCCCACTCCCAGGGAGACTCTGTCAGGACTTTGGTCCAAAGCAGCACCAGTATTAGAAACATATCACTGTAACTATGATCACTGTACAGTTGGTAATCAGTAGGTCCAAAGTTTGCAGGAAGTTATGTAACTAGTCTGGATCTACAACCCTTAAATGAAGCCTAGATTTCAACATCAGTCAGGAGAGGGACCCTCGCTCTGGAGAAATAATGGATCCAGTGCCAGTAAACCACACACACTGGGTGAAGACACTTCCCTCATAATTACACAATGCCTATGTCAAACATTCAGTGTCTGAAATGATATTTAAAATAACATATTGCTGAAAGATTGCAGTGACATACCAGCCTCACCACTATAGGTCCATTCAGTAGCTGTTCTAGACCTCTCAGTCACCTCGCATGATCTTCGTCTGCAGATGAAGTTTCTCTTGTCATAGAATTGTAGATTGATATTTTTTCCTAAGCAGTTCAAGATTATATGATATTGAACAACTACTGAGTTGACCTATTCAGGAGATTTTTTTCTCAACTTTCCAAGATCAACAACTAACTGTGAACCCCAGCATTTAACTTTGACAGTAAGAATCCTAATTTTAAACACCCGATTCATTTGGTCCCGTTGTTGGGTTAAATAAAATACAGCCACAAGCAGCACCCCAGGTTCAGGCCCTTTCTCGGCCAGCAGAAAGGCTTCATAAAGCAAAGCAAAGTCCCTTCAGCTGGTTTGATTTTGCCTAGGAGTGAGATAAATCACACACTTTTTTTATCATCAATAACTGCACACTCAAAGTCCTGCCCCCTCACTAGATGTGAATGAAACTTGGTGGGTACATTTAGGACTCAGTGCAGGATGTCTCTACTGAGTTTAATCAGGATTCTGCAAAGACAACTTGACTTATGGCCTATTTCCTTCTAAGTCCTGCCCTTTGCAAGGACCTTTTGATTGATGGCAGCCATGTTTTCCGACTGATCTTGCTTGTTTATAGTAAGACTGTGTATCTTATTCCCACAGAGCTGTAAGACAAATTTGGTGTTGATGGAGTCAAGATCCAAAAAAACTCTATTCATATTTTTTAATGTTATTCGAATCAGCAAAGAATCCATTATTGTGGCCTGAATTGTTCAACAGTCTTCTTCGTAGAGCACAATGAGACTCAGAGGGGCGTGGCCTGTCAAAGTCCTCTCTTTTTCAGCTGTCAATTATAGCGCCACCATCAGGCTGATTGGGATCAAATAGAGTTATGATGTCAAGTGTCATGTCTCTAGCTCATTCCAGCTCACGGTAAATATTACTTTAGTATTCCGAACCCTTCTTTTTTTGCCCTTTTCCAATTACATGCCTGTTAATAGCACTAATTTTTGCTTTGCTGGCTCTCTGTTGCAGATAAAGTACATCAGACTTTATTCAGGGTGCATACCTCCCTGCTGCAGTTATCTAAAGAAGATTTTAGCAGATGGAGCAGGAAACAAATTGGTATTAACATAAAACTATATTTCCCTCCGATACTCAAAATTGCCAGGTAGAGCTGTAGTTGTGTTTGGATTAGACTTGAAGCTGCATTGCTGTTTTGTCCAGTCTCCTGAAGATCTTTATTATTTATGTTTTATTCTCCCCCTAAACAGACAAACACAGCTCTGTATTTTACTTAAACAGAGAGAACTTTCTTCTTCAGTGGACAGGTCACACAGATAATTGAGTGGTTACTATAAAGCAACGTGATCATTAGAACCAATGACTGTATATAAAGATGGACAACACGTCCCCACTTCCTCCCACTCTGCAAAAATAAAGCCAAAATATCCTGCATACAACCGGCTTGTAACGTCAGTTGGAGCCACTGTCTGCACAGTAGTAATCGCTGCAGTATTGCGTTCCAGCCGTCCAACCAATTGCGCAGTGCCATCGATCGCGGGCACTTGATTGGCGCATACAGCTGTCGATCATGGCATCACACTCCTTTTTATAGCATCCAATAACTAATTAAAACCAAAATTATCAGAAAAACAAATTACCTAGAATGACACAAACTATCTTTTGGGAAAATTTTATAGACTTAGTTTGGCCCCATGTCTTACCCGCTAATATGGAGGGAGTGATTGAGATGTTTTGGTCATGTCGTCCATCTTTTATACTCTCTTTGATGAAAACCTGCAGCTCAAAGTGTGACCATCAATTTGATTTGCAATATGATTTGTACTTGTCGTGATGATGACATTAATAGCCTGACATCGGCAGACCAAATCGCAAATACAAATTACAAAAGTGCACTCAGGAGAGTCCAGATCTTTGAGGCGGGTGCCTGGGCTGATCACTGCAGTTTTGACGGAGCCACAGTGGTTCACACAGCGCAGATTAAGTTCTCCTGCTAACATGCACTGTATGTGAAATATATACATAATACAATTATGAGGATGCATGTATTTTCAGTGACTAAAACAGAGTCAGAGTCTTTTGATTGAGTGTCAATGACAATATAAAACAGTCAATAACAACAAGTATGATTCAGAGTTCCTTGAATATACAGTAATAAAGGGGCACACAAAATATTAGTCCAGTAGTTTACTAGATTAGCTGTAAAAAGATGGATACACACCCTCACACACATTTTCACAATACCAAAAGTGTTATAGTAAAATCAGATACTACCCAACTGGGAGTGGCACAAGCATGACCTCATGTTTTGGTCCTCCTCACTGCGCCTCGTCTACATCATTGAGCTCACTGTGCCCTGGGAGGATGGTGTGGAGGAGGCCCATGAGCGCAAGAGCTTTAAGTACGCTGAGCTGGCAACCGACACTGAGCAACATGGCTGGAAATCAAAGGTTTGCCCAGTTGAAGTGGGGTGCAGAGGCTTTCTTAGGCAAGTCAACTACCAGGCTGCTTGAAGCAATGAGAATTCGAGAACAAACCCAACCTCCGGCCATCAAAGCCCTCTCTGGCGCAGAGGAAAGAGGAAAGATGCCTGTCTGGTAAGAAAAAACCACCATGGAGGAACGCCACACGGGTAAAAGCTCAAAAAGGAGAATGTAGAAAAGCAGAATGCAGGTGGCGAAAAACCAAACTCCAGGTTCATTATGACATCTATAAGGAAAGTCTGCGCATCTATAACTTGGAGCTAAAAAGGGCGCGGCAGTCCTTTTTCTCTGAGATTATCAACAAAAATAACAACAATGCACGGACTTTATTTACTGTTGTTGACAGACTGACAAACCAACCAGCGTCAGTCCCTCCTGAACTGCTATCCACCAAGGCATGCAATGACTTTGCTTCTTTCTTCACAGACAGGGTTTTAAAGATAAGACAGACAGTCTGTAACTCCAACACAGTGGTTATTTCACCTGTGCCACATAAGACTACTCCAGTTGATCTGGCACTTTTTCACCCATTAAATTATGCTACTTTGACAGACATAGTTAGAAACCTTAGGTCCGCTACCTGCTGCCTTGACACTCTGCCTACAAGCTTTTTTAAAGATGTTTTTAACTGCATAGCATCAGATATACTACAGATAGTCAATTGTTCTCTTCAGTCGGGCCTTTTCCCAATGGCCCTGAAGACTGCAGTCATTAAACCTCTCTTGAAAAAGTCTAATCTGGATGCCTTGGTAATAAATAACTACAGGCCCATATCAAACCTACCATTTTTAGGAAAGATCATTGAAAAGGTTGTTTTTCAGCAACTTAACACCTTCTTGGAGCAAAACAATTCCTTTGATGCCTTTCAGTCTGGATTTCGAGCACATCACAGCACTGAGACTGCACTTGTAAAAGTTTTAAATGACATTATCTGAGCAGTGATGCATCAAAGATTTCGGTTCTGGTATTACTGGACCTCAGCGCTGCATTCGGCACAGTTGACAATAAGATACTGCTCGACAGACTAGAAAAGTTTGTGGGACTTTCTGGCACTGTGCTAAATTGGTTTAAATCTTATTTACAAGACAGGGATTTCTTTGTGTCACTTGGCAATTATGAATCTGTGCGAACAAAAATTACATGTGGAGTTCCTCAAGGGTCCATTCTTGGGCCTCTTCTGTTCAACATCTATATGCTCCCTTTTGCTCAGATTATGGAATATCATAACATCTCCTACCATACTTATGCAGATGACACACAACTTTACATAACAGTGTCACCAGATGACTACAGTCCCCTACATCTGCTAAATAAGTGCATTGACGAAATCAATATGTGGATGTGCCAGAATTTTCTACTACTAAACACAGACAAAACTGAGATAGTTGTTTTTGGCCCCAAAGACCAAAGATCAATAGTCAGTGCTCACCTTGACGCCATGACACTAAAACCTACAAATCAAGCCAGAAATCTTGGTGTAGTTCTGGACTCAGACCTAAATTTCAATAGTCACATTAAGACAATTACTAAATCAGCCTACTACCACCTTAAAAACATAGCAAGAATAAAAGAATTTCTGTCTGAGCAAGATACAGAAAAATTTGTTCATGCTTTCATTTTCAGCAGGCTGGACTATTGTAACAGTGTCTTTACAGGCCTGAGTAAAAAATCAATCAGACAACTGCAGCTCGTCCAGAACGCTGCTGCCAGAGTCCTCACCAACACCAAGAGAGTGGAGCACATTACACCAGTGCTTAAGTCACTGCACTGGCTTCCTGTGTGTTAAAGGACAGACTTTAAAATCTTGTTACTTGTCTATAAAGCACTAAATGGTCTCGGGCCTAAATACACATCTGATTTACTTGTACGTTATGAAGCATCCAGACCCCTCAGATCATCTGGAACAGGTTTACTCAGTGTTCCCAGGATCAAAACCAAACAAGTTGAAGCAGCCTTCAGTTTCTATGCTCCCCGCTTGCGGAACAAACTTCCAGAATATCTGAGGTCGGCTGAAACTGTCAACTCATTTAAATCAGGTCTTAAAACATTACTATTTACTGCAGCTTACCAGTGAACTAGATATGTAACTTATTGTTAGGATAATCTGTAGCTATTGTTTTTATATTTGTCTGCTGTTGCTTTTGCTTTATGTTTGCTTTTAAAATGCATTTTCTGCACTGTTTCTAACTATTTATTGTCTTGCTTTTAGCTTTTGTTTTTAATGATCTATTGTTCCTTTAATGTTTTATTTTGATGTATTTCTCTTGTAAAGCACATTGAATTGCCTTGTGTATGAATGGTGCTATATAAATAAAATTGCCTTGCCTTGCCTTGAAATACCACTAACAACAGCAGGGTTCGAGAGAGTGAAAGCCGTGTTGGGTGACCTGGGACACCAGGTGTTGCCGATAAGTGCTCTGAAGGTGTTGTGGGCCTATCATTGAAACACCAAGTGAAGGAGGGTACCCACCTGATGACCCCAATTAAGCTTTTACCCTCCCTAAACCCTCACCCCAGGTCCCCTAGCAGAAACATCTGCCAGAGCAAATTATAATATGATATCAAACATTCGTTTGGGTCCAGGGCAACGACACTAATGGAGGTCAGAGTGAATTATAGATCAGTGTATTTCTATTAGTGACATGAGTCGCATGAAATGGGTATTAAATTTAATTCTATATTCTAGAGAGGTCATAAAATATTAAATTTAACTTGCAGACATAATAGAAAAAAATGCAACATACATGACTTCATTTACAAGATGCTGATTTTATCCTCAGAAATGTAGCTCTTCGGGTTATAATGATATTCAGTGGTTGTCTTCAAAAAAAGATAATAACTTGGATGTTTCTATGATGACTTTGCGTCTTTTGTTGACATAAGCAGAGTACCACTCTGTCTAGAAAATGAGGAGTGAAAACATAAAGGCTTTTTTTCTTCTTCCTGAAAATCAAAACAATTTAATAATGTCTGCTGAAGAAACAGAAAGTACAAAATCAAAAGGGGCCAAGAAGAAAGATGATGAAGTTTGTTCTGTCATCAGTTTGATCTCAGTCTGTTTTCTTACTATTTTTGCTGTTGTACTTTGTGTCCCCTCTGAGCTCCCATTAAATCCCTCTGATTTATGCATCAAAGGCCTCTCTATTATTTGCTCAATCTTTTTTCCCTCTTCTTCTTCTCTGATCTGTAAAACTGAGATATATAAAAATAAAACCTCCTCTCCTGCAGGAACTCTGTGCTTCTTTGTCTCTTTTTAACTGTATTGATTCAGAGGCGGTTCACCTGTGTTCAGATGCACTCCATCATGTAAGACATCTTGTTTTTGGAGTGAAACCTCCTCCTGGTGTTTCCTGGTGTTTCTCTCGGGCCTTCCTTTCCGGAGGAGTTCAGATGTGGATGGGATGACAGGTTTAATTGGAGCTGAGGTTTTGACACTCTGCAGCTCTGACGGGCCACGTTTGCCCTTCAGACAGATCACGCCTCATCATCAGACCTCCTCCACTGCTCACTGTGGGAAGCTAGTAGCTGGCAGCTGACGTGCACTGATGGCAGCAGAGAGGATCATGACGCAAATCACAACACGTGGGTGGCGTTGTGGCAGCCTTCAAGGATGATGTCTAATTGGTTGGATTGTTAATGTATGTAGGGAATATAACCCTCTCTCCTGGAGTCATATGCAGTACATGAGACACGAGTGTTCTTTGACCACTAGTAGTGCTATGAAGCAGTTAGTGGTTATGGAATGTAACTAAGTACATTAACTCACGTACTGCACTTAGGTACAAATCCTAGGTATTTTTTTCTTTACTTAAGTGTCACTATTTCACGCTACATTAAGGGCCATGACACACTAAGCCAATGGTCGGCCAATGTCAGGCCTAGTTTTGGCGGGGTGTCCCACACCATTGGCAGCCCTTGTCAGCCTTTGTTGGCCCTTGTTGGCTTTCTTTTGCTAGCTGCAGTCTTTGCGGTGTGTTCAGGCACAACTTTTTGACCAAGACACAGATGATGAGAGGTGACTCAACAGCTGGCCTTCATCACCACCGGTTATCTGATGTTGCTTTGGTGCGTCTGGACCTTTACTATTCCACCTTATCTCAGAGGGAAATATTGTACATTTTATTCCAATACATTTGTCTAACAGACTTGGCAACTTTACAAATTACAGTTTGCATCCCCTTCCTGTCCAGTGAAAACCACTTATCTCCATATGTGTCGATTTAAAATATTTGTGATAAACTGAAGGATTCCAGTTCCTTTATGTCTTGAGAAAATTATCCTACTTCTTAAGCTAAATAAACTCTTTAAAACCCTCTTGTATCAGCTGGAAAATGCATCATAACAAAGCTGATAACAGGGTTGTTTTTCTGACACCATGAGAAGTTGACTTTTTAAAGCTACGTGGTTCTCACAGGACACCCAGGCTACAAACATATGATGCACTTACAGGATATGATGCTGTAGATTAAGCAGTCCAACAGTGTGTAAAGGAGTTAAAATGAGCACAACCTTAAACATCCACAGCAGTAAAATACATGTGCAACATACACATTAATGCAGCAGTAACATTTCTTTTAAGTATTTTTTTCTGATTACACTTAAATACTCTTACTCAAGTAAGGATTTGAAGGCAGAACTTAGCATGTAGTGGAGTATTTGGAGGGGTTCTTGATAAATTGTGTTGAGTATGCATTTAAGTTCAAGGTTTTTTTGTAAGTAGCTGAAATGCTGCAGTGTGACTGTTGTCACCCAGATGCAAATAGACACTTAAACTCACTATAGATTTAGCTGTTAGGCATAGTATAAAAAAATTCATTTTTGTTTTTCTCTCCCTGGGTCAAACTAATGGCCGTCTAACTCACTGCAAATTGTCAAAATTTGCATCCAGTGATTGTTAACCTTTTGAAAGTTTCCTGAATGACATTTTCAAGTGTCCTCGACGTATGTAAGAGCGTTGTTGTCGAAACGCGTCCGACTGTATGAATAAGCAATGGCTCATTATCTGCAGCAACAGGCGGCCCTCTTCTGGATCTGATCTTGGGCAGCTCACTGTGCTTCAGTTTTTATTTTTATCAGTACTGCAGCAATCATTTTTGGACTGTGAGTCAAACTCGAGTCAATTTTATTTTCATTTATTTAAATCCAGACTGTGGGCATGCAGACTGTTGAAGTCAGTTAAACTGAGATTTCGACAACTACATTTACTTAAGTTCGGTACTTAAGTTCACTATTGAAGTATTTCTTTAAAATCAGGCTGCCTGTTTGAAAATTTTCAGCAGGACAAAATTTTCTAAATTGAACCCTTCATCCACACCCACTCCAGCACCACCATCCTCACCTTTATAACAACACAGGCAATTTCAGATAAGCTCTTGGTCATTAGCCTTGTAGTGACACAGATGGAGTCTCTATTAACCATTTCGAAATCCAGTGCTATAGAGCTGTCCAGGCCGTGTTCTGTTTTGCACACATATATTCAATATGATTACAAAAAGCAAGGTCAAGGTGGTTATTTCAAAATGCAGTGAAGAAATTTTCTTTCAAATAAGACTGTGACAGTTATATTCCTCCTTATAGCTTAAAACAAAAGGAGAGAGAAAATGCCCTCCAAAGAAATATTAGAGAAAACTTAAACCAAACATTGATTGAAAAAATATTAAATCATAAGCTCAAATCATGAGTAAACAAATAAGTATCACAGTATCTATCACCGTTTCCAAATCCAGTGTTCAAGCTATGTTCATTTATAGAATTCCCAAGACAGAACTTAACACATCATTTTGAGAAAAGGCAATGCCACATTTTCCTTGCCAAAATTTAGCCTTTATCAGGGATGTTACTTAGCCTCTTACAGACAAAAATGGTTGAAATGAGACCGCACCATTTTCACAGTAACTACAGGGGATGGGGTATCAGATGAAAAGTAAAAATGTGTTTTAATGATGATAATTAATTTATTTATTATAGAAATACATGTAACCTGTATTGTCGGTGATAAAAGTACAAGTTGTTGCTAATTTTTAGTGAGTTTCTGGGAATGGAGAGGGATAGTAGTACAATAGTAAACATATTTTAAAATATTTTCAGTACAAAACAACTGTAGTTCAGTTTTTTCTCAAATCATGGTTCCTTTTTCATAGTTGACGCAACAAGTGGCTTTTTCATTCTTGTTTCATACTACATACTCTGTAGCTAGCTCAGTGGTGCTTGGTGAGATAGCAGTAGATGCGCACTTCCTTCGGCGCAGTGATGCGGTTAGCTGGTATAGTTTGGTAGAAAGAAAGTGGCTGCTACATGAAACTGCTCACAACAAGATCTGTGGATTATCTTGAGTAACCAGGTCATGATTTCTGGAATGAGACATTGCTGTTGAGTTTTTCAAATGTATTTTTTTGGCACCACAAGCTGAGTGCCATCTAGTTCCATTATATGGCTGATATATCCAACACTCTGCGACTCACACCAAAACAATCTAGACTGATAAATAGCACTACTAGGTAGGAGGAAAGATATACGATATACGATTTTGATTTGGGGATGAACTGACAATTGTTATTTTTATTCATGAAGATCAGTTTGCTCATCACAAGCATGATTTGACTTGCATCAACGGAACTGTTGTATTCACTGTGTTTTGTATCTTGACCAATCAAAGTCAGGGCGTTTCAGGCTATGCTGCTTCAGTTTTGTCCATTCTATTTTTGAATAGAAATGGAAATGGAAATCCTTCTCACTAAAACCTTAATAAGGATATATTAATGTATATAATAAATATAGATGAAAGGATACAGTTTCTGCAGAAGGAGAACTTAAACTTCTGATACTTTTAATACATAAGTACATTTTTATGATGATACTTAAATTTTGAATGAAGGACTTTCCCTTGAATTTTACCCTGATTTACCCTGGTATTTTTACTAAAGTAAAAGTTCTGAATACATTATTGATAAAGATGTTAATAATGTGATTTCACCCATTTGATTTCTTTTGTGTCATCTGCACACCTGTTGTGTAAACGGTTGTTCTAGTTCACCACACACACTATATCTTTTATTCCTCACATAAAAAGCTGTGCTCAGTGCTGTGGAGTCTTCTGTTAAAGTCAAAAGCTCTGTAAACTACCATATTGGTTGAAGATGGACTGCAGCGAGGCTTCTGTCAGGAGAAATATCTTTTTGTCGAGAAAAGTATTTCAAGGTGTCCCTGGCCAGCTCCTCTTCATCCTGAGAAGCAGCAGCTCGATGCAGAGGTCCTGCTGGATCACTGAGCCCCTCACCCTCTCACAGCCACTTTCCCAAGGAATCTCATTTCAGCTGAGAGTGTCCACGATGTGATTCCCTCAGTCAGTACAGCGCCTGCAGGCATACAGGTGAAGGTCAGAAGAAACCCCAATGGAGGATGGGGAGCTTTGCTTTGTGACTCAGCAACATGATCAATACGGTGCCCACTAGAGCTGCACAGTATGGATGTAATGTGCAAGTGTGGACGTTGGGAGGTTGAAATGAAGCGTGATAAATGATTTATGCATCAAATCTCACTTTGACTGTATTTGGTGTTGCTATAGACAGTGAGAGTGAATATTGTTTGCAGACAGAAAACTAATGTCCAGTTGATTTTTTAACACACTCTGCCTCAAAAACAACAAGCCTCTAAAAGTTTTTTTCAGATTTGAATAAAGCCAAATTAAACCTATGCAAAGTTACATCAAGTGCAGCTCCTCCTTATTGCTTCGCACAGGTTGTTGGTTGTATTATCTCTTTGATGTCGTGTTTTTTAACAGCAACGTTTAGCAGGTAAAATGTTTACCACGTTCATCTTAGTAGTTAGTGGCCAGGAGCTTGGTAGTGACGACTTGCAGGGGTGGCGAGCTAATCATTAGCTCACAAACTATAACTCCTGGACTTTCTCTTTACTGTTCTGTTTGCTTTCCCCTGGCATTGTGTTCACCAATACACACCAATCATTCAAAAATAAAAAGTTAAAGAAGGAAAGTAAAGCTCTCTGAGTGTTAGCAACATTACTAATGTGAACGCTGAGACTGGGGGCAATCATACTTGGGCACGGTAGATATCAATTGTACTAAATATGGAAATGCCCAAAATGTTAGTGTTCAGCATGGTGACGCTTAACGTCCTGGAATACCTTTCTGATATTGTTTAGGGACTTGCCAGCAACCACCTTTCTTTAGACACATAAAAAGCTTCAAAATTCACAGTGGGATATTTATTGATGTATTTATGTTATAAAACAAAACTTGAAAATCTCTCTAACTTGTGTTTACCACAGATGTTATTTCAGGTGTCTAACCAAAAACACATTAAAAAACCCACTGACTTGAAAATGAGGGAACCAGAATTGGAGACATGCCAGCTCATTTGCGGGCTTTCAAACTCAGTCCTGCAACACTACTGGTCAGCGGCACAAATTCACCTGTCATAGTTCACCAAAGCTGAACTGAACATAAAACGTTTGCATGAATTAATTAAGCTTTCTTTAGAGATTCTCTCATTGCACTGATTCCACAAGAGCTGATTGATTTTGCTGTTAAACAAAAAAAAAAGCTGTTTTAAATCCTTGTGTGTTTAGGCCTTTAGTATGCTAACATTTGCTAACTAACGATAACCCAATGATTCATTTTGACAGGGAACAGGAATATCAGTACTTAAGTTCATATCAATGCATTAAATAGTTGTCCAATTATTTCACTCAGTGCGTTTTATCCTCCAGGAACCGTGAGTGTTTTATTTAGATGCCTTGTATGATCTCTTTTACTGGCTGTGATGTGCTTTATGTATCCTTACTGTGTGATTTTCATCAGCGACTGTGTTCTCTGATGTCTTTCTCACACTTGTAATGTTTGTTTTCGCTTCAAGCTGCTCGTTTAACCTTGTTAAGGAAGGTGTAATATAAATACTTGACGCTGATGTCGGTGTAGATGTTGGCTGCTGCACTTCCTGTCAGACTAAAGGAGGCTGTGTGTGTCTCAGTTTATGTCTGAATAAACACACGATGACTTACAGCAGCACAGGTGTTTGGCATCATAGCTGTGATGAATTGTGGTCACAGAGTTCACCTACACGCTCTCGATGCTCGGCCGCCTTCAGGTCCTTGAAAATGGAGAGACTCTAAATCTTCATGCATCACAGCTTCCTCGGTGCACGACAAATATTTAATCTGCAGACTGTTAATTTACCACAAATAGAAAATATTGTTTGAGAAATGAAAGGAATGGGAAATATTTCCAGGCACATTTAGGACCCTGATTAGAGGTATAAATGGCAGTGGTGAAAGAAGTACTCACATCTTTTACTGAAATTAAAGCAGCAATAACACAGTGACAACTAACAATTCTGCATCCAACATGTTACTCACCACAAAAGTATTAACACCAAAATATCCTTGAAGTACCAAAAATAAAAGCACTCATTATGCACAGTGGCTCATCTCAAAATAATATACATTATTGGATTATAATTACTGATGCATTATTGTGTTCATCACTTTAGTGTAGCAGCTGGGAAAGATGGACCTCATTTTAATTACTTTATATATGGCTCAGTAGCTTATGAGTTTTCCCCCAGGGGATCAATTAAGTTTTATCCTCACCTGTAATAATATATCATAATGTTTTTGATTACATTTTGTATTATTAATCTGAATTTGCAGAGTTAAGTTGTCATATGACTAGTGAAGTAAAAGTTACAATATTCCCCTGTGTATTGCAGTGCAGTAACAATCTGAAGAATGAGGAAATGGAAATACTTAAGAAAAGAAGAAGCACCTCAAAATTGTACTTGATTACTACAGTACTTGAGTAAATGTACTTAATCTCAACAGCTGGTGAATTGGACACTTTTACTTGTACTATTTCTACTGTTTGGTGTCAGTACTTTTTAAGTCAGTAAAGGATCTGAATACTTTCTCCACCAGTGTTTCCTGCTTGTGTTTCTACCCATCAGCCCTTCAGGAAGCTATGATCAGTGTGAGTGTTGGAGCCTCCTCAGCTGCGCTCAGGTCAGGGAGCTGTCCGTAGTGCGGAAACCGCTCCGCTCTCCAGGCTTCATTCATTAGTCTGTGTCAGAGAATAATGGAGCCTGTTAGCCTGTTAGCCTCTCTGCTGAGGAAACCTTGGGGCATTATGACCCAGCAGAGGGCCTCTATGAAAACACAGCAGAGGGTGAGAGAGAGGAAGCTTTCTGGTAGGAGAGAGAGAATATTCAGACACTTAAATAGATCATAGTATGTGTAGATACATATTTTAATGAATATTTAGATCGTCACTCATTGTTATCAACAGTGGTGGAACTAACTAAGTACATTTACTCAAATACACTTTTTTTCAAATGCATCTTTCTTCTTCTTCAAAGGGAAAAAGGTACTTTTCACTGCAAAACATTTGACTTTATGTATTAAACATATAATCAACTACCTAAATATGATACATTGTCATAGATTAAACTGATCGATTGATTGATTAGACCGGCTCAGGTTTAAAGAATACTACTTCGTTTACCTCCCACGCCTCCACTGTGACCGAACAATCCAAAAAGAAAGAAAATTCTTGATAAATTTGTTCTTCCCAAACACATGCATTTTTGCTAAAACCTTTTTATTTCAAAACACTCTCACATAAACAGTCTCAAGCACTGACGAGTAGCGCCCTTAGCATGTATGATGGACCTTTGCTCAATGGAAGGCAGGAGTTCAAACTTGAACGTTCAAACGTGAATGTGAGTACAGATTTTGACCGTTTGCTTCGGCCCATAGTCACTGAAGTAAATTTTGGACCCATTTCTCACAAGTCCCAACACTTCTAAGCATTCTGACATGAAAATGGCATTTTTTCAGACACACAAATCAGGAGAATTCACAAGATCTGGCAACAACTGAGGTGACCTTACACTTGGCTGATATGAGACATTAAGGTAGGAGATAAAAACGAACAGCAAAATAAGAAACGAACATTAAATTTGTAGTGTATATAAAGTTGTATTGTTTTGTGTCTGATTTTATCCATCCACACAACGTTTACTACACTTCCAAATGAAGTGAGGGTATGCGGGGAGAGATGACCACGCCAACTTAGGAGACTGGATGCGTATACCATTTAGTGCCACTGGCGCAGCCTGTAGTGGGGAATCTTCTGTTATAGAGCATCTTTGGAAATACTGAACATTCGACTGGATAAATTAGACCTAGGTTATACTGCATGAATTGTGTGAGAGTTTGTAATTGGATGTTGTGATATAGTTTTGCTGTTGTTAAATGCAGACCCTTATACTGCAGTTCAGCAACAATTTTCTCTGTTTTTGGATTCTTCGTTCACAGTGAACAGAAAAACTATGTTTTCGTCACCAATTCAAGGTAACAGGAAGTGAATAATTAATGTACATATTTTGTGGGTGAAGTATTCTTTCTAAGTAAAACTCCACTGGAATTTACATGAAGTTATCATAGATTTATTAGAATAAATATGTTGTAAATTTCCCCTCGGAGAGTCCCTGAAGTCCAAGATAGTTATTTTTTTTATCATGTTGCACGATGATAACCTGTGTGTAGAAATCATTATCTTGTGTGCCATTTTGCAGTGAGTACTTTTGTTGCAAGTACCATCAAACCAGTAACACATTAGTACAGGTACTCAAGTAGAATTTTAAATGCAGGACTTTAACTTGTGACAGAGTATAGTAAAATAGAGTTTTGCACTGTGGTATTGTCACCTTTACTGAAGTAAAACTTCTTATTCTTCCACACAAGCAGTTGTGATTAATTATGGATAATTGAATGTGCATGTATGTACAGTCTGTAGAGTATATTGCTGTTTTATTAGCTAGTCCCTTTTCCTTATTTTGTCCTCTATTTGATTTAATTTTGCATTTGTTGTGTACTTTATGTTACACGTTATTTCTTAAAGCACCTTGTAATTGCTGATTTTTGTAAGTGCTATGTGAATACATTATCATTATTATTATCATCAGTAGTAGGAGTAGTAGTATTACTGGACAGAAAATTCTGATCAGTGTAGTTCTCAGTCTCTGGTTTCAACTAAAATGTGAATATTTTCTGGTTTCATCTTCTTCTGTGCTGATAAACTGAATATCACTTGGTTTCATTGTGAACATTTTTTATGAAAATACTCATCAGTTGCAGCTCAGATTTTTATTATTAAAGAGTGAGAGATGGAGTGAGAAAGTGACACAGAGAGAGGTTTAAAGAGCTCTTTATTGGACACAACTGAAGGACACACAGTTACAAAGGATACAATCCACCGCTGAGTAGAACCTCATTGATACAGAGGCACAGCCGATATTATTAGCAGATTGTATCTCATCTCAGATAAGCTACCACTGAGGACAGGTGAGGTCACGTCCTCTGTATTTTCTGCCTGGAATTTGGGGGCGTTAGCAACCTGGGGGTAGTTTATATTCTCAATTTAAAACAAATAGTGAGGATTATAGAGGTTCAGTCCAGGATTTTTAGATTCAGTACACTCACATTTGGTCTGTTAAATGGTCCCAAAAAAGAAAACCTCACAATGACATGGAAAAAGGCCTAATTCTGTCATTAAACTTGTTAATAACTAGGCTATGAGGTAACGTTAACATTGTGATGCTGACAGTTAACCATGAAATTGTGTGTGCAGGCTGACTCTCACTTTACCCGGTGCGGAGCACACACTCCTGCAGCAGTAGTCCCCTAGACAAGGCAGACTGACCGCAGTGGTCTAATGAGAAACAGAGAACAAGAACAGGGCAAGTCATCAGAATAGTGTTACTGTGAACTGGTACCAGAAATCAGAGGCAGAAAAAAATGACTGTAGCGTAATTTCATATAAAACCATTTTTTCCCCTTAACTGCAGTTTAAATCTGTTTAATATTTCTTACTTCCAAATATGATGAGACACAAAACCAATGAGGGTGGAATTTTTTTTTGTCATAACACGTTGTTTCCTGGAGCTACCTAACCATGTTCTGAGATTTCTTTAACCTTAGATTACTTTGCATGATTATTAAAACACCACTGCACAAACTACCCTAAATCTGTTGCTAATATTTAGCCACATGTAGCAAAATAAATTAGTTAATCTACCACAAAAGATTCATCATTTGACATGACTGAATCTGTCTAACTTTGACTCCACTGAGCCATGAACAGAGCCAGCCATAACCTAGTCTAGAAAAGAAGTTTTTTTCAATGAAAAAGAGGTAATAACAAAATAAAAAATACACTTCCTAAATGAAAACTGAAAACATTTTATGCAATTTTTGTCAACAAAGTGACAAAACATTTAGCTCGAACACATGCAAAATGGACAGTCTAAGTAGGCTAAGTAATTTACTGTCCTCAACGAAACAACCAGGCTCTGTGCTTTAATGAAATCATTCAGAGGATAGGTAATAAACAAAAGTGTGGTCTATTTAAACATCCTGGCCTCACTGCCAGAGCACCAAAGTCCCTGATGTCACTGTAATGATGCTGGGAAACCTGCCCAAGCGGCGTATTTTGGCACCATTTAGCATCTGTGTGAGATACACCAGGCTTTCCACCAACTCCAATGTCAACCCATCCACGTCATTATTTCATTATTAGATGCTCATATAACAAATCACATATCACATAACATTTGGCACAGGATGGGCAGGAGGGCAGATGGATGGGTCAAAAACACCAGACTTTGACCCAGGAGACTTGTGTTGGTGACCGACAAACAATGTTGGTTACAGTGTCTGTGCTACTCAAAGCTGGGTATTTATTGGACACACATGCATTTTTTTTTAACCATAATCATGTAGTGTTTTTGCATAAACCTATTTTTCATTTTAGTAACACCTGGGGCTTCTGACTAAACACTCAAATATGACAAGTAGGGATGAGAGATAAAGATAAAGATAGTGTTGCTGCTAAAAGGTCCCATTTAAGTCTTTACATGCATTAGCCTATATGTACATTAGACAGGTATCCTTCAACTAATATTTACCTTATACAAGTCAGTTCAGTGCCATGTGGACATGTTACAATGAGGGGGCCCCACAAACCAAATTGTACTTAGGGCCCCCAAAAGTCCAGGACCAGCCCTGCCCATGAAATATGCAGATAGTGCAATTGACTCGCAACCACTTGAGCAACAGAGATGTGGTGACATCAGCGTACAGCTCGGTCTCACTCTGAAGTCGTCAAAATCTAGTGCTTGGGCAGGGACTCATGACGTCAGAAAGCAATAAAAAAAAAAGGCATCCTTTAATGTCAGCATGATACGCGGCCAGTTGCCGTTATCGTTTAATGGCACCTGGCGACATCAGGGGGAAACGTGGCGGGACAAGGATGAAAGTTAAGGCGGTAAAAATCTGACTGGGATGGAGTGGTGGATGGGTCCAACAAACACTGACTTTCACCTTCAGAGAGTGGTGTTCGCGTCCCATAAGAAGTCCCGTAAGATTCTAAAGTCAAACCCTGTTCTTTTTTTGTCGCCCAAACCCAACCAGCTTGGTGTGCCAAAGTACCAAGAGTATTTTGAATGCATGTAACAGACAGAACTTGACACGGTGTCCCAGAACGTCAACAACCAACGCACCCAGGGTACCTTGCACGTGGTATGTGGATGTGGAAATTCCATGATTAAACGTCAATATGTGACGAGGTCGGAGTGAGAATGTGTTGCGGTGCAATGTAAGGAGGGAGGGAGGGTGCATCATCTAGTGGCAAATGTAATCAATAGCACCTTTAATGAAGATCATGTGATGTGACTGAAAGCCATAAGACTAAATGAACTGAATGGCATGGTCTGTCCACCAGAGGGCTCTGGCAAGATTATTTGCATATTGTTAAATGTCCCAGTCACTTTGTCTTTGCCACAGTTAATTATCATCAACTCAGAGGTTTGATTCATGATAAAAAAAGAAAAAACTGGCCAATTTATCGACAGATCTCAGTATCGGTATAAGCTTTAAAAATCAGTCACATCAAAAAAAAAAAAAAAAAAAAAACAGGAGTCCTTTTACCATGTCAGAGAGAGAGAGAGAGAGAGAGAGAGAGAGAGGGAGAGAGAGAGAGAGAGAGAGAGAGAGATAACTCTGCCCTGCATTGGCAGTATAAAACCAGGAGTCAGACTTCAGCAGCTCTGAACTTGTGAGGAGACACTGAACGGATTAAAAACCAGCTAATAGAGACAACAAAGTATTTTCATCTTTCCCTTTGACACTGGATGATGTGGGAAATGATTTTTATATCACAGAAACACATCTGTGGATGATAGAGAGGCCGCTCTGTGTGCCATTTTCATTTTAATTTTCTTGGATATTGTTTAAGTTAATGAAACAGTATGAAATGCTGCGGGTGAAGTGAATAAGATGAAGAGGAGGAGGCAGAAATGTATCTTTGTGGCAGCACTTGTCGTCTGATTGTTGGATAACTGCTGCTGCGCTTCTGCTGGACATGGAGCCGCTTTTATTCTGGCTTTACAAAAGACGAGAAACGCGCGCGGTGGATGAATATTTGAGTGATTTCGGGGTGATCTCCAGGCTTTCCTTTGAGCTCGATGACAGGGGGATCTGACGAGGGAAAGGTGGAGGGATGGAGAATGCCAGTGAGCTCAAACCAACGCCTGTCATCTACGGAGAGCTGTTGAACATCTCCACCAACTACACCCATGCCAATTTCACGTCGAAAGAAGAGGAGAAGGACACTAGTGTGGCTTTCCAAGCGGGTCTAGCCGTGACCTTAGCCCTCATAACTTTGGCCACCACGCTCTCAAACGCGTTCGTCATCGCCACCATTTACCAATCCCGCAAATTACACACGCCGGCAAACTTTCTGATCGCATCCCTGGCAGTCACGGACCTGCTGGTGTCCATTTTGGTGATGCCCATCAGCGCGCTGTACACGGTCAGCCAAACCTGGACACTCGGGCAGGTGGTGTGTGACATCTGGCTGTCCTCGGATATAACGTGTTGCACCGCGTCCATACTCCACCTGTGCGTAATTGCGCTGGACCGCTACTGGGCCATCACGGACGCGGTGGAGTACTCCAAGAAGCGCACGATGGGGCGCGCAGCCGGGATGATCGCCACCGCCTGGGTGATCGCCATCTCCATCTCCCTGCCGCCTTTCTTCTGGCGCCAGGTGAAAGCAGAGGAGGTGACGAGCTGCAACGTGAACACCGACCACATTTTCTACACCATCTACTCCACCTTCGGCGCTTTCTACATCCCCACGCTGCTGCTCATCGCCCTGTACGGGAGGATTTACGTGGAAGCCCGAAAGCGCATCCTGAAGCAGTCCCACAACAAGCCGGGGAAGAGACTCACCTCGGCGCACCTGATCACCAACTCCCCCGGCTCGGTGGCGTCCACAACCTCCCTCAACTACGGGACTAACGACACCTCTTCCTGTGACACTACCTCGTCCGCGAACGTGAACCAAGTCAAAGTCACTGTGTCCGACGCGCTGCTGGAGAAGAAGCGGATCTCCGCCGCCAGAGAGAGGAAGGCGACCAAAACTTTGGGAATAATCCTGGGAGCCTACATCATATGCTGGCTCCCGTTTTTCATTTACACTCTTCTAGTGCCTGTCTGCGAGTCCTGCTTCCACCCGGAGTTATTTGACATTTTCACCTGGCTGGGTTACCTCAACTCTTTAATCAACCCCATTATTTACACCATGTCCAACGAGGACTTCAAGCAGGCTTTCCACAAACTAATACGGTTTAGATGCTGCAGGGCATAAACGACGATTACTAGCCATAATTACCACCCCTCCCACCCCCTGCAAATTCCATCTCTAGTCACCTGTATAATGCCAGAATCAAATCAACCCCACCATCACCCACTAATATTTCACTCCCCAGGTTTTCCCTGAGGACAGCATCACTAACATCCAGATTGTTTATGATAATGTGGCTGCAGAATGAGCTTATACCTGATAGATGGTGCAGAGGACTGTGAAAATGCATTGACCTGCCATCCAGTCTGCATTGTATTATCTGATGGCGCTGCGTAATGAATGGCTGCCGTTTCTCAACCATTGGAATTTCTAAAAGAAAACAGCCTGCTGCTGTTGGCTCAAAGGAGAAATGTCAGCGGGTGTTATGATATAGAAGCTCTGTGACTGGTTTGCAGATGATAGTGTTGTTATAATGACTTGGAGAAAGCCCATAGCCCCAGATGCAGGGGCCCCGCCTGTATGTGCTGCACTGGACTGTAGCCTACAGACTCACTTTGCCATATGAGTTTGACAGTCAACGTCAGTTGGCTTGTAAGCACAAAACAGCTTAGGACTAAGCTACCATGAGCCCCAAGGGCAAAAAATAAGATTTGTGTTTCATTTTCCTGACTCAATAAGGGGAAATACTGGTGCCTACAACAAGTTTAGTTTAGTTCTTCAGACGTGCCTGGCCCAGATGGAAAGAAAAGCATGATTTCAGTTTGGGGAAAAAGACACAGGTTTGGTTTATTCTTGTGGCCAGTGTATGTTGTTTGCTTTTCGTTTCTCGCTGTGACTGGTGTTCACTTTAAACAAGGCTTCAAAATGAGTGTAAATGTACGAATCTGTATGCATCAGTGTGATTTTTACATTAATTTGCTAAACAGTCTGGGTTTTGCCAAGTTGAATGGGTATCATCCTGTAAATTAGTGCAAAAAGACGGACTCTGAGGGAATGAAGAGCCAGTATTGTGAAACCGATTCTATCTACCAGACCTCTTGTTAAAGATGCGTTCTTAATTGTTGATATTAGCTTTGATGTTCCATTTCATATCAGGCTAAACAAACCCAACTCCAAATCTAGTTGAACAGGGTTGATGATGCAGGGTTCAGTCATCTCCCGGAATTTGGCATTTGTGTCTTCCACACCTAGAAAAGGTGTGAAAGAAGGTTTTTTAAAATGCTGGAAAATGTCATGGTATTCTGATCAAAATCACCCCTTTTCCTCCCACCAGACCGTCACATGCTAAATGTCAAGCTTTAGCTGCTGCTGATCCCTTAAAGGAAAATCTTTGGGAAAAAAAAAAATGAAAATAAAAAAAAAAAAAATCTGTTTGCTTGCAGGTTTTCAGAGAAAAAGCAAAAACTGTTACAACAAAGTACTGGTGATGGAAATCAGGCTGTACATGTCCAGGGCTGTAGCTATCCCCGAGGACACTGAAGTCACTTTCTTTGCATTATATTTTGAAGTTTTGGGGTTTTGACAACCTGAGAGGTTTAAATTACACACGATGAGTTTTTAAAGGCCAATTCTGCAGTTTCTTAGCATCAAAATGATTACATTATAGTGTTTCCTATACCGAAAAACAAATGAAACTGGAGGTGGTTTCAGCAGAAGTTTATTGCTCGACAAGAGAAGTCATTTAGGCCTTAGGGGATTCAATTACATTAAAAAAAAGTGATGGAAAAGGTAAATAAAATATGGAAAAAATAACATTTTTGGGTGGGTGTGGGGCTTGTGATAGGGAATTGCCCTCCAAGCTACGGCCCTGTTCTGTACATATCGTGCAATAATTTAGGAGATCGCAGAATGTGATCTAAAATACGTGTAGGAACCCTGTCCTATAATTTGAAGGAAAAATTATGCTAAATAGGTTAATTTTCCTTGTCGCTTCGAGTTAGATGCAACAATTGATATCACTCTCATGTGCTAAAAAAGTACTCCACTGATTCATCATTGCACTTATGTAACACTGTCGACTGACTGATGATGGACGATGGACAGTTTTTTTAAAGGACCAAAATTAGTGCAGCAGAGATATTGTCTTTTTTTTATTACATAGTCTTCTTCCTTGTCAAAACCTGGTGCCTGCATTACCCACAATGCAAACTGACCACTGACAGTTCTGTCAGAGATTCTGGTGTGTTATGCGAGTAACGGCTAATGTATCCTGGAGCATCTAGCCTGCAGCTCAGATGAGCAGCGGGCTACAGAGGCCTGGCCGAATCAATTCTCTCTCTTTCCACACCTCTAGTTTTTTTACTTGTAGTCCTCAGATCTCACAGATGCTGACTAAAGTGATGCCACTTCAGGACATTACACAGCACCCTCTGGAGACACTGAAGGCTTTACACTACTTGTAAAACATATTCAGTCTTTCTCCCCAGTATCTTGAAACACATGCTGATGTTCCCCTTTAAGTATGGAGCTAGAGCTAAAGATGGTTATCCCAGCTGAGCATAAAGACTGGAAACAAGGGCGAACACCTAGTCTGGCTTTCTCTGAAGTTAAAAAAAATGCTCCCACCAACACTTTTAAAGCTCAGTAACACATGTCAAAATTATGACCAGCCACAAATTGTTGTTTTTACATGTTTTGTGATGTACTTGTCTTGCCTTTTACTTTCTCTTGGCTTTGCAGCCAGCTAGCCATGTTAACATGTGGAAATCTTTGCATGAAACCTCAGCCTCTGGTCTCCACTGGTTTTGAGGCCCCTCAGCACTGTGAATGGGAGCTAAGGTTAACTAGCTAACGATATCACTCATTTGGCAATACAGGTGGTAATGCTGTCCCCATGGTGGAACACGCTGCTGTGGAAACATCGTGCCTGCCCTCCGGTCTTCCCCCAGGTCGCCTTGGTGAGTAAGCAGTTTCATTTTGAGCTGCAAAACTCTTTTAGCATCGTTAACTATGTTAGCACCACTAGCCACGCTGACACTGCTAAAGGTAGTAACAGAGCTAACACTGATAGTTAACAATACTAAAGGGCCTTTGTGGCTTAAAATTGAGGTGCTTACTCACCAAGGCGAGCTGGGGGGAAGACCGGAGGGTGGGCACAACATTTCCACTGCAATGCTGTTGGGTCAGGATGACGTTACTAGCTGTATTTACTGAATGAGCAGTGCCGTTAGCTAGTTACTGTAGCTCCTACCAGTACAGGGTGGTGTGCAGTGCAGTAAACTGAAGATTAGCCTGACATATGTAACCGGTCAAAAGTATTCTAGGCATTCGAGCAATTAGTGTTTAGCTGTTTACATCCCTAGTGTCAGTTACTGAGCTTTAGAGGTGCTGCTAGCTGTATGTTAAACTTCAGGCAGAGCAAAGCTAGCTGTTTCCCCCTGCTACCTGTCTTTATGCTATGCTATGCTAAGCTAAGCTTAGCGCCTGGTGGCTCTCACTTAAGCAACATCGATTGTTTCCATTTATTTTGCGACCAGTGAAATAAGAGTCTGTTGACAGCTGCTTTGGTGGCATACGTGTGATGCTGGTGAGTTAACAGCTTAATCAGTGTGTTGCGTCGTCTTCTGATGTCATATGAGCACATGAGGGAAGTATTAATGCTTTTTTCCGTCCCTTCGTCGTTTTTGTAATGACCATTCATTATTTAACTGTTTGTTTGTTACAACGACCCTTTTGAACACCTGTGAAGCAGCGTGATATAAGCATGGTAAAAAAGTCCCAGTGCTGTTATACTGTTATACTGTATGCCTCCTGTCCAGTCAAATTGCTTGGTTGTAGCTAGCTGTTGTATAATTCATTTTAAACATAACGCCATGAGAGTGGTATAACTAGTTCATCTAATTCTTAGCAAGAAAGCAAAAAAGCTTATTTACCAATACATATATTTAAAAAATAAAATTAAACATGCATTTGTTATCAAAATTAAATAGGAAAAAGTAACTGACCCTGAAGAACTCAAAAAGCTTGCGACTAAACAGCTGCAGGGAGTTTGTTACACCAGTAGAAGCCAAAAGAGTGCGTAAAAAAAAAAACAAAAAAAATAAATAAACAGAAAGTCCTGCTGTAATTTCCCCTCACAACATCGAAGATGGCTGCCAGAGAACCATGACCACACTGGCTCCCCATCTTGTCATATAGGCCTAATACAGTGACCTCTCAGCAGCCATGTTAGATGTTTGAGCCAAATTGCAGTGTGGACGTACTGTAGCCATCCTGCTCTACTGCAGCTCTGTGATGAATAGCCTCTTTGTGTACAGTATTGATCAGCTCAGTGTGAAACTCATCTGGTGGCTCTGTCAATCCAATGGAAGTTGCATTTCATCCAGGTTAGCTTCTGCTGTACAACGCTTCTGCACACATTGGCGATGCACTGTAACTGCTCTGCTCTGGAGGATGAAATCCAACCCACTTGGAGCACAAAAAAGCACTGCTGCTGTTGTGAAAACTGAAAAAAATATCAATAAAAAGGTCTATGGCATCATGAGGTTGATGATAGTTTGCCCACACTGTCATTTTTCTGATGAAACGTCTGTTTTAATGTAATCCTGAGGCTTGAGTGCTTTAAAAAATGTATGACGAGGAAAGCGTTGACATTTCTTTTATCATTGTCAGAATCTGCTGTGGTATTTGGTCTGCTTGGTGATGATAAAACATTTCACAGACGTGAGCTGATTGATATGCTGCGTGACGGCATTAACAGTTTGTAACTTAATTAAACAGCAGGGGGGGGAAATCTAACTATGAGGAAAATGTCAGTCATGAATACCAAATGAAATACACACCTGCTTCCTTTTTAGCATCTTTCGGCCGCATATCTGAATCTTTGTGTCCTTCTTCATGAATGCGACTATGTGTGCAGCTCAGCATATATACAGTATACGTGTGTTACAGTGTGTAGGTTTAGTGCAGTTTTTGCATTTGGGACCTTATGTGCACTCACTGCCCTAAAAGTGAACAGTAATGTCCCATTTACCACTACATGCTTATTCCAAGCACTGCATTCTGCAGTAAGTATACCTAAAAAATAGTCAGCATGCAGACTAAAAAACTCTTTTTTCCGGAGTGTGCTGTTGCCCCACAATGATCTGTACAAAGAAAATGGAGAGGCTGGAAAAGAAACTGAATAAATTGCGGGTATTGGGCAGCTTCAGAAAGATCGTAAAAACTGAAAAATAAGTATTAAATCCTTTGTTTTCTCTTTGCAAATTTGAATTGAAAGTGACATTCTAAAATTGACATTTTGTATAATTTCCTATTAGTAACAATCGGTAAAGTATGTTGATTTATGTATGAAGATATACTATTACAGTTAGCATTTAGTGGCTGGATCAGAGATGTGGCATTAGTCCAGCTCTGTGGGATCCAGTATGTCAGGGTGTTATATTTACCCAGTGATGGACTGGTGACCAATCCATTGTGTTTCCTGCTGTAGCTCCGTGACTTGTAAGAGGTTCAAAAAAGATAGTTATATTTACAGGCCTGTTTGTTTGTCAGGAATCAACCCTGTCATTCAGAAATTATCTTAATATCTTGCTAAACAGGTTTGCTAAAGTCATTTTGTAGGAAATGTAAAGAAGCTGTATGGCAGTGATTGTGATGGATGCTGGGTGTATGAAGTGCAGGACTTTGACATTGCAGACCGAGATTCACATCCTGACTGTGGTCAGGTTAAGGCTATCAAAGTAAAGGTTAGGGAAAGATAGTTGTTTAAATGCTAAAAAGGCAAACATGTCTCATCTTGTGTTACCACTGATTTTCTTAAAGGTACCCTGTGGAGTTTTCTTGTAAAAAACAAAAGACATACTCATTTACTGGCAGTGAGGAGGAGAGTATCACCTATTGCAGTGGGCTTTTGGGGTTTGAAAAAAACCTGCGAATATGCGCTACTTTTGGTGAAAAAGTGGTAAAAGTTTCTCATCATAATGTAATGTGTGAATCTTTAAAGTTGAGCAAATGTGTGAAGGGCATTCCCTAACACACTGCAAAGCTGGTTAAAAAACAATCAAACCTGCATTGTTTACTGCTGGGTTCAGACCACACTGTATCAGCACGATTACAGCCCAACGCGGCATTGTACGGTGTTGGCTCAGATCATGACTATCAATAAATGTCCATCGTTTCATCTCGTGTATTGTGTCATAGTAGACAACAATTGATGCAGCAAGACAGCGAGATCATGTAGTGTGAACCCAGCATGTTTACAAGCTAGCTGTCTCCCTCTTCACTGCCTGTGTTTGTGTGTTGCTGTGTTTCTTGGCATGTTACTGCCACCTGTATACCCCTTGGATGAATGTGAAACCACAGGCTCACACGTATGTGTATCGCGTCACCCTTGAGTGCATTCACAAAATAAAAACAAAACAGGGACCCACTTGTAAGGACATGGCTCTCTAGCACCACTAGTGGTCAAAAAACTCCACAGGGTGCCTTTAACATGTTTCAATAATTTCCTAAAACCGCTGGTCACTGTATTTTTAATCAAAGAAACAAGGGAAATAGTGCATTTGTTGGGGACTATTTTCAGCATCAGATTAATCCATATTTAGTGCTGTAGGGAGTATTTGTGGCAGCAGGACAGTGTATGTGGGATTGAGTCAAAGTAAACCACAGTGTGTTCATGGTAATGAAGGAACATGTCATCCAGTGCAACAGTGTGGCTTAATGATGTGTTTCTTATAGTTTTTAGCAACATTGCACCTCTATGTCACAGAGGAATAAGATATATTGGGCTTTGATACGCACACTTGGTCTTTTTATGGGATTTATTGACGGTAAGAAAAATATAGAGTATCTTAAGATGTAAAAGCTCCTCAAGTTATTTCTTCTTAAACTACATGTTTAGCTACATTACCTTCTATTTCCCCCAAAACATTGTGCCTGTCACTTTTTTTTTTAAAAATGTTGAATATCGTAGTTTGCGACCAAACTCTTCAATCTGCCAGCATGTAACTGTCCAGCTCAGCCTGTCTCCATCCTCCTGATTGTTGCACATTGGCAAAAAATATCCATCAAATCTTCCTCCCATTAGAAAAAAAGGCTCCTCTCAGAGACGAACAGCAAACCCTGTGCCAACGTCATTCTTTCCTTTTGTCAAAAATTAATATTGTTGGCTCCTTTTGAAATCGATCAGACCGCTGTGGCCCCCTGATTACTGTTTCCATGGTTTGATGCTCGGCTAAACCATGGCAACACGGGCTGTGCTGGAAATGTGTCATGCTGCAGAAGCCAAATAAACACATTGACTGGAATATAGATGAAGCCAGAGAGCTGATGTTACATCGCTGTACCTGTATTTCAAACACCCAGGGGATTTATTGTAAAACGAGATGCTACGTGTTATTTAAGGTTCAGAAAATAGGTGATTTATACAGCAAATTGAGTCTGACCGTGAGGGATCTGAATATCTCTTCTGCTGTCAAGGAAAACCCTGGAAACACATTTGTGATATTGTAACATCTAATTTTACAGTCTGCTCTGTAGTAAATGAATCAGAAGCTGATTTTAGGGACAAACGTATAGTCTGAGCTTTATTTCACAGTAGAAATGTCAATCCCCAACCAGAAAATGTCCTCCGATACTTTGTAAAAGCCTCTCTCTCTCTCGGCCTCTCCATCTTTCACAGCTCATTGTCTGGAGAACAGCGACAGATTTTTACCTCTCGATGCTATCACACTTTTCAGTTTCTGCTCTCTGGTGTTTTGGCCTTGAAAGCAACTGTGACAACACAGTCCTACAGTGAATGAAGCCAAATGTAAGCATTGTTAATGTGGCTCCTTTCACATTTTCCTCCGTTGTCTTGATGTAGAAACAGCAAGAAAAAAAATCTCTATCTTATCAATTCATTTTTGTCTATTATGGAACTCTGAGAGTGTAATTCTGCTGCTTTCGACCGTATCTCACTGTTTTCTTCAGAGTTTGCTCGGTTGTCGTGGAGCTGTTCATGTTGACACTTTATATTTCTCTGACTTTTTTTGGGATGTCATCCTCAGCGTGAGCTTAAAAGTCAAGCACGAGTGTTCATTCACTACATATGAAACAGTGGACAGCAGCAGTGGTAGAAGTACTGTGATCCTTTACTCACGCAAAAGTAGGCCTACAAATACAACAATTTAAAAACACTCAGAGTCCTGCATTCAAAATCCTACTTAAGGAAAAGCACAGGAGTATTTTCAGCTGAATACACTTATACTAAATCTGTTGAAAGTATCTAAAGTATTGATTGTGCAGTAAAATGTCTCAGCCAGTCCTCACTCCCAGGATGTCAAATAAAAAGGCTTTATCTTGCCCCCTGGCATGTGATATCGACACCAAAGGCACCCTTTAGCATGTCTATGAGATGCACCGGGCTTTCAACTAACTCAAATTTAGACCCCTCTGCAATACTTGACACTGAGAGCAACTAACGTGGTAAAAAGAGCAAGGAAATCTGTGTTTCTGTGAAAGAGTGGAGGTGGATGGGAGAAACAAAACTGGACTTTCACCCAGGATGCCACAGTTCATGTTCCATGTTAAACCAAAAGTCTGTTTTGTTTTAACAAAATTTCCCTACTGCAATTTCCATTTTTCTAAACCTTACCAACTAGTTTAATGCCTCAACCTAACTGCAACCATTTCACAACATTAAAGGGGCAAAAAGCGAAATCGTTTCACCGCTAGGTTTGCTGTTGTGCACTGCCTGTAGACCAAAACAAAGTGTGTCATGAGCCACACCTCCCTCTACCTCTGCTCTCCAACCCCCACCAGCCTCGTTTGTGCAGCCGAGCACCGCAGGTTCTCCACAGACTATTCCATACAGATGGTCCCGGTGTTTCTTCCGCAGGCTCCACTTCACTCAGCTTCACTCAGCTGCCTAATATACCCGCTGCTTCTTCCCACATTAACCTGAATAACAAACCAGGGCTCGGTGCTCCGGTTGGATCCAAACGGAGAGTTGGGGCTAACGTTAGCTGGGAAGCTAGTGGAGGCTAACTGGCTGTGCTGGCAGCTGAGTGAAGTAGAGCCTGAGGAGTAAGCACTGGTTAGCCCCGGTTTCACTACAGGCAGATTCACTCGCCACAGGGGCGAGGAAATAAAACCTAAACAGCCAACTTAGTTTAGCTCCAGTTAGCAGTTAGCGATGTCTTTCACTCTCGGTCTCTGCTGTGTTTAGCCATTTCCCTGCTTTCCTATTAGCGTTAGCACTAGTCGGCTGCCACGCTAAACGTTCCTACTCTTCTCCGTGGCTCACGACTCCGGCTCATGCAGAAGAGCAGGAATGTTAGCTTAGCTCCCGGAGTTAGCACTAGAGCTACTACGGCAACTGGAGTAACTTACAGCTATGGAGCGCTTCTACCAGCTCCTTTAGTCACTGAGCCTCGCCTCCATCTCAGCAAATATATTACATTTATTACAGGTACCATCATCATTGAAGTAGGCAGGGGAATAGCTAAATGCAGCCCTCCAGACTGCCCACTGGGCTACATTTTGCAATGCTAATTGCCAATGTTAGCTGGGCTGCCGGGCTACTCACCTAACACAACCGTAACGCCTGACCCATTGCTGGGACCGAGCCGCTAATAACTCAAGCTCCGCATTAACCCATGCTACAATTGTAACATTAAATTTAATTGAATCGACATAGCGACATGTGCCTAACGTTACTGTTAGCTGTTACCGGCTTTGTAAACAATGGGCTGGAGATCAACACAGCGAGAGGGTGTGTGAGGTCATGCTATACTCCAGATGAAATTACACCTCTAGTTCTTCACATAGCATTTTTTTAATTCCTTCAATCTAGAAATGATGAATTTTGCTTATTGCTCCTTTAACCACGTGGTGCAATCGGTTTCAGCTGTGGGTCACATAAAGACGCTAAAGGGTGCCCTGCGTGGCTATGAGAAGCATCAGTAGAAGAATTGGTATTTGACAACCTGGGAATGAGACAGGTTAAATTTCTTGTGTGACTGATATCTGATTCTCCATGACATTATTAGATTGGTAATACTGATATATAAGCTGCTCGAGGTGGAGCTAGTATTAACTACTTTATAACTAGTTTAGTCCTGTGTTTGCCATCCTAGGGGTGGAGCGCCTCCAAAGGGTCCCCAGATGGATCTGAGGAGTCGTAAAAATGATTAAAGGAAGAGGAAAGAAAAAGAAATTAAGTTCTGATACACACATTTGTATTAATTTATTGGACTTTTCTTGAATATTTTTTGTGAAATATTGGAGAGTTTTAAGCTTTAAGTTGTATTTTTTTAATGAAACCATGTGAGAAGTTTAGAGGAGAAATGTCTCTTTGGTGGAGGTGACAAAAACTGGGACACTGTTTTGTAGAAAGGGGACTGAGGCCAAAAATGTGGACCGCTTGTTTAATTTTTAATGTTTTTATTTTGTTTGTTTGTTTTTTTAATGATCAACACAGTATTTGGTTTTAAACATACATAACAACCTTAAACAATGAGCAACTGTAGAAAGAGAGAAGATAACTTCAATACAAGAACGTATAATGTGTATACACACACACACTCACACACACACAAATGCAGGTGTAACAGACTTATGGGGACATACCGACAAAAAACAGAAGGGAGTTTGTTACAGCTTGATAAGTGCTTCTACAGTGTTTGACTTGTGAGAACATGGGCACTGTCCTCACAAGTCAGTGGTGTCCTCATAAGGTGGTGGGAATACCAGTGAAATGTCCTCATATACAGGTCACACCAACGCACACACACACACACACACACACACACACACACACACACTACACATACATACATACAACTAAATAAGTCCAAAATACAGGATTACATGAAAAAGAGGAGGGGATATTATGTCACCATAGGGGTTCAGGGTCATAACAATGTGAAGCATTTTCATTGTGTTAAGGATTACAAATTAATTGCAAATAAAAGGGCTATTACCTGATTTTGAGACGTTTCAAGGGCTTTTTATGTGACTAAGATGTCTGTTCCATTTCAGATTACTGTTTATCAGTCTACCTGGATGTTAATCACAAAAGACAGTTTCTCATAAGCTGCTACAATTCCAGGCTAAAGAAAATAACCTAAATTTGCTGGAGGTAAATTACTCTTTAACAGTGATCGTCCTACCCAACACTAGTCTAGTCCACTAGAGGCGTAGGGGGTGTAGAGAGGTTGCTTAGAGGCGATGGATCCAGCAGAACATATAGACTAGGACTGTAAGGAATATCTTGGCCTATGATCTGCATTATATTTTTAAGCCTTGTTGTATTCTATAAGTTTACCACATGGTCTTTCTATTTTCTTTGTAAAATCTTAATCTGAAAAGTAACAAGTAACTACAGATTAATGAAGCTGAATAGAATTGTATAGAATGGGAATATTTATACTTCTATTTCATGACATTTCACTCTGCTACATTTATTTAATAGCTTAATTTACTTGTCACTTTGTCAGTTTAGATTCTTAATGTACAATATAATCAACAAATACATTAAAGTGTGTTATTATAGGTTAAGATAAAATTACCTTTTAAATTCCAAGGGCATAATTCACAACTCAGCAGTATATGAGGAAACTAAAATGAACTTCACCATTACCAGCTGTAGCATTTAAGTGCCATACATATTAATGCATCAGTAATTATAATCCAATAATATAATGTGTTTATTCTGAAACTGGCCATTCTGCATAATGAGTACTTTACTTTAAATACATTTTGATGCAAATACTTTTGTACCTTTACATACCCCAAATTTTGAATGCAGGACTTTTCCTGTAACATTACTTTGTATTTCTGCAGTGTGGTATAATTATTTATATGTAAGTAAAAGATCTGAGTACGTCTTCCACCTCTGTTGATAGAGGTAGATGGATAAAAGCTAAATGAGAAAAACACAGGAAGCAGAGAAGAAAAAAAAATGTGATGATATGTGTAGGCGAGGTAAAGCTCAGAGAAGCATCCCACTCCCAAACAAACAAAAACACACGCAAAATATCTGAACACCATCTATTCAACACAAGAAACAACAACATCACAACAATAAAGACATTAAAATGAATTCACACACAGAAGGTGTGGAGTGTGTGTTCATGAGTGGGAGCATGTGTGTGTGTGTGTGTGTGTGTGTGTTCAGTCAGAAAAACACTTCAGCTCCTCCAAACCGCCTGTGCATCAGTCAGCATTCCCTCATCACCACTAACATATGCCCTCCTCCTTGAATTTTGCATGAGTTTTGTTATGGGATGAACTCGTGGTGAAAACACTGTCATGATAAATAATTTATCCAGAGGATGTACAGTATCTTCCTCTTACAGCAAGCTGAGCATCAATCCTATTTACAGAAGGAACCTGATGAGCTGCGGAAAGTGTGAAATCATTTTTGCACGGCTGAAAGAGTCAAAGATGTCTGTGATGAACAGGGACCGAAATGGAGAAAGTGGTGGAATCATTACCGAAGAAAAATGTCACAATGGCAAACGTCCTATAATAAGCTCCTGAATTCAGTTTTACTGAAGTAAAACTAGTTGTAAATTATACTGAAGTGTCCAGTCAGTGGTGGGATGTAACTAAGTACATTTACTTTACTGAAGGTCTGTGGACTTGAGAAGTTGCATTTCATGTTACAGAGGGAAATATTGTACTTAATACTTCACTACATTTATCTCATAGCTGTATTTACTTCACATATAAAGATTTAACAAATGAACAACAAATACAACCAATTATTAATTATTAATCTCTTATTATTAAATCAAAGGTTCTCAATCTTTTTGACTTTTAGCTTCTTATGAACAAAAAATGAGTGTCTAGTTGAGGCCATTTATCATGCTTCAGATGTCTGTGATTAGGCCTGTCATGACTACTTTTGATGGATGATATAATGTCCCAGAAATAATTGTAATAAACAATATTACTGTCATTTTAATACTATTTTAATAGCATAATAATGTAATTATACCCCGTGAAAGAACAATGATATTTTATTTTTTAAAGAGAAACTAAACACCAGACCACGTTTATTCAGTTAAAAACCAATATATATGGGTAATAAGTAGTGCTGTTAATTGATTCAGGCCCAAATATTGACAACTCAGTGCAAAGTGTTTGAATTCTACATGTTGTGTCATAAATATGTATAGTGAAAGCCCTTTACAGGTTGTAACCTGGCTATTGCAATCAAACTTTGCTGTTGACTAATCTGTTGCCAAGTGGCCAGCTTTAGTCACCTACTAAGCCCCCCATCGTCCCCTTACTAACTGATGTCTCATTCCCCTGGGTACAGTCCTCCGTCACCATAGTGTTCATTTCCATTGCAACGCAGAAGACACACAGGTCTACATCTCCACTAACCCTCCACTGCCCCTCCTCCCACTTCCTTCACCTCCTGCCTTGAGGACATCAGAAATTGGATTAGCAAGAACATTTCGAAGCTCAGTGGCAGCAAACTGAGGCTCTGTTCATTGGCTCCAAAATCCAAAACACCCAAGTCCCACACATCATCACTGATAACGTCCCTGGACTCTTCTCCAGCCAGGTCAAGAGTCTTGGTGTCATTCTAGACAGCACTGTCATTTGAACCACACATAATAAACATTACACGGACTGCTTTCTTCCACCTCGGCAACATTTCCAGACTCCACCCATCATTGTCTCAGTCCAGCACTGAAGTCTTGGTCCATGTATTTGGCCCTCCCACCAAACTCATTAACAGGCTTCAAATCATTCAAAACTCTGCTGTTCGGATCATTACCCACAACACATCATCTGACCACATCACCACCTTTCTCATCCAACTACACTGGCTCCCTGTTCAACACCGAACTGAATACGAAAACCTACTGCTCACCTTCAAAGCCCTTCACCACCTAGTCTCCTCTTACCTCTCTGACCTTCTCCAAGAGAACACCCCATACCACTCCCTGCGTTCTTCCTCCTCTGCTGCTCACACCTCAGCACCATGGGTGCCACGGCTTTCAGCTGTACTGCGTCCAGGCTCTGGAACTCCCGGCAGTCTGCCAGCATAACATCCTTCAAATCCTATCTCAAAACTCACCTATTCAAAATGGCTTATGCACTCTAACACTGACTGTACCCTCTGCCCCTCACCCCCACCCCTAATGGTTAGGGACTTGCACAAAGTCCAAAGTGAAAACATATGAGCTATAAGTTAGATTGGATAACAACAACAGCAACAACTAGTAGGGCAAGGTAACATGTTTGACACAAGTTTTTAGATTAATTTTATTGCCACTTTTCATTGCAGCTGTTTTTAAACAAAGTCGACACACTGGCTTGTTCATGTTAATGGGCTCTGTGCCGTGACACTCTCTTTTCTCATTTGGCTTAAAACCAAAATATTCCCACACCGAAGCTTTGGAGAGCTGCTATGAAATCACGTCCGTTTGGACTTATTCTTCCAAACTTTCTGGCTGGTCAGTAGCCGTCGGGAAAAACACCAATTAGCCTCAACGTTATCTTCACTTCACCTGGTTCACTGTCACTGTGTGTGTGTGTGTGTGTGTGTGTGCGCGTGTGTGTAAGACAGAGAGAGCAGACAAGAGGACAGAAGCAGCGCAAACATAGATGACAGCAAAATGTGTCTCAGTGTTGTTGTTTTCTGTTTATTCGATTTAGGGAAAAAATGCTTATATACAGCACCCAAGTCTTATAATTCTTCTTGTGTAAACAGACATGCACACAAGGGCAATATTGTATATATGGACATGACCATGATAATTTTTGCTGACCTGGATGAGCTGATAACATGATTATCATGACAGACCTATCTATGAGTTTACTTTCTTTAATTTCACTAGAGACATTTCCCCTCTAAACCTCTCTCACTGTTTCATTTAAAAACTGTTAAAGGCCTGCAAGAATTAAAACACTTAGAGAGACTCTCGCTAGTGAAAATATTTCTGTACCAGAACTTATCGTCTTCTTTCCCCTCCCATTAATTATCTCAAGGTACCCTTCCCCCCTTTATCTGGGGACCCCTTAAAAAATACAAAATACATATTTCTCCTCTTACCTGTAGTGCTATTTATCAAACCAGATGGTTTTGGTGTGAGTTGTCGAGCACCATCTACTGCAAGCTTACCCAGCACCACTGAGCTAGGTAACGTTACAGCTCTGCTGAGGAAGACGCCATTAATCTTTACATCTTGCACCGCCAGGAACACGAACCGCTCGTCGATGAGCAGATGCACACTTCCTTCTGCGTGGTGATATGGTTGGCGGGTTCACTGACAAGGTCTGCGTTTATCTTGAGTAGCCAAGTCATGATTTCTGGAAAGAGACATTGCTGTTTAAAAATTCAAATGTATTTTTTGCTGCTTTGAGGACGACAAGCTTGGTGCGGTTTGGTTTGATTATATTGGAAAGTATCTTCAACACTCTGCAACTCATACCCTCAAAGGTTCCCAGTGCTCCTGAGCAGCCAAACAGCCAATTTACTGCTGGCGTCCATGTTTATTTGTTCTCACCTTGTTAGCTTGAATGCCTGGATGTTAGGGATGATGCTTTTCCCACAATAAAACAGTCTCAGTCTGAGTGAAAAATGTGAACAGTCTCTCAATAAGAAAAAATTACAAAAGCTTTGACTCTGTAACAGGGTCCATTTTTTAGACTTCAGGGTCATAATGTCCCCAAACTGTCGGCTCTCCTCCAGCGGTGAATATTTATTCCCTAGTTTAAGAGAAGTCACAGGTGCAAAGAGAGGCAAATTATCTGCTAAAAAAAAAGGAGTTAGCAGCAGGAGCAGCATAATAAATGGCTTTAATAGTACCTTTCATTGTAGGTCATTACTTAAGATGACAGCAGACACGTTATAAAGGCGAGCACGGCGCGATGATTAAAATAATAATTCAGATTCTGCAGGAAGTCTGGATGGAGGATGGAGGTAGGACTCTGACTTTATTGAGATAAGTAGATGCTTGAACTTGAAGACACAAAATCGAATCACATGTCACAGGAAGTCAGATCACAATCAGATCTACAAGGATTGTCTCTGCATGAGCTCATGTCTCTGGAAGTGAGCAAGGAAAGTAACTTGTTCCACTGTATGTAACTCTAGAGATAGTTCACTGCTGAGTCTCACTTCCAGATCATCAGCTATCCTTCTCCGGAGATACATACAGCACCTTAAAATATTAACAACATGACAAACATGTTTTTGTTTCAGGAAAAAGGACAAAAACATTCTGTGGAGTATAAAGCTGTATTGTACTGTACATTCATATTTGATATGAGTTTTGTCTCCCAGCCCTGCACAGCACTGAAAGAACATGATAAATGCATTACAGTGATAAATTCTTCTGAACCTGTTGCTCCTGAAACACGGCAATGACCAATCAGAAAACAGCTCCTCTGTAGGCTTTTACATTTACATGCAATTCACAGAACTGAAAGTCATAAGACAGACTTAAAAGAGTGATGCAATATTTAGGCAAGTACACTCATGTGTTCCTTGCTATGAGTTAGATAAGGGGAGATTGACACCACTCTCATATAGATGTACTGAATATGAAACTACAACCAGCAGGTGGTTAGCTCAGTTTAGCTTAGCATAAAGACTGGAAGCAGAGAAAAACAGCAACCTGTCTTTTTACCCTTTTTTCTACAGATTAAACAATAAATAATGTGTTAATCAGAAAGCTTTAGAGGTGCTGGGAGGTAGATTTTTGATCCAGGCTGGCTGTTTCCCACTGTTTCCAATATTTATGCTCATCAGCTGCTGGCTGAAGGCTTCATATTTAACTGATATGAAAGTGGTATCAATGTTATCATCTAACTCTGTGCAAGACAACTAAACTAAAACAGTCAATAAACAAAATGTATTTTTCTGGACAATGGTTGGAAACTTTTGGATGTTAAAGGACCTACCTATGAGTCAGAGAGTGCAAGACCGTCTGCACATGGTTCACGAGGTGGCTTAAGGCTCATTTATGCTCAACATTAAATACCGATCCGGATACGGACAGAGCCTTCTGTCCGTGCTCCACGTTCATTTCGTCTGTAAAGGGAGCATAAATAGGCCTTTAGCCTGCAGCTAGCAGCTAATAGTGCTAACAATGCCAATAACAGCAACAGTGCTGACAGGGCTAACATTGTTACCATGGGGGAATCACAGGGTGGGTGCTAGAAAAAAAAAAAGAGTGTGCAGTGGTTTTACGGCTGTATGTGTGTTCTGGGGTGCTGTCCCTTGTTATCCATCTTAGATCTACCCAGGTCTGCTGCTTTGCTTAAAGAGGTGTATTGCACCCGACATGGGGGAGGGGCTTGAGAGCTCCTGTGCCAGCAGCAGAGAGGAGAGGCCTCTGGTGTGGGGACTGCTGGTCCGGCTGCCTCTCAGCCTGGGATTTTTGTCGTCTTGTTTGCTTGTTGTTGTTTTTTTGTTATAAAAAATCCCATGGAACTGATTGTTTTATGTGATTTTTTTGGGTCAGTGGTGGAGTTTTGTTCACTCCATAGGGCCACCCAAGGGTGGAGCGTAACAAGTGATCTCATTAATAGTTCCTTCATACTTGTTTTTTTGGTTAAAGTTTGCAGGTAATCATAATACGTGATTTTGCTGCTGTTAACTTCTGTGGTGCATTGTGCAGCGCCCTCCACTAATGACATATCCTTGATTACAGTAGCTCTGTGTAAAACTGGTGGAAACACGGGCTGGTTCGCTTGATAGCACCAAGGCTCCAAGAGTCCTGAATGGAACTGATTCAAGAGCCAGAGCTAATTTGGAGTAAAACAGGTAGGAGAGGGAGCATTCTCTGCAGGATGCCATAGCTCCACAATATCTATACATAGCCAATAGTGTTTTTCTGCTATATTAATGCTCTGAATGTCACATAGATCTCCTTTAAACAAATGCCCAGGATTTATTCAAAGAGTTTCTAATGTCTTAATCATCGTGTAATCTATACACTTACCTTGAACCTTCAAATTTAAGGCAAAAATATGTCACTCATTTTTCAGGATTATGTGAAAAAATTAGTTGATGGTCCATGTGTATAAACAAATCACGTTAATACAACTTAATCTGCTCCTCTTAATGTTGGCGCATCACTTTGTGTTTTTAATGATCAAATCTAGATGTTTTTACCCCCTAAAGTCACTAATTCCATTCACATTTCCACTAATCCTGATATGAAATATGAAGTCTTCCTTTTCTAATTCAAAAGCTCAATTAAAGATAAATTATTTGTGCTCGAAGAAAAAGGGAAGAGTCCTCTCTGAAAGGCCTTAAATGTCTTATTTATGCCATAATTTGTACTCGTGCTCATGTAAATAATTTATGGCTGAACATTTATCTAAATTTTCTGAATATTAGTGGACACCTCACTTAATTAAAGACAGGAAGTAACTAAAACTCGTCATCATTATGTGAGAGCACAGAGCAACATTGAAGGATTCACTTTTGTTTTAACCCTTAAAGTCACTCACTCCGTGCTAATTTTACTTTAATCTTAATACATAAAGATGCTTTAAAGGTGTAAAATTAAGGCCAAAGGAGAATGTAAAGCAAAATTGCAAAAACAGTCTTAAACCCCTGCAAAAAAAGCCCTGCAAACTTTTCTGTTATTTTCTGGTTTTTGAGGCACAGCAGCGATATGTAATGTCATGTTTATTTTGGAAAGTAGGGACTATCAGGCCTTCAGCCGTAGATGATTCAGAGGCAAACAAGCACCAAACCTGTTTGCATAACAGTCTCTGCTGTATTGCTTCGTGGCAGCGAGAGCGGGGCTGGATGGGAGAAGAGGAACCGGTATGCTGATGAGTGAGAGGAGGCGATGTGCGAGACAGACCGCTGGCCTGGCGGGGTGGCGACTGGGTGAGTGGGTGTAATGATACCCTCATCTCAGGAAAAACATGTCAGCCCTCCTGGCAAGCAAAGCTGAAGTTGTTGTCAGCGGCAGCCTGGAGCTCTGAGAGGAGAGAGCCTGGGACTCACTGAGAGGTTGCCAGATCAAATTTGGGACCAGCTGGGAAAGAACTGGGCATGGAAAGTGAGCGGGAAACGGGGTGAAGTCGATTAAGGACAGCTGAACTCATGCTGGTTTAAATCAACAGTGAACCTCATCAGGGAAAATGAAGTCAAAGTATTTATGTTTATGTTTCATGACAAGCTTCCTGTTGTTGTGGTGATGTTAGTCCAGGAGGTAATCGCCCTCCTCAAACGCCAAATTGTAGCTTTTCAGTTTCTATTTGTAAATGAATTAAAGCCTGACATTGTAAACATTCGGGGCTCAGCCCAAACCAAGGGGCTCCAGGATGATTTTTAGCCATTTAAACCAGCTACATGCACTATTTTTCAAGCCATTTGAGTTCACAGAATGTCTAAAAAAAGTGCATTTTTTGGGAAAGAAAGACCGTTGCCGAGTAATAGAATCATCCTGTAGAGGCTATATCCTATTTTCTTCTAATTGACAATCCTAGGTCTCATCGACCTACTGTTACTAAGTCAGACAGGTTTGACAAGAAGAAACATGACAAAGCTGATTCAGCTTAGCCAGGTGCAGCAGTGTTTATTAGGGTCAGGGTCAGGCACTATTAAGCCAACAGCAAGGACTACACTGTTTGATGGAAGGATATAATCATGAAGTTAACTTTTAGAACAAGCCAAAATGACACTAATTGAAGCCAGTGTCAATGCAAAAGGCAAAAATAGAGACTAAGAGTGATGTCAACATGCACCTGCACTGCCAGGTATGCGTCCCCCTCTCCCCTGCTGGCCCCATTTTAACATTACATTTTGCTGCCCCATTGCATCCCTGTGTGCACCGCAGTACACAGGATGTTAGCCTTGATCTTTTCTGGCTAACAATAATTCATGTCATCATGATAATCAGAACCCAACCTATCTGTCTTTTTGCAAATCTCTTTAACGTGTCCACAGAAATAAGGGGGAAGCATATCTGGTGACGTTGGTGATCTGACATTAGGCTAACTCCTTTTGATGATGCTGTACATTAGGTTAGGGTGACCATATTTTGATTTCCAAAAAAGAGGACACTCGGCCCGGCCACGACATAGCCTACTTAATGATACTCGCAGTTTACTCAAAGATGCCTTATCATTTTAATATATTTAAAATGTATATGTATGGATAGAAAATTCAGTTATATTACAAAATAATATCTCTCAAAGACAGAAATTCAGATAGGCCCCAATAGGGGACACATACACACACTAGAGTGTGGCGATCCAAGCCCGACGGTACCCGACGGGTCGGGCCGGGTTTGGTCAGAAATGTAGCTATAAATTGTATTCAGGCTGGGGTCGGATTCGGTCAGCTTTCAGTGAAAATGTAGTGTAAAAATAAACAAAATCCTATTGTCTGTCCTGTTTATTGCTTGGGCACTGTTATTTACGTGACAACACCTTAACATAACACACACACACACACACACATTGGCTGTTTGTTTCTACCTCTCCCCTCGCTGGAAGTCTCGGACCTCCAGCCGCCCGCCTCTGCCTTGATTAAACGCTGAAAATAAAATAAAAGAGGGAGACAGGTTTTTCCTATTTTATCTTATTTTGTTTTATGTCTCCCTCTCCTCTCGCTGGAAGCGTCGGACCTCCCGCTCCCGTCTCAAACACGGGCTGAGCACCCACGGCGCACGCCCGTCCTGTTAAATACCCTGTAACCGTAACAACTGTGTGACACAAACTCAGTGCTTTGGTCATTAAATAATGTCGGGCTTGGTTCGGGTTCGGACAGAAATATGCGGCCCGTGCCGCACTCTAACATGCACACACAAACACACGGAAACGGAAAGTTTGGGTTCCTTTACATTTTAACTAACACATAGCATTTCTAAGTACAATAGGAAAGAGGAAAGTTGACCAAGGATCTGCCATGTTCCAAGCCTGCGCAACTGTTATTGCAGCACAGAGCAAAAGGGGCGGGGCTTAGGAAGGGCTAATTGTTCTCCAACTGTCTTCATTATTCTAAAACCATGACACAATAAATGCTGAGGATGATCTACTTTCACTCTTGCCACCTATAAAGAGGCAAAATAGTTTGACGTTACTATTTTTTAAATTACATAATAAAGGTAGTGGTGATTCACAGGTCAGGATTTTTCAGAACACACACCTACCTGGCCTGTTATGAGAACCAATCCACCCCGCCAGACTGGTAACATATGCCAATCAATGACCTGAATCCTGACCTGCAAAACCACTAAAAAGATTTAAAAGTTTCAGGTGCTGACCATCACTAATAACAACCTACTTGCTCTTGGCTATTGGCTATTATATTGTATGTCATTCCCCGTAAATATCACAATATAAAACGTGTTTTAAGTACAAACGTAGTAAGAAAGCAAGTACTCACCCATCTTTTAGGTATTGACATCTCAAGAGCAAGGCTGATACTGTAGGTGCAGTGGTTTGTTTAAATGACTGATTCATTGAACATATTCTCCTGGTCAAAAGCTGAATAACGGAAAGCCAGAGTGCAGCAGCGCTGATGATGAAGCCACTTGCTGTGTGAGAGAGGCCGAGAGAGACGGACAGAGTGGAAGAGAAGGTTCAGATTGGATTATTGCACAATATTTCTGTCAGCTGTTAATAGTTTAATGAAAACCCTGCTTTGTCACTTTATGACCCGCCTGCCCGAAATTCATGATTCTAACAAGCTTACCAAACCGCCCAACCTTCAGGTCAGCCTGTGGGACCCACAGACTGTGTGTCAACCTCTGTGTCACTAATAGGTAGGGTAGAAAATTGGCGTAAACAACTTGGTTTATCTTGAAGCCTGATTTTGTTAAAATATACTGCAGTACAGTTCACGGAATTAATATTTAGTGGAAAAATCTGCAACATAATAATAATAATCTAGGCTGCTCTAATTTTAAGTCAAGGATCCCCAAATCTGTCAAGTAAATGTGGTCTTTAATAAATGAATACTAGGCCAACAGAGGAACATTGACTCAATTACATTAGATTTCTTTCAGGGAATAGCATAAAAGGAGAAACAACATGGGCAAATATTATTATCTGAATGACACAAAGATATTTTAGTCTTAACAAAAAATGTAAATACAATACTTTTTTTTTGCTCTCATTTTTCAAAGGTTTAAGTTAAAGCTCACTTTTTTTTATTCACACAAAGTTCGGTCTTTGTGATGGAAATCTCACCGTTTTTTTCTGACATTTTTATGGTACTTCTCAAAGTCAAAAAGGAATCCTAAAACAGCTGAATTTCAAGGAGGCTGTTCCAATGTCAAGGATGCTTCCAATTCTATCGAGGACCAAGTTCTTCCTTCAGAGATGTTTCAAGGAAACGCTGTGTATCCTCAGCGGGCATGAAGTACCTGCAATGCTTTAAACACAATTTGCCAAAATGGGGCCTTTTCAATGAAGCACGCCTGGGCACTCGCTAGCCTGTTCCAGTGTGTGTTCACCGAATGCTCAGAAGGAGTCTTGCCTGGCCTCTGTAGGACCCGAGTTGGAATGAACGGTCCTACCAAGGAAGCATCCTTGACTTTGAGAAGCACTAATACAGTGATGACACGATTTGTTTAATTTAGGAATGATCTTTCAATGGGGGCGGCACGGTGGTGTGGTGGTTAGCACCGTCGCCTCACAGCAAGAGGGTTGCTGGTTCGATCCCGGGTGTGGGAGCCCTTCTGTGTGGAGTTTGCATGTTCTCCCCGTGTCAGCGTGGGTTCTCTCCAGGTACTCCGGGAGAGTACCTCCCTAGGACTAATACAGTCCCCAATTTGGGGTCTAGGTTAATTGATTAACAGTTAAATGAATGATCAATTGCGAAACTGACATTAAAAATGCATAGAGAACTCCGCTGTATATGAAAATCAAGCTCTTCTAAACAAACACCTGAACGTTGGCCTGAACGTCACTAATGTTAACCTGCGGTACCTCAATGAATCCCTGTCCTTGTTCAGTGTCAACTCAGACAAAATGGTATCTATCCAGATCCCAAAAACAGACTGAAATAACCATTGAAATCGCATTGGGACAAAGATATGTGTCCAATATATTGTTCACATTCAGTTGTATTTTGTAATGACATATTAGTTTTAGTTTTAGCTTATATTTTAGGTACAATTTTATCTATCACCTTATTTTTTCTCTTAGACGATGCACTGTATTCAGGTGAAGGAATAAAGTGAAATTTTGGGTAAAAGTTTTGGTACAATTTTGGTAATTGTTTGTTTACAGGAGATGCACTGTAGATAAGGAGCTTATTTTTTGTACATTAGCAGGACTGGAACACAACATAGAAGTGAAACCAGTGCTCTGTGTGTTTAAATGTAATGGTATAATAGAATTATTTTGTGCCTAAAGTCAATGAATAATCGTGATAAATAATCGTGATCTCAATATTGATCAAAGTAATGGTGTTTATCATGTTGGCCATAATCGTGCAGCCGTAGAACCCACTCACTTTGACTCACTACACTGAAAACCTAACAACATCACTGGCTGCAGCCCACAAGTATTCTTTCATTTACTTGAGTCGTGTGGAGTGACAGTCCTTCCCTGGCATAATCTTCACCCGGCTGTCATACTGCTGCCTTTAAACAAACGCACCCAGAGTCACAGGCAGCTTCTGTGTGAGGAATTTATGCAGCTATCCTAACAGCATTGTCGGATATATGTGGAAAGATTGCTGAGCATGTGACTTCTCAGTCTTTCGCTGGATACAGAAGCAGCTCTCAACTCTTTTTGGCTCTCATGTTTTTCAGAGTCCCCCACTCAGCCCGCCCACTCAGGTCCAAACACACCTAGTTCCTCACAATGACACGGCTGCTTTTAAAGCACACTATTGATGTGAGGGTCTGCTGTGGAACCATCGAAGAGACTCTGTCAAGTGTGAAGTCTTAATCAAGTCTGTGCGGAATTGACAAAAGAGCGAGAAAACAACATCAAGCCAATACAAAGGAAGCGGTGCTAAATCTATAACTGTTCATTCACCAGACGGATTGTTTTGTTTTTATTCACAGTTGTAGCTGAATGTTTTGAGATTATTTAAAGACATGTCTAACATCTATTATTTATTCACATGCTGTTTAACATTATAGCTTATCTTAAACATTGGATCTTTTATTGCAACCTGTACTCAGTGAGGAACTCAGTTTCAGACAGTTATAAATGAGGGAGGAACCAAAATCGAGATATAGCAGCTACTGACACAGATTTCAAAAGGTAAAAAGCTCCCAAACTTAAAAAAAAAGAAAGCTGCCATTGTTGTTGCTCTGAGGTAAATAACAGAAGATAGGTGGAAAAAAAGAAGCCTGTAACATGATTTTATCGTGTGTGTGGTTGAATCTGTTGAGGGCTTTCTGGATTGCATCTTTGTTTTGCCCCTCGAGCTTCAATCAATACACAGACTGTTGGAGTTGTGGTGTTGAAAGCCAGTGAGGTTACTAGTGTAAGTCAGGAAGTGAACTGGTGTAACTCCTCTGTGGTAAGCAGTTCAGCTTCAGAGAAAGCGAAAATGAATACAAGAAATCAATCAGAAAGCGCTCACCTCAACCAAGGCTGCAGAGTCCTCTTCATTCATACGACTTAATGTTTAGAAATGTTTAATGTGGATCTGCATCCAAATACTCCTGAATCCCATCTGGGCTGCGTAGATAGCAAAATAAAGGTAAATAAAAAGGCTGCAGACACTCAGTCCTGACATCTGTGAGAATAAAACCACAATAAAGCTGACATCGCAGTTTCATTGTGGTCCTTGCAGCTACAGAAAAATTGCACACAGTCACACTCACGACTATTTAAGTTCGTCATATTGTTGTAGTGCCACCTTTAAGGGAAATACACAAAATCACATTATTCGATCAAATAAATCTAAACTGCACTATATGTTCAGGAGTTCTGGCAGTTTAATGTTGTGTAACTCTTGAAAGATGTGACAACAAAGAAAGCAATAACAAAATCTTGCTCTTATAAATGAAAAATTGAATTCATAAGCAATAAAATGCAGACTCGCTCAATTCAAAACTCTGAGGCTATAGCCTGACTTGATCTGGTATGACCTGGTGGTGACTTATGGAGCAGGGTTGGGCCATGTTGTGATTTATGGCACAGTGGCCATATCCAGAAGTGCAGGTCACATGCTGACACAAAAAAGCTACCTCCCATACACATTCATGATAATGTTAAAGGAGAAGCTCAGAGTGTGTTTCCAACACATGTAACAGACAGAACTTGACATAGCATCCCAGAACATCAACAACCAACGCACTCAGGGTACCTTGCACATCATATCCTGACATGGAAAGTCCATGACCAAACGTTGATATGTGACGAGATCGGAGTGAGAATGTGCTGTAAAAACGGGTCATGTTTTGCAGTAAAAGAAGTGTTTGTTACAGGGTATAGTTTGACCAATGTGACGGGGGACAAATATGTGAGGTGACATGAGTATGTGACATACGGATGTAACTTGTATGATGTTATGTTGAAATAAGTAAACATTGACCTGTGTTTTCACACCTAACATGAACAGTGATCTCCTGGATCAAAGTCCTGTGTTTGTTTGACCCGTCCACCACCCCAACCATCTACCTCCTTTTCCATTTCATATTGCCACAGATGGGATTTATATTGGAGTTACTAGACAGCCCAGTGTGTCTCATACAGATGCTTAAGGGAACCTTGTGTGTCTGTATCAGACGCAGAGGGGACATGACAAAGCATTGGTATTTGACAACCTGGGAGCAAGACCAGGCTGAGAATACATAAGCCACACTAGCATAATATGTCACCATCTCTGACTGAACTGTTAGCATTTAGGTTGCATTGTGGGTAATGTAGGTGCCATGTTGACAAGGAAGAAGAATGGGTTGACTACAAAAGATTATATCTCTGGTTCTGCTGCACTGATTTTGATCCTTTAAAAAAATCTGTCCACTGGGAGTCCAACTTTATAAAGGAGGGTGACGCTAAATTAGTGGAGTACTCTTTTAAGGAACCAATAAAGCTATTACAGTTCATCCTGAGGGGGGCATGAATGTGTGCACCACATTTCATGGCAATCCATCCAATTGTTCTCGAGACATTTCACTGAAAGCCACTCATGTAAAACTCATCACTCCCCACCAAATTTAATTTAAATCTAATAGGTTTTTCAGATTTCCTGCTAACAAAGAAGACTCCCTCATAACTCCCTCTGTGGATCCAGTAATTAAAGTTTGATATGATTAATTTCCCCATGACATGAAGCAACATGCCTGAACATGATTTTTTGGACTTTGAACTGATGAGTAACTTCACAGTCTGTCGAGGGATCGACTTGCTGTCTGCCCTCATCATTTTACACCAAGTGTCCTTGTTATTGATTGTATTATGTGCTTTTCTCGACAGGCGATGTGCACTCGTTCACCCTGCCTTTGGCTCAGTGAATTCTGGGAAAAAGACTTCTACCCTGTACAAGACGGTCCAGGTCAGTGAGTCGCATGCTGTGAACTGCAAACTTCCACATGCTTAAATTGCCTGAACTTTTCATTGTCTTTCCTCTCACTCTGTGACAATGGTCTGTAGGATCTGAATAGTCCTGTAGAAAACGCTTCATATTCAATAACACAAAGTGAGCTGTGGGCAGAGGGGAGAAACTGCATTTGCAGTGGGGAAATTATGATCATGTTTAAGATGAAAATCTCAAAATTGGTTTTGACATTTCACTTCAGCGGGTCATCGCAGAGATTACTCTGTGAAAATAAAGGGTCAGGTCCCCACAGCTTGTTTTATTTTCATCTCCTACAGAGATTATTGCTGTAGAATATACTGTATATCATTACACTGTTTGTGCTGATCCTTTAACCTATATTTGTCCAGTAAAGTAAGATGTAGTGAGACAGAGCAGGGACAAAACACACTGTTTACCTATACAAACAGATTCTGCATCATAATCCACGCTACACTGTACAACAAGACTAACAAACACAAGTAAGTGCAGTTTTCTACCTCCCACCAAACCACATCCCAAAATAAGAGGAAACCTTTACAAAGAATAAAAAGATAATTATCATTATTCATCATGTTGGGGAAAATAGACTGTGGTTTATTGTGTAATCATTTTCATCATGACACAGCAGTGTTGCTTTATTCCACAGGTTTGTTATTTCTTAATGTCCTGGGTAGAAATGAGTCACTTGGTCCTAATTAAAGGAAAAATAGAGATTTCTGAGGTAATTTCCTCGAGACTTAAGGTATAATAAATAAAAATTTTATTATTTTTATTATCATTAAAATGTATTATTGCAATCATTATCCTCCACACACAAGTATTGTGTTTGCTTGCAATCTAATTGCACATTTTTGCATCTCTTAATTATTCAGAAATTACAGACCTGTACAATAAAGTATTACTGCTTGACTAGGCTTGTTCAATATTCGATCCAGACAGCAGAATAAATGTTTGTACATCTCTGCAAACCAAGGATATGTGAAATTATTAGGGCTGCTCATTCATTGACTACAAACATGATGTATCATGTATAACATGTAAGTAGCTGCATGCCCATTAGCCACTTAGCACAATCATTACTGCTTTGTCGACAAAAAAAAATGTACAGCAGGTTTCATGTGTAGCAAATATTTTGAAACGTTATGCTTCTTTACACTTTTGTTTTCAATTTCACATTTTGAAAAAACTGTGGTTAATGTGTAGTTAGGTTTAGGCACAAATCCCACTTGGTTGGTGTTAGGAAAGGATCATGACTTGGCTTAAAAAAAAACTTGGTTTTGTCACCACAAACACAGCTGAAAATGTCCTGATGTCTCATTAAACAATACCCAGATTTGTTGCCAGAAACAGGCTGGAAATGTCCCGATGTCTTGTTAAAAAGTACCTGTTTTGTCACCACAACCATGACTGAAAATGTCCTGATGTCTCCTTAAAAAACACCCAGGTTTGTCACCACAAACACAGCTGGAAATGTCCCAACATCTAGTTAAAAAATATCTGTTTTGGTTGCCAGAAACAGGCTTGAAATGTCCTGGCATCTTGTTAAAATACCTGGTTTTGTAACCACAATTATGTCAGGAAATGTCCTATTGTCTCATTAAAAAATACCCAGTTTTGTTGCCACAAACACTGCTGGAAATGTCCTTATATCTAGTTAAAGAATATGTGGTTGTATCACAGCAATCACGACTAGAAAACATTTCTCTCCTTCTGATGACAAACTCATACACATAATCTGAACTAAATCGATTTTGAAATGTTTATGATGTATGATGTATGTAACATACAGTATCCATGGTTTATAGAAACATACAGTGCAAAAATGTTATGCTGGCAATTGGACTGTAATATTACCTTGTACACAAGAAACAACTGAGACTTGTCCACTGGTTAAACATCTATTATACCATTTACGGTGTGTATTAGATCGTTAATGTTGTTTTATGTAAGATTGCATTAACAGCATTTGTGATGATGAAGTTTGTTGATTCGTGAGGTATTTAATTTGCTGTACCAAAATCAAACAGTCCTATCAGGTTTTGTTCAGTAAATTATCATGATATATGTTGCAATCAGGATAAAGAATATACATATAAGGTGATGTATGATTTTATCCATTGCTAAAACGGACCGCTATGCATGAAAAAATGTACTGAAACAGCTTCATCAGGCAGCCCGCAGTCAGTTTAAACCGCCTGAAGTAACATTCACACAAAACGCCACCTCTGATCTCAACATCTGATTGGAGTTCGGCCAACATACTGTGTGAAGCTTGCTGTAATATTCAGCGACAGTGTTTACTCAGCGCTGTTTCTGAGATGAGAAAAACATTTGCTGTGGATTGGCGGCAGAACATTATGTGTCAGATGAGTCCTCAACGAGGCCACACATCCCCTGATTGTGTCTGAGCCTTTCAGCCTCACACATCCAGCCTGAAACTCCATTTCTGTCAGCCCATAGAGGAGGGAGAGAAAAAAAAAAAATCAATTGCATATTGGCTTTTTCCAACCATCACTCTTGAAATCGAGCATTTTTTTTCAGCTTCAGAGAGCAATTTCCTCAGCTGTTTGAGGTTCAGATATCTTGTGGGTGATTCAGCATGGCTCCACAATGGCAGCTGCCCAGTCCCTCACAGCTCTTGGCCGGGGATAAAGACCTACTCAGCCGGTGCGTCTCTGCCGGCTTATCTGCCCGGCTCCACTCAGAGAGCAGAGCTGACCGTGTGATTGCAGCGCGCCTGAGATTCTGACTGTAAATGTCAAGATATTGCAGCCTCAGAACATGCCGTGATCGAGTAACTTTTATCTGGGCGCGGCGTTGTTTGATGTGCTAAACCGGTGCTCACGTTGAGTTAGGGCTGAGCAGAAATAGATAAAGAAACGAAGCAGGGGAGGAGAAAAATCAGCAGGAGTAAACACTCAAGATTCTCATTAACTTTTAAAAAACACCAATTTTTCAAGATGAGTAACGACTTGCTTATTTTATTTACTGTCAGTTTCCACCTGTTTGAAGAGCAGGGATCCAATAATCCCACATATGTGGCTCCAGAGGCAGGAACTGCTGAAATATTTCAACTTCTTGTAAACACTAAGGAATATACAGTAGTTCATAAGCACAGTAAGTCAGAAGGTTGACTATGTCACATAGAAGAACATGGATAGATTACTAAATGGGCCAGGCCCAGGGGCCGCAAGTTTCAGGGGCCACCTTGGCTTTCGTCTGAAAAATGTCACCCATGTACTGACCAGAGGAGACTCGTGTCAACAAAAGACATGCAAAAGAACTACAAAAACAGCCAAGGCAACCAGAAGGAGCCACAAATAGACTACAAAGAGATGCAAAAGGACATGCAACGAGAGGCAAAATAAATACAAAACAGGCAAAACAACAACAGAGACACAAAAGAACTACAAAAAGACACTGGAATACCAACAAAAACAGGCAATGAATAAATAAATAAATAAATATACCCTCAAAGACACAGACCACAAAAACATGTAGGGAAACTGCAAAGAGATACAAAATAACTACGAAACAGGGAAAATTTAAAAAAACACAAAAGACCACAAAGAAATGCAAAGGAAATACAAAAGGACACAAAGTAACTACAAGATAGCAAAAAACCTGAGAGTCTCAAAAAGACCACAAAGAGATGCAAAAGGACATGCAAAGAGATGCAAAATAAATACAAAACAGGCAAAACAACAACAGAGATACAAAAGGACTACAAAAAGACACATAAACTGCAAAGAGACACAAAATAACCACAAAAAACAGTTAAAACAAACTCAAAAAAAGAGACACAAACAGACCACAAAGAAATTCAAAAATTACCAAAAAGACACAAAATTACCTCAAGGAGACTGTACAAAGAGACACAAAAATAACCTCAAAACATGTATAACAACTACAAAGAGACAAAAAGAACAAATAAAGAGGCAGCAACAAAGTCTGAGTATCTCGCTCTTATAGGAGAGGTGGTTGAGGCTTTTACATATCTGTGCTCAGGGGCCCATTGTCTCATTATCTGCTCATACAAAAGAAAATATAAGAACACGAAACACTAATGAAAACATTCAGTTGGTGTTTTTTAATCCAACATATACAGCACTCATTCCATGACCTGAGTGTTTTATGCCTCTGTAACACAGTAACATTGTTATTGTGCTTCTGAATAATTATTAATACCTGATTTGACGCAGCAGTGTGCTGTCACAGCCAGGACTAAAAATCTTTAGTTAATCTCAGTCCAAATAAATCAGGTAATATTCTGAAAAAGTAATAATTGTGTTGTCAAGGTGAGAAAAGACAGACAGGTAATAACTGTGCCTCTGGGGAAATTTCATGGGCCATGTAACACTGTGTAGTCAACAGTCAATCACAGCACAAGCGACTCGGGGAATAAGACCGTGCAGCCTGAGTAAAAGGTTTGTTAACTTTTAGTTATAGATCATGTTAAGATCTTTGGCCACACTGCTCTGAGTGTGGCAGCTGGTCAGACGTGTTCCAGGGTGAAATACCGAAATACCTCAACACTGGATGAAAGACACATTTTCAGCCCAGTGATTTTATTGATCATCTCACTTTTCATCTTGTACTATAAGCGAAAAAAATATGAACTCATCAGCCTCAGCTTTACCTGAGATTTAAGTTAAGATACTTAATGTCTGCATGGTACACAAACCTACCTAAAGCAACTGCAATATGTTTTAACTGGTTATGAAACAGTTTCAATTTGATTTTGATAAAATTAACTTCACCATCAAGTAGTGTTTGAGAATAGAATTTGCAAATGACAGTTTGAAAGAGCTCTTGTAGGATTGTGATAGTGCAACATCCTGTGGAGGTTTTTTCCAAGACAAATGTCAAGGGCCAAAGATGAGATTCAATCCCAAGAAGAAGAAGATGTTCTGAATGGTGTGTTGGAATGGGAATCTGAAGCTGAATACATTCATCTCTTTGTAGAAAACGTATTAACACTTCCTCTGGACACTGAGTGTAAAAATAGCTTCCATCACAAGAGGCTGCCATAGAGGACAGCATCCAGTACAGCAAGGTATTAAAAGTATTTTAAAGACTCAAGGTGGAACTTTGGAGGGAGAAAAACGTTTTAAATTGCAAAATATTCTGAAAAGCATGTTTTCTTTATATCTGTGTCACAAAACCTGAATATTTAAAAGAGCTGAAAGGTGAACAGATTTCATAGTAATGCATTAGTTTTTCATAAAGGTGAACAACATGAGGGCCTGAGGACAAGGCTTTGGTATTATTAGATGTTGTGTCTGCTTTGTTTTTAGGAGCAGGCTCCTCCATGTGTGAATTAATATTTATTACTGATTGTCTATATTTTATTTCCATTTTTCTGTTTTCCACATCTCATAATAGTTAAGACCCACCCTGATATCACTGAATGCTAAAATATACAGCACTCATACATGTACAACAGTTATACATGTAAAGCAAATGGACATTTCATACATCAGAGGTGGGCAAGGTTAGGTTATTGGAACTTCATTTTTATGCATTTAGAGATTCTTACAGTGCACACTGATTGTGCTATAAATTCCTTGTAATATCAGAGGGTTCAATTGTCAAAGGGGCTGAACTGCCATCAAGAGTTAATGTCACTATCAAACTACAACTACACACATTTCGAATTTTATTCATGTCATACCTGTGGTCTGAGACAGTCCAAAAATATTAGTAAACATGAGCAACTCTCTCCCAAATCCATAAGCCAGAGTGCTAAAACTCAAATTTGTGATGTCATAGAGTATAAAGTCTGGAGCTGCTCCAGAGACAAGATGTTCTAGATGACACTGAGAGCACCTATAGGTGAATGTTCTGAGCACATGGGTACATTCTCTGTTTCAAAACTAAAATCACCACAGTAGAATAAAGCTCATTTGGACATTAAAAAAACAAGCATTATTCATCAGGTTCAAATCAGTCTCACCTGCAGGTGCGGACTGGCCATCTGGGAGCTTTGGCAATTTTCCCCTTGGACTGGTCATGTGAGGGCCCTTTTTTCCCCAACCACGGCATAATATACCCGCTGTTAACACCTTATTCTGCAACTGGGCGTACTCACACATGTATCCTTACACTAAAAGCTCTCCCCGTCAGCTTGAGCTGTACAGAAGTTTTTATTGGACTTTATAATTTGTAACCCACACAAGTAGGGCTGCCCCCAATTAAGAATGTTCGTAGTCGACCAGTAGTCATCATTTAGGGCCATTAGTCGACTAGTCACCCGCATGTTTACAATATCAATTCAATTATTAAATGATATATTTTGGGTGGGGCAACACAATGGTTTGAGTTGAAGGTGTGAGAAAGAATAGTATCAGTAACATTGTTAACACTGTGCTACATTACAGAGAAATACAAAACCATACTAATGAACCTTCATTAATATAGGCCTTTATTTTAGCGAGCCGCCTGCAAAGCAGTAATGATTGTGCTAAGTGGCTAATGGGCATGTAGCTACTTCCATGTTTCAGATGATACGTCATGTTTGTAGTCGACCAATGAAGATGAGTTTACATATCACCTTGGGTTCATCCTTCACCTTCTCAAAATGATCCTACACTTTGGATTTCCTGCCCAACATATTATTAACTAGCCTGTGGAATAACCACAGGTATCAGCCCTGGAAATTAATCTGACTCCTGTCTGACTGCTGAAGGTTGCCACTTCCTGTGTCTGTCCTTTCAAATTAAATTCCCACATGATCCAGTCATATAGATTATGATTTATTTTAACAAGACACAGCTCCTAATAGGGTTTGTTTGTTTTCTTTTTCGGCGACTAAGCCACCAATGAAATCTTGCCGTCTCATGACCTTCCTGGTCGACCAACATTTGGTGGAGCATCAGGGGGCAGCCATGTCTTTTTACATTTGTGTTGTGTAAAGTCCGATCCACATAAATACAGATTGATGACATTATTATGTGAAATTAAAGTATGTGTTTACAGAGTAAGTTATGCGTATTTGCAATTCACGCTGTATTTTTGTGGGTATGACTTCACACAACACAAATGTAAAAAGACATGTTTTTGGATAGTATGTTGTACCACAGACCATGGAGATGCATGTGACGGCTGGCCTGACCGCAGTTATTTTTAAAATGTGCCAGGCGGGCAACTCATTGGCCCCCTGCGGTATTTTTTGGACGGTATCTCAAAGTCTCAAAAAGTTACAAAACTATGCGTTTTGGCTCACAAGAATGTCTGTAGGGGAGATTGGGGATGGTTCTAACACTTGTTTGTCTCAGCATTTATAACTCGCTGAATCTTTGTGTTGAAGCTCTCAAATTTTGGCCCAATGTACCCTTATTTCTCACCCACAAATAGCAACTTGATCGACTTCTCTGACTATATCACAGAATTCTTAATTGATTTCCAATGTAAGGAGTTCAATTGTTACAAGTTGTCCCACTGCCGGGGTAAGTTGTAACAATGACAGTGAAGAGGTAAACATTACACCATAACAGAAGACTGATACAGATGCTTGGTACCTCACATGAAGTGAGTCCAAAATAAAAGTCTACTGCGTCAGTCAAGCAACCAGTCAGGACAGCCTCTTACTGCTCACTGAAGACTTTTTGACTGCTGCGATCCCCCACTGGTGTTTTGTATTTATTTATTTTTTGCAGTACCTTCTCAATGTCCCATGGCAGATAGAGTATTCTTTAGGGACAGACCTGTCTTTCCCTGCCTCAAACACACCCCTGTCAGTTTTGTTTTTTTCACCAGCTCTCCTGACCTGCTGAGAAAAGCAGTAAAATAGAGAAAATGTGTTCAGTTGTCATTGGGGTTATTGTAACACTAAAATAAAACACAGTAAAAAGGTGTTATAACCATCCCAGCCCCTTTCAGACAGTGTTTAGGGAGCTGTAGCAGCATGATGGTTTGAAATGATCAAAGATGAGATGTCTCACATTTTACCCAAGAGTCTACTCTGTAATCTAATACAAGTTACATAACTGTAATTTCAACAGTGTCAGTACTAGTTAAAATATAGACTTGTACCAAAAGATTACTTTCAAACCTGGAAATCTGTATTTCAGCCGTAAAATCTGCAGATTGCCATGAAATGTCACAGGCAAGGTTAGAAAGGAAGGGGTCATACAATAAATGCATCACATGACTCAAAGGTCAACCCTTCTTGGTGAAAGTGATGGTGTTACAACCACCCTGTAGTCACAACCATCCCCAGTCTCTCATATGCTTGTAATAATAATAATATAGCTAATTGGCTATTATATTTCAATATCTCACTGTTAGCTAACTAGTTCTCCTCGCTGTCATGGGCTCATGCTGCACAGTGATAGCATTAGCTAGCTCACATGATTGCACAAGGATTTATTAGTAACAGTTAATCTGTCATTAATCTGCTAATAATGTGTTGGGTTCATGTTAATGTGTATTTTAAGACATTTTGATTAAAAGAAAATATCAGTTCAGCTTTATTGTCATTTTGCTATATATGGAGCGTGTTGATCTTGAATTTTGAAAAATACAACAATGTATTCAAAATAAAAATAAGTGTATGAAACGTTTTTTCAGGTTAAATATAATTTTGATCCACTTTGGTAATTCTTTTGAATGAATAATTTATTTTCATTTTTCACTTCCATATATGTTTTGACATTTGAGGTCTTATTTTTTTCAGTTGCATGTTTTATCTTTTCAGATCCAGATCTAATTTTTTACAGTTTCAAATCTTATTTTTTCACTTTCAAATCTTTTTTTCACTTTCAAATCTATTTTTTGAGTTTCAGACTTTTGACCCTGATGTGGCGTGGGGGGCGTGGCATCAACTGAGAGGGGCGTGGAATCATGAGTGACAGTAGGAACTAAAAAAATTCTGACTCAGCACTTAAATTATGCCAGATTTTGCAGTTCAACAGCCACATTTAAAGTGCTGATATGTCGGATTTCCACATAGCACTGTGAACGCAGGGTAGTGTCCGTTTTGTTTGCGATGGTGGCGTCCGATCGGTGGGGTCGATCTGCTGGAGCCCATACATCCAGCACACAGGTGAGACATGTTGGGAAATCACGGCAAACATTAAGGGGTCATTTTTGTGACAACATACATTTCCACAGCTCCATCGTCACGGCCCTGTTGATGCTTCCACATCCAGACGTGTCCCCTGGATGAAACCTTTGAGCTTGGGGAAAAGGAAACAATCCTAAAACACCTCCCTACTCACCTGGTGCCACAAAAATCACCTGGAGCCAGGTCAGGTGAGTAGGGAGGTGTTTTAGGATTGTTTCCTTTTCCCCAAGCTCAAAGGATTTACCCAGGAGAGCAGTGCTCGTGTCCCATAAGATTGTAAAGCCAAACCCTGTTCAAAACATGCTTTTGTTGCCTAAACCTAACCATGTGTTAGTTGTTGGAGGGAAAAAAAGTAAATTCACATTGCTGTACTGACATGCGTGTGTTTATTAAGAAAGAGATGTTGAATTTCCTGTAAAAATGGAAGTGTATTTTAAAAGAAGACAATGCATGTATAACAGGCTGAACATGACACGCGTTGGAGAACGTCAACAACCGAAGCACACAGGGTACCTTGCACCTCCTTATCTGGATGTGGAAGCTCCATGACCAAATGTCGATATGTGACGAGGTCAGGGTGAGAATGAGTTGGGCCCCAGACTTTATTCTTGATGACATCACAAGTTTGAAATTCATTTCTCTGGATTCTGGCTTCGAGGGAGAGTAGCTCATGTTCACAAATATTAATTGAACCTTTCTAGGCCATGGAGATAACACTGGAAATGTTTAATTTAGGCAGTGGCCCCATTTAATTCCCATTTCCTCAAAGGAATAAATAAACAGGTATTATATGTAATATCATCCATACGCAGTCCCACATGTGAAGTCATTAGTTTATAAGATATAATTCCCAGCCCTGAGTTCAGCTGTAAATAATGTCTCCAGTGTCATCAAGACAGGAAAAATCTTGTCATATAAAGTGAATCTTATTCAGATTTTTTTCACGTCAACAGCCGATGGAAAGCGGAAAAGGTTCAATTATTTCAACCTGGAGGTCCTCCGGCACTAATTTTCACCCTGAGCGCAGGACTCTTCAGGATTCAGCTTTGGACTGGAGCACCAGAGCCTCTCGTGACATGCAATTTGCAGGAATAATGTAAGTCTGATTATCCTCTGACCCCCCTTCTACTTTTGAGGATTACAAATACCCCATTTTGAATTCATGGTAGTATATCTGAACAGGCTAACGCTGTGCAGCCGGGGGGAACAGGACGGCTTCCCGCTCAGCTGATAGTGTCCTTTTTTTGGTTCCCAGCATGTTAAGGCAGAATTAGAAACGCTTTGTTAAGAGAAAATGTCGTCTGCCTTGTGATGCAGGAGGGAAGAGATGTCTGTAATTTACTGGCCATTCATTTCTGCCTCTTCTCTGTGAAGACCAAATGTGCTGCTGAGCTGCAGGTCGAGGCTCTTCAGTGTAGGTGTTTTTACTGATGTGCAAGAAGTCACGGATCACTTATGAGTGCCGTGGAAAAGCACAATAACACATTAAAACTGACCTTTCAGGCAGTTAACTGACTCACTTATCCAGAGAGACAGCTTCAGACCCTCAATCAGGGATATTACAAACAAACAATCTCAAGACAGTCAGGGGTCAGGAGACAGCTCCGTGCACAGTGCTGAAATGTAACAAAGCACATTAACTCAAGAATTTGAGCACAGATCTGTACTTTACTGGAGTGTTTTCTTGTCATTCAACACATTGGATGGAACTATTGTGCTTTTAATTGCAAGTTATTTTACAAATTAAGACTTGCACAAAAAATGTGTGAACAGTTTATAAAATATGTTTTGTCATATATGAAACTACACAACAGTAAATATGAAAATAAGTACGGCTAAAATGAAAACTATTTGCAACTATTTTGATAGTTTAAGTTATTTTTCATATAAAAAACATTTCAGTCAGGAGAGACTAATTTTTTATAGTAAAAAGACTATTGATTAATATGTGCACATAAGAATAAAATGTGGAAAGTCTTTGGCGATTACACCCCGTAGTTTGACTTAAGGAGGGTGATGAATCCATAGTCGAATAGGACTATGGATTCATCACCCCACCCTCTCGGGGTCGAGCTTATGGTTGTAGAAGTGGTGAAGATGAGATGTCTGTTGAAGAAGTCTTCTCATACATGGCAACAGAAAGAACATGTCTAATCGTCTTTGATAACTGCTGCTGGTCTGCTCTCAGGGGTTTAATGGGAAAATTCCTCAGTCTGTTGTGGGTTGACAACGAGATATATCTGACATATGTACTTGAGCTACGGTGTAGACACCAATGCTTTTATAATGGCCCTTGTCGGCTGGTGAGAGTGGGAGGGACTGGCCTTGTAGGACTGTGCTTTTACTTGATTTTATTATATGTTGGAAAATAAGAATTCTGTGTTGGGAAAAAAAGAGAGAAAAAAATCAATAAATTGTTAAAGGACAGAAACAGAAATTATCTTTGGTGTGATTGTGTTCGTTCATCATGGCTCTCTCCTCCAGCTTGATTGGATGCCTTTGAATTGGTTCAGACAAAGTGGATCTGGGAAATTAAGTGTCAGCGCTGGGAATGAAAAGCGCTGACGTTAGTTGTTGATTCAGGAAATAGATTGATTCGTTGCACGCTTTTGAAATAAAATGTTTTTTAATCTTTGGGCTTGGGGAAAAGTTTCAAGCATTTTCAAGTCAAAAGGCTTAAAATCAGGTAAAGTCACAAGTCACTGGTGTTGCAAGTCTCAAGTCAACAATTTTTTTGACTCAAATCTGATTTAATTCATGTGTTCAGCATTTCTCTACTTTTAATATTAAAGTACATTTTCCAGATTATACCTTCTGTGTGGAGTTTGCATGTTCGCTCCGTGTCAGCGTGGGTTGTCTCCGGGTACTCCAGCTTCCTCCCACAGTCCAAAGACATGCAGGATAATTAGTGACTCTTACTTGGCCATCGGTGTGAATGTGCGTGTGAATGGTGTCTGTCTCTATGTGTCAGCCCTGTGATAGTCTGGTGACCTGTCCAAGGTGTACCCTGCCTCTCGCCCAATGTCAGCTGGAATAGGCTTTCTCTGTAGATCTCTTCCAATCATTTGCTGTATCATAGTCCTTGTTGTGGAGTAACAGCAGCCTGGCAGTGAAAGACACAAAACCTCTCTGTGACTCTAAAAAGACAGTTTATGAAAAAGCCGTGCAGGGTTACAGTCGAGCTCGGTGTGATGTTTATCATCGCCTCTGTCCATCTGCAGTCCTGTTTTTTCTTTTAGTCATCCTTGACTCATTTTGCTGTGTTCCCAGCAATGTTTCTGCTCGAGTGTTATTTAAGCAGCGCTGCACAGATATGAAATGATTATAGGAAACCACTGCATTAGAGTGCAGGGGGCAGTGTAGCTGTTGTAGTGCTGCTGGTTACATTGTTAAAAGACCAAAAAAATGTATGTTGAGCAGAGGTGGAAGAAGTGTTATGATCATTTATTTTATTATTCAAGTAAAAGTCCTGCATCCAAAATGTTACTGCGGCAACAGTACAAATGTATCAGTAACATACTCAAACATTTCACCACACGTTATTGCAGGTTTAAGGCAGCTGGTTGATATTGTGCATTCACAAAGTTATTATTAATCAAATTACTACAGACCAGCACCCACACAAAGACTCTTTAGCTTTAGGGGTCCCTGTAGGTCTGGTGTCCCTGGAGCAGATGCTTAATTTCTTTTTCTAAAGATACTTTTGGGCATTTTGCCTTTAATGGACAGGATAGCCAAGTGTGAAAGGGAGAGAGAGAGAGAGAGAGAGAGAGAGGATGACATGCAGCAAAGGGCCACAGGCTGGACTCAAACCTGGGCCACTGCTGTAACAGCCTTGAACATGGGGCGCCTGCTCTACCCACTAAGCCACCGACGACCCGCAGATGCTTAATTTCATCAGTTTGTAATTAGGGCTTGTCTGCTCATTAGATTTTGATATCTCTCTTGTACAAGAGGAGACAGTGGGCCAAAAGTGGCACTGGGGAAAATATCAGGAATCATGGATATTAATTTCAACCAGTGGCACCGCCAACGTAGGGCTGGGTGCAGTTTATACAATTGCTGGCCCTCCCCTGGTGAAAATAATTGGAAGTTGATACTGATGTCTTGAAGAGGCTGTGGCACTTTTTAAGCTAGTGTGAAGGCATTCTCAGAACCCATCGGCTGTATCGCCATCTGACTTCCAGCAGACGGCGATACAGCCTCTGGGGGCAGACCCCAGATTTTTTGGTATTCTGGTTTGATTTGGGCGAAGGAGGCAAATTTCCATTTCCGACTTGCGTTTATATTTAAGTAAATATGCTGAACCATTGCGATAGTTTGCAGTAACGCCAATTATGTTCCACCTCGTTAGTTCAACGCACGGACTGTTTAACCTGGCAACAACTGCAGCCAGCTCAAACATGATTGGTCAATATCACGCAGACTATAAACAGCCTACAACCGGAAACCAGGGCTCTTCTTTCGGAGGCAAGATCTCCGGGGTTTGCCTACAGACTCTACATTCACTGAAAATTTTAGAGGGTTTGTTCCCAGTAAGTGTTTTGTTCCTAACAAGCAATTTACTCCTTCAAATAAAAGCTGTATATTTATCTTTTCAGGGGCGCCACAACTTTAATCTGGCCCACTGTTACCAAGCAATACTTCACAGGTCCAAAGTTTTGGGCTGAATCAAAAGGTTAAAAAAATCTTCCAAATTAATGCAACAATAATAATTTCTAGCTACTTTCTCTCGCATATTTTTTATTCACCTGTCACTGCTTTTAATTTGTCTCCATTAGCTCGCTCTGTGGCAGAATAAACAGAGGCTGATTTGAATGACTGATGCTCACCTGCTCCTGTGAGTGTGACAAAACAATGCCTCAGGCTGTTCTGTTTGTAGGCCAAAACAAAAATAGAAAGAGCAGCTTTGTACAGTTCAACCTTTCAGCCTTGCATGTTGCTGATGTACTTTGCATTCTTGCATCTGTTATGTTGTTTAATTTAAGTTGCTTCTTTCCACTGATGAGCCGACATCACGTACGGGCATGTCCAGCAGCAACAGCAGACTCTCATGTCACTCAACGTTTCCGCGATCTAAAATGATCTGTAAACTGTGAACGTACGGTTTTGGTTTTGAACCGTCTAGATCAAAGTTCACTCTGGAGCCTCCATTTTGTCCCGAATTTCAGCCGTCATGCAGGGAGCGATCCATCAGAGAGCACGAAACACAGAAAGCAATTTCTACAACCACAGGAGCAGGAAATAGAGCAGAAGGCAATACAGCTACAGGACAGTTTGAAAAAGAAAGCACTCTGGGAAACAGGAAATCACTAAGGCGAACGAGACAGGCTGAAAAAATGAGTACGAAAAAGTAAATTACAACATTTTATCACAAAATTACTAAACCAGGGAGCCACCCAGGTTAATATGAATAACTGTGTTCATTATACCGAGATAAAGTATTTCCATTACCCAAAATTCATATGGTCTTAAAGCGACACGGAAGGGCTTTTCATGTTAATGTAGTTTGAATGTTTCATTAAATTTAACAGTCAAAAATATTAAGAGGTTGTTTAAGGTTAGCTCAACAAATCATATGTATTTTCATCCTCCGTACTGAGGCGTTTAATGCCTATAGGATATTAATTATAAGACTTCTTTAATATTATAACTCTGAATACTAAATAAAGCTAAATGTATGTTCTCTTCCTCTAAAGTGTTTCTGTGAATCTTTGTAAGGGCAGCAATGAATGCTTGTTTTCTTCATAAATTAACCATAATAATCAATATTTTTAATAGATAGCTTCGTCTACAGTATAAAATGCCAAAATGCCTCTGAAAATGTCTTATTTTGTATAACCAACAGTCAAAGAAGCCTAAAGTTATTTCATTTTCAATGAGAAAAAAACAAACAAACCAAAAACAAGAAAACAATTTAATTAGTGGACTTGACCAGTTTTACTCGTAAAATTATTTCAAATGTTCAGCTTTCGTCTGTTTTAAATCTTATTTTGTCAGTGTTGTTGGTTATAGTCAGTGCACAGTGTAGTGTAGGCTATGAGGATACGCAATGACAGCTATTGAGCAAGGCCCCAAATAAATGTGAGTTTTATTCAGTCTGAGTCAGGATTTAAGAGCCCACAGGAACAAATTAATGGGACACTTAGAGAACATAATTTCAGCAGCAAACACAGACACAGTTTCTTTTCTTGTTTCTGTTCGCAGTCAGTGAAATCTGCCTCCACTGATTTCTACAGATATTATAGCCGTTTCCACCAAACACTTTCAGTGTGTTACTTTTGGAACCAGAAGTAACCCCTCTGTCATGGTACCAAGACCCTAGTTCCACTTTAGTGTTTCCACCACAAACAGTAGTGTTTCATGTGGACAGGGATGTAGTCACTCACTGCTCCATCCAGCACACACTGTATTTCCTCCTTTATCAGGCTGCACCTTGTTAATCATCCACAGAAGGAGGATGCACGCCAACAGTTTTAGAACAAAACAGATCAGGCGGCAGTGAGAGTTTCTCTTGATAGGATATTCAAAAATAGTGGGTTTGTGCTTTTAGTTCTTCTCAGGCAAGCTCAGGGGTTTAGTGTTGCTGTAATCCACAAGAACAATGTTCTGCTTTCTTTTTTTCTCCAGGAGGGGATTAAAATACATGTAGTTCACATAATCTCGTTGAAATTAATATATATTTTTAAACACTTGATGATCCACTCAAAACTAAAACTGTATGTCATCCAAGAGAGAGACGATAAAAACTAAAGTAATGGTCACAGTTGTCACATTGAAATTTAAGGTGTGCTGATGGAGTCATGTCGTCACCTCATACATTGAGTAACTTAACAAGTAAATGTTCCACCTTAAGTCGCCGACAGTCGGTCTAGTAGTGAATTGAGTTATTTTTTCTCTGACTCCAGCTGCTGCAAGAGGCAGCAAAACATCTTTTCATTTTATAGTTATAGTTTGATAATATATGTAAAACTCTCCGTGGAGTGGTGTAAGGTACATTAGCCTCAAAACCAGCCACAACTCAGTCCTGAGCAGAGTGACCTTCTGCTATTAACCAATCAACGGCTCCACTTTATAGTACCAGGTCTGGTACCCCAGACTAAAAATGGTAACGGTACCAAACAGTTTCACAGTGGAAACGTAAAAAAAGGTGGACCGAACTGAACTGTACCGGACTGCTTGGTGGAAAGGGTTTTTTGATCAGATTCTGAGCTCTGGATACTTTTATAATCATTACAATCATTTTTCTAAGTTTCTTTTTTCTCCCCATCTACAAAAAGAGTTAAAAAGTAAAGTGTTTGTTGTTGTAATTCTCTTTTTGGCCACAAGAGGTTGTAGTGCACCACTGCTTCTAATTAGGACTGAAAGCATTCATGTTGTCTTGCAGGTGAGTTTTAATGTCACCACCCACCGGCTGCGTTTGCTGTGTGGAACGGTGCAGCTCCGCCGGAAGACATCTCGGTGCACTGCCATGATTAATATCTCCTCGTCCATGGTGTTAACGGGGTGAAATGACGTCTGAAACCCTCTGACCTGTTGACTTCAGGCCTGCCTCTGCCCATTATGTAGTTTTCAAGGTGTAGTGAAGGGAAATATGATCTGCCATGAACACTGTGTATTTTATTTTGAAAATTAACCGGATGTTTTATTTTGTTTCTGTGCACTACTTCCTGCCCCGCACGATCTGCTCCATGCTGAATTGCTGCATTGTGCTCTGGCGTCCAGCAAAAATATAAGTCCTGCGTATCTGTTGCGGAGGCCTCCGGACTGCCGCAGCTGTGACAGAGCCGGAATACAGCAAAGCCGCAGCCGGTGGAAGCACACACGTGGACTAGAATTGTACGTATCAGCTCTGCTGCCGTTCTGTAGCGGAGGCGCAACCAACACGCATCTGGTGGAATTTGGGGGTTAGCCTCTTGTGGCCAAAATTAGTAATAAGCCACAACAATAAACACTTCGAAAATCATCCAGGTGACAAAAAGTTTTGGCAGGTGACTTTTTTTCTTAGAAAACTTAGAAAACTGATCCTGAAAACCTCTTTTTTTGCATCTGACAAAATAAAACCTTGCCACCTGTTTGACAGATGAAAATAAGTAAGGAACTTAGAAATGTTCACCTGTTCCCAAGTCACAGGAGAGAAAACAATATACACATTGTATTTAAAAGACACCTTTCAAAACACCCAAGGTCACCTTAGAGAGCATAACAATAAAACCAAATGCCAAGGACTAAGAAAAAAACCCCACACAGAACAAAAGACATGAATTGGGCAGACTGATAAAGACGCTGGGACAAAGTTTGGGTGAGTAAGCTTATTTCAACAGGTAGGTTTTGAGATGGAATTTCAATGATGTTCTGTTGTCAGACTGTCAAACGCGTGGGAGTAGGAAGCTCCGGAGCCTGGAGGCAGTGCAGCTGAAAGCTGTAACACCCATGGTGCTGGGGTGTGAGGTGGGGATGGTCAGGACCCCAGCAGAGGAAGAGCGCAGGGAGTGGGAGGGGATGTACTCCTGGAGAATCAGACAAGTGGGGACTAGGTTGTGGAGGGCTTTGAAAGACAGCAGAAGGTTTTTGTTGTCAAGTCCAGTACTGATCAGGGAGCCAGTGTAGTTGGATGCGAATGGTGGTGATGTGGTCAGATGATGAGGTGCAAGTAATGATCCGGGTAGCAGAGTTTTGAATGATTTGAAGCCTGTTGAAGAGTTTGGTGGGAAGGCCAGAGAGAACTGCATTACATTAGTCAATACGGGATGTAATGAATGTGTGGACCAAGACTTCAATGGTGGACTGGGACAGTGATGGACGGAGTCTGGAATTGATGCAGTGGTGGAAGAAAGCAGTCCGGGTAATGTTTTTATGTGATGTTCAAAGGAGACAGTGCTGTCTAGAATGACACCAAGGTTATTGACTTGGCTGGAGAAGGGTACAGGGAAGTTATCAGTTGTGATGTTTGAGATATGGGTGCTTTGGATTCCATACACACTGAGCAGGGCCTCAGTTCTGCAGCTGTTGAGCTTCAAGAAGCTCCTGCTCATCCAAATCCTGATGTCCTCCAGGCAGGTGGTGAGGGCAGTGGGGGAGGGGCAGTGGAGGGTTTAGTGGAGATGTCGACCTGTGTGTCAATTGCATAGCAATGTAAATGGACACCTTGGCGATGGAGGATTGTACCCAGGGGAATGGGGTAAATGATGAATAAAAGTTGGCCTAATACTGATCCTTGGGGGACACCCAGTGAAACAGTTGAGCACTTCGACCTGTGGCTCCTCATTTGGAAAAACTCTTATCTGTCAGTGAGATAGGATGTGAACCAGGAAAGTGCACCACTGATCCACCAGTGAATAAAATGAGTGGACCTTTCATCCCATTAGTGAACTAACAAGTTTACTATCTGACATTTACCACTACTTAGCTGATAATTAGCACTTAGAAAAGTGCTTTTTCCCCTTTTCAATAACTCTTTCCTCCTTGTGTGTAGGAGCTTTAAATATTTCAAGTCATCAAGGCATATAAAACTTGTGATCACAAATTAATTACCTCATCACCTCTGATAACAGATCATGCTCATATTAACTTTATTATCCTGTTGCAATGATCTAATTTGACTGTTACTCAGTCATCATACATTCTTTCCTCTCTTTGTTCCTACTCGATTGCTGCTCGAACATCTCATCTCAGGCTTTTGTCCGTCACGGTGCATCAAAGTCAGTTTCATTATGAAGTCATAATTCCCAGATAATGAAATAAGTCATGAGCTGTTGTTATTGAAAAAACTGGATAATGAAGTCATAACAACAAGGACACGGTTTCTTATCTGGAGGTAACGAGATAATTAGGTCTTGATCTTGAGCTGACAGGCGTACAAAATACATTTACAACTGTGACCACTCCCATCTGCTGGACAGAGTAAGATGGAAGTTTGCAAAAGTTCAATATCAAACACTGTTTAGGGCTCAATTTATGTTTAGAAAGTTTTGATAAATGTTGGCTCTGCACATCAGACATAAACCTAAAAAAAATGTAATTTGCTAGGTGTGCAGACAGAGGAAGAGAGTCTATGCAGTGTAATCTCCCCTGGGGATTATAGAGTCATTTTAACTGCTTTATAAGCATGTATCAATTTGTTGCATTTCAACATGAATTTAACTGATTTAAGGGACCTGAATCTCTCTTAAATGAAGTCTGTAGTGTGCAACTGAAATAACTTTATCAGAATTTTTGGCAAGTTGGGGGCAGTGGGAAAAATATGAACACATAACATTAACATATAGCCTTTTAAGTTGATGAACTTGTCAACAGCAGTCACTCTTTTAGCTCTGTTTTTGGTCTCCACCAACTCCTGAGGAACATATCTGTCTCTTTAGCTGTTAAATGCTCCACTGTGTTCACCAGCTAATGTCTGTGTCTGTCTTCCGTTTGCTGCTAAGCAGGCAGTGTGCAGTGGGTTTTTATGACTACTTCTCTGAAAACAACACTATGAGAGTGGTGACAGTGAAGCGGAACAGTAAAGTAGTGGGCCGGACAGATTAACAATGAGCTCAAACTCATTATAAAGCCGAGGGGAGCTGCAGATTTAGCTAATAATTCACTGCATGTTCATCACTATGAAGGACAACTTTCACATTTGATAGTTTGTCATCCTAAAAATATTGACTGAGTTAAGTAGTGTTACTGCTCACTACTGTGGGGAAAGTCAGCTCAAAAGATTAATTTAAACTCATATACTAAATAAATATATTTTTTATTTCATATATAAACAACATAGTTTTACATTTTAGAAAATCAAAGGAAGAAAACCCTCAAAATACACCATTACATAGAAAATGTCCTCTTTCTTTAATGCGCAATTTTTTTTCTTTCAGAGGTTTGATGATATTTTCAGTGTAATCCTTGCCCCTGACTATGACCAAATAAAATCTGAAATAATTTTACTATCTCACTACAAACTAGATAAGAGTTGACAGACCTTTTGATTATAGCAGCTGAAAAGTTAAAGTGATTAAATCAAACCAAGTTTAATTATATAGCACATTTATAAACATCCACAGTTGACCAAAATGCTGTACAAATTAAAAGAATGACACATAAATTATATAGCAATATTACATATACACAAATATAAAACAGAATAACACAGGTAAGAACAATTCCATGCGTAAAAACATACCAAATACTAAAATATAAAAACCACTATGAACAACCAAAGGCCATTGAAAACATGTACATCTTAAGATTTGTCTTGATAGTTTTTTGAAGTGGGTCTGTATGAAAAGGCTAAACAAGGAAAAATCCATATTAGTCTAAGTTGATGCTATATTTACAATATTGTCACTGCTTTACCTTGCAGTCAGACAGCCCTTTCCTTTAGCGCTACATATTCTGAACTGTGTACCTTCCATATACCTACGCAAAAACACTCAACTGTGCTGTGCACTGTATTATGCCACAGACAGCTGTTCGGGTCAAAAAGTGCTGTTATACGATCCAGCTGAAACTAAACTTCAGTTTTCTAAAGATTTCTAAGATGGTGCATGCTTGTGTTTTTCTGGGGCTTTTTAAACAAATAACTGAAAACAGCTGTGGCTAGTTACATGGTGTATAGTCATCAACACTGCTGCAAGACTGAGACAACAAGCGTTTGCAGTCAACATTTCTCTCAGAGCATTATGTAAAAATCACTGGCAAATAAGCGAGAGAGAAACCTCTGAAGAGCAATGCTGAACCCAACCATCAAGTAAAATAACCCTTAATACCTACGAATAAATGGAGCTTACCAAACAAGTAGTGAAGTTTAGAGCACCAGTATCTTCTGATTCAGAGTGATCCTGAGGTTGTGTTGTAACTAAGTCGAGGCAGCAAAAGCTCTCAGGGTCCAAGAGCATGCATTTACAGTTCACATTTAACTTCTAAGAGACGTTTTCCCCCTCTCTCCCTTTTGGCCATTCAGTCTATCTCGCAAAAGTCCTTCTCTATACTCTGATTCATTTAGGTGTTCCCACACCTGAATGTCCCTACAGTGAACGCCATTTCGTCATCACTGTCATTATCACTCTTTTTTTTTTATTTTCTTTTGTAGTTGTCTCTCCCATAACACGCTGAGATTCTGACCCAAGCAGCTGACTTGTAGCACAATACTGTGCATGGCACAGCTGAGCATGTTTGTGTAGGAATATGGAGGTAGTTAGGATAGTTACTGTATATGGCTTAGAAGATGTAGCATCAAAGAAAATATTTTAAATATGACATCCATTTACAGTGATATAGATTTATTTTTTTAAGCAGACTTTTTTTTAGAACTCGAAGTGGCCACAATACATTTTGCTGGGAAGCCTAATCCACAGCAATGCATAGCTGAGCTGATGGGGTGCTGGTCCCATCTCGTCAGCACAAGGCCGCCAGGAAGTGCACCAGGATTTGAAGCCAAATTTTGTAGCGGCAGTGGAATTACAACCGTCATGTGATTCCATTGGGTAAAAAAAGATTTATACTTGTGTGTCAGCTCTATGCAGAGCCCACGCTGTAGCCTACGCATGTGGCCTACGCCGTTGTTTATACTTGTATGGTAGTGTGTCTGTGTCACTCTGCAGTTACACCTCAAAAAAACACTTGTCAGTGGTGGGATTTCTGTGAAGTGCTGTGAAATTGGATTCTAAACACACATTAAACACACATTAAACATGGCTTAATAGAGACAATTTCAAACACAACTACACAAATTGGCTTCACGATAACTCGTAGCATTCACAGACAAAGAGCTTGTCTTTTGCTGGACACATTTTCATAACATAACATACTAATAATATTAGCACAAGCCTATGGCATTTTACATTGTATAAATTAGCTTAGCAGCTAGCAGACATTTCGTCTACTCAGATAAAGCCAGGGACAACAGCAACATGTAACAAAGGTAAAATTACAAAATTTGGCAACACTGCAACTCACAAGGTTCACCGACTAAACAACTATCTTATATTTAACACGTTTCCCAAACAAATACAACATGCTAACATTATTAGCACATGCCTATGGCATTTTGCATTGTATATCTTAGCCAAATAACTAGCAGAGATTTCCTCTGCTCATGACACCAGGATAAATCATGTACAAGTCCTAAAATGGTATTTTGTGGGGGCTTTATTGTCTTCACAATTTGAAATTTTATAATAATATAAAATATAATAATATTTTTATTATTTACTTTTATTTTTATTTGAAAAATAAAAGTAAATACAAGCTTTGTTCCCACTGATGGAAATGGTTTTCAGCAAGAATACACAGGAGGTCTGTGTTGCTGCAACATGTAGTGACATTTCTGGGGAGGTGAACATAAGGCTGTGTCGTACAGCACCACTTCAGTGCAGAATTATAAATCCTGCTTTACACTGTGAAAAAGACTTCAGTAAATCAATGGATACATTTTATTGGAGCACCACAAGTGAAATGACTCGTTTTATTGTCAGAATTGAATCCATTTGGTCTTATAACAATTGGAAAGTCTAGAAGAGTAGCACTATGAAATCATTTTATCCTCATTTAACTTTGTGGATACTAATGTAGCCAGCTCAGCCAGTAGAAGTCTCCAGTGCACTTGCTCTATGGAGGCAGAGCCGATCATGAGGGTCATTTTATGCATGGCAGTTTAATGTTTTTGGCTTCATACACCACTGACCAACTTTCATAGGAATGAATCAGGTCCCGCCTCCAGTTGTATCCAAGTCTCTTTATACACCCATGGTCAGCAGTGTGCCATATAAAAATCCACAGAGCAGGAGGAGGAGACATGATCGGTCAGTCGTTATGTGTTATGTGGAGTCATTGGGTCAGGTTAATTACAACTCTTACTTACTTACAAGGGCATATGTTTGATTTCAGTAGTGAGGGGGGCACAATGCTGAATGTTTACCCTCTATGTACTCAGGTTTCTCTTGAAAATGAGATCTCCATCTCAACGGGACTTACCTGATTAAATAAAGGTTTATATATACCGTAACCAAAAAAGTAGCCCCCTCAAAACCTCTGCAACCCAATCAACAGGAATAATGTTGGCATTGAACATGTCTAGAAATTGTGGATATGTTGCATTTGCAAAATAAAAACCACTTGGTTATAGATAGGAAAAGATTATGTTTTGGCTTAAAATACCCAGTTTTGGGGGTCACAACCCTGGCAGGAAAAGGAGCGATGTCTCTGTAAATAAGAGCAGCTTTTCATGGCATTATCCCTGCAGGTTGCTACGAACAACATCCTCATACAATGGTTCTTATGATATCTAACAAATTAGTGCCCTATGAATAGTGTAGCGTACTTAATGTAAAGTTATATACTTAACATAAAGTTATTTTGGTTAGGCATGGAAAGTTACATAAGTTAGGTTTACAAAAAGAAACATGATGAAAACAAACCTTAAAATAACTCAAAGTTAATTTTGTTTTACTCGGGACACAAACACCGGTCTCCTGGGGGAAAGTCCTGTGTTGTTTGATCCATCCACCACCTCAACCTGCCTTCTTACACAGACTTTTGGTCTTAACTGTTTACTATTCCCTTGTTTCCTGCTGTCAGCGCATTGGTCACGTGATCGCAGCCTTCACATTTACATCAGTTATACACAAACTGCTGCCTATGATAACCTTATAATAGGTTATATACAAATTGCAGGGCATTCTTTTCATATGTATACATGCAAACAGTGCATGAGAACAGCCTGCTACACACACCCCACATTTGGAGGCTAAAATATGACAGTCAGCTCATATATAATGTCACTGAAGAAACGTTGATATTATATGAAATGTGCAAATCTAACACATTCGTGGTTTGCAGAAACGTTTGATGCCAACATTTTCTTCTGGCAACTGGGCTGATCACTGTCTTGCTAATTCACTAACCCTACTTAAAATCTAAAATCTTTTTTTAAAATTTCTGATACTTCATGGGAAATAATTTTGTATTTGCATCTCTACTACAAAGACTTTACTATGTTGTCCTATGTTATCAATTCTAGTGTGTTTTCATGAGAGTATAAAGTATAAATAAAAACATTATGTAACAGGGTAGACTTGTATCGTTTGGTTGCAGTGATTTATTTTATTTATGATTTGAGCACCCAGTGTGTGTGTGAGAGTGCAGTGGTTACAAAGTAATAATGTGTCCTACCACAATTATGCAGACGACACTCAGATCTATGTGTCACTGACAGCAGGTGAATATGGACCAGTAGATTCACTCTGTCACTGCATCCAACAGGTCAGTGTGTGGATGCAAAACAACTTTCTCCAGCTAAATTCAGACAAGACTGAAGTCATCGTATTTGGTCCACAGAAACAAAGAGAAAGTGTCAGCAGTCACCTCCAGTCTCTCTCTCTAAAACCTACAAATCAGGTTAGAAATATCGGGGTAATAATGGACTCAGATTTGAACTTTAACAGTCACATCAAATCAATAACATCAGCAGCCTTTTACCATCTAAAAAACATCGCCAAAATCAAAGGTATAGTGTCTAAACCTGACTTGGAGAGACTTATCCATGCATTTGTCTCTAGTAGGTTAGACTACTGTAACGGCCTGCTCACTGGCCTCTCCAAACGGGCCGTAAGACAGCTGCAGTACATCCAGAATGCTGCTGCTCGGGTCCTGACCAGAACCAGGAAGTACGAGCACATTAGTCCTGTGCTCAGGTCTCTACACTGGCTTCCTGTGGCTCAGAGAATAGACTTTAAAGCAGCTCTGCTTGTGTACAAGTCTCTCCACGGCCTAGCACCACAGTACATCTCTGACATGTTAGTGCCATATGAACCATCTCGGACTCTGAGGACCTCAGGGACCGGCCTCCTGCTGGTGCCCAGAGTTAGGACTAAACATGGGGAATCAGGGTTCCAGTTTTATGCAGCTAAAATCTGGAACAGTCTTTCTGAAGATGTGAGACAGGCCTCTACTCTGACAATGTTCAAATCTAGGCTCAAAACAGCTCTATTTCACTGTGCATATGACTGAAAGGATCTTATCTGCACTCTTCTCTTTTAAAGTTCATTTTATAATGATTATTTATGTTTTTATTTTGTATTGTGATTTTAATGCATTTTCTTCTTCTGTAAAGCACTTTGAATTACTTTGTGTACGAACTGTGCTCTACAAATAAACTTGCCTTGCCTTAGTGGGTGTGGTTTCCATGTTTGGTGAATTGCTGTGGTGATGGGTTGATGGCATGCAGGTGTGATGGGTGTTACCTCCTAATTTGCTGAGTACTTATCAGAGACACACACACACACAGAGACAGTTTGTTCATTTTGGCTGTGAATCTCCTCTGCAGGTAGAGGCTTTTTCCTTTTTCTCTGGAAACTTTTATTGAGTACTGTTTGTCTGTTGGTGTGGGATGCATTGCATGTTGTGTTGTATGTTGAGCCATGTTTGCTGTTTCTTTGTTGTTCATTTCGGCTGTGAATCTCCTCTGCAGTTTGGGTGTGCTGAGAGGGCTGCTGGGTCTACCACACGGCTGGGTCAAGGTGGAGAGCTGCCTGGTCAAGCAGAACTACTAGAAGCGTCGTGCAACGCCGAACCTGACCAGCCACATAACAGTGACCAGATACAGATACACCAACTTTGTTGTAAGAATATCGGCTTCGCCATACACAAGGACAGCACACCCAGCCAAAGACATTTATTCCCCCTCTCAACTGAACTGGCTTCCAGACCCATTTTATCTGTTTTCTCCCCTAACTTGGGCCCCCATTTTTAACCTTTTTTAATCTATTCAATTGTTAATAAAATTACTTGCAAATTTCAGCCTGTTGTGTTTTGCCCATTTCTTCCACTGGTTGGTTAAGCCGAACTGGGGTGTTTTACAATTACCTAACTATAATTAAAATTGTCTGTAGGTAATCCTTTCAGGCTGCATACAGAGGTGTGAAACCAAAGGCAAAAACGTTTTGCAAAGCCCTTCCTGCTCCACTCATTGCTGCTTAAGCTCATTACTGTGAGTGCATGGTAATAGCTGAAGTCAATGAGTGTATCGCCATTTTTTATCAACTCAGATCTTATCTCATCAGGATTATGGTGGCAGCACAGTAAGAGAACAAAGCTAATTATTAATTGGTTATAATTAAACAAAAAAAAACTATAATTATTCAGGTGGCACACCTCAGACTCCAAATTTATAGCTCTTAACATGTAAACTCTGAGTAGCATTCAGAAGTTAGAGCTTGGGTTGGATGTTTTGTCTTCCAGCAGCAGCTCACTGGATCGCTGCCCGGCCACTTCTCCTGTTTTACCGCTGTAATAATATGCTTGGTGTCACCAGTACAGCAGGAGCCATTTGCCTCCAGACTAATGGTGTTTACAAGCCCCTGGTGCACACTTAAATTGTGTTTTTTAAATCATTTTTTAATTGGCCTGTTTTTGGTCTTTACCAGTTTGGCACCTTATTATGTTTCTTCCGTCTCGCCGTCTCGCAGCGCTCCTGAGGGATTTGCTGTAGGAGCAATTTCTTCCAAATAACACAGGAGAGCTCTGCTATTAATAAAGTGCCTTTCTGTGTGTCCACCTGTCTGTCTGTGTTACTATCACTGCGAGATCCTCTTCATATGTCCTAGGCTGTGCATCTGTCAGTCACAGCAGAGCAAATTGATTCTTGTAAATTGCATCTCCATTGAGTGTCCTCAGTGAACCTTTCTCTGCATAAATAAAGGCAGAAATAAAATGTACATCTCTGCTGACAGCTGACCGGCATCCCTCTTATCCACATCACATATCTGCCATGTTAACAAATCCACGCATCACCTGATGTTATTAATCCAAGCGGCTGTTTCATGTTATCGTAGTGATTTATCTTCCAAGAGCAGCAGGTCTAATCTGATAGTGATAACACTTTACTTTGCAGTGGCCTTATTCCACTGAGTTAACCCTTAAAGAGCTATTTAAAGGAATCGATAAGAAGAAGCCTTCGCTGGTGAATAATTGTTGATACAAAGGTCTGCAGCAGCCCTGCCAACCAAAAAGCCGCTACCTGCATTGATTTGTAAAACCTGGATCGATGTATCCTCTTGACAGTGGTGGGCTCAGCCTGTCTGAGGGGGTGGATAGATTAAAAGGGGCGCCAGCTACATGCTGCGTTAACTAGCATGTGAAGCACTGGGGATGGCACTTTATCATATTTTATCTACCATGGGGGCATCAAGAGAGCACTTGTGCTGCTTGTTTTTCTACCACGATTAACATGAAAAATGTATTAAGGGATGAATTTAAGGTTTGTTACCTTTAATGTTATCTAGTACATTTGACACTTTCAAATTATCTTAATCCACTTTCCATTAAGGTGAAAGTTTGTAAGATTTCACATTTGAAGGGACTGGAACCTGAAAACATGAAGGTTATCCATTAACACAGCCAATGTGGGTAGTAAATGAGCTGAAAAATGGGCCCTACATGGGGTTTTCCAAGGGTTCCATAATGGCCCCATTCCAATTGCCCACATGGGTGGGTTTACCCAAGTGGTCCCCAAATGGGTTATGCTACGGCTACCTGGGAACCAAGTGAGCATCTTATCTTGTGCTCACTTGGGTCAAACTACCCATGTGGGCAATTTGCATGGAGCCATAATGGTACCCTTGGATAATTCCATATAGGGCCCATTTTTCAGCTCATTTACTAACCACATACAGAAGTTGACTGGGAAAAGGTCAACATGGCTGGTTCACTGTATAATATACAACACTGCAGATAATGTAACATGATAACAGAGGCAGCAAAAAATGCCTGTCGAGCCAGCTGGCTTGCTAGGCTAACTAGCTCAATACACCCAGGCTCACGCTGTGTTATTTTCTTTATTGCCTCCTCTTGGTCGACATTGGAAAACCGAGCATTGGCAAGTTGAAATCGACGAAAACATCAACGAACACTTGAAACTTCTAGTGTGTGTCATTGTGAGCAGATAAATGAAACCACACACACAAACACCTGTGTGACTTACTTTAGTCAGGTTTCAAATCACACCTCCTGGTTAGTGGTTTCAGCTTGGAACCAAGTTTTTGGGTTCCAAACAAATTTATTTTTGGCTAAAATGCTCAAAATTGTTCAAAATACAGTGCAGGAACCAGAACGGACCCAGTTCCATGTTGCTGAAAAAAGGTTAAGAGAGGTAAAGAAGATCAGACTGAAGCTAGAAACCTCACCTCTGTTTACACTGAGTAACTGACAAAGCGTAATTCTTCTCTGGTTTAAACCCCACCTGGTTGGTTTTAGTTTCCTTCTGTCAACCTTCAGAGGACTGTTTCACAAAGGTTTCACAAACTGAACCAAGATCAATCTGTTCCATACAGACACTCAGAATCAATCAGAGCCTAAAATCATCAAAATATCACTCTGGACTAAAATCATCAGTGACACATTTTATCAACTTTCCCACTTTGTCACAGAACTGATATCTCAGCTGAAATCTCTCAGAGTTTGAAAGTTTGAACCTGTCAGCAGCTGCTGATAAAGGTCACACTGACCACATGAAGCTTATTCAAAGATATTTTGGACAAAAAGCAGAATAATAGTATTTATTAATCCATAAACTTTGGGGCAAAGCAAAAGACAGGAAAAAGTAAAGATTTTAAGTGTTTTTGAATGGAGGCGATAACCAAGTGTAGAACCTTTTCTAGCATGTAGGCCAGACTATATGGCACTTTATTGCATTTTCTCAACTGGAAGGGCACTATAGAGTGCACTTTGTTAGGTTTTATCTACTATAAGGACATCCAATGGGGCACTTTGGTCATCTAACTATAAAGGGCGGAATCTATGTATGCATGTGTGTCCTTTGCATATCTTGAGAGCCCTGTATCAGATCTGCTTCACAATGGTATTGCTGGGGACCCTAGGACATGTAGTAAGTGTTTTATGTCCTGTGCTGGACTGTCTTAGTGAAGAAGGAGCTGAGCCAGAAGGCAAAGCTTTTGATTCACTGGTCCATCTACATCCCAGTCCTCACCTATGGTCATGAGCTTTGGGTAGTGACTGAAAGACTAAGATTGTGGATACAAGCGGCCGAAATGAGTTTACTCCAGAGGGTGTCTGGGCTCAGCTTTAGAGATAGGGCGAGGCGCTAAGACATCTGGAGCTGCTGCTCCTTCACGTTGAAAGGGGCCAGTTAAGGTGATTCAGGCATCTGATCAGTATGCTTTTGGGGCGCCTCCCGTTAGAGGTGTTCCAATGGTATCCAAGCGGTAGGAGGCCCAGGAATAGACCCAGAATATGCTTGAGGGGTTATATATTGCACCTAGCCTGGGAACGCTTCAGGATCCCCCAGGAGGAGCTGGAAAGTCTTGCTGGGTAGAGGGATGTCTGGGGTGCTTTGCTCAGCCTGCTGCCCCCACGACCCCGGTTAAGCATGGATGGATGGATTGATGGATAGATGGATGGATAGGTGGATGAAAGGATGGATGGATAAATGGTTGGTTTATCCCTAAAGTTTTGTACCTAAACACACCATCACTATAGCCGTGGCAGATCAGAAGACAGTCATATCAATCATGATCAGGCTTATAACAGTTTCAGGCAGCAGGTCAGCAAACACTTGAGTGTCATTTTGTAAGTAAGACAGTGACAAATGACATATTGTTTCCTTTAGTTTTGAGGACTTGTTGGGTCAAATGTATCGCAAACACACATCCACCAGCCTGACCTCCACAGCCTCACAGAACCTTTCATTTCAGTTTCACCTGCTGTCAGGGAAATGTCAGTTTTTGTTAACGCCACCTGGCATCAGCACAAAAAGCCACATGCCATGCACTCATAATATGGGTTTAAAGCTAACACATGACTTGTTCCCCCTCATGTCACATTTTCTGTTTCTGCACTATAACAATAATCCAGTGACCGGAAATGTGAGTGAGCATCCTTACAAATCGACAGTAATAACACTCAAAGTCCCTTTGACTTATTTATTCTGGTAGATGGAGAGAAAATGGCAAGACTCAAACATTTCTGTGACAGGACGTGACCACACGATTGATTTTTTGACCCCACAGAATGTGTCAGAGTTATCACATATGATCTTATTAGTATAATCTACAGTGTTTGAAAATTATATGTAAACATCAGACACTTCATTGTCACACAGTGCACGGATCCTGAGGTGAAAAGAAAAGAGAGCCATATAAGGTCATCTAAAAACCTCTGCTGAACCTTGAGCTCATTTCTGATTCTGTATGATCTTCATCTATTAAAAAAGACTTTTTTCATTAACCGCCAGTTTGATGGAATTTTCTGCCACAGCTGTCTAATGGTCTCAAGAGATTCAGTCTGACAGAGAAATTAAGAGATTCATTCAAAGCTTCTCTGTTACTGTTGTAGCTAAAATTATATTTCACTTTCATTTGCAGGATATTTCAATTTTTAAAACATCAATCATAATTATTAACTATTTCAGGCACAGCATTGCACAAGTTACTCTATTTGTTTTGTAGCATCTTGGATGTGTGTATATGTATGTGCACATTTGAGAGACACTGAGATAAAATACACTTTTAATATTCGGCGATTAGCAACCATAGAAACAAAGTATTACAAATAGGCCATTAATTGTACAGGCAACCACAGAGATAACAGCAGTTACTACTTCAGATCAAAATTTAATCACTTTATTTTTTCAGACTATGCTTTAACTTTTGGTCGAGATACGATCATGAATAGGCACACACTGTATGTTTATTTATATCAAACACATTCTCATCCCAAGATGTCATATATTGCTGTTTTGGGGGAGGGGCCTTTAACATATACATATTGTACACTAGGTATCATTTTGCATCTGCTGTTCCAGGAATGCAAAAATGTCAAGAAAAGCATGTGGATAGGTTCAGAAAAGACACATCTTGGTTTGGCATTTGGGCAGCAAGCAGCGACCAGCGGTGTATCATAAGGATGCCAAAGGTTATGTCCGACCATCTTACATATTGACGACACCTGTATCATACTGTTGTGAAAGGTGGCTTTCAGTGACAAAGCAGTAATATTTGACAACTATGGAATGTGAAGGGGCTGTTGTAACTGTAATGGTGTAACGGTGTAAGGACCATCATTCAGCCAACATAACCTCATACAACGACAAGTTACAGAGGTTGGGTCTAGGCAAGTAAAGTTGCTGTGGTTTAGGAAAAGAAACATGTTGAGGACGTACCTGAAAATGACTCAAAGTTCAGACAGTTCTGAACCCTGGTCTCCTTGGGTCAAGTCCTGTCTTTTGTGACCCATCCACCGCCCACACCTGTCCCCTAACTGGACAGCTCAGGACTGCTTCCTTCTTAACTCCCGTCAGCGCATTGGTGAAGTGATCAAAGTCTTTTAAAGTGTGTGGGTTATGCACGAATTACCGGCTCATCATTACGCTGGCTATGTAAGAATTTTGGTGCATTAGTTTTTGTGGGAAAACATACTGACAGTGCATGAGTACAGCCTGAAGCAGGACAGTCTCCTGAGTGCTTTCAGTGTCATCTGTAACATCTTTCCCAATTCATCATCCATGGAGCAGTTCCAGACTCTATAGCTGAAAGGCATGTGAAAGGCATGTCCAAAGTTGTGGCCCCCAGACTGATTTTAAACGGCCGGCATCTTGCCTTTTAAAATATACTGTATGTGGCTTGCGACATAACATTAGTTAAGCAAGTAAGATTTCTTTGCATTTTGTACGCAGGCAGAACTAATATGTTTTCATAAACAGACAGTATATAAGCAAATTAAAGGTTAGCAACAGACATTTCCTGCTAGGTAGCAGACATGGCTGTGAAGACAGCGAGGGCTGAATACTTTTTCACTGGAAGATGAAACACTTGCATTTGTCTCATTGTTAAATTATCCATATGATGCGAGAAGCAGCTGATATTATTACATTATCTAATCTAGCCTCTATTCAAAAAGGTTTGGACATGTTTATTCTACGGAGCCCCTAAAGTCCCCCAAAAAGAAAAAAAAAACAAAAACATGAGCGCACGAGATAAGCTAAATCGAGCGCACGTTTTAGTATCTCGTGCTGCCTGGCTGCGCTGTAACATAACCTCTTCTATAAATAGTACACAGCCATGGCACTGACTCAGACAGTGACCAGTCTGAGCTTTCAGCGTGGGAAATAATTGTATGTCGAGCGCACGTTTTAGTATCTTGTGTGCTCGAGTTAGCTTATCTTGTGCACACGAGATAGGTTTTTTTTCTTTTTTGGGGACTTTAGGGGCTCCATACCATCCTATGACGTCACAAATTTTGAGTTTTAGCATTCTAATTTTTTTATTTGGGTGGGTTGTTCATGTTTAATTATATTTTTCCCATCTTAGACCATAGGAATAATATAAGAATTTTGAAAATGGGTGTAGTTCACTGGGTGGGTGTGACTTGTCTTACTAACTTATTAAACCTTTTAACCCCGAGAAACTTGGTGAGATTTCTTTCAAAAACGTGGGGGAAAAGGCCATGAGCAACTTGGTAAAAAAATTGGTAAGAAAAAAACAAAACAAAATAGATTTAGATCAAATTTAAAAATAACTGGGGAAAAACTATATTTATTATCATTACATATTTAAAATGATTGTACATAATTATAATTTCAACCGCTTTTTCCAGGTCATTTCCTTGTTTGTTTCAACTGAATTTCTTTCTTTCATTTTTTATTTATTTATTTATTTATTTATTTTACTGATTTTCTTGTTTTTAATTTCTCCTGTTACTAATTTCTTACGAATATTTTGGGTCATTTCTTCTTTGCCTTTCTTCCATGGTTTTGAAAAAAATCAAGCCAATGTGCCAGACGTGCTAATGTTTGTAACTTTATGTTCAAATTCATTCCTTACAATTTTGCGTGTAAAGGTTTTTGTTTTCTGAAATTCGATTTAAAGAAAACACCTGCCAGCCTCTTCTGATACTGTGTATTGCTGTCACTATCACTCCATACACAGACCAGTGCAAATCCAAAACTTGACACGCCTGTCATGCCTGATTAGGGTTGTTAAGCTAAGATTTCAAATAGTCAGTTAATTTTTATGTTTAATTTTTTCCTCCAGAGCTACTAAGACTTCGAAATTAGAGCTTAAGCTCATGTCAAATCTTAAATAAGATGTTAAAAATAAATTTGAAAAACAGAAATAAAAATGTCAGATTTAACTCCCTGCCATGTCGACCCCTGTGAGGAGAAAACTGTCGGCATTATGAGAACACAAACCTTACACCCTCTTGCATATCTGCTTGTCAACAAGTATTTATTTAATCACTGAATGTGTTTTGGTTGCTTCCAGCTGCTCAAGGTTCACAGAGACAAAAGAAGTTTGTAGCCAGGGGTGACAGACTTTTGACAAAAGCTGAGCCTCAAATCCCGAAACTGACTGACTGAGTGTTGTCCACAGTGGGAGACATGTTGACTGAAAACTCTAAATGTAGACAAATATACCGAGGAGGATACACAGGGATAAGTCTGCTTATATTCTATATTTCTGTTATTGTCAACAATGAATGCATTTATGAAAACATGGAGGTCACAGAAGAATTCAGATCATATAATTAAGTAATAGTACGAACACCACATTGTGAAAATACTTCACTACAAGTTAACGTTCCGCATTCAAAATTTTATTTAAATAAAATAAAAGTATCATTAGTATTTTTATTTATTTATTTTTTTAACTTACAGTAAACAGTATTTTTGGTATTTTTCAACCTGGACCCTGAACAACATATTCTCCCTTCGACCTTGTCACATATTAACGTGCTTGTTTATGGACTTTCCACGTCCACATATGACGTGCAAGGCACCGTTGATGCGTTGGTTGTTCTAGCACACCGTGTCAAGTTTTGCCTGTTACATGCATTGTCTTCTTTCAAGTTACACTTCCGTTTACACGGGATATTTAACAATTGCATACAGTCTCTTTGAAAATAACACTGGAATTCACGTTCACATAGTCAACAAAAATGGGTTTAGGTAACAAAAAGCAAGTGGTTAAGTTTAGGAAAACAGAACAGGATTTGTCTTTAAAATCTTACAGGACGTAAACAACGCTCTCTTGGGTGAAGGGTGGTGTTTGTTGGACACATCCAGCACCCCTACCACCCGCCCACTCGGAAATTCACCTCTTGTCCTCGTCCTGCCACGTTTCCTGACGCCACCAAGCGCCTTTAAACTATATCGGCAATTTTAGTCTGTATAGAGCCAGCATATTTGCACATTGAACTGGGTGAATAAAGAGTGTCTTTCAACCAAACCAGAGTTACCTCTGCCACGATCTCCTTCAGCCATTCATGTCGCTGCTGCCAAGCTTTAAAACTGTTCTCCTCTCTGCTCCTGTCAGCTGTCATTTTAGGCGAAGTTGTCGCGTCCTCCTTCACCCCATACACCTCCAGTCACCTTATCCAGAGCCCAGACCAAGCTCATCAAAAGCCCATTCCTCTTCACATCCAGATCCTCAGCTCACTCTTCATCTCATCACCACCATTACCACCACCAGCATCAAGACCCCATAGGGGGAGATCCCTAATCCAATACATGTTTACCATCCTCCTTGAATATATGACATCACGATGGGGTCTAATCGCCAAAGACTTTTCACATTTCCCATACTTATGTGCACTTGTAAAAAGATATTATTTTCTCTCAGAACCAGTCTCTCCTGATTGAAATATCATCAGCAGTTCCTACACTCTGAAACACATTTCTACAATATTTTGACATTTGTGATTTTTTTTAATTTTTTTTTTTTAATTTCTGTAGTGAAATGGCAGAGTGAAGTTGCTTTCAGGGAGTATCCAGACCAAAACACTACTTATCCAGTCAAGAAAAAAAAAAGCCAATTTAAAACCAAGAAAATGAGCAGGAGCCCATTTATCTTTTGCACCTGCTGAAAGAAAAAGCATTTGGGCATTGAGGAGGAAATTCACATTCTTCCATCCTGGAAAAAAAACACACCACCAAGAACAAAAAAAAAAAAAAAAAGTCCTTTTTTTTGTGCAAATAAGCGGTTTCCATCCAACAAAAGCAAAATGCAGTCCTTTAAAATCCATTATGCGGCCCATAGTGTGATTATTTATGTTGGATAGCTGTCAGGCATTCAGATGGAAGGTAATCTGCGGTCTTGGCTGTCATCAGTAGTCAGGCTGAGTTGTCTCTGCTGCAGCTTTATGTCTGTCTGTCATCAGGTAGGATTCACTCTGACCTTGGTCACACTGTGATCAAAGTAAAGCCACAAAGCAAAAGATACAACACTTCACCTCGTCTTGCTGCGGAATGCACAGAGATATTAAAGTGAGATGTTTACTGCTCCATACCTCAGGCTACCAGGGTACAATCAGCAAGAACAACTCATCTGCAGCTAGCCAGTGGGATACACACATTCTCTTACATGCACATGCGGCTAGACCGGCTAACCACAATATACCACAGAGAAGCTCTTAACCAAATCATGGTTTGAACCTTTAAACAATGAAAGGCTGGGTACTACAGAAAGACAACAGAGCGTGAAATGTTAAGTTTCAAGTCAAACCAACATATTCTACAACTGGTATTTAAAATGAGGCTTTATGTTTGGTGCGTTTTGGACGAACACTAACAACACGCACACGTATAACTATTTTAACAGCATTGTTTAGATTGTGTGACGTGCATGTAAATTGTTCCACGTGTTCTGAAATGCACTGCAGGCCTATAAATAAAAACAGCCCCACTGGACGCACACGTTTCACTATTTAACTGTATTCTCCGACTTCATTAGCGATCGGTTTGGTAATTGCACATCAGCCAGAGCTTAATGTTCTGTCTGTTGGAAGATCGTCTGTGAAAGCGGCAGTAGGAATAATTAATGTGTCAGTCGATAATGTGTGTGTGCTAATTGTTTGGCCGGCTGCTCTGCAGAGAGGAGGAAGCCTTCCTGCCTGTGAGCTTTACACTGTGTCTGTTCTGTCTGACCACTGACTGCTGTGGGCGGTCAGCAAAGGAAGAGATGAGGGAGATGAGTTTGTCCCACACATGAATCACACAATGCAGTGCTGTCTGTAATACAAATTAAACAGAAATCTCTTATGGATCATAAGGCCCGTTTTGTAGCTAGTAAATCAAGTGGCTTTGTGGTTTTGTGGCTTTGTTTGTGCATTATTCATCAGGATGATACAGTTTATCATCTCCTCACAGATGTTTCTGTTTCTGATCTTTGTAATGAGCCTATTATCCTTTCACATGTGCAGTGACAGTGATGGTGCAGATTGCATTCAAACACAATGGATGCTAAAGGTGTAGGGCTGCAAGTAATCAGTTATAGGCAATCAATGTCAATCAATTAACCCTGTTCTATACACTCTCCTTTCAGTCACAGTGTCCCTCAGTAATAAAACACAAGGACATTTTTTACTATTAGACCATTATGAAGAGCTAGGCTTACTTTAGCTACATGCTAATGTCAGTAGGCTAACATGCTCACAATACTAATATCTATTGTTTAGCAGGTATAATGTTTACCACATTCACCATATTTGTTTAGTCTGTTAGCATGCTAACATTGGCTATTTAGCATAAAACACAAAGTACAGCAGGGGCTGATGGGAATGCCATTAGTGTTGCAGGAATTTGGTCATAAAGAAAAGCAGAGGTGGGACCAAGTTATTGTTTTGCAAAGCCATTTTTACACAGAGATCACGACACAGGGCCGCAATGAAGTCCCTTCTTCATACCTCTTTTGCATTTTGGCACAGAACCAAATGACAGCTGCATCACAGCCTTGGGGAATGAAAAGAGGCGTGACGGGCATGATATGTAATACATCAGTGTTGGCCTCTAGTATGACATATAACACACACGTTGGCAGCACTTTGCAAACAACAACAACAACCCGAACATGTCAATAACAATCATTTACCGTCCCTGTTACATGGTGTCTGATCTCATTCTCTGCTCGGAGGGTAAGGAGCTCTGGGGCCTCATTGGTTTCCCAATTTGTGGACATTTACGGCCATTGTGGTTCTTCTTTGAGTTAGCTGCTAATTTCAAACAGCTACTTTGTAATCTCCTGTGGTTGGCCACATGCAAAACGTCAAAACATCACAACCATGTTGCCCATTATCCCATCCCACAGACTGCCCTGTTTACACGGACATCGTTTCAGCACTGTTACTACTTCCCATGGTGGATTAAAGGTGAGACCACTCTGTTCCCCCATTTCACGTTCATACCTTATATACAGCACGGTGAGGTGGCATAACAACGTGATATTCATACCTTAAACAGGCAGTGGAGAAGCGTCTCCAGTCACAACTAAGTTTTGAATGTTTTTACTTAAGTTCAAATTAAAGTCCCAAGTCAAGACAGGCAAGTCCTGAGTCAAGTCCCAAGTCAAGGCTGATCAGTTGTCCAAAACTTTCATGTCTAGAGTCCTAAACAAGTCATAATGCATTCATCACCCAGTCTTGTCATTTCACCAAGAGAGTAATAATAGCTATATTAAATTTTGAAGTCAAAAGGCCCAAATGAAGTCACAAGTCATTGGTGTTTAAGTCCAAGTCAAATTACAAGTCCTTTTTGATACTGCCAAGTTAAGGCAAAAGTCATCAATTTTGTGACTCTCATCCAAGTTGTGTGACTTGAGTCCACACCTCAAAACCTAAGTATTGGACAGATTAAAAAGTTGACTTGCTGATAGTGTTAGATGGAAAATTGCAGGATCACCATAGTTATTACAATCAACCTTGAGGGAAACATGAATGTGTAAACTAACTTGAAATGAAAATCCATCTAATAGTTCCCTCAAAACCACCAAAGAACATCTTCATCATCGCACTAGAGGAAAAGGCAGAGGATCACAAAAGTCATTAGGCTTCAACCTCTAACGACCTTGAAAAATGTAAAATATAAAGGTAATAGAATCTGATTTTTGACAAAAGACGTGAACTTTAAGAGAACCTGTTGTTTAATTAAGGTTTCCCAAGCAAATTTGGAAATATTTGGCCGATATGCAACAAATTCACAGAAATACCGACAAAGCTCTTGACACACAGCCAACCTGGAGGTTTCAGGGCCCCTGATGGTCTCAACTCCTGGTGCCTGCTCTGTAATTTGTTCTGGAGTAACCTATTTGATTTCATGTCAGAGTTATTTCTTAAGATAAGATAAAACTTTATTTATCCCAAGGGAAACTGATAAACAAATAAAACAAAAAAAATCTAAGATAACATAAGGTGGAAATCCATAATAATAAAAAATACACTCAGTGCCAAAATCAGGTACATAAACCGTATGGATAATTCAAATGCAAACAAGTTAGATCAGTCTAGCTGGGCTGCATGTGTGTATTTATGTATGTACAGTATCAGATCTGAAGTATAGGAAAGTGTAAGAGTACATGGTTAATATTGGCTTTGGAAATAGTTGTTTGACAACCCAAAGTACCTTTTCTGGAGCATTCAGCTGAAGCTCTGAAACGCTAGTTGGTGTGATTAATTTGTCAAAATCACCAAGCACATTAGCAACAATTTTAGAAGAGTACTCTTATCGAGGGCTGATAATGATGATAATGAGCATATTAGGAGTTTTGATGAAGATGCTCTGTCTTTGAGGAACTAAACTTTTATTTTCACATATCTAAAGCCCCTTTCCCACTTCACAAAACAACCAAAAAGAAAAAACAGTAGCACACACTAACATCTGTCTTTTGTATTACATGGAAAATGCTACAATCAGCATTAACTCCCATGACAATGTTTCTGCAGTAGTATCGAGTATTTATCAGCTCCAGCTTCGACTGGCTCCAATTGGCAGTGATGGCAATACGACACTTGGGTGGACGCACTAATTTTAGCCCATTTTCCAGCACAATGCAATGACGCCACAAAATACCATCTGTACGAACAGCGCTCAGACATCACTGAAAATTAGTCAGAGTTTGAAAGACAGGCTGAATAAGTTAGAGATATATGCAGTCCCATGCACAGACATTTTTGGGGGCAGGTGTTCAAGTAATAAAGGATCACCTGTCTCATTAATATTAATTTAAAAAAAATCTAATGTATAAGACATTTAGCTTACTTACATATTTATTATACGACCCATACAGTGATGCAGACAAGGGTGTCATTTTGTTTAAACATTGTGAGGGACACATATTAAGTTGGGGGGTGAAAATTCTGAGCCTCAAACAGCCTTAATTTCCTGCATTCTGGTGAATCTTTCTGCATCACTTTATATGGCAGATATGTATTTATTTATTTAGTTAAAGGGGAAAAAAATTTAGGTGGCAGGCGACAAATCAAAATAAAAATATGTAGAATTTAATGCGGCAACACTCTGTACTGCTTTCAGATATTTATTCTCCTGTAGATCAGCTTGTTTTATTTCATGTTGTCTGCTGAGTCAACTCACGCGTTCTACTGTGTATAAATGAGGGACCGTGTTCTGCAGTGAGGTTTAAATGGTTCTGAGTGAACAGAGAAGAAGATACACTGACACACAGAAACACTGAAAATGATTTATACCTCAAAGTTCTTCAACATGAAGCCAACAGAGTGCTGGAGGAGTCTTTTGGGGGAAGTTTGGTTCATTTACATTTAATTCAGCATCTTACAAACATGTTGGTTCAGAAATTAAATTAATGCTTTTCTTAAATTCAATCCACCGCCTAAGAACTTATAAACAGTACATTTGTGTATACCATAAAACCTCTGTGATGTCATTAAATAGTCACATACTTATTCTCTAAATAAGCCTTAAATATTCTTCAGCACCAGGCATGTGCAGATTTATTTAAATGCATTATCAGAGCCGCGGCGTGGGAGGTCTAAACATTATTTCCAGTTGAGTTTTGTTTTTTGAAGACATGTGGAGGTGGGAAGGTGTTTGCCGGCGTCCATCTCCGCTCGCACCCGGCAGGTGGTGAACCGGAATCAGCCAGAGAGTTGGAGGGAGATGGTTTGATTTTACACCAGATTAGCTTACTCGTTAAACTTAATGGTGGGATATTGCCTAAATTAGACTGGCTGTATTGAGATGTTTTAATAGTAGTTTAATCTCACAACCTTAACAAACAATACCGAAGCTTAGGGCAAACACTGTCGTTACCTGGCCGCCCATGACGACAGGTCACAGGGAGACTAGTGCTGCTCTGCAGGGTGCTTGTTTTCAGTGTGTTAACTGCGGTGATTGTGACATGGGACGCAAATGAGGAAGCAGCAGGGGCTCTTGCAGTCTGGCAGATTAATACTCAAATGTGGTTGTCAGGCATTACAGCAGGCTTTTAATGGAGAATTAATGCCATGGGCTGAATTTAAAAACTAAAATATTACTTGAGCACCACCAGGGGTCTATCTGTGCACGCCCCTGGATATGTGAAAGAAGTAAGCAATGTAACAGTTTCACTGGCCTGCATGCTGCTTTCTATTGTTTACTAACCTATTTTGCGGCACATCTGTGACATCAATTGAGACACACCAGAAAAAACCCCAGAATGGCATACTCATCTGCAGCAGAGGTGTACACACTTCCCTGGTCTCCTGGCAATGGGAAAGGAGTCTATCTATCTATCGCCTATTTTTAGCAGGTTTTCCCATGTCTAAAAAAACCCTGCACACAAGCTCATTTTGGTGCTTAAAGGTTATAAGTGAATAGAGGATGAAAGGCTGCAAAGTTCATATGAGCAACCCAGACCATATTTTGGAGTGTATTTGCTGTAGAATATTTACAGCACTGATATCCACACTCATCCAAAAACAAGGAGGATGCAGTTGTCTTCTCCTCATAGATTCTCATTCAAAGGTTTCAGAAGCTTCACAGCCATTTACACGTTTGGTGAACCAAACAGAAGCATCTATTTCACATTCCTGTTAGCCCGTCATGACATTAGTCACGCTAACTTTTACATAATTGCCTGTCGCCTTGTCAGCAGACTGTAAAATGGCACCAATTGATAACTTTGAAATGGAAACTAGCATGAAGGGGGACCGAGACCAACAGCACCACTGTCCCTGCAGACTCCTGTATGTGTGATTCCAGAGACTTCACATCAAAGTGAGGCCATTTCCCTCCTTCACACTTTAACATTTCAACACACAAACACTCAAGGCTGTGGTCTAATCCATGTCCAAGTGCACAATTCGAATCATCAGTATTGTATCAGTGTTTCCCTGCTCCAAAGTCACCACGACTAATATGAATAGAAAGTCCAAAGAACTGTTCTGCTGATGAAATCTTTCCTCAGAGCTAACTATAAAATCTAAACTGACATTTTTTCACACATAATCAGCTTGAACATGTTAGATGTTTGGTGTAAACTGACCTTGAGCTGACCTGAAAAGATTAAAACTAAATGCACCAACAAAGCACCGGTACGCCTTGTTGAATTTCAAAAGCATAATTGTCATGCAACGCGTTGCTCTCCTGACCACCCGTTGCCTAGGGGATATACTGCATATATAAATCAGAGAAAATCCTATTTCTCCATTTCCCCGGCCTGCCTCTCATCTCTACTTTCACAATCTATGGGAACCTGAATCTACATGATAAAACATTTCCATCTTTTCATATGAAGATTATTGATCCTTGTGTGTTTCGTTGAGCTCCTCCGTGCTCTGTGACAAACAGCAGAGGTTCTTCATTCGCACAGCTGTTATGGAAACGTTTTCCCCTGATGCATTATTTACCTGAAGGTGAAACAGTCTGCACCTATGCACGCCATACAGCCAAGCCGTGCTCTGAATCCAGGTCACATCCTGCAGCTTGTTGTCAAAGCTCTCAGCAGATACAAACGCTGTCAGAGAAAATAAAGGCTCTTAGCCGAGTTGATGAAATTCATCAGATGGACGCCTGAGCAGAGTCTGTGCCGCTGAAGGATTTTCCTCCTAAGTTTTATAATGAAAACCTTGGAAACACAGAGAAGGGGCAGCGGGCGGTAAAGCAATGATATTTTTTTTTTTTTTACACTCTACAAATGGAAAAAAGAAAAAAAGACAGAACACATTAAAGCTCATCAGTCATACATTTCACCACAAAGCAAAGCTGCAGTGAGCATTGAGGACACCAAGGGCACGTCCTTGCTATTGAATCTAGGATTGTTTACAACTTAAGAAAGCTTGGTGAAATGGCAGGAATTATTGCAGGAGTCTGGAGATAAGTGTTTTCTCACAGACAATGTTAGGTGCCATGAAACTCTCCTGGCTAAGGCGAAGGAGCCGATTGTCGACATTCACAGGACTGAGTCTCCTCTGACCCTTGTATTTGTCCAGGGGGAGGACGTCAAGGTGGTTCAGCCCTATAAATACCTCAGAGTGCACCTGGACTACAGGCTGCAGTGGGCAGGGAGCACAAGTGCCCTCTTACTTGCTAACTGGACTTACAATTTAATTTTCTGTAACTCATAACAAAGTGCAATACATCTTCAGGGTTCCCACACGTCCTCGAAAAAATCTGAAAATTTTGAGACCAGTTTTCCAGTTACGGAAACACCTGGAAATTGATTAAAACTACCAGATATCCTGAGCCCCTCAGTCACTTTCACGAACCTAGGTGCATATTTTGTGTGAAACTCAACTGTTTTGTGTAGGATAACCTGCTTAATATGACACAAATGTGGAGCACAACGGACTGGCAGCAATCTTTTGAGTATCTGCTCTATTTTCCTGGAGCTGTGAGTGGAATTATCAGAGAAGCCTGGTGAAATTAGCCAGCCTAACCCAGTCTCACTACAAAGTCATAGAAATCTGGTGCTTGGGCAATGACTCAGACACTAATGAAAAAGCCATCCTTTAACGTCAGCATGATATGCGGCCAGCCAGTTTCTCTTTTAGTTTTATGGCACTCTGCCGAATCAAGGTACCTTTCACGTTAAATGTAGATGTGGAAAGTCCATGACCAAACGTGGATATGTGACGGGGTCAGAGTGAGAATGTGTTGGCCAACCAGCTAGCTGACAAACATTTTGCGGACAGGTTTTCATTGACATTTGTTGGGGCAAACATCTTTCTGATATTGGGTCAGTGGGCCTACTGCCTGACACTTGTTAAGTAGCAAATGATAACATGCAAGTCTTCTAAAGGATTACTTTGGCAGTTTTCAGCCATGTGCGTGTCCAGATAAATGGTGTTAAGGCGCATCCCATGCACCCAGCTCCCACAGCACCCTGCCCCTCTGCCAGCCGAAATATGGCTCATGATGTGAAATGATGCATTTTACGTGATCCTGCGGATTTTTGCTCAGGGCACAGGCAGGGAGCTCCAGTATTTCCAGGAGGTGTCTTAACACACGCCTGAAAAGTAATATGCCTCTAATGAGACGAGAGTGTTTCACTAATCTTTGGGTGAAAACGTGAGATCATTTAAATTAAAATTACTTGAGGACGTATTGTAATGTCAGCTACCTGGTAGCACAAGTTTGAGTTCAGCCGTCTCAACTCCAGTCAGGTCCCCGAGCTGTTAAAGACACAATCAAGTCATGCATGCCTTCATCATGAACCCTGCATCTTTAAAAAAGGAGGAATGAAATTGGGGTTAAATGTGTTAATATCAGGTCACCGTTTGTAAGCAAGTGCTGTCCTGTTTTGGCGAAGTAAACTCCTGGAAAGGTCATGGGAAATTAAGTTTTAAAAAGAATCTTTATCTTGCACACCTACACATCTACAGCAATTTGCACGTGTGTCTGCATGCAGATGCTTAAAGGGCACCTTATCTCTATCTGATATAACACAGCAACTCAAAGAGAGAAGTTAACTACAACTTCTGAGGTGCATTTCAGTGAGAATCATTTTAAATGAAAACAGAATAATCAAAAAAAAAAAAAATAAATAAAAATATATATATATATATATATACATATATATGTATATATACATATATGTATACATATATATATATTGTGTGTGGGTGTGTGTGCGTGCGTGCATATGTCTGTTTTTGTTTGGCTTTGTGTGAGTATGTGTGGGTGCACAAGTGACTGTGCTTGTGTGTGATTGGCCTTACAGTAGAGCTGTTAATGGCCACTACAGCTCATGCTTACCAACGATGCTCCAAAGACTCCTCAGTTATCTCATAATAGGATTTATTCAAATTACCAACGATTGCTTTGGGAAATTTTGGGGAGAGTTTTAAAATGCTATTCAGCTTAATAATTCAATTATACACACAGAGTGGAGGCCAGGGATGGTTTGCCCGAGCTCTGGGGATGTTGCCCAAACCTTCTTTAGCTTTATAGCAGTTTTATTAGATAGCACGGTAGGTGGTAGAGTGGGTAAGAGAGAGACAGGAAATTAGAGGAGAGGACCGACAACAAAGGTCAGGAACAAGATCTGAGGGTGTGATATTAAAAATAGCCATGTAGCTGTCTTTTCATCCTACGAGAAACAACCAGGCTTTAATTCATCTTTATCTTTCAGTATTAAGCATGTCTTCACTTTACAAACTTTGTCTTTCTACAATTATACATACATGTTTATATATATATATATATATATATATATATATATATATATATATATATATATATATATATATATACATATATATATATATATGTATGTATGTATGTATATTATATAATACTGGTAGGTAAAAATGTGAGCATACATTTAGACATACAGTGTGTCACTCTGTTTTAACTGCTATTTTTTATGTACAACTTTTAGTAGTCGTGAATCGCAGCGGAATGATGACAATTGGTTAGAAAGTGGCCACGCCATATGGGATGTCACCTCAGGTAGTTCTTAGCCTCCGCATCATCCATTACAATCATGGAGTGCTTACTTAACTTCCCATAGTACAAAAGGGCTATTAAGTTTAATTTGTCGATGGAGGGGAAATTGTTTCTCCAACTTTTCTACAGTTGCTCTGGGACACTAACTTGTGACTTTCTGGTCATTATCTTTTTTTCTTCATGTCACACCTCCTACACAGAAATCGCTAATTCAGCTACTCGGGGGGGCATTGTGAGGAGAGTTTCTGCAGTAAAGAGATGGTATATATTCCCTCCTCCAGGTGTTCACACTTGCATAACTTCCCTAATGCAGCAGGAGGAAGTTGCTGATACGTTGTAAAAGCAGCCCGCCTTCACCCAAAAAAAAGACCATACAAGTTGTCTCTGCAAGCAGCTTATTAGGACCCATATTTATGTGTGTTGTTGGGTGGTGACCTCTAGTTGCCTTGGTTATGATGGGAGCAATAAAGGAAAGCAGCTGACACAGTACACATAGGGAGAAGGTTGGGATGGATGGGTGGGTCAAACAAACACAGGATTTAACGCAGGAGACCGCTGTTTGTGTCCTGTGTAAAACCAAAAGTCTGTGTTACAAACTTACTACTTTACCATTTACTTAGATATCTCTATTTCTCTCTGTTTTATTATATAATCCAAACCATGATGTTTTTTTGAAACCTAACCATGTAGTTAGTTGTGCCTGTTACTGATACTCTCAAACAGTCATATATGTCGGTTTGGTATGGCAAATGACCTATTCTGCTGTTCAGGATGCGTTGGGTAAAAGTGGACCACTTGTCCGAGGCGATGGGAAAGTGGGCTGAAACAGGGCCGGAGGTTACTTCTACATTTACCTCCTTCCTCTCACCCTGAGGAGCTGCGATTTGTCTCTCTGACAGGAGCAAAGAGATGGATCACAGAGAGCTCATCTTATCCCCAAAGATCAGTAGGAAGATGTTCATTAACACCTGGTAAAAACCTTAAAGATCAAACAGTACACAAATGGTAGAGTGCTGCAGCTGATTACAAATGATGTTGATGATTTTCTTACTTAATACTGTTCAAAACCCATTTCTGAGAAAACAAAATTAAAAAGAGGACCTCTTCAACCTGCAGCTTGAGTTAAAAGTCATCATTAAAAGATTCCTGCAGACAGTTCGTGTTGGTGTCTTTCAGTCAGGGGTCATGACTGTGGTTGTTCCTTCACCGTAATGAAGTCGTTATTTAAACCCAAACTATGATCTTCCTCTCAACCCAACCAAAAAAATGCCTTCTTAAAACCGTTAAAAAAAATAAACAATGCATTATAATGTGACAATGTAAACATAATGTGACAATGCTGTGGGCACTGTTTGGTTAGCTTTAGGCATAAACATGACTTAATTTGGTTTGGGAAACATTGTGGTCTGATGTTTGTTTACCCATCGATCCACCATCCTCCGTCTGTGGACTTTGTGGATGTATAAAAACGTCAAAATATTTTTAATTTGCCCACAGTGTAAGAGTTATAATTCCTACAGATGCTGGAGGGCACTCCATAAACTTGAACGTAAACGGATATTTTTTGGGGGTGTTGGCTGATGCTCTTGTTTTTCATGGGAGCAGCAGTGAGGGCAAAGTCTTCTATTTGTTGGGCGAAAGCTGGGAGTGTGATATTATAGTCACTAAGTCTAAGACAAAGCAGTCACAGTGGATTGAGGCTCAACAACTCTGTCTGACTTTGATGCTGAAGACCACTGTTTGGTTCCAAACCAGTTTCAAACATGTGGTTTTTGTGCCTAAACCATAAAGGTGTCAGATCAGTGGTTTCATAACAGTTTGAGAAGGTCCTGACAAATTATGTTGTCCTACAAAAAATTTTAACGACCTATATCTATGAGGCTTATATCTACAGATAACAGCAGCTGAATGGACTGATAACCAGCTAGTACGCAACTTTCTGTTTGGTGGTCTCAAATGATGTGTTTTGTGGTTATATTTGGAGGACTTGTTAGAAGATGGCATGCAAAAAATCATTGTAATAAGACTATTTATTATATGCATTTAAAAGCGTGCATTTTTACCAAGTAGCAGCCTTTTTTATGAATTTAAAATTTACCATCAGATAAATGTAGTTAAGGAGAAGCATAAAGTCTCATAAAAAAAAAAAAAAAAAAAAAAAATTTTAAACTGTATGCAAGTGTAAGTTGATGTACAAACAACCTCTAAAATACAGTAATTACTATGAGGGCACCTTTGTCAAATATTTATATTTCCCAAATACTGCACTCTCACCTAAGAACACATCCCATGCGTTCTGAGCTGTATTCCTCTATAAAGGTATACGTACGTGTGTTATATAGAAAGCTAACCCAGTTTGCAGGGGCATCAGTCATAAGTGGACAGAGGAGGGCTTTGAGCCACACAGAGGACCGAACCCAGAGACAGCACTGCCAATGACAGTATGACCCAGTTCAAAACTCCACCGACTTAAAAACAGACTTTCTTTCAAAGACAGAAGCTGCTTCAGAAGTTTCTTTTATCTCTTTTTATGGGAGCAGGGGCTTGAAGAAGAAGTGGTTCCCAAAGCGGAGTCTGGGGCCCCCAGGGGTCCTTGAGCGGGTTCTGCAGGGTCTGCTGCATAATGTGGAGAGGTTTCGTGTCAGTATTCCCTCATTTACTGGGAAATTATCTGCAGAATGATAGAATGTCTTTCTTTCTCTCTGTACTTCAGGGGGTCTGTAGAGAGTCATGAATTTCTGCTCCACATAATTTCCAACAATCCAAATCCTGTCCCACTTAGTCCCTAGTGGCGTTTAATCTGATGTGCGCTCTGTGGTATTAAATTGGCCATAAATACCTGTGAGAGAGAGAGAGAGAGAGTTGAACAATATGACCTAAAATCTATATCTTAATCAATTTTCCTTGATCATGTTAAGTGGGATCATATTCAACAGTTATTGGACAGATTGCTTTGGCATTTTGTTCAGACATTAATGATATCCAGAGGATTAATCCTACAGACTTTGGTGATCCTTTGACATTGGATCTTGCTCATCAGGTGAAGATTTTGCTTTATCCATTACTTTAGTTTACGACCAAATACCTGCAGAACTAACGACAGTCCCGTCAGCCTCAACTCTACTTTGTGTTTACCATGAATTAGAGAATGATAGCAATGTTAGATGTGAACATGGTTAACTATTGTGTGAAACACTCTATGACAATCAGCTAGTCTGTACCACAAATTCTCATTCTAAATGCAGCCAAAATAATACAAAATGTTGTTTTTTTAAATGTTTTGACAACATTTGCAAAACAGGAAGACTAAAGGACTCACAGCCTGATCCTGATCCTAGCTGATGCTGAGTAGCACAAGCTGAATCTGTACCACTGTACCACCACTGTTGTTAGAAAATGTGATGGGAGACTTTGAACAATCACAGGTCATTTCAGACACCTCAACAGGCCGTTCCAATTGACTGTACCACAAATGCAGATGCACCTGCATGTCCCTTTGGTGAAAGCCTGATTCAGTGGTTTGGAATCCTGCAGGGAAAGTTTCTATTCCAGCATTGGCAACTACTGCCTCCACTGCAAAGCAACCAAGAGAGAGAAGACAGAGTTATCGCAAAGAGAGTCTGAAAAGTGTAAGAGTGAGAGAAGTAAGAGAAAATAAATGAGTTCACAGCAGCAGGGACCAAGGCAGAGGGACCGTGGGGTGGCTAGCTGGCTAATTTTTGTCTCATTTGTGGCTGTGTGAAGCATGTGCATGTGTCCCATGGTTGTTTGGAGGGAGAAGCCTATAGGATGGAGAGAGGATGTATTTTCAAATTCTGCTGTTGTTTGCCTTTTCCATATTTTTGTGTCCAGCTTTAAGTTGATTTTATTTCTACAGCTGAATTCTGGCTTCTTGACCTCTCATATTACCTCAGTTTCACATCGTTTATTGTTTGTAAAAGTGCGAAAAGATGAAAACTCAGCTTTTATCCAGCCCTGAATAACGGCATGATTATATGTCTTGCCTCTGTTCTAAAACTAACGTCCTTGAAAATGTAAGGCGAGCTCCTGCCTGGTTCAGTGGATCGACTCAGCAACCAGCAGCATCAGGAGGATGTAGCCACGCAGAGCATCTCCCTGGAGGGACGACACATACAGGGCAGTGGTTGGTTTTGCATGTCAGCGGTCCATTTCTACTGGTTTTCCCTTTCTTTTCAGCTTTAAGCCCTGACTTTACAATCTCTTCACACTCAGGAGCACGAGGAGTTCTCTGGAGTGTTTGAGTTTTTCAAGAGTGAAGGGGGTTACACGCTGCTGAACACCAGCCTGGCGACAAATAAAGTGTCTTTCGCTGCAGTGGACAGTGATTTAAGAAAAAAAATTTTTTAAATGGAACATCCAAAATAAAAGACATAATAGCAGCCATCATTAGCTACACCTGCATATTAAACAGGTCCACTGTCAAAGAAGTCATTACTATTCAGTGATATGATGGCTTAAAATCCACGGTAATGTTGTCTTTTAATTCTCTCCCCAGTCTAATGCAAATTTACACTTGAATCTGAATTTGGCGGAATAATTAGGAGAGGCAATTTACCCAGAGAGATATTCAAAACTGACAAATTCAACACGTATATGGCTCAGTGCATTTAATCCAAATTTGACATGGAAGTTCAATAGAGGAACCACTATAAACCAGTTAAATATGCAGTTTTGTGCTTTCAGAAATCCCTCCGTCATTTCTTCATTCACTGCTTCCTCCATGACAGTCTGCTTCCTCCAGTAGTCAACCCTATAGTGAGCAGTACATTGAAATTTCAGACACATGAATCCTGACATTTTACACTTTATGATGAAAGGGGGAATAAAGACAGTCCAAATGTCCCAGCCTCAAGCCAATGTCTGTGGCTGCAGTGTATTCATGTGGTTGACCCGACACGCACCATCTCTGCGCTGCAGGCTCTCAGTCATTAAATGATTCAATTAGATGATACAAAAGATAATCTACTACAACATCGGATGAGTCATCATAAAGGTACAACCAGGTATATTCAGGCCCGAAGGAGCCCTGTATTTTAAATTAAAAAAGCAAGGGGCTGCATTGGTCGGGGAGCGTTGCTTCAGGTGATGGTGGGATATAAAATACGATCCATGAAGTCCTGCTTGAATAACAGATTATTTTAAGTTTTTCAGACGCCAACACACTAAACAGCAGCTTCTACTCTGAGACAAGATCTTACAGCCCTGGAAAGTTATCACAGCAGCAGTTATTTTACCTTTGTAAAATGATTGTGAAGCAAATTGTGGTATCTGCAATCCAAACTAATCCTCCAGGATTATGACTGTCCATTTATTTGACTGAACACATTGGAGTCTAATTATCATGGTATTGCTTCTTATCGGTTGGAACTGAAGAAAACAATAAGTACTTATATTGTTTTTATGCATAGTTTAATTGCACTACAATAAGAGTTGAAATATTGTGAAGCTCCCACATGTGGCTGAGGTGTTTTATGAACTCGAGGAAAACCCAAGCGTGGGACACAGAAAGGGGGTGATGAAAAGGTTTATTGTCTACTTCAATAAAACATTTCAAAGCTTAAAGATAAATGAACACAACCTTGTTACTATATTTTCAAATGTGTATTCAATGGGAGATACTAAAAAGTTAGTTTCGAGATTGAATAGAAGTATTCAAATATCAAAGAATCATTCTACATGATTTATTAAACAAAACTGCGAGAAAGAATTTAAAAAAAATGTCAGAGGAGGACTATACAGTGATATGTGAGACACAGGCAACTACTGCAAACTCAAGGTCTCTGAGGGAGCTTGGTTGGAAAACCCTTGTGCGATTCTTTATCACCCCTTGGCTAACAGCACTGCGAACAGGCCTACAGAGCCGGGGGTTTTGTTGGAGGCAATACAGGATCTCACTGGCTAATCATTACCATGTTTTCTGGACATGCCCAAAAATACAACCATATTGGCAAGAGATTGCAGCTGAGATTCATAAGATAATTGGGGTGAATTTATGGATTCATTTGTCACGTTTTACTTGGGAAAAATACCTGAAACTGTCCTAAACAATGATAAGTATTTATTAAAGATACTTTTGGCAGGTAGCAGGAAAGCCATAACTTGCAAATGGTTGCAACTTGATTCTCCAACAGTGGCCCACTGGCTGGGGATTATAAATGAAATATATTGTATGGAAAGACTTACTTTTATTTTAAGACTTGAGATGGAAAAATGTACAAAATAATGGGAGAAATGGATTGTGCACAGACACTTTTGAAAAACGTGTGACACCGCATAAGTGAAAAATGCACTGGGAACTTACCTTGTAACACCCATGATGATCTCATGATCTTCGTTTCTTGAAAAAAAAAAAAAAAAAGAGTTACTTTATTTATTTATAAATGTATTCTCTGGGAATACTTTTATACAAATTCTTTATACACATGAATATTCTGGGGTCCAGGGTCTGTGGAATGGAGTGGAGGAGGCTGAGATGAAGCTGGTGTAGTGTGCTGGTAAACTGGATGGCAAGAGAGGGATGATCCTGAAAACATACAAGGAATAAAGTTACTAGGAATGTCTTAGTTGGCCGGGAGATTATCTACCACTTAGCTGAGCAGTGATCTGGCAGAGGGGTTAAAGAGCCAGAGAAGAAATACTGCATGTTGATGAGCTGCTGGCAGGCAGGTGAGCATGGTGGTTTATGCACCAGTTTGTACCTTTTCTTTTTGATTTCACTTTATTATTAGAACATACATTATTAAAAAATCTACATCAAGTTGTAACTGTCCTGAATTTCCTCAAAATAAAAGTCCTCTGCTTCTTTCATGTTTTATTGATGGGGACAAGTGCACATGTTCTAAATACGGGGTGTGTCCCCACCTAAATCTATACCTATGGTCCCCGGTGTGAATCAGGAAGTAGCCTAATTAACTTGCTGGAATGAAACCCTGCAGGGCTCGGAGTCCACCATATTTAACAGACTCCTCTGTGATTTATATAAGAACTGATATGTTATCTAACAGCTGTACCTGAGTAAAAATGACCATATTTATAATGCTGACAGGCTGCGAGCAAACACCTCTCGAGCTGTGATGGCGTTCCTGTACAACAGAATTGGTCTCTCAGTATATCAGGCTGCATTTGCAGTATCATGTCACATACTGCTCTTTTTATCTACTCTCTGAATTATGCAGCATTGTTCTTTTGCAAGTTTAAACAGCTGTTACGGCTGTTGGAGACACTCAGAGAAAATCCAATAAAGCCACAGCTGTCGAAGCTGGCGAGGTTCAGGCTCTGAGCCCCGTGGCCCGGTGGAGCGGCATTGATAGCGTCTGCACTTGGGAACCTTTAATATCAATTCACTGAACCTGAGAGAGGCATTTTATCCACCTATATCCCCATATCACCTTCCAAGGATGGAGCAGACCGGTCATAGGGTAGACGGCCAGAGGACATTTATGAAGAGCTCACATCCCGTGTTAAATGAAATGATATCCCAATGAATGAATAATTCAGATGACATGATAACATAATGGCTCTACGTTCTGAATTCAGTCCAATCCTATGGTTGCAAAAGGAGATTGATTTAATTTTTTTAGCCATTTTATGTAGGTCAGAGAGGGTTTGACATCTCATCTACAGTAGGTGGAAACGCTGCTAATGAGAGCTTCACCCCCATGGCAACACATTCTCACTCCCAACACATCAAATACGGCAGCTTGGTCAGTGGCCCTGTGCTTTAAAATATCAGGCTCTTTGCCGCTTTTCTGAATTGCACACTTTGTCTTTTAACTTTTAGTATGTACTGCAGCTGCCCTTACAAAGTATATAATGCTACATGGAGTATGTACACAATTTGGACATACTACGTCATAACGCTGCACCTTGATCTCTGGCCCTCTTACTCATATATCCAGTGCAGTCCATGGCATTAAATTGGAAGCAAAAAAGAAGTATGCAATTTGGAACACAGCATCATCTGTCAATGAGCTGTCCTCTGTCTGTGGCTCAGTCCTGGGCATGTCTCCCCCTGGATAGAGGGTTGTGGGTTAGAATAGCCAGAGAAGCATGCTGACTTGCATACTGTAAAATGTGAGCGGATGCAGTAGGACATCCTGCTATTTTTAGCATACTGAATTTGACACACTGTGTTGGGACATACTAAATCTTTTTCTGCCATCCTTAATAATAAGGTAGTATGTGTATTGGAATGCACCACAAGGTACCCCTTTTGAATCGGTTTTAGACATGTCAGTTTCCACTCATTACATGCATAAAGTGTCTTCAAGTAAACTTATGTGTTCAGAGGAATGCACAGTCCCCTTGTTACATAGTGTCTTCCACAAATTAAACTCCCAATTAGGTTTAGGAGCCTAATCTGCTTGGTTAGGTTTAGGAAAAAATGATCAAGATTTGGGTTAAAATGAGTACGTTTCTTACATAACTTCACTCAGCTTAAGTTTGGCTTCACATGGTACACAAACAGCAGTCTCCTGAGTGAAAGGTTGCAGAAGGGTTTACAGTAGAGTTAGCTGAAGCCTATTTCTCTCATCATAGATGCTAAAGGGTGCCCTGTGTGTTGGTATCACACTCCAAAGGGCGTGACCAAGTGTCGGTATTTGACAACTTGGGAATTAGAATGACGCACGTCATTTAGTCAAAGTATAATTTTCCGCTTGTTCTCCCACTCATTTAATCTTGACTTTTGATTTTGACACCTCACTTAGTTAGGAGCAAAATATCCTGTCAACTACTGGCCAGACTTTTATCACATAGATTATGTAATTTCATGATTCCCAGAGGAGGAAGTCTTATAGTTTTTTGTGACTCTCTGATCTTTGTTCTAGCAAAATCAACACCTCAAGTTTTCCCTTGCCTGGCACGTCAGAAAACTTCAACGAAATGCATGTGTTTTCATGTAATTTGTTGTGGATACTCATGATTCCCAGGAGATGAATCCTGATGATATTAGTAACTCCACTGACTTTTCCTTTAGTACCACTTAAACAGTATATACAGTACTCAGTATATTATATAGTGTATATCAAAATATACTTAATCGTCCTCCCCAGAGGATGAACCTATCTCCTTTGGATGCACTGTCAAATTTCGTAAATCACGACCATCAAAAATAGTAGTTATGGGCATTCATGGTCCCCACAGGATGAATCATAATGATTTTAGTGGCCTGTAATGTTTTCTCTAGTGCCACCAATACGCCAAAATTTCCCTCTGTACACAGAGAAAAATATAAAGGGAAGATTGCCATGAAAATGTGCTTACATTCATACTCCCCAGAAAATAAGCCTGATCAAGGCATTAGTGGTTCCCAGGGCATCTTTTAGTGCCAAAATCAGGCAAAAAATTTCCACTTTTACACAAAGTGGACTGCCCTTAATTGTTCTCCCCAGCGGATGAACCCTTCTCCTTTCACTTATCAATCACGAACAATAATTTTTACCAGAAGATAAATCCTAAAGATTTAAATGACCACATATTCTTCCACCTAGAGCCATTGTCAGGCTGACACTTTCTTTTGTACACAGGAAATGACACAAAAATGGTCATATAACCTTATTTGGCGTAAATATTCTCCCTAGAGGATAAACCACTTTAAACACTTTGTGACCTCTCATCTAGCACCACTTAGGACAAATTATCACCTTTTGTACACGAGAAAAATAGAAGTAGGATTTTAACTAAATTTAATGTTAACATTCGTGATCTCAGTAGATGGACTCTACTCTTCATAGGGGATATTTAAGATAATGTGTATGTGCGCTTTATTTTTATGTTGAAGATAAATGAAAAGGAGCTGCAGTGCACGCTATTCTTTTTTCTGTTTATTTGTCAAGCACATTGTACCTAAATTTAATGTACTTAGTGTGCACAGTACACACTTAATCTGTAGTGTATGCCATGGGTATGTGTACCAGCCCGTAGAATTGAGGACCAAATGCAGACACTGAAGCAGAACAGGTTGAAGACAAAGGATTTTACTTAATTGATCTTAAACTTAATAGGCTCAGTAAATCAGTAAAGTGGGGATGATTTGGGAATGTGAACAAGTAAGCAGGTGACCAGGATTGGTGGGAAAGGCGGAGGGCATTTAGTGGACAGGTGGAGAAAGGTAGGTGTAGAAAGTCCCTCAGAAATGCATGGTGGGCCTGGAGGAAATGAGAAGTGGCTGAAAATCAAAATATCTGATGTGCACTTATTTCAGCAGATTCTCATTGTTAAAGCAACATTATGCAACTATTAGTCTATTGTTGAGTCTCATTCCCAGGTCATCAAATATCAATGTTCTGTGCAGGTATTTGACCACCTGCTCTTAAGATAATACTGTCAATTAAAAGTTGTATAATGTTGCTTCAAAGCAACACTTCTTCTCTGTACAATACCTGCAGTGCAACCAAGTATCGAGTCTATTACAAGCTTAGGCATGATATTTGGTTGTCCAGTCTGGGGAAACTTGACCGCAGCAAAAAAAAAATGTGCGTACAGACAGATTTATGGTGTATTCATTAGAATATCAATATGCATATTAGCTTTACATAATGTGCCCCAGAATCAGAAGGAAAATGTATTGTAAGCTTTAAGTCAGGTAAGAAACACAGTTGGGAAACACTGCTATGACTTTTTTCTGGGTCAATAGCCTATTCAGATAAAGGGTAACATCTTATATCTAGTACTGATAAGATACGAGTACTCTGTTTTTCCCAGATTTAAAGCTTATTAACCTCTCTGTGTGAAACTGATTAAGATCAGTCTTGCACATCAATTCTTAACTATTCGTGGAGTCGTTTGTACGCCAACATCCTTTTTAGCTTTGTTCAAATCTCATCACGACAGATCCACCACAATAATCATCTTGTCTAGCGCCAGTAACACACAGTCCTGCTGTAGGATTACTGGTGTTGTGTGCAGACACACTCCTGACAAACACTGAGCTGCTCTGATTAATGATTGTAGTTGATGTTGTCCTCTGTGTGTCCACAAAAAGCGTCACTCAGGGTAATTACATCCTTCTATATCTCTTCAATGAACTTCCTCGCCAGTGTGTGGCTTCATCTTTTTTTCTCATGCACCAAAAAAACAAAAATCACCCCAGTCCCCTAGAAATTATGCTTAAATACTACAACTTATGTTTTCCCAATTACACTGTGATTGCAAACATAATTACTGCCTGGATTATGCTCACAGGCAGCTTTTTTTTTTTCAATGATTGGGGGCCTTTTTTTTTTTGTTACTGCACAGATGTCGCAGGGAGATTGTCGGGATCTTGACATCAGAGACAAGGGTTCATATCAAGTTAGGTATGTGATTAGGTTTAGACAAAAAGGCATTTCAGTTAGGTTAGTGAAAGATTGTTGTTTCTGGTCAGTGTTAATCATGATTAACTTTACATAGAACCTTTCAAAACGACATTAAAAACTTACATGGCAAATCTAAATTAAAACATTGCAGCACCACAAATAAATAGTTGCTACAAGCAGCTAATATATTTTAAGGTAACATATTTTGGTAGAAAAAAAAACATTACATATATTATCAGTGAACATTTTACTTGTATGTTAAGTATTAATATTTTGCAACTTTCTAAAAAATTGAGCATAGCCTTAGTTCAGGCAGGACACAATGTCAAGCTCAGCTCACATCCCAGCTGCATCAGCTGATCTCAAACAGCCCAATCATCTGATGGATCAGCTGATTGATGGAACGGAGTCAGCTGATAAATCACCACTTAGCGAATCTCATTCAGGGGGCCCTATTTAAAATGCTCTGGCCATCCTACTGTCACCCCAGCTCCTTCATTTCATGCTGTCTCTGACTTGCCTTAGGTTTTCCATATAGGCCTTGGAAGGGCAGGGACGTTTGCTCTCGCAGGCTTTCCTTATTTGCACATGGAAGGGCAGACAGGTGTGCTCTCTCTGTCTTATGGCTTTCTACGCAGGCGCATGGAAGGGCAGGGAGGTGTGCTCTCTCTTTCTTATGCTTTCCACATGGGCGCATGGAAGAGGCTTTCTTTGCGGCCCGAGGAAAGGCAGAGAGGCCCCAGAACAGAGCCATACTGCCAAATATGATACTGAAAATGGAAATAAAGTTTTCTTTGACTAAAGTGCTCCTGACTGAATATTAATTAACATTTTCTTATGGCAGGAAATGCAGCCCAATCTGGGCGGCCTTCTGGTTCCTCTAAAATGTATTTGCTGTTTCAGAATTAGTTGTATATAAACATAATTTCTAACTACACTAAAATTTGTACAGTTTTGTCACTCCAGTTGGCAAAAGTTTGTTTTTAATAAAATGTTATTTTGATCCATGTTTACTGAGCTGCTGTCCTTAATTTAGCTGCAATATCGCCCATGTTTCAAACCCATTTTTGCTAAAAATGTGCATAAAAACTATATGGAGTCAATGTTAACAACGTATCAACTGCTGCTCCCCCCAGCTGCTGTGGAACTCAAAATAATAACTATACCAGTAAGAAACCAAAGTATATCAGTATGCGATCCCTTAACTCTCCATACTAACATAGTTTTCAACTAGCTGATATACTTTAACCACGTTACATACATTGTAAGCAGGTTCAGTACTAGAAGAGGGTTCAAGCGTCTAAGGTAGTTCATTACAGCAAATGAATGGAGCAGGACAGGAAACTGTGTTTTATGTGGGCCGGTCACATGGCAGGTGAGGTCAGTATCAGCCGATCAACCAATCCAGTGTTACAAAGTGCTTGACAATAAAATTTAAAAGCAACTTACATTAAATACAGATAAACTTAAAGGATGGAAAGGTAAACATACTGTTAGTTACAGGAATTAAGTTTGTGGCATGTGAAAGAGGTGCTTTAAGTCCTCTTTGAAAGGGGCCCTTGAACAAAGACATGAATAGCCTCATGCATGATCAGATAAACCTGTGTCTGGGTGTTTAAAGGTTGAAGAAAAGAAGTATAGAAATGGGACAAGGTGACAAGGATGACACAGTTCCTCCCATCCTAAAGATAGAGGTTTGTTCCTCATCTCAGCTGTCCCACTTGTTTTCTATCTTTACTGGTGACCGACCATACAAGATAACATCAAGTACAAAAGAGTTCTATTCAGGTCTGCAAAATGTCTTTGTCCTTTCCTGATCTGTACAAGCACAAACACGAAGCATGAAACAAACAAAAAAAAAAAAACCTAAGTTTTTGGATCCATTATTCTCAATACATCCAGTCAATTAATTTAGTTTAGGGAGTGTTTTTTTTATGAAAAACACTTAATGCAAGTCTTTGTAATGCAGCAAGCATACTTTTAACTCAAGTAGTGCTGCATGAATTAATGTGGAATGTCTCTGAAATGGTGACAATGAATGTGGCACAGAATATTTATGCAGACAACACTTTTGCCGAATTCCTCTGTGACTCTTGTCACTGAAAAAAAAGAAGTTTTTTTTGTGAATAATTTTTTACTTTGCTATTTATTTCTGCCAAATATTCCTTTTAACATGCAGTCTAAAAAGCATTTTGTTAGTTTGATGTTAATAATCACAATAATACTTTTCTTGCGACAAACCCTCATTTTAAGAATTGTCCATCTTTGGCTCGGTGCTGTGGTCTTTCTGCGCTGCACTGGATGTTTGTTCTACGTTGGCAAGCCCTGCGTTAAAGCCCTCTCTCTATTGCCAATAATGTCTTATTAAATTTCCTTCTCACAGCTTGACTTATAATTACTGTGGGCATACATTTGACCTAAATTGTAGCCCCCTTCTGAGCAGGACAGAGTCTAACAGGGATATTGATCTTCCCCTGCTCAGTAATTCTTTGGCCTTTGAATTATGACTACCCTGGTGGCTGGAGAGGCTGATTAGTTGTATTGTGTGGGCAGAAGTCTGCTCACTGAGCTGGATATATGCTCTAAATCTGAACTTAGAGGTTTAGCAAAGACCCTATACTGTAAAGTAAAATGTAGTAAAAGCATGTGAAGCAAAATACAAAAAAATAACAATTAGTTCCATTTAGAGACTGGTGGAGCTAAAACTATAAATATTGTCCTAATAATGTAACCAGAGGAAAGGCCATGGAATCATTTGGATAAAAGGGTTTGAGCCTCTGGAGATCAGGACTATGCTAAATACATTTCTGTTGCGTGGCTGGAAACTTTGGCTTGAATGTTGCACTAGAGAAAATTTCAGGGGAGCACTGACTGTGTGAGGGGGCTAACTGGACACTCACACAGTAACAGGGCTAACTGTTAGCATCACACGGCTAATGTTGCCTCGCCATTCTTAACAGGTTTGTCAACTGAGTTAAGCCGTTTCAGTGTTGGTGTGAGTTTGTTGGGACCATTTCACAGCAGTCCTTAGTGCAGAACTCACACTCCTGCAGCAGCAGCTACAACCCATACAGTCTGTGGTGTGGTGACGTCAAGAATGGTGTATTTGACACAGTGTGCGGTTAAGTGTGCTGAGATGCCACTAAAACATTCACCACCTTATTTGCAATATGGTTATTTGGTTTACGGACACACGTGTTGAAGCCTCGAGCCTGGCATTTTGGCTGTGTCGGTTTTGGGTTTGTGGAGCCAGAAGTGACATGAGGTGACCATTTTTGGGCAAAAAAGTTGATTCGCAGACAGAATTTAAAGTGGCCACACCCTTAATGGGGTATGCCATTAATAATTAATGCCAGCCTCAAGTGGCCATTTGAGGAATTGCGGTTTTTGGCACTTACGTGCTTCATTTTTGAACCTGGAGGTTGTTGCTTGCCAAATACTGGCAAACCTTATGACATTCCCATCAGCCTTGGCTGTCTTTAAAATTAGTTCTCTAATTTCTGCTGGCTAACACACTGAACTAAGATAGTGAACACAGCAAGAACACCAGTCCTTGTGTGAGCATGTTTTTCTTTCTGCACCCAACTGTTTTTGTCACTTTTTGTGTTTACAGCCAAGAAACACGTTCTAAATATTAAAAATATAGGCTTCATTCAAATGAAGACAGCTCACAACTTGTCTTACCTTGCTTTGGAGTTGCTCTTCCACACTTCCAGATGTAACATGCATTTCTTTTGCAGCAGGAGAAAACTAAAAGAACCAGGTAAATGAAGCCTCTGTGCAATAATAAGTGAAGGTGGTTAATCAAACATTTCTCTAATCATTTAAAAATCCTTGACCCGGAGGTCAGTTTTCTGTCAGGAAAATTTTGACAAACATACTAAGACTTGTGTTTGAAGCCTTGAATGTTCGCAACTGTGTTTGTTCTTCCCTGCATTGACCTCATTTAATTAGACTCTATCTTTCTGTATTGTGTTGCATTACTTTTGAATTTGTAATTTAACCTTTTTGTAACTAATGATAATGAGGTGTCAACTGCAGAGAAGCCCAGGACTGAGTGTTAATGATGTTTTAAACTTACCTTAATCATTTTTACTTTAGCTTAGAAACCCTGACTTATTCATATTCTTCTTTTTCTTTAACTGCTGTTTTCTTTTCCCACAAAGACATGGCTGATGATAATCTGGCATGTAAAAGGTGACAGCTGCTTATGAAATCTTTTCAATTTGGGTTTAAAAATGAAACAGCCAGCAGGTCTGTGAAGCTCAGCTGAGAATTCATGATTCTCGGTACAGTAGTGTCTCTTCACACTACAGTATGCAAAAGAGAGTGGGGTGTCTGCTGGGACTTAAAGGGTTTAGGGACTGTATCCAAATGAAAGCCTTTTAAAGGCTCTAAATACTGGGAGGGCATGTCCTTCTATTTTCACCACATAATGACAGGTCAGTATTTCATGTTTTAAAGTGAATTATGGAAGGAAGTCGTCAAGTCGATGCTCCACATTCAAATATCAACTCAAGGAAATATTCTGTAGAGCTTTAGGAGCAGTATGTTGGCAGACTTCAACAGAAAACTGTTGGATTTATGGATAAGGTGGGGTGTATAGTGCAGAAAACGCCAAACATGTCACCAACACGAAAATACAGCTCTCTGCCTCTACTATAACTGGACCGAAATCAATCTTCAGCCTGTGTCACAGACCTGCAGAACCCTTTGATTTTGTGAAATCAAACAGAATAGAGGATTCTCTCTCGTTATAAATGCTCCAGTCTTCTCTCAGCCTGAGCACTCTGCACAAAGATGAAGCTACGCTGAAGAGGGGATTCAAGCAGCGGTCATGCCAGGAGAAATAATGCAGCTGTGTTTATCTGTTTGTATTTGTGAAGGCTTTCTCTCCCGATAATAAACATATATCTCTATATCTTGATGTAGATTCAGTGGTTTGGAGAACTGATTAATTCATTACATCTTCAATTAAACCTTCAGAGAAATATGAATGTTATAATCTGAAAAGACACATTTCATTCTAAACCATCTCTTCTTTTTCTAAAGAATTTAAATATTTACTTCAAGACAATGGTTTTAATTCAAGCAGGATTAAATCAAATGTGAGCTGCCATGGTGTTTATAGTTTTAAAATATCAAACAACTTGTGATATATTTGAGATCCCAATCTCTTTATCCCTACAGACAAAGACATCAGTTGGTATATTTGATAAATATCTCTGCTCTTATCTCACTGGGGGAAAATTATTTTATATTTTCATCTAAATGTTAAATCTATTTCATGAACTTCAGTTAGGATCCTAAGGGCCTGTTTGTTATTTATGAGGTGGGGAGGAGCAGGGGGCAAAACAGGGGAGGCATATCAAAAAAAAATTTTAAGCACTGGGGAGAGACTTATGTTTATGTTTTTGTTGTATTTTGTATTGTGAATTCCAAAACACGCCGGAAGGTTTGGAGGGCATATTTAATTTAAAGATTGCCAAAATCACACCATTTATCATAGCCAGAATCTGTAAAAACAGAAAATATCACTGGATTTAAAACTTTGACGGTCCTTGAACACATCATGAATGACTAACACTTTCAGGAAACATAACTGAATCCAAGCTTATAATAGTGATATTTCATCCAAATTACTTTATTCTATTCCAAATTTTGCCAAAAATAAAACATTTGCATCAACCAGAACCTGTAAAAAACGTTAAATTCAGCGCTCCTGCATGCATGACAACAGGGAAAAACCAATGCTTTTTCCAACTCCAGGATTTCATTTTCAACTTTTCACTTGAAACATCATGGGAAATGTTTTTAAAATCTGATAACATCCACCATGCCAAGATATTATTCTGGCTGGCCACTGCTGCCATTGTTGTGTTCAGTTTATTTTTCACGTACATCTTGCTAATGGCGGCATTGTGCATGCTGTAATGTGTGCATGGGGGACTGTGTGTGATGTGTAGGTTTATTTCTAAGGAGGGTTTGCATTTTGCAAAAGAAATTAGCTGCTTGTTTTGTGATAACTCTACCTCCCTAGCTGTTTGCTCACCACATTGGCTCCAATACATCATTTGGTGTAAATATTTAAAGAAAAAAAAAACAAAACAGGTAAGGCATATTAATGGTGGAGGGAGGTTCATGCATTTTCCCCCAGTCATTAAGGGAAGCTCAACGAAAAATATTTGTAGCTTCGGGATGGTCGAGTTAAAAAACAACCAAGTCACACTCCTTGAATAGGAAGAACAATCCCTAACCCATTGAAAAGAGAGTTCTGGTGGTAGGCTACATGTAGTTTGGGTTCAGATGTAGAAATGAATGTATGAATGTATTTTACTTTTAACGATAAAAAATAGACAACAGTTCAGGCCACTGTTTGCAGGTGTGCTTTTATTTATCAGTATGTCTTACTTGTGACATGTCTGTCTTTCATGCAGGAGTTCCTTTCAGGCCTGTTCCTTTCATGCAAGTTTTTTTTTTTTAGCTTTTGTTAGGAAAAGTGCAATATAAATAAATAAATCTTCCTTTGTCTAGCATGCTTACTTTGCTATTAAGGGAGACAATAGAAGTAACCTTGACCCTGAACTGAAATATATATTCTTTGTTTCCTCCCTGTAAGCATATTCATATTCGTCTCGTGTATTTTCCTTAACTTGTTTTGAACATCTTGCCACAACGACCCATTTTTACAAAGGTAAAAATGTCTCATTGGGACATGGGTGGTGACAATATGGCTTTTAAAAGTATGACCTTGAAAAGTATCTGAGGTTTGAACATGTGTAGCCTACTAAAAATAATATTTAGTTAAAAAAAAAATCTGAATGATGAATTAATTAAAATGCAAACTCACATGCCGCTGAATAATTAAATACATGCACCTGCAGTGCGACCAACCAGCCAACAGGTGGCGCCTCGCTAATTCACTTTTATCTATTAACTCACCTGTGAGTGTGGGTGGATGATGGATGGATGGATGATGTGAGAGAGACTTTTAGCAGCGCCATGTTTATCAGTCAAGTTCTGGAAGTTACTCTTCTTTGTGGATTTAACTTTAGCCGTTTGGCGAAGATTTCAAGGACGTTTAATAACTTAATTCCTGCCACCATGACTCTTCTCAAAGCAAAATGGTGAGTCATTTAAGTATTTTAATGAGTTAACTTGTGTCGGAAATGTCAAACAATGGCGGCGGTGGTTGGCTGGCGTTTTATTAACGTTATAAATAGCTTGAGCCGCCTGTTAACTCCTGTGTCGTAGCTAGCGTCAACATTACGCTAACGTTACTTTGCTAACCAGCTAGCTTAATGTGTCAACAGGAGGTAGTAACGCGAGTTTGTTGAAAAGGTGGGATGTTTCTCTCTCGCACAATGGGACCAGTGTACCCTTAATATTTGTGTTATTGGGAGACAGACAGACAGACAGACAGATAAGGTATTGACGTAAAAACGTTGGCTTCTGTGAGAAAATGTGTTAGCTAGCTTCTCGGGCTGAATCAAAACGGTTCGGGCTGAATCGGAATAGTTCGGCCTTGATCGGGCTGGGCAGGGGCTTGAATGTTATCACGTCTTTGCAGTAGGCTAATGTAACACAATGAAAGAAACAATTTGAGGTACTTGAGCATTTTTATGTTTATGCCAGCCTACTTAATACTTGTGCTTAACAACACTTCAGAGAAAAAAATGTATTTTTCACTTCACCACATTAAAGATTGTGCTCACATAAAGTTCATAAAATATGATTCATAATACCCACAGTCAGGGATTTAATCACCAAAATTATATGAAGTAACGTTAGTTACAATTCGTGCCACCTTGACCACCACCAACAACAACAACAACATTAAAGTGTGCTAAAGCTTAAGTAATAATATATAAATAATTTTGATCATGTCCTACCAAAAAAAACCTTAAAATTTAAACTTAAATTTAAACACATTTATTCCATTTTCTGTTGAAACATCATTTTTTAAACTATTGGCCCTTTAAAGATGTGTCCTATATTTTTGTCCACTCCATAAGATTTCTACAAAAACATAATTTAATCAGGCATAAGAGGAGGTGGCTCATATCACAAGGGCTCATGTCTCAGATCCCTGGTTCCCAAAAAAGATGGGAGTGCTGCTCAAGGGCTGGTAAGCTTTCTATTTTATGATAAATTCATGAAATAATATTCCTATTGGGTGTGTCTCAACTCTGTTCGTCTCTGAAATCAAGACTAATAAAAGAATTATGGTTTAAATTAGTATTTTGATTTGCATTGAGAACGCTCTGAAAAATAAAATGGTTACTCCCTAGGACTGCTGTGAAATTAATGAATGGAAAACTTTTGGTCAAATCCTTAAGTGAGTGATAACACTGACAGTAGCCTCTCTGCATCATTTACTTCTAATGCTTAAAGTACATTTGCTGCTAAATGGAGTATGTTCATACTGTGGTGGTGCTGCTACTTCTACTAAGGGTCATTTAGAGTTGTCCATTGTTTTTCAAATTAAATGTTAAAATATAGTATTTAAAAAATCCATCACGAGTTCTGTCAGGAGACATATTCAAAAGTTTCTTTCTGTCTGACCAATAGTCCAAAACCTTAGAATTCAATTTGGAACTGTGTAAGGCACAAAAAAGCAGCAAATCTTTATATTTGAGAAGTGGTGTGTTGCTGCACTAGATATATATTGCAGTTTTTGGTGTAAAGATTCAAACTCTGAGAGTTAAAAAGGAGACATTTTCCTGGTTTAAGTTGAACTAATTCACATAGACATAGTCAGGTTTTCTGTCCACACTGGCACCAAATTTTAAATTTCAGCAGCTTCATTCTTCAACCCTTTGTAACTGTGCTGGCCTTCAAAATATCCAAGCAAGATTTTTCACACAATATAAAGCAAGTTTCCTCTTCACATTGGCTGTCAGATATCAAGACATCTTGACAATTAAAACCTTCCTCCCAAATGTCAAAGTTTCAAGAGGCAAGGCGACCTTCCTCATACACCAATCACAATGCTTTTTTTCCCTAGTTCTTTCAGCGACTGACTGCAGAAAAGACTTTTCATATATCAGGGTTGGTTGACAACAAAAGCCAAAGTCTTTCAGAGTGCTGTTAAGATGATGTAAGGATGACAGAGGATTTTCATAAAACTCCCATACAGAAAATCATCCAGAGGAAACAGTTTGATGCTGCAGGACAAGCTGCAGCTCACCATCCTCTTTTTGGTATGAATATCGTCCCACAGAGGGCAGGAAGTCAGCAAGAGCACATTATCTCATTACACATGAAATCACCAATGCTCTGTGTCCATTTATCATACTTAACAAACTACTAGATCAGCCCTAATTTGGTCGTAATGAAAAGAGACTCATTAGCAGGTCTGTTGGGTCATTTGTTGCTTTAATGGTGCCCACTGACAGAGTGGTTGAGACAGAGTTTTCCTGTTCGACTGTTCTTCTGTTTGGACAAAATTTGCATATTGCAAGTCAGGCGGTGGATGAAGGACTTGGACTGAAATAATTTTCAATAGCATTATCCCAAAGGAAAGTTTTGCAGTGGAAAAAGAAATGTGATAGTAAAATGGTACAGTCTCTGAAACTCTTGAGATAATTTCTAAAATGTAATAAGCCATCAAACTGTAAATTATGAAACTTTTCAATTTTGAAATACCCTTTATAACAAGTTATCCATCCCTTCTTAATATCCCTGACTTTTTTAGGCTGTCGTGGATAATTTTTTAAATTATTTTTCAGAAGAACTGGATTGTCCACCACTTAGTTGTTTAGCAGAGGCGGTAAGCCTCTCTTGCTTCATGATCACTTTCTCCAAATGACAGCCTAAATAATAACTACAGTCATTAGATATATGTAATTTTTGTTGTCAAGTAGCACCTCTGCTCCTTTTCCTTGAAAGCTAATATAGATTTTATGTAAATGATTATTATATAGGCCTTGCGGAGGTGGTCTGTATTTCAGGCAAGGTGGCTGACCTCCGTTACTGAAGACCGTGGGAAAGCCTGCAGTATCATAACATGACGATATATTCTGGCAGATAATTGAAATAGATTAACCCTCTAATGTCTCTGGTTGTATTGGGTGATTGTGGACAATGAGCAAATTATTCAGAGGAGTTTCCCCCTGAAAAATAATTTAGTGAAGGCAGTAAGCCACTCAGATACTTAGTCATTTTGTCTCAAGATCAGTTCATTTAGCAGCTTACGGCCTAATCAAACCATACACTCATTAAACATCCATAATCCATATTTCCCAACCCATAGCATGATATCATAAGAATAATGCCCCGGTATCTACAGCATATCATTCTATGACAAATGTATGGGAAATCCTATGTAAAATGTGGGCAGTTATGCTTTACATCAGACTAAATTAACTGATTTAGTTTCTTTTTCTTTTCTTTTCTTTTCTTATAACCATAAACCCTTGAAACTGACTCATGTACAATAACACACAATACTCATGCCATAAAAATATGATCTCAGTAAGAGAACTAGTACATTTTATTTATACTGAATAATTTCCTACCTCACAACAAAACAAAATCTAAATCTACAGTAACTCCAGCCTTCAGATAAATGTTAGCGAGTAAAAAAGTACAGTATCTTCCTCTGAGATTTGCTTGAGGCAAAGTACAGAGTCTTTTAAAATGGGAATACTCATTTAAAGCACAAAGTCTTTTTGATTTTAGTATCTTCCCACCTCTGTTCAGAGGTGTCATGCCTCAGTGACAGTTGGGAGTGTGTGGCTGGTGTTGGACTCAGCACACAAAGTGATTTTTTGCAGTGGCAGTCATGTAAACAGGCCTTTGGCTCTGTGTTTACTCTCTCTGCAGAATTCATTTTGGTCTGACTGTTGATCTGTCAGGTTAATGCTCTCTGTGCTTCTGGCTCCCTCCAAGTGTGCAGATAAGACCTGAGGGCAATTTATTGTCAAGCTTATCACTTTAAACTGCAAATATGTGTGTATAAATTACAAATTATGTGCTAATGATAGGGCACTTAGTCTCAATTACATTGTGATTGAGTTGATTTGACAACCCCGACAGTTTTCCATTGTTAGGTATTTAAAACCTGAGTGTTTATCACTGAAAATCAGCAACTGTTGTTAAAAGGGTCATTCAGCAGCCTTGGCATATATGATATACATCATGGCAGGATCCTCATTGCAGCAGAGGAAACGTAAGCAGCCCCTGTAACAGCTGAGCCCATTGAAGTCCTCTGTTTCTGCACAAAGCCCGAGGCATCGGAGCTGCGGGCTTTGCAAACATGGTTTTGACTTTTATATAAAGTATTTTCAACATGGCCACAAGAGGAATGAGCAGCGTTCTGATTCTCCTCACCCAAGGTCATGGAACCTGAAAAAGAAAAAGGATTTGTCAAACAACTTCATCTTCGCTACGTCTACTGAATGTGAAGGAAGTTGTCTCTTGGTTTTGTTGCCGCAGAGTTAAAATGGCAGATAAAACAGAATAAACTGACTCACATGGTGAGAGGACAGCAGGACTCCACATATGATGCCATATGCTGAAACAGACGAAAACTATGCACAACCCCTCCCAATCTGACTGTCTAGTTCGTCATCTAACCTTGGGTGCTGTTTTCTTTTATTTTCACCAATAATAACTAAAAACACAACAAAAGATTATGAAACTACAAAGTAGGACCCAGAGAAATCACCTACTGTACATCCACCAAGGCTGCGCAGTCCTCTTTAAGAATTAGTACTAGGGGATGTTTAGACTTTATTTATCAGTATTTGTAAATGCATTGGGGTTTGTTCATGAGAAAATGGCAAAAAAAAAAACACCTTGCAAAAATATAACAAAATTTCCCCCAAAACTAATCGCTTCCTTTTAAGCCATGGCCTAATGTTAGACCAGATTTCATTCTAAACTTTTAATAACTTTTTACAATATATATGGTCACAAGAGCACACAAGTTTGATTTTTGGTTGCTTACACTGCATTATGTCAACATCCTTACAATATTATTTGCATTTTTCCTTTTTAAAGAAAAAAAAATCACATACGAGAATGTTTAAGAGTATGATAATTTAAATGATGATTATTAGCATTTTATACGTCCTGCTAAAAAATGAACAAATCAAACCAAAAACATATTAAAAAGTAAAAAATGAAAACATCAGAAGTACATGTTCACTCATTGAGAAGCATGTTGCCATATTACTGCCAATGTTCTGATTAGATTCCCACTGAGGTCTCCCATAGTAAATACTGCACTCTACACATGTAAAATATTGCATGGTGATCAGCCTCAATCTTACCTTTCTTTATATTCCCAGTTGACATTTTATCAATGACAATCGCCTGTGTCATTGATAATCGCCTGTGTCATTGATAAAGAGTCCTGTGTAAAGCTAAAAAATGTGTTAAAAAAAAAGTAAAAAGTAATCAGTCAGTACTGATTTATTGATTAAGTTTGAAATTAGTTTTATCTTAAGAATGTATTGTAAATGGATTATACTGTTATACACATACTTGATCCACAGCAGTTTCAGCTCAGAAACAGGATTTTGTCTTGTAACCTGTGTTGTTGCCGGAGGAGACGGCTGCGGGGGTGTCAGAGGGATTATTTTTAGCGGTGAAAGGTTAAACAGAGAGGCTTGACAGACTAAATTAACTGGATTATCTGTCATTCTCGTGGATTTCAACATAGTACGATCCACCGGGAGAAAAGCCCTCATAGTCATTTCACCTGCATATAGGTGCTCTGTTGACAAATAGGAAAAACTGGGAAAACAGAAGCATTGTTTTTTTAAAGCCAATAAATGCAATGTAAACAAAGTTTACAGGTTTGATTTCCCCATTGAGCCCTTTAGCTTGATATTGAGATTTAATGTGTCCAAATATGTTTCTTCCCAGCAGGTAGCACAGGGGACGTCCATTTGAATACTAAATGAATTTGCTCATTTTATTAAACTACCTGCAACGTCAGATATATATCACTTCCTTTTCATTTCCGCTGTGTCAGATGCCTTTGTGGCTATCAGCTGTGAATTTTTAAGTATTTAATCAAATGTCAAAGTGTTGTAGTTTGAGCCCAGACAGCAGATTTTTTAAAATGCTTTATTTAATTTAATATTAGATAACCAAAGACAGATTTAGTGTGTCCATAAGAGGTTTTCTGCTTTGTAAGATAAAACAGCCGAGAGGGAGAGAGAGGAGAGATTGGCAGACAATGCCAAAAGCAAAGTGTTATCACTAAGAACCAAGTCCTTAATGCACCATTAAGTACCACAAAACTTATTGTAGACAAAGTCCCGCAGAGTACTGAACAATGCACCATAAAGGACCATAACTGTAATAAATGTACTACTAATTATACCATAAAGAACCCCCAAATGCGTGACAAAGCACAAAAACCAAAAGTATAACTAAGACTGATGTGAAGAAAAAGTTGAGTAAGTAATTGTTAATTTGTCTGAGGTGATTGATTTGAATTTTGGGGTGTAATTAGATAATATTTAAGTCATTGAACTTCCAATCTTAATTACTGCTAATTTGTTTTGGGAAAAAAATAAAATAAGATAGACAACCAGGCCCCATGTCTTTAGAAAGCTGAATGCTCAAGAACAGTATGAAGAACCACATTTTGTAAAAGTACCACAAATTACCATAATGCTTAGGTGATTTCTGACTTCTAAAACTACTGCTGCACCCTGCCTCTACCTAAAGTACGGCTGGTTCTATTGTCACAACTATCAGTACTACCATACAGTTGCAAATGCTGCTACCACTGCTATTTCTACTAACAGAACTACAACTACTACTGTCGGGTGTACTATCTTCACGACTGCTAATACTACTAATAGTGCTGCTGCTATTACTAATACTTAGTATTAGTACATAAGTACTTAGTACATTTAGTATTTCCACCACTACTACTAATACAACCAGTGTTACTCCTATCACCAGAAGTTCTGCTACATCTGCTGTTATTACTACTACTACTATTACAACTACTACCACCACCACAACTACTGTGCCTCTAGTATTACTACCACTACTACTATGACTACAACTAAACATGTTACTACTAACATTTACTACTGCTTCTGCTGCTCCTGCTTCTACTGTGACTACTAGCAGTAATACTACAACAACCAATACAAACATTTGCTGCTGCTGCTGCACATACTTCAAATACAACTAGTACACCTACTTGTATAAGTGCTGCTACCACTGTTGGTACATATGGTGCTGCTAACACTAGCGGACTCCCTACAGCAAGTTCTGCTAATTCTAATAGGCCTACATTTTTAACTGCTCCTACTACTACTGCCGCTGCAGTAGCTGCTGCTGCTGCTGCTGCTGCTGCACCTAGTTCAGATACTACCACAACTACTGCTGTTATCACTAGTGACACAACCACCTGCAGCTAGTGTGGCTAGTAACTTTTATGACTGCTGTTACAACTAATCCTACTGCTACAACAACAACAACAACAACTACTACTACTAATACTAGAACTGCTGCTGCTGCTGTTCAACGCAGGAGGGAGTAAAACAAACAGGACAGCGTTGGACAGACAACCCGCCACTGGATTAGAGATTAAAAGCAATTTCTAATCTTCTTTTGCTATGGCCAAACTTGGTGATGTCTGAGCTTCAGCTGACCTACAATAAGTTAATGCCTTCAACTTTCCCCTGCTTGTTCAGATCAAAAAGGGGGCTTGGTGGTGTTCATCTTCACTTCACAGAGTCTCAGGGTATCAAAAAACACAGAAAAACCAATAACACTAGCAATAGAATGTCCATTTTCTCCATGGAAAGCAACAAGAGAGGCACCCAGTGGTGTGTCCTCTTGTGAAGAGAGTAAATCCACAGTCTTATTTGTACTTCAAATGCTCAAAGAGACACGCTGGCCCCTCAGACCTTAAACTTCCATCACATTTCATCCTCCTCCTCTGGGTCTGAGTGCATGTTGAGATGTGGAAAATGTGAAGTATTCCAAAGTTTTAGATTGTTTGGTTCATCTTGTTATAGAGCTATATGGGTTAAATGTACAAATAGTGTTGTAAGTAATCGGCAAACTGCATTTAATTACAGAAAATTACAGAAAAATTAGCTCTTTTGATAATTGATCGCTAGAATCATTGCACAAACACCAAACAATCTATTTTCAGCCTCTCAACCATAAATATTAGCTTTTTTAGCCTTCTATGATATTCAAGTAAAATAAGTATTTTTAGATTTTGGACTGTTGAACAGAACTAAATGAATTGCTATTAATTATTTATTCATTACTCACAAATTAAGAAATAATGAAAATTATTGTAATTTAGGCAATTGCTGCAGAAAAAGGGAAATAATTTGCTTATAAAAAGAAATATAAGTAAACTTTATTTTACTTTCTCTATGAATCTCTGTGTATGTATCTATCTAATTTTTGTCTTTGTGCTGCTGCAATTACCAAATTTCCCAGGGCGTCAAAAAGTTTTTATTTTATCTTAAAATATGAAATTAAACAAACAGTAGAAACAATAAATAAACAAAGAATATTAATCAGAAAACTAAGTAGTTTTATTTGGCCAGTTGGGACATGTAGACATATAAATCATAAGATACTGATTGTTTTTAGGTAGAAGATAAAAGAGAAAAATATGACTGCACATAAAATAAAATACAACATCATCAAAATATAAGAACAAAACTTTGTGTATAAACTTTTAAAGTTTTCAACAATGTACAAGTATGTATATGTAGTTACATTTCCCCTGTGCATACCTGTAGAGCGTCTTACTGATCTAAAACTAATCTTCAAACTAAACAATACATTTTTTTGCACATACTTCAAGAGTCAGATTTGTCTTAAAGGTTTCTTTACTTCTGTAACAAACATGTTTTGTCTAAAGCTTCCTCTGGGACTTGAAGCCTGAGATGGCATAAGCTTTTGGACTTATGGGATTTCTAACAAAAGCATGAAAGTACGGTCAACAGAGGATTTAAGTATTCATTTATTACTAAGAGCCAGACTGCAATGTCACAGTGTGTCGTGACAGCCTCTGCAGCAAAACATAACAGGATTATACCCATAGTCTTTATATATTTAAAACCTTTTCTAAAACAATGACAATTAAAATAACAACAAAAGACAGATTAATGAAAGCAATGACATGAACCTTGAAGATACCACAAAAATTTAAAAGCAGCAGGTATAAAAATAGTTAAAGATATTAATGGCCTGGTCAGCTTTAGTCTGAACGCACGTGCCTCCAGGGTGATGTGCTTGTAAGGACAACCCAGACCAGTATGGACTGTCAGACTGGTGGTGAGATGAGGATGTTACTTTACTGGATAAGTACAAGTCTTGCAGTTTACAGGAGCTGTCAACACTGTCGAATAATGTGAGTTTTATTGGTTTCAATGGAGTGTGAGGCCACATCCTCTGCTTGCTAAGAATAAAAACACCAGGGAAACACCAGTGTCAGGTGTCAGGGTGGGCCGGGAGGTGGGTGTCCTGAACAAACTGGTCACCGGGGCTGACAGATGCCCCCAGAAAGCCACTAACAGGATGACGCTAGTGCTGCGAGGGCCGTGGGGTAAAGACGGATTATGTCTGAGCAGTAGATAAACAGATTATTCCCGAAACGGTGCCTACTTTTTTAACCTCGTCACTCTTGCCACACTTACAGCTCCGACTGTCCCACTGTTCCTGTGGAGAAGAGGAACGCCAGCCTCCATCAGATGCACATCCTGGACTGTTCATTAGGAGTGTTTCAGCAGGAGCTCAGGGCCCTAAATGATCCGACATCTCCATGCAAACTCACCCTGCAACCCAACTGCACCCATGAGCTCCACCTGAGCTAGAGGACGCCACCAGCCCCCTCTCCCACTTCCCCTCACCCTGCTGGATTTGATTTGACACGCATATTTTTGGCAACTCTTCTTCTTCCACAATGCCGTGGGAATTTGGACTTGTACTGCTGTTCGTCCTTGCTCCACAAGCTGCTGGAATTAAAGGTAAGCCTTGTTTTGTTCGCAAAGCCACAATCCTTTGAGCCTCGACACTTCATGTCCTTTACAACTTAAAAAAGAAGTCACGTGCTCTCACACTTTTATTCTTTGTGAAAAGAATAAAGTTCTCAGTAGATAAGAGCAGTTAGATACAAGGATTTGAAGACTATCTGTACAAGTACTAAACTTGGTCACAATGCAAAGCAAAGCCTATTACGATTGCATAAGTACTTGGCTGTGAAATCACTAAGGTGTTGGACACTGTCACTACTTCCCCCCAGGACACAAAGAGGCTGTTTAAATGCATGATAACGCAACAAGAAGTTGAGTAAATCCTTTGTCTTTGGCTTATTCTGAACCCGCAGCCAAAGAGAAATCCGTATTTATGACGGGCCATGAATACGTGAGAACATGTCCACAATGCAAATGAAAACAGAAAGCGGATAATAGCATAGTTTAGTAGATATATTGCCAGCTTGGTGACAGCTTGACAATTTGAATTACAGTGCGCTCCAGACTTATTTGTTGAAAAAAAAAAAAGCCATAAACACGACAAAAGAGAAGGTTATCACTTTTCTGTATAACAAAATCTAAAATATCTCCGCATAATATTATAAATAAAACAAAACACCCTGCCTGTGACATTCACCTTCACTTTAAAGCATTTCTTATGTTTATTCTAAAAGCACCAATAAGCTGGCTGCACCCACGTTGACTAAGGCTGTCCTAAATATATCTGCTAGATTGTGTGATCAAATACATATACATACAGTACACTGTTGTTGTGGTGCATGAATTTATTCCAAGCACCCTTCAAGTACAGTGAGTGCTTTTATTTTTAGTACGAGTGGGCATTGGAGGGAGAGCGAACCCCTGAACCCTGGCAAGTAGATATATAATGCTAAACTCCACTCTGCCCATGGCCACAAATAACACAAAACAGAGACATAGTGAAGGACATATAAAAGTTCAATCATTTTAATGGCCTCAGTCTGGATGCAAGTGTTTTCAAGTGAAGTTAAAAAGTGAGTTAAAATCAAGTAAATGATGTAAATTGAAGTCACACCAGTTTCCATTTAGACTTTTGTAAATGTATTAAGTGTACTGCTTGTGGTTTTGCCAATTTTCACCAGTGAACTTACTGTTTTAATCTTTTTTTAAAACTTATTTTCTGTCCTTGTACATCTGAAGGTTATTATGTTCTTCAAGAAGAAACTGCGCTGTACAATAAACAAGATACTCCTGCATAGAGACGTTGGAAAGAGTACAGCGAAAAGGAGAGAGAATGAGCTCCTGCTTATGAGCCCTTCAAAGTTAATTGCAAATAAAGATAAAAAACATGTAGCCTTGTTTGAGAACAGTTTGTACAAGCATATTGTGATTCAAGAAAATGTTTCTGGTATGTAGAATTTCTCGTTGGTCCGAATGAAATAAATGAGTTGTCCAGATGTGCCAAGTCATTGACACAGTCTGCCTTTATCCACAGATTAATTAATTTGAAATATGGTACCAAAAATCAAGGTAATAAAATTGATAGCTGAAATATACTAATAACCTTTAAACTTAATGACCCAAATAAACTAATTCAAAATGAATATTCTGTTCACCATATATTCATTATCATGGTCTGTCAGTTTATTAAAAGGTTCAACCTTTTATATATTTATTTATTTTCTTATAGATGTTATGATTTATTGACATAGTTTGGCAACTTATACAGCAGTGGTCCAGAAAGTTCAACATTCATTACAGGTGTCAGTTAAATCACTTCTCGTCGTCATCTCAATCAATCATGTTTTTAACCTCTAACGTAACTTCATAACATACCATTCCCTCATTGTCATTGTCATGATACAGCACTTTTCTGATGACACTGATTATTTTCATAGTGATTAATCTACCAGTTATTTACCTGATGAAATGATTAATCTTTTTGTCTATTGAATGTCAGAAAATGGCTGCAATAATGTTCCACAGATGGAAATTGTATGTCTGTATTGTCTCTGTGCTGTCCTCTGTTCATCTGTATTTTAGGTTTGTTTTTGTTTTTTTAGATTGTGTTCTGTGTATATTGTAAATTATATGTTGGGACTACAGATGGAAATTAGCAGTTATTGCTAAATGTGGTGCAACCATTTCCTCATCTCTTGTAAATGATTGCACACTGTCCCTTGATAAACTAAACAAACTAAACTAAGATGACTTATTCAACTTACTTGTTTCATTTCATTTTCATTTGTTCCAAAACCACAAAACTTTTAGTTTATACTCAATTCAGCGCAATAGCACCTTGCATGCAAACATGTAGTCCGAAGTACTTTACATAGCAAAATTGAAACAACATAAAATAAATGTATAAATAAAAATAAAGACAAGATAAATAACAATGAATATCATTTTGCAAGATTAAATATTACAACAATGAAGTACTTGGGGAAAAAGTAATGTGAAAACTGATGATCAAAACTTAAAAAGTAAGGCTAGAACATTACTCCAAATTAAAAACCAGAATAAAATGAGAGATTGAAAGCGAGCTCGCTATTCTGATGTTCAAGGGAGGTGAGTTCCTGTGTGACAAAGAAAAAGCACCAAATCATAACTTTTGAAAAGCTTTAAGCAGCAGTGTTTGGTATTTCAGCTTGAAAAAGATTAAAATGTGTTTGGTGAATTGGGACAAAAGAAAAACACAGAAAAAAAGGAAGTGCTGCAGTCGTTATAAAAGAAAAATATGACCTCGTTTTTTAATATTTAAAAATATTTAAAACCAAACAAAGACAAAGAAAAAACAAAGAGCCATTTACTTGGGGCTGGAAAAGTACCATTCATTTTTATTTTGGAACAATTAATTGATTTGTGTTTTGTCCACGAAATGTCAAAAGTTAATGTGAAATGGCCATCTCAATTTCCCAGAGTGTGAAATTGTGATGTCTTGTTTTGTTCTAACAACAGCTCAAAACCTTGGAACATTCAGTTTACAATTATATGAAGCAGGGAGAACAGAAGATCCTCACACTAGGGAAGCTGAAGGAAGTGTTTTGGCATTTTGCTTGAAAAAAAGACTCAATCTGTTATCGACCCAGTTCTCAGCTCTACATATAAAGGCACAACGCCTGCTCTGACCAGGATAATTCTTGTCAGTAAGAGTAAGGCTTGGTGACAGAAGTGATACCACGCTGTCATTTGGGGTCTGATTAAACATGATACATGTTGATTACTGAAATAACTGTTTATTAAATGTAACAATTACTACATGCATCAAGAAAAACACATTACACAGGGTTGTAGCAGCTGGCTGGTCAATTTTCATGTATTAAAAGTGTAATTTTTATTCCTATTTTATTTGCTTTTGATCCGATGCTTTCAACACTGATCTTAGGACAAATGATATTCACCAAATACTTCTCTTGTTTGTTTGAAGCTGCGCTTTGTACCAGAAGAGTGGGGTTTACACAGTAGATGGCATAGCCTAATTCCACAAAATGACACTGAATCTAATTTTAACTGTCTTCAATGTTGCCTACATTATTGTCCTTCTGTAGTAAACACAACCCATCTGTTGCTCTGAGCAAATGCCAAGGATTTGGATCAGACTAGGATCTGGTCTGCAGTGAGTCTGACCCTGAATCATTTCTTGTCTTTTTCTTATCCAGGGGGTGGCGTCACGCTAGACTCCGGGGCTGTTGGCTCCCTACGTTTGGTGGAGCTGCTGAAAATGTCCACACAAACAGAAGGGTCAGGATTCGAAGTGGACAGACGTCGACCCAGGAGGTCTGTGTTTCTACACTCTGGAGTGAGAATCTGTCCCCAAGAGAGCATCAATGAAGTGCTCGCCAGCCATCAGGCGTATTACCAGCTCAGAGGTACTTGATTCAGCAAGCATCACCTGGACTTAACATTCATACAGTTACAGAGACATTTATGCCTGTTACCTGCCCAGTGTAACAGCTGTCTTTTACAGCCCCTAAGCACCAAACTCTTGCCTTGCTTAAGGGCATATCAGCAGTATTTTGTGATAATGCAGACAGTCGTGCTCATCTCCTTTTATTTCCTGGATTTTTCCAGGTTGTCTTGGTTTCCAAAAGCTGTCATAAATCTGCTCTCCTTGGGCTGACAGGGCCTCAGATTTTAAACAGGGACACGCAACATTTATTTAACTACAGTTTTACAAAGCAAACATTAGGTTCCGATTGATTGATTTCTTACCTTACGCTTGGAAGATTTCCATTGCTCAAGTATTGTAGGATTAAGAAAATTAGAGTTCAGTTGGATTTAGAGTTATTGCATTGTTGGTAATTGAGCTGCACAGCAGAGACCAACTTGTAAAATTGCACTCAAGGACATCCAGACATCAAACATCCAACATTCAGAAATTCAAACCCTGGAGCAAAGAAAACAGAAAAGTGTCTAGTTTTGTAATCCCTAGCATTACAAAGGTTTGAGAGATGACTCAAATGTCGGAGCACTGGTGAATGCAAAAACATTGACAGTTTTCAAGACATTCAAAATTATTTATGGCTCAGAACTTTATCACCAGGTGATGAGGAGGCTGTCTACCGTTACAGAAAGGCCTGGAAACCGACAGCTTGCTGGCAGGTTGCAAATTGATGTAAAAACTTACGAGCCTTTAAATAGGAGCACAAACTGAAGAATTGATTAACTGTCAAAACCACATTTATCCACCACATTTTCTAAAGCATTTACTACAATTTTGGACATTTTAGCCTCAGTTTGATAGTGAGTTAGTCAGTTAGTTTGACTTCAGTACAACAATATAATCAACATAAAATACGACTGTAAAACTTTATCCACACCATGTAGATTACTGTATGTGAGATATTTGTCAGAAACCAAGAACGTTCTGTGTTGTTTCTTGCAACCCAAATGTAGTTTCATGCAACTGGAAAAACCTTCTGAGTTGTGTTGTTTCTCCCTAAATTTCGTGTCATAAAATTAGCATATGACCAATGGAAATCCATGTTTGTTAATGACATTATGAAACTGGCAGCCAAAATATATGCAACATGGGTCCAAGCATGACACATCTGTTGCAGCATGCCCACAACAGAGAGCATCCATTATAATCAGCTGAAGCTGCTACATTGACCCTGGAAGCTGTGCTTGCCTGCTTGTACAACACACTGCTCAACATTAAGTTAACGTAGCTAGTCTATTTATTTTTCTTTACGCAGGGCTCCACAGCCCACCAACAGTTAAATACTACATAAGACTGTGTAAAAATCGAGTACAATCTGTTTAAAAGTGATTAAAGTGAATACCTCATTGTATCAGAGGCAATGCGAAGCAGCAGAGCAACGTTGTGTGTGTTTTTATGTTTCACATTGAAATAAAGCAAATCAATTCATACTGTAGTTAAAACGATCCAGTTAATTGATTCAGTACCAGTTTGTATAGCCTACCTTTCCAAACCCTGCATAAATAACTGCATTAACATTTGGCATAACTCAATACACACACATTGAAGCTGGCAGCAACCACTTGCTGCAATGACAGAGTCTGTACAGCAGGTAAAAAAAACCTCAATCCGTTCTGCTTGCGTGACACATTGCGGCCGTACCCCATGTGTTTCGGCCGTGGCAGTGAGTCAGAAGTTTGTTCTGCAGGGGTCCAGGGGATAAGACCCAGTTTGAATCCAGTCAGGGACGGTTGCTGTATCTCTCTCCAGCTGCTTTTCTGCCCCCGCTCCACTGTGGCTATCTCATAAGGTCCTAGTCCAAGTCTTAACTGAATTATTTGTGTCATTGCAACAGGCTGAGGTGATCTGACAGAAACAAGAGAGACTTCTGTAACTTATATACAACAAAAATTTAGTTTCTCTTTTTATTTTATATGATGTATCAAACTCATCGTCAGTCAATCAAACTCACCATCCTCCCATCACCTCATCATGATTGGGTGAAGCTCAAACTTTTTCCTTTGCCAAGAAGCATTACAAGTAAAATACCACATTTACTGCTTGAGCTTTAACCATTGATAACCAGATGTGTGACAAGAACACAAAGAAGTGTAAGATTTCATCTTGGACTCAGCGTACATTGTCACTATCATGCACACAAATTCTTGAAAATAAAATAAAATGATAGGCCAAACCAAATTATATTTACAATGCAGCTCTGTCACCATGTGAATAAAATGGCTAAAATCTGCTGTTTAAAATGTTGGAGGCAGATATGTAACCCACATAAACAGGTGACGGCGAGGAAGGGAGCGGAGAGAAATGATGTGTGACAGAGGTGCTAGACCGGGTCTGACCTCAGGATGTTACAGGTACATGATCAACACTGGAGCCAGCTGACCCATCAGTGTGACCACTCGGGAGTGATGAAGTGAGTCGTGGACTCATTCACCTCCTCCACACAGGTTGTCTCTTACAAGTCTGTTTCTGTCAAAACTCTCCAACGCAGAAAAGTGATGAGCTGTGTGGTTTCGACTGTCTGAAGTTTATTTTTCACCACAGAAACAAAACCTTTACATCTGACACTGCTGTCTGTCTCTGTATATACACAGAATTTTTAAATCACAGGGCTGTTTCACATGGTGTTAATGTCCCTTATTGGATTGAAGTTAGCTCTGTGTTTCAAATGTCAGAGAGAGTTCTCATCTGTGGGATGATAAAACAAACTTTGACAGCTTAATTCTGTTCTGCACATTAGCTTTTTATCTCCACTGATATATGTATATGCAAATAGCTTTTTCTTCTTCTCATCCATTGTGTTCTTTTATCTTTCTCTTTCTTTAATCATCCTATTTTTTTTAATCTTTTATCCTTGTCTAATATGGACTTTAAAGTAAGAATAAAGTGATATTGATCACCTGATTGAGAGTAGATTGGCCCCAAACCAGACAGTTATTCAAATGTTAAGATGATACAATGATTTATGTGTTTACTGTAGCAGGTATCTCCTTCTAATGCAACACGTCAGGTTACCGGCTTCATAGTATATCATGTATCATAGTCATAGTTAAATTCTGTAGGGCTGTAGGGGTTCTTATAAATAAACTGCATTTGGAAATACTGAAGGTTGAGATAAACATGCAAAAACCACAACACTTTCCCCAGAAATATTGGCAACTTTTAAAGATATCCAGCTAATGAACAAACAAAATTTGACAGTTGGATCTCAGTTGGAAGTAATGTTCAGAAACACTGCCCAGCTATCAGGTACCAAACTGGAATCTGTCTCATTTCTGACACTTATATTTGCAGTGCAGAACAGACTGTTACTGTGTAGAGGAGCTTCTCGCAGCAGTGTGTTTAGTGCTGAAAGTCAAAGAGGCTGTGCTGTGTTTATGTGTTTGTTTGGTCAGTTTGTCAGGAGGCTGTGTGGGAGGCGTTCAGGATCTTCTTCGACAGGATCCCGGGGACGACGGAGTACCAGAAATGGGTTCATACGTGTCAACACGAGTCGCTGTGCATCTCCGACCTCGCCAAAAACTTCAGCAGCTCCGAGGAACACATGAGCATGATTCACAGGGTAAGAGAACCACTGCAGGCTTACAGAGCAGTCTGCCTGCCACATCACAACCTATCAGCTGTCATCACTCTGTCTACAGACATGCAGTACATTCAGACAATTACCAAGCGTCCTGCAAATATGTACATCAATAACAAATGTATTTTTTTTTAATACAAATTGAGAACATTTATAGCTGACTTTTTTTCATCTTTTTTGCACACCCCTTTAAACTAAAGGACACTTAAGGACATTTACATAAGAGTGGAGACTGTGTTTAAGTTTGTTGACCAGCACTTGTGTTTTTAATCATCATCTTTCATCAACACTGTCTGTCCTGCCTGTTGGGCTGCTACGTGGCCTCATTTAATGGCAAGTAGGCAGGAAACATTTACACTCAGTGGCCACTTTATTAGGTACAGGTGAACACAAATATCTAATCAGCCCCACAAAGGCGGCATGGTGGTGCAGTGGTTAGCATCGACATGAGACAATATTATCTGCCCCTTTTACACATTCGATTACAGAAGAAGCTGCCATCCGTTTCTTTTTTTGCTTCAGGCCATAAAAGATATAAACAACACATACATAATGTAAATAACTACTTAAGTGCAGTAAGTTTACTTTATACACATTTTCATTTAACCCTAGCCATCATCTTTTTCAGAAAACTTAAGGGTTATCTGGCTTAAAGCCCCGAAGGCAAACTTCACAACGGTGTAAAATTCAGCTCAATAAAAACTGTAAAGGTTCATAGACATGTCAGTTGTTTTTTGCTAGTCACCCACTATAAGCTCAAGCATGTTTACATTGCATAAATTAGCCTAGCAGCTAACGGACATTCCTCCATTCATAACTTAACAAATATGTATTATACTTTTTCTTACTCACCATTGGTTAAAGTTACTGCATCTCCCGACAGAACAGCAGGTTTAAATTTCAGCTTGCATGCAAGTTTTTTCAACATTGTTAAAACAGTTGCTAATGTTGCTGTTGTGAGAAGTTAGCAGAATAAGATGCGGGTCTAGGCAGATAACATTACATGGTGTTTTATCTCCGTTTTGCAAGTAGGTGTGAATGTGAGCATGAGTGGTTGTATTTCTTTATGTGTCAGTCCTAGTTGGATGACCTGTCTTGCCCATACAGTAATGTCAGCTGGGGGCAGCTTCAGCCCCCTGCAACCTTGAACAGAATAAGCAGCTACAGATAATGAATGAATGAATAATCAGCCATGTGGCAGCAAATCAGTGCTTAAAATGAATGAAAAGGTTTAGTTGTTGTTTGGACAAAATATCTGAATGGGGAAGAAATGTGATCTAAGTGACTTTGAGCGTTGGTGGTTTGATTGTCTCAGATACTACTGACCATCTGGTATTTTCACCACAACTTTTCTTAAAGTTTACAGAGAACAGTGTGGAAAAATAAACACCCAGTGGGTGAAAACACCTTTTTAATGAGATGGATCAGAGGAGAATGGCCAGACTGGTTCAAGCTGACAGGAAGGCCACAGGAACTCAAATGACCAGACATTATGACAGTGCTCTGCAGAAGAGCACCTCTGATCACATAACATGTGAAACTTTGATGTAGACAAACTAGAAGACCACACAGTACAAGACAGAAGACGATATAGAAAACTTTGCCTGGTCTGAGGAATCTTTATTCCTACCGTGACTAATATGTATTTGATATGTATGTGATGGTGTTGGGGATGTTTTCTTGGCACATGTTAGGCCCCTTAATAAAACATGAACATGGTGTAAATGCCACAGTGCACCTGAATATTGTTGCTAACCATGTGCATCCCTTATTGCCACAGATATATTCTGAGGAATAATTTCAGCTCCTTGTTGAATCCATGACATCAAAAATTTAGGCTGTTTAGGGGGTAGTATTACAAAGGTCTGTCTATAAATTATTAATATACTGGACATTGTTGTCAGGTATAAAACAAGACTGTCTGCATGCTAGAAAAAAATAAATACATTGTGGGATTTGGTCGAACTGACCCTTTAAAAAAACTCAGATTTTTATTTTTTTTCTCATTAACATTCACACTCATTTTTAAATGTACACTGTGAAGATTTAATGGGTTTTATGGCCTGAAGGGTTGTAAAACTCCCTAAAGACCTCAGAGACGGCTGCAGCGAAATGTATTTTTAAACCACAACACACAACAAGCACTTTGCACATAATTGCATTTACGCCAACTCAAGTCCAGGGTTAAAGGAGAAAAAAAGAAAACACAAGTGAACAAATCAGTTAATCAGGTGTTCAATCAGTCATCAATCTCAAAACAAATGGCTACCAGCGAGAGCAGCAGCAGCAGTCACTGACACATGACATCATTATCACAAACAAGATAATCATGTGGACAATTACTGCCTAAGTGTTAAAATGTGTAGAGTGACAGTTTGTTTGTGTCTGACACATGCGTAAATTATTGTTCTCTGCTTTGTTTACAGAGGATGAGCAGGATGAGAGACAGGAGGCCTCCATCACGGTAGGGGTGACAGATAATCACGTCCTCAGTCAGTGACTCTCTGTCTACATGCATATAGATAATGTGAACATGACGCTGAGCCGCTGTTGCTGTGACATTTTTGAACATGCTGAGAGCTGATGGTAGAAAGATGACAGGGAATGAGGGGAAAGAGAGAGGGGAGAGGACACATGCAACAATAACCTCAAGCCCTGTAAGACGGGTAGCCCAGTCAAACATTATTTAATTTACAGAGCCTTTAAAAAGTTTTTACAAGTGACTGACATTTATTTGGAAAATAGAAATAACATGCACAAAGCCTGAAGATCTCAAAGGTCCAAAGTGTCACATTCAGAATAACACGAATGTGTTTCATGAATACTGAAATTAGTGATCTTATGATACTTCTGTTTCCTTCTCCAGAAGGGTAGTGACTCCGGCACCGACACAGAGGATCCCAGAGAAAGCAGGTATTATTATCTGATAGTGTTATTGAATTGTCATTATCTGCTGCTGTTGGACATAGTATGTGCTGTAATGACATTTCTGTCCTTGTACCATGAAGTGTGAAATGTATATTGATTTAGTGTTTATTACTACATAACCGTGCTTTGTATAGAATGCGGGCTGGTATAAAGTTATTATTGCATGTAAGTTCAGTCTTGTTCTTGTGTTATGTTTCTCACAATGAACTGTGAGACTGTAAGTCCTTGATGTGACTCTTATTAACTTTAAATGGATCCAGTGCATCCTGACAGATATGAGATACAGTATGAGAATATACTCTGCAGACAGCTGGACTCACAGTATCCCTGTTCATGTACTCGGTGTTTAAAAGTCACTCTAATGTTGCCTCAGGTGCAGAGGTTCAGACTATCGCCCCATCAGCAGCCACAACGGTTATAGTCAGCACCACCACTGTCCTCCTCAGCCCTGTGAGTGCCTCTCCAAGCCCCGGCCTCGAGCAGACCCAGCCAGCCGAAGAGGTTGAGGAGGTACCAGCAAGCACTTACATTTACATTTTAGGTATTTAGTCGACGCTCTTATCTACAGCAACAAGTCAAAGGAGGCAGGAGCTTGAGGAGGTTTTTGACAGGCCACTGTAGCTCCTGTGAGGGCTGGAAATGTCACACTCAAGTACAAGCACTTCCTCTTCTGAAATTAAACATCAGTAGAGGTTAAATGAACGATGTAAAGTTTATTTTGGTCAAAGTGAATTACAATCCATGGCCTCTCAGCCTAAGATATACATTATTTAAAAATATTTTAGCCCATTAACCACAAATAATTTTTTACTTGACATGACTGTTGACCGTTTTCCCAGTCGCACTAATTTACTATCCACACATGAGCACCTCCACAGGAGCACTAAAGTAGATTATGTGCCTTGCTCAAAGACACAGTGATGGTATGTGTGGACCAGACAGAGATTTTCATCCACTTACCTTTTTTGTGGATTTTCTTAGCTCAGAAAGCTGCTGTGTTTATACTCTAACCTTAGCAGAAATCACATACACTTCCTTTACATTCATACTAGCCACATTAAGCCACAGCTTAAATTTTTTAGATTTAGTTTCAAACATTTCAGGCAGCCATTGCTTTCAGTTCTGTAAGTATGCTTAAGAATTTCTCACAAAAAAAAAAAAAAAATAGGTTTTCGGTTTTTCTTTGTCATGAATGACATGAAATTGAATATCTCTAGGTTTTAGACTCTAGGTCTTTTAGTTAAGTTGTTACTGTGGTCTTTGAGAAATTGTGAATGATTTTACAGTTTTTAAAACGCCTTAACTAACAGTTGAATTGAGAAAATAACCAGCAGATTAATGGATAATGAAAATAATTATTAGCTACAACCCCCCTCTGGGCAGTGTTTAATCAGAGCGGCACATTACTATGTTGGGGACAAAGATGCCTTCAGAGTTTTTAAAAATTAGGGAGAATAGAAACAGACTCATTCCTGCTCTGCAGGTGAGACATTAGGCTGGAGTTTGTTTGATAATCACAGGATACATTTTACCTAACAGAGCATGCTTTTTTACCACTGTAGATTGCTGATCTAAATCAGTAAAGTTTCAGTTCTTTACAAGTTCATTTTTTTGGCAAATGAACAGAAACCAGTGTCTACCTGGAAGTCAGGAAGTGCCAAAAAGTGTAACAATAGTAACTTTGTAAAGCAAACTTTGTAATAACCTTTCTAACAGTGAGGACAGTTTGCCTGCTGCAGGTAACAAGGATGCCCAGCTGGAGCTGTTTCTGCTCTAAAGTTTAGTCCAGGCTTTTCCTGCGTGTTTGTTCCAGCTGCAGATGGTTGCAGCAGTGCATTACATCCTTCCACAGATAATTACTGTTTTCGCCTGACTGTGAATGATTTGGTTTGTACAGGAGGAGTTGATTTTAGTTCGTAAAGAACAGGTAAAGAGCCTCACCTTAGTTTTGACATTGAATTCCTCTAAAGATGTTCCAGATGCAGTTTGGTGAAAACACTGTCATTTTGTCAAACAGTACTGAAATCTCTGACTGTCCTCTGAAATTACCTGAATAATTTCCCTCACACACTCTATAAGAGCACGTTATTACTCTTTTCACCCCATACATCTCATTCTTGAGCCAAACTGAAAACTGAATATTGAATATGATGCTGAGGAGTCATGATTCACACCCTGACTGACATTTCTATCTGTATGTGCTATGAGGTGCACCCAGGAGTCCTTTCAGGACGTTTTAGACATCTTAGTGTCCTGATGTTGAATTGGAAAGAACATTTTCTACTACTGCTATTAACTACTTTTCCTTTGAACAGTTTTACTGTATTTTAATTGTGGGAGACTTTTTCATCTATTATATATTAGAGGGAAACATTGCTGTGCTATTTTTACTGCACTACTTTTATTTGATGACTGGAGTTATTGGTTATTTTGCAAATACATTTTTAAAACTCCACACAAGCAAAGAAATCATCAAATATTACTAACATCTTGTTTTCTACCTTGAGGATTCCCACGGTCATGAAAAAAACTGTTTTCCATGCCTGGAAATGGTTTGGAAACGTTTTAAACATACATTGTTCTGGCTGTTTTTTTTAAAATATGTTCATACTAGTGCTGTGCTGAGTGACTGGTTGTACCCATAGGCCTGACTGTAATCGGGTCATGCCAAGGCCATGACCCCTTTTGAGGGAAAGAAACCTCTTATGTATCATATGTTGTTACATAAGGACAGACAAAAGAAAATGCCTAAAAGCTGCAGTTTAGAGGAGTGACTAAGGGTCTCACACTGAGATTTGAGGCACATGAGTTTTATGAATATTCACTATCAGTATGGTAAATCACTAAATGATGCCAGCGGCAGTCACTACTGATGGATAAATATCTTTTGTTGGAGCCTGCTGCACCTACTGTACATGTGTTGGTCTGGGCTGTTGACATATGAAGGTAGCTGGCCACAGGAATGTTGAATTAATGAATAAAGTTTGTAAGCATGACAGTTTGCTTATCCCCAAATGCCTGTGAAGTATGTGTTTATGTATGACTGTATTTCTATATTAGTCTATAATATTCTAAAATATTGTGGAAAAGTTATAGAAAGTTTTTAAAGTTCATTAGTAAAAATGCGTGGGAACCCTGTAGCTTTCTTTTCTTCCTTTTTTCCCATTTTTTCCTCTTAGTCCTTTTGTCTGGTTCTTTCTGACTGTCCTTTCCTCTTTCTTTCTTTCTTTAACAAACTCAGGTATCTTTGTCAACACCACTGGCTTTCAGTGGAATTTCAAAAACAGGCTGTTTTTGTTTCAGAAAGAGACATGATTGCCAAGTAAATGACAGATCACACTGTGATTTGTGTGTATGCTGCATTTAATCCACAAACATCTGCAAGTACAGCTGTGCTTTCTTTTTATTTGATTAGAAACCATTAAAAAAAAGAAGCAAAACTAAACATTTTCTTTTGTCTGCTTTTAAATTTGATAGATTTTGGTGCTGATCTACTTTCACTTAATATATTAATATATTTTCATATTAACAATTTATCAAATGACAATGTGAAAATAATATAACAATGTGAAAGAGGTTGTTTATATTGATGCACCTGTGGAACATTTTCACCTGAGTTGGCAGCTCCACTCAAGAACTTTGAAAGTGACATTAGTAAACATACACAGTAAACATACAGTGCCAACTTGGCCTGTCTTTGATTGCCTTTTACCAAAAAGACAAGGCTAAATCTGATTTGCCGTGTTCTAAAGTCAACACAGCCCATTTCCATAAGTGAAATTTGCTTTTCACAGACCAGATCCTTTCTTCTTTCGAGTGTTTCCTCGACATTGACTCGTGTTTGTTTTCCTGAAGGACTCAGAGCTTCCTAACGTGGTCCCTGAGAGTCCAGTGCAGCAGATTGTGGAGTTCACTATCGACCTGGTGGACCCGGGTTACAGAGAGCTGCTGGATGATCCAGACTCCCCTCAATACATCGACCTGGCTCACCACCTGCAGGACCAGGTAGGACTGTTGTATTCTTTCCATGGTTTGGACATGTTTACATCTAATCTAGCCTCATCTGTCTTTTATCAAGGCTTTACGTACAAACTCTAATAACACTATTTTGGAAATGTTTGAGGTCCATACAAGGTGACTGGAAGAAAAGTAACCACCTGTTCAAGTCAAAGTTTGAATTAGAATAGATCGTTATTCAGTAGTGAGAATCTTGTCAATAGTGACCTCAGTCTATTTGATGATGCTACAACCAAGAGTTTAGGGCAGCAAGGCAAGCTATATGTGCCCACCCCCCTGAAAACAGGTTTTAAGTAAGTTGTGCTAGAAAAAACATATCTATATCTATATCTATATATCTATATGTGTGTGTGTGTGTGTGTGTGTGTGTGTGTGTGTGTGTGTGTGTGTGTGTGTGTGTGTGTGTGTGTATGAAGTACGCTCAAAAACTCGGATTACAAAACAGTCAAAACAGTCAACAGTATTGCTTTGAGTGTGTTGTGCAATGTGCAAAGGAAAGCACTGCTCACAGCAAAACATTGAGATAGATCACAGGTGGTGGTGACACAGCTGCAGAAAGAAATAAAATCTTAGAAAACATTCCAAACAACAGTTTAATTAGCAGTGGCATTTAAAAGTGACAGATTAATTCAAGTTTGTCATGTATTGTACAATTTTATGTTTGTACAAAACAATAAAAAGTACGTAGGTTGTAATCTACTTTTAAAGTTTGTATATAGCACATACTGTAAAGAGGTAGTATAGAAGAGATGATATCAAACATAACTGCCAGGTTATCATACAGTAACTTGTACAGGTCAAAACAGCAGTATTAACTGTATTTTCCTCCCTCTTCTGTGTAATGTTAGGAGCATTGTCTTCTGTCAGCTCCTCTCGATCCACCATGTCAATCACCACCTGCCTCAGTCCACATGAGTCTCTTCACTCTGTCCTGATAGTAAAGAAGCTTACACCAGCAGGCCATAAGGTCATGGCCAGAGAAAGGGACGAGATTACCCACAATCCACTCTTTCTGCCAGTGTTTCTTTTTTGTGCTCCTAAAACAGAAGAGTCATGTTGAGAAGTGAAGTCCTTCAATGTTTTTTCCTCACCGAAAGACTGTTAAGAAAAGCATTGTGATCATTTAGAGTTGCACATGATTCGCAGCAGGATGTTACCTGACGGAGCCTGTAAAGACGATTATGTCATAAGAGTGTCCAGGTGCTTAACTGTCCCAAAGATAGATATCAGTGAGGGTTTCCCATTCATACAGTCCTTTTTTTCCCCCTCCGACATATTGGCACCCTGCCAATTTATTAACAAGCTCCTGTTTGACGGCTCAGAGTTAATTACATTGGCCTCTGCAGAGGGAGGACGATGGTGATGAGAAGCATCTTGACTGATAGTTTAGGTATTAAAAGGACTTTTTCTTATTACAGATGCAGCATGTTTTTGACAAACTTCCAGGATTTAAAGCCATCCATGTGCTCGGAATCAGGTAAGTCTTGAGCATGAAACATACATCGGAGCATTAGACAGTCTGAGTGAGCTGATGAGAACAGGGACGCATGGTTTAAAGCGTAATCAAATCTTCACTGTGGCCACCGTGGCGGCGAGACATTCCACTGAGCCTCGATAATTTCATTAGGTTTTAAATGAGCAGATCGTTTGGCGCGGACAGCCCTTTGAATAGATGAGAGGCTGGTTGTCATTGGGATTATGTCAAATGCTGCTGCAGGCGAATGTTGCGAGCCACGACTAACTGACAGAAGCAGAACGCATGGCAGAAAATTTTGTTTATATTCACAACAATGTGACCACCAACGATGAAGAAGAAAAAATGGGAATTTAACACATTTTTTTGTAATGTAAAACAAATGTTTTGCTGCAGAAAATAAATTGTGACAGATATATAAAAATTCACATTATTCCCAAACTCCACTGCCACAAGTCATTTGCAGAGGAAACACTGCAGCATTGTCATATTTTACTGGTGATAGTTGCTCCTGACACAAACAGATCAACACGTTCCTCATAGATATAGTTTTCTAAATGATAAATACAGAAGCATTGGGTGAAGATGGTGAAGTTAAAAGTTTGTTTCAGACAAACTTTTTTATTTCTGGTATCTCAGAACAATTAATCTGATTTTGAAGAGTTCTTGATTCTTAAGTGGCGAAAATGTATGTATGTAATGGAAATATTGAGTCTAGACAACAGCAACGTGACCGATTTCTGTTTTTATATTTTTGTCTGTGCTTCTCTCACTGGGTTCAGTAGGTTCAGGCCTTTTCAGGCTTTTTAGAATTAGAATTAAGAAGATAATAGTCAGAATCTGATAGTGGTTGTTGGTTTTGCTTATGTCGTCAGGAAAGTTGATCTGATGTATCCAGAGGCCAGTTTTTCTTTTTATTTAGGTAACTATTGGTTGAACTGGCCTGGCTCCAAACTTCTGAATCACTGCCTACATCAAATAGATCTGGTTCGGTGCTTACAGACATCTACACCAATCAGCCAAAACATTCAATCACTGGCGCAGTGAGCAACATTGGTCATCTTGTTACAATGTAATGTTCTGTTGGGAAACCTTGGGCTCCGATATTCACGTGGATGCCACCTGACACACTCCCACCCATCTAAACATCAGTGCAGACCACGTACCCCCCCCCCCCATGGTAACGGCACTCCTCAGTAACAGTAGCCCCCCCCCTCCAACAGGACAGTACGCCATGGCACACCACACCACACCACAACACAGAAACTGCTCAGAAATTGTCTGAGGAATGAGACAAAGAGCTCAAGGCATTGACCTGGCCTCCAAATCCCCATCTGATCAAACATCTGTGGGGCATGCTGGTTCCCTACCTCACAACCCAGGGGACTTAAAAGATCTGAAAGTAAAGCTCTGATGCCAGACACCAAAGGACACCTCCAGACGTCTTGTGTTCATGCCTTAACAGGTGAGAGCCAAGTCCGGTCCAAGGAGCACCCACTGTGGGTCGGGGGTACCTGTGGGGTAACAGCACATTCCTCAGATGTTCGATCATGGAGGGCTCTGGGGTATTTGAAGGCCAAGTTAATGCCTTGAGCTCTTTGTCCCATTCCTGGGGTCGTTGCTGAGCAGATTTTGTGGTGTGGCATGGCGTACTGACCTGTGGGGGGGCCACTGCCTTCGACCAGTGCCGTTGCCATGAGGGGGTTTACTTAGTATGCAATGGTGTTTGGGTGGGTGAAGCACATCAAGCAGCATCCGCATGAATGCCAGGCCCAGAGGTTTCCCAGCAGAACATTTCACTGTAACAAGATGATCAATGTTATTCACTTCACCCACCAGTGGTTTTAATGTTTTGGCTGATCAGTGTATTTCTTTAGTTGGAAAAACAATCACTGTGCCATACCTGGAAAAATAGCCACAAAAAATCATGTTAACTGTTCCTAACAGCTGCTACTACAGCTTACGAGTCAACTCAAAATGACGTAGGCGGGACTGATGTCAGTTACTACTGAATAGTCATGGCAAACCAAAACAAAATGATAAAATGGCAATATAATCTGATTATTAGACTGATATTATTCAGTATGTTGAACAGCCTGTGATAAAGTACTTCATTAAGCCCGAAGGGAAACATCAGTGTGACAGCAGATGAGACAAGAAAAAATGCACTTACAAAACCAAATCATATACAATAACTAAATTTGAAATATATATATATATAAATAAAGTATGAAATATACTAAAACTCTAACTCTAACATGTCTTAGTTGTTTTGTAAAGCGAATTGGCACAAGGAGACACAAGAAAGTACAAAAACACACAGGCAGCACATCAGTCAGTGACAAGACTGGTACACAGTGATGTTGGACTCAAGTGCGCGACTCAGGAGACAGTTCAGTTGGAGAATAAAAAGTCTTTACTTGACAAAAAGGGTTCAATACACAGGCAGGCAGTCAGACAAGCAAACAATCCAAAAAAGGGCAAGGCAAAAGACAAGGTCAAAAAAACACAAACGAGGATCTAAAAGACCAGGACCACTAACACTGAGAAAAATGCTGTAATGCCTGACACAAGGTACAAAGACAAACTGGCACAAGGAGCAGGGTGCACACAAATTAAATCCACACAGGGGGGCAGGGATAATTGGACATGGGTGAAACAAATCAGGGCGGGGCAGGTAATCGCAGAAGCGAGAAACACACGAGGGCAGGAAGTGGGGATGTGAAATGAGAGGAGAGGTGAGTAACAAAATAAAACAGGAAGTTAATCGAAATAATGAAAACAATGAAAAACATGACCTAGTAGGTAGCTTGACAAGACATGACAGTCAGATGTTATATTTTTACATTTCAATGTGGAGTAATTGGTTTTGGGTAAGTTTGTACCAATGAAATTTGGATTTTAAAGATTATATATCATGAATGTTCTGCCAGACTTGTCGAATATAAATTACATCAATTTAATCCCATGGATTGAATCAAACATCAGATCCACAGAGTCCTGATGAAGCATTAACAGAGCTTTTGTTTGTTAAACTAATTGATTTATAGCTATAGATGGTTCAACTTTGATTGTTGCATCTTTTGTCAAAGATATTACATGCTGTAAAGAAATACGGCAGACTAGAAGTTTTCAAATGCTTTAGTCGTGTAGAATCTGAAGCGACACACTGGCACATTTTCATTCCTTCCATTTTATCTTCCTTTTTCTGTTTTTTTCCTTCCTGTTAAGGTTTTATTTCCAGCTATTAAACCTTCTTTTCTTCTGCCCAATGCAAGCGAGACGCAGGACACTGATGGGTAAATGAAACATTCCCTGTTGTATCCACCTCCCCTTGTGTGTTTGTGCAGGTTCTTGCCAATATGCAGCTCAGCATTTATTTGGATCCAAGACAGACACAGAAACATGGATTATTTTACCCAAGGCTGTTTAACACAGAGAAGAAATGTCAGAGTGGCCTGTGAGGACCAAATGACTGCTGAGACAAGAGGATATTTGGCCTGTGAATATCTTTCTCATTAAAGGTTAACACAAGCTGTATGGTGCAGATTTTTTCCCCCCAAAGTTTTTTTCTAAAGCACTCAGCCTTCCCTCTCATTATCAGAGAAGGCAGGTGAGCAGTGAAACAGGGAGACTTGTGGATACAGTAATTGTGAAGCTGCTCCCCCCGTTAATTTGCCTTCCCCTGTGGTGTCTGGCACTGTCACAGCCAATAACACGGAGGCGAGGCCTCAGCGGGAGCTCGTCCTCTAATCTTATGAAGGATTCACAACTCCTCCTGCTTTAGTCTGGCAGACTCCAGCTCTCACAAAACAAAGAAACACATTTAGTGTCAACTTCTGTCATTATTTACTCTATTTATTTCATTTTAAAAAGAAGAAGAAGAAAGAAATGAAGAATATGTTTCTGCTGACAACACGTTTTGTTCCAGAAAATATTTGTACATTTAGCCAAAACAGTTGTTTCTGTTTTTATCTAGTGAGGTTTTTTTTTACCACAGTGCAAAAATGATAATTTCAAAACTGTGATTCAGTCAGTTGTAAGACAGGTTTAAATGTGTACCAAAGTTAAAAACAACACTTAGCTGCACTAATCACTATTTTTATATTGTAGATCAAATGGCTTTGGGTACTGTAAAAAGGGAAGCTTGTACTAACAAAGCTAGAGAAAATGATGATCCTGACTCTGCAGTTCCCCCCAGCGTTTTAGCATCTTTTAGCTCATTGTTTTGATTTTAAGGCCATAAATGGACTGTTTCAGTAAGTCTTAAGTCTAATGTTCATCCGTCTTTTAGCTCTGGTTTGATCTCCTTTGACTCTTAAGAAAAATATCTGTCCCTTTAGCTACTAAATGTTCCACTGTCTTTTTTTAACTATATCTGTCGCCTGTTTGGGGCTCAGCATGGAGTATACAGTGGCTTTGTCAGGGCTTGTTAAATGAAAACAGGAAAACTGCCATAACTTTAACAACCATATATACAAGAAAACTAATAGCTAAAAGAGGTCTTAAAAGCTCATCAGAAATGCAATTTGTCTACACTACAGGTAGTCATTGTTAATAAGCGAAATATTAATAAGTGGGGCTCTGATGTCCCCTGGTAAAAGGTGGTTTTGAAATCAGACAATAAGGAAGAGGAAACAAGCCAAAAGAGTACAGCTCTGCATATGCCAGATAAATGAAAAGAGATCTTTGAAACCAAGGTGTACACATAAAAAGACAAAAGGGAAAGAATAAAGCTGTTTTGCTTGTATTCAGGAAGGTTGATCTCCCCAGAAGAAGTGTTCAAGGCACACTTCCCTGCATGGAAAGTTAAAAAGCCTTTAATGTGTGGGCTGCACCCACGTGCCTCCACCGCCTGCCTTCATCAGAGCAGAAGTAAGAACAAAGCTTGACTTAGATGCTTAGAATAGATGCCGGGTGACATCATGATTTGGCAACAGGTGGAGCATATTCAACAGCAGGAAGTGGGTTTAAACACATACTACCTGTGACTCCACTCAGCACACAGTAGCAAGCATCCAAAACATTAGGGAGCATACCTTGAAGAAAGCCTAGAATGGATCAGAAATTCGGGACACCAGCCGTCTATAGAGTGGAGACAACATGTGTGTTCATAGACTGTAAACACCATCAGGTCAACTCCAGACAAAGAGCTGCCTGAGTCTGGAATAAAGTGATGCAGCGGATGTTGTGAGACGCAGAGCCACTACTGCAACCTAATGAAGAAGTGCTTTTGTTTGGCAGTCATCAGTTCTCACAAAAGCATGGAAATTCCTACCATCCCATTCCAATCAGAGTCACATCTCAGCAAATCAGCTTATTCTCTCTTGATGACGATAGCTGTGCAGAATATTGATGAAGCTTTGATGCAGCCTCCTTAAATAAAAAAAAAAAAAAAAAAAGTTTAAGTTATTCATGGCCAGCATTCTGAGTGTGCCTCTCTTTACTGCAGCACCACATGACTTTTGATTACCTTTGTTGATCACCTGCTGTGTGTTAAACTGAGGTCTTCTCTCCGCAGCTCCTGCTGAGAGTCAGAATCCCTTTAATCCAAAGTTATTATTAACATTTACAGAACTTGTGACACAGACAAAAGCACCATAACAGTAGAGCTGTATCTGGAGAGGGCTGATATAGATTAGTTGATCAATACAGTTTCTGTGAAGAATCGGAGCTCTGAATCACAGAGATATTATCTCCTTTTCAGGCCCGGAGGAATCTCAGTGCACTACTCTCTCGTCTTTGAGATTAATTCACCCAAAATCACCTCTGAGAATTCAGAAACGGAGACCAGCACCTCTGAGTCTTCAGTCAACTCTGGCCTCAGGGAAATGGTTACCAAGGCTTTGCGTGAAGAGGCCTCGCTGCCAATTGATCTGGACTCTCTTAACTTTGAACCAGGTACAGTGTTAGCATCTCTGAACTGATTTTTTTTATGCTGTCACTTCTACTAAATGCAAAATACAGTAAATGTAATCGGTTTGCAGCATATTACAGCTATCTGAAATATCCCAACTATCCACTACAGCAAACTGCCGGGAAAATTTGAATTATTCCAACTCATGTATCTCAAGTATTAAAATGCATTGTGCTACTTTCTTTTTGACAGAAGCAATCCTGCTACCAGCACTGACCGCAACCGCCACAGTAGAAGTAGTAAATGAGGTGAGAGGTTTTATACATACTACTGGAACTAGACTCGAGAAAGGAGAATATTAAGATATACAGAAGTTTGATTACTTTTGCTGTGGTTGTGGTTATAGAGAATGAAATAACTGAGAAAAGAGTATGTGAAGAGTCAGTAGTATCTCGTGTATAACATTAATTACTAGCATACTAACACTAACGGAAAAAGGAAAAACAATGAGATAAATTAATGCTATAAGAAGCGGGGAGCTGCAGATTTGGTGTTGATTCTCAGTAGGATTTGCACTACAAAAAGACAATTGACAGATTAGATTGAAATATATCCCTAAACATTTGTTGTTAAGTGTTATTTTACATGTCCTGTAATTTACTCATAATTTCCCAGGAAGTTTCGAGTATATAACAAATTAATTGGGTTCTAATTGTTGGGAAAGTAGGGACAGTGTTCTGAGAATTGAGTTGAGTTTTTAAGCAGATGTTGACTGACATAATTTTTCCAGTCATTAACATTTTAAAAGTTCTTTAAAGCAAAATTCAAACATGTATTGAAACTCAAGAAAATGTTAATTTACTATTGGAAACTTTATTCTCTGTATTTGATATATTGTGCCATATGCTTGCCTGTAGACAGATTTTATGTTTTTGAATATTCAGCTGACCTATTGTTCACTGACTAAAAGAATTTTGGTTATGCAAGCAATTAATTAGACCTAATTAGAATACACTGTCTACCCTTTTCCCTTTAATTAGTACCAGATTGCTCGGGAATATATAGTTAGAAATTGGTTCCTTTTTAAGAAATTAGATGGAATCTAATGGACCCGAAAAATAAAGTGTTATTGATACCAACCCTGAATAACATGAGCTCTTGGAATTAAATATTTATAAGTTAAGGTTGTAAAATACTTTGTGTAACATTAAATGCAATTTCACTGACAAATGACAACTATTACAACCTCTTAAATTGCATTAATAATGTCATACATCCATCTTTCTACAGTCCAGTGAGCCCGATTCACATAACGAGTTAGAAGTTTTCACTGATGAGCCAGAAGTTGATAAACCTCGGCTAGTGGCTCCCCTCACACCCATGGAGAAGGAAAATGCCCTTGTGACCCTGCTAGATCCCACAGCTGTCCCAGATGATGAGACGACAGCAGTAACTGGTGGGATGGCGGAGAGCAGCGATCATTCCCTGGACTCAGGGGATATTACTGATGAGTCAGAGGCAATTTATGTGAGTGAGCCCGAGCCGTCAAATGAGGAAGAGGAGGTAGAAGAATTGCCGATCATTACACACGAGATTGAAACCATTCATCACGATGAAACTGGTGAACTTGTGAGAGACTACATCCCAACCCCTTCTGTGATGCTCGAGCTGGATACAGATGCTCCATATATCAGTCTGTCTCCCAACCGAATATCAGAAGAAGACCTGACTCCCATCGATGAGGAAAGTGAGAATCCTAGTTTAGATGTTGTTACTACCACCACACAGATATTACTTAGTACAATTCCTGCTGGAGAGGAAGTGTCTGATGCGGGACTCCCAATAACAACTGTTTCAGGTATCACAGGCCAGCCGCCCACTGAGCCAATAGTAAACCTTCAAGAAGATAAAGAAATTAATGCTCTCCCAGATGAGGAAATGGCTGAATTGGGTGTCCCCAAACCTTATGACCCTGATGAGGTCTTGGAAACAGTGGCTCAGGATGCTGAGTTGGAAATTGAGGTTGATTTGCAAGAACCAGAGGGAGAATTAGTGGTGGAACATGATGAAGAAGAGTTTGAGGCTCTGCAGCCAACACCTGATCAAACTGAAATTTATGAAGCAGAGGAAGGGGAATTAGAGGTTTTGGAGCCAGAGGAAGAAGTAGTTAAAGACGAAGATTTGGCTGAAGTTTCAGAGCCAGAGGAAGACGTAGCTGAAGAGGAAGATGTAGCTGAAGTTTCAGAGCCAGAGGAAGACATAGATGAAGAGGAAGATGTAGCTGAAGATTTAGAGCCAGGGGAGGAGGTGGCTGAAGTTTCAGAGCCAGGAGAAGACATAGCTGAAGAGGAAGAAGTAGCTGAAGAGGAAGATGTGGCTGAAGTTTCAGAGTCAGAGGAAGAGGAAGCTGAAGCTGAAGAAGAAGATGTAGCTGAAGTTTTAGAGCCAGAGGAAGAGATAGCTGAAGAAGAAGATGTAGCTGAAGTTTCAGAGCCAGAGGAAGAAGTAGCTGAAGAAGAAGATGTAGCTGAAGTTTCAGAGCCAGAGGAAGAGGTAGCTGAAGAAGATGTAGCTGTAGTTTCAGAGCCAGAGGAAGAAGTAGCTGAAGAGGAAGATGTAGCTGAAGTTTCAGAGCCAGAGGAAGAGATAGCTGAAGAGGAAGATGTAGCTGAAGTTTCAGAGCCAGAGGAAGAGGTAGCTGAAGAAGATGTAGCTGTAGTTTCAGAGCCAGAGGAAGAAGTAGCTGAAGAGGAAGATGTAGCTGAAGTTTCAGAGCCAGAGGAAGAGATAGCTGAAGAGGAAGATATAGCTGAAGTTTCAGAGCCAGAGGAAGAAGTAGTTGAAGAGGAAGATGTAGCTGAAGTTTCAGAGCCAGAGGAAGAAGTAGCTGAAGAGGAAGATGTAGCTGAAGTTTCAGAGCCAGAGAAGGAGGTAGCTGAAGTTTCAGAGCCAGAGGAACAGGAAGCTGAAGAAGATGTAGCTGAAGTTTCAGAGCCAGAGGAAGAAGTAGCTAGAGAGGAAGATGTAGCTGAAGTTTCAGAGCCAGAGGAAGAAGTAGCTAGAGAGGAAGATGTAGCTGAAGTTTCAGAGTCAGAGAAGGAGGTAGCTGAAGTTTCAGAGCCAGAGGAAGAGGAAGCTGTAGAAGATGTAGCTGAAGTTTCAGAGCCAGAAACAGTAGCTAAGGAAGAAGATGTGGCTGAAGTTTCAGAGCCAGAAAATGTAGCTGAACAGGAAGACATAGTTGAAGTTTCAGGGCCAGTGGAGGAGTCTGTGGTTGAAGATCAAAACGAGGTAGCAGCTTCAGAACCAGAAGAAATAGAGGAGACAGAGCTCCCTGAAATTTCAGAACCAGTTGAGGTTTCAGAGCCAGAAAAATATGAACCAGAGGCAGAAACAGACAGTGGTGCATTTCAGATTTTGAATGAAGAAGTGGAAGTTTTGCAACCAGACAAGGACATAGTTGAGGTTACAGGAAAGGTAAATGGGGAACCAGAAGAAGGTATAAGTGAGGTGCCATATCCACTTCCAGAACCTGCGAAAGATGACGAGGTTTCAAAACAAGCTACAGAAGTAGAAGATGATTCAAAACTTGCTGGGGATGTAGATGAGGTTTATGAACAAGAAGATGAGGTGGTTGAACCCACAGGACCAGAAGAAATAGTATTTGAAGTTTCCAAGGAAACAGTCCCTGAAGTATCTGAATTGGAAGTAGTTTTAGTTAAGGAGGAATCAGCTGATTTTTTGAAACCTGTAGAAGGAGAAGAAGAGGTCGCTGAGGTTTTAGAACCAGAGGATGAGGCTGTAGAATCGGAAGAGGACGTGGCGGGGATTTTTGAAGAAGAAGAAGTTAACCAAACTCCAGCGCCAGGTGAAGGTTTGTTTGACGCATCAGCACCAGCATCTGAACCAGAATTAGCACCAAAACAGGAGGGGCATGAAACTGAAGTGGCAGAACCAGGAGATGAGGTAGTTGAGGCTGCAGACTCAAAGGAGCCTGTAAAGGTTTCAGAACCAACTGAAGAAGTGGGAGAGGTTGTAGAGATAGCAGCAGAACCAGAGGAAGAGTCAGAAGAAGTAGCAGATGTAACACAGCCAGAGGAGGATGTAATTGTAAATGTAAAACCGGAGGAAGTGGTTCCACTAACAGAGAAAGAGCCCGTGGACATTGCTGAACCACAACCTCCACCAGAGGCTGGAGAAGATGCAGCTGATGTCTTTGAGCAAGAACAAGAGGAGGTAGTAGAGAATCCAGCATCAGAACCAGAGGAAGGCATAGATCATGTTACACCAGGTACAGGAGAGTTACCTGGGCTTTCAGAGCCAGAACCAAAAGAGGAAGTCGTAGTTGATTTCCCAGAACCAGAAGAGGAAGGAGTTGATGTCCCAGAACCAAATCCAGAAGAGGGGATAGTTGAGGAACTAGAACCAGAGGAAGATGTTACTGAACCGCCAGCCGAATCAATTAAAATCTTTTACCCCTTGGACGGCAGGGAAAATCTTCACGTCAGAAAGGATACTTCTCAGGTTGTTGAAGATAACGAGTTTCTTCCACCAGTCATACCGGACTATCACCGGCCCCGTGAGGAAGATAACTTAGCCATCATACCAGCAGACATCCAACCTTCTGATGAAGATGTAGGTGAACCTGAGCATGAATATCCCATTATCAAGGATGTTGAAAGCGTAGACACACAAGTGGACAGTGACACTGGGGCCGCCCCATCTACAGAAATGTCAAATAGTGATCCACAGTTTGAAACTGCTTTTGATATTGCAGGTGAGGAATATGAATTATTGTGCGATTATAGGCAGTAGATCATGTTAATGTAGTTGTGCACTGACATTTAAGCAGATAATTAAAGATCCTTTGACATATTAATATTCTATTTTTAGGGCTGCATGCCTGCTGATTTTTCTTGTTCTTTATTTGAAATGCAGCAACCATGAACCATATGACTCTTCATTACTTGTTCATTTTGAAAGATAGTATGATACATGCTGTAGCAATGTTTACAATGGATTCCTGATTGTCAGGCTTGATTTCTGGATTATCTAAAATACCAAGGAGAAATATCTAACATATCATCTCAGTGCAAAAGTGGGGATTCCAACTGAAAATTCAGTGTGAAGCAGTTTGAATGTATTATGTATAATTTTCTCAGCAGGCACATTTTTGTAATTTGTGGAAATCCTTTGTGAACACTCTAACCTAATTCAACCTTTTTTACCTGATATTTCAAAGAGGGGACAGCTCCAGACAACCACGACACATCAGAGGGCACCGAAGTCACAGAAGACTTGCCGCAGGAGACACAACACAGTGATTTATCCCCAGAGAGAGACATCAGTGTAACGGCAGCACCGGTTTCAGACTTCTTCCCTACACCTCCGGCAACTTCTATTGATGTGTCTGAAGTGTCCGCACCCATTCCGACTATAGACTCCGGACTCTTTGAGGTAGCAGAGGAATCTGTAATCCCCTTGGCTCCCGAGTCTTCAGAGGATGATGGCTCAGAGCCAGAGGCGGAATCAGAGTCATCTGTCATCATTATCGATGAAGAATTGGAAGGGGCAGTGCCTAAAGGAGGCGAAAGCCAAACCAGCCCACCTTCAGTGACAGAAGATGCCATTGATGAGGTTGTAAGGGACCTGGCTGTGGAGCTGGATCAAATGGATGTAGTAGCCACAGAGGCAAACGAGCTGCCAGAGGAGGGGAGTGGCTTCACACCTGTGGGTGAGCCACATACCACCATCAGCGTCACAGCCCCACCTCCAATGAGATACCTGACCACACCCTACATGACCACAGCCAGCCAAGGCAGGGAGCTTGTGGTGTTCTTCAGCCTGCGTGTCACCAACATGAACTTCTCTGCAGACCTCTTCAACAAGACATCTTCAGAGTACAGAACCCTGGAGAACGCCTTCTTAGACATGGTGAGTCGGAAAACAAATAGCTTGCGTACATATCACTGAGTTTTATGAACTGAGACAAAACATCTGTACCACCCTAATGATTAGTTTTTGATTTAAAAGATTTGAGCGTAGCCTATAGGCTCGTAGTTTACAAAGGTTGTCCCCAGACATAGCCAGACTTTGTAGCCAAAGCTATTCTACATATAATAATATCATCAATTTATCAGTTGTTATCACTCATTGGTAAATAACCAGTTCCTACGCAGCATTCTAACGGAATGACTGGGTATTATGTGTTGTGTCTGCTTTCTACTTGTACAGCCAGTATACTTAATAGTCAACTAATTTACTTCCCATTCTGTAATATTTACACCAATTTACCGGTGCTTACAGTAATCTGTTTCAAACAACATTTGGCTGGCTACGTGACAAAAGTTCACTTACCAAGAGGGCTCGGCTGCTTCACCGTGGTGACTCTTGCTAGTTATCTAGCTATCTTGATAGTCAACAGTCCCATCCTTGGCTCTTCCAGATGCCCTCCACATTGTTTTTGCATTCTAACCGTTTAGGCACAAAATGCTTATATATAAATTATACACACATGCAACAAAGCAAATACAAGCAGAATCTTTGTCCTTCAGAATTCAGATTGCATAAATGCCTGACTCAGGATCACAATCTTTTAACAAAAATCGCGCAGTCGTGTTATATGACCCACAAAAACGTTTTCCTGAACCTAGTTTTTGTTTTACCTTTTAACTTTACAGTACTATTTTATTATACTCTCTATAAAGTGTTGGAAGTTACAAATCACTCTTATTTGGTCAATAAACACAAAGAACTGAGATCTACTAGCTGTTATACCTTGCTCTGACCTACTCTCAGTCACTGTATGATTAAAGATATCTTTTAAAAATGTGTTTTCAACAAAAAATCCTTTAAAAATGCAGATAATTCATTTTCTAACCTCCTTGTCTTGGGACATTTAAGCAAATAATTTCCTGTAGCAAAGCTTCTGACAATTAAGACAACTGAAAAACCTTGTTGGGTGTGTGACCTTCCACTATGAATTTCATTATGACTTGACAGGTAAACCAGAAACTCAGAGGAAATTAATGAACATGAGCAGTTGGCCCCTTTATTTGCAGCTTTGTTTTCATTCTGAGGAGTTCTCCAGAAGCCCTCAGAGTCAGACCCACAGCCTGTCGTGTTGTGAATGGATATGTATGGATGTTTTGGATGAATAGAGGAAGTGAAAGAATAATTTCAAGCTCAGGCAGGTACAGTATAGCTTTCATTTTACTACAAACAATGACTCGGATAAATTAATGAGGCAGGAAGAATATGCTATGGGAATATAGTCAAAGATGGGAGAAGCTACTGCTGTGAGTTCTCGTGCATTTCTTCTTTGTGAGAAAAAATACTGACATACTGTAGGTTTAACAGGACACCCAAAACCAATTCAACCTTGCATGAATTTGTAAAGAAACTGCGATGGAGTTTAAAGACCGAAATGGCTGTATTTCATTGCAGTTTAATTTTCAGCAACTGTCAACATCCGGTTCAAATTTTAGATCAAATAACATCACCAAAAATAACTTTTATCAGCCTAAATACTCCTTGGGGTGCTACACAAACTCGTCCTTTTACTTAGTTTTTTATTATTGCCTGTTCCTCTCATTTGAATGCAGCTCTGATTAGCACTGCTTCCTAAACAAGTGTGTAAATCCCTTCAATTAGCAGCGAGGCAGCAGTTTAATTTAGATGCCCTTTTGGATGCCTGCACTCAGCTGGTTTGAATCATTTGGATCAGAGTAGCAGTGCTGTGGTCTCTGTGTGGTGAGAAGCTCTTCTTTGAATAGAAAACTTTCTCTGAACTCGGCTTAATTTGAATAATATTACTTTTTTAAAATGTAGATATTCACAATAGAAAAAAACGACGAACATTTATCAGACGGGAGAAATAAAAACACGGCTGCGACTAGCTAATTACTATAATTCTTAGTCTATAAAATGTCCAAAAAATCCTGCATATTTGAAAAACATGTTTTAATAGTATATTTAAATGTACGACTTTGTCATTAAGTTCTACCTTTCCATTTAATTTGCATTCAACTTGTCTTAGAGTGAGTGCTAAGTATGGGGTTATATCTAAATTTAAATTTTTGGTGTTGCTTTATATTTTAGAACATCAAATCAGAAGCTTCATATTGTATCTGTTTTTATTTGGAATATTTTTAAGGACTTACTGAAGATCTTACACTATACAAAAATAAAGTGATTTGTTTTCTCTGAAGTGGACATATTTTCCAGTCAAACTTCTCAAAAAGCTATAATTCATCAGTAAGCCATTTGTAATGGGAAGTTCCCAGTGGTCGCTATTAGTGGGCTATGGTTCTAGCAGGAAGCACCCCAGGTGTGACATGTGAATATTAATTAGGCTGGGTGAAATCATGCAAGGTCAGCATGCTGTAAATAAATAAGAAATCTTTATGGGGTTTGTGTTCCTCTGAGCCTCAGCACATGTTTATACAAGATGATAGTGCTGCAAAGAATCAGACCTAATAAAAATCAATCGGTACACGCGTAGTCTTGTAATCTTGATGAATTACACATTTATCCTACATTCAGACTTTAAGTGGGGAGCAAATGTTGAGGCACATGTAAAGATGAAACTTATGAATTAAGATGAAGAGCTGTTTGCTGCAAAGCGTTAAGCAGGACTGTGTCCAGGAGTCTGAACATTTGTCCAATTAACCTGTATTTGAAGCAAGAAATGTCAGTATCTCTATCTCCACAAACTGCAATATAAACACTTGAATCTTAAAAGACATGATTGATAAATTCATTGCTGAAAAGCCCAATACAGAAAAATTAAAATATCTCTGATAATTACAATAGAAACACAACTCAAGTGTAGCTTTAAAAGACACTGTCTCACTTGCATCAGATGTGGCTTAGCTAAAGCAAAATATCATTCTTTCTAATGAGCGCTGGAAGAAGAGGAGAGACAGATGCTGGACTTGGAACGCAGGAGGAAACATCTCAGGGACTTTAGGTTGAAAAGAATCCAGCTTTGGTGCAGTGTAGTCATAGTCAGAAGGAGGGCACAGGTGTTGATTTATGTCCTTCTGCGGTTAACGTGCATTCATATGTATCCACAAACTCCTCAGAGGGATCATTACATAATAAAATCTTTATCACCCAGTCAATCACTGTAAGTGTATGAAGAGAAGAATGAACTGCAAGAATATAGTTTAGGCTATTTATATAGAAGAACTAAATGTCCCTCCAAAACATGTTTTTAGCTGGACTGCGGTTAGGTGACAAAGGGAAAAAGATCACAGATTCTGAGAGTCTATGAACTGTTCTGGAGGAAGGAACACCATTCTTTCAAAAAAAATATTCTGTCATTTGATGTTTTGATGGTGATGATGATTATAATTATCATTAATTACTCAGGCCTTTTGTATGTCCTAACTATCCAAGGCCAATAATGAAAGCCCTCCATCCCCCCGGTTTAGTGCCTTTTCATTAAGTTGCTGCCATGATAGCTCGCAATTAGTCAAGTTATAATTATATAATTAAAATTGAAATAAACATTAATTGCTGCCCAATACAAAATAGTTCAGTGAGCTTCACCTCAATCAACTACAACAGTTAAATCCTGCCTTTACATTAATGTTAATGATCTTTTGTGGCGTCGGTGGCTTAGTGGGTAGAGCAGGCGCCCCATGTACAAGGCTGTTGCTGCAGCGGCCCGGGTTTCAATCCAGCCTGTGGCCCTTTGCTGCATGTCCAATGTACCATTAAAGGCAAAAATGCCCCCAAAAAAATCCTAAAAAAATCCTGCCTTTACATTAATGCATGAGTAATGATGATCTAATGATATGATATATAGGACTATAACAGTTAGAGGGGAAATTTCTGTGCATTACACTTTCATATTTGTACTTAAACTAGCTGGTGTCATAAATAACATGTTGCTCCCTGTTAGGTTGCTACAGTATGAAGCTGTTGATGCAATCTGATTCTGTCCTGCATTTCATGTGAATGTCTGAAATTCATTATGATATGTCAACAGAATAATTAGTTTTACAACTTGGTTAAGTAATTCTCGTGTTTTCCTCACTTAAATTAAAGGTCAAGAGTTGTAAAGACAGCTTTTAAATCATACTAACATTTCTAAGAGGCAAACCTGCTCTTTGGCTGACTTTATCCTCAGTGAGCTGCAGTGTATCTGCATATGTGGTGAAAGAGATTAAAGTAGTGTGTTCAAGTGAAGCACTAACAATGTCTTTTGTGATTTGGGTGAACTATCCCTTTAAATCGGAAAGCTATAACACACCTCCACCTAAACTACACAATCCACTGATTTTATTATTTTGATAATGGATTTTAAGTCTATTATGCATTACATTTATAGAGGCCTTAACTAGACTTCTGAAGAAATTTATTCTTTTAATCCACTTCACCCTTATTTTGGATTTGTTCTTAGGTAATAACAGAATCTATGCACACTTAAGAGCACACTGATGCACATTTGAGCACTGACATGTTTGTGCAAAATAATTGGTTGTTGAATTTTCTTCAGTTCTACAATTTAAATTACTATGATATTTTTTTATCATGTATTGAATTTTTAATAATTATTTTCACTATTTTACAAAGCATTGTGGTCTTTTAAGATAAGCACCATACTAACAACTCAGTTTACATCAACTATGTTAACTGGGAACCATGCCAATACTTGGGTGTTGTGCCATCTGGACAAAACATAAGCAAGTGCTGTCACACAGATATTAGGATCCTAAAATTTTTTCACAAATGTCATTGTGAGATTTTATGCTTTCAGAATGACGGGCAGTTTGTCAAGATTGAGTGAAGATTCAAACATCAGGCAGCTGCATATTAGGGGATTAAATGTCAATAAATTCTAGTTTATTAAAGATGGTTATTTTTTTTCCAACACTTCACAGATATTTATAGCAATTTTTGTGTGAAAGCAGAAATAGGAAATTTATTTTGTAGGTGCTCTGTTTGTTTGTGTGTGTGTGTGTGTGTGTGTGTGTGTGTGTGTGTGTGTGTGTGTGTGTGTGTGTGTGTGTGTGTGTGTGTGTGTGTGTGTGTGTGTGTATGTGTGTATTGAAATGGTAAATACATTCATAAGCAGTACTGGCGGCGACTGCCACTGATGTGATTATGTTGTTTACTGAAGAGATGCAGTTAAGCAGCACACTGCTCACTGAGACGACTAACAGTGGCTTCACTTTGTTTCAGTCATAAGTTTTCTACACTTATTTCTTCTGTCATCAAGGCAAGGTCGCTTTTTATTTTAAGGAGTCTTCACCTCAAACTAGACACCACGTCAACAAATTAGTATCTTTCAAAATCCATTTAAACTCTCCAAAAGGCCTGCCGCATTTCTGCATAGCACACAATTAAACAGAAACACTCACACGGTTTTGTTTCTCTAATTCCCATATGGCCGTTCATAATTACCTCTATTGATGCAGTTAACAAAACGAAATGAAAAGTAAAATCTATTCAGAAAATGTAGGTCTCTTAAGGATTTGGAGCATTTTTTTTTACGGGGCAATATATAGTCCTGAGCCAATATATTCTATTCATGTGATAATTACTGTGTGTCTCAGCATGTGAATTAATTTTTCACTGCTGTCAGCGATAAATAGCAGCAGACCCAAGGACATGGAGAAAGAGCAGGTGACTAAAAGGATGCTAGTTTGATTCCTCAGATCTAACAAAGAAAACATTTCTTAAAGCCTCTCTTGTGGTCTCAAGCCTAATTTATGTTAGAGCAGTTGACAGAATTGATTTTTTTTAAGACAGTTGCTCGACACTTGTCTTTCATGATGGGCAGTTGTAAAATTTTTTCATTGACCCAAAAAATGACATATTTTGTCTCACAATGTGATTGGTAGTGATACTATCTATGCCATGGAGATAGCAGATATAAATCCACACCGACCTGCAGTTGTCTGTCAGCAGTAGCACCTGCGGAGTTGAGAGGACAGAGGCCTTCACCAGGCTGACTGACAGCAAACATTTACTGAACCAGAATATTTTTTATTCTGGTGCCATTGGAGGAAATCATCGATGCCCGTATTTATTGATTCATTGATTTTATTTTCCAGCCCACTGTAGCAAGTGCGTGGAATGTGCTACAGACAAAGAGGTGATCAATCACTGAATGTACAGTTAATATGGTGAACACCCATATACAGCAGGATACCATCAGTAAATGTGTCAGAAATAGACATGGACCATTAAAGAATGCAGGGGGTCTCTGTTTACCATGGAGATGACTGAAACCTTTTACCAGAGCATGAATTGAAAATGTCGCAGTGCTCTATAATTTCCGTTAAGCTACACTTTTCAAAAGTGTCGAGAGCCCAACCATAAATCAGCCTTTATTGCTCATGAGCAAGGCATCTACCTGTCACCTACATTGGAAAGTGACATTCATCAAGCTCATTAGCTCAGTTACAAATGGAGCAGTATGTTTATTCAAGTGATGCATTTGTACCAAGGACTCCGGTCTCATAAATGTCAAATCATTGCTCTTCTGTGGGACGATTTATATGTCACCGTGCAGTTCAATAAAACTGAATGGTGACAGGAGGGCTACCTTCAATTTAAACTCTTCAGTTCTCCATCAAGGCAGTTTGCTGTTGGTCAACAGGGTTAATGTGCGTCAGACCTCACCAAAGTTGAACTTGGCGTGAAAAATTTGCACAGATTTTCCACATCCCCCTGAGTGAATACAGTGATCGCACAGATTCTACTGAAATATCACCTATTTAAATGCTGGTGCTGCTGATGTTGTAAAACATTGACAGGTCGCAATCTGTGAACAGGGTTTTTTTTTGTAGACTTTCTATCAACATTAAACTCTATTTTGTATTGTTATGGTATAATGGGATGTTGTTCTATGTGTCCTTCATGAGGTTATGTTTTTCATTTTCCAACAGATGTAAAGTAATAACGGCGCTAATAACAAAAACAGCATTACACTGATGGAAAAAGCAAAAAAGTAGAAATGAGCACTGAAATAAAATTGTATTTCTGTTGAAAAGAGAGACTCAGAAAAGCAGAGTAGTAAGTATAGCATAACTCTGTTATTGCATTAGTGGAGTCACTCCTGTGGAAATGTACATTATAGGCTACTAGTTAACCATATTAGCCGTGGTATTAATGCAATTCCTCCACTCCTCTTTCTTTTATACTTAGCCTATCTTTGTTCATGCTGGTGATTATTGCACTTTATTCGAGAAAACATGGTGAAGAAAAAATATATTCTACATGGAAATATTCTGTTATGTTCTTTTTATGTACCTTGCTATACTATTGCTTACACACCATTGCTCAGTACTATTACTCTTATTCAGATTATTTGAGTATTTGTTTCTACATTTTCTGTGTGTGTCGTGGTGGCTGCTACTGTGTTGTATAATAACAACAAAGCTAAAACTTGAAATGAATTGAAGGCAGATATTGCCAGGGCATCACTGTCTTATACTGGAGTCTGGGACACATTATAAAGGTGGGCGAGTGAAGTCCCAATGAACACTTAGACACTTAGTCAGTTTGATCCACAAAACTAGCCTAAGATACAGCTGGGTAATTAAAAACAGACAGCACAGCACATGTGCACACCGAAGGGTCCAATCATGATGATGTGAATCATATGTTATGGTCAATGGTGGAGGAAATATTCAGATCCTTAAGAAAAACTACTAATATACCACAAAAATGGTAAAAATTCAGCAGTGAGTGGAATTTTTAATTAAAGAACTTAATCACCTGCAAACTGCATTTACATGTTTTTCTCCTCCCTTTTTCTTGTTTTTCCTCAATGCAGCACTTTTGTTTCATGCTGTTACTGGTATTCTGAAAGGTTTTGTAATTTCTGCAGGATTCAGTCAGGATGGGGGAATCTGTAATTTTTTGAAAATGGTGTAATTTTCTTCTAATGTCTTCCTTGTGTGAATGAGTTCTGCAGCTTCTCATGCATAACAGATGAGGTGATTTGATAAATGTAACCAAACACTCGGCCATTAATATCAAATTAACTGTCAAATGTTTAACAGCTTTTTTCCTCTGAGGGATACTCGGTCTGCCACAAGGCCTCAGAGACATTCAGGAGCTGTTTCGGAATGACAGAAATGGTCTACAAAGTGATGTTCCGCTCTGCTTCTGCCAACAGCTCATGCCGTACTTGCAGGCAAACCTGACAGGCTTCAAAAAACTGGAGATTCTTAACTTCAGGAAGGGCAGCGTGGTTGTCAACAGCAAAATGAAGTTTGCAAAGTCGGTGCCGTACAACATCACCAGGGCCGTCCACTGCGTCCTGGAGGAGTTCTGCTCCGCCGCCTATAAGAACCTGCACATCCAGATTGACACCCACTCTCTGGATGTTGAACCAGGTACATATACAAACAATTGTGAAAAATCTTCAAACAGCCTCAATTTTTAGAACAGGAATATAAAATGTTGCGATAAATAGCAAAAATGTTGTTATTTAACTGCAATAATCATATAAAATCCACAATGTTATAATTTTTTTTTTTTACAGGTAACACATTTTTTGAAAGTTTCTGCAGCAAACCTTTCTGTGCATGTCTTTGTTAAATTTTATTTTAATGTCATAAGACTTAAATTAAAGGGAAATTCTGCCACTTTTTGCTTAAATGTCCAAGTGAGTGTTAATGGTAAATGTAGTCAGTTGAGAGTTGAGTTCTCTTGCTCGCAGAGCCGTCCCAGCAGTTCCTGCTTTGTTGGCCAAAACACTGAAAAGCTCAGGTTTAAAAGTTGCGCCTATGCTTTAGAAACACTGAGGCTTTGTAGTCTGAACCAGTGTGATCCAGGATGCAACAACTCTTTATTTTTTTTCCATAATGTCAGCAGCAGTGCATTACAGCTTCGCTCCTTTTGGTTTTAACCTTTCACAATAAAAGCCCAACTAAAATTATTTGCAGCATTTTGCTAGTAGGCATCTCAAAAAAGAAAAGCTTACAATAGTGTTTAGTGACAAAAATACTCCCTCAGTGGTCACCTGCCCTCTTGGCCCTGCTTGTTGCCTTTTTCAGTTTATCTACAGGATCCTGAAAGGTCTCCAGTACATCTTTGTCTAAATTAAGTTAAACCTTTCATGAACAGTAACGCACACAGGCTGTCCCAGGGGTCTCTCACCGTCAGTGACAGCATCAAACAAAAACTGCCCAAGCTGAAATTCATTGCAGCAGAATGATTCAGTCTCTGTTGGCATCGGAAGGAAATTTGGTGTTTGCTCTTGGCGGCTCAGGTTCTAAAAGGCCCCCGCTGGCCGTATCCTCTTGCATGTAACGCAGTCCCAGCCTCGGCTTCTCTCTGCTCCATTTCTTTGGCCATATACTTAAATAAATACAGCTGAATATCTGATTCAGCCAAAACACTGTAAAATGTGATCTTACCCATACCATCCTCTGCACTCATATTTTTAGATGCCATTTTCGCTGTTGGAAACAACTTATTATTGCGAAGAGTTCTGTTTTTGAGCAGCGTCTAGAGCACGCCCCCTAGCTACTCTGACACGAAATCCAACCTGTAGTTCTTACTTGCCTCCAACTGTGTCACTGTCATGTCAAATGACGCCACTGGATGCAGGATGAACAACAGATTTGCAGCTGTGAGCTCCGCTTCCTCTGTTAATATACCGTGCACTGAGGGATTTATTGCTTCTGTCATCAACACTGATTGGACATCCTCATAAAAAGAGTATTTTCCCTATAAATACAAAATGAGTGGGATTTTACGAAGAAACATTGTATAGACTTTTACAAAAATAATCCTTAATCATCACTTATGACCCAATAAGAAACCAGCAGGTCAATACACTGTGCGCAGCTCTACAGTGAAAATAGATTTAACCCTTTGTAAATAGTGAAATTTGCTGTAAAGTTGGGAAATTTGGACAAAATTGCAAGGTTGAGCAGAATTTACATGAATTGGTTAAATTTGTATTAATTGTGATCGCAACATCAGGAAAACCTGGAGGGACTGATTCTGGAGAATGTTTATGCCCCAATTTGTGCATTTTCTGTGTGGACGTCTTTAATTTTGACAAAGTAAAAGTCCTCTGCTACTTTCATGTTTTTATCCGGGGGAGGGGCACATGATCTGTCCCTTGCATTCCCCTTTGAAATTTCCTTCAAAAAAGTTCCTCATTCATTTTACAGCTGCAGCAAAGTGATGTCCTTATGATATCTTTTTATGCGTATGATAAACCCAAAGCAACATTTCATTATAAGTCCCATTGTTGTATCAGCAGTGCTTCTTTATGTGGATCTCATCCTTTATAAGCTTTGTATTGTAATATTCTCCACAGATGAGATGCACGCGGAGAGCAGAGATCGCAAACACATTCAAATAGACTTAGTAATTATGTCTATATGTCAAATCCACCGATACACAGTGGGATTGTACAGAACATTATAGGGCAGGAATAATAGTAATGAAGATGAGATGTGAGAGGCAGAGAGAAGTGCTGCTGCAACATCTTTTGCTTGGGAGGCGGCAGATCATGTTTTTGCTGAAACAATTGTGTCGTATAATTGGTCTATGGTGATAAAATACACTCAATACTGTATCTTGCACCCAGCCGTACATGCCTCATGCTTGTTCTCATATTAATGTAGTAAAACTTTCCCATTAAAAGTAAAAGTCTATCATTCAGGTATATTCAGAAAATATCTATTAAGGTATGCACAGTGCCTCAGTTATTATTAAAGGCAGAAATATACATCAGTGGGCTGCTAAGTTTGCTGGAAAGTAACAAGAAATAACAAGAAATTGCAACACAGAAATGCCAAAGATGTGTTTATTTATTTATTTAAAGTTTTATTGGCGTACCGGGCAGAACATAGTAGAGTAGAGGAAACTGTATTGACCCAGAGGGGAAATTTGCCTTTGGCACAATGCTACAGTCTGTTGCTTCACATAAGAAAACATCAGACAAAGTGAAAACATCTTAAAAAAATAAGAGACATTTGACATCAGCGCAGTAGCTTTAAAAACAACCTGTAAGAATGAAAGTACTAAGTGCTACAGTGCTTGTGCACGTATTGCACTAAAATGTAGCTGTGGAGTTCAGCAGTTCGATGCAGGATGGAACAAACAGTAACTCCAAGCAGTTTGATTTGCTCTTTGGCACACGGAGTCTTCTTTTGATGGCAGAGTTTTGTATTTAGAGAAGAGGGGATGTTGAGAGTAGAGATCTCCATGGATCTAAGATGACAGACCCCAACCCTACTGGACTTGGGGAATTAATTCTGAGATTCAGTTGGACCTAATAATTAAAAAAGAATATTATTACCCAGCCCGTTTTAGCCAGAGATATTACAGACCTGACCCAGTGCATGTCCACAAAGAGAGAGAGTTTTATTTATGGGGCAAACCCAGTAATTAAAATTGGTACTAAAATGCTGTTTCACTGCTAACATCCTTTGTCATGTCAGACACATCATACTGTTATTACCCATCTTACTGAACATAATGTTTAATAATGTTTCGGATGTCTATTTTTATTTTATTTCTGTTGTCACTTGTTTTGTTGTTGTGGTGATGTGGACTATTGTAACTCCCACCAGTGGAAAACGTTCAAAATGTATCCAAGTTGTGAATGTTTTTGGGTTATCTGTCTTTTCTCCGCTCGGCCTCCAACAAAGTTTTTCACCTTACTTTAGCTCTTGTAATCTGATCCTAAGTCAGTTTGATTGTCATGCAAGTTACACACACTGAACTTAGTGTTTCTCACATGATCAGTGCTGATCTCGAGTCGTTTCGCCTCCTCTCGGGTATGTCACTAATTGAATGGGACCTGACCCAGACCTATTGACCATAATAAAACATTAATCCCAAACCTATATAAGTTCAGGGTCAAGTCTCGAGTCCTTGGGTCTGGGTAGACCTGTAGTTAAGAGTCCACGTTGATTTTATTGCTTGTTCCGTGACTGCCTGCTCGTATTCATTAACACAAACGGAGGCAGTGACATACAATATACATATTCATGCATACATCTGGATGTACTGTATGTGTGTTTTACAATTAGACAGATATATACTGACCACACGTTGTGGCATCACATTGTATACATTCACCCATGAAACCCTCCACACATGCTAATTTCCCTGGAGTCTATCTGACGTTTAGTCTCGGAAGCCATCCACGCCAGAGGCTAAATATTACATTTCAATGCAGACCAGAAGCTGAGGATCTCATTAAAATCAAACACTCCTCAGCATCTCCTGGAGAGAGGAGGGTGGTTAGAGGGAGGAGCGGACACACACTTCATGAATACTAATGTTTTCTTCCTCTTCTCGCAGCTGATCAGGCGGACCCCTGCAAGTTCCAGGCCTGTGATGAGTTCGCTCGCTGCGTGGTGAACAGCCAGACGAGGGAGGCTCAGTGTCTGTGTGAGCCGGGCTTCCTGTCGGTGGACGGTCTGCCCTGTCAAAGTCTGTGTGTTCTGCAGCCTGACTACTGCCAAGGAGGGGACTGTCACATACTCCCTGGACACGGAGCTGTGTGCAGGTAAATAAGCATGCACAGGGGTTTTTAGGATGCTGGGTTTACATTCGTTATGACATAAGGTTGCTCCACCAACAGCCACAGCAAAATAGTCACCTGCAATCAGAGCTGATTAGAGGGTAAAAAATTCATTTTTGGGGTGCTGTAAAACCAATAATATAAATTGAGTATGAATCATAATAGTCAACAAAAGGTTTGCTTTAGCCTCCATCAAGATCCACGTGAAAGCCACATTAATCAATATTTTTATGTGGACAAATGATGGCATGTCATGTGAAAGGTGATGAACCCACAGAGAAGTCACCCTCAGCCCTACCAAGCATGTTAGCATCTTTCACACGTTTTGGTTTTACAACACAGAAAGTTACTGATTTGATTTAGTCTCAAGGCTCTCATTACCCTCTGAGCCGTTTACAGCAAACAAGTCCTGATAAAGCCACAGTATACTACCTGCTCAGCAGCAAATAGCAGACAAACACACTTAGCAACTAGCAATTACATATAGTGGAGAATTTAGCAGCTAAAGAGACATAAATCATTTTTTCTGAGGGAGCTTCCCATATCATTGCCAGCCAAATGATATACAGTATTCTGTACACTACCAATATTCGGCTACTATTTAATGACAGTAACCTGAAGCCAGTACACAATGGATCAAGTTTAAAGGCGCTGTATGTAAGAATGTGGCCAAAACGGTCACTGCACTCAAAATCAAAATACTGCCGCGAGTCGTGTACGCCCCCCCTCCCCTACAGACTCGAGGTTGCCAGATAGGTTGAAGGATCCGGAGCAAGGAGCGACCATGGCAAGTGAGGAGTCCCACACTGTAAGTTGTAAGTAAACTCTAGTCAATACTGAAGAACACGGTGGTTTTAGCAGATGTACAGCATTCCCAAGCTGACACTAAGCTAATGCTAGATGACGTTATCATTTCCCTTTTATTTTGACTTGTTACAGCCTGATACAGAGCTAACGTTAGATAACGTTATCATTTCATGTTTATTTTGACTTGTTTCAGCCTGATACAGACCCTAGCTAGTCACTACCAAGTGAGGCTGGTGACCGGCACAGACAGAGGAAGAAAAGTGTGAGAGGTGGAAGAGTAAATCTAAAGTTTCGTATTATCGTACTAATGTTTGCACTGTTACCAAAGCAAACACACAGGTAGTGGCAGGACAGCGGCTGGACAGCGGCACGCTGGAGACTGATTTGTTTGCCCATGGGCGGCTGCCATGTCCGTTCAAGCAAGTCCGGCTTCTCTGCTGCCACCGCTGCCGGGAGGAGCCGGCTGCTAATGCTATGTACCGGGACACTGCTAATGCTGCTTGCCGTGCTGCTAACATTTGTTTCTCAAAAAAAATCAGTTGGGTCGATGACCCACCTGCACATGGGCTACAATGTATGATCGAATATGAATAACAGTTGAAAGTATTTGAAATGTCCATCCCCTTCTAGCTATGATGCTAGTTAGCCAACTTTGGCTAAAGCTTACCTGTCGAGTAAAAGAGTAGCCACTTCGACATCCGATTTTAAATTCTTCTCCACTTTCAACCATCTCCACCGTTCAAAGGCATCTCCTATGTAGACCCTTGCTTTGCTTCGAATTTTGTCTTGGCGTTTTTGGGACTCATAACGAGGTTGTTTGGGTTTGGTCCCACTGTCAGCCATTGTAGCTCAGTCGTAACTGGCAACTCGGCGGTGGGTGGCGCAACAGGCCAAAACACAAATTCAAAACAAAAACATGATTTGCGGTCCGTAAAATATTTTTTTAAATGCGAATATTCTGGCTGTACTATTGTTGTCGGTGAGATCAGTATGTTATATTAACATTATTCCTTAGTCTCTGTGACATATTAGGATTATTTTTACGACTATTTGCTTTAGATTTCTTACATATAGCTCCTTTAAGGTTTTTGTCGTATGCCAGGCATCAGCAGCAAAGTTAAAAGACTATCCACATTTAAAAAATATCGGCCCATTCATCAAAAGCTCATATTGCTCAAAAGCTTAATTAGTACCATGGTTAATTAACTATGTGTCAGTTCACATGCAGATCTTTTGGTCCTCCTGAGATTTTATTAAATTGTGACACTTTAACTGAATTAGGAGTTATTGCCTGGACTGTTAATAAACTGCCTTATGGGAAGCTGCAGCATTTCTAAAACTGTGACTGACACTGTTTTAAGCTTAGCTGACAGCCAACACCTGATAGCTTATAATGCTGTTTGAAAGTGCCTAGGATTAGGCTACTTTTATTCCGTGTCATCTTTTTTCCTTGCATAAGCAAATCCCATGAATAGACCAAAACCAACAAGGTGTCGTTCTGTCTCTGAAATGATTAATTGACAAAATAATTAGCAGGTTCATTAGTGATACATAAATAGACAAATGATAGCTGGTTGCAGCCCTGAAGTGGACTCACAGCTTTAGAATAACCATTAAGTTATTGCACACGGTGAAACATTGACCTGAAGGACACGTCATTGCCTCAGTTGGCGTCAATATGTACCCCTTTGTACACAAAGGTTGCGCGTTTGTGACAGGCATGACAGGCATCACATGCAACATATCAGTAGTAGTAATACCAAATGGCATATGTCACACTGCTCGGAGGGGAAGCAACTCCTGAAAATCATTGTTTTCCCAATTTGCAGACATTTTCGACCACTGTTCTTCTTCTTTGAGTTAACCACTAACTACTACAAGCTGCTTTTTAAATCTCCCTCAGTGTATTGCACGCATAAAACGTCATCAAAATCTCACACTCATGCCGCCATTATCTCATCCTGCCGACTGTCACGTTTATACAGATATAATTTTGCCGCTGATATTATCTCCGTTCCTGGCTCAGAGGTGAGACAACTCTGTCCCCCCTTTCTGCAGCCTTACCTGTTATACAGAAGTGTCAGGCATAATAGCAGCATGATATTTCCACCACGAACAGGCAGTGTAAAAGGTGCCTGTTTTCATGTTCATATGTGCCGTTTGGTTAATTTAAATTTAGCTGTGAGTTCAGTGGAACACAGAGTTCTGCACAGAAATGAACTAGTTTTATGTAATATGGAATTGGTGCACTTACATGTACTCTCTTTGTCCTTTTCTCTGTCTTCTGTTTGTCTCCTGTGTTTATACTCACATACAGACTAATCTGTCTCTTGAATCCATCCCTCACCACTGTAAATCAATGCTAAGTTGATTTTTAATGGCTAGAAGGTGTTTCTTTTATTAACTAGCAGCTCACAGTCGCTGCCTTTCTACTGCCAGAAAAATCTAATTTCAACCTTGTTAGACTTAAGCACCTCGGCTGCTGACACAGAGCACCTTGGAGAGTTTTCTATTGAAACAGTAATCTCGCATCATCTGAACCTTTGCAAAGATATTGTAAGGTTACATTCCTATTATCTTTATCAGGCATGTTGCACCCTGAGACAAAAGGAATTTCATTTTCTGAATTTCTATTTAGCCTCTGGTCAGCAATGAGATGTTACTGAAACTACATGAACACCTCTGTGAGCTCCAATACAGCAACATCCAGTGGTGGAAGAGGTGCTCAGATCTTTTACTTAGGTAGAAGTAATAATACCACAATGGAGAAAAACTCTGTTACTAGTAAAAGTCTTTCATTTACATTTCAATAAACACACAACATTGTTAGCGTCAAAATGTAACTATAGTACCAAAATTAAAAGTATTCATGATACAGAATGGCTCATTTCAAAATATCATATTATTTGATTATAATTATTGAGGCGTTAATGTGGTTATCACTTTTAATGTTGCAGCTGGTAAAGGTGGCGCTCATTTTAATTACTACTTATATTATTGTGTAGCTTGTGAAATTTTCCCCAGGGATCAATTAAGTCTTATCATAATCTATAACAACAGGTAACATCACAATACAATATATGTGTTCTTTGCACAAAGATACAATATTTGCTGATATCACAAATTCTGCCACAATACGATTTTGGTTTATTAAATTCTGGGGCCTTCAGTAGACGATATGAGTAAATATCTTCATGGTCTCTTTGTTGGCTGCTAACCATTGTCTGCCTGGCACTAGGCTGCTAGCACTGTTTCAGATTTTAGGAAAGAGGTGCACTTGGACGGGAATGGAGACACAGACATGCCATGGAAATTTCGAAATAAAGGCCTATCCCAAATATGATGATATGTATCAATGTTTTCACTTGCATTAGTGATAGTAGATACTGTAGATAGATAGTAAATGTGGTCCTTTGAGAACTATAAATACAGACAGCAGCTTTAAACGGAATTTGCCCAGAAGTTTCCCAGATTACTTTATTGAGGTATTGTTTAGACAGAAGTTTTGGCTCGGGTGTGACACTTTCTGAAAGGTTATGGTGTCATTCAAATCTTGACAGTTCATTCTTGTTGCCTGTTTAATGTGGATGTTGTCTCATGATGGTGCTTTAGGAAAGGTCACTCCTGTAAATCATCATCATTTGAATCTCCCTCCAGCAACAGAAATGACTCAAAGAACATTTTTTCAATCTGGCTTAAATTTTGTTGAAATATTTTATTTGTTTTGACAGTGAGAAAGTCATTTTTGTCCATATATTTTATATTTTTCAAGGGTTTATCCCAGAAGATTAATCCCGAATGACAAACTGAGTTCATAAAGAAAATAAACAATAATTATTTATCATAGGTACAGCAACGTACATCTGTGTTTGGTCAATATAAAATAAAATGACACATCTTTTGCACATTTTGTACAGTTAAACTGGACAGAGCAGGTTTGTATGCTGGTGGCTGCAATTCTTTGCATGGTGATGATTGGAAATCACCTGAAGCAATGTGAGACATTTAATTTTCTGACATTTAGTCGATACACTTTGTGTGTGTGTGTGTGTGTACTGGTGGAGGAGCTGAATACAGAGGTATTTTTTCTTCAAACTGGACCCTCTGGTTTTATTCCATGTGGATAATTGATTCACTTCTACGTGTACAAACAGCAGAAAAGCTAAAGTTGGCTTCCTCTCATCTAAGGTAGCAGCAGCTTTTCTGTCTGGTCTGGGGGATTGAAGGGGTTCTCGGGGGATGCAGTCGACTTGGATTTGCCACCTGTCATTAACACTGAACCCTGTTTGGTCTAATCCTGTGTCCAGACCGGACAACAACAGGACAGAGAGGCAGAAAACAGCAGTAAACACTGAGCAGAATCCATAAGGTTAATACTGCAGAGCTGCACATTCCTTGTAATCTTATTTGGCTGCTTGACAACTCGTAGAGCCAGTGGAAGAAGTAAGAAATCATTTCTGTGTGAGATAAAGGCTTGTTAATCAAAAAAAATTACTGGAAAAACACTGAGGGGGGACCACGAAGATTCATTATGTCCAAATTACAGTTGATTAGGTTTTGTTCTGCACCTTGCTCTCCATGTGCCTCTGGTACTCCAGGTCATGCTTTTGTCCTGCAGCCACACACTTACCTGGCCTACCTACCAAGATTTGTTTTGGTTGGATTCCCGCCCAGGTTAGTGTTTGCGTAATAAACCGATTTCTTGTTGGCTGTGTGTGGGTGCAACACTGGATTCAAAGTGTGTCTACAGAGTAAATAGAGTTTACTGGCAGGCTTAATGTTTCTGTATGACCAGTAGGTGTTATCAGGTGGTAATCCTTGTTATATATTTGCTGCAAGTGTTTGTCATGCATCACAGAGGGATGTGTCTGATGCAGTTTGTGAGATAATGTATCCTTTCAAAAGCCCAGACTTGTTATTGTATCGTAAAGGTGACGTCACTATTTTTACCATCTTATACTAATACAAATTTGTATATTTATATGTCAGACTAACATGGAATTTGTTAAGTTTCTGTTGGGTTTTCTGGATTGTAGGTTGAAGAATGATTATTTTGGCTACAGTTAATATTCCAGCTTCACTATATATTCAGAGCTGTCCACATGATCTGACAGTGTATGTATGTATGGATGTAGGTATGTATGGATGTAGGCATGTATGGATGTAGGCATGTATGCTCACTTGTTAAATATGTTTATATCATGACCTTTTTTCCAGCTTTTATTGAACATCATTTTCCATAAGCTGTTGTACAATGGAGGAGTTCACTCAGTTGACTTTGGAGTACATTCTGTTAACAGACAAAATCAAGTGACGATGAGATCTCATTCTGCTTCTCCTAAATTTACATGGGAGCTGTAGTTTTTTCTATGCTCACAGAGTAATTGTTCAACTTGAAACAGTTTCAGTTTGTTTCAGCGAGCGCTGAAGTGGAGCTCGTTTCTTTTTTTCTTTTCAGAAAGAAAGAAAAAGGAAGGAAATGCTGAGGGAGAAATTTTTCTGACTTGCAGAAGGTAGTGGGACAAAGGATGGACAGACACTAGTTTTATCCCTAAAGTACTCTGTGAATTACGCCTGGGCCTCATGGTCTATGTAATCATTGCATGTGTGTTGCAGAACCTCTTGTATTTTGTTTTTCAGTGGCCATGTTAACAGGTTAGAGCAACCACACTGCCCACATGAGCAGAGCTGCTCAGACACCTTACTGCTTCTCTGCTATGGAAAAATCTAGAGAATAGGAGTCTTGGCTTTTTTTCCTGCATGATGTGCATTTTTCATCAAAAACTGTGGAATTGTTCTTTTGATAAACATGCTGACATTGTGGCAGCATGGTTAGTATTGTTGCCTCACAGCAAGAGGGTACCTGGTTCAAATCCCAAAGTGGGGGAGCCCTTCTGTGCGGAGTTTGCATGTTCTCCCCATGTCAGTGTGGGCTTTCTCCCGGTGCTCCGGCTTCCTCCCACAATCCAAAGACTGCGATAGTCTGGCGACCTGTCCAGGGTGTAACCACCTCTTGTCCAGTGTCAGCTGAGATAGGCTCCAGCCCCCCTGTGACCCCCAACAGGATAAGCGGTTACGGAAAATGAATGAATTCTGACATTGTACCACATTTCACCATAGTTTCAATGTCTATTTCTGTTACAGACAACAAAACATACAATTCTCTTTAACTCAACACTTTCTGCTTCCATTTCAAAATAAAAGCCCTCTGACAATGTTTCTATGAACAGAACCCCCTTGTTTATTAACATAAGGCTTTTTATTGTGAAATATGTGCAGGACCTGTTATTGACAATGCAGTGGCTTACATGGCCCCATAAATTAGTGGAGTACCAGCTCTTAATTGTAGAAATACAGCACTCATATCAGCACCGCAGCAGCAACGCTGTTAGTGTTAACATTGTATGCACCACAGCAGTTCAGTAAAGTAGCTGTCAAGCTCTGCTCATGCAGGCAGTGTGGCCCAGGCGTTACTCTCAGACCAATTTACTAAAGTAGGAGTTTCTTCTAACTCTACCAGCTTGTAGCTACTTTTAGCTCTTGAAGTGCTTTGTGAATATGGCTGCCAGTTTAAGTTGTTACAGAAATATACATCCTCACTTGTGCTGCAGAGGAAGGAATCACCACACAGAGTGCTGACACTGGAATTACATCCTGCTATCTGACCTGATATGTGGATTTCAGTATAAGTCAAAATGTCCAACAGAAAGACACTAAGTGTGATCACCTGCTTGTTTTGTTGCAAATTTAAAGCAGGATACAAAAAAACATCCCCCAATGTCAAATAAAGATGTTAAATGTGTCTGAGGAGCTGAACGTCTGCTTGTTTTCCAGCGGTGCAGAACTGACTGCTTCATTATGTACAGATAAATCTGACCAGAAAACTTAAGAATCAGATGGGAACAGTGATCATATTTTAATCTCCACAACAGGCTCTGACATAAAAACAATAGCAATAAACATAAGTTATCTCAAGATAGCATCAAATGTACTTTGTGTATTTCCACCTGAGAAACATCAGCTGAATACATCTTCTACTCTAGTTCAGTGATGATTTGCTCTTTCTTTTAACACATTTGGAGAATGTGCAGGTCCACTGTGATATCTTCTCTATGAATCTCTTTTCTAGACACAAAGACTAAAAGAGTTTCAAGGCAGAGTCTCGCCTCAGCACATGTGCAGAGTTGCTGCAGCTGCAGTTTCATTTTCACACCTGGCTCATTTTTCTCTTTTTTTTTATAGATACAAAGACAGCTACTCTCTCCCAGGCCTGGCCAGTTAAGAAAAAATATCGGATTGGACGTCACCTGAGAATACTACAAAAGGTAAGAGGGGCTTGTTGCCGGGAGCAAGGTTGTTCTGGTGAGGTCCCACATGTGCAATCATGTGTTACTGCTATGATAAAGATCATGCATGCTCAGCAAAATTTCAGTGTTTAAATTAGCGCTGAATCAGGTGATAGTGTTACCTGATGATGCAGAGAAAATCCCACACTGTGAGATTAAATCCAAACCTAAAAACAAATACTTGTGCACGCCATTATCTCACCGGGCTGTAATCCTTCCCGCCAGTCTGAACCCAAAGTGGTTTAGAGCTGCTGTGTGTTTAAGCAGACACAGAGCTGAACAGTGACTAATTAAACCTCCCAAAGGATGGAGGAGGACTCAATGTCAAGACTGTTTTGTTGCAGAAGCAAGGGTATTTGTCCCGAGTCCACGTCTTACCTGGGGTTGATTGGTCTGCTCCTTCGTGATTCTCTTTTATTTTTCTTGTAGTAGCCACACAGGCTGTCCACCTTAAACACCAGCATCTTATCTTTGTCCTCTCTGCTCTGTTGGCTTAAGATATTGACCCCATGATAATTACAGCTGAAGAGGTGAACACTGTAAAGGAAATCACTGGAGCAGTTTGAGGGGTGAACGCAGCAGTTTAGATCCACATTTACAAGAAAATGAACATCAGTAACACTTTATTTTACAGGTCCGTGACTTCCTGGAAAGCACCATGTAATTTGGCACTAATTATAGCAAATTGGTGCACTTCTACTTAATTAATTCCAATTAATTGCTAGAGTTAAAAGCTATTGTAACTTCTAATCATTTCGTCAGTGCACTGCAGGTCAGTTGATCATGCACATTTGTTATTCAACACAGTTCAGGAACTTGGGAGTATAATGAGATGCTACAAGACACAAAGAACATTTTCACTCCTACAGGTAATTCTGAATATGAAAGGTTGTGCCTGATCCACCACTCATTGGATCCATCAATGACAAGAACAGCAAAGACGAGCATTTTCACTGACAGTGTCGCATGGGTGAGGTTCTCCAACAGAACCAGAGCTGCTGTCATTCAGAATGACTGCTATGCATGGCTGTGGCTATTCAAAGCATCCATACCTCTTATTTATCATGTACTTATGGCATATGTCATTTCTAAGACTTTTTTTTGTATGAATTTTTTATTACATACCATACTATGACTTTTTTATGACATAAAATACATTGACTTTATTAATGACGTTTTATGACAAACTATACTTTGACGTTTTAAGGCATATACTATGACTTTTAATGTTGTATTATATTATGACTTTTTGTAATGGTGTACTATACTATGACTTATTTATGACATACAATACTTTGACTTTTTAAGACATAATCAATCAATCAATCAATTTTATTTATAAAGCCCAGCATACGACATCCCTCTGTCCTTAGGACCCTCACAGCGTATAAGGAAAAACTCCCCAAAGAAACCCTTTAACGCGGAAAAAAAACAGTAGAAACCTCAGGAAGAGCAACTGAGAAGGGATCCCTCTTCCGGGACGGACAGACGTGCAATAGATGTCGTACAGAGCAGATCAACACAATAAATTAACAGTAATCCGTATGACACGATGAGACAGAAAGAGAGAGGGACAATTCTGGATTTTACAGGGGGCCAGTGCAGAGAAGCTAAAACAGGAGAGACATACTGTGACTTTTTATGACATACTACGCAATTACTCTTTTTCTTACTCTTGAATGGCATACTATACTATGATTTTTTTTTACATACAATATTGTGACTTTTTTATGACTTGTATAAAATACTATTATTACTATTACTAATACTATTATTTTATATACATTATAATGTACATTTTAATGACATACCATACTATGATGTTTTGTAATGTATATAAAATACTATTATTACTATTACTAATACTATTATTTTATATACATTATAATGTACATTTTAATGACATACTATACTATGAAGTTTTGTAATGGTGTACTATACTATGACTTTTTTTATGACATAATATGCTATGACTATTTTAATGGCATTCTATATTATGACTTTTTTATGACATGTCATACTATGACTTTTTATGACATACAATGTGGTGACTTTTTATGACTTTTTTTTTCATGACATACTATACTATGACAATTTAATGGCATTCTATACTATGACTTTTTGTAATGGTGTACAATACTATGACTCTTTTACAACTTTTGAATTGCATACTATACTATGAATTTTTGTAATGGTGTACTATATTATGATTCTTTCTGACTTTTGAATGGCATACTATACTTTGATTTTTTATGACATACTATATACTATGACTTTTTTATAAACTAGACTGTACTATGACTTTTTATAACATCCAATACTTTGACATTGTATGTCATACTATAGAATTACTTTTTAATGGCATACTGTGCTATGACTTTTTTTATGACATACAATACCGTGACATATTTATTACTTCTTTATGGCATACTATTTAATGACTTTTTATGCCATACTATACTATGACATCCTATATGAAATTCTGTGCCTGTCATATATCTGCCTGTCATATATCTGTCCCCACGGCTAATTAACTTGTCTTGCTAATTAACTGGTGGAGTGCCCCTTAAACATTGTATGTTTTTCCCCGCAGACTTGATGAAACAGGACTTGGCAGTAGGACCTCCAGACTCATTGCGGCCTCACAGTTAAAAATCAATGACGATACAGAGCTGAAGAGCTTTCATGACGCCTCCAAACTCTGCAGAGCTTCGAGCTTCATATCAGAGGACGATCTCCTTTCAGGGTAAACAGACATTAAAGCCACTGTGGAATACTGTCAGATGGCTGTCGTCTGCAGCCACGAGAAGCAGGATGACAAGAAGGAGGTCAGCACACGACTCTGCAGCATCAATAGGGTGGATATTGATCACCCTGGACTATTTTTGCACACATCAGCTGACTCTGTTTGTGTTTGTGTTGTAAATAGTTTAAGAATACACAGGATCTGCTGCGAAAAGCTCTTAAATTTGGAAACAAAAAAAGAAACCTCGGACCAGGGATCTGTATTTTTGTATTTGTTTAGATCAGTTAACACTGTAAAGACCTTCAGTACTGGACGCTCACATCATTTCACAGCTTGATACAAACATTCATTACCCTGTTGTAAACCTGAACCTCATAAGCTTGGAATGAAGATCAGGATCACTGTGGACAAGTTTCAGTACTGACAAATAGGGGAATGCAGGTGATTTACTAGCCATCTACATCCATGGTTTCCAACCTTCTTTTTAGGTTATGAATTTTTTGTGCAAATGAAACTTTTTTTTGGGGGGGGGGGGGGGGGGGGGGGGGGGGGGTGTAGATCTGTAACATGATCACCTTTTTGTCATGTACAGTTCATGTAAATGGACAAAACAGATCTACTGATTGCTGCTTTTTGGGGGGGGAAACACACCAAACTGTAACTTGGACTTTTCTTATTTTAAATGTTTGTCATCTAAATGTTGGGTTTTACATTTAATAGTTGAAAATACAAACCATGCTGAATAAGAAACCCTACTTTCTTCATTTTTTAAAAACACATTTAGCTGATATTCAGGTTTTGTTTGACAGCAGCATCATGACAGCAAACTGAAGTGAAAGAACGAGCAGAGAGGTGAGTGAAACATGGAATGCTTTTATTCGTCAGTTAGAGAGATCAGCGTTAGAAAAGTGACAGTGGACGAAGGCAGTGCTTCCCGAGGAATGATTGTAGTGTGTGGAAAGAAACGGATGGGAGCAGGTGCAGGACATTTTCTTGTACATTTGAGGAAATATTTTGAGGTCATCACTCAGATGTTAAAACCACTACTAAGGTCATAATCATGGGCAAAGCTCAAAATGTGGGCCCCTTTAAACAGCATTAACAGACAAGAAAACTCCGTCTAACCTGATTTTCCATGTGTCCTGAAGGCATTTGTTTGTTTACATGCGTTTTCTTGTCTCTGTTTGAACCTGAACTGATCCAATGTAGATGTAGATTGTTTGTTCGGTCCTTTTACTACATGTATTTGATGTTACAGGTCGCATCAGACAGAAGTAGGAAACTGCAAAACTGAAGGAAAATCAGCAGAGAAAAACCGCAAATGAGGTGAGAGATGCACCCTAAATAGGATAAAAATGTGCATGTAGGCAAAATGTGCATTTCTGTTTTGGGAAGCCTAAATTGTTGGTCAGAAAGTCTTATTAGTCAATTGACTTACACCTGTGTTGTTTCCATGACAACTAGAGTTACTGAAATCTATTATTAAGAGTTACTTGTAGTCTAGATGTCTTAAAGGAAAAAAAACACGCTCTATACTGCAACGTCTAGACATCTCTTGACCTGTAGATCATCAAATCAAAACTCTTTGTTTGTGGTTGCTGTCAGCTTGACTGTCAGACCTTCAGCGTATCTGGAGTGCATTTGTTTGTTGATTTCGAGCCAGCTTTCCTGCTTGTTAATGCCACTTCTAAAAGGGGATCAGCCACTTTGCAACAAGACAGATCTTCATGCTTTCAGACAATCTAAGTCACTGTTTTGCTGTGCAGAGAGGAGCGTCAAAGGGAATAGAAAGTTCAGAAACAAACTTGGCAACCTCAGGTGAATACAGGTGTAACGTCACAGCAGATTGTCTTTAAATGGTTTATGTACCCGTCAAAGGAGGCTTGCTTTTTTTTGTTGTTTTTTTCCCCTTAGCTTAGTTTGCGTGATTTATTGCTTCTCGTGCCCGAGCCACTGAAGTAGAAACTGTTCTTTCAAAAATAAACTTTTGCATTCCAGTTGGAATATCACCGTTGGAGTATAGAAAATATTCAGTGTTGAATGAATGTTCCAGTTCAAGGCTGAGTACCAGTGCATCATACAGAGTTACTGACATGCTCAATAGCTTCTCACACGGCAGAAAAATGTCCAATCGTACATGAATTTTTTTTTTAAACATGTCTGGAATCAAATTACATTTTTTAAACACAGAGCCAGATGGAATGATTTTATCAGTTAATGTCAATGAACATGTGAAACTGCCTTGGGAATCACTGCATTGGCTAATTATGTTTCCTCATGTAAAACTATCAAATTTGAAAACTAAAAGATGGGATGGTATTTGCAGCGCTGATCTGGTCTCAAACAGCCCGCGAGGAGTTGCATAATTATTTCACATTTTCTGCTTTGCTTAATAAACGCAGACAAAAAAACTAATCATGGATCTGAATTACTGCTCTGGCCAAAAAACCCCAGTACGGGCTTAAAGTTTCAAGCCATGTTTGGTCTCAAAGTCAAACATTTTTTGGACCTTTGTCATTAGCTTTACACATTAAATTACACATAGTGAGAAGAAAAGAGGAATCACTACATGAACAAATCAACGAGGTCTCAAGTTACATTCGGTCGGAAAGACAAAAGGTAAAATAAAAAAGTAAGTATTAGCAAATATTTGACTTAATTCTGAGTGCAGTCACTCATGCAGCACTGCCTCACGGTGAGCGCTGACAGCTCCTTGTGCAAGTGTTGTTCGCCCTGTAAAAACCACATGAAGACAATGTAAACAGCAGGGTTTAAGTCGGAGAGGGATCACCAGCTAGCTGTTAAGATGGAAGCGACATACCAGTGAGACTTCAGTGTAATGATCAGGAATGCATAATTACAGAGGAATTAAGTTTTCTTGTTTGGGGAGGCAGCTTTGAACGAAACAAAAAGTCCTACTTCTGGCTTTTAAACCCTGTTAAAGTAGTATTAAGGCCTCGTAGTTAGACTTGCAGAAATGTTACAGAGAACAGAATTCCTTGGAAAACAACCGGATGTGATAATTTAGTATGATTTTTCTGCATAGGGTTCAATGCAAGACTTCCTGCCCTCACCCCCTTCCCCCCTTCGAGGAACTGAAAGCCAGCAAGAACAAAAACAACAACAGAAAAGAAACAAAAGGACAGTTGAGAGAAATCACTGTTCACGTGAATGCCCCGCAGTCAGAACCTGGTGTAGTACGCTCAGACACCATCTGTGTTAGGTAGCTGGTGCATTTGTCCCTTTGTTTGCAGTGAGAAGGCCCCGTCCCTGGGCCCCGTCACTTGAACATGCTCTGTAGCATCGCTGTGGCGTAGGTGGGGCGCGCCTGCCGGCTCTCGATGGCGCTGCGGAGGTACTGGATCCCGCCGCAGCGCTCCCAGATCTCCTCAAACTGCCTGGGGAGGATCTCGGCTCCTCTCTTCCTCGACAGACCCGTCTCCTCTAGGCTCAGCTCGCACATCTCCATGTCGTCCTTTCCTGTAACATGAAAATATGCTTCAGCAACATGCAGATGTCATGTTATTTCAACTTTAAGGCCTGGAAAATGCCAGTTTAACTCTTCCATAAAATAATAAGTCGAACTTCCCTCTCCATAAAAAGAAGTGATATATTTGGACAATCCCATAAATACCAAATATGCCGACATGTTCCTATTATACTGACTTTTTCCATATACTTTACTATATTTGACATACTACACTGACTTTTTCTACCTACTATACCATGACCTTTTTAAACAAACTATACTATGACCTTTTTTTCCCTCAGAATAAACATTTTTTTTTACATATTATATACATGTTTTTTACATACTACACTAGGACCTTTTTTTTTTTTTACATACTATACTATGACCGACCTTTTTTTATACATTCTATACTATGACCTTTTTGTTTTTTACATACTATACGATGACCTTTTTTATACATACTATACTATGACCGTTATTTACATACTCAACATTTTTTACATTCTACACCATGACCTTTTTTTAACATACTATACTATGACCTTTTTTTTTTTTTAACATACTAAACATTTTTTACATTCTATACCATGACCTTTATTTACATACTATACTATGACCTTTTTAAAATACGTTTAAACTTTTTCTAAATGAAACAGCCATTTTTTGAATAAAGGCTTTCTATACATTTAAGGAAGAGTGCCTTGGATTTTCCTTTTTTTGACGTCTATATTCCCACCAAAGAGCACTTTTGTCACATGATTACATGACCCTTCTGAGCACTCTGGGCTTTCTTTTTGACTGATACTATACTATGACTTTTTTTAAACATACTAAACTATGACCTTTTTTTTTTACATTCTATACCATGACCTTTTTTAGCATACTACTGTATACTATGACCTTTTCTTACATACTCCATACCATGACATTTTTAAAAGATACTATACTATGACTTTTTTAAATGTACTAAACTATGACCCTTTTTACATTCTAAACCATGACCTTTTTAAACATACTATACCATGCCCTTTTTTTTTAAATACATACTATACTGACCTTTTTTTTTTTTTACATACTATACTATGACCTTTTTTTTTAACATACTAAACTTTTTTTATATTCTATACCATGACATTTTTTTAAATACTATTCTGACTTTTTTTTTTTTTACATACTACAACACAACCTTTCTAAACATACTACACTATGACTTTTTACGTGCTACACTATGAACTTCTATACTGACCTTTTTTACATTCTATACTGTGACCTTTTTTTTAAATTTACTATACTGTAACTTTTTTTACTACATACTGCACTTTTACCTACTAAACTGACTTTTTTCTGCATACTTTATGTAACATGACTTTTATTTCTAACATTCTATGATAGGACTTTTTTCTACATACCATTTGATGACTTTTTACAAACTCTACCAAACCACGACATTTTTTACAAATGCTGTAATGCCTTTTTTTGTGATTCATTTTGTGAAAAGTAATATTATGGCATTATTTCAGAATGTTTTGTAGTAAGTTTAAAGAATGTGTAGGAAAAGGACAAAAGTAAGACATTCCTCTTACAGTTCACATCCATGTCTGTGAAATCATGGATGCTTCACACTCAACAGCACACAAGAGCTATACAATCAGCACAGTTTCAAGGTGGACACCCAAGATTAGAGTCACTGATTCAGTACCAAATGGCTCCCCTGAGATATTCCTGTTTCTGAGATTTGACACTGAACAATGGTCAGAAAAGTGTTTTATGCAGCACATTATGATGTCACAGTAAAGTTGACCTTTGACCTTTTGGATATAAAATTTTCATCACTTCATTATTTTATCCTATTAGACATTTGTGTGAAGTTTTGTCATAATCAGCATATGAATTTTATAGCCTAAAACATATTTTGTGAGGTCACACTGACCTTGACCTTTGACCACAAAATTCTAATCTGTTTATTTTTCAGTCCAAGTGGATGTGTCAAATATCAAGAAATTCGCTGAAGGTGGTCTTTAGTGATAGCGTTGACAAAAGGGGACAGATGCAAGGTCATACTGACCTTGACCTTTGACCACCAAAATGTAGTCACTTCACTGTTGAGTCAAATGAATATTTGTGCCAAATTTGAAGAAATTCCCTCAAGTTGTTCTTGAGATATTATGTTTATGAGAGTGAGATGGATGCAAGGACCTTGTCCTTTGACCAATGACCACCAATAACTAATCAGTTCATCATTGAGTCTAAGCAGACATTTGTGCCAAATCAGAAGACTCTACGTATGCATGTGTGGACAACCTGAATACATAATGGAATGAAAAAGTTGTACTGTCTCCATAGCTAAAGTCACAGTGCTCCTTTAAACTGTTGGTGTGGTGAATTTTGGACTTTGTTTTTCTGTATCCCGAATAAAGAGTGTTGCAGCTGGAACAACTGAACTTCAGCAGACTAAATATTTCATTCCCTGAACTTAACAATGGCAACTTACATTCAGTCAAGTACAGGCAGTAACAAGTTCCAGCAGTGTGTTTGCCAACTGCTATATGAGGTAGTTAGTCATCCACATACTGCTGCTCCAAAAAAACTTTTTTTTACTACAATGTGTGCTTTTTTTTTTTTGTTGATAGACACTTATAAAAATCACACAGCGACATGGTTTAATAAGCACAGAGCTCACAAACATTCCTCAACCCACAGACGTCTGTAATCCTCCAAGTCAAATAAAGTCAGGACAAATGCTGGTACAAATCAGAAGGCTTTAACTCGTCGACACATATGCCGAGACATATGGGTAAACAAAACTAGTTCTCTCTTTTAGTGTTATGTTTTGACTCATCATTTAGCACAATCTGTGCTTTTATAGCTTGTTGTGGCACAAACACTGTTAACACACTAACAGGTGCCTTCATGTATTTGAAGTTGAACCCTTATATGCAGGGGAGGGTCATATTAATTATGATTCTAATAGTACGTTAAATGTAATAATAACATTTCTTAATGGAAGTTTTCCTTTTGCTCTGAGGGTTGTCGAACTGTCTGCACTATAGATCGCTCTGGAAACTTGATGTCCTAAACTCTCTTTGCTCTACATATACAGAAATGTCATGTAACATGAACGCTGCACATTTATCACCATAATGTCCTTATGAGAGTTGACAAGAGCTGAAACCAACCATCCTCATGGGAAACGTCCACAAATCCTGATCGATGATTTGCATTGTCTAACACTGGACTCTAAAAAAAAATAAAAGCCTCACATCCTTTATAGCTGCCGGGCAGTGGGAGACCAGGCAGTGAATTAGATGAACAGATAAGATAATGATGAATCTGCTGTGCTATCACGAAGTCAAATTCCTGAGCGTTTATTAAAGCCGCCCAATAAAGTGTCACTTTTGATTTCTTTTGTTTTCTGTTGAAGTATCGACTTCTTCTTGAACTCTCCCTTCTTCCCTTCCTCACTCTGTGCTTCCTTCAGTCCCTCCTCCCTCCCACTGTTTCTTCTTCTGTCCTTTTCCTGCTTTCGTCCTTCCTTTTGTCATTCATCCACTTAATTTGTCATAACTTCCAATATGTACCTGTTGGCTAAACAGCAGTCAGAGCTTTATTCTTTCTCTTCCTCCTTTCTCACAGTCCCTCCTCAGCCTCCCATTCCTCCATCACACCTCATTGCTGTACCAACCTGCCACCAGCACGATGGGATGTTTATCCGGGTGCAGCTCCATCTGCCTGGCGATCCAGGGCCCGTCGAAGTGAGCGTACCACCAGCCCTTCTTCTTGTTCTGGGGGTCTTTGTACTGGTCGCCCGGCCGGATGAACGGGATACGGAAGTAACGCTGCTGCCGGTTCATCGCCACCTCGTACTGCCGGGCCGGGATGGGCGGGGCTGGGTTTTGCTGGGCTGTTGATCAGTTGAAGCAAAGAAAAAAAGTTACGATGTCTTCCACAGATGATAAGCAACCAATCACGAGTCAGTGACCATGTTTACATGCAGCCAGGGGCAGTTAATGGGAAAGGTGGCCAAAATTTACTTAGCAACAACCTTATGCCTGATTATCAGCCTGTGTATTAACTCATGGAGCCTGCACCTCCACCAAAGACCTGTCCTGCTGGTTTTATCTTTACAAGCTCCACTAGGTGCCAGTCTGACTTCCTCACAGAAGACAAAAGAAGTTCATGGGAAAATAAAGTGTTGCAGGAGTGTTTTCAGTGCACGATAAAAGCAATGTGATGTGCTGCATTTCAGTTATGTAGTATAGTTGGAAATTTCAGATTTCATCATTTGAGATAGAATTTTAATAGATAACCTCATCTCTCATGAATTTTGTATCAAATGTGTTCCTGTGTGTCACTGTCTGCTGGCGTGACTAAATATTATGAAGAAAATAAAAATCTATGAATAAAAATAGTGAAGTAATGATATTTTTAATAAGGCGTAATCCTCCATTTAATAAGATTTAGAATTTACGACTAAGAGAATGCTCAAAAATTAAGTGTGGTGGCTTTGGTGACTCAGAGTCTTGTCCTCAGATAGAAAAACACGAGCATACAGACTTGATACAAGAGGTAACATCTAGTGTGGTTTGCACAAAGGTAACAAAATCCACCTACCGACACCTCTAACACTCACTGATTAACACAGTTTACCTTGTTTTTTATGCCATAAAAACAAAACAAAAGTGAAAAAACACGTTCTGTGTCGAGCACCTGTTATTTTTCTGGACTAGTTGCCTGGCAACCTTTCAAATGAGATATGACGTGTTAATTAGTGAGCGCCATCTTCTCACAGCATTAGAATATAAGACTTTTGACCCTGACCTGTTCGTAGCATTAATAAAGTAAAGTATTACAGCCTCACTCCTACATAGGAGAGCTTTTAAAGGCAGTCATTCTGAAGTTGTTAATACACAGGCGAATGCACTGGAATAAGGCTTATATGGGAAAAAAAACACCACAAAAAAAAAGAACAAAAAAAAAAAACATGGAACAAAGAACAAGCATGTTGAAACATCTGTTGACTGGGATCATGTCTTCTCACTGCATGTAAACATGAAGCCCTGCTCTGCTGTTATCAGATCAGGTCTGAATGATAAACCCATTGCCTGCGCTCTATGTTTGAGTCAGTGAATCCTGCTGTTAGAGGAGGGTCAGCAGAGATCACAGCAGTGCTGATGACAGAGGGAAGAAATCAGCGAGACAAGCACGGCAGATGTTTATGAAGGGGTTTGCAAACTCGTGAAACATAAATCATGCATTATTTGCATTTCTGTCTACGAAGTGGAGCATAAAATAAGGATCTACAGAGACTGAGGAAGCTTTGCTACACAATAAAGAGAGTCAGGCTGCAAAAACACTCATTTTAATAAGTCCATTTATCTTGTCTTCAGTTTTAAAACCAATAAATTTGCATTGAAAATCACTTGTTTCCAAAGCAGCTCAGCTTGTTAAAGGGATTTCATAAGTAATAAGGTGTTAAAAGAAATGGCCTGATTTCATAGTCTTCATTCCAGTTTTTCAAAGCTGAGCAATGAAAACAAAAACACTTCTTTCACATGTTGAAAATAAACAGTTTTAAAACTGATTCCAAGATTTAAACACCTTGTTAAAATGAGTCTTTTTGCAGCATCTGAAAACATGAACCAACCATCTGTTTCACAGCAACACATCCTTTCACCATCACCAACAAAATGGCGCCCTCATACCACCTTCCAAAAGAACTGCACCTCCCCACACCCACAACTTCTAGAAAGGGAAAATAAAATCCCTAAAACTTCACCGACAAAATAAATCAGCCTGTTTCTGTTTAGAAAAAGCTAGAAATGGAGAACTGTTCTAGCGAGAGGCACTTGAACTCAACTCCCTGCTGGATACTCTCAGGTTCTTGATTACTGCTTGTCGTACTTCCTGACTTGCTGCTACAGAGTGCCCGAGTTCCTTTAGTGACTCATTGAAGGGTCGAGAGCTACATTCAGGTTTCAAGGCTGACGAAAACAAGGGGACGCGTGACCCTTTCATATGGATAAAGGTCAGCACACTGTGGCAGCAGCATAACACCAGCTGAGAAACACACACTCCCTGCTCTGTCCAACACTCCAGACTTAAATAGGTGACTGTAGATTCAGTTTATGTATTTTTGTCTGCACAAGTGCACAAATTTATCTCTGCTGATAATATATTATGATATTCAATTTCTGCCAGTCAAGGTTGTCACCTCACAGTCTGTACACCTTCATCTAATATACCTTTTCAGCTATGAATGAACAGATAAATCTACCTAAAAGAGCTCAAATGTATTTATGACTTCAAAGGTTAAGTTCATCCAAATTGCAAAAAGAAAAATACATATTTGATTGGTTTTGGATCTGTTATCTAAAAATAATGACGGTCAAGGTAGTTTGTAATGCAATGCTTTGAAAACGTAGCAGCTTGTGTCTGCGATAACAGTGTTTATGGTGTCCCAGTGACGGTGGCTAATCCACAGACTTTACTGACATTTGGGAACTGTTTTCCAAAAAGACAATGAAAATCCTAATATCATGGTCTGGTCACACCAGCAGTTGAAATGTCAAAATAGAATATTCAGCAACAAATCCCACGCAATTTTGCTCCTCCTTTTGACAGTGTTGACCTTTGAGGGAACGAAGACTCTAAAATCTAGGAAGCTAATAGACCATATGAGCCCGTATTACCTTCATAAACTTCATAAACTGGTCCACAACAGGAGGAATACTGTGTAGATATTGACGACTCTGGAGTTGATAATACAAATACTTCTGCTTTTCAAAAAAACTCTGTGAAATTAATAGCAACAGAACTTGCCACTTGTAACGAACTGACACAAGAAAGTGCCAAAACTGCAGTTCCTCTAATGGCCACTTGAGGCTGGCTTCAAAAGTGAGTTAATCCCCATAAACCTCCATATTAAAATTCCCATCTTTACAGCAGTATTTAACATGTTTACACCAGGTTCTGGTCTCTACAGCTAATTTCTCCGTCCATGCCAACTGTTAGTGAGTGAAGTTTTTATACAACTCACCTGTTTAAATTTTGTTAAGGCATAAAGTTATGCATAAATTGGGGTGGAGTTTCTTAGAGAGACAGGCTGTCTACAGGTAGTGTCCTCAGCTTCTCAATCAGATCCACCCCTTGCTCCACAGCTCCACCCTCTCATCTAAGTATCACTTCTGTTTCCAAAAGAACAAGGTGGCAACGGCAGGAATGCAGAACTTTAGATTCAAAACACGAGTCCACAAACCAATGGGTGACGTCATGGTAGCTACACTCATTATTTTATACAGTCTATGGTTAGTTAGAGTGTTTCCCTGTTCAGTAATACTCTCACTGAATAAAATAATGAACTATCCCGAGAACAAAATGTCAGGGGAGAGTACATGGCTCAGTGTCTGCTGGTTAGGGTGTGAGTGGTTAACTCACCAGTAAACAGTGGTTTGCCAACTAGCTCGACGTGTTCACTTTGGCGCCAAACCTCAAACAAATATTTTATGAAAATGGCACTTTCTGGTGTGACACTGTGTCCTAACAAGCGAGCAGCAGACTATCACGCTGCATCACATTACATCGGACAATCTCTGTTCACACTGGATTTGTTTAATATGGAACTCTGTCACATCATGTCAACCCACCACTTACCTATCAGCTGTGGTCTCAGAGTAACCACTGAGAAGATGGGTGAGTACGTACTTCCCTGTTAGCTTTGTTTTACGAAATGGAGATGGAGGTATGTTATAGAATGGTACTGTAGCTATGATAACAATATCTATAAGTTTTTCGCAATAGTAACGTCGTGAGTATGAATAATAAGCATATACAATACTTAAAACGAGAAACGCTCAACTCCCTAGCTACCACCCTCAAGCCAGATGAACTTATTTAGCTTTTTGTAGAGAAATGAGGAGATATCATATCGATAACTCCTCATTTCAACCTCATGAATCAGCCATTTCTCATCTTCTGCAGCGCTTTCAACACAAGCAACAAGAATAAAATAAAAACGGGGTGTCTGACAAAAGTTTCACTCAAAACCGTGCACTACATCGGGCTGCGTCTCGCTACATTGTAAGCAGGCAGTAAGGACAGTCAAATAGAAAACAATGCAATCAGTCTGATTTTGTCAGTGATGCTCGCTTGCGTTGCATCCAGTTAGGACACAGTGTGAGAGGTTTTGAGATTTAGTGTCATTATAGTTTTTTAATAGCAAAGCCTCCAACCAAATTCTGTATTTGTGTGTCAGTAGAAATCCGACAATATCAAAACCTGAGCAAACAAGACTGAAACATTATTTATTAATTGACATATATATTTTGAGTGGTAGTATAGGAGTGAGTGAATGACTTAATGAGTTGCTGTGATTTGGGTGAACTGACCCTTTAAAGAATTTTGTTCAGGAGTCTCAACAATCGTTATGAGGCTGAACAGCTGACAGTAGAATCCTGAATGACGCATTAAATTTGCCGATTTTCTCACCAAATGTAAACATAAACATCAGCAGATTTAATCTATCCAAGCTTCAGAATTCACACAGACCCTCGTCAGTGTGTGCCGGCTGCAGGTACACACACAGATTGGTAGTCAGCACTGGGTGTCTCATATGGCTGAATGGGCTGTTATGTATCTAAAATCTTCATTAAGTCAGGAGTGAATGGAGTGAAGCGTCTGCTTGCTGCTTCAACGACGACACCTTTTACAACATTTCTCTTCCAATCAGCAAGTGCGGCGGCCTTTTTCCTCCCGTCACGCTCCCGTGAACGTGATGCTATCTGCCGCCAAACACAAGTCAGGCAAACTGCCCTGAACGCCTCCTGTCCTTCTCTCTCTCTCTCGCTTCCTTTCCTGAGAATTCCTCCGTGTGGGAGTATCAATAACAGCAGTCTTAAGAGCTCGCAGGAATCACCTCGGCTCTTTATCAAAGCGTTATAGCCGTCTGGGAGGCGTCTCACAAATGGGGCAAGAGCTGGCACCCGGTGCACTGGTCATGAAGACGAAACGGCAGCTTCGTGCCTCGAAATCACTCAAATAATCTCTTCCACACACGTCTCAATAGAGGCAGCGGTTGCCGTGGAAACCCATTCACCCTCCTCCTCCTCCTCCTCCACCGAAAGGGAAACTTTTCCATCAAACTGAGCAGCACAAACCCGAGGCAAACAGTGATCCCAGTTAGGAGCAGACCTCTACCATGTTGGGGGGGTTAGGGTTAATGAGGGAGGGGTGTAGCTCTGCGGTTAGTAGCGTTACACACTGGAGTACCACTTACATGCTGTTTTCACAGGTGGTGCATGATCTGAAAGTAAACATGCCAGGTTACACGGACGTACACTGCAGGAAGTGATGCAACACAGCAGCAACAGTGAAACAAGAGAGATGTTTGTAGTTTGACATGATAACATGTAACGAGTCGGACAAGGCGAGAGAATGAAGACAGAAATACTGTTGACGTACATGTAGGATGATCACTAACATGGTTGCCAGTAGTCCTAATGACATTGTTTATTGTGACATGTGGTCAGATATGGTGATAAAAGGGTGAGAAGAAAGAATAAATGTGTTCAGTTTACAAAGTAATTACACCTCAGGAGATCCCTCAGAACATATGCTGGAAATATCACTTATATTGAGCTGAGAGCCACAGACAGGAAGTCAGAAAGTTTTGAGAGACGCACTTAGACATTGTTGATTTAGGTCTTTCATGGGATTTGGTTACAGTAAGACATTAAAAACTGACACAAGCTTTAACCTTTCAGATGTAAAACCTTTATATGTGAACCGATGACACGCTTTAGAGAACAGCCATATCTCTGGGTCGGTGTGGTGACCTGTTAGCTTGGATTTAGGATTTTTGTTTCAGCAAGCTTTTAAACAAAAGGCCCTTTTGATGTTTTTTAACAACACAGCATGACGAAGCTGAAGCCTTCATCCCAAGTTGACTTACTGTTGCTCTTTCCCCTCCATTTCTTTCGTGTCATTTCCCCACAGATTCCAAACTCCTCGGGGAGTCATTGCTTCAGTGGTGGAGACATATAATATAAACGTATATCTGAGAGGCTTCAAATCCAGGCTTGGATCTATGTCACTTATCTTTCCCCTGGCCTTTATCCCTCAAATATACGCCGTATCTTGAAAAAATGTGAGCCATAAAAAAGAGACAAACTGAGCCCTGGAATGATGACTGATCCCATAGCGCCATGCGTGGGAGTGTCTCGGCGAAATTTACTTAAAATATAATACTCTTGAATCTAGACAGCACTCATAAAGTGCATACTGGTGTCAAGGCTGCCGTCTGCTAATTTACAGTCAATTAGTTTTTAAGGTTGGTTGAACTGAAGAGACGAGCACTTGAAACAATTCATGTAAAGTTGAGGCTCATTTGAAAAGTATTAGGGGGCTTAACTCTACATCAGAAGTGGCCATGGCTAACTAAGCTTGACCCATAGAACAACACTGAAGCTTACACAAAAAACACTTTCTTGAAGGGACTACTTCATCGCAGATGGTCATTTGTCTATTAATTACTTAACTAGTGTTATTGTGTCAGCCACTGTAGTTAACAGCACCACTGTCTCGAGAGCGTTGGAAAAACACTTGTTTTTTTTTATTATGTGAAACTGCTTTATTCAGTGTTTTACCAGTTTTAATCGCCGGGTCTGTTTGTTCTGGAGAGGAAGACACCTTTGCCGATAGTTCAGCTACTGGTAAAAACCTCCTGAATGTCTGGCTATTAAGTTATCAGAGAAATAAGATGAGCACACATTAGGAGGGGCTGGGCAAGCAGGTTGTTTCCAACAAACAGCTTCAGAAAAACACTGATGTGTAAAGTGAAACTGCTTTATTCAGTGTTTTTACCAGTTTTAATCACTGGTTCTGTTCCCATTGAAACCTCCTGAATGATGAACACTGAAGGAATTCTAACTGGGAGAAGTTTCAGCTGGTTGTAATGTGCAGTCCTCACTGCTAGATACCACTAACCCCCTAAATCTTACACTGTTCCTGTACAACACTTGTACATAAACACTCTCACGTACAGTTGCTGTTTATGTGAAAGTGTTTTGAATAGTTAGGTTTTTTTTAAGCAAAAATGTATGTGTTGTGGAAGTACTGAGAATACAAGAGGATAAATGAGACTTGGATTATACTGCACGAGTTGTGTGAGAGTTTGTAAATGGATGTTTTGATATAGTTTTGTGAGAAAAACAAAGTTTTCTTCATGAATTCGATAAAACACAGGGTGAGTATTTACAGAAATAATTATTTGGGGTTTGAGGTCTTCCTTTTAGTAGCTTTTGAATAGATCTTACTAACAAAGAATCAAATTGAAAGATAAAGATAGGACTCAAAACATATCTGAGATTTGGCTACTGACTACCCTAGGATTAATTAAATATTTAAGGAAAGGTTGATGACAGTGACAAAGGCCTCGGGACAGATTCTCATCACAGGTAATCATAATAATCCGTCACCTGACTTCACACGCAGAGCCAGGAGTCCTATTAATTATCAGTTGTGTGTCTGTGAGGCTGATCAGCAGCAGGACGAAGCCGCGACTCTCAGATGGAAGCACAGGGACGAAGGATGAAAGTGGGTGTGTGGGCTCGCAGGCCAATCAGTAGTCTGAGCAGAGCACACAATAGACGGCTCCGAATAAGAGCTCTCTGTCGTCATGACAACTCGACGTGTGGCACAAGGAGATGTGGCGATGGCGGCGGAGAGGTGAGAGACAGGGTCCATTTGTTCCCTCGCGTTTGAACATCGTCTGGACTCAGAACAACGAGCACGGGTCACCATTCAGTGTCTTTAATATGCAGTGTTCTTACTAATGTCAGCTTTAAATGTCAAGGTTTAGTCCATATTTAATCACTGTGAAACATCAACACAGCGTGTGACGACGTCAGGAGCCGGATGTATAAACCGTGTGCACATGCCATGTCTCCACATATTAACTGGTGTTGATAAAAGAAAAACCTGCCTTACATCAATAACTGAATTATTCCCAGACTCAGTTTTTAATTTTGAATTACATACTTTTAATCATTTCATTTCCCTGCGTTAATGTTCTTTTTATGTTAGTGTGTATTGTGAAGGATTTAATAAACTAAAACTGAATCAATAGCTTTGCTTTAACTAAACTATTCATTAAAGTACATTCTGATGTTAGATGATTGAGATATCACTGTTACTGGTACAGTAATGTGATTACTTCCTTCAGAAACAAGTAGCATAAAGGATTATTTTTATGTTCAGTAACTGGAAAAAAAAGCAGTGCATTTTTAAACACAATTTAATGTGTCCAGTCTCCTATTTTTTCAAGACATTCACAATCATCTTTTTCAGGCTTGTCAAACCGTTTTGAGGGCATGAAAAATAAAAAGTTTTTTTTAAAATCTGTCCAAATAAATGAACACATGTAGTTTATGAAATGAGGATATCCCCCCTGTCAACTCAGAAACTATTAATGAGATAAGTGTTAAGCTCCTCAACAGGAACAGCCAGGGACTAAACTACACTTGTAAGTATGTAAATGAAGTTTAAACAGTATCTCACTGTTGGAAAAGCAGACATTTTTTTAATTTTATTTCAATAAAACCTGTTGGTGCTCAGTTATCTGAAGAAAAAACAAAACAAAACTACACTAACCCTTGTTTAAAAATCCTAACAGCGCGGTAATGTGTTACAATGACGTACCGTAGTCAGTGACAGATTTCGGCGCTCGCTGTGGCTCCGTTTCTGTGTTTCTCTTCTTGTTCTTTGACTTCCAGGCGTGGTACACTTTGAGTCGGCGGTGGAACTCCTCTCTGCAGGCGGCCAGCAGCTCGATGTCTGCAGGAGACAGATTTAGAAAAATCAGCAAGAACAAATACTGACACTATTACTGCAAGTAAATGTCAGAATAGTACTTTTTCTCCCCCGATCACACGACAGAATTTCCAGCAAGTTTGTGATCGTACCAACTTGGGATGGCAGCAGCTGGGCCTTTCAACAATTTATCCATGACTTTTAGCTTCCTATTTTCACTTCAAGTTCTCAGCTTCTTTCACCCGCAAAACTTGGTGTGAAGGTGTTAAAACTGACTCAGCAGCAGTGGGTTGTTAGTTACTGTGAAAATAAATCTATTAAATATCAGCCTCACACCAATTTGGAATCCAACCTGTATGCTGTACTTATAAGACCTCCCTTCACTGGTACTGAGGGGCCTAAAGCACAGGCGTCCACAGACTTTTGGCCACACAGTATACGTTTGTCACTGATGAACCTGTGATAAACCTCACGCAATTATTATCAACAGATAAATTGACTTTTTGTTCATTTCCGCTCCAACCTGCCACAGAGTTCATTAATATCTTCAAAAAAATCAATAGTGTGAGACACACACACACACACACGCACACACACACACAGACTGACAAAAGACTTTAATGCAGCCCGCAGCATTAAGATAACACATTTCATCAGGATGATTCAGATAAATTACTTTAGTGGAAAAAAACATTCAATTTATCATCCGAAGCGCGAGGGCTAACAGTGTGCAATGAGATGCTTAATGCACACTAAGTGCTTAGGTAACGTCACCTGAACAAAAATACTTTGGAGGCAGACAAAAAAAAACCCGACTTCAATTTAGCGTGCTGAGCTGAAATCCCTGCAGAACGAACCAGAATGTGGCAGATGTCAACAACCCCTCGTCGCTCTGTTATGTTGGACGTTTATTCTGCAGATCATCATGAGCGGCGGCCGTGATCGCATCAGTATTCAATCTCCCCCTCTGTCTGGGAGGCGAGGTGAGCGGCCTGTTAACAGCTAACACACTCATTTTCTGTGTTTATGTGCGGCAGCCCTGCAGGCTCCGCTTCTCCACACATTCATTTCTGAGATGCCACCGGGCGTCCGCGCTCCCCTCCCCGCCCTCGTCCTTCACGCTGCCTGCTGCGCGGATGAGGACAGGTGAGCTCTCGGGTTAAACTCAATATTATGAGAGGAAAACAGAGAGAAGAGGTGGATATTCTTCCCCTGGCTCTTTTCTTTACCTCTGTCATTGAATCATAATCAGCCCAAGGAGGCACAAATATTTGTGCATCTGCTATCAGGGTGCCTTCGTTCTCTCATTTTACCTGCTGTTTTTTAAAATGTCACCTAACAAATGATCAATAATTCCTACATATTTTACTCAAGTAAAAGTAGCAATGGCACACTGTAAGCCCTGCATTCAAAATATTTGACAGTTTGATGTTTGTACTCTCAAATGAAGCTTAGAGATGGAAAAATCCACCTACCAGCACCTCTAAACCCTCTAAAATCATAGAGAAACTGAATTTGGTTCCAAACCAAACAACTGGACATTATTTTTACCTGATGATAGCGCTAGATGAAAAGTCAGAGGATCAACAGAGTGATTATGTATCCTAAGGGGAACATGAACATCTAAACCAAATGTTATGTTGACGAATCCATTGAATAGTTATTGAGATATTTCGGTCTGGACCAAAATGGCGGTCCGACAGACTAATACTGCTCTCTTTCTCAGCCATGCTCATACGGAGAGCAAAGTATGTGCCATACTGTTGTTTTAATATCCAGGACTGCTCTGCTGGATACATTCATACTGGTTGCCTCTCAAAAAACACAATATAGGCTTCTTACACTGGAGCACTCATTAATATTTTAGTGTTTTCAAACAGTCATTTAAATTACATTCTGCAAATTGACTTGACTTGAGTGACACTGGACTTATTACAGTACGAAATAAGATGATGCTGGACATGACTGACAGAATCAGTGAGGCTGTTTTTCCTCACTAAGACCACGTTTACAGCATCTTACATCACCATAAACTCTTAAAGGTTTGCTCTGAAAAAGAACTGCACCCTCTTCCTGTTCTGTCCACTACTGCTGATCAAAATCTGACTTGGTGGATACTAATGTTAAGTTAAGAGGTCACATATCACTTCATTTTTTTGTCACGTCAATACTAATGTTTTGAAATCAGTGTGGTAATGAATCAAAAACACTGAAGTGATACATGTAGCACCTTAACAATGCCCTGAATAAGACCGTTAGATACTTTCTAAATGTCAGTGTAAAGGTTAATTAGTTTGCTACAGTTTGATATGTCATCATGAGACTATCTGGCATTGTCATTTATTGTCTGACTAAAGCGGTACATCTGGTACAACTGAGGTATCATCATGATGAGTTTTTGTTAAAAGAGTTGTACTCGGTTGTGCTCGACCAGTAATACACTCCCACATGAGAGAAGTGGTCAGAAATGAGGCAGAGTTCACAGAAATAAAAGTGAGTGGTGTGGAAAGTGAAGCTGTGGCAGATATTTCTGTCAAAGCTGTCCACTTGGTGGAAATGAGACTAAATTACTCAAATTTTATAGCCTCACAGTACGAGGATGAAAACATAAAGTTGGACAGTGGCGCTAAAGGAGAAATCATGGGGTTGTTGAAACCCATGCCAGTTCATCCTATGCAGTCACCAAAATTCATGGCTATCTGCCAGATGTGTTTGTGTACAAAGTGAACATTGTCACCTGATGACAGGAGAGTTCATGTTCAAGTGCCCAAAATCAAAAGGATTAATCATCTGCAAAATCATCCTCTGAAGATCAAGAATATACATCGCAATTTTTAAGAAGATCTGGTCATTCATTTAAGATCCACCAAATTAGTTTTTAAGTTTTGACCTGATCTGGGCAGTGGGTGGAGAAGTTAGTGTGGGTAGCTGAAGTTAAACCAGTTCATCCTCTGGGGAGCTGAATCTGATCAGTGTGTTTCATAGCGATCTCCCTATTATAATATATAATTTGATATCCATATATTGTGTACAAAGTTGACATTTTCACTTGAGGGTGGCGTTAAAAGAAAGTGTCAAATCCTCTGTAGGGCAATGAATGTGCTGAGTACAAATTCACTAAGGTTTTGATATTTCATGTGTACAAGTAATAATTTTGACCCCGATGTTAATGGAGTGACAAAAAAGACATTTAGATTAATTCTCTGGGGATTATGACTATTCATCACAGGATTTCAATACGTTTTTCAACATCCTTGTTTTTTTCATGGGACGAAGTTGTTTATGAAGAGAAAGTTTAGAGGTGATTAAACCACTGGTGGACAGATCATATGTTCGCTGAAATGAAAATGGTTCATCCTCTGGGGAGTGATACTGGGCTCCACAATTGTCATTTGCAGATAATATCATTAAAAATCAAGCATGCTGTTGGGGTTCATCCTCTGGGGATAAAGTTAACAGAATTATAGCTATTGGTCTCTTGGAAATTTTGGCTTTGTGGCAGTGCTCAAACAAAACAAAATTATTAAAGATAATCCTCTGGGGACTATAAATATTCATGTCAAATTTATTGTCAACTGGCCTGCAGTTGTTGACATATCTCAGTCCGGACCAGTGTTAAAACACACTGAAAACTGATCTCCAGCCCTGTTTTTGGTACAGCAACAACTTAAAGAGTGTAAAACCTTGTATTATCACCCTGTACACCAGCACCAAATGTGATTAATAGGCATACACTGCACTGTCTGCATATGCTGATGACGCAAACTGCTGTGGTGACAAACTAAACCATGACACTCACCGCATGAGGTATTGATGGCGTCGCGCAGCTCAGCGTACTTCCACTTGCTCAGCTCGTACTTCTTGGCGCCGGCAGCAGCCTTGGAGGCCTGAACCTGTGGACCTCTAATATGGGAAACAAGACAAGCAGAACAGAGCAAGTCAGCAACGAATACCTACCAGCAGTGAACTATGGGAAGACCAGCAGCGGGGAACGTAACAGGACGGGGTTATTCGCTTCAGACTGAAGTGGGGTCAAACAGGATTTGCAAGTAATGTTTCATATTAACTTGTTAATAAGATGGGTGGAGTTTACATAGTAGTGCCAGATGAAAGTATAACAGATAATTTTAATAATTAATAGTGTGATGTGATTTAATTACCTCTGTTGTTCCCAGAAGTTTGACACCTACTGACTCCAACACATACTTTTAATCTTGTTAAACATATTCAATTTTTTTTTTAAACTCAATTTTCTGATCACAACGGGCTAAAATCATCTTGGTGTCAAAGGCTAAAAAGCAGCTCAGAAAGTTTTCGAATCACCTTTTACATAAACTCCATCCATCTGAAAGTCATCAAAGTAACAGGAACAAGAATTTCAGGTTTAATACAGCAGTGGTTTGTTGCAGCTAAAGGTTCATTGCAGAAGGTGAAAGCGAGGGGAGACAGGGGTGTCAGATGAGCAGCACTGTTGTTAAAAGGAAAGAGAGCAATTGCTACAATAGAACTATAGAGGGTATGAGATCATTAAAATGCATGCTGCTTCAGTCGCCAGGAAGTCAAAAAGCGCCTCTGGTATAACGCTGTGGAGTCGCTGTGGAGTGGCAGCTCACTGCTAAATTATAAATGACGGTTGGACAGTATAAAGTGTACAGCTCCTCTCCAGCTGTGGGCTGTGCTGTTGGCATGCTGCTTCTCTGCTGACAGGCCTGATTAATCCATGACCGGGATTTGCCCTTTTTAGAACACTGGGAAGTTGGAGGCGGGACCCTGCTGGTTCTCTAATCCTATTGGGTGGCTCTGTGTCTAATGATTAGCGGGGCGCTGGCCTCGGACCCGGGGCGGCTGTACCGTGTTCCCAGAAGGCACACGTCAACTTTGGCAGCGAGCTAAGCGGCTGAGTGCTGCAGTCACCTGCCGGTTCTTCCTGTTGCTGTGTGTTTGAGGCGTAGTGAGAGCAGGCCTGAGCCAATTAGCCACAGACAGATGAACAGAGGCAGCAAGAGGAGAGACTGGCAGGACTTCAACTGACATCACTCATTCACACCAGCACTAATGCCCGAGAGAAGCACGTGGAAGATACCATTTAGCCGCAGTAATCTGATGAGGAAGTGCTCACAAAGGTGCTGCAGTGTAACTGCGGCAGGAGGTTAGCTTTCCCCTGCTGACATCATCGGCTGTCAAAGGTTAAAAATCTCACAGCTCTGCCAGACAAATAGGTGATTTAGACAAGGTACCTTTGAGCTTTATTATAATATACAAGTGCACTAAAAACCAAGTTAGTATTTCAAGAAGGTAGTGCTTGCAAGATTGTAACTTGCCATCAGTCCTGGTCGTATTGACGCTCTTTTGATGCTGCTAAAAGTTTGTTTACAGCAGTTATGTCCATAAAAACAGCAGGAAAAAACGAATAATCGACCAATGTCACATACTTTCATGTATGATCTGTTGAAAACCAAAACAAATATTTTTACTGACATCGCAAACTTTTTCTTTCTGTGGATTTAGCTCAAATTTATATGACGAATCAAATGAAAGGCTGGACCTTTGAACACCATCAAGCTGCCGAACTGGCCTGTAGAAGAGGACTGGTTGTACTGGACAAATTGTATATCTGTGTGAATATGAATCAGGCTGCTGGTCAAAACTTTTCACTCCGGAACTCAGAAATATTGATCAAGCATTTCAAGTGGGACCACTCCTGTTGACAGAACAACGTTGCCTAACTTTATCACTACAGTCACTAACATACTATTGTTCACATTACTTATTAAGTTATTTAAATGTTTTCTGCATTCCAACAATTACAAAGCGAAAAATATCATAAGGTGCAACACTAAATCATCTGGCCCCTCTGCTGCGTTTTGCATATGCCTTTAAGGAATAGTTCACCCTAAAACAAAATTCAGTCATTATGGACTCACCCTCATGCTGATGAGTAATCCGGTGTAGTTTTTTCTGCCTCAAAGTGCACCTGGAGACCCCCAGTGAGCCAGTCCTGCAGCGAAAATCCTTACAATGGGCGTCAATTGTGACAGACACGAAAAGGTCCATAAAACTACACAAAAACTTTGTAATATTCCTCCATACTGCTCGTCCGCGACAATCCAAGTGTCCTGAAGTGGGAACATCCAGAGTTTACTCGCAACGACGTCATTTAGTATATTTTAATACCATAAACAGTGGCTATGCTGTTTGCCCGGAGGCGCGCTCGCGCATGTTGGCCCAGTGGCTATGGCTGATTGCTCTTCGTCGCAATATCAACACCGTCAACGTCCATGCACTCCGGGTCTGTAGTGAACATTTTTCACCGGAGGATTTCAAATGTTCAAAAGGCCAGAGAGTGAATGGGCAAACAGAGTATAGCCACTGTTTATGGTATTAAAATATACTAAATGACGTTGTTGCGAGTAAACTCTGGATGTTCCCACTTCAGGACACTTGGATTGTCGCGGACGAGCAGTATGGAGGAATATTACAAAGTTTTTGTGTAGTTTTATGGATCTTTTCGTGTTGGTCACAATTGACGCCCATTGTAAGGATTTTCGCTGCAGGACTGGCTCACTGGGGGTCTCCAGGTGCACTCTGAGGAAGAAAAAACTACACCGGATTACTCATCAGCATGAGGGTGAGTCCATAATGACTGAATTTTGTTTTAGGGTGAACTATTCTTTTAAGGTACAGATTGCACCTTTAAAACAATAAAATGTTGGAGTTGCCGACTTGAAACAAGGCATCATCTGGGTTTAGACTCAGGGCCAGTTAAAACACCTGCATCTGAAGAGGGGAGTAAAAAACAGCAGCTCAAGTGCCTTTTAGCAATCAAGTACTTTACCATACAAACATCAGCAGGTCGAGAGGATTAAAAAAAAAAAAGTGTGCAGCAGAAATCGGTAACAATCAGTAACCTACAGTGGATATTAACCTTTTCAAGAGAATTAACCCAGTTAATCAGAATTGGTGAATTAGATTTTGATCATCAACAAAATCAGCTGGACTTTTAACAGGATTTCTGCATCTCATATTCTTCTTTTAATAAACATTTGGTCAATTGAGGCGAGTGATTGTGTGGAGATTTTCACGGCAGACGGAGATTGGGTTTGTACGAGCGGTTTTCTACCCACCTAGCCAGAAGTTCGGTCATTTCCTTCGCCATTTCTTCCCTAAAAAGCATGACGGTCCCAATTTGACAAAGTTAGTGTATTGTTGGTTGTGGTGTTTTTTACAAACAAATTTACAAAATATTGACTGCATAGAATTACTGATAGTAGAGAAATAACAGGAAGAAAAAGGAGGGGGAGTAGAGGCTTTGGGGAAAAAAAGAGAAGGAAAGAAAAGTGAGAGTTATGTAGATGGGAAAGAAGAAATGAAAATATAAAAAACTGGAGAAAAAAGAAATGTACACTGTTGGACAAGAACCAACTTCTAACCATTTCATCTATACGCTACTTATCTACAAAGAGAAAGTGTAATGCCACCAAATACCCTTTTTCTAAACTTTATTATGAAACGATTCTATGAACAAATCTATAAAATACTTAATGAGAATTAAATAAGCTCAAGAATCTAAAGCATGATAAAAAATGTCATGGTTATGGGCCACTAAAACTTTATGGTTACGATTCAGGGAAAACTGTGGTTGTGGTTGAATACAGAAAAAGTCAAAGATGACTCAAACCAGGACATCATGTTGATTTTTTTCCCCAATATTTAACATAAACCACAATATTTCCTGATCTGAAGTGTTCAGTAACATAACATGAAACATGACCAATGCAAGACTTTTGGTGCAAGAGTAATGAGCTTTGTGCGCCAGGGTTGTAGGAAGTATTCAAATCATTTACTGAAGTAAGAGTAGTAATGCCATAAGTGAATTATACCCCATATTTAGAAGCTAAAATCCTATATTTGAAACTCTACTACTCTACAGAAGATGCACAGAAGTATTACACAAGTAATACAAAATATCTTTTTAAGTATCAACATTAAAAGAAATTGTACATTTTCAGAATATGTATTATTGTATTACTGAGGTAAACGGCATTCTAATGTCTACGTGCACCTCTGTTGTTATATGTAAAAGGATGTTTTTTAAGGAGTGTTTCACTCAACATCAGATTTTGCATCATATATTCGCAGGTATGTAAAACAATCTGGGAAGCTGGGAAGTAAATGTGGAGTAAAAAGTGAATTAGATAAATACCTCAAAATTGTACCTTTCTTGGGTAGAAGTTACTCTCCACTACTGCTGCACGTTCAACAGCCACCTCAGTCATCACCTACTGTGTGACTTCTGTGAGGTTCAAGAACATAACACTTTGTGGACTGGAAACCAAAATTGTGAACAAAATGATGTTTCCTTCATAAGAGATTAGAGGGTTGCAAAGAACATGATGAAAAACAGGAACAAAACCAAGGTTGTGAAGGAAGGAGGATGGAAACAGTGGAAGAGGAATAAAGGGAATACAGAAGTGATCAGTGTGAATGTGTAGCCTTTAAGATAACAGTCTGTCTCTAGTGCATGTTCAGCTTTGTGTCTGACTAACTCTGGACATCCAGACCAATACCACTCAACTTGTTTAAATGCCGGGTGAAATATAAATACTGCAGTGATATTTGTAATGAGCAACTTCAAAAGGAGCACTGTGATGAAAAGGAAAAAACATTTTAGAGAAGAAGAGGACGGCAGATTGGAACCACCTGGTGTGTAAAGTGCTACGATGCACCACTCCAGCATCCTCAAAGTGTGGAACAGTGTACTGTGGCCACTACTACAGCTGACTCATGACGTGAAGCATCAATTTCAACTTTCAGAGTGACTTTGTATGTGGGTCGCTTCAGAGTAAGTGCAGGGAGAAGTGCGAGGGAGGCTGCCGGGCTGAGGCCTACGAACCGACGCTGTGCCATGAAAACTAAAGCTGAGCGCCGCAGCCAGCAAACACACCCGAGTACTTTAACATCTCAGGATGCAGCTCTGAACTGGCTCAACCTCCCGAGCAACACAGATGGTGGAAATTACTGCAGAGTACAGTGGAGTGCATCTGATTAATGCAGCCTGTCTAAATAAACCCCAAATAAACACAACTCTACATGTAGCATCACACAGTGTCCCTGAAGGTGTTTGGTGTTCTGGTACTGAGAGGAAACCTACATGGTCAAGCTCTTGAGTACTGTGGTTCCAGCAGTGCTGTAAACAGAAGATTATAGGATTATAAGACGGAGCGGCACTGAACAATATAACAAAACCAATCAAGAGGAGGGAAGGTGATTCCTTTATCCCTGAGTCTCATCAAGAAGTGATTCTCCGTCTGACACTGAGCAGAGGACACGGCCCGTATTTATCAAACCGCTGGAGGTGACACTTCACTGAGAGATGAAAGGAAAATTCTTCACTTTAGCCTCTAAGTATAAATAAGAATAAAAGCTATTTAATATGTGGCTTTTGATTTAAAAGTTGCTTTAATCTCTTATGTTGTTCTTTTTAGCCTTTAATTTATGCTTTGCATCGCTCATTATGAACAATATGTTGTACAAGTTGCAGCTGCAGCTCTAATGGAAGCTATTAGCTCCAGACACACTTGTGATAGGATGCTAGACACTCTTCAGTGTGCTGATGACGAGAAAAATTAGGTTTAATTTTTCCCTCTGTTTTTAAATGTTATCAATTTGTCTGGCATAATTCCTCCACCAGAAGAAGACCTCCTCCTTGCTCTAGTTTGGTTTTCTTTAAGTATTTATTTTTTTCATTTTTAACAATATCCTCATGATATTTTTTTGTTAATATAGCTGGAGGCTGCTTGGTATTGCTGAGGGTCCTCAGTCATCCCGGTTATGGTAATTTTCTTACTGCTTGGTCATTTTATTTCATTTGCCAAAATTAATTTGTAAATAAAAAAACAATTGAAGAGTATCACATATGGAGGATTTCAAGAGTTACTTAAAACTGAACCCACCTTTAAAAGGTCCAGTGTGCAGGATTTTGGGACACCTATTGGCAGAAATGGTAAGTAATAATCATAAATATGTTTCCATTAGTTTAGAATCACCTTAAAACAAGAATTGTTGTGTTTTTGTTACACTGGAATGAAATGTTTATAGCTACATATGGAGTGGGTCCTCCTCCATGGATGTTTCTACTGCAGCCCAGAACGGACAAATCAAACACTGGCGATAGACAGATAGAGCCATTTCATGTTTTGGCAACTTCTCATTGGCCATTGTATGCTTGTCACATGGGGGAAGTTGCAGCTCTGCATCCTCACCACTAGATGTCACTAAATCCTTCACCCTGGACCTTTAAAATATGTGGAAAGTCAGTCACTTTCTTATGTCATCATTTGGGGACCAGGTGTTTTTTTGTTTGAATGGATGTGATTAATAGTTAAAAAGAATGTGCTTAAGTTAAAAGTTTAAGTAAGTCCTAATTCCACACACAAATGCTACATACACATAGTGTTAAGTCTTTAAATGTCTTTCTCCCTATCTAATGTGTGTGTATCCATCTGGGTGGTGAGCTGCAGCATACAGTTTAGCCCTTGACATAAATGAAGTTGTTTTGAACTGAATCTAAAATTTGCCAGCATTAGCCAGCATAAGCTTCTGAGTGTATTAAACTGAGACAAGGAGCATTTCGATGCTGAGGTATTCAGCTTTTGAGAGCAGGATTGTGTCATTTATTCTATTAGAAGTTCCTGAGTTGTTGTTGTTTTTTTTGAAGAATAACCAGCTATTAAAAGGACAGATGTAGCCTAAATCTTATGCATATAAATTAGAGTTGCTTTTAAAGGTTACTCCTACACTACGCTGTAAAAAAGAATGAGTCATTCAATTAATGTGTCTTATTCCTTTACTCCTAAGTAGACTCTTCAGATTGACATTCTCGGTCTGATCCTCAGAAGTTTGATAAATATGGGCCTCAATCACGTTTCTGGTGGGTGACAATCACGTTGGTGCAACACTTAAAACTGGTGCTAATTACTTTGGTCACATGTGGACACTTAAAGTTCTTCTACTTAAAATTAAAATTCAAAATTAAAGAAAACAAAGTGCATTCTATTAAACTGGTGCCACTGTTAGTTGGAATCAGCATCTCATAGTCAGAGAGCGGGGGTCTGTGCTCGGCTGGCAGATTGTTACAGCATGCAGGGGTTGGTTATGGTTTGAAAGGTCAAAGGGCAGGTGGGATTGGGGATTAAATTAAAAGGTTGAAATCGCCGGGTCTTACGCTGCTCTCTCTGGGGACGATGGAACTGAGGAGCCGTTACTGGGAGGGAAAAGAAAGAAAACAAAGAAGAAGATGGTTAAACACAGGATCGAATGGAGATGTTGGTTTCTCCAGTGCGGTTTGAGTCTGAGGTGGATTCAAATAACAGTTTCTGTCCTTAAAGAACTCGTCATGAAGTTGTTTAAAGGAATTCCAGGAGCAAAGAGTCCGACACAGTCCAAGAGAAACTTCCAGGCTACAAAACGTCAAACTGTGAAACAGGAAATCTGACTGTTTTTCAACCTTTCTTGCTGCTGACAGATTGTGATGCATTATCAATGGCTTGCTCGTGCTTCGGGACCATAAAACATTCAGTGTTTTTTGATCTACAGCGAGTGAATGTTGAACCCATGCTGAACATACTGTGAGCAAAGTATCATATCAGCTCCTGTTGAATAATTAGTTCGACTTTTCCCTGTCAGTATCCTGTCAAACTCGAGACCTGAACCCTGTCAAACTTCTGTTATACTGTCACAGACCGGAACGTGACAACAACATACAAGATACATTTAGAGAGCAGAGAGAGTGTACTTACCGCAGAGGAGTATCTAATTAGACAGTTTTGGTTTTAATTTTTTCACCATTATATATGATGTTTAATTGAGGTGAAGCTATGAAACATGGATTATGAAGGGTTGACGATTAACAGTCAAACACATCCTCTGGTGTAGCTGGAGTTCTGTCTCATCAAGCTCATGGAGGTCTGAGTTTAAAAACACACATCTATGGGGGGAAAAAAAGAAAATTTTAGGCCCTAACAGCAATTTCACACTGAGCATGGGTTTTGATCTAAAAAAAAAAAAAAAAAACTTCAGGAAAATTCTGAAAAATTGATTTGGGTTGTGGGTACTTAGGAATACTTGCACACTGATGCTGAAAGTTTTTGCTTAATTTCCACTGGAGAAACTACACGCAACAGCTTTCCATAAACTGAGATATCTTACACAAACATTATTAATAAGGTAACAGTGGAACAGACTTTCTCTGTGTGGCCCTTATACATGCCAAAAGTTGTGGCAACCAAAATAAAGTTGTCTCACATAAGCTTAAAGAATCAGACCTCCTGATTCAGAGCCCAAATGATCTTATAAAGTGGCACCTTTTGACCCCTTGAAGGGTTCTGACACCCAACTTGGGAACTACCAACCATTTTTTTCCCCTATTGGCATAATTTCATTGATTGTTGGATGGTATCGCTTCCTTTTTTTTAAAAGCAAATTTAGTGCTTGAGTTTCTTCCAGACCTCCTTGAGCTTGAAGTTCTGTCATCTTGTTGGGAAAGAAAAACATTTTTCCTTCTGACTGCTACCTGCTGGATGTTTCGGATCATAACAAAATATTAAAGCAAAGGTCAGACTGTGAGACAGTGATGACATTCCAGTGTAACACATTTACGATGGTTGTGTTGGTTACCTGCGCAGGCCCGCGTCGTTCTGCACCTCCTCTGGGATGAGCTCGGACTCGCTCTGAGCGATCCTCATCGCCAGCTCCCTGTCTCTTCTCTCCTGCTCCAGGACAGCCTGTCGAGACGCCTCCTCTTCCCGCTCCGCCTGCAGCTGCAGCTCCATCTCCATCTGCACACACACACGCACACACACACACACAAAGCATTTTACATTACTGCCTGTGCTCCGTGAAAATGTTTTATTTCGCTGCCCACCTGGAGTGTTTGTGCTGCTGTTAACATATGTTCATGCGTGGAAGTGTTGGAGAGGACTTGTCTACCATCTGCACGTGTAAAATATCTGCCAGACTCACTCCAGCTTGGTTGGTGCTGCGCTCTCCTGAAGAGCCTAAGTTCAGGACATTACCAACACTCTTTTTAAAGTTTATCTGACAGTTCTGTCAGGACGGAGACTATTTTACAAGGCAGATGTTTACAAATGCAGACAACATTATGCTCTTTTTTAAATCTGGGCCATGACTGTCTGGTCTCAATGCTGCAGCAAAACACTGAAGGAAAAAACACAGGTCAGTTTCTGTTGTTTTAAAGTACGAGTTATAGAATATAAATCCATAATGTGTGGGGTAAAATACCTAAAAACAATAACTTTGTTATCAGTTATGCATCTGTCAGTCAACAAAACTTGAATGACTGATTAAGTCATTAATGAGGCAAAAAAGTGAACAGTCTTTGGCTCCTGCTGCTTAGATGCGAGGATTTTCTGCTTTGTTTTATATCACAGTAATCTGAATATCTTTAAGTTTTCAACCGTTGATCTGACCAAACAAGTAATCTGAAGATGTCACTTTGGAAATTAGGCTCGACATTTTTACCATTTTCTGACTCTGTACTTGATCAATCTAAAATACAACGCTACAGCTGCACGTGTATTACTTCAAAGACAGAATTTTAATACATGTACACACAAAAATTGGTCTAAGCTAAGAGAGAAGACGCAGCACTGGTGGACACAGAAACTTGTTGGTATTCATGGAAGCAGAAAAACACAAAGATGCCCTTCAACCTTCCCATAAACGGAGCAGATGAGGAGCTACAGCCTGGGGGGTTAACTTCATCTTCTCTGTCCTGCTTGTTAAAGAAGGAACAAGGGGCTTGAGTGAAGGGCGGGGCTAAACACTGATGATTAATACTCCTGTTTCTACCTTTTTTCGTGCAACAACTTTCATAACAGACGTCTCCTTGACCGACTCGGGAAGGACATGAGGAACTGAAGGTGCTCAGCTCATTACATGAAGTTTATCTTTGTATGAAAACTGATGATACTGAGGAATTTTTGAAAGATTTGAAGAGTGTTTGTGATCTTTATTTTCCACCCTTTTTAACGTTTTCCCCCAACTTTTTGACTGTTTATTATCAGAGGATTAATGATTGTATTATTAAAGGTAATTCTACAGTTCTACAATTAACCTGCATGCAGGTTAATTGTTGTCATTGTAATCTCTAATCTCGCAAACTACTGGACCAATCAGCCTAATATTTTATGAGCAAATTTATGATTATATGCTTAAGGACCTCCAGTGATTCACACAAAGTTTTAATGACTTTTATACCGTCACTGACTGCTGACTCCTCACTCCTCTTAACCAGCCAAGACAGTAATAGAGCAACAAGGAGCAGCATGAATGGCAACTGTGAAATTCCATATTGTAAATCTAAATTTGGACCATCAGCTTTTCCATAAAGGGCTGTCAACTCTGGAACACATTACCAACTGAAATCAAACTGATCACAGATCTAAATGAAATTAAACAGATTTCTGTATAGATAGTCCTTCACAACAAAGGTCAAATGCTGGTGGTTAAAAGCAAACAAGAGCTGTAGCCGCTCTTAGCTGAATGCACTCAAACCTTTAAGGGCTATTAGTATAAGTGTTCTGGTGTATTGTGGTATGTGTATGATCAGATATCTGTGGGACGTGCTGTTACCCCACCTCACAACACACAGGACCCAATAGATCTGAAGCCAACGCACTGGTGCCAGACACTAAAGGACACCCCCCAGAGGTCCTGTGTTAATGCCTTGATAGGTCAGAGTCAAGTCTGGTCCAAGGAGGTCCCACCGTAGATCGAGGGTACCTCTGGGGTACCAGCACGTCCCTCAAATATTCGATCAGGTTGGGATCAGGGGTATTTGGAGGCAGTTTTTGTGATGTGACATAGCACACTGTCCTGCTGGAGGGGCACTGCCATCGACAATACTGTTGCCATGAGGGGGTTTACTTAGTCTGCAACGGTGTTCGGGTGGGTGGAGCGCATCGTGTTAGCATTTCCATGAATGCCAGGACCCAAGGTTTCCCAATAGAATATTGCAACACGATGATCAATGTTATTCACTTCACACGCCAGTGGTTTTAATGTTTTGGCTGATTGGTGTATGTTAAATTGCATCGTCCCTATCAAATAAAATTAAATAATAAAAGCCCGTAGAGGCCGGCAGTTCTGTGACAATTGGCTTGGGTCAAAACAAGAAGCCTTACTGTCTGTTGCAGGCCACATTTTGTCCTTAGCTTTAGGCTCAGAAACTGACATCCCTAGAAAACTTTGGACTCATTTTGAACTGGAGTATCTGCAGATTAGTTTCATACCCGAATTTGTTATGATCCAGTAAAGTTCGGCACAATACAAGATAAATTACCCCCCATTTTTTGTAATCTCTGCCATCTTGACTGTAAGCGAGCTGGAAGGGACAATTACATTAAGTGGAGCTCTCCATGGTCCATCTGCGAACCAGTTTTGTTCAGTCCTCCGTACAGCGTCATACCACACTGGGAGCTTTTCAGAAGCAGAGCGTTTTGCTTGCATTATTTTTTTTAGACTTGCAGAATTTGTAAATTTGGTCATTTTTCCTTGATATTTGTGCTACTATCATAAGTAAGTCAGAAATATAGTTAAATCATTAATACTTTTCATGTCTATTTTAATTGTGTTTATAGTTGTTATTTCCTACTTTGTTGTGCTGAAGCCTACAGACAAAGTTAATACTGTTGAAAGTCCAGTTATAACTGACTTGGATCAAAGAATTGTGGCTGCGTTTTAGTTATTAAAAATACATTCATCCTCATAATTACATCATATCTAGTTTTCACATGCAGTGCCTGTTAGCAGGAGATATCAAGTTGCTCTGTGCAACATGCCATGGCGCCGTCAAAAACAGTCGAGCTGCATGCATTTTTATTAGTTTCTGGGATGCTTTTGAAACGCCCCGTACTTGTAGTCTTCAGACCCAAACGATGCTCAGTCAAGTGACATCACTTAGGGACATTTATCAGACTTCACACAGCTCCCTCGGGAGTCAGTAAAAGCTTTACGCGACTTTTATGCTTCAGTTTTAGAACCTGTGATTTGCAACATGGAATTATTTCCTCTCATGTTCACTTAGACATGTTTCTGAAATGAAACAAACACCAAACTTCTGACTCATGCAAGACTCACGATATTATCTGCAATCAGCCAACGACAGTTGTTTGTGAAATGATGCTGAAACACATGGGATCTGCATGTAAGCAGCATTCTTAAATTGCTTTTCTGAAAAAGGTTTTTGGACTGATAGTATTACTACCATAGCTCAGGGATTGTTACTAACCAGTCAGTCAGTCAGTCAGCTGAGTGACGCAGAATCATGTATTTGCTGTACTGATGCATATTATGGTTTATAATCAAAGTTATGGACATAGTCTTTGGTTTTACGATGACAGTCATTTAATGGCAGTAAATGTCACTTCCAAATGCTTCACACCGTACTTTGATCATAACTATGAATGTATGGATAAAGAGAGTGATAAAACAGCTAAATTTCATGTCACCTCCTCTCCTTAAATCTTGAGCCCTGCTAGAGTCTGCAGAGGAAGACATGAATATTTAGCAGAGAGGGAAACGTGTTGAGAAGCCCAACAACCGTGAGCTGGGGGAAGTGCAGGAGATTTGTGGGTAACCCAGCCTGGGGCTCCGGGCCCCCGGCCAGCAGCTTTGATCCAAACGGCCACCGCTCACCACTAAAATCTGCACTTGATCTGGGCCGGGTCGATGCCCCGGGGAACCACGGGAACCGGCGGCCACGCCAACAGATGGGCTGGGCGGAGAGACGCTGGATGATAAACATAAAAGCCAGTGAACTGTAAAACCCTGCTATCTCTCTGCTGTGTCACACGCGCAGACACACACAAAGCCATGTGCTGGCATTTGTAAAACAGCGAGACTGAGGCATCTGCTGTAGGTGTTATATTTCCAGGTTTGGAGATATCTGAGATTTCTGCCGCCACCCCAACCAGGAGAGACTTTGAGAGTGTTCCTCTAGCTCTGGAAGGGAATGTTGAAGTTTGTAAAGTTCAAAATTGAGACAGTTATTAGTCAGCATTAGCTGTGGGCTACAACTTGAACTCTGTATTTTTAGCTTGGATTTGTTTACCTTTTGGCAAATTGTGTCTATTAAGTTTGCCGAATTATCTATTACCAGTCCCTGCTTGCAGTGTACTCATAAATGTACAGACAGCTATAACTAAATTACTTTGATACTGAAGAAAACTTAAAACATTTTGATTCTCAGGCAAGTACTGCAGTTATAATGAACATCTTAATTCTGTGATTTTCATTGTGGATTTGTGGGATTCATTTATTTGCAACAGACGCTAGAAATAATCTCATCATGTTGGCTGATTTCTTCTAGTTGGTGTCTATACTCATTATCTACATTACTGAATTTCTTGTGCTTCAAGCGGCAACATCTGGGGCTGAGGAATAAAGCAAGTGTGGACCTGCCAAAAACTGAAGGTCCCTGAGCGAGTCAATCCTCATAAACACCCATGTTAAAATGTCCAACTTTGCAGCAGAAGTAAACATGTTTACAGCCTGGCAGACAAATGTTTTTTGGTCTTTATAGCTCATTTCAACATTCATGGCAATTGTACAGGGGGGTGAATTTTTTTTTTTATAACTTACTCATTTACATTTTACTATGGCTTAAAGTTATGCATAATTATGGGCGTGGCCACTTTCAGTGACAAGTGGGTGCTGTCCATTGACATGTTGCTACCATGATGACAACCTCGGTCAGGTAACTATTTCGAGTTCATCAATGTTAAATGTAACATTTTGATCATCCACAAAGTCTTGTTCAGCGTTTGGTTGGACTTAAAGACCCTCTGAGGAGTCGGATGTTCAGTCTTCTGGTAAGTAAGTTTTGTTTTAATGGTTTTAAGCCTTTTCATGCTATTGAAAGTTAGCATTAGCATTAGCACAGTTAATCAAAAATGTAAATAAGCTGTCCTAACCAACCTAGCAGCTAGCATAAGGGTTAGCTCCACCCTCTCATCCAAATATTGTCACATCTGGCTCCAGAAATCTAAGAAGGTTGTGAACTAATGCCAAACTCGAGGCTTCAAAACAGGATTCCACAAACCAGTGGGTGATGTCACAGTGGCTACGTCCATTATTTTATACAATCCATGTTATGCTTTATTGATACTTAAACCTGACACCAATCCTTACTGATCAAATCCTAAACCTGAATCAAGACCCTAAAGTACCAGAGAAACTACTCACCACAATAGCATAACAGTACACTTGTACAGACACACAATGAGAGAGCCATTAGAGTGTGTGATGGAGTTACTGCCTGAACGGATGCCTGCTCAGATTAGGAGAGCAAAGTAGAGCTGCACAGGATGGATTTCAGGGCTTCGATTGTGTCATCCCGCAAAGACAAATATGTGAAGGCGAGGAACATAAATGCAGCAACACTACAACAGTTTTTCTCTTTACATCATCCACAGTTTACAGTGACCCAAAGTCCCCTTGGTTTCTCTTTTAAACTCTGTGTTTAAACGAGGCTAATGTTATCTGGACATGTGCAGAGAGTGTTTGAGTTTAATTGTGTCAGAGAGTGATGATGGCTTCTGTGATTTCGGCAAATCTCATTACACTGTGAAGTAACTGCAGGGTCACTGATTACACAAAGTCTCCTTAAAGCAAATAGAGCTGAACTTTAATCAGACCCACTCTACAAGGGTGTCGTTTTTACGCTCAGCTCAAAACTCTTCAACTTATCACACTACTTACTTAGTATTGAATAATATGTACTTAATTTAAAATTTTCTCCATATTATAATTCTACTACTGCTTGAACAGTCTACTCTGTACATATTAAACCTTATTAATGTCCGTTTTTCATTGAAGAAGAATCTCTCTTCTTTGCTTCTTCCTGGAAAAAAGGGCTTCTCTTCTTTACTTTAATTCCCCCTCGTTTAATCATAATTCTTTTAGTTTTCAGAGCCAAAACTCAGTCAAATCTGAACACACAGACTTGATAAACATATTTTTGGATTCAATGTGATGCACACTCTCCAGGAATATCATTATCTCTGCTGTCTGAATAAACATCCACAAGCCTGTGTACAAATCACAGAGTAAAGATGTTCATCATAACCGCAGAGCTTGTCTGAGAACCATCGCGTTTTTAATTTTTCTTCAGCAATCAGTAATCCAGTGATAGTTGTAAGTGTCATGGGTACACTGCAAACAGGAAGTGCTAATAGGTAATTCAGCATATTTTTAATGGATAGTGTAAGACTTTGAAAACTGCTCCACAAACTTTTAATAAGCTACAAGTCTGTGGAATTACAAGGTCTGTAAATTGTTCTGATGGAGGTCCTGTGATTGAAACATCTCCTTTTCTTTCTCATTTCAAACTCTGTCACCTTTTGGATATTATATTAAATCAACCTCCTCTACATTTTCTGTCACTCTGGATGACTTTATTTCAATGTGATGGGACTGATCACCTTGGCTACACACACCTGATACTAGTTGGTTAGCATGGAGTGTGACCTTTTCCACATCGCTAATCCAGCATGAGGGGTGCATATTCGGACATTTTAAATGGAAGCATTTGCCCCAAGAGCCAGTGTTTTCTCCACAACAAATTGCTGAAAATTAAACTTTTAATATCAAGCAAAACACAGTGTTTGGAACTCTTATTTACTGTAATAAATCAAGATAACAGAAAATTACAGGGTTTAAGGGGAGTCTTCTTTAGTGTTCAGTGTGTGTACTAAACACAGTGTTATAAATCCATCCAGCAAACCATCTTCAAATAACTACAGGGTTAAAACAACAAAGGTTGTTCCCGTCTGCAGGACGCCTGCAGCAACAGAGCCGACACCCACCTGAATCCTTCTCTCCTCCTCCTCCCTCCTCTTCCTCTCCTCCTCTTCCTGCTTCCTCTTCAGCTCCATCTCTGCTTTCCTGATGGAGAGAACAGAGAGAGAAACAGAGTAAAGATGTGAGCAGAGAGATAAAGGAAACATGACAAATGAGAGAGACAGAGAGACAAAGAAAGAGACATTGATTAAGAAGAGGAGAGGAGGGAACAGATGGGGAGTGAGACAAAGAAAAAAGAAATGGAGATTTATTATGGAGCAGTGAAGGAGAATAAATTTAAAAGGACAAGAGACAGAAAGACAGACGGAGAAGGGGGGCAGAGACAGAGTCAGAGAAACAAAGATAGATTAGTGACGTTAAAGGTGTAATATGCAGGGTTTTCCTAAATAACAATGTAACGACTCATACAAAACTAATCCCTTTCAGTCATCACTTATGACCCATTAAAGGTGAGTGGCGGTGTATTAATCTGCAGAGACTCTGCCTTATTTTCCAATCATTTTGCTATGTTTGGGACTTTTCTGGTTACAGCAGGTGAGATCAGGACTTGAAAAAAGGAAGTTACCAAGTCCCAGACTGTAAGCAGCAGGCATCCGAGAGAAAGCCTCGAAAATTGTGGATACAGTACCGAAAAAAATTAGATGTAGCAAACAAGAGTGACTTTCACTTTCACTGACGATACTGTTGACAAACAGTTGCCTACGATTTATGCATAGTATACCTTTAATATATCAGTGTCTCTCCATTAGCAGAATTTATTTTGAGATTTTACCTCAATCAATTTACGATTCATAAAACTTAGTTTTCAACTACAGTTTAAAAACCTGGCTACTTTGTACATACATTTAAAAGTATGTTCATCTATAGGCATCTTTAATATTTCTGTATTCAGACATACTCAGATCTTGTGCTGTTGTTTTGGGTTTCATGCACTCATACAGTTTTTAAACCCAATCCTGAGGACAGATATTTCTTTGCAATAGTATTTATTTATTTATAGATGGAATGACAAATAAAGCAAACTTGAAAAGATAATCACAGACGATGAATATTTAAAAGACTTCTAAGAATATTTGGCTTTGTTCGAAAAATGACAATCAATTATCACAAAATAGTTGCAGATTAATTTTAATCTCATTGTTTGAGCTTCTTGGGTGGATTAGACTTTGAAAGAAGTCCAACAAATCGATCCAAGAGAGCTAAATCCTACAAAAAAGAAACACTCCCCTGTGTCTGTTCATGTTGCTCTTAAAGTGTTAGTTATCTTCTCGCTCTTTGCCTTTTTATTTCTGTCGTGCGCTCGAATAAAAACTATCAGAGCACTAACGCTCTGACATTTCCTCCTTACTCCTGACTGCTTGTCCTCCCTGGTCATCCAGGAATTGAAGGTTATTTTCCTGCTGCACACACTGCAAACTGTTCTAAATAGAAACATCAGCTAAAATGCCTAAAATAACAGAAAGAGAAACACATGCCCTGTGGTGATGGAGGAATTTAAAGCAGCGGGATGACGTCTGCTGGGAGATATTTCCATCGACAGGGAGGCTTTAACGCATCCTTTTAAATAATGTTTGGATTATGTTTAGAGCTATTATGAATAAAACAAGGCATTACAGCAGGGCCAACAATAACCTTCAGCCTGTGACCTTCAGGTGAATCCTAGGAGTTCATTACTTGCCAGAGGGGGAAACTACAGGGGAAGGCAAAGTGGGCCATAAAATTTGGGCTGTCATCTCTAATGTCTTACATTAGCGGGTAGTGGTTTGTGACGAACACAATGGTCCCCATCAGTCCTCCTGAAAGACTTTTCAGATAGAGGGGAGGATTGAGGGGGGTCACACTGAGTGAGGAATAAGTCCAACACAATCTGGGCAGGAAAAGAAATGTTCGGTGTAAGCATGTGGAGAACGTGATGGATTCAAACCCTCACCAGACACTTTCATGGTGTCATTTAGGAAATAGAGGGGGACCCGTCAAGGATAGCTGGCTACCTGAGAGCAGTCTGGTACACTGAACAAAGATGGAACACACAAATTGAAGCAGACAGATTTTCTTCTTTCTTACATGGTTTCTTCATATTATTCTTGCAGCCCTGCACAAACAGGAATGGATGTGGAGGCTGTTTGGGTTTTATTTTTCCAAGTGCATCTGACTTTGCAGCATTTTGGTGTCAATTTAAAGGTCCCCTAATGCTTTATTAATCAGTGTTTTCTATATTAAAGTCCAAATGAAACAGCATTTTGAGACCTTGCTACAATACTGTGATGTATGTCCGAGTGAAACAGGATAGGCAGGCAGGATATGAGATTAGGGGAGAATTTAATTTGATCATTGAAAAGTGGGTGTGTCATAACAGTGAGGCCCTGATAGTGTAACACCGACAGCATAGTAGTATCCATCAAAAAGAGAGAAATTAAGTCCATCTTTGTTGAAGCGGTTCACTGTAGAATGCCATGCCTTTTTTTTCCTTAAAGAGAATATATTCTTGCCAGAAAGCCAGTAACCATGGTGTGTTATCGAAACACACACTGACATAGAATGTAGTTGCTAACTGGCTAAATCTTAGCTCTGTTGGAGATCGAGTGTTGGGTGGGTGTCATGATAATATTAGTTGAGACTGGTTGGTGCTAGCTTATGACATATTTTGTTTCAGACGAAAAAAAAAAACATGTTGGAATTTTGATACAAGAATATGACAAGACAATTTTTTTGGTATATATTGTGGCGGCACGGTGGAGCAGTGGTTAGCATTGTTGCCTCACAACAAGAGTGTTCCTGGTTTGAACCCAGGGTGGGGGGAGCCCTTCCTCCCACAGTCCAAAGACATACAGGTTAATTGGTGAATCTAAATTGGCCGTAGGTGTGAATGTAAGTGTGAATGGTTGTCTGTCTCTCTGTGTCAGCCCTGTGATAGTCTGGTGACCTGTCCAGGGTGTACCCTGCCTCTCACCCAATGTCAGCTGGGATAGGCTCCAGCCCCCCCGCGACCCCCCAACAGGATAAGCGGTTACGGATAATTAATGAACGGAGGAATGTTAAATAGGTGCAGAACATGGCCAGGGATGTGCTCTAAAAGGGTTAAAAGGCATTATTCAGTTCATTCATTCGATTTTACCAAAGAAAATAAAGACTAAATCTACTGTAGAAATATCAAGTTCTATATTTTGACATAAGGACATAAGCGGGGAAGACATAGGTTGTTTGGATTTAGAAATCTAAATTATCAGCATTTACGGGAAAACATTAAGGTTTCCCACAAACCTCCACATTTCAAAATCTTCTAATTAAGTCTTATAATTATTATTAATCTAGTCTAGTCAACACTACTTTTCTCATAATTACTCATGTTAACCTCTGATTTTATGGCTTAACAAGTGGTTAACCCCTAAGTTCAAAAATCTATGGGACGACATAACAGACAAAGACGTCCATATTTTCTTAAAGGGTATAATATCGTCCTGTGCATTCAATCTGTGCCTGGATCCTAATGTTTGTTTACAGTATATAAAATTATAAAATCAGGACACGGCACCAACAACTTAAAAAATCTGCCTTCCTTTACAAAATGTGACAGATAGTAAACTGCTGAGAAATGAACTCGTTCTCAAGAAAGATTTGAGCCGCCTGGTTCACCATCAGACTATAAACTAACTCCAGAAAATCCACAATTAAATGAATTAATACAAGTCTTTGACACTGCTGTGCCTAAATGACATCATTCCAACGTGATCTGATTTCCTTCCAACAGATATTCCACAGAGATTGCTTGTCAAAACTTTTTGTCATCACTCTGAGGCCACGACCTCTGACACCCTCACTATTGTTTTCCTGTAATGACGGACACTGGGGAGCTGAAGCTTATTCTACCACTGTGCTCGATGTAAATCACCCAGGACAAGAGCATCAGCTAAATAAAAGAGGTAAAAAGCAACAACCCAGCCTGATGAGACTTTATAGCTCCTATAAAAATAAATCCTTTTGGAGCAGCAGTTTCATTATGTAAATCCCTAAAATGAGTGGACAGTAAGTGTATCTGTCCACTGCAGCAATTTTCACTGAGAAGAGGCTTTTGCCGGGTCGAAACTCGCCAACTTTGACAAGTGCCTCTTGTTTTTTTTGGCTACATACGTGATAGGAAAACAAAAATGTTTCATCCGAGCCTCAGTTAAAAGTACTCCAACCTGAACCCCCTCCCACTTACAGTCGCCTATCCTCCTCCTCCTGCTTGCGGCGCAGCTCCTCCTCCTCCCTCCTCTTCCTCTCCCTCTCCATCTCCTCCTGGATGCGTCGGAGTCGCTCCCTCTCCTCCTCCTCTTTCTTCTTGTTCTGCATGGCAGTCAGCAGCTGCTCCGACCGGGTCACCAGGGCCCGGTACTCGTGGTCGATATCCATGCGGGACATGATGGTGCTCTGACAAAACAAAATCAGAACCGACTTATGATGTTGTCTGTCAACAACAGGAGTTTAACTAAATGGTTAAAGATGGATTAAATCCTCAAATATTTACTTACATACAGGCTTATATTCATTTATCATTAATTAATTATATGCATTATACATTTTCACAGCTCTAATTCCATCAGTACAGTAATAGTCACGTCAGGTGTTACAGTTTTTTCCTGAACATTACGCTACCATGACTTAAACTCAGCACTTCCTCCAGAATTTTCACATTAAAAGCCTTGTAGTTTTGTTGACAGTAGCTCATCAGCGATTAGAATGGCAAAGAAGAGGCACGAATGAAAACAATATTTCTGTTTCTATTTCTGAGCAGCAGAGGGGGTTAGTATGACGTGGCTCGGTGAAAATGTACATCACACTGATTTTAGCACGTGAGCCACTGCAGTAGGTTACAGGTCAAAGAGTTTTTAAAACGCCTTTAAATAAGAATTTACAGCATTATTATGATGCACAGAAAACCCGAATGAAGGCCTTTTATATATAAAAGTTAAAATACTCATAAGATCCAGTCCAGTTAATTTTAAGTCTTTTCTGCCAAGCTTGCAGTTAGGATTTTTTCTGTCTTTCATTGCTATTTTTCCTAGATCTGAGAAGGTCTCTCTGTGGATGATTTAATATTACTTGTATTTTCGTTTAAAATTAAAAAGACAGACAGACTTAAGAATGAATGTGAATATTTGATTAACTTTATTTCTGCTGGCATTGCATTTGGCAGATGGAGATGACAGAGTCAATCAGCTTCACTGTGACACATTTAAAATAGTCTCCATTGCTTTCTCTCATCTTGAATCAGCCTCATTTCTTCTTCTTTTTTCAATATCAAGATTTAAACAGACTTTATGGCCCATTCACACTACTATAATATCTCATACTTGGTAACGCCCTGGTCTGATGTAACCGATCTCCCATCTTCCTATAACACAACAATACACAGACCATTTACACTACAGACTGAATCATTGTGACAGTACAGTATCACCAACAATCACCTCCAGCTAACCAATTGGCATTTGATTTCAATTGCAGAGATGCTGACAAACTTCTTTATTCCTGTTGTCATTTCCAGCCGTAACTACTCTGTCTGAAGATATATAGTTTAACATGGTGGTTCAACTTATCCGATGTTCTCCTGTACTTATTTTATGTACTGTGTTGCTCTGCTATCTCCTTCAACAGACCAAATCTACCAGCACAGAAGCTAATCAATGTGTTGCTGTGGACAGGGGCCGCCGCATAACACATCTGAGCTACCCCCAAAAAAAGAATATAATAATATAGTGTGCGCTTTATTTGGAATTTTCCCTGCTTCACTTTAAAAACATAGCAACTGAGGCAGTGATACACCAGCAACTCCAGTGTTCTACAAAGTAAAATTACTGTTTATGTCAATGCAGTCTTGTAGCTTTGAGATAACCGCTTCCGTTCCCCATTGAAAAGGGCGCTCTGACAGTGAGGTAATGCAGGGACAATATTCTAAATATAGTGTACATTTATACTGATATTGACTTCTTCAGGATAGTTGTTTTTAAGTTGGCTAAAAACTATCCAACTGAGACAGCGTTTGCTCAGCGCCATTTAGTTTTATTTACATAGCGTAGGGGTTTTCTACCCCGAAATAGACTTCATGGACTGCAGCTGAAGCCACCAGTCAATCAACAGAAAACTAGTTTTTGTAATATCAGCTATTTTGATAGTTCATTGTTTACACCCAGTCAAGGGTGAATTATTGATAGTTTCTATGAGATTCAGAATATCTTTAGATTTTAGTCAGACAAAACAAGACATTTGAAGACATCACATTCAACTCTTCATTGACCAAATGATTGATTAATCCACAAAATAATTAGCAGATTGGTCAGCAATAAAAACTACCTTTAGTTGTGGCCCTGATGAACACATGACTTAGTTTACTTTGGGGCTGTTTGTCATGACCTCACACCCATCAAACATCGTTCGACCTCACTGATGCTCCCAAGAGTTTCCTGCAGTTTTTTATAATCAAGGTAGCCACCTCTTCCATTTACGAGCGCTGCATTTATATGAAATACAATATCAGGCTTATTAAGCTCAAGGGGAAAATGAGCAGTGGTGCCAAATCTCACAGCAAAGGCCACCTGTTTAATGAGGGAGTTTAATGAGGGAGGTGATTGTTTAAAGTGTCGTCAGGAAATGACATTGATATCTAGAGGAGACACATCGGGATCTGTCTGGTCCATTGATCACATTGTGTGTCCACTTGGCAGTGACTCAATCATCAACGCTGGAAAAAAAGAAAACCCTCTGAGTTTTTACAAGGTGGCAAAAGTGTTAACCAACTTCCTGAGGGAATAAAATGAAACCCAAAATTTGGTGAGCCTAATACACAGCAGTAGATTAATGTTCATAGTGATGTTCCACTATCACATATAGCTGCAATGTTCATATGTCCATACACTTCTGGCCATGTGTTGTGTCTAGCATTCGCACAGACACCAAATAGCAACCACCTAGAAACACCTTAGCAACCACCTAACAACCATAAAGATTCGTCAAAATCGCAGCTAAAACGTTGAAGCACAATTTTCTGAACCCGAAAGCACACAGTGGCAGTTTATTTCGAGTACATTCTCCTTTAAATAAAGCTGTCTGCATCTCAAACCACTGCCTCAAATATAAACATCTCTGAGGATGTTCTTCACTGTGATTATGTGGATGTCAGAGCTGCAGACAGATACTGAAGCACCAGACTAAAACATCTCATCAGGAGCTTTAAAAAGAGTCCCTTTGAGAGCATCAGGAATCTCACAGGTCACTGTCACTGTATGTTCAGGTGTCACCAGAGCTGACAGGGCAGCGGTGTAAACCTGAGGAGGGAAACGTGTAGCCGTCTCGCCGCAGATGAATATTCATACGCATCTGCTGTCACTGCAACCTTTTTCCTCCGACTGCCAGTTGCTCTACAACAAAGCTGCAGTGACGGGACATGACAGGAGCGTCTCACCGCTGAGTCCCTCGACCAGAGTTTGTCCTTCTGATCCCGACATTTACTACGGTGAGCACCTGTCACACTCACACCTCAATGACTCCTCTCCAGTAAGAAAAGTAAAGGGGGGGTAGATAAAGACGACAGCAGGGCTAAATTATGAAAATCAAAATACTGTAGGACATTAAAGATTCATGACATTCATAGGCGAGATTATCTGAAAGGAAGGCGGCCTTAAAGTCAGAGAAAGCACACAATTTAATCCAGTTCAACAGCAAATGGCATTATGATAATGAGGAGTCAAGAGTCTCAATCCATCAGTTTGGGTAAATATCTCTGAGTCATACCCTTACAATCCAACCATATCTTTACCTAGCCACATGAAAAGATATATATACCGTATATAAATTGGAAAAACATCACAACCTGGACTTTATCATTCAATTAAAAAAGAAATTATAAAATCCCGAGGATCAAATCTGTTCTCATTTCGTCAAGTGGGGTCTTAAGGCTCCACCCGTCTGTCAAACTGCACCAGAGTGTGGTTTAATTTCATGCTGTCCATCATTCATGGAGAGTAGGTGGCACTTTTGTCAAAACGGTGGAAATCCTATTTTTGAAACAAAACTCTTCACATGTATGTGTCTGTCAGAGCAGACAGCATAACAAAGAGCTTTCACTGCAGGATATGGAGGAATTTAGACTTTATATATAATTCATAGATGAATACGGGGCTTTAATAGAACACGCACAGCCAGATGAGGTTCATGTCAAACTGTCCATCTCACCCACCTTGATTTTGACCAACAGGGAGTCGATGGCGGCCTCCAGATCCTGGATCTGCTTGCTCATCTCCTGTTTGCCCTCCTTCAGCCCAGCCACCACCTCGTTGAAGCGGTCCATCCTCTTCTTTATGTTGTGCACCTTGACTAACCCATCGATCCTAAAACACATGCACACAATGAGTTAGTAAAACAACATACATGTTTGGCTTTGAGATTTTATATTTCAATGGTTTTATGATCCATAAATTTGGTGTAGTAAAAGGCTCTGGCAGCGTGCTAGTTAACAAGCCAATTAATCATCATTGCAGCCCCAGCACAGCACAGGCTCTGGAAATCTCTGTGTATGGGAGCAGACACTCTCCTCAGTCAGTCACTGTGAAAAGACTAATCAAGAAACCTTGGCTAGAGCTATGGCTAGAGATCCTTGTTAAGTTCAATGATTCAGCTAATGTTACATGCAATTTGCTTAATGAGAGATTCCTTCAGTTTATGTGTAATTTCAACCGTTAACTACTCTTTTATGTTTTTAGACCACACCCACCCACCCATCCACCCACACACACACACACACACACACACACACACACAACCTGGTGTTGTGGCAGGTAGATGGATAAAATTATGAAAAACTGTGCCTATGTACCTGATGTCTAAACTATTCAGGAAAGTTTCACGAACCCAAAGCCATTGTCCATGCCCTGACCCGACACCCCATATTGGTGAACACACCCTAACCCAGCTTAAGTCTTCATTACAGCTGTGGTAGTATTAAAAAGTAAGGGAGCAGTGGCCGATTGTTTTAGCCCCTAGTAAAGGTCAAGATGCAAATACACTGGATCCTACACTTCCCATAATGCAAAGTGATTCCTAAATTGTTTTTCCCTATTTTGTATTTCCATTTCCAATTTGTCTTTAAACAATATCCTCAGTGTTACAGAACATAGAAACATGGGACTCTTTTGCAGTACTGACCAAACAAGCTGTGGAATAGTAACTTCACGCTTTCAGAGGAGGAATCTGTTACTTATAAAAGATTACTGTAACTGTTATTTCTTTATTTTATTACCAGTTACGATGTAACGTTACTATGACTTCCTCCGAAGAATAAGTGAGAGCCGCTGAGCGGATGAGTAAGACCTCTCTCACTGCAGGGTTGATTTCGATCAAACCAGAGTTGATGATTGTTGGAACAGTGGACTAATTAACTAGATGACTGACTAAGACAGTTTTGGTGAGTTTTATCTCGATGCTGTGGAGTTTAAATGAAGTGTGTTTTATGATGAGCTCACAAGGCAGTTAAGCTAACGTTAGTCTTACTTCATTGCAAGAACTTTACTTGAATTGGTGACGGTTGTATTTTTATGTTTAATAAGAAAATGAGGGTAAGAATAGGCCAAAACAGAGTTCTCAAGCTAGTGAGTGGGACATTTACGGCCCCACTGACATGTGCTGTCACCATGACAACTAACAATAACTTGCCATTTTCTTTTGTCCAAGTGAAATGACCATTGCAACAAGATCAATGTCCTTACTATTCATTCTATTTCTATGGGCGCAAATCAAAGCAGTAGCAATATCAGCTTGTCAAATTTGTGAACAAAACATGAACAAAATGTGAACAGTTGCTAAACTCATCCAAAATCCCCCAAAAATCCCAAAGTAAATTCATTAAAGATGTAGCTCAATGTGACCTTGGTGATTGGATCTTAAAGCTTGTCAAACGCAGCTTTTAATCAAAGGACCTGGGGCCTCATTTATAAAGCTTGCTTACACACAAACTGGGCTTGAAAGTGGCCACTTACCATGCAAAGGTTGTGATTTATAAAAATGAACTTGCCAGGAGAATGTGCGCTCCTGTAAGCAACCTCTGAGTCATGCGTGCGAACATTTTGGAGACACTGGGAAGTGGCGACGCAGACGGCGAGGTGGAGAAGTGGAGCCAGATTTTTACTGATGTCTCACACAAATTTAATGTCACGTTATATCCACCTTAGATCCACGTTATCATTGAAATTAAATCCAGCAGCCTTATTTTGCGCTTGGAGTGAGTGATAATTGTTTCATAAAAACGTTGTAAAATCCAACTCAAATCCTGAATTGAAATTCTTTCTAAATACGTATTTAGTCCGCACTGCCTCTAACGTCTCATTGTCCACTCTGGGGGCGCAGGAGGGGGAGAGGACGGCGCGACTGCATGGAATATATTTATTTAATTAGCTAAATATTTCCAGTGCATTTATCATGTCTCGAAATACAGCCATTAAGCACAACCGTTGCACTCATTTCATCAGCCCTGCTTAGACATGTGCTGTTCATGACAAAACCGGCATGAAGAAACGTGTTCGCCTGTTACACTTTCATCTTTGAATTGGATTTCAAATTACACGTTGTATTTTGGGACAGGGATACCACTGCTTCATGCTGTAATTCAAACCGGGAGTCTGATCAGACTAATTGCCATAAACATATAAATACTGCGGTGACCCTCGTGCGTAATTGCGCAAGATGGCACTGGCACATACTCCTTTTTGCTTCCACCTTTAATAAATGTGATTCTTTATGTCGCACATCAATGTCAAACATCTTCAAATTTAAAAGCAACACAATAACCACATGTTGGTAAAGGAGTAGAAATATTTGGTCTACCTTTAGATCAGACCACTTTTTTTTTGGCTCTGTCACTGTCCGTGCAGTCCCACAAACACAGCTGACAGCATTAGCAGCGTTGATGTGTTGCCACTTTTTTTTTCGCTTTCTTTACTAGTGATCCCGCTGCTGTGGCCACCAAACAAAATCTTTCTTCAGTCCTCCACCTCCCGTTAAAGGGTCTCTAGCTCAGTCTCGGAGAAATTCCGTTTTTTGGCTCGTTTCTCACACCTGTCGCCGTGACTCACAACGAGAGAACACTCGCATGCCGGCTTATTTATATGCAGATCGCATTCATGAGGTGATTTGCATGACCATTTATGGTTGAAATAGGGCTTGTAGAGGGCGGAATATGAGGCGGATCTGGGTGCGCACAACTCCAGGAGGTCTGTGATTTATAAAGAGAACATTGCGTGCAAGTGTGCGTGCGCACGGTTTTATAAATCAGATTATTTTTTGGCGCACGCCATTTTTAGCTTTTGGGCGCACGTCAGCTTTTAGTATGAATCCTTAGCACTCTTATATAAATGAGCAGGGGCCTCATTTATATAAGAGTGCTTATGTGTGAGACATCAAAAAAAAATCTGGCTCCACTTCTCAACCTCGCCGTCTGCGTCGCCACTTCCCAGTGTCTTCCAAAATGTGCGCACGCATGACTCAGCGTTTGCTTACATGTGCGCACATTCTCCCGCCAAGTTCATTTTTATAAATCACAACCTTTGCGTGGTAAGTGGCTACGCCACTTTCAAGAAGCGTTTTGTGCATAAGCAAGCTTTATAAATGAGGCTTCAGATATTTTCTAACTGAGTGTTAATCTTTGATGACGTCCGTCCAAACTGTCGAAGTACTCCAATACTGTATGAGTAATGCTATAATGTCTATGACACAGGCTTGGTTACAAATGTGAAGTCTCTGAGCCCGAACCAAGATAACCCTGATGACATGACCATGATCTCACCGGAGTTATCCTTTGAGACTTCATACAGCCCTCTCCAGAACCATAAAAGACACTAAACATTTTACACAGGGTGTGTGGCAACTGACCTTGATGTACAAAAAAAGGGCGGTGTACCCCTTTAATCTCAGCACGAAAAGGCAACAAGCAGCCAAGAAATTTCAGAGAGGGTGCATTACTCTAAATTCCAGTCAAGATCTCAAAGTTTCCAAAGAGACGAACATGTCAGGCTGAATTTTGGAGAAATGTGCATAAATGATGAGCCATCCAGAACTTTTTTATTTGATGTGACAGTGCAGCTATAAAATAATCAGATTGTGTCGAATCAGATATGAATGTCACTCACAGAGAGGATACGGTAGATTCAGTACAGGCCTTCAAACAATATACACAATCATTTAGCTTACTTCAAAGTTATTGAAGTATAAATTAAAGGGAAACATAAAGAACACTGTGTTTCAAGCACAAATCGAAAGTTCTTGCAGCTCATTAACAGAGTGGGAAACTGCAGCAGCCACAGTTGAATGCTGTAATTGCATCTACTGGTAATAAGTCCACATACCAGTCACTCTACCCGGCCATAAAGCTCTACTCTCCCTGTTCTGGTGTAGAGATCGTAAATTACTTGCACAGTAATCTCTACCATAATTTTCATACTTGCTTCGATGTAATTAGGTGTGATAATGACACTGTGTTTAAAGTTCTGGCTTGAGTGCCCAAATCAAGTGCTCACAATTCCCCCAACTGCCAGATCAATTACAGACATTTATTTCAGCCACACTGTGACTTTCAGCAGACAGGCATCCTGCTTGTAAAATGTGCAACAACTGCAATTTAAACAAGGAGAGTCATTTTTATTTTGTTGCAAGCTGTGGGGAAATGACTAAAACTGACTCCAGTGTTTGCTACTTACAACAAGAAGACGTATGACTTAGGGGTCATGTTCTCAGCCTTGATTATCAGATTTTGAGCAGAATATGTCAGAATATGTTTAAATACAATTACATTCACAGAGAGATGTGATTTCCAGGAGACTCTCCAAAGACACATATGATGTGGTCACCATTGTGGTCAGTGGAGCAGCAAACAACACAGCTGTCCTTGAAATTCAAATTGGAAAAAGTGCCTCAATAGCTTCCCAAAATGCTGTTTTCATTGACCTCCAGTAGTTTCAGTTGAAGATGCTGTAGTCACAAGAGATATAAACATGACTTCTGTTTATCTGAAAATGTCTCTGCTTGTGATCCTCACCAGGGTCAATCTTTTTGATCCTTTGAAGGTCTAGAGTGCAGGATTTAGTGGCATGTAGTGGTCAGTCTGCAACACTGCAACCAACTCAAACTTCTCCCATGTCAGGTGTGTAGGAGAACTCTGTTGGCCCTATCTAGAGTCATTGTTGGGTTTGTATATTCTGTGCTACTGCAGAACAACATGACAGACTCTGAGGACCTGCTCTAGATGAAGATAAAAACAGCTCATTTCAAGGTAACGAAAACACAATAATTTGCATTTTCAGGTGAATATCAACTAATGAAAACACAGTTCTGAATATTATATTCCATTTCTGCCAATATATCCCCCCAAATTCTACACAATCGATCTTTAACAATGGTTTCCCTTTGCCATGCAGCTTGCATATGGATGAAGTTGTGCCAGAATCCCCAGATCTATTATGGCTCTATTGTTACTTCATCATTGCTTTATTAAATTTTATTTTCCTGCTGGTTGCAAAGTTTCCATCAACTCTGTTTCAAATCCCTCACTGAAGAAGTATATCTTATACTTAAGATACTAAACAAACATGATGAGGCTGATAAAAACATTTTTTAAGTAATCTGAAGCCAAAATGGAGAGTAACTATAGAGACCAGTAAAATAACAAACCTAAGGGGAACATTTAAGACAACAGTGTACAGACATATGGCACAAATGCTGCCTTGGTGGCCTCCACTCTCACTTTGCGCGCTGTAGCTGTCCCCTGAAATTTAAGTACTGAGCGAAATGATTGTGAATGTGATCATTTTAGCCACTATTGTACAGGGGCGGGGACTTTACTCATGAATCTTTGTAAATTGACTTCAATAAAAAAAACCTGAAACACCAACACGCTGTGACTGCACTTGGACTCCGAAGCTTTTGACATGATGCCGGAGGGTGAAAAAGTTCTAAATACGTGCAGGAAATCAATTCTTAATATTTCTGACAACAGTGGCTTTTTGAATTAATCCAACATCTGCTGTAGTCAACAACAAATAAAAGTCAATATGCAAAACATGTTTTTAATTGTTATAAATCTCATCAGAGAGTTATGAATACAGAGTCTAAACAGTGTTAATTATTTTTTGTACTTACGGTTTGGTAATTATTTTACTTTGAAGTGAATGTAAGGTGCATGATGACTTGTTTAGGAAGTTTAGGACTTGAGACTTGTTGGTCATGACTTTGGACTAGACTCTGGAGTTCATAGTGAAGAACTGAATCTTGTGAATTGAAAACAATAACTTTCTCTCACATCTGATTTTGCTGTATGTCATTTTTCTGCTCATTTCATGTTTGTCTTCAGTGTTGTTTAACCAAATCTCAATCTCCGCCCCTGTCATTAATACTCCAACCACCTCCTGTAATCACAAACTTCATCAGCAACACACACTAACACAATCACACACTATTATCAAGGACCAGCAGGGTTGCCAGATCAGACTGAACCCCCCTGCAGAGGAATAAATCCCTCTTCACCTGCATTCTCCATCTTTCCTCCCACCTGCCTCCCTCCCCCCACCCCCAGGTTTCTGCTGTTTATCATCAAATGTCGGAGGTAATAAGCTGAGCCGCATGTGTCGCCAAGCGTGTGTGTGTGTGTGTGCCAGGCAGACTGACACTGCTGAGCTGTGAAAGTGGCAGATAATGAAGAAGAAGAGGACGATGAGGGAGCAAGGGAGGAACTGGAGGTGAAAGGAATGGAAGAGATCAAGAAGGAGATGACTGTAATGAGGAAGGGAAGGAAGGATGACAAGAAAGGGAGGCAGAAAGGGAGGTGAGGGTGGGAGGGAATTAGTGAAGGAAGAGAGGGATAGACAGAAGAAAGGCAAGTGTGGAAGGTTGGATGGAAGGAGAAAGGAAGGAGGAAGCTGTGGAAAATTTGTTTGAAAAAGGGAAGGAGGATTAAGGATGGACACGGGAAAAGAGGATGAAGGGAGGGAGAAATGAGGGCAAATATGGAGTGATGAAAAGAAAGGTGGAGAGAGGATGAAGAGGCTGGAAATATGGAGGACAGGGTGGAGCAAAGGTGAGGACAAAACGGAGAAGAGGAAGACCATCGAAAGCAGACAGGAAAGGGGGATGGGAGGATGAAGCAAAATGTGCAGACAAGGAGTGATTGGGTGGATAGAAACAAAGGTGGAAGAAAAAGGAGTGGACTAAGGAAAGGACTGAAAGTAAAAGAAGAGGTGGACAGGGAGGGAGGAGAGGTGAGGAGAGCAGGTATAGAGGAGGTAAGGAAGGGAGGAGAAAAGAGGAAAGCAGAGATTAAGTAAGAATTGAGGAAGGGAGGGGATGAAGGGAGAAGGAAGAGAAAGACAGCACACCCACCGAGGCTTGTGCTTCCTCCTGCAGAGCCACATCCGGACTGTCTTCTGCATCTGGATACAGGCGCTGGCCCGGTACAAAATCTTGTTCTTCACTGCAAGAAACAGAAAGAAAGGAGGAAAAGGAAAGTCAATTTCCTGCAAATTTAACCTGTGAGGGCCAAGTCATGCTAGAAAAGAACTTGTTTGTACATGTGAACACGTCGGAAATCAAATGTCTTTATAGCTGTGTGGCTGCATGTGAAGACCAGGTGAAAGGCCAGTTGTCATGATCCATATTTCCATTAACTTGTCAAGCAAAGTTGAAGTGAATACTGAAATGTTGTGACAGAGTCCCACACACACAGTGACAGGGCTAACTGTTAGCATCATACAGCTAATCTTACCCAACGTTTATTTAAGGGTTTCACAACAGAATCAAGCTGTTTCTGTGTCAATGTGAGATTGTTGGGAGTCGGGACAGTTAACAGCATGGTGTTGGATGTAGCCACTGCTGCTGTGTTAGCTCATGCTAACTGGGCAGAGAGCAGGAGGAGATTGGCTCACAGAGACACTCCTTTAGCGCTGCTTCAAACAGCAGCAACAGCTGATCATCTGCAATCATCAAATCCCCTACCATCACAAATAAACTCCAGTTCCATGGGAAACACTGAATGCTCATAATAATAGCTTCAGAATCTCAGACAGCATCACAACTATTTTTGCAATTTTTAACGCCCAAAAATACTGCAACAAGCTTCACTATGTTTTTTAGGAAAGCTGCCATGAAATCAGACATTTCAGGCTCCAACAATCACAAAAACAGCCTGTGAAATCCAGGAGGGACTGAGCAGCCATGTTTCACACTGTCTGGTGACAGAGACAAATAAATGCAATAATTCTAATGCACGGGAAAACGCTGACAGCAGAAACGGTCGCAGGTCTATAAAGGATGTTGATTCACTCCTCATATCCCAACATTCAGATTCACTCAGCCACAGTGGAAACAAGACGTAGGGGTTTTACTCAGCCCTGCAGAGTGGGAAAGAATATTGAGGGACCCCGCAGTACTCACCAAGTCTGTCAGATGCAGAGTTATACAATTGAAAATCCAACACAGAGCATATATTATTCCCTCCAGACTCTAATAGACCCAAGCTCCTCGGATCTCTTCAGGCATGGTGGTGGTCAAGTGGGAAATTTGATTCATAGGCTGTGGCACTGCCCTGCAGTGAAATCCTGTTAGATACGAGTGTTTTATTCGATTTCAGTAATAATGAACAAAAACCCTGTCCTTGTCCCACTCTTTCTTTGTTAGTGTATAGAGCTGCACAGTTAAGGTAAAAAAGAGAACATTTGTAGGCTAAGAGAATGATTTTGCTAAATTGGAAGATTCACAAATCAAGATGTCTCTCAAAAGAAATATGGCTACCTGAATATTCCAACCCTCTTGGAATGAAAAGCTACATAAAATTCTGGAATTAATCGAGATCAAGTTTGGGAATGTGTTTCAGCCCTGTGTATCTGCAAATAATATTGACTAGTACAGAGTAGCCGTATGTGGGTCGATCTGGAGACCTTGGCTGCCTCTATACAGTGGAATGAATGATTAAATTGTCTGAAGGTGTTAGAGCAGCTCACATGTTTATAATCCTAATAGTGTCCTTGCAAGCACAAAGAGCCAAGCCACTGTTCAATGACCAGGATATTGATCCAGCCGCTGTAAGAGCACTAGTGGGTGTAAGGGACACCAAGCACTCTAGTTATCACTCTATTTTACCAGATATTGATAGTTTTTTAATAATTGGTGGTAGGGAAACAAATAGGCCTCGAAGGACCAAGCTTCCTATGAGCTGATCTTCGAAGCCTGTCTCCCCAGTTTGTGTCCCCAAGTATAGGACATAAAAAAATCTCAATTTAGTTTACAAACTTTGTCCTTATAAAACATGTCCTGTCATCCCCCTGATGTTCTGAATCCTTGTACAGTGATTTAATTTGAATTGCTTTCATACGCTAATAGGGTTTGCATTCTGTTAGTTTGCAAAATTCTTAATATTGTACGCATTATTTGGAATTGGATTTCATCCAGTCTTTGGCAATGTGGATGTTTTTGCTGCCGTGCCAATGAAGCAAGTCTGAATTGAATTGAAGTGAGAAAATTAAAGAGAGAGAAAGAGATAATAAAAAAGAGGGGGAGCTGGAGAGATGACAAACAGAGATCGATAACATCTCTCCTTGCTGCCAAATTCATTTCATCTTGTTATGGCCTCAGAATATTTAACGTCTACACCATCAATAACTGAACTGAATTAATGGCTTTGCATTAATGGCTTTACCCAACACAGACCGGTTATACTTTAGAAATCCAATGAGCATTTTCAAACCGCTGCAACATTATAAGCTCTGTGGATTGGACACATTTATTCATTTTTAATGTGATATGATGATATGCTTTGGCAACACTTGCTTCTGTTCAGTTCCTGCCAATAAAGCTTATTTTTGATTTGATCGATAAAGAGAACAGAGAGTGGGAGGCAGAGATAAGGACAGATAGGGATGAGATGGAGAGAGATGATGAGGGGAAAAAGAGAGAGACAGACACAATGGTGAAAGATGTATTTCTGATCCTTTACTGAAGTAAAGTACTGACACCACACTTTGAAAATTCTCCACTACAAGTAAAAGTTCTGCACTGAAGTAAAGGTGTATAAGCCGAAGGTACCTAAATCATGAAAAGCAAAAGTACTCAATGTGCAGCTAAATGTTCCTTGTCAGTGTTTTACTATTACGTATATATGAAGAATTTGGATTATTATTAAAGCTGCATTAATGTGCATGTTGCATTTTATTGCTATAGATGTTTAAGGTTGTGGTAATTTGAACTCCTTTTTGTAAGGGTGGTTTGATCTACAGCAATCTTTGACTGTATCAAAATAACTGATGTAACCATAATGACATCATCCATTAGTTTGCAGACACAAAGACTCAAGCCTCGAAGCCTCAAGTTCAGCATTTCAATCGTCACCATTTTGGTCTTTTTGGGGCGAAATCCGGGGTTTTTTCAGACCTAATTGTATTGCGGAGTTTTACACAGCGGGGACCAGATCTTTTCTCTCAAACCACAATAAAATGTGATGGCACAACAGTCTCCTTCAGTACATTATTCTATGCTTTCTTTTGATTTTCACATTGGCTAGTCATCCTGTTTAATTTGTCTTCTGATTAAATCAGAACCGTTGAAACAAGTTGTAGGAAGCCTCTGCAAGTAATTGGTTGCTGGCAGACACTCTGTGCTGCAATAAAATGGTTAATCAGCAGTGCCGTGCACTGTAGAGCCGATGCACTGCTGGTTCTGCCGGCCTGAATAGAATATAATGTCTATAGCCTCACTGTTGTGTACAGCGTTTATAGACTGAGCTGAGTAGTGATGCGTGGGCCGTAACCCTTGGGACCCGCAAATGGACCTGCGGGTCGGGCATCAGTGATCGTCTGTTAAATCGGTCTGTAAATGATATTTTGACATTACTGGCTATTAATGTTATGGCATCCGAAGGTACTGATGCGTTGAGCAGGTGACAGTCCGCGGTCGTTTTCAAAACACACTTGTGTCACGCACTCCAAAAGAAACTTTAAACAATAATTTATTGTACAAAACGGGGGAAACAAACGGTTCCATAATTCATATTAAATTCAAAAGATAACGAAAAAACAGCTACAAGTTAGAGGGAATAGTGATAAAGTGGTAAAACTTGGCATTGATCCACAGCCTCAGACGGATGCGCTCAAGCGCGCCGTGCGCACAAGCTCAGTTGGTAGGATACTATATTTTCACATTTTTAACAATGCAATTTAAAAGTTTTGATTTTTATTGATAACCTACATTTACCAACAACAAAGAGACTACATTCAGCACCAAAAAAATATGTAACAAAAAAAAAAAAAAAAAAAGTAAATAAAAACTAATATACCTACCCACAGAATCAAATATTCAAATATTTGGGTACAGCCCTATTTATTTCTGCTGTAAAGTCGAGTATTTTAACATTGGTGTCTATGGGGATTAACTGGCCTCTGGAGCCAGCCTCAAGTGGCCATTCAAGGAACTGCAGTTTTTGGCACTTTTGCCTTAGCTTCATTTTTCAGCCCTGGGGCTAGAGATTGCTGCTTGACAGCAAGGCATAATCTATAAGATCATAGTGGCTGTCCAGTGAGAACTATGCATCTATAAAAACTCAACTTGTCATGGTGTCAGAAAAACAGCCCTGCTTTCAGCTTTATGATTATTTATCTTAGCAAGGAGAAGAATTCTCTCAACACATAGAGGAGCATTTAAGTTTATAGTAAATTATAAACATCTGCTCATTTTCAATAACTGCTTATCCAGATAGTCAACAATAAACTTGGAATGTGGGAGGACATGCAAAATTCACAGAACGACCCGAGTCGTCCACCTTGTTCAAACCTGAAACCCTTTTGCTGTGCTACCTACTGCACCACCGTGCTAACCCTCTTTATGCAAACATCCAAAGTCAAGAAACACAAATCAACACACCTGGAGATACATGGTTTTCACTGGACAGGAAGGAAAAGGGAATTCTTCGTTAGTTACTTCGTTAAAGTAGAGGAAAATGGAAATACTCAAGTTAAGTACGGCACTTAAATAAACATACTTAGTCACATTTCACCACTGGAGACTAATAGTGAAAGAAGGAGACAGAATAACAGAAGACCAAAAGTGAGAATAAAGTAGAATAGAGCAACTGAGAGAAATCAAATCAGACACAAACACAGAGAGAGAGACGTGTTATGATACTGTAGAAGTCTGCAGTGACTGACATGAACCCTCCTCAGACACTGCAGTGATAAACACAAGACAGCAGACAGACGTGCCACTCCTCCAGGAGCTCAACCCCACATTATTAACAGCAGTCTGTCTGTGCCGCACAGCGCACCGCCCATGGTTTGTTTTCACTGTTGCACTCTGCTCCGTCCACAAGGCCCTCTGGGTATTTCTGTGAGCCATCTGTGCATAATGATCCATCTCTTGTTTGCATGATCGGATTTCCAACATGTCTGCCCGGGCAAAACTGAGAATGATAAGTAGTGGATGTACTGACAGGGATGGCAGAGGAGCAACAGAGGAAAAAAAAGCTACTGTGTATACACACATGGAGAATTATTCATGGTTACTCAGTTTCAGCCTGACACAAGTCAACATAAATAGGTTAGTATAACTTAGTGAGATCGCACTGAGAGTTCTGAGAATGAGGTAATGATGGCTGCTTTACTCTCACATTTAAGTACAAAGAAAGATGTCTTCAATTGGTTAAGGGAGGTGGTGAGTGAAGCCTTCCTCCATCATCCTGCCCGATCTGGAACTTTTCGTCAAATTAACTCTCTGTCTGATGACAGCCATTGTTACAAACAACACACTGCTACTGACATTAAGCTGAAACTATGCAGGTAAAACGTGTGTCCAGTTGGTGATCATCAAACTAACCAATTCGCTGTTAGCCTCCATTTTCCCAACATGTTAAAACCCAAGATGACTTCAACATACTGCTCCAAATAATGACTGTAAAGTAAATGTTCAATGTGGCCAATTAGACAGATCCTGACACATCATTTCAGTGACCAGATGATGGTCTGCTCAAATCTAAAACACTTGGCCTTTGCAGGGTGAATTAGCATCACTGCTTGTTTTCCCTGAAGCTTTATTTATTTCATACAAGTGTAATTACTTTTTCTGATTTTGGCTGAGGCGCTGTTGAATTCGGACAAGGTTATCCAGTTTGACCCTGCTTTAGATTTTCCTCTGTCACATTGTAAAGATAATTATTCCAAAAATCCTGTTTTGCCTCAAACTTTCCCCTGTATCACAAGTAAATGTGGCTTGATAGTTCTGTTCCCCTTGTCCACTGTTCTGCTGATACTTATCTGACTCTTATTTCTACTCATGGCGTCCTGAGCCATGCTCCCCCTGTGTGTTTTATAATCCAAGCTTCTCTGCTTTTTGTTGTGGTAGACCGGCCACGAGTCCCATGTATGTATCCCACTGGCTAGCTCATTCCGGCTGATATCGAGGCAGGGTCATCTCAGAAGTGTAGCACCCACCATTTGGTTCCGCCTCATGTTAAAACAACACAAAGGAGGACTGCGCTTTTTACCTCACGGAGTCCCCCTACAGATGGAAAACAATATTGTTACAACAGTCGCAAAAATCTTTCTGCGGGGCATTTGTTGATAAGCCAACGATACCAGTGAAGCTGGCTGTGTAATGCGCGATCATCATGTACTCAGGACAGGTAAAGCAGCCTTATAGTATTTTGTACATATATGATTAGGCCGATTGTGCGTCCGCACACACACACACACACACACACACACACACACACACACACACACACACACACACACACACACACACACACACAGACACACACACACACACACACACACACACACAAATACAACAGAGTAGAGTCAGACAACAGCAGAGAGGCCGCGGTGCAGATGAAGGGAATATAACTTCAAGATTACTCTAGATTACTAAACTTGTTACTGTAAGTAAATGCCATAAAACCTTTGCCAGCCAAGCCAGTACTTTATCAATACATGTGATCAGCATGTAGAAAGCCATATTTCAATCTGCTCTGTCCGCAGTCTCTCATTCACCACTATTATGATTTACAATCGCGGTCTACACAAGCACATCGTGCTAACCACAAAATTTTAAAGACAAACTAAAATGAAAGCTGTCTGTATGTGGGCTAACACTTTATCTGAAGATGTACCTGAGGCAGCCGACCTGCAGACAGTGAGTCTCCTCAGTAGAGGGTAACAGCAGTTAAGTTGATGTACCATCACAAGGATCTTGGATATATATTTTGAGGGCTCAAAAACTCCATTGTGTTGCTTTAATATTGTTACAGTAGCTTTGCCAGCACTGTGGCCATTGTTAGTAACGTCCAATGCTCGCTGCTGCCTTTGCCCCCTCCATGTTGAGAGTTGTGTGTAGAAAATCTGAATCATGGATACACTCTGAGTGTTATACAGTGCTCCTTTAATATCCACTTACAGAAGAGGCAGCTTTGTCTAAAAGAAACGTCAGTGCTGCAGCTTGTAGCAAGGCTCAGAGCACCTCCAACAATGTTCATAACTTCTTGTTAATGCTTGTCTACAAATTTGAATTTTTTTCTCTGCAGGTTGCATTAAGATGTTAAAGCTTCAAATAGTGAAACTGCTCCTCAAAGCAGCTTACTGCAAAGTTTTCCTTCATGTGATCATAGCAGCAACTACTGCAGCTTCTTCTCACATCTGGTCACACAAGTCGTGAATATGGAAGTATTCACATGACATTAGAAGGTAAAATACGTCTTGTTCTGTTTTATTTGTTCATATAACAGATGGTATTTGTTGTGTGTACTGGCTCAGCACAGACCCTGAGATCTCCACTTCCCTGTCAGTAAAATATTCTGTTGACTGGTTTATTTATGGCAAGAGGGGCATGGGGTCTCAGACTGACAGACCTGTATCCAAACAGCTTAAACTGAATCAAACCTTAATCCAAGTATGGCTGCCTTAGCTGTCCGTGTAAATGCTGGAACAACCTGTACTATGTTTAATTAGAAAATCAGACTCCACAAAATGGACACTAGTCTGATAAAAATATATACCAACAATTCAAACTAGAACATTTTAGTTTCAACACTACAACTTTTTTGAGGATGGAAGGATCTTCTATGCATCTCTGAAAACAAAATGCACTACAAGCACAACATGGACTTGCACTTGTATAGCACCTTTCTAGTATTTCTGACCAATCAAAGCGCTTTTTACACTATGCGTCACATTTACCCATTCACACATTCATACTCTGGTGGCCAAGGCTACCATACAAGGTGCCACCTGCTACTCAGTGTTTAACACACTTGCACTCCGATGGAAGCATCATCGAGGGCAATTTGGGGTTCAGTATCTTGCTCAAGGATACTTCAACATGCAGACTGGAGGAGCAGGGAATTGAACCACCAATCTCCGGACTACTGGATGACCTGCTTCACCTTCTGAGCCACAGCCAACCCATTGATTAAGCTTTTCTTAATAACAATATACATTTGTTATTGTGTTTTCATGACAACACTTTGTCATTACCACATTTTCTCTGGTCAAGTGCTGCTTACGTTTGATGACGGACAGAGCACACCACTGGACCTTCTTCCAGCGGCTGTGGATGAGCCACGTGTTGACCTTCTTCACCAGCTCTGCCAGGTGGTCCGGGTCCGACTTCATGATCTGGTCAAACTCTGCAAACTGAAACCAGAGGTGACAGGTACATTGTTAGAGCTTTGCGCCTGCACTGTCAGCGGTAAAAGAACAAGTTAGCTTGGAAGCTGTTTGTCCTCTAAAACCTGAGAAACACTGAATTATGTTAATAAAACACCAGATGGAGGAAGTTTACAAAGTCTTTGAAAGCATATTACGTTCATCTGAGGATTATGTGTGAAGGCATTTTAGATTCAACACCGTGGTTGGAAAAAGTGTTTGCTGACTTTGCAAAAAGCAGCTGCCTTTACAGCAAAGCAATGGCTCTACTAACGGCCTTGCAATCACTGCAGATAATTGCAATTATATAAACAAGCAATATTCCCTGAATGAGAGGTAAATCTCAATCCACCCTCATATCAGCTGGACATTGGACAGTCTTGCACAAAGTGAGTGAGACAGTGAGACAATACTGTCTGCTGATGACCATGTTTAAAGGCACACTGGTATTCCAGTATCATTCTGAGTATGACAATATTACAAATATGATAGGGGTCATGTAAACAGCATACTCAGCTTTGATTTTCTGAATTAGGCCTTTTTCCGAATGGAGCATTTCCTGATTAAGACATGTGGGATGTGACAATATTATTTGGGTCTCAGGAGCACTGGTTGGACATGTAGTCAGAATGTTTCTCAGTTGGGGTTTTTACCAAGCCTTGCAACACAAGGCCTCTTGCCTGATTATGGTCGGCTGTGTGCCTTGTACACAAACCAACTAGCCAATAGTTTGCAAGCCCGGGGCAGAGATACAAGCCCCAAAGAAAAGCTAACATTTCTGAGGGAGAAACACACCTACTTTAAACATTATAAAAGACTTTGATATCCAAAGGATTTTAGATATGTGCACATATTACAATGCTAACTGTATTATGAACATCATAGGGGCGTTTTACATTAATCAGAGTATGCAATGTCTGGTCCTGTTCCTCATAGAAATGAATGGGGAAGGGAATCCTGTGTGACCACAGTTATAACGTATTTTAGAATAGGCTATTTGGGTGGTGTTCAAATTAGTTTGAATTTGATTTTTTTTTTTTTTTTTAAAGTGACAGCCCTATAAAATACCTAACCAACAAGATACCTCATCACACTGATTAGTAAATAAGATAAATCCCAAAATATAATGCCATAAAGCAATACTACTCAATGATTTCTAACACAACTCGATACTGTATATCAAGAAGATAGATACACCTGCACAAATAATAAATAAAATCTGGTAGTTTCCTCAACGTTTATCATCATACTGCCAAACCCTGTTCCTCTGTCGAGTGGAAGTTGTCATTTTTCAGAAGCTTCTGTCAACGATATACAGATAAATATCTAGTCTGTGAAAATCCAGTCCATATTTCACTAAATCGTGGCCAGAAGCAGAAACACTGAATTCAGTTCTCTCTTTGCCATTCATGCATCGTTTATAATAAAGACAAAGTTCATACCAGTGCTGTTGAATACTTTCTAACACTTATTACACTTGATTTTAAAGTGTGCTGAGAGCTAGTGTGAGGTAGTGCAGCTGGTATTTGTTGTGTTGTGATTGTGTCCTCTGGGAACCTCTGACTTCCAAACCTTGAGAGTTTGCTGCTCCTGACTTAGAAATGAAAGAAGCAGCTGAATCACAATATTATTTTCTAAATATCTGTTTCTCCTTATTGTCAGTTTACCAAATTTGATTTTTTTTTTTGGACAAAATAGTAGGCAGCTGTCCCTCAAGTTCCAGGTGTGTGAAGCTTCACATCATCAGCCTCTGAGCAGCCTGTGTTCATTTATTATGACCGTGAAAAGTACCACTGGGACAGTGGTTCAGCCTCAGAATCAAAGTTCAGATTTAACACATTAGCTACAGCCTAAAACCTGCTGTACACTCTAACCATCTTTGGCTCCTTGCAGGCTAAAACAATAATCCAAAAGTACCATGTGAAGTTATGTCTATCCTGGAGGTCCATGGTTGCCTCCATCTGAGCAAATATCAGATCCCAGATGCTTCTACAATAATGAAAGCATCCAAGTTCAGCCAGCAGAGAACATGAGTATTAACTTATTCCTTGGAGGTAAATCTACAGTGTCAGAGTTTCAGTTTGTCCTGCACAGTGTGTGCTGGGTCTCCTGCAACAAACACACGCACTTCCACAAAGCGCCCCTTGGAAACCACATGTCTAACCCAAATGTCATGAATTATTCATGTGGTAGAGAAATAAAAACCCCATCTGTTGGCTCTGGTTCTTTCGAAAAATCTCATCTCACCTCACCTCGGCAGCCAGAATGACTAATGTGCTTTCCCTCTGAATCTATTGTCTTTCTTTGGGGGAACAATAGCATTATTAGCTTGTGCGAGGGGGGAATAGAACAGCTTTTCAAAAGGTCTCACCTTCCCGGGCCGGAAAAACACTCTGGTCAGGCCGAACTTGTAGTCATTCTCATTCAGCCCGAGAGCTTTGAATAAAGCCTGCAACACAAACATGAAGGAACATCGATAAACATGTAAATGTGGCTGTATTGAGATGATAATAAAAGCTCTGATCAGGGCTGAGGCTTGGAGGACTGACCTTGCAGAAGAGGCGCGGATCTAGGCGGGTGAGTTTGGGAGGCATGTACTGCTGGTACATGTTGTACAGTTCATGGAAGGGAGCTCTGGAAGGGAAGCCGCCCTGCATCAGGTCCAGCACTGACACCATACCTACAGAGACAGGAAGGAGTCGCAGACGGAGGATTTCATTGGACAAGAAGCTCAAGTTCCTTTCATGGTCAGGTCAATCTGATTAGCTTGAATATGATGAAGTATCTTTGACGACAGGGCTGAGTATGAACCCTCCAACAAGCATAAAAAACTGATAGACAAATTGATAAACTTGTTTATTTGATAAACTTGTTGGGCTGCTTGTAGTTAGACAACAGTCACTACTGAAGAACACTGTGAATTATACATTATATATTACAGTATATTATATTATATTATATTACATTATATTATGTTGACCTCATGATATGATCACCAGAGTATTTATAATTCATCCTGAAAGGAATATCAATGTCTGAACTAAATTTAATGACAATCCATCCATTAGTCCATTCCTCTCACTCTAAACCAAAAATGTCAACTTTCTGTCACTATAGGAAAAGACAGAGAATCCCCAAAATCATGAAGATACATATTCAGGGAACCATACACCATGTGTATCGGTAATACATTTTATTGGGAAAAAAGGTGGGGAAAAAGTCAGGGACTAGCCAAAATCATGAGGATTCACCCTCTGGGGACAATGAATATTTGGGCAATTCATCCATATTTGTTGAAATATTTCAGGCTTGACTAAAGCAGAGAACCAACTGACCAATGCTGACATCCAGAGCCATGCAACATGTTTTTATTTCTCAAACAAAAATATTGCTTAGGAAAAACTACCCAAACCTGGGTATTGTATCAGCACCGGTATTGTAAATCTTCTAACAGCCCTCTACTACACAACAAACATCATTTAAAGTGAACTTAAGCACTACAGGTACAACAATGCACCTTGTAAAAGGATCGAACCTTTAAAATAACTAAATTAAAACCGCAAAATACATCTTAAAATCCATGTCATATTAGGCTGCATACCATTTACCATCATTTGTCAGCCCTATGTACTCTACTTGTACATTTAACTTTGTGACCGCGTTCCCTTTTTCTCAGTGCCATCAGGACTTCCCAGACTGTTCCCCATGACATATTTAAATCAATTTGTTTATACAGACTCCTCCATGCACATGGATGATTTAGCCTCTTTGAAGCATTGTTAGTCATCTCATTTTTGCTTTGAAAGCTGATATCAAAGGGCTCATTTTCAGACCTCTTTCATAGCAGACAGATGCCGCTAATTGGCATTCAGTGTAAATGAACCACACTTGGAGCAGAGTCTCTAACTGCTCCTAAGTTATTTCAGAAGTCCTTTTCCAATAAGTGTTTTTATGTTATTTTGTCTGTTCCCTGCACAACGCCAAGTACATTCAGTTTCACAGGATTGTGTAACCATTTAAGTCCCAGAGCTTGAGGTAAAGACATTCTTAAATACAGCTACTGTATCTGGAATATCTGAGGACTCAAAATCCAACACTGCAGTCCTGCTAACTGCTTCATTAAACTGTAACATGTTAGCATGATAACGATTAATATATTTCAGACGTTAACTGTACAATACAAATGTTAGTATACTAACAATGTTATTAACTACTATTGCCTTACACCCTAACACAAACTGTTGAACATTTTATGCTGATGATGTCATATTTAAAGCTCACAGCTACTATCTCAACACGAGGGAATTACTGGATAGCAGCATATGGAATTTGGCTAACATTATCCACTGTAAGCTAATGGTCATACATGAACAAGAAAACTTTATGTAAGAGCAAAACAAAGTGTTAATTCTAGCTTTAAAGGTGACTTTTCTGTGAATTCTTAAAGTAGCATAATTGCAATTAAACTGGCTGGGCAGTAAGGAGAATATCAATCATCACAATATTGTAGACCAAATACTTCATGATGATATTGGGACCATTACAGGGTTGACTACTGCTTCTTTCATAATATATTGAAACAGTGATATTTTTTGCTAAATAATCATCAGTAATGCTGATATAAAATGACTGAGTGGGTAAAAGCAAATAATAGAACGGTCTGGTAAGTTGAGAAAATTACATCACTTCACTGCAACACAGCCTTTAAAACCAGAAAGAGACAACAGCAGTGATGTTACAATATCCAAAATCTATGACGATAGCTTAGCTCATATCCCTACATTTATACATTATGGATATATTGCCCAGCCCTAATATAAAGTCAACTATTAGTGTGCCTCTTCCTAGTGGTAGTTGTACATCAAAAGCAACCCAGCAGCCAAATTTGTGACCAAGACATATATTCATGCCCATCTTTGTGTATGGTAGCATGCTAACAGAAATTTCATAATGGGAGGAATTCTGACATGAGCAAGTGTTGACTTGTTGGAGGCATTACTTATACTTCCTTTACCTACAAAAACCGATCCAACATTTCAAACGCTGTAATTGTCACTGTCCACGTACTTCTATACGTCCTTATGTTGACACTGAAACATCCAGTAGGTGGCACTAGAGGGCAGGTTCAAAAGTTTCTGACAACAAACAGAGGTGGTGGTTGTGAGAATGCACTTTTAAAGAGATGCAGCGCTGTAGATGGTGGAAGTTTGTGGATCCATAAACACGTGACATTTGAACTGAGATCTTTTCACCATATTACTGATTCATTCCGTTCCACCATTTTCAAAATGTCATTGCTGTGTCCTCGGTTGTGTCAAACTCTGAACAGGCTACGCTGCCCTGTTTCGTCTGTGTCCGTAAACTTTCAGAAAACATGCACAAATGTGAACGAAATGAATGCAGAGTACGTGTCCATATATGTATCTAACAATTAGCATAAATGAGCCTTTAGAGGACTTTTCATCTTGTAGTATCTGTGTGTTAAACCAGCAGGGTAATACAAACAATGCTAGCAAGGTTAAAAAATACTGTACGTGATGCCTATTCTGTGGGGAGGAAAGATAAAGAGCACATTACAACTTTCTCAGTCTCACACCTGTGATGATATAACTATCCCTTGTGTATTCAGATAAAGCTCAACACTTATTGTGGGCCCCAAGCTGCACAAAACTCATATCAAACCTCCAGTTGTAATTGCTGTACCTTTTCCCAAAGGATATGGTAATCTCTGTGTCAGCCTTACTCAAGATATCTTCCTCAACAATTACATCAAGGCCATTTCCACAAGTGTGTATGCCTACCTCGGAGCCCTTATGGAGAGAAAGCACTTCAACCTGAATCCATGATTTTGTTTCACTGTTGGAAATATTTTACTTATTTGAGCCAAGCAGTGCTGAACATTTTATCCTGGTGTTAGTCTCCCTCCACTGATTTGCCCTAAAATCACTCACTGGTTATTAAGTCCTACTTCTAACTTACAAGGTATTACACAGCTTCAATATGTCTCTGATTTATTTAAACCCTTTAAGCCTATCTGTGTGCTCTGCTCAAAAGAACAAGCTCAAGGCTGCTCTGGTTAGAGTATCCAGCCCTGTCTCAGGATGCGATTATATCTCGTTTTCAGGGGTCCAAACCATGATGGAGAACTTCTTTTTGTGTGTTTGTTTTCTTGTATTTGAGTTGTTAAGGTTTACAGATAAAGGACAGAATCACATTAGAAAGCTTTATCTGGAGCTGGTGTGTTGCAGAATGCTGGATCTTATTATTGCTTGTACAGTGATTTAGACCTTAATACTCATATGAGCCACTAATCAGGAAAAAAAACACCAACATCAGACAGAGAATGGTGCCGAATCAGGCAGGAGGTGCACAGTTTCAGGCCTTTCCAAAGTAAATGTAAGTTTTTCCAACTAAAGGCTCTGACGTAATCTCTTTACAGAATCTGAAAAGGCCTCTCCATATTGAGAAATAAACTTCTTTTTTTTTACTAGGATAAAGCACTGCTGCTCATGTGATTCCTCCTCAGACACACAAATATCCCCTTTGGATAGCAGCACAAGTGAATTATTTTCTATCTTTAATAATGTTTTTTGTAGGATTAGGCCTTTTTGGTTGCTGTACGTCCCATTTTGAACCCAACAGTCTCATGTCGGTACACAGAGGCCTCCCCGTCTAATCCAAACTATCAACGTTTCGATTCCCAGTCCAATAAAAGTGATAAAGAGCTTGCCGGGGTGCAGTATCTGAACAGGGCATCGTTGAGTTTGTGTGGATGGAAGCAGAATCGGACTCTCTGAGGATATTAAACCCGAGCTCATCATTTCTTTTCTTTCAAACCTGATGGGAGGGAGGGCGGGGAGTGTCACAGGCCTTTTTGATTCGGGGAAAAGTTTAAGAAAATGGTTTCAAAGTCGCAAAGCAGCATCACAAGACAGGAATCTAGATCTAAAACACAGGACGCATGAAATAATGGCAGCCAAGGACTTTGTGTTCTCAAGAGGAGACAAAAGAAGGGCTCAACAATAAGGATTGCCCCATTGCCCGGGGCAAGTGAAACTCAAGGTCGGGCATGTAAACTAAAAACTCACTTGCCAGATGGGCAAGTTGCTAAAAATAGTAAAAGTTAATAACTAATTGATAAAATAAATGTAATTTAAAATGCGCTCCTTCGGCTCTGATGCAGCGGTCTCTCTGCCTGAAGTCACAGGCACAGTGTGTAACACTGTCCTGCCCACAGCCTCCATTGATATTATTTTGCACGACGGACGCTTCATATAATAACAGAACAATATACTATTTATGGTGTTATGACATCATGTCATTTCTGTCTCTACATGGTCACGCGTTAACATTTATCCTCTGCTCTCTGTATCGTGCACGGCGGAGTTCCGCCACACACACAGGTGAGCATACTAGAGCGGCTGACTTTTCCTGACAAAGTTATTGTTATGGACCGTGTGTAAATAACAACAGACTGCTGTTACGCACAGACAAACACGCTGCTTACACAGCAGCGGAGCATGGCACTTATGCTGAGCTTGTGTTGTGTTGCGTTCAGGCATTGTCACGTAAATAACAACTTCCAGCACTTAAATAGGTCATAGCACAAAACAGCAGCATGTCAAGTGACTTTTTACTTTTATTATGTTCAATAAAATTGTATTTTCCTAAATCTTGAGACACCTCATATGTAAGCTAGACAGACATTTCACCTGCTCATTACTGTGCACACATGTACTGTATGTACTTAGTCCTAAAGAGCCCTTCTGGTGCCAGTATACGTAGAAACATCCCAGCAGGCTGTGCTTTGCAAGCATACAAAAAGTTTCACGCCTGTTAAAATTATTTTTCATGCATGTGCTTCACCTCCTCTGCTACAACTCCATCCTAGGGGAAACACTACTGTGTGCGTTTTGTGCAACAAGTGGATGTGGTAGTCTACTGGTAGAGAGAGAGCTAAGTAGCGTTGAAATAGAGTAGAGCAGGGCAGAGAGATGGAAGCAAAATATATTAAACCCAGTGTTAATACAGCAGAACTGGAGAGAGGGGTGAAAAATAAATAGAGGTGGGCATGGCTCAAGTAGGGTGCAAAATTATAGACGGAGAACGACTGACAAAGATTGCTGCTGCCCTGACACTGTCATTTTTGTGTAGGAATTAAGCTACAATACATGACATATGTTGTTTTAATTAATAAATACAGTGTGAATAAAGATTACATAACATAAAAATAACTGCAGTCTTTGTTATTTGATAGCCACTTAAATTAAACAATTTTTATAGGGCAAGTAAAAACTGACTTCGGGCAAGTATATCTCTGACGCAAGTTAGTCAGCGTTGAACTTAGCGTTGAATCCTGACATGTTATCTGGTTAAAGCTTTTAAAATACTGAAGGATTCTTATATAAAAACTATATGTACTGAGCTCTAAACTGAGGATCACTCACTGCTTTGACACTGAATGCATTCAGTGACCGTGTGCTTTTAAATTCATAAACTGTTCAATTTTCAGCTTTTTGTTTTATTGATAAAATCTATAAGATCAGAAGTACCGCTATAATTAAAATTATATTCTGCTCTTAAATATATAAATGTACAGCTCCATGGCAACTGAGCTGAAGAGGACTGTGTCATATACACAAAATCTGTATCTGAACTTTTAATTTTTTCTGTTTAAGTCCTCAACACAGTTTCTTAAAAATCAGCGTCAGTTCTGGGCAGATTCTTCCTGCAGGTACACTTCAGCAACAACAAGTCTTTGTTCGTCGTGAATGTTTTGAATGGTGAGTCACTGCTGATGTGTTCTGTCCCTCTGTTTGCCCTTGGTTCTTTATCTTTCTGTTTATTAAGGAGGTGTGTGGACTTTTTGTATTTATTCAGTCTTTTATTTTTCACTATTGAAGACACTGTGTTGTAGAACATGTATTTTTACCAAATAACAGTCTGTTTAGGTGGAAGGGATAGAGAAAACCAGGATGTGCTGATGGCAGATGTGTAAAACAGCCTTAACAGAGAGAATATGTGTATAAGAGAAAGGTCAAAGGGATGGACCTTGCCTATAAGAACAGGACACACCAGCGTACCAAAGGGAGAGGAAAATCCAGAGGAAGAAATGCTGAGAGACCAGCTTTAGATGACACACTCACTCATTGCTGTTTGAGAGACAGTTAACATTGTAATGTTCAATTCTGGGCACAGATGATAATTACCCAGAACTAAGATTTAATTTGTACTAATGCAGACCTGGAGCAACACCTGAACTATCAAAGAAAACCTCATTCAGAATTACAATGACATTTGAACAGCTCCTCCAGGAGACACTAAAGGCTTCATACCACTTCTTCACATAAGCATTAGTACGCCCCAACACCTGGAGACACAAGTGGATGTGTAAAATCAGTGTAGTTCTCATTTAACTTTGTTTAAATAATCACGAAAATTGCTATAGCAGATTCTCACTTACCTTAAAAAAAGACAGTAAACGCTTGGAGCGTGTTTCCTGGTTTCAAAGACTAATGAACGAAGCCCGCATTTAAAGGTGCAGTGTGTAGGATTTAGGGGGATGATTGGAAGAAATTGAATATAAAATAAAAAGTATATTTTTGTTAAGTGTATAATCACCATAAAATAAAACTCTTCGTGTTCTTGTTTGCTTAAAATGAGACAATTATATCTACATAGGGAGTGGGTCCTCATCCACAGAGTCCGCCATGTTGTACCACCATGTTTCTACAATAGCCCTGAACAGACAACCCAAACATTGGCTCCATACTGGGCCATTTGCATTTTTGTGTCTGCCTGCATGGTTAGTAGCCTCTCCGCAATGAGCCAAACAGTGTTGGAAAAACACAGAATTTAATGTGAAATTGCTTTATTCAGTGTTTGTCTCCATTTTAAATCACCAGGTCTGTTTGTTTTGGAGAGGAAGAGACCTCTGCGGATAATTCGGCTTCCAGTAAAAACCTCCTCAACATCTGGATCTTAAGTTATCAGAGAAAAAAGGTGAGCACACATTAGCAAGTTCTGGGCTTGCCAAGTTTAATCACCTGGTCTGGTTGTTTTGGAGAGGAGGAGACCTTTATGGATAATTCGGCTGCTGATAAAAACCTCCCGAACAATGAACGATACAGAAATCCTAACTTGGAGTTCACGCTTGGCACATAGGAGAAGCTTTAGCTGGTCGCAATTTGCAGTCCTCACCGCTACATGTCACCGCTAGATGTCACACACTGCTCTTTTAAGGCTGAATATCGGGAAATTTCTCAGGAATTCTCTCCAAAATCTGATTCTGTGTCCAAGGACAGATTCTTAGCGTGCGTGTATTTGTGTGTTGACATACTGAAGAACATCACGAGTGTTAAAAGAAAGGCACATTTTCAAACACACAAACAAAACCACAGAAATAACATGCCAAAACTAGATGCCTCTGCATGCCCGCTAGAAACATGGTCAAACTCTTCCATATTATAACTTGGATGTAAAACTAGAGGAGAGAGTATGTTGTCTTAATTTGTGTTGTATTATGTTGTCATTTAGAATATCATAAAACTAGAATACACACCACTTCATGACTAATTATCAACTATTCAGGGAATTTGTGATATGTAACAAAGCAATAACCAATATAAAATCCCAAGATACCTTCAATCCCACCCACAATAATAAACTTCTCAGGATTTCTCTAGATTTGCAAAAACCCACTGACCGGAGCACTGCAGCTGGGAGAGAATCTGAGCGCCTTCAAACTGGTGGCTGATCATCTTCAGGTTTGGCTTAATGCAGCGGACAAAACTGGAGCCCTGCAGAGCACAGAGACATGAAGGGAGATAGAGAGAAACAGAAACCATTACAGTAGCAGCAGGAACCACAGAGCAAATCAGAAATTCATGACATCCATCACACTCAGTCTCGGAACATGATGCTCTGTGCGACTCGCGGGAGACAGAAACTGTAGGTGTTTGTCTCTCGTGAGATTTTACAGAGCTGTGTCAAAGGAAAGCTCATCTTTACTGCAGCTCCGACATCAAACCATCAGGAAGAAACACTGACCGTGCTGCGGAGCTTGTCCAGGAGAATATTCAGCTGGGTCTGCAAAAAAAAGAGGAAGACGAACCATTTTTATGATCAAAGTGAACGTAGATTGGAGTCTGAGCTTATGTAAACCTCAACATGCTGGGACAAAAAATCACAGTCTTTGGTGTAAAAGCTGAAATCTGGTTCATGTAGATTGTTAGTTTTTTCTCAGAATCATTCCAAACATCCAAAAAGACACAGCTGCATATCAAACATGAAAAAACATAAAACATACTGTGTGTAATACCAAAAGAAAAACACCAGTTACACTATTATATATGCTTCTATATACTTTAAAACAATATTTTTCTGTATGAAATTTCAAATAAATTGTACAACAAAATGACTACAATAAGACTTTCTTAAGTGCATGTCTAACCTATGCCGGCCTTTTCATTATCACACATACATTCCCAGTGCTGGAATATAATTATGCGAGTTTAAACAGTAAATATGGATGGGGCTCTGGGGAGGCACGACAACCTGAAAAAGTCTCTGTGCTCTTGTAATGTGGAAAAGGAGGAGACACTGGAGGAGTTGTGGCAGGAACAAGAGTCTGTGTTTAACTTTGGCATGTGTCTAATCCACCAACCGGTGCTTAATTTAGTGAGAAATCTTAATTCTTGAGGCAACAAAATCCATAATGTTAAGTTTGTGTGCAAATCCAGTTTATATTTGTGGATTACATTGGTGCCAAATTGACAAGAAAACTGTCGACAAATGACGTATTTTATCTTGTGTTTCTAGAGTTGTGTGTCTTTGCAGATAAATCATTGTTAATATGATATATTTCTTAGGGGAGTTGGCATAATATTTTATAGGAGCATGATGGGAAATAATTTCAAACTAAATCTAGTTGTAGTTTTGCATATAGTGACCCTACAAGATCCATAGTCTTTGCAAAATCTTAGTGAGTGACTTAAAACTCAGATTGTCTTTAGATGTGAGAGGGTGTCAGTTTTTGACCTCTAATAGCACTATGGAGCACCAGGATGTGCAAACTCACACAGGTGATGCTTTATACATTCCTGCCAATGATTCCATATTTTTCCATTTATCGCCATTAGCACTGTACACAGTAATGCACCCACAAAGAGGACTGCTCGCAAGTAAACATGCAAGGACTGAAAATATCATCTCTGCAGATGTTTTATGAGGAAGGAAATACATTTAACATGTTAGACCTCAAATATTCACAGGCTGTGTTTTGATGTGTTTTTGGTTCACATTTAACTTTTTTTTTTCTTTTCAATATTAAAAAGAAACTACTTGATCATGCAAACCTTTGCCTGGGAGGCCGACACACTTACAAACAATTTACCTAGACAGGGATCTCTTAACTAATAACCTTAAAACTCGGAGTGCAACACTACATTAAAACATCAAACCACAGTCCGACCTCTTGCACCCTCTTTACGAGGATGGATGTTACTTAGTTAGATAAACAGTCTCAGCTCCTCTGTTTAAGGTTTCACTGAACTAATAGGAGGAGTAACAAACATAGTACCATGCATGTGGCGGGTCCAGGTCAGTCAAGTTAGAAATAGTTATGACAAAAATGAAAGATTTGTCACAATAAACAAGTTCAAAGACACAATTCCTCACCTCAAAGATGATGGGATCATATAAATACCAGCCAGTATAGTTTGAGCAGTTAGACTAAGAAGGAAACATTTCTCTGGATACGATCTAATTTCTCACACTGTTTGCTTTCAGCTGATTAAATATAAAGTCAAACACATGAATGATTAAGTCGAGGAAATCTCTTGACCTATAATGATACATCACTTCACTGGTACTCAGTCAGCAGGTGCTAATAGCTGAGCACTTTGGCCAACACTTCAGTCCTCCTTGCACAGACAATGCCAGACTTTCAATGGAATATTGTATTACTGTCTGGAACAAGACAATTAATCTGAGAGAGTTTGGAGCTGAAGATGCTGCTGAGGTGGACGAGTGAGGAACGCAAGGGGGGGGGGAGCATTTGTCTCTGATAAGCTTTTGTGAAGAAAAGCCTTTCAGTTTGGTATGCATTAGCAAGAATCCTCTTACTTTGCAGGCTGTCGTGGGTCAAGAAGGATTAATTCTTTAGTTTTGATGTGGCACATTTAGAATACCAGCAGGGCACGGTTTCTGATAAGCAGAACTTTCAGAAATTTGCATCATCAACATCTCTGAACTGCAAGTAGTCACAGCTCAGCCATTTGTTTTATCCAGCTTGGAGGCCCAGTCAGGTGGGGTTTGTGATAAGGTTTTGTCCTGGTAAATATTTCAGAATATGCATTTTTAAAATTTTCTCCTTCACAGTGTTTTCATTTATTTTCACATAATAAAATAATTTAAAGAATAAGTTAGAAACAATGAAACAGAAAAGCTTCATTTATCAAATTCTTTTATTATTGATGAATCATTAATATTCCAACAAAAGCGGGCTGTAACTTTCCCTGCATGGTCGCCACATCCTTCACCCTATAGCTTCTCCTCATTACTGGTTACCTGCAGTGCAGGGGATGCATTATTCAAGCTCGTTCTAGCAATATTTTTTTCCAAGTGACTATGGACGTGATAAGCACCTGCATTAGGTGAATGTAAATATATGCAGATGTAAATAAATGTATACTAATTAGGGTCAATAACGGAAGGACAGAAGAGCGTGCAGTTACGCCAAGCATACGGTGATCAAACAGTGACAGATTGTAGAGAGGACATTTGGCGACTGCTAGAAGCTATTAGCATAACACCGATGTCCTCATTTGTCCACTAAAGGCTGAAAAGTCCCCTAATCTGTCTACATCATCATATTGGTGTCCTTTGACTGATGTTCCAACAACAGAAACGTAACGTCCAATTAAAGAGCAGACAGAGGTGGTTTGGCTCGAGAAAATACAACTACAGTTTGAGAAAATTGAATAACCTACATGTTAAGTTAATTAAGATCAAGCTCCCAGAAACAGCCATGGGCTTTGAGGCCGCAGTGGCCCCATCTGGTATTTTAGGATTACCTGATGTACACTGGATCACAAATACTTTTCTCCATATGAAATCATTAGAAAAGAACTAATATAAAACAATGATTGTGAGATGGGTTGCTCCAGTCCTTTATAATGAGGGGCTGAACCACGATCAAAACCATTGTAAAATACCGTGTCAAAATGTTCGGAAAATTTAGTTCCCAACCAGGGAACACATGATCCCCCCCTCAAATCTGAACATAAACTCAGAGAGTTGGCAAAAATTTTGGTACACGAGCTGCCGAGTTGATGTTGTATATGCAGTATCATGGTGGACAGGATGTTGTTGATGTTGATGTTAATAAACATTGTATTAATTCACTTTCCATGCCAGTATTTTGCTCAGATGTAATATGTAATATGGTATTAGGTTGTAACTGTAGTTACTGCCCATGTAGAGTAGTGACCTAGAGTAGCTAGAAAAGTTATTTATCAGCATTAGTCAGGAGAGGCAGTATTTTAGTAGTTTTGGGGGATGTACTGGTGTAGTAATAAGTCTGGGACAAAATAACTTTGTAATATAAAGTTCATACTTTTATCAATGTGTTGTTTAAATGCTTTGAGTAATGTATTACAACACATCTTCTGTGTAGCGTCCATGTTGTTTCCACATAATGACTTCAGCTCATAAAGACACTTAAGTTGGAAGAAGGACTTCCCAACTTGGGAAATGGGACCATCAGAGGAGCAGGTGAATGCAGCAATACTATATTAACACACAGCTGTGATTGCATTACAGTTTCAGTATTACTGCGCCAATTAGTCACCTATTGTCATGTAGGGCTGCAACGAACGATTATTTTCATTGTCGACTAATCTGTCGATTATTTCTTTGATTAGTCGACTAATGATTTTATCGAAAAATGTGTTAAAATGTTGAAAAATGTCCGTCTGTCTCTCCCAAACCCCAAAATTATCTCATCTAATGTCTTGTTTCATTCTCACGCCAAAGGGTTTTAGTTCATCGTCATGGGAGAATGTGTAAAGCTGCCAATATTAGTATATTTTGGTGTACTTTTATAGTACTTTTCTATGAAAAATGACTCAAACCAATTAGTCGACTACTAAAATAGTCACAGGTTATTTTATTTCGATTAGTCATCGATTAGTGGACTAATCGTTGCAGCTTTATTGTCATGTGAGATGCAGAGCTAAAGACAGCAACCGCCAACTGAAGCTCGAATCATTAATCATTCGCTAGGATGTGAACAGTCAGAAAGACTCTAGGCTGTCCTTCAGCAAATGCACAAAAAAAACAAAAATGTTGCTGGTAAAGAAACAAAAAGAGCCAACCGGGATTTATGTTTGGGCAGTAAGAATTACCTGTTATTGCTGCTACCCAATCCATCGGCCTTTTATCTCTATCAAAAGCAAACAAACTACTCTGACAATCTATGGTAAGCTAAAGATGTAACTTGAGCTAGCTTGTGTGTTTTAATTTGCTGCCTCTTATGCTCCTTTTTCTTCAGCTATGTTTTTAATTGTTGAAGACATCATTTTTGTTTGTAGTTCGGATACTCAGCTAGTAAAAGGGCTACACTATGACAAAAATGTTATAGCTGGCAAGTGACAACAGCTGGAGGAAAGTGAGTATAATAGTTGCTGATGGTAGATTCATACATACTGTACATCGTTATTGTGTAACTGCAACATGATTAGCACTTTTTTCTTTCTCCTAACCTCACATATACTACAGTCCATGGGGAGAGCTTTTGGCTCCAAGTGGCCACAGATTGGTGAGGCAGTCCACACTTTCCACTGCGTCTGTATTACTTGGCAACCGTTCTACTAAATGTTAATGAGGAACAATATTGCTTGGTGGAATAACGATTATTTGTTACCAATAAATTGTGGCATTTTTTCTTTTCTATTTTTTTTTTTTATTTCATGAAACATTGCTAACTGTTTTATAAAGGCAATAAGCCACATGAAGCCGGAGTTCATAGTGATTTTAGGACAGCTATCTCCTGTGCGCTGATACAGTTTGCAGGTGTAGTTCGGTACAAAGAAAATAGCTCCTACTTGAAACTGCTCACAACAAGGATTATGGATTATCTTGAGTAGCCATGTCACGATAACCTGAAAGAGACATTACTGCTGAGTTTTTCAAATGTATTTTTTGGTGCTTTGAGCACCACAAGCTGAGTGCCATCTATTTCCATTGTGTTCAACAGAAAGCAGACATCTCTACAGCCAATATCTCCAACACTCAGCAACTCACACCAATAAATCCAGACTGATAAATCAGCACGGCAGGTGAAAGGAAAAATATGTATTTATGATTTCTAGGGGGAACTGTCCCTTTAAAAGACTTCATACTGAAACTAATGGCTGGCTTGTTTCAAATCCCTTTAAGGTGTCTGTAAAGCACTCTGAAACAGCCTTGTGTATGAAATCTGCTGGTTATTAAATAACTTATTTACATCCTCTAGTGGCTTTTCCATCAGTCTTGTTAATGTGATGCATTCATCAGTGATTAATGACAATCATTTAATAAATATGACATTCAGAGCCAGCACCATGCAGTGCATTTTGAAGTGCTCAGCAGGACAGTACACGCTGGTTCTGTTCAGGCTAAAGAAAATTGACTTATCAGCTGTGTCTGGATGAGCCTCTGAATCGGACACTTTGAATCGGACACTCTTGTTATGATGTATTCAGTCCCTGTTATTGGGACAAAGCTATGGTGTCTGGTTATGATGAAAACCTCCACGCCCTCCACGCTTCACGATTTCCCTCCATCACTGCAGCCAGAAGGCAGCGTCTCCCGTCACCTCAGCTGATGCAGATTTATCACTGCTCATTTTCACCAGCCGCCTCTCTCTTCCATGCCAGAGCTCTGTTCCTGTCTGCCTGTTTTGGATCCTGCTCGACACCTTTCTGAACTTTAATCATAGCTTGGATAGAGAGATGGGACCCAGGGCAGAGGAGGGAGAGGAGGAGGAGAGCCAACGGGATGAAGAAGCTTTAGGAAAACACAACAGGTAACACAGCTCACAGGTAATAAGAACTCAATCTACTCGGCATAGTGTTCAAAACCACCCTAAGACAAGCTCTGCGGTTTGTTTTCTAGTGTCTTCTACACTTGTAAACATCTTGCAGACACACATTTAAAGACATTTTAACTAATATCAGTTATGTTTGTTTGTTGTTTGGTATCAGGAAATCAGTTTTAGTCTGCTTGTAGAAGAACTTTTGGTATGATTAATATGATCTTCTGGAGAAAACCACTACAGATCAACACAATATCCACTAATATCCACAGTCACATTGCAATCCAACAATATTGTACATTTCTTTACACAACTGGGCAGCAGCTCTCTAATCTCTAGCAGTGACCTTAACATTTTTGCTTTATGTGTTTTCTCTTGTTCCCATCATTCACCTTTATCTGACCTGTTTTGATGTTGCAGGTGACCTTGCCCTTTCCTGACATTGCAAATAATTCACTGAATAAGATGCAGAAGAGGTATGGTTACACAAAACCATAACAACATGGTTTTGGAGCCAAATGTGCCCACATTAGGACAAGAGGGTGGAGCTATGGAGGAGTTAGGGGTGGATCTGACTCATAGCCTATAGTGATGTTTCGCAAACAGCCTGTTCCTCAAAGCAGCCACACCCTTAATTTTGCGCAACTGTAAGCCCTAATAAAATGTAAATGGATGAGTTATATAAATATTCACTCCTGTACAGCTGTCATGAACAGGGAACTGAACTATAGAGACCAAAACCTTTTTGTATCATCATTATGTTTATTTCTGCTGTAAAGTTGGGCATTTTAACATGGGGTTGATGGGAATTGACTCTTTTTTGGAGACAGGCTCAAGTGGCCATTCAAGAAACTGCAGTTTTGGCACTTCGCGGTGGCTTCATTTGCGTTCAGATTAAATTTTTTCTTAAAAAGAGGAAAAGCTGTAGTGGCGTAGGGATTTAAAGGGCAACACAGAACAGCAGAATCAACATTCATATCACACCAAACATAATGTAAAAACAAAAGAAGCAGGAAAGGTACTGTAGCTTCTAAGTGAGATATTGCAGCCTTTCTGTTTTGATGTTACATGATGTTATTGTTAGAGATGGGGACCAAGAAACGTTACGATATTGGTACCAGCTCCTGATTGGTCAACGCCAAAATAACGATAAGTTCTGGTATTTTGAAATTCCTAACGGCCCTCTAATGATTATAAAGGTGTATGCATCAGGCGATTATGTTTGGCGTTGCAAAAATTTACATTTTGTGGTCTCCAGTCACGGTTGACGGAGCAGGACACTCAAAAGTGTGAGCACACTTTGTGAAGGTTGTTTTCATTTGTAATGTTGTTTAAGTTTAGCTTCTGGCAGTGAAGCAGCATTAAGGCACATCGCCACCAGGCATTTGTAGCAATTGCTCCCCCCCATTATATACACAAGAAAAACTCGGGGAAAAAAACAAAACATAATAATAAAATAGCTTCTGAATCTTTTCACATGTTCTCATGTCATGTCTATTATTTGCACTAGAATATGTAGAGAGTAGCATCACTAAGAATTTTGATAAGTATTGGTATTGATAAGCAGCATCAGTATCGATACTGGCATCAATAAAACCCTAACAGTACCCATCTCCGTGTGCTACTCTTCAAATGTGGCAGGACATGTTTCACAAATATCCCCCTCACACTCTCCCCTTCATGTCTCCTGTCTCCCCTGTGTACAGTCAAATAAATATAACAAAACACATCCTTAAGACAAGCGTCCAGAAAAACTCTACCTGGATAAAACCACACAATGCAGTGTTTTCACAAACGGAAACTCCTAACATCAAAGTGCAGCTCTGGATGAGGGATCTAACACCCTACTGATGGACAGAGTCCATACAGTCTCAGCAAGGATCTGCGATGTATCACACATATAAATCATGTCTCTGTACGCATGAAGGGATAAAATATGTGTACATCAAAGACAACGGTGTTCCTGGGAATATCAGAAAATATCTCCCCGCTGCCTGTACTGTACACCATGCTGCTCTCTGGCGCTGACTCTGATAACAGAGGCAGCCATCGTTCCCTCGGGCTATATGCTTTTTTGGGGGGTTTTCAGACACAAGATTGAGTGGAGCCAAGTGCTGTGGGTTTTTTGCCTTTGGTTAGGTGACACATTAGAGCACGTATCAAGGTGAGATGCTGAGCTGGATGAGTTGAGGAGGATAAAAAAAAACCTTCCTCCCTAACAACAAAGAAGCTCCTCTCTCTGTTCTCTGAATGTACTCTGGAACTCAGTGAAATTTCACAGAGAAAACTGCACCTTCTTCTGCACTGACGGAGAGAGTCTTTGTGTTCCCATGAGATGGAGTTACAGCCAGCAGCTTTATGGGATTTTGAGGCCAATACCAATACCAGTATTTGAGAGTTCAACAATATATCATCATCATTATCATCATATTTGTGATAAGGATGTCTTATTTTTTGACTCCCCATCCTGGAGATGCACTTAAGGGACCTCTGTGAAGGTGAACCTGAGCGCTGGCAGCTTTATCCTGACCATAACAACCACAGTCTGTCAGATCTATATCCCGTAAGAAGGCCAAAACCAGGCCTGCTTGTTTAAGGTGCTGCGTGTTGCATTTCTAAGCCTCCATAAATCATTGATTCCTGATAAGTTGGTGTCATCAGTACAGTTTTGGCAAGAGTAGGTAGAACAGTAGATCTGTTATTGCAGAATGCAGATTTTGCGTCCTGCTGTTTAGTTTTGGTCCTTTGTGTTTGGTTTTTCCTGCATATTTAAACAGTTTAAGTTTGATCTACCATTAGTGTATTGATCTGTTTTCTAATAATTACACTTTTTAAATGGCATTTTTACCAATTGATCCTGAACTAGAGATGCAGTTGCACTGAGTTAGAACTCAGTAACTTCAAACCACTGCCTCAACAGACAGCACAATAAGATGAGATCTGAAGGTCTGAAGCACACCTTTAATTAAATGTTTTGACAGACCGTAAGTCGTCATCACAGTAAGAGGACTTTTAATTGCCTGTGTCCAGCTAATACTGGCGTCTGAGTGCAGCAGCATTCTTCCAGCTTGCAGCGATGACTGTTTGCAACAACTACTTGGCACAGTATCATGTTTTGGATATATATAAATTATAATACATTTTATAATTAGAGGTTTGAAAGGTTTATTGTGGATGTTGATGTCGTTTATATCTGCAAAACCCCAAATTTGTCCTTTTAATTACGTAGTGCAGTTTTTGTGGTGGGGCCTAAATAAATACTGTCACTTCTACCTGATTTATTGGTGATTTCCGATATTTTCGCTCCATGAAGAAGCCCAGACTGACTGGTGTCCTAGGGTAGAGGGTAGGCTTGAAAGTAAGGGAGCTCCAGTTGATCAGCGTTCAGTCATTATATTCATTCAAAATATTTTGATTTGCGGTCTCCATATAGGCCAATTAGAGGAGCCAATCAGATAATACCAAACACAATTTGAAACTGTAGTGAGGCATCGGATACTAAATTGGCTGAAATGTTCTGTATATTTATGTATAGATATGTATGTATATATATATACACCTTTACACAGTCCATGATATATACACATATATGTATGTATGTATGTATCTGATGACCAAAATCTTAAATGTCAACAATTTCCATAGACTAAAATTATGCTAATATAAGGGGAAGTTTACTTTGACTAAGATCTAAGACTTTTAGTTAACTAAAATTTGACTACAAAGAAACAGGATGAGGCTGACTAAATAAGATTTAAAAAAACTAACAAGGGAATTTGACACAGGACTAAAACGGACAAAATTAACACTAGTTGCCTCAATATTTTTTATTAACTTGGCATGTTGCGCATATTTTGCTTTACTTCTGTTTTTATCCAATAAAATTTTATTTATTTCATTCCACAAGGAAGCTATGTTCGTTAAGCTCTGAGCTGCTCCCAAAAAGCAGGCCTCTGAAAGAGAGAGTGTCTCACATAGTTAAAGCCAATATACAAACAGCAGTTAATTCATTATACTTTTTCATCTCTTAATTTTAATAATATGTGATGTTCCCCAAAAATCCTGATGCAATAAATGGCTTAGATGAGAATAATAGATATAGAGGAGGGGTGAGATACAATAAATCGCTTAAATGCCAACATTTTTGGACAGTCTCCTCTGGAAGATATTCATAGTGTTGCACTCCTAAATTATACTAAGTTCCCATATCAGAGAGGTGAAAATGGGAGGGGTGTTATTGACACTGTTAGCTATAAAATAAGCACCTCATTGGGTTTTTTTAGACTCTTAAAGAATCAAAAACAAAGAAACAAAATCTGTAAACGCTTCTGGACTTTAATATGTCCTGTTAGAAACCTCCACACAACAAAAACAGCACAAGAGGCAAAAAGATGTTTGAGTGGAGAATGTGGGTCACTTCAATAGAAGAAGAATTAAACTTTACTTTTATACCCAAAAACTGCATCCATAAAAATATCTGACACAGAAAATCAATCTGGGCAGAATAGTTTTCTCTGAAGTGGTTTCAGGATAATGAATCATCTTCATTTCACCTAAAACTCACCTTAAACTTGTTGCCAACGCTGATAAAGCTGAGTTTTCCTGCCTTTTGCTTCATGTCTTTACTGTTGTTGGAATTCTCAAAGAGTTCTCGCACGAAGCGGTCCTTGGACTCACTGACCAGACACTCCAGAGACATGTGCAGAGCGTCGTTGTTCTTCTCCACAAACTTGATCTGAGAAAGGGACATTTTTCAAACAGACTCAGAAACATGTTTTCAGACTCAGGGGATGTGATGCACTGCTCTGTTGCTTAACTTGAAGGCCTCTGTTTCAGGTTCACATTCGTACACAATTTCAGAATCCTATTACTTTTTCAAATTTTCATTTTTTGGTTGGTTGTTGTTTATGACTCACACTGCCCCTGCTACCTCCGCTCTCTGTACAGGTGAAGAATAATATTCAGTCTCATTATATGAGACAGTGCAACAACAGTGTTTCCATATGATTTTGGAGTTTATTTAAAATGCACTGTCATCTGAATGGTCACTTGCTTTGGTCAGAAGTGTTTTCTAAAGTCCACTGATCAAAGAAAAATAAATAAATAATTTTATGTGACATTAATTTCAAAGACAGCTCCAGGAAAGCAGAGTGGAGCATGATTTGTGAACGCACCGTCTCGTAGCACACGGCTCCTGCAAAGTGTCTGATAATAAATCCTTCATCATCCCTCACGTTCCTGTGGACGGCCAGCTTAGACTTCCTGGGTACCTGAGGGACAGACACACACACACAGAGTCAATCACACACACACATACACACACAGCAAAACACTTAGACTCAGCAGACTCCCTGCATATTTTCCATTTACAATGACATGCTAATTCCCAGTCCTGTCAATCACTCTGGGCTGAGAATGAAGATTAAGAGTCAGTGTTCAGTAATTTGACTGTCAGCTACACCACATCACTCTGAGGCTGAACATCACTCCCGACTCAAACTCACTGTATTGGCACAATGTGAGATGACCCTGTGTATAAGACCTATACCGCCTTTGGTACATTTGTTATGGATTAAAAACATAATCAGAAATTCTGTCTTAAAAACCAATTGTCACTTTTACATAAAAATACAGGGAAAGTAGAGCAGTGCACACAAAAACAATCACATTTTTAAGTTATTTAAAGGTATTTCTGGCATGCAAAAGATAACTGGGCTTTCCATTGCCATGTAACCTACTTAGAGAGAGAAACAGAATTAAAGGGTAAGTTCACACAAATTCCAAAACTTAACAAAACATGTTTTCTATATGATATTTGAGCAGAGACCTTTGGTTTTGTGTGTGTACTGTATTTAGTGTCACCCAACTCTGCCACCCCAATAAAATTGGCAGTAAAAAAAATTACTAAAAAAAAAACTCTAAAAGGGTTGGACTTACTCTGTGAATTAGTCAGGTGTTAGTTAGGGTGTGTTTTGGGCGTATTATTCAATAAGCCAATCAGAATGTCACCTCTCATTCCCTTTAAACGGCGGAGAGCTAGTTAGATGGCGGACCTACCAACTGGAAAGAGTGAGCGTTTTACAGCTGAGGAGACGATAAATGTATCTCTATATCGACTGTGCCATATCTGATGTCAGATCAAAGGGGATTGGTACCGTTTGGCGGTTTTGATTAACACAGCTGACTTCACATCCCTCTCAGCCAGCCACAAACAGCCACGGCATCAGATAGGGAGTATATATTCAGCATCTGTCATCTTAGAAAAGCCAAAAGAAAAGAAACAGAGTGAGACTGCGAGAGAGAAAGAGAGAGCGCGCGCATGAGAGAAACGCTGTCAACAAATGAATGTAAATTATTCAATTTATTTTATTTTAACCCGGGAGGTTAGAGAGCCCAGCTCCCTCTCCAGCATACTTTTTACGTTATCTAACTAGCAACGCGCCATGACTGCGCCTGACCACTCCTCATTTTTAGACCAACACACCCAGAGAAGCGCAAGTTCATTCGTTAGTTAGATGACGAGGGCGCAGGGCGTGAAAATGACAACTGCGCCTGCATCTAAATAGCAATGACACTTGCGACATGGACTATGCGCCCTCCACCGTCCGCTTTAGACCACCTAAATAGGGCCCAAGATGTTTGTTAGCATAGCTTAGCGTGAAGACTGAAAGCAGGGGAAAACAGCTACGTAATTGAAGCATATTATTAAGTATTTAGAGGAAACAAATTGAGGATACAAATCACTAAGCTGAGAGAATGAAATAAGTATATTCAGCGCACAATACTTCCAAGGAACCATTTATCAGAAACATTTATGAGTCATACAGTAGGGTTGGTAATGTATTGATCTTGATATCATCATAAGAGACTGGATATTGTCTTAGATTTTGCATATTGTATTATCATAAGGGTTGTCTTTTCCTGGCTTTAAAGGCTTTAATAGCACAACTTCTTTCTTGTGTTTCAGAGTCACTCACAGTGAGGCGGAAGTGGTCCTTGTGTTTGTTGTGAACAGTGTCAGCAAAATGCTGGTCACTGGGTTGAGGTAGTCGGTTCTCTTCGTCCAGTATGTCCAGGATGCCGACCACCTTGGCCTCCACAAGGTCTGTGAAGAAAGCATGAGAAGCATGAGAAAAGCCACACCGTCTCAACGCTGTTAATGAAAGCTGCTGCAGATTACCGGAGGCCACCGAGCAACGCGACCAATTAAATCAAGGACGGGTGATGTAGACGATTAAAACTCCAATTAAAGTTAAAGTGAATGGGAAAAGGTGTGGAGAACAGTTTCTCCTTGACCTAGTCTGACTCAAGAGGTAATGGGGGGAGCAAATTTCGATGATGATGATTACTACTATTATTATCATTATTATTATTATCATTATTATTATTATTATTATTATTATTATTAACTTTACAGTATAGCAGACTTGGAAGGTGCAAAAGCGGTTTATCTTATCAAATATTCAATATTATATTCAATGTTGTGGTCAAATATTAAGATGGTTCTTGAATGTCTGACTTATAGAATCTTCGACTTTCAGGCGGCAGCCCTATTTCAAGCTGATGAAAACATAGAAAAACCAAAACCAAAAATGTGAAATACAAAAATTGGCTTGACCTTATAAGTTCTTATGGACCTACTATTATATTATTTACTGATTTCTCTGGTCGTAATGCAACATACTGTATTTTCTGGGATAGCTATTCAGATAAATCTCATGTTATGTGTTATCAATCTGCAACCAGCGACTGGCAGCTCACAGTGAGAACTATGTAGACGCCCAGTTCATACAGTAACCAACAAGATCAAAAACATTAGTAGGTAGTAGGAGGGTCAGTGCCACAGTGACCCTGACACCATGCTTGAAAGGTGTGTGTAAAATAGATGCACGCTACAGATGAGCCGCACTGACAAGCAGGAAGTTATGGAGGATGATTCACTGAGTCTTTTTGAGTAATGTTTTCTGACATGTACACAGAGGTGCTGTTTGATACAGACTCCTACTCACTAACTCGCTCCAACCAACTAAACGAGAGACCAGAGGAGCCTCTACAAAGCAGCCAGACTTTCTCCTGAAACCCTCGGAGACATCTCCTCATCCTTTCATCCATCCCTTCATCCCTTCTTCCACCCCCTCTACCTGCTCCCAGTAACTGCAAACAACATGAACACAGACAGGAACAAAACTGCTAAACTGAATAAAATGTTAACAAATAAATTGCCCTTTTAGACTTTGTTTTGTGAAGTTGTAGATATTTTCCGTTTGTTTCTAATCTTTGTTTTAATTTCTGCTTCGTCTTGCATGCATTCATGTATCTTCTGCCTGTACAGATTTAATTTTCTGCTACATCGAGTGAGATTTTTATGTTCTCTCTGGTTTCTTTGTGTGGACAGAGTAACTGCTGCTTCCCCAACACACAACAGGAGCCGAAACAAACAAATACATTGTGGTAATCTACATGTTCGAGCCAATAAACAGAGCTCATTGTAAACAGTCTGTGTTGGTCAGACCACTGCCTCCCTCCAGCTGACTCCGCTGTAGTTAAGCATCTAATATTGATGCCATTTCACAGAGCTGAGACATCAGCAAAAAGCATAATTAACCTCCTTCACCTCTAAATCACCTCTCATCTATCTCCCTCCCCATTTATGAAGACACGTTTCTGTCAGGACAGGAGTTCACATACTCTGGGGCTTCATCACTTTGCCTCTCTACTTTGTCTGTCCATGAAACAGCGCAAAGGCTCCAGGGTCAAACTGTGGAGAGGCAGCTCTCACAAAACCCAGAGCTCAGAGCCAGCAGCACATTTAGGCCAATAATGAGCAACATGCTGCTGCTCAGGGCTCATAAACACAACTTCTCCTCCCATATAGCTTCAGAAGATTGGAGGCAAACAACCCTTGAACGAGAGAATTAAAAACACGAATACTACAAAGCAACAGTAGCAGCAACCGTGTAAAACCTCAGGCAGAGACTTGAAAACACTTTATGAGAGAGCATTAGAGATTAAGCAATACATACAGCGATGCAGTGCAGAAGCAGAGGAAACACAAAGTCTGAAGTAAATCTCAAGTCCTGGCAATGAAGTACAGATTCAAGTATAAATCAAGATGTACAAGTTCCAATTCAATACCTAGAAGCTGTAAATCAAGTTTAATGTCAAGTCTCAAGTCAACACCAACAAGTCCAGAGTCAAGAAAGGAAAGTCTCTCATCAAGGGCCAAGTTGAGACCTAAGAGTCCCAGGTCAAGATCTGCAAGTTCCACATTTCCAAGTCAAGTTTCAATTAAATATGTACAAGTCACAAATCAACTCCACTGTCAAGTCCCAAGTCAACACCAACAAGTCTGAAGTCAACACAGAAAAGTCACAAGTCACAAGTTAAGACATAAAAGTCCTGTGCTGAGACCAGCAAGTCCCACACAGCACCGTTAAGTCTCAGGTCACGTCTCAAGACAAACCAAGACAGAAGAGTTGCAAGTTATGTCAAGCTAATATTTACAAGACCCAGAACAAGACTGTGAAGTCACAAGTCAAGTCACAAGACAAAGAAAACTCCCTTGTCTGTCCCAAATCAAGAACTTCAAGTCCCATAACAAGACAGGAAAGCTACAAGTCAACACTGACGTGTGTTTGTGTGACTAATAGGAACAACAATTTTTGAAACTGGTCCAGTATTGCTGCAGACACCATCAAGGTAATGTTTGCACCATCAATTTACGCCCACTAAAGGTGCTTGTTTTCACCACTGACAGGCTCAGATTATTATTCTAGGTGTCTGGCAATAGTATGGAAAGGATACCTACAGAGATAAACCTTTTTGTAAAAGACTAAGATGTTTTTGTTTAACCAGTAACAACCCCAAACTCGTTATAACAACTGTGTTATAGACTGTGTAACTATTGTGTATTTAAATACACAGTAGTTTTATCATCATCATGAAACACACTTAATTTAAAGTCAACAGAAACAAAATAAAACTCACAGAAACCATCTTCGTTTGTCGTTCCTCTGTTCCAACAATCCCCAGCTCTGGTTTGGTTGAAACAAACCCTTAATTCACCCAGTTAAATGTGAAAATATGCTAGCTCTGTACAAGCTAACATTACTATTTATTAAAATAGTCTGGTGGAATTGGCGGTAGCAATTTCGGGGCTGTTTTTGGTAAACCAAAAATCTTACTTTTTAACAAAAAGGTCTATCTCTGTAGGGATCCTAGCCATAATGTTTTCAGACACTTAAAAAACAATCTGAGCCTGTCAGTGGCAAAAACAAGTACTTAAAGCAGACGGTAACTGATGGTGTGAACATGTCCTGTGTGTTTACATTGCAGCCTGTTTCACTAGTGACGGCTGCAGCACTAGTCCAATACTGGACCAATTTCAAAAACTGTTGTTCCCATTTGTTACTTAGATGCAAAAACATGGGAAAATAGGGTCCAGGTTGGAAAATACCAAACTCACCCCATACAAACTACAAGACTCAAACAAATACAGGGAAGTCTAATGTCAAGTCCAGCAGAGTCAGGGCAAATAAGTCCCAAGTTACAACCTACAAGTCCCATGTCAAGATAGAAAGGTCCAAGTCAGGTCCCAAGTTAAGAACTACAAGTCCCTCCTATTTTCATATACATGTCAGCACACATTCTGCAGGTAAAGGGGTTTATAATCCAGGATGCACTGCAGGAGCTTAATTCAGAATAAAACGAAGAAGAAATATCTCGTGTCAACTGTATAGGTACGTTATCAGTCACTTTAGAGTAGATATATTTTAATTAACTGCTGATATATTTTTAATGCTTCTAGACATTCAAGCACCCTCTGAATATTTGAAAATAACATTGTTTCCTAAAATATCGAAAATACATTGACTGTTCAGTTAAAGATGAGTATCCCCAGCTCTCTGTGTTCTTTTCCTGTGGGTCTTGTCATGTCTTGTAACATTACGTGTTACGCATGGACAAAAATAAGTTATGCAAAAATAAAAATAAACATTCAACACCTTTGCAAAGAATAACCACTGAATATGGAGGACGAGCAACTGCTCTGAATGCACAACCATGACTGCTGAATGATGAGTGGCGTCTTCATACCTATGCAGTCCTGATTGTCGACATAGTGAACCTCGTTGACTCCGAGCCCCTCCCTCTGGTACAGCTCTTGCTCCTGGAATGCAAACGAGAGATTTCTAATGAGAATCCATAATGATATTCTCAGCGTGTATGGCATTCGTCTAATGAGGAGAACGATGACTCTGTGGTTCCACCTGGAGGGCATTCTAGCTCTCTAACAAATGGCACTTAGTCCACCAGGCTTTCTGCCATTACACTTTGAGGCAGAATGAGCATCTTAAGGTTGTGGCTTTCATGTTGGATGATGCTCACAGATTTTTGGGTGTCACAATCTTCAAGAATGTAAATGAGGAATTTAAGGTCAAAAGAGACATCTAACATTTGGGACAAAAGGCCACAATTGTTACAAGATGATCAAAATGAAAGTCAAACAAAATATCATTGAACTTTTAATGATGCTCTATTTTTAAGAAGTTCAAACAAAGTTAAAGCAGATATGGCTTTAATGATGAGCTGATAATATTTTGTTATTGATCTAAAACTTTTCGTATTGCGATGAAACTACAATTGCACAACTTTGACATTTCAGATCTCTATGTCATCAGCCAGGCAGCAATTCTTTAACAATTTATTTTGTCGAAACACACCACTCCAAACAAAAGTAAAACCATTACAGAGGCTGAGGCTTTCCAAGGCCGACGCCTTCTCAGCGTTGGTAGAGGTTTAAGCGTTCTAGTGCCTTCGAGTTCATTACGTGAAGACCCTGAGTTACAAAAAAAATTATATATCGAGCATCATTATTTTCCAGAATAAAATGTGGTGTTTCTGAACATTGTGGACTTGGACAGCATCAGATTTCATGCTGCTAATGGTTGCTTGGCTGCTGAAAGTAGAGAGTTTCATCTGAATATCAGACAAGTTTACTGAAAGCAACGCCAAACTTTCTACATCATGTTTCAGCAGTTGTTGGTTATCTAAAATGCATTCTCGGAACCCATCGGCCCATACAGCCTCTGGGGGCAGACCCCCGATTTTTAGGCATTCCAGTTTGATTTGGGCGGAGGAGTTTGCAGTGACGCCAATTATGTTCCGTCTCATTAGTTCACCGCACGGACCGCTGAACCTGGCAACAGCTGCAGCTGGCTCAAACGTGATTGATCAATATCACGCGGACTACAAACAGCCAACAACCGGAAACCAGGGCTCTTTCGCTCTTCTTCCGGAGGCTCCAGGGTTTGCCTACAGCCTATTGCCGGGGTTTGTATATAGAGATATACTTCTAAGAGAAACAGTTACAGGATATAATCATCAAAGTTTTGTTTTTTGTTTTTTTTTTCAAATCAACAGCAATCAACCTAACACACACTTTCAAAAAGGGAAGAAAAAAACATGCTTTGGAATAAAACTCTCTCCTTTAAAAGTGATCAAAGTTTAGGTTTTATGTTTTTAGGTGTCTGAGCTTTGAAAAGTCTACACTTTTATTCAGGAATGAGAAACCTATAATTTGAAAAAAATGACACCTACTTTTAGAAAGTAAGTGCTAACAATAAGAAAAGCACTTATATGGTAGCATGAATCAAAGTCCTGGGTCACTCCGAGATGTTTGCTTTGATTTGCCGGTGTTTGTAAGTGCTGGCTGATGGATCTGAGGATGGAAACAAGGTGAATGAGAGCTCTCACCTCTTTCAGTATGCGCTCATTGAAGAACTGCTGCAGTTTCTCGTTACAGTAGTTGATGCAGAACTGCTCGAAGCTGTTGTGTTCAAAGTACTCTGCGGAGCAAGAACAGCAGCGGAGAGTCAGTTGAAGATGCTGCGTCACAGGCAAAGCAAATCTGACAAGTTACACTATTTTAAGAAATCATGCACAATACAGACACTCTTTTGATCTCAGTAAGATGTGTGTAAGGACAAAATGTCTTTACAATAACGACTTTGAGAAAAACATCTTTTCTACTTGATCACTGCGATGTTTTATCGGAATTTCCTATTCCTTCTATTCTTAGACAGACAATTCAAATATTATACACACTATGAGTATTTTATCTGCCAAAACTCCTTACAAAAAAACACTGAAAAATCCTACATATGCAACTGTCACAAATCAAACTTGAAGTTGGGGGGGAGTCTTTAAAATGTCATGTTTCTGTGACAGTTTTATAAAACACTGAGCAACTCATTTTTAAGAGTATCTGTATATGAAACTTTTTCTTTTAATAGAGCAGTTGTGAGACTGTTATGCTTTTTGGTTGTTGAAAGCAGATTCAACAGTGACATGTTTTAGAAAAAAAAAAGTAAGTCAGTAAGTAACTTTACTAAAGATGTCCTGATAATGTTTTTTGGCCCGGATCAAGTTACAAGTCCTTCAACACTGAGTATCTGCCGAATACCGAGTTTGATACTTGTATTTACGTGAATAAACATGAAGCAGCCGTTAGCTTAGCTGGTCCATTAAAATATGCTGTGATCAGCTCGGGACATCTCTAACCTTTACTTTTCAGGTGTCGTTGCAAAAGCAGTAAGAGGTTTTTGAGGGATACTAACCAAAGCCAGCGATGTCCAGGACACCGATGAAGTTAGCGGAGGAGTCGAAGGGGAAGCACTGGTTGACCCTGGTCACCACATGGTCGAACAGGCGGCTGTACACGGCCTTTGCCAGGGCATCCCGAGCGTTGTTAGCCTGCTCCACTTTGAGTGGCACTCTGGAGACACACAGAGATAGAAAGTAAAGGGTCATTATCTTGATATCAGCCCTGTCAATCACCAGGTCATAAAAAAGCCACTGAAACACCTTAAAGGGGCAGTTCACATCAAAATCAAACAAACATATTTTTTCTCTTCTCTGTGGAGCTATTTATTGATCTAAACTGTTTTGGTCTGAGTTGCCAAGTGTTGGAGATATCGGCCATGAAGATGTCTGCCTTCTCTCCAACATAATGGAACTAGATGGCACTTGGCTTGTGGGTGAGCTGTCCCTTTAATTTAAATTAATTCTTTACTTAAGAAGTTGTGTCTTTTTTGCTTTTTAACACTTTATTCTAATTGCCTGAAAAAATAAGTGTAAACATAAATTTGTCCCTGGGGATAAACTGAGTGTACTTATTCACCAAAATCCAGTTGAAACGAGCAGGACTTGTCTGACTCTCCAAGCAGATAATTATATTATTGACAGCTGAAGAAAGAGAGATTGGGTGTGAGGCAGTAGAAAACCATAACCGGCAGCGAGCTCTGTGAAGGTATTGTAATTGCTTCTGAGTGTGTGTGAGTGCACGGTTCAATAGCGGCAGACAAAAGGAGTGACCCGATCGGAGGGGCCAGATAAAATGTACCGCATTAATCTGCTGTGAGGCTCAAGTTTCTGCTCTGGACTTTACCTCTGGACTTTACTTAAGCTGCAGACTGCAGTGCACTCAAGGACACATCAGGAAATAGCTCTGCACGAGTGGAACTCTCAAAGCTCCGAATAACGACTTCCAAAATCCACCTCCCTTCCCTCCTCTCTCCCGCTCTCTTTCACTCTCTCAGCGACAAATTATCTCCTCTGCACATACCTTTTTAAGCCACATGCAACATCACGGGGAATACAGACGCCTGATCCCTGCAGGTGCCTCGTGGTATTTTTCTAACACATTATGCTGTGATAGGACGACCTGCTGCGCGAAGGGCAGACCCCCTAAAGCTGCAATCTGTAATTCACTTCTACACCGGCACACTGTGTGCCTTCCCATCAGAATCACTGTGTGCTGTACATATACTGTATGTCCCCCATTTATATTCATGCAGCGTTTACCTGTCACATACTTACAGCCATGTGATTAAAGACATTTCAAAGCTCCATCTAATAAATCACTGTGTGAATAAATAAACAGGAAATCATCGCACTCTTTTTTTTTCTTTTTAATAACATCTTATTTGTCTCTGCATACACATTCGAACAAGCTGATAAACCCGGTGGACAAAATAAATACATTTAAAAAATATAATAATAAATAAATAAAATCACAGATAAATGAAAATAAATTAAAAAAATCATATATTAAAATTTGTCACCTACGTTTTTGAGACAAATTAAATATTCATGTCTTATGCGTGGCCTTCACTTTTTGTTCCCTTTGGTCTGCTTTTTTGGACCTCTACTTTTAATCTTCTATATAACTTTGGGGCATCCATTTCTTTTTAAATTTTCTTTTATTAACTCATCATCCCCACACAATCCTGGCTGTCCCTCCTGAACTCTATCATACTGCCCCTGTTCTAATCTAGATGCTGCTTTTTTTAAGGACATTGCTCAAAATGCCTCCTAAAAGACATTAAACCAGACATTAACTTTTAAAAATGATCATTTCCACGAAACATTAGGTATAAATTATCTAAGATATTCAATCTGCAAGATGCTCCTTCAAGTTTCATATTCTTTTATCACTGCTGTCTGTGCATTTTACACACATTTTACAACGTGTGAAAGTTTATTCTTGACCTTGGAAATAATAGTTTGATTTAAAAAAACCCAAAACAAAACAAAAAAAAACTCAAGTTTCCTTTGAGCCCTTTCTGTAGCTTTTAACTGCATGTCAATACTCCATCTGCTTATGAAGGCCGTGACAACACAACTGAAAGCTTAAAGGTTCAGTGGGTAACTTTTAAAAAAATAACTTTTGGTTTTATTTGCAGAAACTGCCACTATTATACTATACTGGCAGTAGTACATGGGACAGATAATCTGTGAAAACATCAGATTCCTTTAGCTCCTTCTTGTGCTCCTAATGGCATTTGTAGGAATCTACTGCACCTGAATGAAAACAACCAATTTCAGATATTTAGCTTGCCCTCGTGAGAGTATGCGCAGGGGAGGGGTGGCTGCCCAGTGTGTGCATAAAGTTTGCAGCAAGTCTGCTGCTCTATTGAATTCCTTATATGTAGTACATAGCACCCTCCACCAGAGGTCAGTCTCTGGTGGAGGGTGGGGATAACATTAACAGCCACAACAACGGAGAGAGAGACCACGGGGAAAAACAGCATATTTTCACATCTAACCTCTGTGAATTAAGGGTTTATTTCGACCATTCCAGAGCTGTTGATTGATGTACTTAAGGTCCAATTAAGAAGTTGACTTATTAGTCTAAATGAAGTGTGTGTCATGTTAAGTTGACGGAGCAATTAATAATAACAATAATACATTGGATTTATAGCAGCACTAAGAGGAGCCAGTGGAAAATGATTTTTTGTCATAGATAATCTGTTTCACTGAACTACCATCAGGGTGTGGAGACAGTTTCAGCAAATATGACAAAAGGGTGTTTTTTCTAAAAGTTAGTTACTGAAACTTCAAGTTGAGTTATTCCATCAAAACTCTTTTTTCAAGACATACTTTATAAATTTAGTCATTTTAATTGAATGTACTTATGGTCAAAGGGCATGTTAAAATGTAAGCATCACATAAATGTGCTCTGTGAATGTCAGGAAAATTGAAAAATGTTTGAGCAGCTAGACAAAGTTACGACCATGGAGCAGACCTTACAACCTGACTTATCACCCATCAACACTCCCACAGCTCCTCACCTTCACCCCTGCCTTCTCTCCACTATCCGCCATGTTTAATTCATGCCGCAGGCTTCTCTGAGCTGAAACGCCGCCGCCAGAGGTTTTAATACTGTGGTGAGGCTCTCTCATTTAAAAACCAAGAGGTCTAAATGCCAGGGCAGCATAATGTCAGAACACTAATCGTACAAGTAGCCTAATATGTATTCCCTATGAGCCTCTGCACCGTGAATGTTTCTCTCTCTCTCAGTGTAATTACTGCTGTCGCCTTGTATAGAAATTGTGCTCTCTGAAGACGCCTGCTGGTCCGCAGCTGCTCTCTGGCTCCGTACTCAAACACACCACATGGGAAAAAATGGATTTGAAAATGGACTTTTCAGCCATCAGAGGAATGCTCTGAAATATAACTGAGAGATGAAGAGGTTTGTTATAAATTATTCTGATTCTGTTCTGCTGTGCTGCGTCGCACAGCACTAAAGCCACAACTCATTAATGGAAATTTACAGCTCATCTACTGGTTGAAATCTGATAGAATACATCAGGCAAACCGTGTATAAGCTAGCATTTGTGACACTAATAAATTGAATTTATTGAAAACACTCTCCTATGGAGAAAATCTGAGGATGACTCAGTGAGTTTTTCTGATTTGGGGGAAAACATCGCATTTTAAAGGTGTAGGCCTGGCCAGGGCTGAGTGGCAGTTATGTTAAAAAGAAACTTTTTGTCACCTGTGACCTTACCTGTGATCACTCAGTTTAAATGTCAATACAGCCAGTCACATAATACAAGACTGTTCAGCTCACATGATGATGGACGACTTCACAAACATAAAGAATCATTTGTCTAGTAATTTCTATTTAAAATCAAAAGTAGTTATTTTGTTTGTTTGGTTTTTTTGCGGTGAATTGATTAGCGTCTCTTGCTAACTAACAGTCAGCATTTTGTGACAGTGAAAGTTGAGGTCTAACATGGATTTAATGTGTCAGCTTGATACTGATTTCTGTTTGCAAGTTTGTGATTGCATTCAAGTTTTACAGTGGTCAAAATTCTTTATTTTTTTTTAAAGAACCAAGTCTTGTTTTTCTTGGAAGTATTCACACTGTTACCGTACATTAAACTTGATTCTTATACTGGTCTAACATGACACATATTAGACCAAAACTGTATTTGAACATTATGCGCCTCTGGTTCAGGTTTAAAGTACAAAACAAACAGACATAACTTGGCAAGACTAGATGTAGCTATCAGAGTTTCAATCACAGATGAACTGAAAGGGCAATAGAAAAAAACTCACTTCCAACATGTTGCTCCTCTTCACTGAGGCTGAAGAAGGAATGTGGTAAAACTGCGACCCCTTCAACCAAAGACTGTTTTTTTCCCCTTGTCATCCATTTTATTCTAAAGATCTGAGGTGGTAAATAAACATAATTTTGTGTAGTAGAAAAAATGATTTTTTTTTTTATTCATTTTTACTTTCTGTACTGTTGATTATCCTCCAATCCCTCACATTTATCTTGCAACCTCATTGTGGGGTCAGGGGTGGACCTCAAGGCTTGGGCGAGTGATAGACTGACATTGAGAAATGGTACAAGAAAGAGCTTTGTGGCAGAAAAAGATCCAAACATCTGAATTAAATAAAGTTCAAGAAGTACTGGGGAGGGAGATAGATGTGGTGAGCCAACAGAAGTAACTGCAGGTTTGTTTAATGGCACGTCTGGCTGCCAGGTTGACGGAGTAATCCCACCTCAACTCTCACAAGCTGTTAACTGCTGACCTTACCCGCCGGGGTCGCCGTGATTGGCATCTCCCGTGTTCTCTTTGCCCTCCCACTCATTCTTCCCTCCCTCTTCCCTCCCGCCCCCCAGCTCTGTTGAAATTACGCTCACGTTACATGTTCCCTGTTAAAATCTCTCTCCCCTCACTCTTTTCCCATCTGTTTATCTGATGTTTGGTCCATCCTCACTTTCTCCTTTTCAATCCCTTTTTGATCTTCCTCCTGCCATCTCAAGCTGTCTTACTCTCAGTTTTTAGTAACTCTATTCCCCTTTTCCGCACTTTTTATTCTCTCTCTTACCAAACAAGCCCATAAATTACTGTAAAAGACTAAAGACTAAACATATTATTCTTATGCCATTATCATTTGCCAAAGAAGAACAAGTGAAGACCATTTATTTATACTGTCATGCATTTTGCAATCAAATTTCAATGTTTTCCATAAGTCATAGCTTGGTTCTTTTGGTAAAACCTGAGAATTTACCTAATACCTGGAACAATCATTACCACCCCATAAGGTTCTAATGCAATGGATACGTTGTCACTATTCCACTAAATAGGAGGACCCTTAGATAAAGCTTTGGTAATAGGAGATATTTCTAGTCCACTGAGCTCATCGAACCCTTTGGCTCAGCTATTGACCAGAAAGCCAACATTATGCCAGCAAGATTCAAAGTCAATAACATTACATGCCCTTGACAATCAGTAAATATAATCTGACAGAATGTTTGACAACAAGACAAGCTAGTTTTCCAGCCATGTCACTGTCCCCAAATCAATACCAGGATTTTCACCAACAAACAATACATTACTGTCAGCCGCAGCCTTGAGTAGTAAGTTTAACAGCAAATGCGATGTGAGATGATCGCTGATGTGATACACAGGATCAATAAGTTCAGAGGGTCGGTGTACTTCGTGCAGCTCGTGTGTTACAGTCTCCATCCTGTTGAGTTTAGAGCACGTGGCACTGAAGCACTGCACTCAGTGACTGCTTTGACTGCGTCCCTGTTGCTATGGTTACAAGCTCATACCATTATGTAGAGCCAGAGCATTCATTTAAACAGTGTCACCGGAACCTCTCAGCAGGTGTCCATTATCGTCTTTCAATGGAAACTCTGCAGCCAATCAGAGTATTCACTTGGACCATGGTATTAGAGATGGATAATCTGTATTAAAAAAATAAAAAAATAAAAAGGTTCCTCTGTCACCCCATAGTGCTTGTAATGGTATTTGCAAGAAATCCACCACAGCTTAGCAGAAGCTACAGGGCAGAGCTGAGGAGTCTCTAAAGTAGCTGTCAATCATGTGAACTGCACTCAAACTGCTAAATTGGGCGGCACTGATCAAATATCAATCAAGATTGTGTTACCGCATTGCCTATTTCTTGCCTCAATTGTTTTCAGAAACATATTTTAGTGTACTGTTTAGCTGTAAACTGAGAAAGTTTATGACCTGACAACCATGTTGAAAACAGTCCAGCCAAAACAAAGCACCACTCACCAGCCTACGCTCATTTCGCTGCTTAACAGTACACTACAATTTGTTTCTGAAAACATTTGAGGTGAGAAAATAGGCAATGCAGTAACAGAATCTTGATTCCTATTTGACCAGTGCTGCCCAGTTTGACAGTTTGACTGCAGTCCACAAGCCATGATTGACATGACTGACAGCTGAGTGAGAGACTCCTGGGCTCTGACTGGTTGTTTTTGTGTTTAGCCACAGGGGATTCTTGCAAATGCTATCAGAAGTACGAGGAGGAGGAGGAAGAACATCTCTCTTTTTTTTTTCTTTTTTCCAGATTATCTGTCTCACGTATAACTGTCATGATATAGTGACAGTTTAAGCAAATATGACAAAAATGTATTTTTAAAAAAGTTACCAGCTGCAGCTTTAATGCACATCAATTGGTGCACATAGCTCGTACCAGACGCATCATTTAAGTAGTTGAGATACCAGTCTAGACTGAGTTGAGGCAGCCAGATCAGTTGTGACTTGTGACACCAAAATCATTTATAATGAGACCAACAATTGTAATGTGTCTCCCCGCAGATTCTCCACTAGTGTCGGCTGTTAGCCGCCATCAAATTTTTCTTCAAGGTTGCTGCCATGACCTAAGTACACTGTTAGTAACTGGCTGAATACAAACTGTGTAACCTTTTATGTGTTTGGTTGCCACAGAAGGAAAATAAATGATCTTGTTAACTAGAGTGAAGTGTCCTCCCTGACTTCCTCTCAGATAAATCAGATTAACTGAGTTTCATTCAGCCTTAAAAGCAACAGGTTCATCGGGTTCCTGACAGCACTGGTGGCTCAGTTTGTTGACTTGTAATTAGGCGACTCAGGTTTAAAAGTTTCAACAACTTCATTACGCATTTAGTGAGATATTTGTTTGAATTAGTCTGAAATGTGTTATCTTGCAAATATATTCTTTTAGCCTTCGTCATGATGACCTGACATGACTGCTGAATAAGGAATGAGACACTTCCAGTCATTTAGCGAGCTTCTGAATAATGAGTGCACATTTATATGTGTGAGACAGCATGTGAGTGTGGCAGACCAGCAGTGGGTGAACCTTGTTATACAAATCTATCAAATGGTGAAATTCCAACATTAAGTGTTAGATTGTGACAGGACACAAAGTCTGGTCAGGAGCTATAAGCCAGCCAGATCTCCACACCCATAATTTCCACTTCCACTCCATTTCAAACAAACACAGGATTTCATTCAGGATCCCGTGTGAAATCACAACTCAGCGTTGAATTACTTTAAAGTACATAACTTATGTTACATCAGTTACATATGTATGAGAAAAAAGAGGTGGTTGTGGCTCATAGGTAAAGCGGGTCGTCCACTACCTGGAAGAAGTGGTTCAATCCCCAGCTCCTCCAGCCCACATGTCAAAGTATCCTTGGACAAGACACTGAACCCCAAATTGCTCCTGATCGCTGTTCCATCAGTGGGTGAGTGCGAGTGTATGGTTACTGAGTAGCAGGTGGCACCTTGTTTGGCAGCTTCGGCCACCAGTGTGGGAATGTGACATGTAGTGTTAGAGCACTTTGAGTGGTCAGAAGACTAGAGAAGTCCATTTACATTTGTAATTCACATTACGCTACGTCTAACCCTAACTTTGTAACAAATATTCCTCTTTTAACCAGAATCATTATCTTGTTTTCAAAACCTATCTAAGTAGTTTTGTTGCCTTAACCTAACTGCAGCCATTTCACAACATTAACCATTTGCTACAACAGGTTTCACCTAGGAGACCGCTGTCCACCTGCTAAAGACAGCCCTGTACGTCGGTATTAACCGCCAAGGGGCATGACAAAGCATTAGTATTTGATGACCTGGGAATGAGAACAGTTGGAAAAACTGAGGGGAATTGATCTGTGTGAAGACTTGAATTTATGTTACTGATTTACTATTACTTCCTTCATCATCTCCACTCTCTCTACTGTCTAGGGCCAGGTTAAAAGACAGATATTCTCATTAAAGTCCCTTTCCCACTGCACATAAAGTACATGAACACCCATTAACATTGGGGTTTTTTGCGTTATGGGAAAGGTTAGAATCAGCATTCACACCCAGGACAAACAACTCTGCAGTAGTCAGGTATTATCAGGCAGTGATGGATTTTAGCTCTCTAACAGGAAAGATGCAATGACAGGCCATCACTTCCATCTACAACCAAACAGGGTTTCAACATTGTTAAAATTTTTTGTCAGCACTAAGTTTGAAAGAGACATGATATAAGTACGATATAGACCATTTAAAAAAAAAAGGCAACAGCCTCAACCCATGCTGCTTTACTGTTTACTAACATGTTTTCTGGCCTGTCCGTGACATCGAACATGACATAGCACACAGAGCCATGCACACAGCTTGGGTCTACTGGCAATGGGAAATGAGATAACACTGGCGATCTGAACCGGTCAGTGGTGAAAAAAAGCACTTGTAATGCGCAAACTTATACGGGACGCATTTGCCCCCGTTACCGTTTTAGCTCGTTTCGCGGCTCCCGGCTCCCTCAATACTGAACCAATTTTAGAACAAGTGGTACCTATGAATCATACGCACACATACACATGGGGAAATAGGGCCCAGGTTGAAAAATACCTAAGTTATCCTTTAAGTATTATTAGGAGGCGAAAAGGGTATTTTTGGTCAAAATGTTAAGTATATACTAGCTGAATACTTGTGGAATAAAGTAATTCAATGATAAACACTGTGAAACACTTAGTCAAATTAAACAGATTTTGATCAAAACAGGAGATCAGTGCTCTGCTCTCTTCCTTTGCATCTCTTCATCCAATTTTAACACCTCTCCCTCTGTTACACTCTTTCTCTCTCTAAATCAACTCGTATCTTCTTCAATCTCTCCTCTTCCTCACCTTCATTCTCCCTCAATGGGTGCGTTTACGTGCCCGCAAAGAAACCAGTTTACTTAGAGAAATCAGGTTACTTTCTGTTTCAATTCGCTTTATGGCACATAATTAGATTTCTGTTACCCAAAATATATTGAGCAGAAAATTATCCACAAATAAAGGACACAAAAAGAGCAATATCCGATTTTAATTCTCTCCCTCTCTAAATCCAATCTTCCTCCCACGCTCTCTCTCTCTCTCTTTATGCCCCCACCCCCCTCCTCCGCCTGTCTCTCACCCTCTCTCAGCCCCGCACACAGAGCCGTCTGCACTCCTGCTTACATAACCCAGACAAATAAATAACGAGCTTAGGTGATGCAGCCAGCTGGCGGGAATCCAACCCGCCGCCTCTCTTCAGTTCACCTACTGGTCTCATTTTATCCTCTTTTACCAAATCAAAGCAATAACCTGTGAAAATGTTCATATAAACAAGATAAGACTGTATGGATTCAACTGTGTCAACTCTTGCTCCTTGCTATAACTCGGCACAATCCAGTTCGGGAAAGTTTTAACACCTGCTGCTCTAAGAACATGTGTTTTGGTGGCTCTTATGTGGGAGAAACTCACTCACGAAATTATGAATTTTTGAATAGCCACCACACAGTAGGAGGTGAAAGACAGGGAAGAGAGCCGCTGACAGAAATACCAACGAAAAAAACACCACAGTCTTATCTACATGTTCTGACCGGTGATCACAACAGCAAAGACTGCTGATACCACTTTCACATCATGTATCGTACAGGCCAAAGTTACAAACATACACTGTGAAGAATGTTGGACAACACGTCTTCACTTCTTCCCCAAAAATGAAGCCACAATATCCTGGATATGGGGGCTGCAATGTTGCGCTGGTGAGGTCATTTGAAGCCAGCATCTGCGCAGTAGAGATCCAGAAGTAGAGCCATGGTATCGAGTTATCGCCCATACACCCATCTGTCCCAGTCCCTTTTGGCGATTCATCATGAGTGCACTGACTGACACACACAGCTGTCAATCATGACATCAAACCAAGCAAGAACCTCCACGGCTGAAAAATTAATCCAGCCTGCAAGTGCTTAATCCTGCAGTTCCTTGAAAGGCCACTTGAGGTTGGCTTCAAGAGTCTATTCCCATAGGCCCCCCATGTTACAATACCCAGCTTCACAGCAGAAAAAACATGTTTACAGCATGGTAAAAAAAATGGTTTTGGTCTCTATAGCTACTTTCCCCCTTCATGACAAAGGTGCGGAGGATGGATTTTACCCATCTACATTTTTATTAAGGCTTAAAGTTAAGTATAATTAAGGGCAGTGAGGGAATCTTCACAGACCAATCTGTTTGAGGCAGACATTATTTCAAAGACACCTGTAGATGATTGATGGCACTCTAGTTCATTCAGGCATTAACCCTTGCTACAGCCAACTGAGTGAACCAAATTATCTAAATCTATCCCACAACATTATTTCACACAAACTTTACTCATGCAGTTGCTGAATCATGCTCCTTTATGCTGTTTCAGCTAAATATTCCTCACAGGTTGTATAAATGTACAGTATATTCAATTTTGAACTTATTCAGAAAGTTGTTGCAACAGACATACGTTTATATTCATTTTATGACGTTCTTTCTATCAGCAGTTGGAAAAGCGATCCATTTAATAGCTTAGATCAATATACATCAAGTAATAACACCATTACACAACTGTTGTGTCTGAGAATGAAGACTTCATTTCCCATAAAACTCATAGTCTTATTGTGCAGCTTCCCATCAGTCCTCCTCCTCCCTGAAGGGGATGAACACATTGGAAACCATTTTTTTCCCTTCATCCCTTCAACCATCTGCCATCACCAGAAAGTCTGCCTGCCTGCCTCCTTGTGCAAAGACGATCTTTTGCTTTCTCAGTCAAAAGGTTTTTCTTTTTGGCTTTAATGGGGAGAGTAAACATGTTGGAAGTGATTTTTTCCCATCAGCTTTTCATTCCTTCCACCATCTGCCACCAGCAGAAAGTCTGCGAGCTTTAGCTCTGTCTGCTCTGGAAGAACAGCGACCTCTCCGGCACTGAAAAGTACTTCAGCAGATTTTCTTCCACATCCAACCTGCTGGATCTTGATATAAAGTGCAGTGTGGAGGATTTAGGAAGGCACTTTCCCAATGTTTTCTTTGTGTGTGTGTGTGTGTGTGTGTGTGTGTGTGTGTGTGTGTGTGTGTGTGTGTGTGTGTGTGTGTGCGTGCGTGCGTGCGTGCGTGCGTGTGTGTGTTGGCACTAACACACAGAAGGTTCATTTATCAGTCATCCAACATCCAGAGGTGATAAACTGCACTCACAATTTATTTTGGCTTCTATCACAAGTGAGAAGCTGCCGCAGGCTGACAGTCCTCCAAGTGATGCTTTTGTTTGTTTTCCACAAAATTACCAAATGATTGTGATGCTGATGTACAGATGTAGAACATTTAATCTGGGAGAAGAAAAGTGAATAAATGCAGTAAGCAGAAGGATAAAGTGTCGCCGGGATCTGTCAGACACATGTCCGTTTATAGAGAGTGTAACTGACAGGCAGGCCGGCGTCAACTGACACTCACGGAGACGGACAAAGACAAGAAGCAGCTTTTAATTCATCTGCCCCGACTCCTCTCTCCTCAGATGAAAGAGGAGAAATAAACATTAGCGTGGGAGGGTTTGAAATCGAGGCGAGTGGCTTGGCATTCAGATGGTGTGCGCTGCGGCCGAGCTGCCAGCAGAACAATCGCAGGCTTTGGAGTGACTGGGTTCAGGCTAAATGCAGACAGGGACTTGGCTTGAGCGGCTGTCACTCTGTCTGTCTGTCACTCTGTCAGTCTCGGTCATTATATTTCTAAATATGACTATTTGTCGCTGACTTTATGTGGGAAAAATTTTAACGGGTTAATGCCTTCTGTTTCTTTGTTATGATATCAAATGATGTCCAGTTTTTTTTTTGCAGAAAATCATGTCACAGTGAGGCTGACCTTTTGGATATAAAATGCCATCACTTCAAAATTACATCTTATTAGACTTACATTTGTGTGAAATCTTGTCACAATTACCATCAAATTTCTTGAGTTATGGCCAAAAAGGTGTTTTGTATAATGACCTCTGACGCTTGACCACCAAAATCTAATAATTTCATCCCTGAATCCCTGAGCACTGTTGGCCGTGGGAGAGAGAGTTGGCAGCTTGAGGCGCATGGTTAAGGGTCATGTATTTGTGCCAAAGCATGTCTGAGCAGTCATAATAAAAAGAACGTTGTTAGTAAGCAGACTGCTGTCCCGGTATTTACTGTAGTGCTGATGAACTTACAGTGGCAGCAAGACGTGCTACACTTTTAAATTGATTAATCAACTGACTGCTTCGCCTCAATAAATGATCTGGTTTAAAAGGTAGAAGAGAGTTGAGGCAAATCTTAAATATTCTGGAATTTTATTTTATGACATCTCAAACACTGTATGACATCATGTGTTTCTGCACTTCACTGTTCACCCTCTGATAAAGTTGCTGCCTGTTTTCCTCACTAAAATACTTTAACACCAGATTGAACAGCAGACATTCCCTTGGTCCACACCATTACCACACAAACGTACAACTGAGGTGTGCCAAGCACGTGAAGTCAGCACACCATTTAAAATGTGTCTCAGTGCTCAGTAGCTTAGCACGTAGAGCGGGCATTCCATATACAAAGGCAGTGTCCTTGCTGCAGCAGCCACAGGTTCCATTCTAGCCTGTGGCCCTTAGCTCCATGTCAACCCCCATCTCTCATTTGGGGCTTTTCATGGCTAATAGCATACAATGCCAGCTGATTAAACATGTCAAGAATAAATGCCTCCTCTGCGCATATTTCTGTGCTATTCATTAAGTCTGCAACTTTGCCTTAAAACTTCATCAAAGTTAAACTCCATGCCATGCAGATACAAGTTTGCTTTGCCCTGAAAGCATGTTTTATTCATCCCTTTGCTCGCATTGAATGGACATGAAAGGAAGGTGAATGTTCACCAATGCTAGTTTTGTGCATATGTGATCTTGCCCTTAGCCCTAAATAGTAGATGCAGTACATGATGCTACTACAACTGACAAGGGAATACCACAAGATATACTTAATATACAGCAGAGCAGCCTTTTTCTCTGTGGCATTGATATTTCATCAACGATTAATGACACAATAAACCATGATCGCTATGACAGATGTATGCTTTGTTTGAAGGGGAACACTACCTAAATTAAGAATTCCAGTATGTTATTTTTCATGGCCTAGGACATTTCAGTCAGTTTTTGTGAACATGAGCTACACTCTCAAACCCAGAAACCAAAGAAGTAAGTCTCAAACTTGCTTGATTTTGTGGACCCACAGATTGTTTGTTTTCTCTTTTATACCCAAATGGGCTTTATTCTATTGTAGTGCTCCCAGTTGTGAAACTGAAAATGTACCAAAATACTCAGAACATTCCCATGGGTACTCTCAGTGTCATCTGGAATATCCTTCATCATCCATTGTCTGTGAAGCAGCTCTGGACTTTATACCCTATGACATCACAAATTTGAGATATAGCACTCTAGCTCTGGGAGAGACTTATCTATCTTTACTAGTATTTGTGGTCTGAATTTGAACATTGGAATATAATGTATGAATTTTGAAAATGAGCAGAGTTCCCCTTTAAATTGATGCTTCCTCCCAGAAGCAAATGTTACCCCCTCCATTTAGAGCTATTCTGCTTCCTCGACGCTTGTCATCACATGACACAGCAATGTCACAGAAATATCAAATGTCATAATTTGTTTTTTGGATTTATTACTTTATTCTCATGTTCTGTATCTATTCTCTACCCTGGGATTTTAACTGTAAAAAAGACCTGTTTTACAACAAATTAAGTGTTGCTACCAATAGTTACTATTTAATGATTACATATAATTATATTAGCCTCATTTTTGACCATTTCCATTCTTACTGTGGACACATTTTGTATTCTCTTTCACTCAGCGATGTCCTCAACTAAACTGCTCAGGTGTGTCACACTAACCTCTCCTAAAAGGTCGCTTGGTATAACTCCTGGAGTGAGTATTATATTCTCATCACTGATCGCCCGGTGGTATGTGGTTGTGTCTCTGCCCTCCTGTCTCATCATCTTCATCACTCTGAGGATTAAGTTATTAGCTGCATTGAACCCTTCATGAAAGAGAAGCATGGTCTGATGGGAGATTTGTTTAGGTATCTGTTCACTGCAGCTCTGAGCCCGAGGTACCTTTTAATACCTGAGGCTCTGTCTCGGCATGGAGCACTGAGCCGTGAAAAATGGTATAATGCTCAGCCCAACTCCTCCCCCTCAGAAACGCTTCACAGGTTCACATTTATCTTGTTAAGCCGGAGGAGACTGGTAAAAGCTGTGAATGGTCCGAGCTGCCTGTCTGGTTGTAGACGCTTCATTTCTTGCACTTGACTTCATTTCGGTCACTGACTCACACCACCTGGTCAAAAGTTAATCCGTTTACAAAAATCATGGCTTGTAACTTTAACTGGATTCTTCACTTAGAGACATTCACCAAAAGTGGTTGGAAAAATTTAAGAGTTAATCATTGACATTTCATGCAACTGGATTTTTTTATTGAGTTGCTACGCTGAATTTTTGCAGTAAAAATGTCATTATAACTGTTGCATTCTTTCTGAATAAGGTTTCACTTTGCTGGAGTGAACAAAGCCGAGTTGTTTGATGATGTTTTTAAGTTTGGAAAAAGGTTTTAATTTACCCAGAATTCATAGCAAATTTGCCATACTTAAAAAGGTCAATAACTAGACAACTTTGTGCAACAGAATTTAGACATCTCTCTGAAGTCTGACTACACTTTAAAACTAGAGTGTGGGACTTGTGGGCCTTTGCCAAACAACTTCACACAATTTTCATTAAGCCTATCGCTGCCAGGAAAAGCTCTCTGTATTTTGTCATTATGCTGAAGTTTTGGTGTCGGGTGTCATTGGTAGCATTTCTGCAACAAAGCAGCTAGGATTATGGTGGAAGCTGTGGCAGAAAATCCTAGAGTGGATGCTCCAGACAAAATAGAATCCCGGCATTCAGAGGAAGAATTAAAGTCAAAACTAGAGTTACCGCCTCATGCTTGTATGCCTCCGTGAACCAGTCAAGTCGCAATTACAGTTTTCATCCATGTCTGTCAAGACTCTGATGTAGCCATGACAGTAGACGATGCTTCAAATATGGATGTTGCTGCAAAGAAGCTACTAATTCTAAAATATGGATGCCTCTCACACATCTTCCCCTGTCAGCAAAGGAGATCTATACAATCAGCAGAGTTTCAAGGTGGGCACCCAAAAGCAGTGTCACCAATTCAATATCTGACCAAATGCCTCCCCTTCTGTTCCTTGTAATGCCATTGAATAATGGCCAGAAAAGTGTTTTTGCAGAACATTACAATGTCGCAGTGAAGTTGAGCTTTGACCTTTTGGCTGTAAAATGTCATCACTTCATCATTTTTCACAACTGTGCAAAATTTTGTCCTAATTTGAGAATGAATTCTTGAGTTATTGCCAAAAACATGTTTTATGAGGTCAATGTGACCTTTGACGTTTGACACCAAGCTCGAATCAGTTCATTGTTGAATCCAAGCGAATGTTTGTGCCAAATTTGTGGACATTCCATCAAAGCCTTATTAAGATATTTCCTTCATGAGACGGACACAAGGTCATAGTGACCTTTGAACACCCAAAATCTAATCAGTTCATTGTTGAGTCCAAGTGGACATTTGTGCCAATTCTGAAGAAATTTCAAGGTGTTCTTGAGACATCATATTCACAAGAATGGGACAGACAAAGGGACAGATGAATAGATGGTCGATGGCATAAAAAAGTTGAAGGGAGCCCTCTTGGGGACAGAAGAGACAGCACACTCTTTTCGTCAGTCTCTCCTCAGAGACGTTCAGGGTGTCATTTTTAGTTGTTCGCACAGAAAGTGATGCGCAGGTGTACAGTGCAGCTGCATGAGGAAAGATGACGGAGAGTTTAAGATCTCTGCTTGAAGTCTACTTGACTGTTGGACTCACTTCAAAGCATGCTGACACATTTACTTCCCCTGCCTCTAGATGGCACACACACATCTGCGGACCTTAATTGTGTTAAGTTGCTACTACTCTTCTTGCCTGCAGGTGGTGAAGACAGAAAAACTGCTGCATCCTGAAATCTGCTAACAATCTAATATTAAGCAATAAATGAAAGTTAACCAAAGGACCTTGGAGCCTTCATTAAAAGTTGTAAGAACGAAGCATGATGTGAGGTAGAGGACACTGAGTACACAACTGTGAACCTCAGGGTGCGTGTTGAGTGTTTTGTTGCAGCAGGAGGAGAGCGCCATATGTGCTCCAACATGCCTGGTTGACACAATTAATTTAACACAGTACATGTAAATTAGGCTTCTCACAGTTTGGCATGTGGCACAATCAGTAACAGGAGAGAATTTTAATGTATGTACAGAAGCTCTGAAGCCTAGTGACAGAAACACCAGGCTATGTCCTTGTAAAATCCCTCCAGGACAGAGGAAGTGTCCACAAAACAGTTCAACTAAAACATATCTATATCTTAAGACAGAGATGAACAAACTTAACACCACCATGTTTACAGGCCCACACCTCCTCTTGCCTGGCTAAACTCTTTCATTTCACCACGCTGTTCTAAATAGGATCCATTAATAATATTAGAGGATGTTTTCTATCAGCATAATTTGTGACCCCTTTTAAGTTGCAGCGAACCATAGAGGTCACCTTTAGTGAGAGAGCCTGTAAACAGGAATCCCCTTTCTCTTTTAGAGGTACTGAGGCAGAAAAAATATCAAAATGTGACACAAAATGTGTTGGTATTTGTGTCTACTTGACTTTGTGTGACTACAGAACACTGCCAAGATCACAAGGATATTTTAAGGTTAGTGATGAAGTTAAGGAATAAAGGGAGATTTGGATTTATGGTACAAAGTCGTACTGAAGATCGGTTGACAGGTGAGAGGCTTTATATTTCAGGGTCCATTTTGTTGTTTGGTAGTGTATTTATTTTTAGTATCCTCCTCAGAGTTCAAGTATCCTTCTGTGTGAACATGATTAAAACATCTTTTAAAAGCATGTCCTATGCTGATGTAGCAGCCAGTCATTGAAAGTGCAAGTGTCTGCATTGAACACTTGATTCAGTATTTGGTGCTGACATATGAAAGGAAAGTACTGATCACCACAAAATGGCCTGCTGTTAGATCAATCAAAATAAAAACAATAATCTGTCTTCAAAAAGTTCTGTCAACCAAACACACAAAACTAGTGCAAAGCCAAAAATACAAAAGCAAACTAAGCTCCCCAGTTACTAACATGTAGCACTATATTTTCAAGCGATAACATCTTCCTTTTTTTATCTTCCTCACTGCCTAGTTCCTCATCTATCCATCCAAGATCCTATCATATGTTTAGCCAACTTCAGCCATACCAGGTTCAAAGCATGTTAACACATAGTGTCTTACATCTCAAAACCAAGTATTTGTGTCCATAAACAGGTTTTGGAACCTCCAAATCAAAAATGTCTTTCTGTGGTCACTATTATCTATGTAGGAAGCTATCAGTAGAAGTAGCAGTGCCTAAAGCAAAGTAGGTACACCGACATGCATAACCAGTCAAAAATATTTGTGGTGGTTAACTAATAATGGTTAACCATTGACATCCCTAATACCGTATACCCTGGTGTCAGGATGTTGGGAAAGGTATGAAAGTGGGAAAGAATACATTTCACCCAAGCCTACAGTATGCATTCTAAATATAAACAACCTTCCACTAATATTCAGTCACCTCTATGAACTTTTCAAATCAAACCAATTTCAGCATCCGGGCGCTTCACTGAAAGTCCAGATGGCTCACCACTTTATTCATAATAACTGTTGGCAAAAACATGCATATTTGCTCCGGTGTTTATCAGCAACAGTGTTTCTGGACAATAAGAGGAGAAGGAGAGTCAGCCAGCTGTTCTCACGCTACTAACCAGCTCCTCTGAGCCTCCCTTCACTTTACTGTATATTCTGATGTCAGCTGAAGTGAGTAAGTGACTACTCATCTCTCTGGACAGTGATAACGAGACAAGCAATACATCAACCATCTGCTCTGCCTGTGTGTGTATGTATGCATGTATGTGCTTGTGTGTGTGTGTGTGTGTGTGTGTGTGTGTGTGTGTGTGTGTGTGCTTACTCATGCCCCCTGTATATGCATCCCTGTGGATCAGAGCTGGTAAGCTTTCAAGTGCTAATAAGTCAACATGTCAAATATTTGTATGCTGTTAGACGGCATGACTCTGTGTGCAGTGGTTCCCAGGGGCGGGGCAGGGCTCCTCTGAGGGGCGGCGCCATAAAATTGCAGAGTTGTGAGATGTTTTACAGGAATGTTAAAGTAAAAATACACAAATCTCGTTTAATTTTTTTTATAACAATTCCTAAATCTTTGAATAGTTTTAGTTGTAAAGACAATCTCATCAGAAGTTCCACTTAGCAGCTGTCTTACAGCTTTCAATCACATCAAACAATGTTCCTCAAAACATAATATACCTCAAAAAAGTCACATAAAGTTTCTTGTTTTATCTCATATTATGCTGAAAAATCCAAAGGGGCTTGGTTTATGAAGGCTGGTGTTTTAATCAGTTATTATAAATGCTTTTTAAATCTTTGTTTCATCAACTAATTCATGAATCATCGTATTTTTACAGCACTATTAGTGTGTCATGGTGGGTTCTGCAAGTGTGTGCTCATATATAGTTTTAGGTCAATTTGGTTTATTTGACATTATGAGAAGGAAGACACTGATACCCAATGTCTACAATAAAGTCAACAAAGTCCAAGTCTTATTTCCAATATGATCCCAGATGACTGGGAAACATCATACTACCAACACATGAACACAATAAATACCTACATCACGAATAAAAACCTAACTTTTTTTTTTTAAAACAAAGGGCAATAAACTTACAACGCACCAAATTAGCCATAAGCCGCAATGTGACATTCTTTGTAAAATTCGTAGTGAATGTGCTCGATGTTTCAGCATTTGTGTGTGTGTGTGTGTGTGTGTGTTTGTGTGTGTAAAGGCCTCTTACTTGATGACTGTTCCTTTGGCGCCCCCTGCTGTTGTGAGCATGACCCTGGAGGTGAGGCTGACTCTCAGGTCTTCCTCCTCCAGGCCCAGCAGCTCGGCACAGTACTCCAGCGTCTGACTCGACTGGTTCTTGATGGCACAGCCACCTGGAAGAGAAAAAGGTGGGTGAACATCGGCCCACAGCACCGTCAGGACTAAAAGACGAGGCAAAGTTAGACCCAACACGACACTGTGGGTTTACGTGGAAGCTAAAGGAGAGCAACTACACACACATCATGTAGGTGCAGGGCTGTCAGAAAACAGCCAAATGAAGAAAAGTCATCACCTGCACACTTTACTTCATGCCACTAAAGTTTAATAAAGACAATGGTTTGATCCTATTTGATCTCTGTCAGGTCAGAATGTTTGAAAAATGGAAACCACACACATATTTATACATAATGTGCACCAACAGGCTGACAAGCTCTATAATGGCATGTGTGGTTTACTATCCAAACCACTCACAATGATAATACAATTGACAATAAGGAATTAAATTAAACATATAAATAGTAAAAAAGAACGTAAAGAAAAACCTAAATACTAAAGCCATACTGGTACTGTTGTTGCCTGCATCCCCTTTCAACAGATACGACTTTTATTTTGAAATTGAGGAGGGGAAAAACTGATATTTTTTCAACTTCCTTTGGAAAGTTTGCAGAAATTTGCTGACCCTTGAAAGAATGTGGACAGATCACAGACTGTGTATAAAGATGGCGTCTCCACTGTACTTCCTCCTTCTATACAATAATGAAGCCAAAATACCACTGATACAGCTGCTGCCATCTTGCACTTGTGAAGACATTCAGAGCCAGATTCTGCACAGTAGCAGTCAGGAAGTGGAGCCATGGTCTCAAGTTCCTGCCCATAGACCTGTTCTTCCCAATCGCAAGCAGCGCCACTGATGGCAAACACACCAACTGTGGCACACAGTTGTCAATCACGATGTCAAACCCCCTTTTTATAGCATCACATTAACAACTGAAAATTAAACTTATCAGAAAATCGAGCATTGGACAAACAGCACCTGGATATGAACGACCTAAAATGACAGAAACCACCTTTGGGAAATATTTATTTGACAAGTACTTTGATTTTTCAGTTTGGCCCAGGTCCCATTCGCTAACATGGAGGCGGCATGGAGGTTTATGACCTATACTGCAGCCAGTCAACATCGAGATGTTTTGGCTTCACTTTTGGGATGCTGTCACCACGTCCATCTTTATATACAGCCATTGGGACAAATCTGAACTCCTTGAAAAGATGGAAGTTCAAACAGGCAAAATCAAAATCATATTAAGTTAGGTTTTTTGAAAAGTCTTTAAATGTCCTGTGGGATTTAGTAGCGATGAACTGATGTCACCTGATATTTAGTTAGCAGTGTGATCAAACAGCAGAAAATGTCTTTGAGTTTTATTCCTGCCCTTTCTGGGTGGAGGTGATATTTCCAGCACCGTCTGCCAACATATTCAATAAACATACAAGTCAAGTAGGTCACAGAAACTGTTCTCAGGTATGAAGTGTCTCCGATGGAGTGGTGACCTGACCAGGTCGTCTCTCTCATCTATACTGCAGCAAAGCTCTTACAATGTGCCAAAAGGATCAAGTGGGTGTAAAATATGAATGAAGTAATCCTTTAAATCCCCCGCATTTCTGCAACAACATGCACTTCCATGATGACAAATTGACAAACTGGGCCTACATGCGCACTTCTTAAAAGGTGAGGGCAATGCATAGCACTCATTAAGCATGGAGCCGGTGAGAGGAACACCCACGTGCTGTGAACTATGCAGGTCCAGGGAGAGATGAACAGAGGACACAAGGAACCGGGTGGGCTGGAGGGAACTCTATTCAAACAGCAAGGTGAAAGAAGCTTTTTTTTTTTAAATGTGGAATTTTGTCATGTCGTCTTCAGGGCTTTAATTAAACATGGTAAGAGATGACATTATAGATTTTTTGTTGTTTGTTTGTTCGTTCAATTTTACCATTTTTTACTTTAAGAAAAGACAAGAACACATCAACACTAGCTTTCTAATAATTGCAGGTGACTATAGCTGTGCCATAACTATAACAAACTCCAGTTACATGCTAACATGCAGTACTAATTTATCAGATTCTGATAAACTAACTGAGCTCACACTTAAGTTACTACAATCCTAAACACTACAGGGGTATATGTGTGATGTATATCAATAAGATACATGAAGAGCTTTGTGCCTATAAATCTTGTGCTTGTTGGTATCAACACATCACAGCATTAGAGGAATGTCTTTGATTAATGTCACAATCAATAGCTTCTGGAAACTCGGCTAATATCAAATCAATGTCTGGACTATATGTGGACCCCGTGCTCCAAGTGCACATTAAAATGGAGCCAAGCACTCAGACCTAATTTCCACTTAATTAAGCTTCATTATTTCCAGCCTCCTCTCAGATTCCTGTTTACTCTAAAATAAATTGAGCTCTGACTGTCAGCACTGTCCTTTATGTGCCAAAGGTCCAGAGATTTATGAGAGGACACCGCCAATTTTGACAATGAACCAATACACGTACGTTCAGATCAGTTTGACCTCTGAGTCGTCAGTTTGCTGAGACAGTAGGAGTTTATAATATCCGAAATGCTGCAATGCACAGAACACATGCAGAGATGAATCTGCTAATTAATCTATTCATAATGTGAACTGAGTTGTCAAAAAATATTCTGCTGAGCCAGACGATGCTTCTGGGACAGGATATGGGGGCAGAAAGTAAAGTGTCTTTTTACAAACCTTTTCAACCCTGGAAAACCATCAGTTGGTCTATCATTACAAATACCTGTTGTGCAGACAAGCTTTAGTCAAACACTCTGAACTCAGCATATAAATTTTATAGTTAGACATCTAGAACATGTTTATTTGATGCCTTTGGTTTGAACACTCACTATAAGTAAGCTGAGCATCTTCAATGACCTCTCGCAGCACCTGGGCCCAGGCTCAGGGACCCCTAAGCCAGAGCCTCTGCGTGAAGCCACTGTTATTAACTTTGTGCTTCTTGTCAAAGAGCTTCGTCATCATGTCAATAACAGAGCCCCTTCTGTGGGGATTCTGTGGGAAGAAACAACAGCTTGTTGTACCTGCCCCAGGAAGGGTAGGGGGTGCCTTTTAAGCATCTGGGACCAGGAGACCATTGTGTAATGATCCGCCTCTTATCCCACAAACCTTTTGAATAACTTCACTCTGGCAAGAGGCCCAAAGAGAGGACCAAAACCTCACACCACAAAAACAGATCTCTGGTCTTATCAAGGCCCAGGACCTCCACTGACACCCCTTCCCCACTTCATACAGTGAACTTTTGCACATCTCCCTGACAGTATTTAACACATTTATGCACAAAACTACTAAGTTCTAAAACTGCTTGTAGAACTTTCTTGAATTCTATCTTCTCTTTCTATGCTTACTGTTGTGCACCAATACACAAACACACATTCCTTGTAGGTGAAAACCTACTTGGAAATAAACTGGCCTCTGATTCTAATGAAGTGTTGGAACAAGCTGATATATACTGTGCAGTGATGACTGTATATATCAGCGCTAGAAGGCAAATCATGGCTCATAGGCAAAATCTAGCTTTCAAACAATATATTTTGCCCCTTAACAAAAACTGAGGTTTTCATTGTTATAGTTGACATCAAACTTTTTACAGGATTTTTCCTAAATCCACTGTAGGTAACGATGTACATAAAGGTTCATGTAAATTCCAACAAATATGACCTCGTAACATCGAATACTGCTCCTACATGAAGAGACTACAGTATCTGAACAGCATGTGGTGCTGAAATGAAGTGTAATACATTTACAAGATGAATAATGAACACTAGGGCTGCACGATTAATCGTAATAAAATCGTGATCTCGATTCATATGCATATGAGATCTAATTTTTCAATGACAGCGATTCTGCCGGTCCTGTCTGTGCTGGGAGTCGGGCTGCGTCGTTGGGAGCGCTTGTTTTCATGCAGATGATGTCCTGACTCCCGGCACGGACGGGGCCGGCAGAATCACCGTCATTGAAAAATTAGATTGCATATGCATATGAATCAAGATCACAATTTTATTACGATTAATCGTGCAGCCCTAGTGGACACCCAAGTTTACTGTCACCAATTCAGTATCTGACCAAATGTCTCCCCTTCTGTTCCTGAGATATGATGTTGAGTAATGGCCAGAAAAGTGTTTTTGACGAACATTATGATGTCACAGTGGAGTTGACCTTTGACCTTTAGGATATAAAGTGTCCCCATTTCATTAATTTATCCTATTGGACATCTGTGTGAATTTTTGTCATAATTACTGTATTAATTCTTGAGTTATGGCCAAAAACATGTTACAGTGACCTTGACCTTAGATCTTTGACCACCATATTCGAATTAGCTCATTCTTGAGTCAAGGTCCAGGACGTTTGTGCCAAATTTGAAGAAATTTCCTCAAGGTGTTTCTGAGATATTGCTTTCACGAGAATGAGATGGATGCAAAGTCACAATGACGTTGACTTTTGACCACCAAAGTCAAATCATTTCATTGTTGAATCCAAGTCGACATTTGGAGAAATTCCTTCAAGGAATTCTAGACATATCATTTACGACAGTGGGACAGACAGACAGACAGAAGGATGGGCGGATAACGTGAAAACACAATGCCTCTGGCCACGCTCATCACTGGCACAGATGCATAAAAACTGGCCCATATTTGAACTCAATACTGACCGCTGATATAAAGTATAAGATACTCTAAAAATTGTGTTCAAGTTCAAGTTATTTCAAGGCATACTGACAGGAAACATCACAGTGCTGCGGGTTTTCTTATAGTGTTGACAGTATAGGCAATTCGCAATCTGCTAGCTAGGCTTTTCTGGAGTTTTACAGTACCTGAAAACATAAACGCACCTACTTTACATATTGTCCTTGGCCTGCAGTGATAATATAAGTTCACGAATCAACAGGTGGTTAAAGTATTTTTGCAAATACTTCTTCCAATTCTCAACAATGTATATGTGTTAACATTCAAACAAAATGTGATATTCATCCATCAGGCCACTGTCATTACAGAAATTACAACTTTCATTCCTTTTCAGACCTTTGTATCTTCCTGTTATTTAAGGAATTCTTCTATTAGAAACTGTATGATTACAAATACCCTGGGCATTCCTCATTTTTTAACAAAGTAGATCCTTATTATAACTTAAAGTCTTCTTTAAATTCACTATACAAGTCACAATATGTAAAGAGGGCAGCAGGGAAACCAGAACAAACCTGTTAAATCACAGCAGAATGAGCCGGTTGTTAGAAAACAGTCCCAATGCCACACAGCTACAAATCTGATTCTAACAACAGTCTCTATAGAAGTACCCTTCAGGAAGATATTAAACCCCTACTGGCATCAAAGGTTAAGCTTGAAGCTTTTCCTGACCTCTGACTCAAGACAGGTCTTAAAAATGTAAAGACACAAATCATAAATGTGTAGTAAGTAATTTCAGTCCTCCTAGAGTCACTGACGGCTCTCTGCAAACATCTGCAGTCCTGGGAGTCTTTCTTGGATCCAATTTCAGGTGTTTCTAGATCTTCCCCTTCTTATTTCTCTCTCTGTGGGCTGTCTGGATCTCTGTCTACACTTTCTGATCACGTCTCCTACTGTGCACTGATTGATTCTCTGCCACAGGTCAGTGTTTCTGATGAGTCCAGCCATCAGAGCTGTGTTCGAAAGGCAGCTATTTATAGAAGGTCTGTATTTTCAAGTCTCTGCTCTATACAACTGTCGTTAAACGGGCTTATCTTGGTTTGTGATCTCAACTTATTTGACTTATTTTTCCAAACTAAGAAAAGATGTTCTAGCCAAAAATAAATGAATAAATAAATATTCTTTAAGCGCTCCCTAAATCACACCCTCCAGAGACCTCTATCCAAACTGTAAGCCAAGCCTGCCTCAGACACTGACTGCCTCCTTTGACTGAACACACTCTTCTCACTTGCTGTAAAACACGCTTCATGATAGCCACCTGCTGTGAGAACCAGTCCATTTAATAGGCACCCCGCTGTGCATCCTCTTCTTCCCTGCGGAGGGAGAAAACGACGGGGAGGAACCGAGAGCTGAGGAACTTCTCTGCTGAAGTTCAAAGCATCAGTCGATGTTCATGAAAACTGAGCCTCCCTGGAGGTTTTAGTCTGAGCCTCTGTAGAAAATGAGGCGTGAGATGGGGTGGAGCGTCTGAGACAACCGTGCTGCAATATTCCACTTGAAATGTAGAGAATATAATACTTGAAAAGACAGCTCGGATAATTATTGTATGACATTTGTAATTATGCAATTAATGAAAATATTTTTCAAGAGATGTGAGTCATGAGCTGCCTGTAGGGATTCCTTAGAGCATTAATTACAAATGAAAAACAAAGGCTGACGAGGCACACGAATGCCACATATTATAAAAGCATTTGTCATTGACCACAGTGAGACTGATCTGAGAAGAAGATGGAGGCTGAATATTACAATGATCAATCAAAGTGCAGTGTCGATGAGATCAAAATGCCATCTGCCTGTTAGGAGCCAAACTGGTCCAGAGTCGAGAAGCCAGCGAGATGGATGGTTTCTGACACAGAGCAATCACAGAACTCTGCAGGCTGAAAACTGTGATGATAAACTCCCATCTCCATTTAACCTATGGTCTGAGTTCAAACAACACAGTGGGTGAAGGTTTATATTAACCTGATCAGGTACGATCAGTGTATCTGGTATTGTTTATTTCACAGGGTAAGTACATATTAAGAGACCTTTTACCAAGAAGGAATTTTACATGGACAGATGTTTCATGATCAACATAAAATGCACATTACTTAAAACAGGTTTTGAAATTATACGTGTGCTTGAAGAGAAATTTAAAAAACAAGATACTATTGAAAATTATTAGACGAGAGGTCGACTCCATCTGCGTTCCTTTCCAGGTTTTTTTTTTAAATGGAAGTCCACTCAGCTTTAAGCAAAAAGCAGTGACGTAGTTTAAAGCACTGATTATGATAATAAATCACAGGGTTAGTTTAGGTTTTCTGAAGCGGGGTTGTATTAGGTTCGTATTAAAAGTCAGTGTATTACCCACAGCAGATGGCGGTCAGATCGCTCGTTTGGAGAAGCAGGCAGGAGTACCGCCATGAAAGCTACGCAATGTACTGCTGTGGATGGTGGCAGCAATAAAATGTATTCCGGCCATGTAAAAATTATCAGTATAAGTTTGAGTGTATGCTGTATTATATTTATATCATTATTATTATATTTAAACTGCTTTACTGCTGATGGGGAACTGAAGCTGTTTTCTATGCTCTCTTCAAAGCCACCAGACTCCTTTGACAAAAACAGTAATTTTACCTCGCAGAACAGAGGAGCTGCTGGTCTACCACTGCCTCCATCAGTTAGTTTGTTTGTGTTATTGTGTCATTTTCAGATCCAAAGTGTCTGGATTTATTTGAAGTCACGTCATCATGCAGAAATCTATATAAGGTCATGAAGAAAAACATTTTTTAGAAGAGACTGGGAAAATACCACTTTGATGCTAAAACATAAATACTTCAACCAGAATATGAATGTTCGGATTTAAATACATAACGCCCTAACCACACTGCCTGTGTGAGCAGTGAGTGGCAGTTACCTCGCTAAACTACTGTGGCTCACACGCTTGCGGTGTTCACACAGACAGGGTTGCTGCTGCGGTGCTGCTGCAGAGCTGCCTGCTGTTGCTGTAACTACTGTATTTCCAGAATAAAAGATGGCACACTCATTTATGGAGCCATGTAAGCCACTGCATTGTCAACAACACAGTTCTGCAAATAGAGGGCTTTTATTTTTAAAAAGAAATAGAAAGTGTTGAGGTAAAAATAAATATTTATATTTTTTCATGTCTTTAAGTGGTCTAGACATTAAACTCTAGTGAAAAATGGTACAATGTCATTATGATCATCAGATGACCATTTTCACTGTCTACTTTTTGCTGAAAACCATGCACATCATTCAGAAAAAAATAGGCAAGACACCTTTTCTCTAGATGTTCCACAGCTTAGCAGCAGCCTTGGCCTTTTCTGAGCAGTGCTGCTCACGCAGGCAGTGTGGCCCGAGCGTAAGTAACACTACTGGGAACTAGCAACAGATTGATCTAATGGCCGGTACACACTGTGCGATTTTGGGCTGTCCCAGACGAAAGATGACCATCGTGGGAGAAACGTGGTGATACCTTTGGTCGTGGCTCTAAAACGGAGGTCTTACGTCGCACTGTGAGACAGGTTCAAGGACGGCTGTTGTCAAAGTCTTGCGACCAAAGATAACCAGAGATAAAACTCTGACGGTGTCAGAAACTTAGGATGACTATCTCACAATGTCACAGCTGCTACGACCTACGTCTACTAATCAACCAACAGAAATGCAGCACGAAATGACGCAATGGTCACCGCGACACCGGCGCTAAACCCAAACAAATGATCGCTTGCCATGGAGGTAAAACGAACAAAAAGAAGTCTGTGGAACTCCCAGAAAGAGGAAAGTTTTGTGTGGCAGCAGAGGCCTTGTTTATTTGATGTTTCCTCCAGCTGCTATCATGACCGCGAGAAAAAATAGGCTGCGTGGAAGGATATTGCGGAGGAACTGAATTGCAGTGGTGCAGATGGATGACGTACGCTGATGCGGTGCACGCTGATGATGTTGCATATTGACATACGTCGTAACCTGCGATTCAGTAGTAAATGGCCATCATACAGTGTGTCATGCAATAGTCTTATAAGATTGCTAAAATTGCACAGTGTATAGAGGGCATTAAGGAAAAACAAAGAATGAATAAATGATCTGCTCTTTAAATTTAGCGCAAACAAAGTGGCTATTTAGGGCTGATACTCATATTTGAAAAAAAAAAAAAAGACAATATACCACCTGCTAAATCATACATACAACACGATATGTTGGCTATTCTTTTTAAAAGATAAATACTAAGGAGGACATTTTCATTAAAGAACCACAAGTTAAACTCCTCTACATCTGCTGTTTCTTCAGATGTTCATGCACACAAGTAAGTCACACTTGTGTTAATTGAATTAACACATCCAGACTCAAGTGTAAAATCACAAAATAACCAAGGAATCATTTCACTGCAAATGTCACCTTGAGGAACTGATCCCATTTTCCCCTTTTCTTCAGCTTGTTTAATGACCTTCTGTATGTAATACACTTCACACTGGCTAATCAAAGGGAAGCCACAGCTTTACACTAAAGACACATGAATGGACTCAGTAAACTGTCACCCCGGCCATTTAGGGTTCGATTCCCATCCCTGTGGATTAAACTATATGTGATGCTTTGCTTTGCTGCACTTAACCTTTGTGGATGTTAAAACCAGTTAAGGGTAAATGAACTAATATCTGACTATGAGCATAGCCTTGAACCAGTTTCCTGCCACTGGTTCACATGACTCGGCAGGCTGAGTTTCAGTCCACAGAGTCATTAAAACGGTTGCATGAATGTGATGATGAACATGTCACAGTACATTAACCAGTAACATCTTCACCTCTGAACTCTTTAATATACTCTAACAAAAGCCTCTAATGATGCATTTGAGGTCCTGTGTCCTTGTCAGAATGAGCAGTTTGCATTTTGTTAATGCCAAGACACACCAAACTGACATCAAAGAACTACTTTAGTGGTGACAAAGGCTGACTGTTTTATAAGTTTAAGTTTATTTACTTCATTAATCCCACTGAGGGGAAATTCAATGTCTTCAATCTTGCTTGTCCATTACACACAGGTCCGAAAGACACACACATGCACAAACAGGACCTATACATGCACAAAGTGGAGAGGTGTCAGAGTGAGGGGGTTGCACCTTGGTCAGGCACCCCGAGCAGTTGGGGGGTTCGGTGCCTTGCTCAAGGGCGGCTCGGCAGTGCCCAGGAGCTACTGCCGCCCCAGTAGCGTCGCCAGCAGGCAGTTGTAGTCTGTATTCATCATTCAAAAAGGCCATCAGGACGGATTCAAGATGCTAGATGCTGGATCAGAATGATATGGATTTTGAAATCCTGTATTTTGCTATCCAGGATCAGCGAATCGATTTTACTGTTGTGCCAGTCTACAAAGCAACATTGGACTGGATCACCTTGACACAGATACAAACTTTTCACAGGCTGCTCTCAAAACTGTTCATATGTTTTCCAGCAAAAAGTCCATGGATAGGTCACTAAAACCCCGATATCTTCTTCCTAACTAAACCTAATTTTACTTGCCTTCACATTATTTACGTAACTAAATGTTACGGTTGTAACAATTCCTGGGGCTCTGATTCATAGGATATAATACGAACAGTTCTATGAGCATACGTTGACTTTTCAACTTTACTCATTTTAGATAACCAGTACTCTAAACAGAATTAGATATCACAATATAGGCTACAGGGCGGCACGGTGGTGTGGTGATTAGCACCGTCGCCTCACAGCAAGAGGGTTGCCGGTTCGATCCCGGGTGTGGGAGCCCTTCTGTGCGGAGTTTGCATGTTCTCCCCGTGTCAGCGTGGGTTCTCTCCGGGTACTCCGGCTTCCTCCCACAGTCCAAAGACATGCGATTTGGGGACTAGGTTAATTGATTACTCTAAATTGTCCGTAGGTGTGAATGTGAGTGTGAATGGTTGTCTGTCTCTATGTGTCAGCCCTGCGATGGTCTGGTGAACTGTCCAGGGTGTACCTTGCCTCTCGCCCGATGTCAGCTGGGATAGGCTCCAGCCCCCCGCGACCCTCACGAGGATGAAGCGGTTAGAAGATGAATGAATGAATGAATGAATGAATATAGGCTACAAGCTAATATAAAGAACAACAGGTAAAATAGCCACTGGAAGGTCATTTTAAGTATCTTTATATGAAGAGACAGAAAACAGCATTAGAGATGCTGTTGTTTGAAAGTGATTTCGACTGTGTCATTGTAATTAATACAAAGTGATAATAAAAGTTAAACTTAAGCTGATCTCTAAGATTTTCATTTAAAAAAATATCTGTTAAACCGGTGTCTGTGTCAACATTTACACACGCTGAAACACACATACACGCTGTGGTAACCCTTTTATCTCGCCAGGTGCAGAACTCATTAAACGTGCTGATATGAATAAATTCACCAGCCTGGTTTCAAGCCTCTTCTGCCAACACACACACACTGCCATTGCTGTTTATCACCATAGGTGCTGCCAATAAGAATGAAATGGAGATCTTTGAAAATGTAACTTCAAATATTTTTTGTACGATGTTGACAGCTATTGTGTGGATTATTTTATGGGGGACAATTTATTTATTTTTAACTTTACTGTACTGAAAGGCTTATAGCCTAATGTCTACTTTATCACTGTAATGGAATACATGTATGTATAATTGACTAATTGAAAAGTTTTATTGCATTTTGTTCCTGTTATTCACCATTCTGATTTGTTAAATCAGAATCTCAATCTGATTTAACAGTTTTGAACAACACATACTGTAGATTTGATGCAGACTGGATTATGTGATCTAATCCAATTTTAGAATCCTTTCTTCTTTTGAACAACCCATTTTCAAGATTTGAGTCAATCTGGTTGCTGAAATCGGATCAGCTGGGCCCTTGACCATCACGTGTGATCTTTTAGATATTTCACATTTGTGTCACTGCAGCTCACCTGAAGTGCTTCCAGCCTCCTCAAAGTCGATATTGCCGAGGTGCAGCACGCCGGCCACCACCCTGAACAGGTCTAGCTTCTCCGTGTCGTCCAGGCCGATCTTCTTCATCGCCACAGACATCCTGGTGAAGTCTCCGTGGTCGTCCAGCAGCGGGTCCTTCAGAGGGCCCGACTTCAGGTGCTGAGAAACAAGAGTACAGGCAGTTAGTGACCGCTGACAGCTTCTTCCTTCTACCTCCATTCATTACATAACCTACTAATTTAGCTTCCTTCCTCTAACATACCATCTTACCTTTTTTTTTTTTACCACCTTTCAGCCCATTTGCATTTATTCTGGCTATTTAACTTTTCTTTTATCCTTCTCTCTCTCTACCTGTTCTCTTTATGCTCTTCCTTTTTTCTGTGGCAAACAGGTCAATATGAAATATGTTTGTGTTACTGAAAGAAAGAAAAGTGCTGCTTTGTTAAACTGCCATTAAAAAATGAAGTGTATTAGAAATCAGACTGACCTTTAGTGCCTGACCATCCATAAGAATAATTTCATTTTATTTTAAACTAATCTCTGACTGCACTGTAATCGTTTTCCTGCAGTAACTCAGAACAACAAATATTGGGAACGTATAGCTATTTTTCATTTAATATACTGCACAGAGGAACTCTAAAGAGCAGAGTAAGCAGTGCATGAAAATTCTGAATCTGCAGCAGAGAGAAGGCAAAGATAGTGAAGTAGGAAACACACACACACACACTTGAATAACCCACTCATGAATGTCACAGTCTGATGATATCCGCAGGCTAAACTAGATGCCATCCACTCCGTGTCCCCTGTGATTGAATTAAGCAGAAAGTGAATTCTTCTGCTTAGTTGATTCCACTATTTAATTTGGTTCTCATTGGATTTTCAATTAGCATTTACAAGTCGAATAAAGTAAATCAACAGCAAGTAGATAACTTTGGCTGCAGACCAAAGTTCTGTTGAATCTGTGTTGTGGCCACCTATTTATCAGCTCTAAAAAACACTCTGTAAGATACATATATTATTTAGGTTTACATGAGGAGAAGATGAATTATGAATGAATGCCATTTAAACTCAGATAAACTGGACTGGGACACGTGAAAACCTGTCAGGAAAACTGCACTTCTTTTCTTTTTTTTTATATTTAGGGATTAGGATTTGAAACGGTCAACAAAGAGCAAGGATTTATGGGAAAGTGGGGACAGCCAGCAGCGCCTCATACTTAGAAAGATACCTTCAACAAAACATGGTCTGGACTGAAGGTGAATTATATTAAAGAGCACACCAACCCACAGGCACACTTTGTGATGTTTCAGGGGGCTTAGTGAAATTCCAAGTGGCCATAGCCAAAAAAATGCATGTAGGGATTTAAATATCTATATTTTTACATTAATGCAGATACTTAAGAGACAATAATATCTGCCTTGTTGTGTCCTCTTTTGACAGAATGAGAAACTAACAAGATAACTTTTTGTGGACTTTTTATTCACTTATGAAAGTAAAGTAAGTCCTTGCATTGGAGCTGGTCTTAGCTAACGCCCATGGGTGCGCTCGTTAATCCAATCTGACACTCTACACTAAAACACACTGCTGATTATTGAATTTCTAAGTGAGTTAACAATTGGGTAACTTAAGCACATTCACTGTGCTTGCCACCGTTCTGCTCTAACTGCTCAGGTTAAGTGCCAAGAATATGCTCGGCCTCTCTGAGAGTGTGGTGCTCTGAATATCCGACGATATATTCTAACAGTGCACTGAAATTAAGGTCCAGCTCGTGCCAGATGGCACCCAGGCACTTGGAGTGATTACTTATGAATGCAACCCATAAGCTATAAGTTAAGAATCACATTAGACGCCATGACTCATCTCTGAAAAAATGCTTATAGGTAGGATCTGTATCTGGTTTACTGTTGGGTTTGTGCAAGTTCCAGTTCTATGGTAATTCTTGCAATATTTGTTCACTCATTTTAATGGGGATATGAAAATGCACATCGCTGATATCCTGATTAATTTTCATTTAAACAAAGCCTCTGTTGTACACATTAAATTTACTCTAGATTTTTTTTTTTTTTTGTGAATCCCTAACCTTAAAGTTTAAGCTGTGCCTGAGCAATGACCAACATGCAGGTTTTAGTTGTATTGGTGACTCTTTGTTTTGTTTCTGTGTTTCACTCTGTTGAACACTTCAGTGCATCATTACTCTGATCAAGGAATTTATGTTTTTGTTAGCTCTTTTGCTAGCTGCATATTTAAACTTCCCAAAAAGATCTTAATGAAATCTGGTAGAAAGTTTAGGCCATAGGCCAAAAAATAAAAACTGTTTTATCCAGTAATTGTTTAAACCTGCATAAATTAGTATTTCTGAGTTTTGCTAGTTGCTTATGAACTAATGTGCTTCAGTAAAAAAAATACATATATACATCAGTATTTTATTATTGTCTAGCACAATATGCATGTTGATGTCGATGCTGATCACAGATGCAGATTAAAATGTCTAAGCATTTCTACTGTTCTGTAATTAGTGGAGTTTACAGAAAAAATTGTTATTTCACCCTACATCAACACTAAAACTTGTTCAGTCCTCTGAGGCAGCAAAAAATCCATATAAATTAAAAACTACTGCCTTCTGCATACTGAAATGTTGTAAAAGTATTGATCTAGTGGTCAATAATGCAGAATGACCAATAAACTGGATTTTGAGCTTATAAACATGTCTTGTCAAGTAACAATTTCCAAAAACATAAAATGTAAACATCAATACATGAGGACTTTCCAAATATTAAATCGGAGTTTTGTGTCTCCTGTACTTTTGAAACTGGACGATTGTCTGATAGGCTACAACAAAACAGGTAGTGGACACAAGAGGCTGGGGTACATACACTGCTGCACTGTGACATTCTGACATACACAAAAGCAATCCTAAGAGATTTCAGTTCGATTGAAACGCTCTACATTTTCTACACAGCGGAGGAAAGTAAGAAACCATACAAAGCACTCCAGAGGTGAAAGAAAGATAAAAATCAGCATGCATTATAAAAAACCCAGACACTCAGAGAGGATGTGAACGCAGCGGTAAGGCTTCCCAACATTCACATCAGTATCAAGATGAAAAAGAGTCCCTTAGAAACAGGGCGGAAGAACACCGAATCACCTTGTCATCCTGTGTGACACGAGAGGGAGCAGTGAGGACACATACATCACATCATTTATCAGTGATTACAACAAAGACCACCTGCGACTATGCAAATAATCCTTTTGTGTGGTTGTTTTAAATCACCTGAAGCACCAGGTGGGAACACCACCTTTTGTCCTGTATGGGAAACTCCAAATCCAAAAATCTATTTTCTTAAAGTTTAATCTTCCCTGAATCTGAGGTTATTTCAAAGTGAATGTTAGGTACTTCTCTCTGATCCTGGATTTTATCGGATATTATCTGAGCTGTCCCAGTACAAGTTAAGGCAGAGAGCTGAGGGTTGTTTACAAAAGCTGTTTCACAGGAGTCTCTGCCAACTTGGGAAATAAAGCAAAAAGGATTTTACTTAACCATACTTTTCTAAGGCCATTTCCCAGGACAAAACTTAGATTCAACTGTTTGTGTGCTTCCTCGGTACAAAACAAGAGTCCCATTCAAAGACCATCAGGTAACAGTGGTGCACAGGCCTGCAGTGAGTATAACAAAGGATGTGGGATCAATTTGTTGCTGGTGTCCTGCACGCCATTTGTTATTTCTTTGTTTTTAGTTTTCCAAAAGGGCCTCATTACTGTAATTTCTTTCAACTTCTTTGTTGCCTTTCTGAACGTCTTCACAGTTTAAAAATTTTAACCTCTAACGCTTTTGTAATGAAATAAGAAAGGGGAGCTTGTCTAACTTTTCATTTTCATTTAAAACTTGGTTGTTTCCTTACCAAGAAACTGTCATTTCATGCATTTGTGGTGCTTTCCATTCATACTGGGAAGTCAGAATTTCCGAGTTCCCAAACGGAAATTTCAACTGGAACGCCCCCTGAAGTCAGAATCTAATATGGCTTTTGCTACAGTGTTTGTATGGCTTGAACTGGTATTGCTAACAACATCTTCTTGTACTAGAACGCAATCAACTCTGGTACCGACGTCATTCCCAGATCCAACTTCCGAGGTCAAAGAAACACAGCATACTTCTGAAGACAAACATCTGATGTGTTCGGTGTGTGCGAATATCATATATTGAATTTAGTCTTAATCTAATAATCTTTATCTCATAAAAAGAAATTTAAGACAGCTCTTTGAAGAAATCATGCATGATGTCTACAGTTATATATCTCTGCAGGCCACTAGTATAAGTTAGTGTAAAAGGAGTTTGGTTTATTTACAATAGGCCTATTTTACTGCAACAAATGAGTGTAGAAAAGAGGACACAGTCACAGTCATAAAAGATTAGGTAGATATTTCTTATAGACTGTAAAGCAACAGATTATTGCTGTTAAGTACATCAAATAAATCTCACAAACCAAATACATCAATGTTGAAATTAAGACCTCATATATATTTACATTTTTAAAAAACTAAATGATCTGTCTGTTACAAGTCAAATTGACTTTAAGGCAATAAGCTTGTAATGCAGTTAGTATTTAACTTATTCCAAAAACACAATTTCTAAAAAACAAAGGAAATAAAAAATGTATTTTAAAGTTGTTGCTGCTGAACACCTCCAGGTAGCTGTGCAGTTTATATCTTCACTTCATCAAGACTCTCAAAGATAACTGGCCTGTGAAAAGGCCACTAAACTGATCTCTCCCTACTCCCATTTTAATTTTCTGAGCCATCAGGGTGAAATCTGCTACTTAAACTTTATAGCTATGACCTCAATTAGAAGCATATTTCAGCTTTTTGCTTGACCGTTTCTTTTCAGACTCACTCCACCAGTGAGAGACTGCTGTACAGTGTGTTTTTAAGTCACAATCACAGCTGTTGGCCCACTTCTGATATAATGAGTCATGAAAAATAGGAAACAGCATTTTCATAGTGTTGAAAAACTGTGATAATGTCTTCAGAAACCTCACAGATATATTTGAAGGGAATCACCAGCATATTCACAGAGCCCAGCACATTCACAGAGCCCAGCACATTATGTATGTTATGTTGTAATGCATTACATTACTCGAGATTACATTAGATCAGGACTGGGCAATATGTAGAAAATCAAATATTACAATATTGCTGACCAAATACCTTGATATAAATATTCACTTTTGATTATTGGTGCATTCACAAAATATTTACACAATAATAATTTTGCTAAATAATCATCAGTAATGTGGATATAATGAGTAAGTGGGTAAAGGCAAATAATAGAACAGCTTGTGCTCAAATAATTACATCACTTTACTGTAATGCAGCCTTTAAAACTAGGAAAAGGCAACACTCAATATCTAAGGTGATATCTAGTCTCAATAATTGATGAAATATTAATCTATTACCCAGCCCTACATTAGATTATGTTACAATATGTTATGTGTTAAACTGTAAGAGGGCAGGAAATCATCTGAGAAAAACATGTTACTTTGTGATGCATTAAATAACTTAAAGTGGCCATATATTTTCTGTCTATCAAGTGTTTTAATGCTTGTCTAAAAGTTTGTTAGTATCTGTTAATGGAAAACATATTCTTATACATTATATATGTATGTATTTGATGTATAAACGTTTGTGGTGAAAAATCAAGTAGGAAAAACTGACATGTTACATTATTTCACATTTCTTGTCATCTATGTGTCAAAAACAAAAGGAGGAAGAAAAAGTTGTTACGTAATGCGATGTCATTATATATGCAACTACCTGGAGTTAAGATGATTTTTGTCAAGCAACTTTTTTCTCCCACATATTGTGTGATGTTTGTACTCATGTTGGCTTTAGTTTGTTATTGTCTACATCTTGTAAACTGAAAAAATGACGACAAATGTGCAGTTTTCTTCATGCTGGTATGGTATAAATCCTGCAGTTACAGCCAACACCATTGTTATGCAGCTTAAATATATAAAATAATCATGCATAAAAAATGTTATAACAATAATGATACATCATTAAAAGGCACGACAAAATTACAGTCTGAATCCTCTGTTTCAGACAAAGTGAAGAATTTAATTATGAATCTATATGATTGGATTTATGAGTCTCAGCAGAATATTCTTCCATTTATCTGCCATCTTCAGCACCGATCTCTTGTCCATGTTCCTCTTAATGGTTATAATAATTAATAATGCTGCACTGCAGGGAATGCCATATACAGCCGCTGTAATGGAATACTTGTGCATAATTAATCAAAGGCTGAAGGCAAAGGAAGGAGCTCATTTCACATGATGAGGTTTTCTTATTAATGCGGTGCATTAGATGTCTTTGTGCTGCGCTAAGGCTCTCAGCCAGGCTGCTAATTAAAATGTTTGCTGTTTGAAAATAAGCATCTGAATTTATTCTCAAAACCATGACATTATATAAGCAGGCTAGAAACATAACAACGCCAGTGAAATATCTTAGAGGGTCTTCTGTTGATGAGATCATCTGCTGCGGAAGTTTCTTTAATGTGGTTGTAACATCGTAATTGCACACATATACTCAAAGGTAGCTTTGCAAAGGCTTTATTGTCTGAGTTTTCCACCTCAGTTGCTTGAGGTCAGAGCATGAGTTTTCATTTTATTTGCCAACAAATTGCTGCAAATCGGGTCAAGTAGGGAACAAGCTCTAATAAAAACAGTCCGCGAGCATATAGTCCTTCGTCACCATCTGCAAACCAAAGTTACTGCATGTGCCCCAGTTTTCCAAATTCTAGTGCAATGAACTGTGGGTTTAAAAGGGCAAATGCTTCTTAAACAAACTGTGCATGAAAGAGTGCCAATTTAATAGTAGTGCCAAATTAATAGTACTCATTATGCAGAATGGCCCATTTTAGAATCATATATATTATGTTACTGGATTATAATTACTGATGCATTCATGTGTTCATCACTCTAATGTTGCAACTGGTATGGTGGAGCTCATTTTAATTACTTCATATACTGCTGGGTGGTTTGACCTTTAATATTACATCATAATTTATTGGTTGATTTATATTTTGTATTAATAATCTGAATCTGTGCAGTAGCTAAGCTGTTAAATAAATATAGTAGAGTTAAAAGTACTAAATTTGCTTCTAAAATGTAGTTTAGTGGAAATACAAAGACGCATAAAATGAATATACTGTAATAAAGTACAATTATCTTAAAATTGTGCTTAAGTGCTGTACCTCAGTAAATGTACTTACTTTCCACCACTGTCTAATACATAAAATGTTTTATCTATACACACGATTGTAATTAACATATTTGTGGTCAGTCAATGATGAGAAATCTCTAGAACTTTAAGTCTGACTGCCATGAATTTTTTTGTGGTTGAACCCTGTAGATAGAAGTGACCCCATGACCTTTACTAATAGCTAAATTATCAGTATGTTGTTTGTTCCACAGAGAACTGCTGTAATATTGGGTGTAATTAACACGGCAGTCTTGGGGTCACAAGCAGGTCTCTCAATTACAGTATAATCTTGCTTATTTCTGGCTTCAAATCATGTTGCTACTCTTGGGAGAATAAATTAACTGGTGTCAGCTAGAAAGAAATAGGCTCAACTTGGATTCATTTGTCAGTGAGGACTCGTCAAAACACAAGCAAACATTCATATTTCCTTACAAAGGGAAAAAATTAATTTGCTAGTTGAGGGACTACACCAAGTTGCCAAAGACTTAGACAGAATCCAATAATCAGAATCACACCTGATAATTAATTGTGCAGGGGAGATGAGAGGAGGATACTGAGCAAACAGCATGAGGGTGTGAAAGAGAGAAGGACAATAAGTATGAAAGGGATTAACAGATAAAGTGAGCAGTGAAAAAAACAGAGGAGTTGACGGGGTGTAAATCAGAGGTGCAAACCATCCTGCACAGCGAAAGAAAAACTGTGAGCAGAAAACGAGAGCTAGAGGCAGTAAATCTAAATTGAATCTGCTGAGTAAGGTTTAAGGAGGCTCTAATGGAGTTTGCAGAGCGATTGTTTCCTTTGTTACGGCCCACAGGGCTACGACAGGTCTCGCTTTCTCCGCTCTAAGTTTGCATGAGCTTGTAACTAAGATTGAGAATGAAGCACAGAGGGACACAAACAGTAGAAAAGTAAAAAACACTTAAAAGTTCAAGAAGTGGATTTAACATCTGCACTCACAAGACAAAAAGTTTGAGTTTAGTGAGGTAAGATTAGGGCTGGGCAGTATATCGACTTTTTAGGGTATATTGATATATTTTAGGAAAGAAATAGGATAAGACAATATTATTTATATCAATTTAATTTGATGGAGAACCACTGCTGTAGTCTATTGAGTGACAGTGAGAAGGCAGGTCACACATACTGATGTAACTTGTACTTGACATTTTTATCATCAAATTATACTAAAAAAGATGATAACACTTATCAGAAATTAACATAATTATTGGTGGAAACCCTAAAGTGCTGTATAAATGAGTATATCTAAATATATTGCTTTAACTGAGCAAAGACACTGAATATTAAGTGCCCTTTAGCAGCCATAATAAAGAGCCTTAGTTTGCAGCAACATCATCTATGAACAACTCTTCCACATATCCTGGCTGAGGTCTGAATACTCAGCAAATGGTTCTGCATTTTACCAGCTCAGCTAATCATCGCAGTCCTGTCAGTCCAAATCTGGTTTCCACAGCAGCTAATGTCATGTGGCTGGCAGCTTCCTCGAGCAGAAATCTTTTGGCTATTATTGCTTTGCTTATTACTTGAGCTGATATGCACATTAGTGTTTGTGTGTAGAAACAAAAGCTGAAGAAAGGTAGTTAACTTAGGAATGGTAAACAAAGATTTAATAATCTTTCTTTCTCAGGCTTCAGACCCTCCTGAATACCTCAAATGCCTTTTTTTTTTTTTTTTTTTACTTTCGAGACTGCTGACTACTGACCTCAGTTCATCATGGATTTCTTTATGTGGTCATCTACTCCAGGCCCACTATTGTGTAGGCTACGTCATGTTAACATGACCAATCACAGAAGACTGGGCTTTTTGGGAAGGGAGGCTTGAAGAGACAGGCACTACAACAGAGCGTCTTAGATATGTGTATGACAGTATGGGGAAAATAAAGTGTTTTTTCAAAATTAAACTTGTGGAAACCCAAAATACAAGTGTGAACCTGGAAATGAGTAAATGGCATAAAATGATGAGCATAAAAAAAATTAACTACATCTATTCTATCAGTACCCTTCGTCAGTCAACTAGATCTGGTTCCTATACAGAAATACTGTAATATGTATGACAAAGTTTTAAAACCTCTACAGTGCACTATGTCTCAAATATTTTAGTCTATGGAATTTATTTTATCCTTCATCTGTTTCTTCTATAAAATATGATTCATAAAATTATAATAAAGTGATTATGTACTGTACCTCTGGGCTCTTGCGATTCTGCAGGATCTGTTTGTCTGTGTCTTTGGAGGCAAAGAAGCGAGTGCATCCTCTGTTCAGGTACTGCAACACAAACAGAAAAAGAGGAAAATAAGCAAAACTTACGAGAACAAAGCAATGAGTCACACAAGCACTTTGAAGTACACGGAGACTAGTTGAAAACTGTAAAAATTACAGGTAAGGATATCTTGTGGAGTTTGTGTGTGAGAAATCTGAAAGTTTTTGATCCCAAAACAAGTTTCCTCGGGTGACTTGACATCTTTTCTCTTGTATAAATGCATGTCTGGCACACGAAGAATCTCTCCACTTTTCTGTTGGTCTCAGTTGTTCAGAATTCATTTCAATAATTAAATTAGCATTTGCACAAAAAGCAATCCCATCCCCTCCGTAATTGATTCTGTACCCGTTTTAATGGATTTTCACCAGCTGGCCTCCCCTGCTGTACATATATGCAGAGGAATGGGGTAACAAACTTCCCAGGTGTATTTGGAGAGGAGGGAAACGAGAGATTGGAGCTTATCTTGTTTGGAGAGGGGGAGTCCTTCTGGCCCGATCAGATTGACATAAACAACAGGTTTCATTACGGGAGAAGCCACAGGGAGGACTTTACGCTGGCTCTACCCTCCGTCTCTTCAAAGGATCGCAGATGGGACACATTCTCCATTTTGTTCCTCTTGTTTTCCTCGTCTGCAAAACACTTGTTCAATCTAACTCTTACTCCCGAAGGCTCCTACACGCTCTCCTCGACACAGAGGTGGACTCAGGCTGTTTACTGAATACTTAAGTACTTCTCTCACCTTAAGTTTTCAAAATATGGTACTTTTATCTCCACTGCATTTGTGTGATGGTCGGAATTACATTTAATCTGAGATAAACTCTTAATGTATCACTTTCATCCATCCCTTTTTGCTCTTTTCTTTCAACCTTTTAGGCCATCTTTCATTTCTTCCTTATATACATAATCCTTTTTGTATTTTTTTTACTTCTTCAAATCCCTCAATCTTTGGTCCTTTCTGTTTTCATCCTTTGTTTTAGACTATTCATACTTCTAAATGTCCTTTTTTTCCAATGCTAGTTTACTTCTTTCCTGTCCTCTTTCATTCTTTTCTTTGCTATTTATCTTCCTTATGTCACCTTTCTTTGCCTCCTTCCTTCCTTCAGTCCTCTTTCTATATTTGTTTCCTCCTGTCATGCTCTTTTCCCCTCCTTACATCCATACTTCTTTCCTTTATTCTGTTTATTTCCAAGACTGTTCTGTTAATTCATGTCTTTTTTATATTTCTGTAAAGTATAATTCTCTTTTCTATATATTTGTTTCCTGACTTCTTTCTTCCATTCTTCCCCTTCTTCTTTCTCTCATTTCATACTTTCATACTTACTATCAGTTTCCTAACTTATGTCCCTCTGTCCTTGATTGTTTCCTCAACTCATTCTGCGCTCTTTTACGCCTTTTCATTCCCTCTTTAATTCTTTAAGTCCTGCCTTCCTAATTTCTTTGCATCGTTCCTTCTAATCCACAGGCTGAATCACTTGATGGACATTTCTGAGACTGCATTAGGGTGGTTCTCATCTTTTCTCACAGGACTGTCAGTGTCTGTAAGTGAACTTGTGTTGGATACTGCTGCTTTGCCACGTGGTGTCCCCCAGGGATTGGCCTTGGGGTCTCAAGTTATTCTCCATAGACATGCTGCCACCAACATCTCCTATCGTCTGTACACCGATGACATCAAGTTGTATTTTTCATTTAAACCTGATGAGCTTCACAAACTCTCAGTACTACACAACTAAATGCAATAAAAAACTGGACAGCAAATATATTTCTTCAATTAAATGTATATAAAACTGAAACTTTTACTCAGCGATCTGGCAGAACCTTGCTGCCATATCCTCATCTTCCTGGTCTAGTTTACGTAATACTGGAGTGATTTTTGAATCCATAAGCTTTGTTGCTCACATTAGGACTAACTCACTCAACCATGTTTTTCCATCTCATTATATTTGTTTACACCTGTCCCTTCTTTTCTTAATTCATTCATCCTCAATCTCTTTCCCTTATGCCATTGCTCCTTTTCCTTCTTTCATGCCCTGTTTTCATTCCTTCCTGGCCTCTATCTTTCCATATTTATGTAGTTATGTCCTGCTTTCTGACCTTCTTTCCTTTACCAATTAACTTCCTTCAGTCCTTCTCCCTGTGTCCTAGTTTGAACAGAGGACTTACTCTGATTACTGTTTTCATTGTGGTATTTATACTTTTACTCCTGTAGAGAAACTGAGTGGTTTTTCCACCATTTCTGTGTTATTTGCATCATTTTTTCATGTCTTATCTGGACTGAGTGAATCACACCAAAGACAATTTAAGAAAATGCCCTGAACAAACCTGAACGCCCCTTACCCCTCCCTCTGGCCTACAAACAAAACTTTAAGAGTTCTTCACTGCCGCTGAGCTCGATCCTCGGCTGCTCTTCTAAGAAGAACTTGCTGGATCTTTTTTCACTTTCCCCCACCAGTAGGGAAAACTGTAGATATATGAAGCTATTAAAAGCCGTTGAACCGACTGTGGGAGGTGTAATAAGTTGCAGGGGGACACTGGCGGAGCCTGCAGAGCGAGCGTCGGCACTTTAAGGCCTGACAATGACGCAGGTGAGAATAGACTATTGAATTGAGATGCTGCCAATAAAGAGATGACTCCGTCAAAAAGACTCTTCTCAAAAAATGCTTTTTTATTCTCCTCCACAAGAAGTGGAGGCGAGTATGACTCAGCTCTTTTCTGAGAAGCAAAGACAAAGTCTGTTTAGGATCTGATTTTAGCCTGAGGTCAAATAAGAAAATGATGCACAGGGAAACAACTGTTTTTTGCTTATTTTTGTTATTACTGCTATTGAGTTATTGTTTTTTATTTTGTGTTTTCCCTCTAATGTACTCATTATTGCACTGATACACATCATCATTTCTAGTTTATGTGATTCTGTTTCTGTTAACTCTTTAGTCCAAGGATGCTTTTTCACACCTTTTATTAACAGACTCTTGATGTAGTCACGTCACAGCATGCCATATATTATTATTTTCATAACAAGCTGGTCTCCTTAGAGATGCCAGCAGCTGGCATGTGCAGAACAGGGTACCATTGAGGAGTTTTACATTCCACAGTTGAAGCTGTACAAGTATCTTTACATTAACAATGGATGAAATGCCTATGTGCAATATGAGAGGTGTTGAACCCACACAGAATTATCAACAACTCTGCAGCTCTACTGAGCTTTTTAAGATTCTTTAAGCTCAGAGTTTTTTTGTTTTGTTTTGTTTTTTCAACATTAAGCAGCTGAAAAGACAGATATTTTTCTCAGGAGTTGGAGGAGACCAAAGCAAAGTTATAAACAGAGAAAATATTGGATTCAAATTCAGTATTTCTTTGGCAGAATTTTATTCCCAGCAGCCTATGGAGCATTTTGAAAAAGTTTTCAGATTCATAGCCATGTTGGGAAAAACACTTAAACTTTATTTTAGGGGTCCATAAAGTTCTAATAATTTTCTGGAAGTTTCCTTGTAAAAGTTATATTGCACTAATTAGTTATCAGTGATTTCTATTAGAGTTTTGTTAGCTGTGTTAAGTTCATAATCAGTGGTTGAATTTCAGAGATTTGTTCTGTAAAATAATCCCTCAATCTAAATGGACCTCACCAAAATTATAATTGAACAGCTAACTATAAACCACGCACATGACTTCTGTACTTCCCCTTAATCTCCCTCCATAGTTACCTGCATCAATCTGAATTTATGTAGCAAAAGAATTTACAGTTTATTGGATGTCAGTCTGTTCAAAAGAAAAAACTATCTAGTTTTTGTACTTTAAAGTGTAAACTTTGCTGTTTTCTCAGAGCATGTCAACATATTACATTTAAGAGCTCTGAAGCTGACAGGCAAAATGTCTAAAGATCAATACTTCTTTTATTTGAGCAACATAACAGCAGAACTGTAAGAGCCATTATCTGTGCATTACCCACTTTCACTGCAGCCATTACTGGACAATTCTTTGTTTGTGTCTGGGGTGAACAATTTATGTTTAACGGGGAAACAAACCTGATGGTAAATGCGGCCATTTGATCCTCCTCTCCTCTCTTACCACAATCGACGACTAATAAACACAGTACAGTGTGATAGCCAGATGGGCTCCAGCTTTAATGAAGATCTGGTGCCGAAGACAGCTGGGCTCAGTGACAGCTCAGTGCTGCCCTCTGCTGTCTCATGGTGTCAGTATTTCATCAATTCCCACTCCAGTGCATAAGCATTTAAACTTTTCTTGGAACATGTGTGTGCAAATAGCTCACAATAATATATATATATGATATGCAGGTCCTCACAAATCCCCTTAGTTCCAAGTAACAGAGATGTGAACTGGGACCTGAGTCAGGCCGAGCCCAGATTTATTCAGTCTAATAGCACTGGATAATGCCCTGCATTTGCATGTTAATGTGTCTAATGTCCCAATGGCTCTAAGTAGAGTATCTAGCAGCTCTGAACTCGCATTCATCATCACAGGAGAATATGTGTTTTTTGAGGAAGACTAAAAGTATGGTGTAGCAAGAAAATGACGGAACTGGTGAAAAACTGGTAGAGTGTCATGCTGCCATTTTCTCTCATTTCAGTCTGTCCATATCTATTTGGGGACCAGTTCTGACTGTCCTCCAATTCCTTTTGGATCAGGTGTCACATAGGGTTTGGATTGTTATTCCACAAATCCGTTTTTAAAATTCATGGGTACAAAATTTTGGACTTTTATAGGAGATGCTGGTGCAAGCTGTCCGGCTGAATGTTAAGACTCAGAAATACTTCAAGGGGAACTACACTCATTTTTAACATTCATACATGTTATTTCTATGTTCTAAGACAGTCCAAAAGTGTTAGTAAACATTAACAACTCTCCCAAATCCCAAAACTAGAGTGCTAAAACTCAAAAGTACACTGTTACTACATGCTAACTTCAGGAAGCCAGTGCCAATGTTGTTTATTTTAGATCACATTCCTGATGGAAGATGTCCAGTTGTGTTTTATTCACTTTTATTCATGGTAGAAAGTGCTGCTATACTCTGGTACACTCATTCCCCTGGCTGCAATGACTGTGCAGAGACACTGAAATATGGGAGACCCCAACCGCTGACTAATCAGAGCAGACTGGGCTTTTTCTAGAGGGGAGCTTAAAGAGAGATGTTCTACAATGGAGGGTGAATACAAATGTTCCAGCACAGTCTGTATGAGGACAAATGCAGCGGTTTCTGAGCATTAAAGTATGTAAACATGTTCTAGTAGAAACCCGAAATACAAGTATGTACCTGAAATGAGTGTGATAGTTTCCCCTTTAAATAATTTCCTTCCTTGTGTGAAAATGTTTTCACATGAAATAGGAAGCACTATGAGTGTTTCCTTTTCTTCTCCAATGGGAGGTCAAAGGTCAGGTCCAGTTACCAACATGTTCAGCGTACATCAAGACGACTTGAACTTGCCAGTTCAACAATACAACAAGTCAGACAGGCTTTGTGACGTTGCATCTCTTATCAGACATGACTGTCTCTTGTGGAGAGTCCAGATGTTGTAGAACATCTGCTCTCCATCAAGTGTGTGAAAAAAATGAATGGTTCTCTGAAAATACAAACATAAATTAAATATCTCAAGGCAGTTATTCACACTTACAGATGAAAGCATTCTCACCAACACCTGCTGCTGAAGTCAGCCTGTTTGTACATATATCTTATATATTTTTATTTAGAGCGTCTAGGGACAGAGGGCGTCACTTGAGGCAAATAAGTGATTCTGGATATGGGGCTATATAAATGAAACTGACTTGACTTGGCTTTTTTGTCTCCTCTCCAGAGTACTCAGAGACTGATGGCACACTCTCTGTAATTCCCGATTCTCTTTAAAAAGATTCCCCAAAGGCACACAGAGAAATTTAAAAGGCCCTCATAACGTCCTGATTTGCATTTTTAAATCTGCATGGACTTCTAATTTCATCAATGGGAGTGGAGACACAGAGAGGGTTCTTGCTGACAAAGCTAAGACAATAAAATATTATTTCTTCAGTTTATTTGATTTACTTCCTGTTGATGTTAGCGTCAGAGGGACTTAGAGGGAGAGAATGATTTAAAAGCTCCACTGTGATTTGTTGCCAAGAGAGTCTATGACGGATTTACTCAAAAGAATTTGTATTTATGCCTACTGGCCAACATTACTTATCGTTACTTATCACTTCAGTGCTGCCACTTTTTCATAAATAAAGTTACAATATAGGTAATAAATCTGTCTGCAGAGGTAACAAAGCTGTGCAGCTGTGTGGGGAGGGACAGTCAGTCATCTGAGTTAAGACAGGAAGCTACTGGATGCCAACTCAAATTTCTGCTCCTGCCTCCAAAATGGTCTGTCTATAGACAGAACCTAGCATGTGACAGGGGTTTGTTTTTTGTTAATATTACATACATAGTTTTTCATATTGCACAAATGGACTAGATAATTAACAATTCCTGAACATAATTCATGATGCTGAAAACCTAAACACTGAATGTCCATTCTTTTGTATGCAGGCTGCTGGTTTAAAGTGTTGGCACCTTTTTAACAAGTTCATGGAGAAAGTAAATAGTTTTCTGATCGGCAGTTACAATTATCTGTTCTTACTGTCAGCAAATCCTGTGAAAACCAACAATTTCTTTGTCTGTCACCTGTCAGTGGCTCTTAGCTCCAAGCCCACTGGTTTCTACTGAAGACATACATCTTTGAAAACACCTCACAAACATATTGTTTATAGGGCTGTTGCCTTCTGGTCGAATGGTCAATTGGTTGGTCAATTCTCATGGGTTGGACAATCAGCAGTGGTAATTTAATGTGGCCATGTGTCCACCAAAATGTTACTTTTCACAGCTAAAACTGCAGATCTTGTTCAGCACTTGTATTTATTCTCTATGATGGATGGTCTTTGTGGAATTTGTCCTGTCCCTTCTCATCTGAGATTGGACAGCTGGTGACAGTTAAACTCTTATTTTTAATCAGTAATATGGATAAACAATCACAGAAGACACTCAGTGTTGGATTTATCGCTATGGATTTATTTTACTAAGTCTCCCTAAAGACACCACAGTTCAAAGCTGGATTACCAAACTTCTGGCAGGGATACGATCACACCGGAGCCCCTGTTGAAGCAGCACAATGGCTAACATTAGCTTCTGCTCTAAAAATAGTCAGTCTCTCTCTCGCGCATGCAGCATAATAGAGTTATTTAATGTTAGTCACCTAATGTTATGTATGATCAATCCCAGCATTAACTTCTATAGTATGTCAGAGAGATTTTTCTCATCAGTCCTGAACAATCTTTAGTGGTGAGACAAACTCGCGCACACAGCTCAGGTGCAAAAGCATCACAGCACGTAGATTATATTCGGAGATCACATTTATTTTTTCACTTGAGGTATTCTGCTTGCCTGTACATGAAGTTATCTGGGCAAGTGTTAATGTCGAGCCCTGTGACAGGAAAAAAAACAACACTTTGGTGGACGCACAACACTGCCAGGTAAGGTGCGCTCAGTGCACTGTGGCCAATTTGTATAATCTAGATATAACGTGCAGATTTTTTTCCTCTCATCAATTAATCGATCGGTTGAAGGTTAGGTAGAATGTTGGTTGACCAAGATTTTCTTTGGTTGCTAACAGCCCTAATAGTTTCATTTCTATAAAAGGCAAAACAATTTCCTAAATTCTTAGCAAACATTACTCAAACGGGAGAAGATGTGCATTTGTTAGGGACTACTTTCAGCGGCGGATTAATCCACATTTGGTGCTCTAGTGAGTATTTGGGGCAGCATGAAGGTGTAAGTCGATTTGAGTCTATAGTGTGTGTGTTATGGTTATGAAGGAACATGTCACCAAATGCAACACTGTGGCTCACTGATGTGTATTTAACAATGAAGCTCTGTGGCCCACAGAGAAAAAATATGTTATAAATCTATATCATATTTTGTACTTGATGGAGAGACTCTGATCAATACTGCACCCTGATGTGTCCATCCATCATCTGCAGTATCCATCTATCTCTCTTTCCATCCGTGATGTCTGTCTGACTGATTTATTTCTAGACGTGACCAGCCCACATGAGTTCATTAAACACCATATGTATAGTTTTATCTAAAGAACATTAAAGACAAGCTGCGATGTGTGCGTACCCTGAACGTGTCCGGGGAGCTGAGGTGGAACTTCTGCCTGATGTCCTCGGGGGCTCCGGCACACAGTCGGTAGAAGATGTGGTAGTTTCTCTCCTCGGAGCTTTGTGTGCAGATCCTTGACTTCTCCAGCAGGTAGTGCGACACAAAGCCGCCCACGACGGCATTCTAAGCACACAAGAAACACATTTCAATATCCTAAATAGCTACCGACTGCATTTGAAGCATCTGTCAAGGCAAGTTGGCATCATACTCTATTACTTCTAATATTAAAGTCAGTGACGTACTTTGGATGGAACTAGAAATATCAATAAATTATGAGCAGTGTCGCATTTTACATTGGTTTTCATGGAGAAAACTGCAGTTAATAAAGTAGGAAATCAGGAAAGCTCAAAGATAATACAAGCAGTATGAAAACTAAATGGAAATATTGTGATTTATAGCATATACGCAGGCCTGCAGTCACGACAGATACAAAGACAAATGAGTAATGATAATAACTGCAGAAACTGAGGCCTCATTACTATTTGTTTTTTGCTGTGCAAGCAGCTGAGATGATACAGGGAATATTGTGTTTATTTATGAATACAGAGATATTCATTAACTGCATATGAAGATCAATATAAACAGTTTAAATAGCCATAGTTATTAGGCATCATATTTAATTCATAGCTTTTCATTGTTTGTGAAACACTCATCTAGAGAGCGCTCAGGAGACAAACCAAGAAGTTTAAATCTGTTATTATTCTTTGATAACACAGTGTGAAGTACCTTCTCATTGAAGTGGATTTCCACAAACTTTCCAAAGCGGCTGCTGTTGTTGTTCCGGACAGTTTTTGCATTTCCAAAAGCCTCCAGCAACGGGTTGGCTGCAAGGTTAGAGAAGGAGTCACAAACACAAATTCATACAGAGAAAGCAATGTCTTTAACAGACATGAAGAGCAGCAGTGAGTCTTACCTTCCACTATTCTCTCGTCGATGTCCTGACCTGTTCCATATGAGGTTGTCAAGTATCTGTCAGGAGAAACACAATATAGGAGAGTTATGAAGGGTAATACAACAGGTCTGCAACAAACACTGCCTTTAACACTGTCACAGTGTTGATTCCTCTCAAAGTTATATCCTGAGGTTGGAGGGTTTTTTTTTTACTTTATAGTGAGAGCCACTACTTTTTCAACCCCATTTACAATACTGAGACAATACTTTTTTATCTAATATGAACATCACTCAGTAATCAGAGTAATAAACAGAGTAACCAATACATTGGTATATATTTGACATATTTACATTTTCATAAAATACACCTTTTCTGTTGCATATGTAATCACTGCAAAGTAAGTTTATGATGAAGGTACAATAAAGCAAGGTGAAGTCATGTAAAGAGATAAATAAAACAAAGTGTAGTAAAGTGAAGCTGAGTGAGGAAAAGCTAAATAAAGTGCAGTAAAATAGAATACTATGAGAAAAAGTGAAGTGAAGTAAAGAAAAGTGATATGACATTAAGTTAAAGGGGTGATTTTGGTACTTTCGTCCTGGACGCTGTTGTCCCATGTTTTCGTGTTAAAGTGATTAATGGGAACAACAGTGTTTCAGTATTAAGTGAGACTGCTGCAGCCGGCAGCTGTGAAAACTGGCTGCAGTGTAACCATGTGGTTTATATGCACATACAATTTACATCCACTGAAAATGGATGTAAACTGAGGGTGCCCCAAGTTGTTACATTGTCATCTGTTTTGCAGCTGCTGGATGCAGCGGTCTCGCTCAATAGTGGACCAATTTCAGAAACTGTTGACTGCATTAGTCACATAAACACACAAGCATGGGAAATAGGATGTGTGTAAGTAAAATAAAGTGGATTGACTTGAAGTAAAGTGAAATACAGTGACGAAAAGTAAACAACCGCAAATTGACATGACAAAGTATGGTCAAGTTGACATAAAATAAAGTGATATAAAGTAAAGTAAAGTGACCAAGTTGAAAAACAGAACATAAATTGACACCTCTGGTCTTCATCTATGTTCCTGTCTATGCAGTGTTTAAAGATGCATTATCATCCTCACCTGAGCACAAACTTAGTGTTTTCGGTCTTCCCGGCCCCGGACTCCCCTGAGACGATGATGGACTGGCTCATCTTTAGGACCTTCATGTCCCTGTACGCCTTATCAGCTGGCCGAGAAACACAGACGGAAGCAGCTGTTAGATTATACTTCCCTCCGCCTCAAGGACACAAACCTGACCCCAATAATCAAACACATATTACACTTTTTTATGTCTGCAATATAAAGATGATAAGGCAGTCTGAGTCCAGATGGAAACTGTGCTGTTCAGAAGAGTGTGGGAAATCTGAGCGCTGACTGCTGCCTGGTGGACAGATTGGAAACTACAGCATGAGATTATTAACAAATGGACACTGCACAGAATCGCTTGTTGGTTTTGCTCTTTACATGGGATTAAGAAAAAAATATTGTACTGAAGCTTAGACTTAAGGATATTAATATTGTTAGGTTTGACAGGATAAGATATACAGACTAATTTTGTTTTAGAACTATTTTTTAGTTCCCACAAGCCGAATACAAATTTGTCTAAATCTAGATTTAATGTGTAACAATGTGACATGTGTAACAATGTCCATAGACCTCCCTAAGGGGATTTCTTAAGAATAAATTGAGGTCTTAAGAAGTGTCAGCCAAACTCCAGGTGTAAGATCAATCAAAAATGACCAAGAATCAAACACAAATTAAATTTGCAAAATCAAAAATGATAAAAATCCAACCAACAGAAAATAGAAAAAGAAAAAACTCAGAAAAATATTTGTTTTATTGGAGCTATCAGCATGATCGGCAAAAAAAAAAAAAAAATGTCCTCGAGTGAAAACATAAATCTAAAGTGCTGGGTGATGACAAATCAATAATATATCCTCTAAAACGGCCATTTGTCTCTGACTCATAGTGAAATCACTGTTTGACAGCAAAGAGAGTTCAGAAACCTGACAAATGTCAAAATAAAAAACTAACAAAAAACAAGCTTGTTCTGTTACTTAACCTGTTAACATTAATAACAATAAACAAAGCTCCTCCCACACAGAAATAACTCTGGTACACTCAGCAGAAAACAGACCTACATATACTGAAGCCACAGATATGAAAAGCAAACAACAAGCCCAAGCTCCTCTTTAATCTACTGTCATTTTTGTTTACTCACCGATGGCATAGACATGCGGCGGCAGCGTGCCCAGCGACCTGCCCCGGTACTGGCTGATGGTCTCCGGCGAGTAAAGCTTTGGGATGTCATAGTACGGATTCACTGCGATCAGGATGTTGGCTACAAACGTCTGGATGAGGAGAACAACAACAACAATCATTAATCAGAAAACAAATCCAATGACTCACAACAGCCACAGAAACAAAACTGCAGCCTCATGACCAAACAAACATTGTGATATTCAGAGCTCTCCAGCAAATGTGTTGTAATGAAGTGTTTTCATTTACTTTCCTACATTTCCCAGAACCCCAATGGAACAAAAGGCATCTAATTCCTGCTTTAAGTACTTATAGTGGGAGGAATAGTCGGAATTTTTGTAGGGAAGAAAAAAATTAGAGGAAAGCCCCTTTAATTCAAACTTTATTCTCAGCTCCAGTGTTGTATTTACCTTCAGATGTTCATAAGTCACTGTTAATACATCACTTTTACTGGAATTGTCAAAATTCACTGCTGAATTGAAATAACAGAAACTAGACATAAACTCCACAAAAGCTGGCGATAAAACGGAATTCAATATTATTCACATTAGTGTTGAGTAATTCTTTAATCAGCTATGTTACATTGTTTTGCCCCACATCTGACGAAACTTCTAAAATGTATAGAACAAAACCTGCTATTTTATTTTTTATTATTTAATTTTTTAGACTCTGCATGTCAATATTGACTTAAACAAAATAATTCGATTTTTTTTTTGTGAACATTTGCATTTTATAAATTTGTGTGCCCTTTTTTTAAATTGTACAGCACTTTGGTCAACTGTAGATGTTTTTAGATGTGCTATATAAATAAACCTGATTTTAGTTTATTTTGCTTAAACCATATCACAATATTATTATATCCAGTATGATAACACAAGATAATATTCAAATCATTGCCTTGCAGTCCAGTGTTGTTATTGTTAGCACCCTGAACATGTTGTTAATCAATATGAGGAGCTTTTGAGCAAACAAACTTTGTATGAATCCCTCTGTGTTGCTGTTTAAAAGCAACTTACCTACTGACCATGTGAAAAATATATTAAATCATTTGTGTAAGAGTAAATATTCAAGCAATGACTTTAATTCAGCAGTCAGTTCCTCCTTCTGCCACTAGATGTCAGTGTAGTCTGATTCAAAGCCAACACCAAATAAACCACATCAGATCAGATCTCGTAATAAGACCATTAGAAAACACTACCTGTGGTCACTAATGTGTGTGGTGAGTGTGTTTATGTGAGCTGTGTGTGTGCTCCTATATTTCTGTCTTTCTAAAGAGCAATTTGAGTTTCAGACCATGGCAGTGGTCAGGATTGTTGACAAAGTTGGAACAATCCGGAAAGTGAGGACTTGTTTCAAAAGTCAGGACATTTTAAGGGGGGGGATAAATGATGTTTTTAGTAAAGTGAAGACATTTTCGGAAAGTGGACACATTGTCAAAATGCCAGGACAAATTTTGATGTCTTTTAAAATTATATATATTTGGGGCAGTGAAGTCAGTTTTGGAAAATGAGGACTTATTTGGAGTGTGAGAGCAGTGCCCAGTCCAGGGGTCCGTTTCACAAAAGTAGGATTCAGACATCCAGGATAAGTAAGTAAGCCTGGCTCAACCAATCCAAAACAACAAAGTTCAGGCTTAATTGGTTCCACAAACGCCAAGCCAGGATAAGTAGACACAGATTCATCAAGCCAGGTGAAACCAATCCTGGATCAGTGCGCGCACGCGGCTTCCTCAAATAGACCCCGACATCGATCACAGATTAACCGATTCACCATGGAAACAAGAGCGGCGTACTTTTCCCCGTCAGAGGCAGAAATCCTCGTGGAGGCTTACGAAGAGGTAAAAGATCAAATCAAAAAGAAAGGCAGCACCGCCACAGCTATAAAACAACGAGAGAAAGCGTGGCAAAGTATTGCAGACCGCCTGAATGCGTAAGTAGTGCACAAATACACACTCACTGATCCGCTGAAACCATCACAATTACAATCCAAATAGTTAATTAACATCTCCGAAAACGTATTGTACTCTGATTATGAATCAGTTGAAATTGTAAGTGAAACTGACTGTAGATGTGAGTGAAATTGTGTAAATGTAACTCCATCAGACTGTATAACTCTTTGATAAATAGATGAGCTCACTGACTTAATTGAATTTCCCAAATAAAGTTCCTCTTAGCTTATCTTAGCTTATCTTAGCTCCTCGCTCCTCTGCTGTTTCATTGTATGTATGCAATTTTGTGTGTGTGTATTTGTGTGCGTGCGTGTGTATGCTGATTGATCATAAGAGAATACATATATCTATTTATATATATAATCCCCCTCAGGTGCCCATGAGGGGGATTTTGTGAACATGACTTTTTGATATTGTCGATTAATGAACATTGTGCATTGCTTGTGATGTGCATTGATTGGTTTAATAGTCTTCATTTTATAATTTCAGATGGTCTGCAGTGCTGACTATCTGATCAGCAATGTTGTGGCAAAGTGGCCTGGGTCGGTCCATGACTCCCGAGTCTTTCAGACCTCTGGAATCTATCAGCACCTATCACAAGGTGAGCCACACAACCTCTATTCATAACCACTTTTTACATCATGGCTGTGTCAAGAATGTCACTCTATTTATGAGGTTGTGATGATGAGCTTTTGTATTGACAGGTGAATTCTCTGGTGTGTTGCTGGGGGCCTTTTCTCCTCACACCATACACAGACCCTCAGGAAGCATAGCAGGCCTATAATCATGCCCTTGCCAGGACAAGGGCCAGGATCAAAATGACCTTTGGCCTCCTGAAGGCACGCTTTCACTGTCTTTACCACTTAAGGGTCAGCCCTTTGAGGGCATGTGACATCACTATGGCCTGTGCTGTCCTCCACAATGTGGCCTGCCTGAGGAAGGAGAGGGCCCCCAGAGTGCCATCACACATGGACTGGGACAATCCTGACATCTTCCCTGATGACGACAGTAGTCGGCTGGTCAGGGACCAATATGTGTTAAATTGTTTTAGTTAACATGCATGCTTTAAATTTAAGTTAAATATGTCCTGCAGTGGCAGAGACGCATGCTGTGAAATTCAGTTAAATATGTCCTGCACTGGCAGAGGACTTTGTGTTTTTTTTATTCAGTTTAAATTGATTTGGCCTCTTATGATGTTTGTGCTGTATACTGTGTGTATACAAGCTTGCAGGGAGGCTACTGCATCCATTCATTTGTCTCTTCATTTGTTGCGTATGGATTTGTCCTGCATTTATTACAGTGTGCAGACATGCGGGGTGTATCATATACAGACCTTTGAATGTGTATTTATTCTTGTGTTGTATAATATGCTTTGATTCCGTGCTTTCTATCTTGTAGAGTCACTGTGTGACTTCAGTTTTGAAAGGAGCTGATGGTTTACTTGCTTTGATTTATCCTTATTCAATAAAGGAACATCATGTTACTCTTTGATGTGTATTTATATTTATATGGGATGTGTATTTTATATAGTCTATGGGAAACTATAAATTATCTAATGATTGCAAAATCATCATTTATCTAAAATGATTGTAATTAATGTTCACAAATGTTTAAATAATGACAGTGGGTCTGGTTGAATGTGATAATGTGCAGTGGGCAGTGGAATAACTATTGGTTTCCGTTTGTGGTGACTGCTGACTGAGATAAGGGATGAGATTAAATAGATCCTGGAACTTAGCCTGGTCTGGAGCAGGCTAGCTCCACAGAATAAATCTCCATGGTAACTTATGTCAAAACATATCCCACTTCCCCCTATCCTGCTTTTGTGAAACTGGATCAAGGATAAATTGATCCAGGATAACCAAGATATCCCGGCTTAATCCCTTATCCTGGTTTTGTGAAACAGGCCCCAGTTCTTCAAAGGGCTGTTTAAGGGTTAAAGGTGCCCACTGCGCTCTGTTTTATTTTCTGTCATACACAGAATGTCACGGTGTCAGATGTTCATAGAAAACATGGCCAAAGTTTCAAATAAGGAGGTAAACATATGTAAAAGTAATCCCTTTGAGGAATAACCTCAGGCTCCAGATCAGTCTAAATACTTTGTTTCCAATGTTTGTTTTGTTTCTACTTCCAAGAAAAGTTGGCGTCAGCTTGTTTTAGAGTTCTTCAGACAGTCATCTGCTCCAGGCACACTTCACCAAGTGTTTACATTAGCCTACAATGCCACAGGTATCTACATGCTAATGTCAAGGAAACTTGTTCGCAGATATTGTAAAGTTCTCCCCTATTTCGGATCATATTCCTGCTGGAACATGTCCCACTGCAAAGATTTTGGTTTAGAAACTTTTACTGATGATTTTTCATGATAGAAAGTGGCGCTATACTCAGTTGCAGTCATTCCCTGACTTCTATGACAGTGCAGAGACACAGACATAAGGAAAGCCCTGAAAGCTGACCAATCAGAGCAGATTGGGCTTTTTAAGGAGGGGGGCTAAATACAGGTGTTCCAGCACAGACAGTTTGAGCATTAAAGCATGTAAATAATCTATCATAGTAGAAACCCAAAATATAAGTATGAAGCTGATTTTAAGCATAATAAGTCCCCTTTAAGTCTCATTTTTAGGGTTAAGGGTAGATCTAGGTTTAAGTTAAGGTTAGGAAAATAAAGACTACTGTAGTCCCGTCAAGTACAGCTGCACAGGTGTGTGTGTGTGTCTGTTATAAACACGACATGTACCTTCATGTGTTCAGATAAAATGTGTGTTCACCCTTTTAATGGGTTTTTACTTGTCTCTCACCTGGGGATTGACTTGACCTGCACACACTAAGAGGACAAGATTAGGTAATGTTTAGGAAGCCTATTAATATGTCATCTTTAAATAAAGATGTATTTTATCTCTTTTCTAATCATTACTTTTATTTATGTCTAATGATCTCATCTCTGATGTGCCATGTTTAGACTATCACATTATCATTATTATTCTTATTCTTACCAACTGAGAGTGAAAGTGAAAACTAAACGGTGCTGTGAAGTGTTTGCCTGTTTAAGTACCTGTGTATGTGTGTGAGCGTGCATTTGTGTGTGAGCTCCACCCAAAGGTGCTGCAGGCAGGTTAAAACAAACAGAGGTATTTTGTGTGATATTGTGGCAGGTTTCTATCACTTATATCAACTTGTTCTGAGCCCTCACTGGAGTTTTGCGTCAATAAGAGGCATCAAGGTTTTACGTGACACCATAGTTGTGAGTTGCATCCAGCAAAAAGCTTGTGTCTCTCATGTAATTAGTGTTTATGTACATTCAAAAAGGCAACCACACAATGCAAAAGTATTGTGCAGCAGGATAAAAATGTCTCTGAACCTTCAAAGAGACTTCTGTGGATCTAAATCCTTTAGTTATACTTATTTTTAACAGAAAAAGTTGGTTATATCTCACATAAAGGTAAAGACGATGAGACACGAGATCCATAATCATCTCAAATTTTCTCAGACACACTGAAAACACTGGGGAGGAAGTACAAAAAAAACAACTCTGATAAGCCTCCCTTCATCATGTCAGTACTCACATAAATCTTGTCTTTGCTGTATCTCACACGAACATTGTTGAGTAGAGTGGCTTCATTCAAGTACATCAAGGAACCTGAGGTACAGAAAAAAAGTACATTAATGTTATTGGAATAACAGGGGCAAGCTAACATATTTTCAGAGGAGAAAAAAATCAGGTAAAAACAAGAAACTTACAGTTATCCTCCACATGTTTGTTGACGTCATCCTCTGCAGGGAAGACTTGGTTGATAGCAGCCAAAAAAGTCTGCAAAAAATGGACAAAAGAAAATTGATGGATGGAAATGGATTACAAATCTTTAAGTCAAAAAGTTCATTTGAGTTCAACATCACGAGACATTAAACAAAATCACAAGACATCAAACACAGAATCAATCTGTCAGAATTCCATGAATTACCCATTAATTTAATTGTTAGATTAGTCTCCTAACCTCCTTGGGATTCAATAATTTGGTTTATTTATGGACAGACACTTCTAATAAAAGCATATAAACATAAATTTTGATTAATCAGAACGCGCATCAGCAAACGACACATGAATGTAAGAGGCTTTGTTATTGTTTTTTGAGAAACAAAGTCGTGAAATGGCGCTGTTTTCAATCTCTGATTCACAATTCAACTCTGTGTCAAGTTCAAGTTTTACAAGTAGTTTCCTGCCGTCAGTTATTGTGTAAAACAGCTGTTATTAATTTGTTTTGCAACCAAGTCACAGACAAGGTTATCTCCATTTATGGAGACACACTTCTTTATTTTACAATATAAGAGTGGAACTTGAAGTAATATATTCATCCAGAGGGATAGATATAGCAGCTGCTCCAGCTGAAAGCCTGATGAATTATTTGAAGGCAGGAGGTAACAGGATCAGAGGGGGAGAGGAGGCTGGACACAGACAGAGCTCAGTCAACACCTCCGCAGCATTGAGTCGGCACTCTGCATTATTAACAGTCTGATAAACTAACAAGACATGATAGATGACAAGATTTCATACTCAAAATCTGACATAAGAAAAGAGCACAACTAAAAGTCTGGAGACAGTGATGAGATGTAGAAGCTTTGGGCAAAGTCTCAACTGAAAATTTTGGGTTTTCATCTCTAATGCCTTAATGAGGTCAGGGTCAAAAAGTACCTGTCAGTGGTGGAAAGTAAAGTAAGTCGATTGAAGTACAGAGCACCGCCTACTGGCAGCCCCATCTTTCTCATATTACAGCTAAACAGTACACTAAAATATGTTTCAGAATACATCTGAGGTGAGAAATAGGTAATGCATAACATAATCTTGATTCATATTTGATCAGCCCTGCCTAGTTTAACAGTTTGATCGCAGTTCAATTAGTGATTGACATGACTGACTACTGCGTTAGAGATTTCTTGGCCCTGATTGGTTGTTTTCAGTCACATGCAGTAAGGCCATTACGAGTGCTACAAGAAAATGGAGTAGGCAGAGGAGTATGATTTTTTTCAGAGATTATCTGTCTCATTTAGTGCTAGGTGAACATTGAGACAGTTTCAGCAAATATAACTTTTTTTTTTTAATTAAAGTTACCAACTACAGCTTTAATGATCTCATCACTTTAGGGCTCCAGTTTCTAACGCTGATGCTTATTTTAACTACTGTATGCTAGTGTGTAGTTTAATCTGTAATAATATATCATAAGGTATTAGTTGATTCATATTTTATGTTAATAATCTAAATCGTCATAACTCATATTTAAGCTTAAGTAAATGTACTTAGTCACATTACACCACTGTGTGTACACTGTACTTCTACGTTACTACATTTCAAACAGAAATATTGTACTTTTCACTCTATTTAGTTGACAGGTGGAGTTACTTTTCAGATTACAATTTTACATTAAAAAACATGTGATAAGATTATAAAACACTATGTGCTGTCAAAGATTAAAACAGGGATTTCCAGCCTGTCCCTTTATGAACGTCAACTTCAAGGTGTTGTTAGCAGTTCCAAAGAAACATGTCATTCCAAATTAACAATTAATTATTAACTTAAGCAAACTGACCCTGTAAGGTGTAAAAGTGGTACTCTGAGGTTCACTTTTACTCCCAATGCTCAGGTGCACACATTCAACATTCTTGCAGCTAAAACCGACCATGCTGAACTAATACAGCAGAGGTTTATGAGTGCACATGTGACCTCAGTGTTTTGGAGAAGGGGGTGCTGGGTGTTGTATTTCTGTGACCTGCAGGCCGATCACTGCCAGCTACTGTAGGCTCCAACAAGCATCCTCTGCAGGGCCAAGCTATTTAATCTGCCCTATTAAAGAGGCGCTGCAGGCCTCCAGTACGCCAATGCTGCAGAGCCAAGGTGACGTACAGTCAATTCATTCTTTCCAGTGGTGGCATGTTCCACATTCTTAGCCCAAACTGGACGGATTCCACAATGCTGTGCCACGTGAGGAGAATGGAGGGGAGAAAATAGTGAAGAAAGAGGAGGTGGAGTTGAGGTGACGCAAGGCCAATAATCTGAGGAAGAAAAAAAAGAAGCTAAACAGTGTTGACCCTTTCATCACCACTAAGATGGAGGGATAGTAAATGGGTGCAGACTGTCCTACATATGACCCTCTCACACAGCTGGTGAGTCCATCTCGCAAGTGACTGTCAATATATACACCACCATGACTGACCTTAATTTTGCTGTAAAGTTAATGTTTCTTCAGGGTAAAAGCCTTTATTTGAATGGTATTCACTGACTATAATTTTAACATGTAACAGCTTTTGCAGGAGCTCCTCAAAAGATTTCTCAGCAAATGCACTTAAGTGTATGTATATCTTTCAAATAGCCTACATTACAGTGTCATTACATTGGGTTTACTTGCAATGGCACCTCAGTAATGAAAAATTGTTTACTTCAGCCTGCAACCCAATTTGTCTATGTCTGAACATTTTCCAGAGCCTCAGGTTTTAGTTTTGCTCTCAAAAGCAGCCATTGTTTTTAGTTTATATAAGTACAAGAAGGAATCCAGATGAAACTCTGCCCTGTGGTGATGAGTAACTCCTCTGCAACACTTAGTAGTTTTAGGTGGAATTAAGTGGCCTATACAGTTTATCCATCTGTCCGTTGTCTCTAGCTATTACTAAGTATTAGTAGCTTAGTAGTACTAAGTACTAGCTCCCCACTTAGCCTACAGACATAATGCTAAGTTTAAGTCTAGCTCCATACTTTGCCTACAAACATTATGGTCAGTTTAAGTCTACCTCCATATTTAGTGTACAGACATTATATAGCTCCATACTAAGCCTACAAACATTATGCTGATTTAAAATGTAGCTCCACATTTAGCCTATAGAAATTATGCTTAGTTCAAGTTCTAGCTCCACACTTATCCTACAGACATTATGCTAAGTTTAAGAACTAGCTCTACACTTAGCCTACATACATTATACTAATGTTAAGTACTAGCTCTACATTTAGCCAACAGAAATTATGCTGAGTTTAAGTCAAGCTCCATACTTCAAAATCAAAATATTTCAAGAAATGTCAAGCTTTTCCTTTACCTCAAGCTCCTAGCTTAACAGTCAAACAGAGTGTGCTGGCACCTTGTTCACTGCTAGTATACTAGCATATACAGTACTGTATTACCCTTCACTACACAGCAGGCTTCGTAGCACTAGCATTAGCCCCCAGTTGAACTAAGCAGAAAGTTCAGCAAAAATCACACCTGTCTCTTTTATGCTTGTTACCTTCCTTACTTTGGCAGAGAGCAAACCTGTAACCATACTGTGTCCCTGGGGTCACAAAGTCTCAGAGGACCAGGGTTACAGGGAAAAGAACTTAAAATCTCACATTTAATCAGTCTGTTTTTGCCTTAATATCTGTTATAATTCCTCCTAGAAGGCTTTAGAGGTCTCTAAACTTCAGATCACTAAAAATCAGTGTAAAAAGACAGAATTGACAGCCTCCGCTCCTTCCCAAACACTTCTCTCTCCATCACCAGCAGAGAGGAGGATCAAAGTGTGGACACCCTCTGTGATACACACACACACACACACTCTACAGGGGACAAAGACTCATCCATTGTTACTGATAGTATGACAGGGTATCATGCTCTCTGTCCTTCTCCTGACGTCCATCACAGGAGGCCTGCCAGCGAGTGAACACATCGTCAGACACTGGCACAAACTGGCTGCAGCAGGACAGACTGGACATTGTTCTGACTGTTACAGGCCTCGGCTGCAGCCCACAAACTCACTCAGAGAACAGATCTGAAGAATGCAAGTTTTTTATGTTTCTAAAGCAATGGCATATAGTGCCATATACTGCCCTACTAACTGTCCATGCCTACAGAGGATGACTGTTTGATAGTCACAGTAACTCATAAACAGGTGGAGTAAATATTCCTGGAGTCAGATGGTGACCATATACAGTAGTGTGGGTGATAAAAAATGTAGAACTGGCTGCATCATTGCAGGATTACTGCTGTAAAAGTGCTGCTACTCCAGCTGAACTACACTCTACACTAAATGTTCAGCTAGCCAGTTAGATTTTGTGGTAGACTATAATGTTGATTAACAAAATTATAAGATTTAAAAATTTGATTTAGAGAGAAGAGGAAGAGACGCTGCAGCAATGCATGAAAAAAGACTTTCATAACTCCCACCAACAGGTGGAACAATTAAAGAACACACTTTTCCCATTAAAAGTTCCACATATGATGGACACCACACACAGTGCAAACACTGCTGGCCCTGAGATCCCTGTTCCCATTAAACAGTGACAGTCCTGTGTTTTATGGGCCAACTGTACACAGAATTAGCGAGGAGGCTCTTTCAAAAGGGAGCACTCAGTCACAGAGGCCTTCTAGGAAAAGATTACCAAGATGGACATGAAGCCTTATGGGTTACCATGGTGACAGGCTCTCGCTGACATTAAAAGCTTTGCTAAAGGGCGATATGGCACCTGATCCAGCAGAAAAGTGAATTAATGCTGAACCGAGGGGGGGGGAGAAATCAAGGAAAGCCTGTTTGTCTTGCTCTGAAGAGCCACTTCAGATAGCGCTGATTCATTTTGTACTCAAGCACGTTAGACCTGCAGGCTGTAAACCGTAGGGTCTAGAGGGGAATCATTGAGTGAATGATGCTTTATTGCTTCCAGACCTGTGACCACTTCCACGTGAGATTAAGTGGCACATTAAATCATTAGCACGCTGAAGGTAAAAGCATATCGGAAGAGGTTTGGCAGGAAACTAAAGATCTGAAGGACCAGAGTGAATCTGTCTGAGCAGCAAATATGGACTCTTTTGAGACGTTTCAAGGGCTTTAAATTCCCTTCGATGCACTTCTGAAAAACGGACATGGAAAGTATATTCAGAGTGCCAACTTAAAAGCATACTCCAGTGATTCAGCACTAATGCTGTTGGACTCATGATGGAAAGTTTAAAAAAAGGATCAAAATCAATGCAGCAGAGCCAGAGATATCGTTATCCCGCACAATCTTCTCCCTTGTCAAAACCTGGTGCCTGTATTACCCACAGTGCAACTCTAGATTCAGGTGTGTTATGCTAATAGCGGATAATGTATCCTGGAGCCTCTAGCCTGCAATGGAGAGGAGCAGTGGGCTACAGACCTCTGGTAAGATCTGGAGAGGAACCAATTGCCATTTTCTTGGCCGATTTCAATTTCTGATTTTTTAAAAGTCTGACCTGCCGGATCTGATGTTCTTTCTTTCAAATAACTATAATTGACATAGTATCGAACATTTGTATAACTTTTCTTTAAAGACAAATTCAGTCGAAGTTCATAAAAAAACTTTGACTATATTCACACTCAAAAAAAGTGCTCCAAGTTACTGGACAGAGCTTTTGTCGAAATAAAATCTAGCTGAAAATAAACTGCAGTACATCCCACTTTGTCCGACATGTTTTATAAGAACAGGTTGCAGCAGCTGTGACAGCTGTGGTGCATGCATCTGTTTTTGGTCGACACAGGATCGGCAATATCTGCAACTAACCAGTCACTGGTCGTATCCGACCAAGCTGAAAATCTCCTGATTCAGGTCAACTTTGGTGAAATCCCTTCGTTCAAATCCCCACACAACTGATGCTGACTCAAGTGACACCACATGAGTCTTCTCCACAGCAACAGCCAACACACTAAACTGGCAGACAAAATGCCCCTAATGTTTTAATTTGAAAATACAAAAGAGGGAAAATGTACATATGAGACCAGCCATAGGTTCTGAGCTCGCTTACCTTTCCTTTCTGTTTAAGAGGTTCAATGGTGAGGCTGTCAGCTCCAATGTCCACTATAGTTCCCAGCTGGAACCCGTCCGTTGGGTGGGGCGCCCACACCGGCTTCCCATCCTCCATCGCACCACTCTGAGGACTCTGGAAAACATGACATACAGAACAGTCAAAAGTGTGTTTTCTCCAGTGTGAAATTTACAATGTTTCCTTTATTTGACATTAAAGTTCAAGTGGTTGTTAATGAGCTGTGTTTTACAGCACTTGTGCTCCTCAAATCTGCTGCAGTCCTCTTTTAAAATACAAACTGTGTGGCTTCCATGAAGCAAAGAAGCCTTTCTGTCTTCCTAAACCAAGATTTAAGCCATTTTCCTCCACAAACAGGCTGCACCAATGACAACGAAATACCTACATGCACTTTTATTAATGATATAAGCATCAGCAAGCCCAGTCTACTACGAGGGTATTTAAACTTTGTAGGAGTTTTTCTCCCCTTTGATCGGGTTTATTAGCCTTTGCAAAACTGCTTTAAATGAATCTAAACACTTTTCAAGGCTGGAACAACATTTAAAGCACATTTTATTACTTCCTTGTACAAAAACCTTTTTAGTGTCAAGAGTTCCAAAGATTTTTTAATGTCGGATTAACCAGCCTACATCTGTAACAGTCGCCGTAGTGGTTGATACGTGGTCGCTTCAGTATGGAGATGAATTATTGAAAATCAAAAACAGAAGTGGCCGTCGAACTGTTGAGCACACACAAACTGCATCGACTCACATGTGTCCTGACTGAGCTCTCTGGGGCTTTGTGGCAGCCAACAAACCAATTACAGTGTTATTGAGTCAAACTAGCAACTGATTGTGTTACAGTGGTGGTGATGTTGCAACAGAATGAGGGCCTCTCCCTCGGGGACGACCTCTGATACTCACAGTCAAGACTGATGTACTGTGCAAAAAAAAAAAAAACTGTTCAGGTCAAGTACTGCTGCTTTCTAATTCTCATCTGAATACAAGAGTACACATTTATAATTAATTTCAATAAACTACATAAATTAAAAATAAGTTATGAAAGGATCAGGAATTATGTAACTATGTTAAAATATATTTCTGTTGGACGTATAATTTTGGCGTCATTGGGCAAAAAATCTCATTGTAAACTTTGAGCGTATTGTTATTCAAGTACTCTGAAAGAACATTAGACTTTTGCACCTCTTTTTGGCCGGTTTAGACAGAGCAGCTGTCTATCAAGTCAATCACAACTCATAAACTGTGGTCAACTGTCAAACTAGGCAGCGCTAATCAAATATGAATCAACTCACTTTAGCTGTTCTGTGATATTTCACTTAGGCAGAGATATTTTACAGAATAGGTAAATATGTTGACCTGTTGATAGCTCTACAAGGAAAGCCAAAGGATCATCAAAGTCATGCTGATTCATCATCTTTTTCTAGTTGGGATATCATTTTAAAAACCAGACCCATACATAGAAAATGACGTGTTAATGAGACCAACTGTAGTTCATTAGTTCCAACCTTTGTTATCTCCTTGAACACAAGCAGTCAGAGGGACACAACTACCACCATGTGTGAGAAAACAGGAAAAACAAGCCACCAACCACCCCCGGACTGAACAGAGTGTGTTTACATGCACACTGTGTTCCAGCCCAGAGTTCATCCTTTATTCAGGATGAACTAGGCTCCAGATGCTGAGTCCTTATATGATGATTATACATCCCAGGACACACAACTAATGACTTTAGTGTTACATTAGTCTCTAAAGTATTTGTGATCTGTGTTTAGAGGGACGTCTACAGAAACAACTTTAATGCCAACTGGGAGCATCCTGACGCTGTTCATATGAATGAGCTGAGGTCACTGAGCACCGACTCCAGTGCCAATAAGATCTGTGACTCAGAGCCAAGTCGTGTCTTACAGTTTCCATCCACACAGCTGAAGCTGCTCACAGCAGCTCTCTCTTTACGGGGTGGCTTGCTGCCAAACTGCAAACTTAATAACAGCAGTGAGTTTTCTACAGGATCTTAAAATAATTACCCCACAGTTGAGCACTGTCTGAGCGCCACAGTGAGAGGCTATCAAATTGAATTAAGGATTATAAACCATAACCGTCTGAGAACAATTGTGTCTTTTATTAGCAGCCTGATGAGTCCTCTGACTGGAGGATAACAGGTTTCCTTCAGTAGCTCAGGTGTTCATCACTCTCTAAGTGATGCTAGGAGTTTGAATGCATCACTCCTTTGTATCGGCGAAAGAAACAACCGTGTGGACGTTACTGTGTAGAGGTCAGAGACCCTGCCCTGTAGCTCAGAGGTCACAGGTTCAAGCACAGCAACAACAGACACTGTGTTCATCATGACCAAAAATGAATGACTCAATCCCACACACACTGTCCTGATGCCCCACATACTCACTGGAGCACCAAATGTGGATTAATACGCTGCAGAAAATAGTCCCAAACTAAAGCACTCTTTCCTTTTGTTTGATTGTTGCATATACCCTCCACTAGACCACTATCCTAAACAACAATGATGTTATGGGTAAGTTATGGTTAAATTTAGGGAGAGACTGTAGTTTAAGTTGAAGCAAACCATCTTATGCGCATACATGTGAGGGGAATTCTCACCTGGATTCCTCCCTAAACAAACAGCAGAATAAGGCCTGAACACTGTGCAGCTTCAGCCAGATTCAGGGACGTGTGAGGCCCGAGGGCAGCATGACTAAATAAAGATCAAAGGTTGCTGGTAACTCATTGTCGAGGCTGTAAAATTTCCCCAGCGAACAAAGCACCAGACTGAAATTGACTTTGTGATATAAAAAGAGGCCATTTAAGGAGATCTCTCAGTGCCAGGCAGTTGGTCAAATAGTGCTCCACCTGCAACACAAACCACTCTGAGATCAATAACAGTGAAGTTTGTGTGAAGCCAATTTTCTCAGTCCTGCTGCTAGAACAGGTGATGGTACCAACTCTGAGATGTTATGGAGGTCAGACCTAGACAAAAGGACGTTAATGTGCCACATGTGGCGTAGATTTAGGGTTACAGTGACTATCAGCAAATAGAGTGCAGCAGGGATGGGTCCTTAAACACGGTAGTGAGTTAGCATTTTTGCACTTCTTTCCTTCGTCTCAAAGTCAGTATGTTTTTTAAATGGGTTTTTGGTTCAATCTCCAAAATAAGGTCTGTGGTGAACACAAGACATTTCCATGTTTTGTTCTATAACATAAAATACATCTGTGGATATCCCACTCATGAACTCTGAAGTTTTCAAAAATGTAGTCTTGAAAAAGGCAGTTGCTAACTAGTGGCTAAATGAGACTACAGTGGTTGTCAGGGATATTAAGGCCAAACACGAAAACTCTGTTACCTTAGTAGTGGTAACGCTGAAGTCATGCCACAGGGGTGTAGTTCATTTATGGCCCAAAGTAGGCTTTTTACTTCTGCAATGCATTTACACCTCAAAAATAATAAAGGTGGTATTAATTTGTGAAGTCTCTCTTACTGAACCTTAGTGTAATTATCATAAACATTTGTTTGCCAAGAGCTTATTTCCGCAATAATCCAAAATCCAATGGAAAAATCCTACTGGCTTTTTGGGGAGGGAACCAGGGTGTTGCTAACTTCCATGTTGGCCTACACGAAAGCGCCACCCCTACAGCACTCTATATTATCTGACCCACAGCTCTGCAGTCATCGACTCTTTGACCAGGATGTTAAATTCTCTGCTTGCAAAGAAGGAAGCTGCACTGACAAATAGATAACTGCGGATAGGAGGTCAATATCCACTCCATCTCACTTCCTTGTAAACCCTGTCAGCAAGAATCAGACTTACTGGTTCAACGCTGGAATAGAAAAGAGAAAAAAGGTCTACTTTTAAATGGTGCCAGGATTTCTGCCTCCATAGCAAACTTAAAAAGAACAGCAATTGTACGCAGCACATTCGCTCAGCCTGGATTTGGGCTTGTTAGATTTGTACCGCTGCGGCTGCTGACTGGGGGTCTGTCTCTCAAAGCTGCTGCCCCGCTCTCGCTAATGTTAACTACATGAATGTAAACTTGAATTAGCCGCAGCTGTGAGCCTCTGACTCCGGTTAGCAGACGGCTAAACTATTAGCAACGTTTCTTTTTATCTCAGTAAACACTTCATCAGTTTTGACACATTTTATTTACTTTATTGTCAGACTCTCTTTTGATACGTCCATCTTCCTTTTTAGGGTTTCCTTGCAGTGTAGGCAGTTATTGCCAATGCTGGAATAGCAACGTGCTCCACAGGATTATACGCCATTAAATCAGGCTTTCACAAAAGGGACATGCACCTGCACCTGCATCTGTAGAACAGCCAATAGGAATGCTCTCTCTTTGAAATGACCTGTGATTGGCCAAAGTCTTCCGTTATGGGCTAGATTTCCTAAAGCCTGAACACAGAGCCAAGAGGAGGTGAAGTCTAGTGTTACCTCAGACCACTTGAATTACAATATGCTCAAAGTTTATTACGGTGTTTTTGCCCAATGATGCCAAGGTAAAACTGCCTACCCCAGCTTTAATGAAAACATTCAAATCTCCCACAGGGAACATTTATTACTGAAACTGTCTGCAGTACTCCTGCAGCTGCTGCTGCTGTACGGCACTTTGACTGAAAGTGATGGCTAAATGGCTTTCAGCATCAGCCTCTAATCAATATAATAACCTTACATCGTGAATTAATTCAATTTAAGTTTATGCATTTCTCCGATTCAATTAGGTTGAAAGTTACAGTAAAGTACAGTCACATAAAGCAGGTTTGTTACAAACTGACTGCAGCAACATGAGTAATGAAAAGACAAGATCGAACCTGCTCCAACCAAACTCTGTGTTCAGCCCACACACCATCACTGACACACGGAACATCTTCTACCAGCACGCAGGATGTGATGTAATCCTGAGCTGTTAAACTGTGTTGAGCAACACCAATAAAAACTCTGCGTGGATGAAAGATAAAAGAGGTCATTAAATGTGGGTTATTACAGTTAATGATGTTGGGGATGATGCTGTGTTCCTGCAACCTGGTAAATTAAAGATTACAGGACTTCCTGATGGTGGAATGCAGTCAAACAGTTGTTCAAGCTGCAATTGAAAGTAGCTAAACCAGCTAAAACTTCTCCATGTGAGGATTCCTTCGGTGTTTATCGTTCAGGAGGATTTACAAGGAGCCAATATTCCGCAGAGGTCTCTCCCTCTCAAAAACAAATGGAGGTGATTTAAACCAGTAACAACACTGCTTCAGGCAATTTCACATTAAAAAATCTGTGTTTTTATGTGACGCTCTTGTCATGAAGGGGCTGCTAACTTCAGTGGCCAACATGAAAATGCAAATGGCCCCATCTAGAGCCAGTGTTTGGTTGGTCTGTCCTGGGCAACTATAGAGAAATGGCAGACTCAATGGACAAGGACCTGCTCCCTATGTAGATATAAACAGCTCATTCTAAGATTATGAAAATGCCATAATGATTATTTTCAGGTGATGATGCACTAAAGAAAACATACTCCTAACATTATATTCAATTTCTGTCAATACATCCCCATAAATCCTACACAGAGTTCAAGTATTGCGTTTCTGAATGTTATGGTGTTATTTCCATGTAAGAACTAAAGGTCAGACTGTTTATCTTTTCATAATTGTCAATTATTTACAGACCAAAGCATTATCGACTTTAGTTGTAGCATGAGAAATTGCAGTAAAATGCACTTCTACAAACTGAACAATGTCTACAAAAAAAAAAACGAAGCAGCCTTTGAAAGAGATGCACACCATCAACTTGGCCGCAAACGGGAACATCAGACGCAGCCTCTGGACCACCAGAGAAGCAAAGGAGGATGGGATTTAATTACTGTAATTACTTTTCCAAATGTTAGCCTCACTTATTACTCTCTGTCCTCACCACCCCTCCAAGAAACTTGATCTAGGGGAAAACAGTGTAAATTCAAACTGTTCCTCAACACCCATCCCTACCAAAGTGACTCAGGTGTTGTCTGGTGACACATTGTATTATTTGTCTTTAATTTACATTAAGGCTGCAATCGACACTTGGAAAGCCAAACGTATCATAAAACGTATCATTTGCACACGCTTGTATGTAAATATTGCAAATGCTGAGGACAATGCACAGAAAGCAGAGCACAATGTGCTTTACAAGGCTGAGGGTAGCATCAGTTCACCATCCTGATGACCTGAGGAAACACTACCTTCTTTTACTTACTCATTTTTTTCTATCCAATCTGGTCAACTATCAACAGTTTATTTTTTATCTAAATGTTATTACATTAAACTTTAAAAACTGCCCTACTCCACAATAAATGTAACACTGCAGCTAAATTTACCCCTAAAAGTCTCATCCGCCAGACGTTTGATCCTTCTAGTCTGTAGCAGCTAATTCAGAAACCTCAACAACAGTCAGCTAATGGCAGAGCAGAGCCTCGACTCCACCACTCCTCATCACATTAATGTGTTTTTATAAAAGCCTTAAACCAAAATGGTACACTCTATTTGCAGCCACTGCCCTAAATATTAAAAATCCTGCTTCACAGCTAACATGTATCGAGCTGTCAGCGTCCTCTGGAACATTATTTCCATTAACATCCTCAGTCATGTGAGAAATTAAAGATGCAAGCAGAGCTGAGAAGTGAATATCTGCTGATGGGTCCCAATGCAGCCATCAGAGTGTGAGCCAGAGTGTGTTACTAATCCAGCGGGCACAGAAGCATTATGCTAACTGCTTTTCGGATTTTGCACCGGAGGAACGGTGGGCGTACACGTTAAATTGAGGGAGAAAATCCAAATAAACTGGCTGAGGAAGTTCTTTTTCCTTTGCTACAACAGTTAATAGCATTTAAAACAATGACTTGCGGGAGTTCATTTTTACCATTTTCACTTCAGCAGATAATGGCAGCATTCACCATGTCTTTATTAGTCCTGGGAGTCCAGGCGCCCGGCGTCAGGGGGTCAAAGGGTACAGGTGACCCCAGCCCAAGACCAGGGGGGGCGCCATGAAAAGATCTACGGTTAACCCTTAAATGGGATCAAGTACAACAATTTACTTACTGACCTTAATCACTTACAGTACAAGTTGTATTTACATCATACATCAAGTGTAATTTTATAATTAAAACACATTTCATCGTGCCATCTGATACTACTCTGATACTAATTGGGTATGACTGGAAAAGTGAGAGTTGAAACTCTTTACACTATTTCAGTTCTGCACACAATTTGACCAAAATTTAATTAAAGTGGTCCCCAAGATTAAATGAATAGGGCTAAAGGAAGAAAACATTTGTTCACTCCTGATTTGATTTTAAAATAAGAAAATTAGGTCTTTTTTTATATATATATGTATACACACACCTATATATAGATATAGATATAGATATCGATACAGATATACATATATATCTATATATAGATATCTAAATATATCTATATATTTAGATATTTAGATATATACTTTATTAATCCCCCTGAGGGGAAAATTAAATTTTTTTCACTCTTTGTCATTAACACAGGTCCGAAAGACACACACATGCACAAACAGGACCTATACATGCAGGGCTGCCATGGACAGGCGCCCCGAGCGGTTGGGGGGGGGGGGGGTTCGGTGCCTTGCAGTGCCCAAGAGGTGAGCTGGCACCTCTCCAGCCACCACTCCACGTTCCATATTTGGTCCGGATGGGACTTGAACAGGCGACCCTCCGGTTCCCGACCCTGTCCCTATGGACTGAGCTACTGCCCCAAGTACAAGTGGATACAAAATTCATGTGGAAATATGATTAAATGGATTATATATAAATCACAGAACGTATGAGAAAATGTGAAGGGAAAATGTTGTCTCCCTGCCTGTATTTACTAACGGCAGGCCTTGACACCTTCAAGTTGACACCTTCAAATGTCTTGTTTGGTCTGATCAACTGTCCAAAACCCAAAAATGATCAATCCATTATCATATTAGACAAATAAAAACAGCAAATCCTCACAGCTGACAAGCAGGAACCAGAGGGAATATTTGGTAATTTTGCTTTAGAACTAAAAATCTTACTGTTAATGGCTTAAATGATTGTCAAAATGAACTAACTAATTGTTTTGCCTCTAATAAATATTCAGCATTATTACTGATGGGTTTTTTTACGCACCTTACCTGCGAGACATATGAGACATATGTTATTCAATACTATGAGAATTGCTAGAGAGTGGAATGATTCGACTGAACTGACAAAATGACATTCCATTTATAAAATATATTATCAATTATTCAAGTGGCTATTTGGTCTTTAAAATGTCAAAAAATGGTTAAAAAGGTTGATTAGTATTTTTCAAAGCCCACAATGGCGTTCTTAAATGTCTTGTTTTGTCCACAACCCTGATATTTAATTCACTGTCATAGAGGGAGTAAAGAAACCAGAGAATTAACTCAAATTAACTGAGAAATAATTTAATAGTTGATGACTAATTGACTAATCAATTAAACATTGCACTTCTAGCAGCTTTAGTTAAAAGCTCCAAGTGGACACTGAGTTCAGATTATCTTGTCAAACTGCAGTTTCCAAAGTCAAGAATGAAGTTTTATGCTCAAATTATGAATTTAACTGAAGTACTGAATTTAATGCCAACATTAAGTTCACACACACCACCAGGCACTACCTGCAGGAACCTTTAGCTTTGTGACCATTTTTAAAAACAAAAGCCTTTTTTCTGTCTGACTTCCTACAAACAAAACACCTGGCGTTCCCAGCACTTTGCATCCCAAAACAAAGAGGTCCAGTTTGGTTACAAGCTCATTATCTCTCACGGTTTACATATTCAAACATACTGACGCTAAAATAGCTGCTAGTTGTTCGCTCTGCTGAGAAAACTGCACCGAAAGAAAAAGATGCGGTATCAAACAAACAATTTAATAATGTGTTAATGCGCTGGGGGCAACAGTTATTTCAGAAGTGCATAACACTAACTCATATGGGAAGTAAAGTTAATGCCTGGTGGCAGAGACTTTTATGGTGGCAGTCGGTGTGTCCGAGGCAGCGGTGCATGAAAGACAGGTTGTCAAAACTCTTCTCACCAGTCTGCAGCTGCTTCAATGCACTGAGGCCGAACAAGTAATAAATGTGAGCATGATGAGCATCAGTTCATGTAAATGTTCCCACGATGTGAACAATGTTTGATTCATCCTCTCAGCCCGGACTCTTTGAACACCAGCAGGCTCAGTTCTCTGCACACTCACTCAGGGGGGGGATATTTTGGGAGGCAGTCACACTGACAGGCTGCTTTCTTTGCTCTGTGAAAATGTGTACTTTGTGGTATTTTTGGCTTCTGGTTCAACATCCATTACTGAACACCAGAGCTGTAATAGCGACCACTTAGGCCAACTGTAAGACAAGGATAAAAGTCTGAGTAAAAAACAAGACAAAAAGGGCGCAGGTTGCTTTAATGCTTCTTATGTGTATATGTATCTTCTCTTGTTTCACAAAGAGCTCATGAAAAAATAACTGATTAGGAGAGTTATTAGTATTCTTAGACAAAATGTCCCAAATACTGTGAGATCACTATGTCACACACATTTTAATGGACTTAAAGAACAGCCAACATACACACAGTGGGATACAAGCACAACACGGACAGCTCTAACTACTTTGGATTGTGTTACATTTAGGGCCAGGTATTGGTACTCAATACTTTCAAGGTATCGTCCAAAATAACCCATTGCCAAGTAGTATCAAAACTAGTCCAGTCAAACAATACCTGCATGCGATCATGCGATTTTTGTACCCAGATCTTGAAAAAGAAAAAAGACTATTTGTCCAATCACTGCTAGTGTTCTTTGCTTTAATACAACATGTGATTGGCCCACTTCCACAGCACCCCTAACCCATACGTCTGTGGTGTGGTGAAGTTTAGCCTGGCGGGTCAGCATGCTGAGAAGCCACCAAATTTGAATGTATGGCTATACGAGACGCCTGTGGCATCTGGTGGCCTTTTACTCAACTTAATGCTTCCATTCATGTGATGGGTATCACATGAAGCATGAAAAAATGAATCAAATGATGTAATCCATTAGTATCAGAATAACTGTGAGGGTCCTGGTATTTGGTACTGGTATTGTAATGTTTTAAACAATACCCAGCCCTAGTTACATACATGTTACTTTCTGAACAGTTTACAACCAGATGGCTTCATTAGTGCCAAAAATCACACTGTTGTTATCGTGAAAACCTGCAGTTGGTATGTTTGATTCACACCTTTCAAATGGTCTTGGTTAGGTTGTTTGGTCCACTCCAGAGTTTGATCAACAGCTTTTTCAAACATCCTAAAGGTTCTGACCATGACCCGCAACATCTCTGCATCACGTCCAGCAAAGGGCCCTTGTTTTGCACGCTAGTCACCATCTCCCTCTGCTATCAACTATCAATATAGTAAATTCCCCTCAAGTACCAAAAGTGCTACCGCAAAAACAGGAAACCAAAGGATGTCCAGAACCCACCCGGTGTTGACACAAGATAATGTATCTAATTTAATTATGTGACAGAAAAAGAAATCACTAGTCGTCCAGGGACTGTGACACTGATCTTTAGTACACTTGTTGTCAAAATAATCAAAAAGCAACAACAAGCCAACTACACAGGACACACCTGAGTAAGGCTGAAACTCATGAACACCAACTGCTGACATTGACAGTTCATGAAAACTGCTTAGCCTACATGTAAACATACACAACACATTTCTACCGCAACGTTTGTTAAAGGAGTACTCAACACTTCCAATAGGGCTGGGCATCGTTTAAAAAAAATTACAATACCAAAACCCTCAAAGTGATCTCGATACCAATAAAGTACCTCATTAAGTACCTTTTTTCCTTTGTCATTCGATACCCACCTTGTGTCTGGAAGCATTCAGTTGCATAAAATGCCACTAGATGCCTCAGTCATGTAAGTATAGCCTTACGTATAGCCTTACGTCAAACGTGTTTAGGCTGAGTATACTCAAGTAATCTTCCCAGACCTATAATATATAACTTGGCTGCCCCTTTAAAGGTTGATGCAAAATAACAACTCCACAAAGTTCCCCCTCTACTTGTTTCGGAAACATCAGACTGCACAGGAGCTGCTGGAAGCATTCAGACATCACGTCATGTTGTAAATGTCAGATAATCACCAAACAAACAGCCCGGGAAATGCAGCTTCATCACTTTGCAGCAGTGTTAAAGCCTGTCGGGAGTCAGGACGGACTGTCCCTTTAACAGAAAATCCTTTAAAAGCAGAGGATGTGGTCGAGATCAGAGCATAAAGGGCAGCAATGAAAACAAACTGTGCTCAGTTGAGATGCCCGAGCCGCAGCAGCTGTCACTTTGTGTGTTTGAGAGGACGACACATTTCACGGCAGCAGAGGAAGTAGCTGTTGGAATCGGCCTGCGGTTATGTGTGTCGACCCACTCTCTCTGCTGACAAACAGCTGATTGTTGGATCTGTGTCGTCGCTCACTGAGAACTCACTGTCATGACCGTTCAGTCGAGGTCACGTGGTGAACTGAGAGCCTGTGATGTGTTCAGGGACACAGACCCTGAGGGCAGATTGACGATGACAGGGCAACAGTCTCAAAGCCTGTCCTGAAATTAAAATGCACGGCTTACATTTTATTTTTGGGACCTTTTGTTTTGCATGTTTCTGAGACATCAGACTCCACTGAACTACAGGAAATATATGCTGTAGATTTAAAGAGAGAAAAATCTGTGGTAGTCAGTTCACCCTTAAGGCAATTTTTCAAGTAAAAATGCCAAATATTCCATTGTTCAAGCATCCTGAAAATGTGTACTTGCCGCTTTTCTTTGTCTTATGTAATGAAAACAAAGTGAATATCTTGGGTTTGGTCAGCTTCATTTCCAACATGTTTTATTAATAACGTTTTATTAATAACGTTTTATTAATAACGTTTATATCTTATTATTATTGTTGAATATTTAAATCCATGTCATTTTCTTTTAATTTTAAATGTCTGATTATATTTGCCTCATTGTCTTGTAAAATGTTTTTATCAATGAAAGCATTCTTTAATTTAGTGCCTATGGCATTTGGTGGCATTTTACACAACTTAGTGCTTCCATTAACATGAGGGGTATCAAATGAAGTAGGAAAAAGGTATTAAATAAAGCCCTCTGTTGGTATCGGTATCACATTATAAGAACTGTAGTGGTATCATAACTTTTTAAATTATATCCTACCCTGCTGTTTAATAATTGACGCTTTTCAAATAAAATTTCAATTTAAGCAGTTTAACTTAAAATGAAACTGACTTATGCAAAAACTCAGAAATTAAATACACAATATCCAATGATCAAACTACATAATTTGCTAATATCGACACACGCGTGATGGACCAATATCAGTCGATAATTCCAGCCTGTTCTTATATTAGACTCTAATCTCCCCACCACACATGTCGTTTCTGATCTGAAATCACGACACTTCATTAGATATCTGACTTTCTCAGCTTGTGTTTTATTATCTGCCTCGCTGGGGGATAATTAACATCAGCTACCAGCCTCACGCTGCTTGGTTTTATCATTTCTTCTCTAATTATGCAGAAAATTTGCTCTCATTCCTCCCTCCGATGGGGCTGATGAACTTTGTACAGCTCATGTTGCCGACATGGTGGTTATCTTTAAACAAGCCACAATAATGATTCTGTGCTCTGTGTTAACAAGCCTCGTGTTTCCTCCTCCTTCACCCACACCACTGCATCGTGACATTTCAGGAAATGGCAAAGTGGGCGTAGAGACGAGCTAAATCCAAATGTGTAGTGTGGTCTGGAATATGTACAACGATCTTCTCCTCAATCAGGTGTCACCGATGTCCATGCAGGGAAAGGCATGAAGCTCAGAATTTAGCAAGGATTTTCTGTTTGGTAGAAGACACTCACTTACAAAAGAAACCATATTATTTTCTTACAACTTAAAGTATTTAGTAGATACTTCATTAACACAGTTATTGAGCCTTGTTTCTGCTCTACAATTTGAAGATGAGCTTCTTTGTCTTCTTATCAAACATAAATCCTTATCAAATCCATTTTAATTCAGCTTTCAACAGCTGTAGCTAAATTAAAAAATGCCATAAACCTGGAATCAGATCCAAAACAGGACACATTATCAAGACTACAGCCGCAGCACTAATTAGCTGATCGATATAAAATTAATTTCCACCATTTTTAAAGTAATTTCATAAGCAATACTGGCAAAAATGTCACTGGTTCCAGCTGTGTAAATGTGAAAATTCACTAGTTTTCTCACTCTTCTATAATAGAAAACTGAATATCTGGGTCTCTGAGAAAATAACTGGTAGTTTAATCAGTTAGGGCAATAATCATAATATAAAATGGTTGCCGCCCTAACAGGAACCAACTCCTACCTACACATGTAGCCTCCATAGCTTTGCACTACCCTAAATGTAACCACTGCAGACATTGACTATGGCAGCCATTAAGGTATCATGTGGAGGCAACAAGAGCTGTGATTGGTCAGAGTTAAAGAAAGACTGAGTATTACACATATTTAACAAAACTTTTCTTACTTCACAACATCTGCACACTGCAACTGTATAATTAAAGCAATATAGAATGTACAATATTAATCTATAAAAATAGACACTGCACTGTCAGTTCCTATGGCAACGTGATCTAAAGTGGGATCATCACACACCATGTATGATTTCACCTTTGGCTTTTTAAACAGAGTTCTGGCTGCAGTTTCTCCAACAGCCACAGAGCAACAGAAATCCTGAACTCTTTTGTCTTATTTCTACTGCAAACAAACAGAACTCTGACTTGTGATCAAACAAACACGATTGACGTCTTTTTGTAAGAGCTTCGTGGTCTGGTTTTGTGGTTTTTTTATAACCCGCTCTGTTATGTCAGGACTCTTGTCATGAATGTTACCGAGCATTCTTTGAAGCGATTCACCGGCTGCTGCTGCCCCACCCACAGCAAAGACTCACCAGCTCACCACAGGGCGTGTTAAAGGATCAGAAGATTAGCAGGTGATTCCTTTCAGTGAAGCACAAATGAATCTGACCCTCCCAACACATGCACGCACTCAGTCACTCACACACACACACACACACTTTTTTTTCAATAGTAAAATAATCTTTTTCAGAAGAAATCTTTCTCCTTAATAACCAGACCTGACGGGATCTGTACTTTTATTTCTTGTTCTTGACTAAATTTTTTAGGCCTAGTGTTAGTAGGGTTGTTTTTAACAGGACGTTTTTAGATATACATAAATAGTTTTTTAACATAGATATATTGTACTGTTACATTGCTGTGAGCTGGGATAACAGTATTCCATTTTTTTAATGTATGTAGATACATACAAGAAAAATGACCAAAAAACTGAATCTTGAATCTTTGCCAAAAATGTTTTATTACTTATTTGTATTTTCAAAAAAGTAACATCAGCCTCTCTTTGCAATTCTTAACCAATAATTCTCAATATCAATATCAACCTCAATGCATCACACGTCTCTTTCCTCTCAGGCCGGAACTTCATTTTTGATGATTTCAGCAAAGCTGTGGAATTTGCTGAAGTGCTGATGTTATACAAACTCGCAGTAATACAGTTTAAAGATTGACAAGAGTCATCCTCCTAAAGGCGAAGTCTAACACATATTAAATGTGTCATAAGCGGCTAAAAAGTTGTACATTACACAAAGAGTCCCATATCCTCATCCTCTGCAGCATATTAGGATTCTGACTTTGAATAAAGTCATGAGGCGTTAAATTGTCAGATAATCCTTGGCAGTCTGTGGGCGGATGGGCAGCGTGGAGGTCAAAGGTCATATTTCAAATCCGAAAAAGTTAACATCTTAGTCACTCATGAACAAGACCTCTATTACTGCTGATGAAACCTTCAGTGGTCAGCAGTAGATGTCTGTGGCCTTATGTTTCCCATGTGTGACTGGTAGGTTTCCAGTATCAGTAATCTCACCTACAGCAGGCTGACCTCGTCAAGAAGGAAGTAAACAACCAAGACTGGACAGAAACTGGTTCTCAGTGGTGGAAGAAGTATTCAAATCATTCAACAAAGTAAAAGTAGTACTACAACAATTTAAAGTAATGTATGACAAGCATTCAAACTGTTAGCTGAGTGAAAGTACAGAAGTGTTACCACGTAATATTATCTGTAACAATTAGGGCTGGATATTGTTTAGATGTTGTTGAAATTGTTTGAAAAATTTGACATAATCCTTGCCCATATTATGCATTTCTTTTCATCAGACACCACAGGCACATAGTACAGCCATGCTTTTAAACGTTTTGGCGGCATCACGGCACGCTGAAATAACAAACACACCATGCTCAACTTCACCATACCACATACTGTATAGGCTGTAGCTGTTGTGGCCATTCACATGGCGGAACCGAGTCATTTCAGTCAATACCCGAAAAGGTATCCAGTATCGATACCCAGTCCTGGTAACAATAGCCCGTTTTACACTGCCAGATTTTCTGCAAATGTTGGGCCGTTTTGCCAGCAAGCTGCGAGTGTTTAGACACACAGAGCCAGATTGGCGAGTTGATCTGAGGTGCCCAGTTTTCAGCCTCGTAGGGTAGTCGTATTCTCATGTTTAAGTGAATTTCAAAATAAAGGTGTATCTTTAAGATGACAATATGGATCGATGTTTTCATTTTGCATAGATGTAATCGGATCATTAATCAATGAATCGATGTATCGATTGTGGATCGATGTTTCGTTACACCCCTACTGGTTACGTCACATGCTGAGCTACACATTATGTTACTTGCTCACGCCCACTATTACCCCGAAAAAGGCGCATTCTGTATGAACTAAAGTAGGCAGGCAGCATTTTGCTGCACTCCCCGATTTTGTTTTTATACTGCCAATGCTGAAAGAAGATTGATTGAGCTTTCCTGCAAATTTGCACAATTCCTATCTAAAAAGGGCTAAATACATCACATTTTATCAAAGATTGGGTGTAAATACATCCAAGAAGCATTCATCCGACTGACTCATTCTAGCCAGATGTAAAAAAGGTGTGAATGCACCTGTCCCTCCAAGACACATGTAATCTTTACTCCTCCCACCAGTAACTACGTCAGTAAGTGATGTGTGCCAATGGTGGATGTTGCCATTCACAAGGTCTGTCCTGTCTGTCTACTTTGATAATGCTTAAGTTACACTAAAACTACACTGTGTGGGCGAGGGACCAGCTTGAGAAGTATTGAGATTGTGAAGTCAATAAAACTTTCGTCTCGCCCCTAGTCCATCCATGTTTGTGCTGAATAACTGTTAACTGTAAGCTTGCTAGCAAAGCTGTTGAAAACATGCTTAAGGTGCATTACCAACACCCTCTGGCCTGGAGGAGAGCTGACCCTTAGCTGTAAGACTCCCAGTAAAACCAAACATTTGTGATGTGGCCTTGTATGTGGTTAAGTGTGCACAGAAGTGTATTTTATTTGGATTGAAGACACGTTAAATGACAAGAGTCTGGTTGGATAGTCAATTCAAGCCAAGTCTCCTGCCTTTCTCTTCCAGAAATACTTTGGTGGCTCATGAGTTCTGAAAGTTAAAAGGGTTGTTTCCTGTCCTGACTGCACTGATAGTCTCTGTGTCTCTTCTTTTCTCATGGTCTTGGCAATTTGTCCTCTATGCGGTCACTTCCTCACAGCAGATTATTAAACAGGCCTGTGGGTCAGGGACATTATGCAGACAGCCTAAAAAGAAAGACAGGAAGCGTCAGGCTTTTTGGCGTCGTCTCCTCTGAGACATGGAGACACCAGAGAGACACAACGAAGATCAAAAGGACCAACTTATTTGGCCAGCAGTATCTTGGGGAAACTACACACACATTGTGTTTGCATGCAGCAAAGAAAATCAACCTGAAAACTGGTTTCTCCTAAACATGTCCAGTGTGGAAGACGTGCACTTGTGTAACAAATCTCATAGCAACTAAGTGTGGAGGTCCAGTGGAGAGCTGGCTGTGCACAAACTGCTAAATATAACAAGCAGGAAACAAACGGGAGATATCTGAAGGAAGAGACTGCTGTGATGTGACAGTTCTAATATTAGAAACGTTCTGAGGAAAAGTGGATTCAAGGTGCACGTTGCCACTGGAAGCTCATTTATCACCGAACAACCACAACCCACAAAGTATATACCAGAAACATTGTGTCCATCTCTGTCAATGTGTTTTACATCTGCACTTTAACTCAAAATGCGTTCTGTACATTATTTATTAGCTTAGAAAAAGTGAACCCATCACTCATGGAAATCAAATCAAGTGATGAGAGGAATTAAACTACTTGATACAACATCAGTGCCAAGGGAAATACATATACATATATACATATATATATATATATATATATATATATATATATATATATATGTATTATCAAGTATCAAAATCAAGGATTAAAAGTTGGTGTCAAATGTTGGTGTCAGATTCTTCTTCTTTTTTTTCATTTTCTTAGCTCAAATATTTCCTGATATGAGTTAAGAGCCTTTCTAAAACCGCTGCACTGAGAAGTTTAGCAAAAAAAAAAAAGGGTTAAAACATGCCATCACTGAACTCCTCAGACTAAAGTATTATAGTGTTGTTTTGGCTTCAGTAACTAAACCAGTATTGGCATCGCTATTGAAAACTGCCTAACTGTCCTCCTGACCTACTTCATTTCTCTCTAATTTACTCTTGAGCTGAAACTATGAATTTATTATTTTCTTTGTAAATCATTTCAGTATTTTTAAGCAAAAATGCCAAACATTTAATGGTTCCAGTCAGCAGCATAACATCATTGCAATTGGCCACAGTACATGTATTATTTCTTCCGCCCACGCCTCGCCCTAAGCACTTGTGCCAAACACGCATGGACACACACAGTCAGGTGTTACATTGTGCCAGAGCTGTCTGGAACTCAGCTCCAGCACACAGAATCTACTTAGAGCAGCCTAGATAAAGTCCAAATTACAATTTTCAGAAGGGGCTGGTGACCAGCAGCACCGCTGTGTCCAACCTGTGTAACAGCAGCAACAGAATGTTTGCTGATCCTGTAGAGGGTCGGGGCGGTCCGGGATCAGATCACCGCTGGGATTCACGCTGGCTGAATTGCTAATTGCTCTCCTAGTCTCCTAGTAAGGCTAATATACACTGCTACTGAACAGCTTGCTCTAAAACAGCCACCCTTTTATTAAACGCAAATTCGTCTCTCCCACCCCGCAAAACCAGCTTTCAATTAGCCCCAAAGACAGCAGCTGAAGCACCAAATCTATCAAGGCTCATCTAATAGTCTGCCCTGGACTCAAACCACCACAGCCTTCCTACATGGCCCCTGACACTTCTGGGCCCCACAGCACTGCACTTGCTGCATTGTCAATATTTACACCACTGGTTCCAGCTTCTTAAATATCAGGATTTCCTGCTTTTGTTGTCATATATTATAGCAAACTAAACATGTTTGGGCGCTGAGAAACTGTGCTAGGTGGGTTTTTTTCAGTATTTTCTGATATATATACTCCACTTTTTAGGCAATAATCTAATTCTTATAAATGTTTTATTATCAGATTACCTAGTAAATCTTCAGAATTTCAAGTATTATATTCAACTGTAAAACCAATCAACACTTGCAGCTATAGTGTGTACTTTAAATATAAATGAAGAGGCACTTAACAACAGCAGTTTGAAGAAAAATCCCAAACTCTCCAAACCAGCAATATTTAAAGAAAGCAACAGCTAGAAGAAGAAAAGTTCAGAGCTGTAAAACCCTGGCAGCCACTAAAAACAACTATTCCCATGTCATTTGAATATTTAAGAGAAGAGCCGGATTAACTTGGGTCAAAGTCCTCTTGGAGTAAAGCCACAGAAACTAATGAGCAATGTGCCAAACCAGGGCAAAGAAACATCTCAGAGGAGGGAATAATATATTTTAAAAGTATACACACGGTCTTCATGTTTGAGTCAACAGTGGTAATCTCTTTGGGCTAATAGCTCTAGGCAAAGGAGGGACTGTCTCAGTTTTTTTACGATCCAGCGCTCTCATCATCGTCTTTTTAATCTAAAACATATTCAGACATTTCAAAACACAAGAACAAACCGAGCCTCCTCCCAACATATTACCCAGAATTCAACATCTGTGACACCACAGCAGTAAAGGCCTCGCTCCGTACCAGGAGGCCTTGGGTTTCAAAGGTCACCAACACATGTGATTCTGCCAGAATCAACGGACGAATGGCAGCCCTCTCTCTGGTTGCTACGGCTACAGCCCTGCGCCACCATAATGATGGGTTGGGTTCATTTGCATGTTGACATGACGTGACGCGGTGATTCAGTCACAAGTGAAGACAAACACACTAGAGGGAAAAGTGTGAGAAAATATAGGTCTGCACTTGAAAGACAAAACCTAGTGATTAAGGCGGCAGACAAGACGATGAAACGTCTGCTGCTAAAAATAAACTCCAAACCTGAAGATTAAAAATAGTTACACCTCCTGACACACAAATACACATTTGTACTATTTAATCAGACTCAAAAATTCAAAGTTTTGGTAAAATATCAGTAAGGAAACATACAAACAAACAAGAATATTACTTCAACTGATCAGTGTTTGGACACTTTGTACTTCTCACCACCAGCTGCCTGTAATGCTGAAGCTTAATGTACTCTCACTGTAGGTTTCTGTGGAATTTAGAGTGAGCTAAATGTACTTGCAATGCGGAGATTAGAGACTGTTGCTTTGTGGCCTGCTTTTTAAGCTATGTGGTGGTTGATGGGGGTCTAAAAGAAAACACCCTTTGGAAGACAACTTGCACAACTTCAAACCTTATTAGCAAATAGTTCAAATCTAGAAGCGTAGAGGTGAGCCAGAGGTAAAAGTTCAGTCTCATTAAAGCAGTACAGTCTGTCTGATTAGGTGTCATTGAGCAAGACACTGATACCCTAAATGCTCACTTACTGTGAGCTGCTGTGGAGGTTAAATGCCTCAATGTAAACAGATAGTAGCTTAGAGCAGTTTCTGAGTCGAAAGAGTCTTAGGGGGGAAAAAGGTACTGCTAACCTACAACTTGTCTCACCACTTTCAAACTGAAAAAACAGTAACAAGAACAAGTATCACTAGGTCATCATTGACATGAGTGAATACAGCATCAATCAGTGGCCAGGTGAGTTTAGTCACCACTACCTAGAAACACAGGATTTCATCTGTGCATCCATTTGTGTTAAGGAAAGACAAAATAATGTCATCTTAAATGCCACTTGAATTCCTCTTTTCCCAGAGGAATAAAGTTTGGTTTGTCATTTGGACTGAGTGGTAATCTGACCCAGCTACAGGAAACAACCCCTTAATTGCAAGGGTTTATGGGTAGAAAGAGACAGATGTTGACACGTGATAGCCTGCAGCTTGAAAAAGCTTGAGTGTTACAAAGCAGACGGAGGATAAAGATGGTGTAATTTGAATCGTCAGACAGGCTGAAGAACATTTCTTGATTTCTTAATGAACATTAAATGAAAGTGAAGCTCACTACCATTGACAAACTTGATTAGGTACAGTCAGATGGTTGAGAGGAGTACTCTGTATGACTGAACGGTCTTTGATGCTTTTAAGGTCTTTACAAATAGATGCTATTTTGTATGAAGGGTTTGTTTTGTGCATAGAGAACAAAATAACTTACAATGGCAATGGTTTAACCAGACTGACAACTGAAAGCGCAGAAAGAGACAAAGATCCCTCTGAGCAAGAGTTCAATAAGAAGAGAAAAAAATCAGCAGTCATCAGTAAAAGAGACTGGAATAAGTGCAGATTTAAATAGGAACAGGTTCCTGATTCAGTGTCAGCTGTCAAGTGCAAAATAGTGCCTATAGCAAGCTGGAATTGATTGTTGTTAGTTTCTGGGTTTGCGCAGTTGAAATATCAGTTAAACATGCTGCGGACTGACAAATCACAGGTAGACTGAGTCGACTGCAGACGGCCCAAAGAAAAATGTACAGACACAATAATTAGAGCCCAGCTGCACTGTTATGGTTCAATAATGATCATGGTATATTTAAGCTTATCTGTACTGGAAAAGAAATTCAAGAAATCCAAGTTTCTACAATGTTGTCCCGCAACACAGCGGGGACATTGACTAAATGGAGTTTTGAATCGTGTAATTCTTCCTCTTTTGGGGACAGAGCTTTATCAACAGCCCTAAGTTAGAGTAACAGAGACTGGATTGAGTTCTGTTTCCTCTCTCAGAGAAAGAAAACTCTCAACTGATCTACTTTTGAGTCCACGTGATTTCTGTTTACAAGGGTTCACTTGTAATCCAGCAGTGTGCGGTGTGTGTGTGTGTGTGTGTGTGTGTGTGTGTGTGTGTGTGTGTGTGTGTGTGTGTGTGTGTGTGTAAACCAAAACACAACAACAAAGTCAACTCCATCCAGGATGTTGCAGCTCCCCCAGAGAACCAGAAAACACCCCGGAGCGAGGCGGCCAGGCTCGCAGACGGTGTGTAAGTCGACACTCTTCACCCTCATCAACGAGAGACTGCAACCTGCTCACTGTGGCATGACTAATTCAGCTCACATTCCCCTAATTACAAAGGCTGACGAGTGGGGAGGTCCCAACCTCCCCCTTAACCACCTCCATTAATATCATCAGAAACAAGATATGTATGAACCCTCCTGCTCCACAGAGGAGAAAGTAAGCGTTACCCTGTGCTGCGGGGCAGTTAGCATTTGTTCAGTTTAGCCTCGTTCAATCTTTGAACCCACATCTCACATTCTGCTTCCAATAAAAACACTCCAACGGCTAACTGCTGTTAGCCGTTGGAGAAACAACAGAGCCAATCTGGGCCTTTGTGAGTGGGACTTAAGTTAGTGATGTAACAGGAACGTGTTAAACACAGTTACGGTCGACAGTTTAATCAATGCTCTGAACGACCGGCAGGCAGAGTGTGTATAGGCAAACTTTCCGACTGAGATCTGTTCACTTTAATGGAACAGCTGCAATTAGTGGATTCACTCACAGATGGGAAGCAAATCAGTGCTGGGCCTTTACACTGGGATCAACTTTGGCACACTTTGATAAGAAATTAGCCCTACAGTATGAGCCCCTTCAAAATAAAAAAACTTCTTTCTGAAACATAATTTTCCTCTGGGGCTTCCATATCTTCTCTATGGACTTCCTTCGTGTCAGATTTTATTTGTTTTATGTGAGAGCACCCAGGGGAGTGTCCTGAGTATATGGGCACATTTTCTGTTTCAGAACTGGGAACACCACAGTACAATAAAGCTCATTTAGGAATAAAAAAATAAAAAAAGTTTGAGACTTACTTCTCTGGTTCCTGGCTTCAAAAAAGAGTGACTCATGTTCACAAATATTGAATGAACTTTCCCAGGCATGACATATTGGAAACTTAAGCTAAATGTTCATTTTGTCAATTCTGGGCTGAGGTTTGTGAAACGTTTCCTACAAGTCACAAATTCATAGACCCAGAACCAAGTTTGGCAAATGTCGGTGCGGCACATTGTGATTTGAATCTCCCTGGAGCAAAGGCTGTGGACCTAACTTTCTTGTTGCTTTTATCAAGACATCCCATTTGTATACAATATGAAATCCAGCAGCTCCTCCCATAGAGAGTCACTGACTGGATGAGGCAGTCGTTCATCTGAAGTTGGAAGATCTTAACTTGTTACCCAGGTTAATAAAACATGGAAACCACTCCTGGATCTTATGAAAAATATCACTAGAACAAGAAATCTCGTCTAACGCCTTAAACTGAAAACATAACTTTGATGAATCATGTTAAGTCACTGTCCTCACTGGTGTGGATATCTGCAATGTCATTATAACATCCATCCATATATACATTTTCATCTGCTTATCCAGGGACAAGTTGCAGGGGCAGCCGGCCAAGCAAAGCACCCCAGATGTCCCTCTCCCCTGCAACACTGTCCAGCTCCTCCTGGGGGACCCCAGGGTGTTCCTAGGCCAGATTCTCCTACCAGTGGGACTTGCCTGGAACACCTCTAAAGGTGCTAACACACCAAACCGACATCAAAGAACTAGCAGCGACGAAAGCCAACTGTTGCGCCATCTACGTTGCCTCACGTCGCCCTGTGTGAGTTGCATTTGAACACACTACAAAGACTACATCTGATGGCCAAGTAGCACATACGTTCTGCGCCTGCATGAGAGGAAATAATGTAAAAAGGGAAACCGGAAGTCCGAGGAATGCATGAGATAAACAAAGTAGCGGAGTGAGAGAGTAGTACATCCTGTCAGCCGAGGGGAACAGCCAATCAGAGTGATCTCTCCCACCAACAAGCTCCGCCGACGATTCAACATGCTCAATCGGCCGAAAAGCCACCGACACTGAAGTGCCGACAGTGCGGGACACACCGCAAAAACTAGGGCGACAGACACTCACCGACAGCCCAACTTTGACCGATGGCCGACCGTTGGCTTGGTGTGTCAGGGCCTTAAAGGGAGGCGCCCAGGAGGCATCCTGATCAGATGCCCGAACCACCTCAACGGACCCCTTTCGCGGCTGTACTCCGAGCTCCCTCTGGATATCCGAGCTCCTTACCCTGTCTCTAAATCTGAGCCCAGCCACCCCATTATAACATGTTTAATATAAATGTAGTCTCAGCCTCAAAAATCAGTCAGTCTGTCAGGCTGTAGTAAAAATATGTCTTAAAAGATACTTTTTGTCCAGTTAGCAACCAAGCTAGTTGGCTTTAACTCCATTTAACTGCAGTTTCTTGTTTTGCATCACTGAACAAGTTCTGTCTCATCTGTCATATTCCTGTATATCTCATATGTATACTTCATATGTCCTGTTTGTATGACAAAAGATATCCCTGATTATACGCTAACTTCCACGAAGAATAAATCACATTCCCTAACTCCAACACCCAGAACACACTTCCACGATATTCCAGGAAATCCTTCACTAGTTTTCCCGACAGTTTTACTCTTTCCCTCTCCGACACCCAGCTGCTTCCTCCTCAGAATTACTATGTGAAGAAAATACAACACAATACAACCATTTACAAAGAGCAAACAAACACCTACGCTACATGGAGGCATCCACACGCCTACTGCCATGTACTGTAGTCGTCTAACTTTCTGAATCCTCAGCTTTCTTATGTATACAAGGATATCTTAAATGGATGAGGATGCGAATAAACAGCTTATCCTGAATAAGACACTTGGACATGAGCCATTACCCAGGATGCCAAGCGCCTTTCAGAGTTCACATCTCTTCAGCCAAACAGCAAGCATGCTCAGACTTCTCTTACTAATTACTTTTACACCCAGTTTCAAGTCCTCAGGGCTGTAATATGCATAACACTGTGGCAGCATAGAGTACCATCCAGCTAATCCAATAATCGTGAAGTCATTCAGGATGATTTCCTGAAGAGGACTTTGATCCCTGAAGTTACTGAACCTCCCTGAACTCAGGAAGTGCAGTCTGATAGTAAGAACAGCAAGTAAGACCTCTTGTGTTGTTACATAATATAACTATATGTCAATACAGCCATAAAAGAAGGATGCTGTGAGGAGGGAGCAAAAGTCAAAGTCCCGTCAGAAATCAGGAGTTTGCTGCTGGAGAGACCTCCACCCTAACCAATGCATGTTGGATGGACACAAGAGTAAAACTATAGCATGCATAGCACGACTGGATGGTGGTAACTGTGACACTGTAGGACATGTTAGAGGAAGCATAATGTGCTTTTTGAGTTATTCAGACAGACTTTAAGCAGCTTTAGGAGAGTAAAATGACTAAAATAGTAATTTCAAAGCAGCTTCGGCATAAAAACAAGCTCAGGACAAACACAATAAGCACTGAGAGTTCTTATGTAATCATGCAACACAGATAAAACCCCCAGCACTAAGTGAGCTTTTTCCCTGCATCCTGACTTCTGAGGATGCCACATTGTCTTTTATCATCACTCAGGCAATAATATCACAATGGCCAAACCCACCACCCTCAGCTTTTCTTCTTATGCAAAGCATGTCCACTGATTCTTCTTCCCAGGCTCAGCAGCAGCAGCAGTGTGTGTGTGTGTGTGTGTGTGTGTGTGTGTGTGTGTGTGTGTGTGTGTGCAGGCCGCAGCCATGCTTATAATGTGAGATCTGACATATTGCTGCTGCTGCTGTACAACAACACAGCCTCCCATGTCATGTACGCACCACTGAATTCTCCTCGCAGCTGCCAAGCCCTGTCCCTTTTGAACTCTCCCTAATGTAATGAGGCTTGGGCTAAACGCTCGTTATGCTCGATATGTGCCCGGCTCTAGCTGTCTAGATACCGAGCCGAACCTCGTTCAAAAAACGTGAGAATTTGAAATCGCGTTCCCCATCAGCCACATAGATACGGTGCATGCAATGAATCATCACTTTTCCTGATTCGTGAGACACTTTTCTTCAATTCGGCGTGTATATAATCCACAAAGTTTCATAATTTCTCAAATCATCCAACTTTTACATATTGTTTGCCGGTCATTTCCACTACGTTCTTCCATGAGAAAACACCCGTTAGTAGCAATGGCAGCGTCGCTAAGTGCATTGAAAAAGTTAAAGTCCTACTAAATTATAAAGGAGGCATGGTGGATTCTGTAATAGCCGAATGTTAAAGTATCTCATACTTCTTCAAAACATGTATTGACTGATGTATTCTTATACACGCACCTATCTTGTTCATCAAAAAACTTAAAATTTAGAGATTTTTGAAGGAAGTCTGGCTCCGACTCCAATCAACAAAGCTAGACAAATGTAAGCACGATTTATGTTGTTAAAAGCATAAAAATGTCCCACTGCTCATTGCGGGAATGACACATAATCACAATGGCTATTATAGCTGTTTGACTGAATCTCAGTCGAGTGAAGGATTTGTGTCAGAGCTCTCAGCTGTGTGTTGACGGTATTCCTCCCGGGAAAGCTACAATGAGTGTTGACAGCCTTCCCTGTGCTGCTGGCTGGCTGCTAGCACCGGGATGCAGCTAGCTAACATCACCGCCTTATTGCGATGAATTTAAACCACCGGTGCGTGCAAACGGCTGTCGGTGTTGCCTACCTCGTATGTGCGTGAACTCCGTGACTTATTTCGAGGAAATTAGGAAGCGTTTTTAAATCCTAGAGAGAAAGAAGGGAAGCGCAAGTCCCAACACAGCCGTGCCGGGTGTCTCAGGATGATAGGCGTCCTCTCCGGCAGCCTGGGCCACACTCTCCCCGCCCTGCAGCCTCCGACTCCCGCAGCAATCCTGGGAAACTGGCCCCGTGACGTCACGAGCTGGCTAAGTAGACGCCTCCAGAGTGAGTCTCCCTGCAGGGGGCGCTGTCCGGATCATAAAGGCCTTTATTTATGTTCTTATTAATTATATATTTTATTTTTTATCAACAACAACTCAACAATGGTGGAAAGTAACTAAGTAAATTTAGGTAAGTACTGTACTTAATACATTTTAAGTACTTGTACTTTATTTGAGTCTTTTCTTCTTATACTTTCTTTTCCTTATTTACATAAGTACTAGTACCACACTCCTGCGTTTAAAAATTTACAAAAGTACAAAAGTATAAGCATCAAAGTGCATATAATGCAAAACGGTCCATGTCATTATACTGTGCATTACATTTCTGGTTTATAATTAGTGATGCATATAGGCCATGTGTTCATCACTCAATTGTTGCAGCTGCTGGGTAGCTTTTAAATTTTCCCTGGGCTTTAATACAGTCTCATCTTAGCCTATAATATATCAGACTTTATTTGATTATATTTTGCATTGGTGATCAGAATTTGCGAAGTAATTAGAAACTAAAGTTGTTAGATAAATATAGTGCATTAAAAAAAAAAAAAGCGATATCACACTCGAGGTCAAGCTGTTGTAGTTGAATATCAGCACAGCTAGGTCTTGGTCATTCAATACAACAGCACAACCCCAAGTGTGATATTGCTTTAATGATTTAAGATGTTTTTCTTATTTTTAATACATTGTAGGGTTTAATATTATTTTCCAAAATAAATCATCAACAAATTGTATGAGGATTTGGCGCCTTTCCACTTTGACTTACTAATATGGCATTTGCCCATAGTTACAATCAGATAAACCAAATTAGATGTATTAGACAGAAGATTGTCTGAAAAATAAACTAATGTGGGAAAAATCAAATACTAGAATATGAGGTGTTTATTCATGCTCAGCTGAACAACAGGTGGGACACACAAGCCCTGACAACTTCTGGCTGACATACAGGTAGGTTTTAGAGGCCCAAACAATGGTCTCAAAGTACAGTTCAACCAACAATGTTAGTTTTATTCATTTATTTATTTATTCAATGCATCAGGTTAAATAAGAATGTCGAATGGAAAAATGGGAGGTGTTCACTGAACTCAGCTGTGAATATTTACAAAAAAAACACAGGCAAATTTCATAAACAATGACACAGTTCCATCAAGTGTTATGTAAAACATGAATCAGTGAACCAGCATGCACAATACTAGGACCCTGAAGCTAGCTTACTTAAAGGGACAGTTCACCCCAAAATCAAAAGTACAGATTTTTCCTCTTACCTGTAGTGCTGTTCATCAATCTAGATTGTTCTGATGTGAGTTGCAGAGTGTTTGAGATATCAGTCATAGAAATGTCCGTCTTCTTTCCAGTAAAATGGAACTAGATGGCACTCAGTTTGGGGGGCTTAAAGCACAAAAAAATATATTTGGAAAAAAATAAATAGCAATGTCTCTTTCCAGAAATCATGACCTAGTTACTTGCAATAATCCACAAACCTTGTTGTGAGCAGTTTTGTGGAGGAACTATTATCTAAACTACACCAGTCCACTGTATCACTGTGCAGAAGGAAGCGTGCATCTACTCATGAACGAGAGTCTTGTGTTCGCGACAGCATGAGATGTAAAAATTAAAAATTAATTAGTAGATGTATGATTCCTTTTGCGCGGTGATACAGTTAACCTCGGCTTTACAGTTTACAATGAGTTTCAGCTTATTGTTTGGCTGTCTAGTACACAACTGTGCTGTAGCAAACAGCAGATAGACACTGTTAGAGGCTAGCTGTAGAAGATAGTGGGGCATGTAGCAGGTAAAGAGACAGGTATTTCCCTAAACAGTTGGTAGAGCCCAAAAACAGAGCTAAAAGAGAATGACTATTGGACTTAAATTCGTCAACCTCGCAGCAGCACAAAAGGAAATACCAGGGGTTCATCAAAGTCAGTAGGGTACATCCTCTGGAGACTATCAATGTCTGAAACAAATTTTATCACAATCCATCCAAAAGCTGTTTCACTTCTTAAACTGTTTATTTGCTTAAGTAAATTGTCTTTGATACTTACTTTCTATTCTACTTTATCTCCTGATATATTCTTTGTTACATTTGACTGTTTCTATCATTCTCCATTCTTTTTATGTTTGGTCTGTGAAGCAGTTCTTTAATTGGTCTACAAATAAAGTTCCTTCTTCTTCTTATTTCCTCCACTGCCTAATAAACTCTGTTGGCATATGTGACATTGAGCTGTAATACCTTCAGGGAGGTTCGGGATTAACTGGGATAATGTCAAAGACGACAACAATGGTGCTAATCTCTGTCTGCTGCCACACTCACGGCCCATCGCTGCACACAAACGTGTCACAGAAATCACTGAAACATTAATGATGTTTAAACAGTACTAGTCCAAGGACCAGATAAGATTTCAGTGACACTCAAGGTGGCAAAATATATTTGTAGCTACTATACTGGTATGATAACCAGTGTCAAGGTAATCACCCACCACAGTAAACTGGATATTAAACTTGTCTGCATCCCCTTATTTGAGTTCAATTTCAGGACCAGAATAGTTTGCTATGCTTGGTATCATTTTAAAGAGTACAGTATTGACCTTCATTCAAGTCTACTTGTGTGTCTTACTGACACATAACACATTTTCATTAGTAAAGCTGTAAATTGTTAAAGGAATTTGTTTCCTTCATCTTTAAAGGTCCAGTGTGTAGGGTTTAGAGGCATCTTTTGGCAGAAATAAAATGTTATATTCATAAGTTCATTAGTTTATAATCACCTAAAAATAAGAATTGTTGTGTTTTTGTTACCGTAGAATGAGCTGTTTATATGTACATACAGGGTGGGTCCTCACGCAAAGATTCTGCCATGTTGTTTTACAGTAGCCCAGAATGGACAAACCAGACACCGAATCTAGATAGGGCCACTCCCGTTTTTGCATCCGCCACCGTAATTCTCCTACACGCTTAGCGCACAGAAGTTTCAGTTCTTCAACCTCATTGCTAGATGCCACTATATCCTACACACTGGACTTTTAAGTGAGCACATACGCGCGCCAAGGCTGCACAGTCCTCTAAATCTGGAAGTGGAATAACTGAAAAAACACGTCCATTTTTAGGGAGAAAAGTTGCACAACAGTGGATGGCAATGTTGGTCGGTTGGTCAGTCCAACATTTTGGTCCACACTGAAATAGCTCTACAACTATCTGATGTACAAACATTCATTATCCCCAGAGGATGACTCGGATGAGAAGACTCTTCCTCTAACGACAACATGAAGTTTGCATTTATGGCTTTGGGTGAACTGTCTCAACAATAATTGTAATGATTGCCGAAACGTACTATATATCCAGCCGTACAACATAACCTTATTGTATAGGTAACTCCATTGGGATCATAAAACTACGTATTTTGTCTTATATTTCTGTTTCTGAAAATTCACTCTCCACAAGCTCCATTAATGGGAGGTGTCTTTGTTAATTGCTAATAATATACGAGTTTTGGGAGAGAAAAAAAATCTCAGCTGTGTTGGAGCTTTCAATCATACAACATGATCTTCAACCAATAAGAGTTTACCCTGTTGTGAGGGAATCTTAGATGTTCAACCTTCCATATTATGGACCATTTTAACAACTTCTTTTCCATATCGCTTTCAAAGTTCAGACTGGAAGCTCTGTCTTAACATTAACAAAACAATCTCACCACAGAGTTCATTTAGCAGCTGCTCAGGGCTTTCAGTCACGTCACATGGGCTTCAACAGATCAAGTTTGCCCAGTTGTACAGAGCATCTCCAAGTAATTAGTTTTATCCTGAGTAAAATGATGAAGCATTTATTCTCCAGTACAATAGACCGGAAACCTCAGGTACACTTAACCATTGCCATGACAACTAACCTAACTAAATCCACAGATGAAGACCATGACGTGATGAAGACCATGACATGTGACTGAAAGCCTTAAAAAAGTGAGAAAGTGGAGTTTTTATTGTGCTGCTGAACTGAATCACTGTTGTCTCAGTCAGCGATGTGCAGCGACACAGGCATTTGCCTCCATAAACACTTAAAGCAGTTAATTTATATTTCATGTTTTAATATTGAAGGGATCCACTGAATGAGCTCATAAGTGGGACGACAAAACACAATTCAAGGGTCATGAATGTTTTAGTGTCCCGTAACGCAACACTGGACGAGTCCCTCTCTGCCTGAAGAATAAGTCACTCAACACCAGACTGAAAGCTGAGAGCAGCATTTCATAACAGACCACCTGAGACAGCGGCACCAGTCTGCATTTACATTCAGTCATTAAACTGATACTAGTTTTCAAAATAAGTGACCTAGGAGAGTTTGAGGCCCTGCTAAGATAATGTTCACACTTAGTTTTTTTGACTGTTTCGGAATACTTTAATGTGTTTCCTAATCTATATATTCTATATTTATATTTGCCAACTAATCACATTAAAAAAAAAAAAGCCTAAAAAGCAACGTGTTAGTTCATCTCTCAGTAATATCCATCTTTGTGTCTGTGGCTCTCAGCTCCAAGGCCACTGCTAACACATTTATATCTAAAAACACAAGTTTCATTTTTAAAAACAGTCTCAGCATTTTCCTAAAACAGCTGGTCACTGCAGTCTTTATCAAACAGGAGAACGTATTGCTTTGGTTGAGGAATATTTTCAGTGGCGGATTAATACACTTTTGGTACTCCAGTAAGTATATGGGACAAAACACTGCAACACTGTACAGTACAAACATGTACTGTATTGTCTTGTATACTCTAAAAATGAATTCTTTACCCATGTGAGGGACTTTTTAAGGCAATTTCTATGTGAAAATGGATTTGATGGTTCCACTTTTAAATCTTTCTTTAAGAAAATGTATCAGCCCAGTCACCAGAAGAAAACATTAGTATTGTACATTTCTGCAGTCCATGAATATGTTACATTTTCATGTTTCACATGTATATATGAGCCAATTTTGTGATGTGGAGGTAGAGGCCAGATGCCTGCCAAGCTGCAGACCACTTTAGGAGACCAACAGACAACAAAACTGGTTAGGTTTTGGCCACTTGACGCTATTTGTCCAGCGATTTAACAAGCACCAAACATGGGTGTTTCCAGCCAGGAGAGTGGCATGAATAGCAGTTGTTTTTTGGTGAGACATTGCTGGTTTTACAGCCAGAATTATGCCACATATTTTAAGCTAAAACATGATATTTTCTGACCCATAACCAAGTGGTTGTTGTGCCTTAACCTTACCCAATGAAACCACAGTGTTGTTGAAACAAACATGAAACACACAAATGTAAGGCATCAGTGTTTTGCAGAATATAATGCCAACATTTTTTGTGGTGATTGGTAGAACTATGTACTTTCGAAATGTCTTAGGACCTGGAAATGATAATTGCATTCAAGACTTTTCTCGATCTGTGCAGCATTTTACAACATGATCAAGAAGCAGCACACACAAACACACTCACACAGAAAATACCATTTTAGTTCCAGTCAAAACTTTCTGAGGGCACACAGGACAAATAAACAGCTATGGCAAAGGAAGTGCTCTTGCATCTAGAGTTGCTTTTAATGCTGAAAATTCATCCACTCCACATCGAAGAGACACAACAAGCACTGAACTACGCATGTGACTCGTCAACTTTCTGAAAACAGTTTCTTTTTTATGTGACGGGTGGATTGTTAACTTACAAATAACAGCAACTTCCTCTATGTTTTTGTAATTGTTTTCGTCTTCCTCTACACAACTAGAAAGCATAAAAAATAACGATGCAAGAGACCAACAGTATCTTCTGCACAGATCCTCCTGGAGAGAAGAACATCTATGAAAACATAACTTAATGGGCCACTTCATGACTGTGTCATAAAACAGTAAATTACAAAGGCAGCGGAAAAACTCCAGCATATTTACAGTTCATGTTTTATTTAATACAAATTTAAAGGTGTGTTTAATGTCTGTGGTTAATGGAGGGAGTTAAGGACCATTTCAGACACGTTGAAGTGAGACCAGCAGCGTACAATCAGGTTTGGCCCCCCCGCTGGGCCTGGGAGTGACGGGGAGGGGAGGAGGAGAGGGAGGAGGAGGGTGAACTCCTTTCAGGGGCTAATGGGTAGGTTCAACGGCCTGTCCGTCGAGCCAGAAGTCTCTTCAATCTCAGGCTCCCCAGGAGAGCTGGGCGGAGCCTCGACCTGCTCCGGCTCCTTCTTGTCCAGTTCTTGTTGCTCTTGGATCTTCAGGATCAGCTCCTTGATCTCCTCACGCTTTGTCTTCATCCGTTGCTGAGGAAACCACTCGGATAAGTTCACAGGCAGATGAAAGCTGGGAATTGGATTCTGCATAAAGAGACAAAAGAAAATGGATTATTTCACAAGCATTTTTTTTTTTTAATTTTCTAATCAAACCAGAATGGTATGGATCCATATGGCCAATATTAAAGAATAAATCTGGTGATATTCTATAGTTTTCTTATTATCAACAAACCCTCTGAAAAAAAACTCAAACTAACAGTGAATTTATCAACTAACAAGTAGGGCTGGATTATACGGCCTTTAAATAATATCACAATATTTTTAGGGTAAATCACGATACAAAATATATATTTCAATATGTTGAAAGTGCCTCTAAAGTATAGACTACTCAAATACTGAGCTACTAAATAAACTACAGTTACAGAAAGTTAAATAAAATACTGTCACAACAAAGTTAAATGGAGTACAATTATATTGAAATAAATCCAGTTGGAACCACCGGTGCTTTTATTTGAAGAACCTGGCTTGTCTCGGGCAGGAAGTGTTGATGTTTTTGCTGTAAACTTTAAGCTTCCAGTCAACAGTTAGCAGAAAGTTATACTGATATTGCTGCACAGTTAAATGTGAGGATTTACTCACTTTGAGCTGTAGACAAACTCACAACTCTCCAGTTCGTATATCAATGATATTTGCAAGTCACACCAAAGAAAATTGGGTGTTGGGGTAGTAGTACCCAAAATACTGGCACAAGACATTAAAATACGTTTTATTGGAAAGATCGACTCCCAAAACTTGAGAGAAAAACACCACATATGTTGGATAGGTGTACACAGACCCTCCAGTATTAATCCCATTTTACCTAGACTGTCTCGCACTAAAATGTTAAAACTTTATTTTTGACTTAAAAAAAAAAGTTGTTCCACATAATCCATGATGTTATACTTTTATTAAGTGAGACCAATAAAAACTATGAAACATTACTAATGCAATTTCTTCTAGGTTGGGCCCTTTTTTGAGCTTGATTGACTGGTGCTCCATGGTCGCAAAATGCAACTAAATGGCCCAGTAGAGACTGGTCTGCATGGGTGGGGGAGAGCATTTGACTTATTATGTTTGTGAGTATTTTTTTTCTTTTTGTGTCTGTGAGAAGGAGAGAGCCACTGGAGAGAGCGAGAACTGAAATGCTAAAGTGAGTTTTATGTCAGTGGCTTAAAAAAAATGACATTACAATTTATACTTGATGTTTGCGATATGGTCATTTTATATATTCCACATGAAACGAGCTGCAATACATTGAGTATAATTGATATATCGCCCAGCCCTACTAACAATTATCATGTTTTAGAGCATGATATATCTTCTTCACCTGTGCCATCAACCTCTGAATAAAATGGACCTTGATTACTAAAGGAGTGAACTAAACTGGGAAACAAGACTTCAGAGAAAGTAGTAAAAGCAAGGAAATCAAGTCCTAATAAAAAGTTTTAGATGAAGTTTAGGGTGGGAGGATGTTTAATTAAGAACAAAGTGTTTCGGTTCCTCCTCTCACCTCGAAGAAGCTCTCCACATACTGCAAGACGTAAACTCCGCAGTCGCTGAAGTTATCCTGCTGAGGCACACGTGGGCTGGAGCCCTTCATCACATCCTTCCCGAAACTCCTCTGAGTCCCTTTACGTACCTCCCACTCCACCTCCAGGTACCTAAAACAAACGCACACTCAGTCTCAGTCACCAGCAGTGTTGGTTTTCCTATTAAAAAATACTAAACTAAACTAAGTTGTTAGCTTTAAAACTCCTCACACTCCTTTCAGACAAGTCTTAAAAATGCCAAGAAAATACTGACACTGCAACACAAAAAAGTGAACATTATAATATATTCTAACGTATTCTGTATAAATGCTATCATTTGTTCTTTATCTATACTTTGTCTTACTTATATTTCGGGAAAAACATGCACTTAATTTTGGAACCAAAGTTTCAATAAAGATGTAGTCACTAAATTTAATGTTGAACCCAAACAACAATGTCTACTTAACCAAATTATGCACATATTTCAGTCCTTTCTATTATAATTGCTATTTTCCTACGGGATACTGGATAGTTTAATCCCTTCAGGGAGGCATGCTTTGTTTGTTGGGTCAAAAAGGTTGGAAACCACAGCGCTATTAAACTTGAGAAACAATTAAAATGTGATCAGGTGCAGCAGCTGACACTCACTCTCTCAGAGTTTTCACCACAGTCGACCTGGCCGGACCACGCAGTGAGTCCATGATGAGGATGCAAGGCCTGAAGCAAAAAATGCAAAAGAAAAGTCAACAATCCACCATAGCACCTGACCTCTTATCAACATCTTCACCTGCTCACTGTGCTGTTTGGTGCAGCAGAGTGGCAGTGCCACCTGCTGGTGAAAAGGCAGAAGTGCATCTACTCACTGTCTGCAGAGGTTTACTCTGGAGGCCAAAGCGGAGGCGTCAGAGCTGAGTGTGTCATCAGCCAGAGTCCCATCCTCACTGCACTCGTCCTGGAGACACAGACAACAACGTCAAGTGATTTTAAATATGATTTAAAACTACTTCTTCCATTCCTTCACTAACTGATGATCAACAGACAGTAAATCTAAGAAGTAAAGACAGTAGGGTACCTGACAAGAGCTTTGGTCATCAGAGAAGGTGTAGGTGTCGTCGTCTCCTTTTCCTGAACCGTAGCAAACACTGATTCTTTGCAACTCACCTACAAAAGCCAATCACAAACAAAATCATTACATGTAATGTTTATCAGACACTTTAATTGAGCCTTGGAATGGGACTGAACCAAAATCAGAGTTTCCGAATGGAGGAAATCAAACTGACTCTCCTGAGAAAAAGCAGCAGAAATACTGATTTAGTCAAGATGAATGTAAATGTCAAACCTAAATCAGAAAAAGCTGGTATAAACATTGAACTTCAAGTGTTTGATACCTGGTTAAAATAATTCTGATCACTGCAGCAAGGAAACATTTCACAGCTTTACTTTGAAAGTAAAAGCTGTAAGTAGTGATTTGTTCTATGACGTAAATTAAACAACCAGGTTTTTCTATTTTATTACAAGTCATAATGCATCCGTAGCATCTACCTGATGTTATTGACAACCGGTCAGTTCCAAATAATAATGAGGTTTTACACCTAGCACTTAAAGGGATAGTTCAGATCAAATAGGGTTGTATGTACACCTCAAGTTTAGGGAAGCAGGTTAAAGGTTGCTGTGGACATACAAAACAAATTTTAGCCACTTAAGTAAGTCCCACCTAAAAAAAGATGCTGGTATGTTATATTAAGAATCTTTTCCCCACTTTACCTTACCATCAGACAGCAATTTCCAACAGGGAACTGAGGCTGTTTTATCACTCTCTTCAAAGCCACCACGTCCTCGATCAGTTAGTATGTTTGTGTTTACCTGTGACTTTGAGTTTCTGAGTTTAAAAGAGTTACTTTCACCAAAGTCACAACACAACACAAAAAACAAACAGATCAAGACAGCAGCAGACCAGCAGCTCCTGTGTTCACCAAGCTAAATGACTATTTTTGTAAATGGAGTCTGGTGGCTTTGACAAGAGCGTAAATGGAGAACCCGTACCCATTAACAGGCTGTCTGCTTCCGTGGTAAAAAATACTCTCAGTAGTGGACACTAATATTGATATTGATTTTTTTTTTAGGTGGACTTTTTTTGGTGACTAAAATATGTTTTGCTGCTGTCCAAAGCAGTATGTTGCTTTGTTTTGGTGGTGCACTCTTGCCTGCTCCTTTAAACTGGCCACATGCCGACTGACATCTACTGTAAATAATACACTGACTATTAATAGGTATCTCATACAACCCCACGTCAAAAATTGTAAAAATCCTAAGTATTCTTTTCACGATGGCATTTAGAAGTCCTAAATTCAGACGGTATCTCACTTGTGTACTGTTGCTCTACGTCAGCCTGGCTGTTGCCTGACGCTGCAGGGGTGTTGGCAAGCTCTGCTCCCCCCTCTGTGAAGGCTGCATGCTCCTTGGCGGTTTCACCTTCAGTCTGACCTTCAGCGTGCCCCTCAGGGACGTCAGGGGACGGGTTCTCTGAGGAGCTATCTAGCCCGTCTCTGTCTGGGGACAGAGGACGACAATGGTCCGGGATGTTCTCCTCTGACGGGGCGTCTGCAGCCGAGGCGGAGACTGGACCAGGGGCATTGCCTTGGTACAACGGGTTCTGCTCGTACACCGGACCCTTGAGGCCTGGGAAGCAGATGACTGCCAGGTACCAGTGAGCTCTGACAAAGCAAGAAGATAGTTATAGTAATGCAGTTAAAGAGCAGGACAGAATTCAAGTTCTGTGATTTGTCAAACTGAAGACTTACGACTCGTTGATGGGAACAAAAATGAAATCCTTCTGGAACAGATCCACGTGCCGAGTCCATGTCTTCACCCTGTTGTGCTTCCTTTTCTGGATTCTGGAAAATTGACACCAAAAGATTAGACATTCAGTATCAACAAAAATAAGAAAATAGTTTGGTGTTAAAACATCCCCTGTTGATACAGTAGGATACTCACGGCAGGTTTGTTGTGTCTGGAGCGTTCCTCCTCTCTCTCTGGTTTAGTCTCTTATAGAAGAAGGAGCTGAACACGTGGATTCTTTGTGCATCCTCTTTTTTCAATTTCTCTAAAACTAAATATCTAATGTAGAAAGACAAATAAAAAGCTCACTTTATTATGAAAAACAGAAACATTTTTAGTTTTATTGTGTGGAAGCTTATCTGTTTTATACGACCCAAGAACTTACTTTAAATAAAAGTCTATAATAACGTCGTTTAGGAATTCTCCATCATTAAGGCAGTGGAGGTCTTCATTAGTGACTGATATGCCACCTTTGGCTGGAGGAGGAGGGTACACCATTAACCTGGAAGACAAACACCAACAACACTGTTATACTGCGACCATAACATCAGCAGCATTACTGCTAATATCCACTGGACGTCGCTGTGTCCTGCTGGCTGCTGGAGACGAGCCATAAATGTATAAACGAAATGTGTACACAAACCCTTAATTTTAATAGTAAACAACTTAAGCAAATGTCATCATACTGGCAGAGAGAGGCATTCAAATATTATGCTAAATAACATTTATCATTTGGGGACCTAACCTGCTTCTTTTTTTTTTTAAGCATGTATAAATTTCTCAAAATAAAGTACCCAAACAAAAATCACTTTGGTAAAGGTACTTCAGGTAACACAGAAATATTTATCAGCCTAACAGGCGACTAAAGAGTCACTCACTTGATGACTGGTCCAGAGAAGGTAGGCTGGAGGTCAGTCATGTCCTCATCCTCATCTTCATAGTAGGTGCTGGTGTGTTGACGGGTGGCCATCCGTGTGCGTACCGGCATGGTGACCGGGGTCACCGGGGTGACCTGCGTGACCTGAGTGACCTTGGTAACCGTGGAGCCTTGGGTGATTTTGGGTGGGGTTTGTATCGGCTTCTCCTGCAAAGACGGATGGGTGTTTGTGAGGAGCAAGAAAATAAAAACTGCAAGAAACAGTCACTCAAGAGATGTGCTGATTGATATATGATTGAAAATCATTTTTAATTCCTGCAGACTTTAATCTAATTTTACCAGTCACCAGTTTGACATGTAAAAATGATTAAATTCAGAATTATTTGAGACAGTCAAATAAAAACCAACTCAAATGTATGGATTTTTGACTGTTGGTCAACAGAACAAGAAACAGCCCTACTGATCAGTGCTGCTGACTCAACATGGACCAGTGCTTCCACTCACCTTCTCCTCCTTCTCTTTGGAGGCCTTGTTGTAGTTGACCAGTCGGATGTTGGCCTCCTCGAAGGATAGCTTGGTGGGGAAGTTGCTGAGATTGTTGGTCCGGCCGATCTCGCCCAGGATGTCCTCGAGGATCATCTGCTCCTTCATCGCCAGGCCGTTCTCGAAGATCAAGACAATGAACTTCTCATCCGATTCTAATGGCACAGAACAGATGAAGTGAAAGTGTTGTTAGTAAGAAAGATTTAGTTTGCACACTTAATTGTGCTGTAGCTTTAACTTAAAATGCATTAAATTTTGGGCAATTAATTTAGAGAATATAGAATAACCCATAATGACAAAGCAATAAAAATAGAGCTGAAATCTCCTCTTCATCTAGGTATTCAGATTCTTTGCTGTGACACTCCAGTTGCATCTTGTTTGTTTTGATTTTCCTTGAGTTATCTCTATAAAATCTCTCTCTATATACATTATATCCTCAATGCTACTGTCATGACTATTTTCATAGACCATTTCTGCTTTCATACACTGCAGCTATTCAGGATTGTGAGATGAAGTTGGCAGAATATGAAAAATGTGAGCAGGATATTAACGGTACAGGACATGATGTCTGCTTATATTCAGTGAAGTAGAAAGGATGAATATTAAACCTGCTCTGTAACTGTGAACAGGATCTGCAGCACAAAAAAGGGCTAAATAAAACTAAGTGAGGCTTTTGTTTGTATGATGTCATCACCCTAAAAAATCCTCAAACACAATCCTCAGTTTGAATGAAATGATTCACGGGATTAAATGAGTCAGTCTCTTTTTATTGAATCAACTATCTTTCATAAATAGAACTTTCGTCAACATAATATATGTAGGCAGCAGGCTAATCCAATAAGGGCATAAAGTAATGATGTAATAATAATCGTGCCCTTAGGCTGACGAAAAGTTCATTATGCCACAACAAAAATGGAAATAAAATAAATAAACATTTGAAATTTAAGTCTGGTGCAGAAATTTGCTCACTGCTGACTCAGGGGCTGTGTATCCTAGGTAACAGAGTTGAAATGTTTGGATCAAATGAGCTGGAAACAATCCTTCACAGCCACCACTGAAATCTAACTCTACAAGTACAGTAAATTTCTGAAGTACTGGGTTTTTTTTGCTATAGAGTGACTGACTAATGGACAGCTACTTGACAGAGACAGCAATCGCTCAACGACATGGCCAAACACAAGTATAACACTGAATATATTAAACAGTGTGGACCTTTAACTAATGACTAAGGAGAAACTTGGACCCTGTGGCTGGACCAGTTGGGAACCACTGTTTTAAATACTTCAACATCGATGATCCACAATAGGAACTCAGAGAAATCCTGAGGGGCTGCCTACCACCTAAATTAGTTAAAAAACACCCTTTGTTTTCACGAGCTGCTTTGAAACTCAATATGAAGGTGAACATTCATTTTGTACATGCCACTGTGCACCTACATGTGGTTTAATTTAAAGACCAACTCCAGTGAAATCACGTTTTTAACCTTGTTAACATGTGGTGCTTTTTATATGCTACAAGACGTATCATGAGAGATATAAGCATACATACATAAGTATGATGTAGTCATACAGTAAGGAAACAAATCGAAATAAAATACTGAAATGCGTTGAGAATAATTTTGAACCAAACCCAGCTCCCTGGATCAAAATGTCTACATATGTGAATATACAGAGTTTAAGTTGAATTTTCTAAATGACCTGTAATTTTGTACTTACGGTCCCCGGTGCAGTCGTACCACTGGGCTCCCTTCTCCTGGGACATGTTGAGCTGCGTGCGCAGGCGGACGCACTCATCCGGAGTCGTCTGGAAGAACAAGACCGGAAGTTTCCGGACGTTGCACCACTCGCAGCTGATCAGCTCTGACGCCTGAAGACAAACCTTCTCTACAGTGTTGCGCTCCGGGCCTGAAGACAAACATATAACAAGCTCATTTTATAAAATGCAACACAAAATGATAAAAAAAAATGATAGAAAAGCAAGAACAATCTCCGAGGGATTCAGCACAGATTGTGACAGAAATTCATTTTTCCATATCAAGAGTCGTATTTAAGTTTATTGTCCCTCTGCAGATGAATGCAGTCATGAGGGAGGATGTTTTCATGCTCACTAAAGTCCTAGCATTTTGTGACCAGCATGTGATGCCAAATATGTGATTTTGTTTTCCAGTGATGACTAAATAAGAACAAAAAAACATCCACAATTTTGAAGCTTCCACATGAATCAGTTAAACAATAACATTAGGAGTCATATGTTGCAGCGATTTCCCACTGGCCTTTTTTTGCATATTTGAAAGACATAAAGCTGCCAGTGGATTGACTGAACTAATCTCTGCTGACCAGCACAAACATCAAAGTGCACTGCTGCATCTTCCTGAAACAGCAGACAGCTGCAGTGACTGTGGGGCCGTCACACTCCACCGACGTCTGATCCAACAGCTCTGCACACAGTGCTTTATTTACTGAATTCATTACAGCCCCCCCGTTTCATTCGTACCTTCAGTTTCCAGCTGGATGTGGTCGATGGAAAACTGAAAAAGACGAAGAACAAAGAGAGTTATTTATCATTTCCATTCGTATTTCAAAACTGCTGTTTTTCTGGACTGAAATCACTCGACTGGATTTTGAAGATTTTAGTAGGTATTCTGTCTTCTTCCTTGTATTATGGCCACATAACTTCACTATAAGCTCTTTCCATGTCTCTTAATATAGCACTGATTTAATCACAATATATTTACAATTCTGTAAATTCTCAAATAATGTCTAAAGTCTTTATTTACCTTAATTTAATACAAATCCAGGGTTAAAAAATAAATTTTACAAGTCTGTATTTTAAGTATTTTTATGTTTTAAGGTTTAGCCTGACTCTTGTAACCCTGTTCATATTTTTCTACTTTGCTGAAACAAAGTCTGGCAGCCATATTAAAACATGACAGAAACCAAAGTACTCACAACGACGGGCTTTGTCACCATCCTGCGCAGAGTTCCTACCCTCACGCTCCGACACTCCAGTATAATACTGTCACATTTGTTAGACATGATTTTGGGCTTCTTTGTCCTCGGTGAGAACTGCTCTGGAGGTTGATTTCCAAACTGTAAAATAAAACAAAAAAATGTGCGGACATATGTTACCATAGGGACAAGGTGAGGTGCTCTCTGGTTCTCCCTCACATCGTTTTGTTTCATTGCACTGCACATCCAAGTCTCATTTACTCAGAGACAAACAGTGAAATGATTCTCCTCCTTTGTGGCTCAGTAGTAATGGATGAATGAGTCAGGGTTTCCATTCCCAGCGAGCTCACTAAAAGCTGATGCACTCATGATACTGAAGGCACTCATAATAAAAGGGTGCATCAAATATATAAAGCCTCAGATCATTTTATGTTTCTTTGGTTCGCTTAGAGGAAGAAAAAGCCCTCAGACTTGTGTTTTGCTTTAGTGGAGCACCTGCTAGCCTAGTTTACACTGGGGATATCAAAACACACACACACACACACACACACACAGAAAATGTGAACTCAATGAGGGATCAGAACTGCTAAAAAATACTGCTTTACAAATATAAGCAAGTAAGTTTATGTTTTGTGTCTTTATTTTCCTTCTTCCTCTTCGATAGTTAACTAAGATACACCCAAAACTACTTAAAGCTCACCAGTCATTTTAAAATGTTACTAGTTAGTTCTGACCTCCTGGTGTTGGTGGGCGACCTGCCAGAGTCTCACCTGATCTTTCATCCGGGCTCTCCGTGGTATTGTGATCTTCATGTTGACGTCTTCAAAGAATTCAGTGTTGGGGTCCTCCTGCTCTCCGGCGCTCTTCACCGCGGCCTCCACTCTGCCTCCGGAGGGCGCCGGTGAGGAGTGAGCGGAGTCTGCGGGTCGAGGGGAGACGCTGTCCAGTCTGTTGACGCTTCCGGTGCTGGCGTTGTCGGCCTCCTCCTCATCATCACTGGACAGGACGACTAGGGACAGAACATCAGACGTTAGATTGAGTGTACTTTTGAACAGCTTTGACATTTTTCTTCCAATTTTTGTACTTAGGTGGGAAACAAAAAAAGGAAATCTGACATTTACGTCTCCGGATTGTCTCATTGTATTCAGAAGCAATAGGTTTGAGACGCTGTTACATTAAGAAAAACAGAAAAGTATGGCTCAAAAATGTGTTATTTTTTAACACACAAACCTTTAACATTACACTAAAAGCATCTGGATCCAGGTGCAAATTTAAAAAATTCAATTTTAGTATTGAACTAGCAGCATCCTCTGAGTAGCTCCTATTTTCTTTGTGGTCTTATTTTGTAATGTGCTTCTCATTTACGTTAAATTTGTTTTTTATCTGGTAGAGAGCAACAGCAGGTAATTCACCAAGTGCTGTTTGAGAGGGCAGCTTGCTTTGAATATGCTGTATGTATATATATGACACAGTTGGGATCTACCCGCCTGTGTGTTTTGTTTACTTTTCCTACAGCAGTGACGTCTGCGAGGTGGTGTAATGTTTGTTTTTTATTCCACCAATCTGGCTAAACAGCGATGAGAAAAATTTCAGCTGAGTTCACTTTGTGCAAACGGCTTATACTTATAAAGTCCAGATTTATTACAGACTTTACTCGTGGAATATTTTGATTTGAGGTTTTAATTTATACCGAAACATGCTTGTAAACTTGATCACATGATGGCCAGTCTCCAACATAGATGAGAAAGATAAAGAACAAGTTGGTTTAAGTGTAGAAATGTCCACATTTTTAAAAGACTTTTTTCATGTGACAGGAATAAGTGTGTTCTCCTTTATACCGAAGAGGCTTTAATGCATTTGGGAACACATTATCTCAATAACTTCACTGATTAGATTGTCGTTTTTTCCTTACTTGCATTACTGTATATTCCACTACAGAGACTTAGACAGGCAGCAGAGTGTCAGATTAAAAACTGACAGGCTGTCAAAAAATCTCCACAGTTTCCTCTCAGCTCTCTCTGTGGTAATGTACAGCGTCACAGGTCAATATGAAGCCTTTGACAGTGATGTCTGTATTCATTTAGCAGAAGCACAGGGCCTCTTACTGCTCTCCCCTGGGTGCTTTAGTCTGGACACTGAGGAGAAATCTGAATCAAATGTTACATTGATGACATTTCAATCATCATGAACACTGGCAGGAAAGAGCTGAGTAAATGTACTCAAATAGTGATACTTGTGCTTTACTTCCCATTTTGACAAACTCTTCCTCCACTACATCTTTAAATTTAAAAACATTAAAAAGTTTTCATCATGAATGACAACAAAATTTAAATATATTTAGTCTTTTTTTTTTTTTTTTTTTTTTTAATAGAAAGCCAGTCTGGCTCTTGGCTTCAGCCATCACAGTGCGACAGCTGAAAACACGACAACAGCAGTAAACTGAATCCCAGTTGATCTCCACTGGTTGACAGAACTGTTGCCAGGAGCCGAGATCTGCACCGACGCTGCTACAGATGTGTCAGCCTGAGAGTTCTAACTCGCAGCTTAGTGTGTGTTCTGATCATGCTCGCTGGTAATTGGAACAAAATATTAGAGAGCCACCCGTGCATTAGTAAAACCTGTTTCATGACAATGTCTCACTGGCATGAGGGAAAATAACTATTGGTCTATTCTTCTTCTTTTATTGATAGAAAGTCATATACTTGCAGCTCAGTGTGACGTAATGCACGACCACGACACCAATGAGCTGGTTACACTCTCCATTCAGCTTCTATTTTTATCTTCATACTTCTCTCATCTGCTCTGGTATTTCCTCGCTGCTTTGACGACATCATCATCGACAGAGTCTATTCTGATAATAAGATAGGTCCATAAGTTAGAAGAACTTTGCTGCTACACGTTACAGGCATCCCAGATAACTTTAACCCAAGGCTTGATAAGGCTATTGCCTCATTAGCGAACTTACTTCCTCAGGGCGACAAGTCAGTGCTTTTTACTCACTGGGGTCGTTGAGCTCATGCTGGGCCGCTGTCCTCTTCCCTTTGGGCGGGTTCCTGGCTCCGCAGCAGCTCGATGTCCCGGCTAACAGTGGGGACCTGCCGTTGCTCAGAGGCGCCAGGGTGCCCCTGGTGCTTGTGATGCGTATGGGCAGAGTCTCTCCGCGGGGCCCCCTTATGGTCGTAGCCGGTTTGTAGAAGTTCTGTTGCAGGTTGTTTGGTCCTGGGGAGGGTTGGGATCGAATGGGGGGTCGAGGAGTCGGGGATGACAGCGTGGCCTGCTGACAGGGCAGCAGCGCCGGACCACTCCCACAGTTGTGACACTTGGTGCTGTCTTCGCTCGGCTTGTTGCACTTCACGCACACCATCTGGTAGACAGTCGTCCGGAGAGGCTGCCGATGAAAAACTCTTTGAGAAACACAAACTACAAAAATCTACAAAACCTTTTTTAAAGCAAAAATGTTTCATTTGCTGTTGCAAATTAAGTCACGTGATTTCATACACACATCAAAGCATATATATTATTTGATTTCTCTTCTTCCTGTCCATAACAGTGTTCTGAAATGTAGGTTAATGTCAGTATTCACAGGGTGCTTTGAAAATACTGTACTGGGTTATGGTCATGCCGATGAAGCCCTTTGAATATAATAATCACTTCAGCATAAAAGAGGATTTCAAGCCATATAAAAATATGGAGCAGTGGAGCTTAAATGGCTGGGGTATTATTCTAATGTAACAGATCAACACCTAGTTTCCTTTAAGGTATTCAGGTCTGACAGAAGGTAGAAAACATTTTGTTTGGTGGGAGGGATGTTTTCCATTACATAATTTCGCTTTGGTATAAGCCGCAGTAACACACTCCCTGTCTGTGATAATGCTTTTCAGTCACACTGTCTTTCTTTCTAAAGGTCACTGGCTGATCACAGCACGTCCTGTCTCAGAGAACAGAACAGCTGAATATGAAGCATTACATGTCTACAGTAACACCATGTCTATCCGTGGCTCTAGCTGCAGACTTGGAGGTGTGCTGCAGAGGATGTGAGGACAGACTGATGTGAGGATGATGGACAGGCAGAGGCAGAGCCCACTGAGAGGCTGCTCCACACACAGTACATCTCATATTTAAGGACATACTTTAGGAGGAAGGTCACGTGTGCAGTTGGCGTGATTTCTGAGTAGTGTCATTTTAACCTCTGTGCTGCTGCTGTATCAGTTCTTACCTCTGCTGCTTTGACCTGTGAAGGAAAAGTACAGCAGTCTTCCAGGGGTTTCCTCTTCTGCTGGACACGACGCTTTATGTTCAGGGTCTCCCCTTCTGAAGGTTACACAATAAAACAATCAAGACAAAATCACTTACTTAGTGATATAGTCTAATATTTAAATTATTCATTTTATAGCTTATTATCACTGATTTATAGTCAAAAGTCTGGGTAAAATCTCACAATACTTTACAGAAAACTAGAAAGCAAGAGGATGCAAGGCTTTCCAATCACAAGTGAATCAGGCAGCGACCGATGCAGATAAAAGACGCCAGAAACAATAAATATAGAATAGCAACAGGAATCAAACCATTTTTAAAATATCTGATGACTGATATTGTTTTTGTTTGATACATCTTTATCATTATTTATTCATTTTGTTTTTTTTGTTTGTTTTTTGTTTTACATTTCTCTAATTTATCTGTACTTATTTCTATCTTTTTTCTGCTTCTGGGGATCAATAAAGGCTTAACTTGTCTTTATTAAGGCCCCATTCCTTATTGGCCAACATATCTGTGGATACCAATATATCTGTGATAAGCAAAACCTGGCTATTCTTACTTTTGCCAGAGAGATTTTGGTTAGTAAGTCACTGAAACCAAAATAACGGCCTGTTTTCTAACATGAGTCAAAGCTCTGAGCCCTCCCAGCCTCCCCTTACTCACATATTGTATCTTCCAAAATAAAAAATAAACACAGTGTGAAAAGGTGGATGACTAAAAACTACATGGGGGACAGTTTCCTTCTAGGGTCACCTTTATTTTCTTTCTGTTTTTTTTTTTAAAAAAACCATCCGATTATTTCGGTATTCGATGGAGTTGTTTCGGTTGGAGAGCTGTTCTTAGCCCAGCGAGTGTTTCATAAGCTCTCCTCACTCGGCCAGGAGCTTTGAGGATTAAATGTGTGAGGCCTGAGATCTCCTCCTCTGCTGGCAGGAGCAGGGAGGAGGTTCAGCTCGCATCTGCAGCTGGCTGTCACACACGTAGTCATATGCATAACCTGCTCACACACACTTTCCACAAATACAAAGATACTGATCAGTGGAGACATACACACACAGACGCTGCGCACACATACCAAAGCTACATACAAGCAAACCACAAGCGCACACACAAACACACACACGATTCAGTCTTTTCCTCCCCGCTAGTAACACAGTGAGCACATCTAAATTCAAACTATCGGCCAGTAAATTACTCCTTTCTCTTGAGAGTGACTTAAAACAATCCTGTGTGATGTGTGTTGTGGAGCTGTGAACTCTACCTGAGATCTCTGGACAGGTGAGGACGATGCTGTCCACTTCTACAGCTTGCTGCGTGGTGGAGAATTCGTTTCTGCAGGAGACAAAAAAAGACACTGTGGTCAGTATAATCGCTGCATCAAACATGTTTTACATACAGCAAACAGCAGTTTGGGGACCAGGTTTTTGGACCACATTGAGAGGTGATGCTAAAAGTGTAACATCAAGAAGCTCACGTGTTAAAATATTGTATTTATTGTGATAGGACATGATGAATCTTGTAAGCTTTTGTGCCAAGATTTTGAGTAAATATAAAGGCCTCTTGTCTGAGTTTAACCGAAGCTCACTGATAAGACTATAATTCCAAATCAACAAATTCTCAAGGATTTTCAAGGCTCACGTGAACCCTGCAGGTGTGAACAGTGCCAGGCAAAATGGGTGTAAATACTTGCAGACAGACAAACTTCTCCCAAATTGCTAGTGAATCGGACAAGGTCAGCCCCACCTCTTCACTGATGGTATTAAATATTTAACTTATTGTCAGTAATCCCCATGATAAAGTCTCTGATAATTTTCTGAAACAAATGGTCACTAAGTTTTCAGCAAACAAACAGAAGGAAATACTGCATTTGTTGGGGACTTTTTACAGTGGACGATGTCTGTGTGATTGATTCAAAATAAACTGTGGGTTTATGGTAATGAAGGAAAAGGTCACCCGGAGCAACAGCGTGGCACATTAATGTGTTTTTAAACATTTCTGAACAATAATGGCGCTCTCCGGCACAGAGGAAGAAGTTTGGGGTTTTGATGTAAACACACTCAACAGATCTGGGTCAAAGGTCACTGGATGGTGGATGAGAGGTGACAGAGATCACTGGCAATAAGCTACAGATATTTCACCACAGCATGAAAAAGCTGAGCCGCGGCCGGCTAATTATCAGCCAGTGTACAGCGATAAGTTGAATGTCTAAACTGCTGAATAACAAGCAAGGTCTCACTGTTGCCTGAACATCAACATCAGATTGTTTTACTGTTTTTAAACGTATTTTTCTACAGATGGCAGTCAAAAAGTGACAGCAAAATAGAATTAACTGTACATACAGCATGTTCTTTATGACAATAAACCTTATACTGAATCTTAAATGATTAAAAGTGAACGTTAGCTGCAGCCCTACTGAGGCTGGGACAGATATAAATCAGTTATGAGCTGCTGCAATATGTGCAAGCCAAGTGTGAATGAACCCCAGTGGAAAAGGTTTTTCATGTTTTCAATGCTATCATGGTGCTGCGGAGAGACCTCCAGCAGTGACGTGAAAACATCTGCTGTGGAGGCCCTGGCAAGAGTTTGTGTTACAAAATCTTGTGAATCCAAAATTCTAATTTATACATAAGAGATTCTTACAGACAAGACCAATGCTGGATGCAGTGGGGTAGAAATAATGCTGACCACTTTTATATTTTCCGGCTTTATCCTTGGATTATTTCCACTGCTTTTGCAAGACTTTGCAAAGGAAACTGTGTAAATATTGGGAACAAATGTTGATTTGTCTCTTGTCACATTCTCATTGGACATTTTCCCACATCAACTTGAGGCACAGGATGAATTTCTCTTGAATATAATTTTGGCAGCTAGCAAAAAAGCTCTCACACAAAAGTAGCTTCAGCCAAACCTTGCAAAACAAAGGACGACTGGAATGCAACTTTCAAGGAAGTAAAGGTGGGTTTGTCTAAATTTATCAGATGTAACACATTAACACAATGTAATATGTAACATATTACATAATCTGAAAGACCCTGTTCCTCTACAAGCATTGTGTTGCTCATGTAAGCCCACTCAGTCAGCTTTAAAATATCAATACAAATATAGTTTAGATGATCAAATTTACTTGGACACACTCAACACAAATACACTTTCTTTATTGTGTCTAGAATCTTAAAGAAATTAAATTACTTCTATATTTAGATCTACATGTTGATTTATTTTATTTTTAGTTAATTTTATGTGGATGACAGATACAATATGTGTGGTTTGGGATTTTGTAACAGCCCTCAGAGCCCTGACACACTGATCGTTGGTCTATGTTGGGCTGCTGATGAGTCTGTACTCCTAGGTTATATAAGGTAAGTTAATTTTTTACGACCATAGAGCTCTTTGGCAGAAATGCTTTGTAATAGTTTGTGGTAGTGTTTACTTGCACAGGGTAAATATAATTAGCTCTTTCAACAGTAGGTTGTGTTGTTTATGTGGGAACTAATTCACAAGCGTCTTGAATCCATCCTGTCCAGTTTCCCTATTTTAATGACGAGTGCTGACGACAGCAGACTGCTAGCAGGAAGAGTTATTTCTTCTCACACAGGCGCAGAACGTATGTGCTGGTTGGCTGTTGGCTGTGGTCCTTTTGGTGTGCTCAAGTGCAACTTTTTAGCTAAGACACAAGCGATGCAACAGTCTGCCTTCGTCACAACTAGCTCTTTGATGTCATTTTGGTGTATCCGTCTTCAAGTGTGTGTTCTTGTTGATGTTACTATATTGATTGTATTTGAATCGTTGCATTGTTGAATTTATCATGATATAGATTTTTTTTGTTTGTTTAAAAGTTTGTCAATTTCCATGTTTTTGTGCATGAAAATAGTTCCAAAAAACAAACAAACAAAAAAAAACAAACCCAGGTAAGGTGGGCTTCAGGCTCTGCTTACATTTAAACAAATACAAAGTGTCAGCAGTTAGGTTTGGGAAAAACACTCTTACGAAGTAAGTATCTGGAAGTAAGCACTCAACAACACTCTAAATTGTTAATGTAGCATTTAAGCAGAATTACTGCCTCTGTGCGCAGTCAGGTTTTGTCACAGTCATGCAGAAGCTGCATTTTACACAAGAAACAGCATGTCAGGGGGGAAAAAGTAAACCACACATTGACATTAAGTCTCACAGCATGTCAACAGTGATGCTGTTGACACAAACAAAACCTGGAATAAATGGAAATGTACGATGTTCTGGAGACAGAAAACGGGCATGAAATGAGATCCAGACTGTTAACAAAGGTTTACTCTAAGTGATGCAGCTGGATCAAAGTCTTACCTTTCCTTCAAGTCAAGGCTGCTTGAAGATAAAAATCAAAGAGAGAAGCATCTCACTAATGCAGTAAATCATTTTTTACAGCCTATACTTCAATTTAAGTGGTTTTCTTTTTACACCACATCTATTCAGAGGATGGATGTAATTATCCGGGGTACGTGTTCAGATTTAAATTACTTTCATCAACATTTAAGAATATCTTATGTGCATCAAATAAGAGCTTATTTTAATCTGAAGCGAGAAAATGCACTGTCTCGCTCGTTTATCTGCTTTTTCCAGAGTAAATCCAGTAATTCTGTCTGCTAGACTAAAGGTTTAAAAACTGAGGAGGCTTTCCCCAGGGGGATCACAGAGTGAGAGACATGAGGGCAAAGATTCTGCGTGAGGTGAAAGGAGCAGGTGCATGCTGGTGATCGGAAAACAACAGGAAGTTTCTTATTGTGGTTTCACCTGTGGTTTGGTCAGCAGTTACAGCAGCAGCAGAGGCTGTCACAGACAGCTCATGGAGGCATCTAACATACTTAAACCCATTTCACAGTGTCATAACACTGTCAAATATCAACACAAAGACATGAAACACTTGTTTTTGGATTCAGCGTCACTTGCCCTTTCTGAGGAGATCATGATCTCTAATGTGCATTATGCATAAACGCCCATAAATCCGCTTGGAAGTCATAGGGGAAAAGTCGATCTTTTTAATCCCAGAACTTGACTGAGAATCACTACATTTTTAAGTTTTCTGAAATATCAAAAGCAATCCAGTGATAGCACTGTTTACAATGTTGCCATGGATACAGAGACAACTAACAGCTAATTTGGCATACTTTTGATAGTGCTACTTTGCCAAATGTGAATCAGTATAGGCTTTGCTCAAGGTGTAGCCCACAGTGCAACTCACTGAATTCTCCTATTATGGGAAGTGTAGTTCCACAACTTAGAGAATGATCATCCTCCAAATAGAAGAATGTTGTGTTTCTAAAAAAAAAACTAGGTGTAACAAAGAGCAGTACAAGTCAGGAGTCAAAATCAAAGTTAAGTCAAAATGCAGCTCGAACTTGCTCCGTCTTACCTTTGGACTGGTTTCCTTATTGCAGAGGGCATTTGTGCGTGCTGAAAGTGTCGCCCTTGTAAAACGATTCCTTGTGAAGGTGCGGGACTGATGATAAAATAGTTGGTTCTGTTGGGCATGGGGGAGGACGTTGCTACTGTGAGAGGGACCTCGCTGCAGAGAAGGAAGACAGCGTCAAGTCAAACATAAAGGAAGCACTTTGTAGTGCTGTAAACAAACGTTTACTGCCATTTAATAGTGTAAATACAAGCACATTATAAGAACACTTTATCTAAGTGTCTGAGTTAAGCACTGACTAATCAGATTTACAATGCTCAATCTATCTTTTGCAGTATCTACGAGACATTTAGATACAGCAATTACATCGTTTAAATCCATTTTAAAAACATTCCTTTATAAACTAGCAAATAATTTAATTATTATAGGGTATTGAGTCTGGTTATGATCTCATTATTTCATTCTGTTTTGTTTTTTTTTAATATAAAATGGTCTGTAATGCACTTTAATAAAGACAATACCTATAAAAAATAAATGTATTACATTCCCATCACTGGGATCACAGGAAACTATGTGATGAACAAACAAAAGGTAATTAAAAAACGGAACAAAAAATATATTTCACATTTTGTCAGGCGACTAAATGAGATTTATCTACTATGATAACATTCTGCCGGTCATAAAAAATGGTGTAAAAAGTAATTTCAGAATTGTTATTGAAATACATTGTCTATCATCCATATAGAAGAGCAGGTAAAAAAAATAATCATTGTTTCCTACAAAGATCATATTGCACAATCTTGAGTCTGACTTGAATCTGTTGGCAAGTGTAGATTTATTATTAAAGTTGAACTGACTTTTTTTAAATCACCAGCGTTTTAATTTCCAAACCTCCTGAAAATAATCATATTCCAGACTCTAAGAGCTGTGAAGCAAAAAAAACAGCAGAGTTTATATAAATATACACATATGCAGAACTGTACCTGAGCCTTTTGGGCGCCAGCTTGCTAAGAGGCCTCATGTGATTATTTGGCCGGTTTTCATACGTTCTCAAAGGGTCAGAGGAAGTGAAGTGCCTAAGAGTGGGAGACTGAGGAGAAGACACACACACACATTAATAAGAAATGCTATAGGAAACAAGACTGTACCAAATGTCACAGGATAGTTATCAAGATATTTCACTCTGGATCAAAGTGGTGGTGTAAGCTTGTTAGGTGCTGAGCAAAGTATGTGAAGTCCAAAAAACATATTAATTAACTACTTTAATTCCCTGTAGCTTCATCTGTTTCTTCCTGTCATAAATCAAATCTGGTGTGAACAACAACAACACAAGCAGAGGCAGCACCAGCCCTGGAGGCCTCCTGCAGCACCTCAGCAGTGTTAGCTCATGGACTGCTGGGGTCCTTAGGGTGCCATTGCTTTGCAGCGCCAGGCGCCAGCCAGGCTTTGGCGCTGTCTGCGGGGCTGATCGGAGAGCCACGCAAACCAACCGGGAGTCAACATTAGCAGGGTAAGAGTCAGAAAATGAGAGGCAGAGAGGAGAGCGCTCAGAGGTTTACCTTTTTCTCCTCGGGGGAGGTTGGCTGCTCCCTGTCCATCTCCTCCACGCTCACCACGCTCGCACTGAGAGGAAACGGAAAAAACATAATACATAAATATTAGGGTCAGACTCTTGTGTGTGTGCACTTTACGTAATACATTTCTACACAGCATATTTATGTTATTTTATATGTCTGTGTGTGTGTGTGTGTGTGTGTGTTGTGAGTTTAGGTATAAAATGACATTTCTGCGCAATGAAATTGGATTCTAGGGTTTGACCGATATGGTGTAACATTACTGCCGTTATCTTTATTCAGTGGTTTTAGTACTGACTATGCCAACAGCTGATATCTTTTATTATTTTCACATTGAAAACTACAACACTGGAGTTGGGCAGATACATATATTGTGCCCCTTTAGTCTACACTCACTGGGGAGGACAGATTATTAAAAAAAAATGTTTTGAAACAGTATTTCTTTAAAATAGCTATTTCCATCAGAAACTGATCATTATGACTGTCATAGAAGTAGGATTCGTTGAAGAGCTGTTGTATTTGATTGCATTAGTTTTGGATGGAAATAATAAACTCAAACTGCTCAAAATTAAAGCTAACTTTAACTTGATGCAGATTCTATTTGGTATAACAACAAACTAACTAGTTAACTTGCTCAAAGAAGGTGAGCTTTTCCTCTCAAATTCCCTACTAAATATAGCTCATTATTAGAAACTTACTTTTTTTTAGTTAGTTAGTTATTTTAATGGTGCTCTGACTAATTACTGAAAAGTGGACATATGTGATTGTTAAATTACACAATTTTCTTCTGAGATTAGCAGAAACACCCTTTATTTCATAATTACATGCTGCAGGAAACTGTTTTTTTGCATTTGCATAAATATCAGCCAAAAACTGCAGTACTGAAACTCAAAATACATGTTTAATGTATTTGAGACAGTTTTGCTAATACATAACATATCTATGACAGAGCACTGGCCATGAGAAACTGTAACTCTATAATGAAACTTGGGCATAGTGAGTCATTTTACAGCTAGCAGGATTTAAAGAAACAGTTCCCCCTAAAATTAAGAAAACAAAAACATGATGCAGAAGTAGGTGTGAGTCTATTGCTAGCTCACCTAGAACTGAGTGAGCTAACGTTACAGCTCAGCTGAGTAAGGTGCCATTAATGTTTACACCTTACACTGTTATGAGCATGTGCCTCTAATCCATTAGCAGATGCACACTTCTTACTGCGTGGTGATTTGGTTGGTGGCTGTAATTTTGTAGAATGAAAATAGTTCCTACATGAAACTGCTCACAACAAGGTCTGTGGATTATTTTCAGTAACTGGGTCATAGTTTATGGAAAGAGACATTACTGATGAGTTTGTAAAACATCTCAATGGCTGACATCTCCAGCACTCTGCAACTCACACCAAATCAATCTGAATTGATAAATAGCAATGTGGGTAAGTGGAGGAATCCATGTTTTTGATTTTGGGGTGAACTGTCCCTTTAAGCAAGGAAGCACAGAAACTCTGGTATTCATTACAGATGAGTCAATTAGTTCATAATTATTTAACAGGAATTTCAATAATCAATTACTTGTTTCAGTCATTTATCATGCAAAGCTACCAGCTATTGATTTCTTACTTTTATGTGGTTATAAATTGAATATCTTTGGGTTTTGGACATTTAAAAAACCTCCCTCATTAGTGGCCTTTCACTATTTTCTAAATAATTTTATAGACTAAATGATTGAAAACAGGTTAAATAAATAAATCGACACTCATTAGTAAATCTTTAAATGATGATTAAATGTACTTTTTTTTTTAGAAAAGATTAAAAAGGTGCAAAGAAAGCTGCATTTAACTGCAGGTTGAACTTTGTGATGAGGAGGATGCTCTTCTGTCCCGGTGATCAGTTTCTACTATTAGCCAACATATCGGTCCAACCCTAGCAGATTCTGATTTGCAAAACAGAGAGGATTTACATTTAGACGGTGTTTTATTGTGAGCGCACAGATCCGTAATGCTGCACTAAAAAGGCCAATGCATATATCATCAGAGACGGGAATAGCCTGCTCATCAGCAGAGGTGTCACTGGGGTCTTTTTCCTGTATGTGGAGGGAGAGCTGTGTGTCGGGCAAGTGATGCAGTGCAGCGCTTGGTGGTGCTGAAAACGAGGGCTGGGGAGAGAAGTGCTTACTCATGACTCCTTTCCTCTTCACTGTCACCAGAAAGAGAAAAGCTCCAGTTGTGCTTGTACCCTCCATCTCGCCTGGTGTCTGATCTATCCAGGGCTTGAATTGAATAATAAACCAGACTCACATCAGTGCAGGGACACAGGAGCAACACACAGCACATCAGCTGAAATGAAGCCACATTTTTCACTGCTGATCATTTCAACTAGATAATAAGAAAAACTGGTGACAATTAGCAAAGGAGAACGTTTGGGTCCTTGCTAATTTTGCAAATATGCAACTGCAAAAGCATCGTTATAAATACCAAAAATACACTCATGTCACTGCAGTTAAGTTTGATCAAAGGGCAAATTTATCTTTCTTTTCTTTGCAGACATAATTAACTAATTCTTTTAGTTATGGTCAATAAGCATGTTTGGTGATATCAGGTGGATAGTGCCAATATCCCTCTGTAAAAATAAGATTATTATTACAACACCAAACATTATGATTTGTGACATGAGTGTAGCTATTAAAGAACTGCACATGAGTAAAATTATTCAGCACCTTTTTCATAATTTTAACAACTTCAGAGCAACTGGAAATTGCATTCAAGTCATTGTAAGAATACAGATTACTCTCAGTTTTAAGAGTCTTGGACGTTTTTTCCAATACACAGACCACCAATTTTTGTTATATTATATTTTGAGATCAGTGCCAATGTCAAGACCTTGGTAACAGGTAAACATGTTTTTCACCAAGTGCTCACTTCCCATCAGAGTGTTCTTTATATGTCAAATAAAAGGTGATAAGAGAGTGTTAATGAACAAAAAGACCCATAAAAGTCCAATCCAAAAAAAGGCTTTGATAGAGCGCAGGTAAACATCATTCAGTAATGAACTTCACCAGGTAATGAAAGGTTGAGATACATTTAATTTCCCATTTAAATGCAGCTGTAGAAGGTGAGTGTGTGGGTGAGCAGCGTACATGTGTGCAGAGGGTGAAGTCTGCAATCTGACCGAAGGCTGAGAGTCAAAAGGTTACCGGTCCACATAATGCATCTTTCTCTCCTCTCTGTTTCCAGTAAAGTGAAGACATATACTGCAACCACTATTGAACTTATTAAGTGGTTTATCAAATTATGCCGGCCTTACACCAGATGGCTTTTCAAGCTATTTTACTGTTGCAGAAAAATTACCAATGTCGAAGTAAAATCATGAGAGTTTTGCTGGAGTTGGTGTGCGCTCCTGTGATCTCAATCATTTGGTGGAAGGTGGTCATAAAACTGGCAGTCTGAGCTGTCTTACGTCAGGCTTTTTCTCATCTTAACGTTCTGACAACATCAAACAGGTTTAACATTATCGTAAGTGTTTACTCTTGGCTCACTCAAAAACTGAAGTTCAATGACATGAACACTGTCAATGACCAATAGCTGTGCTCTCTCCGGCACCAAACAGGAAGCAGCAAACCGAGTACACAGTAAACACGGAGCGGACTCTGCAGAGGCACAAGAACGCGAACAAGTCTCATTTCTATAGGTCTGTGGAAAAGAAGGAGATACTGGTGGAGTGAATAAGAGTCCGTGTTTAATTTTATGTGCATCTGACACACACATAGGCACTTATTTTTGAGGGAAATCCTAACTTCTGAAATGATTCACCTCTCATTCCCAGGGTCTCCTCATACTAAAATAGCGCAGCTAACCAGCAGCGAGCTCAGGCGACAAAATCCAAAATGTTAAGTTTTAAGGCAATAGGGCTGCAACTAACGATTATTTCTTCGATTAGTCGACTAATCATTTTATCGAAAAATGTGTTAAAATGTTGAAAAATGTCGGTCTGTCTCTCCCAAACCCCAAAATTATGTCATCTAATGTCTTGTTTCATACTCACGCCAAAGGGTTTTAGTTCACTGTCATGGGAGAGTGTGTAAAGGTGCCAATATCTGAACGTAAGAAGCTGCAATAAGTATATTTTAGGGTAATTATATAGTAATTTTCGATGAAAAGTGACTCAAACCGATTAGTGGACTAGTCACAGATTATTTTAATAGTCGATTAGTCATCGATTAGTCGACTAATCGTTGCAGCCCTAATAGGCAAATACAGTTTACATTTATGGATTATACTGATGCTAAATTGACAAGAATACTGTTGACATATGACACCTTTTATCTTGGGTTTCTAGAGTTATGTGGTTTTGCAGACACACAAGGAATTAATATTATTAGGTCGCATTTCTTTGGTGTAATATTTTCCTGCAGGAGCAAGATGGGAAATGATCTCAGAGGGAATGAAGTTGCAGTCTTGCAAATAGTGATCGTGCGAGATCCCTAGTCTTTGCAAAATCTTATAGCTTGTGACTTCATACTCAGTGTCTTTAAATGTGAGAGGGTGTCACACTAAAGTCTTTTAAAAGTCTTTTCAAAGTCCTCTAGTGTCGTGGGCATTAAATACATTTAATACAGTGAACTTTTGCACATTCCATCCTTTTTTTCCCCAAACAATTGCATTTTCCATTTAGGATTTTTGACTTTTGCAGTATATGCTTTCTATTCTTATTTTCTCTATGTTAATTGTTATGCACCAAATCTGACAAATTTCTTATATTTCAAAACCTACTCCCCCCCCCCCCCCCCCCCCCCCCCCATCAACACATAACATTCACTGTTTCAAGTTACCATCATGACAGGCTCTCTTACATGTACATCAACCTGGTGCACATTTTCTCTTATTTATCTCAAAGCAAGAGAACAATGCTATACTTAAATTCTTTTAGGTATCGCAATGGGTATCGGAGAGAAAACGCTGGATCATTGCATCCCTACGCCTACATTAAACCCCACCACATGAAAGAATGAAGTCCCACCTAGTACCCGTGTTGGGTAAAGAGGCAAAAAGAAGGTGCTTTTGTGGCATGAACACCACAGCCAGACCGCATTAATTCAACTTGTAGAGGTCGACATCGACACCAACTGGGTCAGGGTCTGATTCCCAACATAGCCTCTGATGCTTTGAGTGTTAACAGTCACAGCACTTTCCTTCTAAGGTAGACCCTGACTGTTTGCTTGTTCCTCAGTTTGTCTAAAAAGCTGCAAAGCACATTTAGTGTTTATATTCTGTATGCCAGACATGCAGAATTTTGCATCTCATTCTAAAGCACCCAGAACTAGTTTAAAGTAAGTATTTTGAATCTTTCAATGTATTTATTCCTCTCACGAGTCTGCATGGAAGTTTGTTCAAAGGCTGAATTTGATTAAAGCCTGCTGGTGCATTCATGTACAACTGTTTTGGAAGTGTTGGCCAGTAAAACATCTGTTATCTCAATGCCGATTAATAATCACCTCCATTATTCTGCAGTCAAGTTTTGATAAAGACAATAAAGATATGTAAAGAAGTACATTTTATGACCACTCAACGACAACAATAATTTATCTCCTTTTAGGAATCTTTGTTTAGGTCAAGAACAGAAAACACAACGCCTTGGTGGTAACCTCCAGGAACAGCAGGTTGTACTAAACACAGTTTAATTACACTCATACTGCAGTTTTGTATTATAAAGTTGTTTTACAAGACAAATAATTATTTCCTGCATATTGGTTTTTGTTTTATTAAACTAGCTTTAAGTGTATTTCATTATTTATGTATTTATTTTAGCCAACATGAGCTTTAATGATGTGACATGAGGCAGGTCTCTCTCTTTTTTTTTTTTTTATTAGATGAAAACAAATATTTAAAGACGATAATGTACTGTATCATTATTGCATGGTACAAACATGGACAGCTCTTCTCTAATTAATAAAATGCTTTTCGCAGTTAGCTGTCACGTGTCAATGTTCAGACAGACGGTAATTATAAACCTGCAGGAAATGTTTTTTAATTTAGTCACAGATTGTCTTATAGACTGGGTTTATTTTTGAAAATGATCTCTTTATATTTTATTTACTGTATTTCCCCAAAGTTTAATTTTCAATTGCTGGATGATAACTGCTGCTGTCCACTTGCTTTATTTTAGTGTCTTCTGTTTTCTTACATGTGCAACTATGTTCAATGTTCTATGTTTATAAGGAAAAGTAAAAAGGAAAGCAGATATATTTCAAATACAATAACATACCAACTCCTCCGTAATGTCAACCATATTGTTGATGCACAAATCTTAACATCTGCTGGATGTTGAGACAAGTTACGCTTTTTCCCACGAGGCCCTGGCTTCCTATTTCTTGCCCATATCAACTGAAATTTGTGAATATCAAAAACAACAGTCAATACAAAACACAAAGCAGGGGATTCAAAGTTTCTTTCTTTAAACTAGGGGAACATAACCCATGTAGTTAATAGATAAACACACTTTATTTTGGATGATGTATTCTCTATTTAACAAAAACATCACTTCAGTCCCGCCATTTTAAATGCAATGACCTCACAAACTTCACCTACATAGTCATGCTAATGCATGTTATCCATCTGGCCGCAAGCCCAGCAGGTAAACATGAGTTAAACCTCTTACAAGAATCAGTCATTTCATTCCTACACATGGCTGAAGTACAGGCCCTAAAAGCTGCGTCTTTTTCTGTCCCACAAGCCAAATTCTGAGCGTCTCGTCCCATTTTCCTTCTAGCGTCATACATAATGCTTCTGCCCTTCCCCTGCAGCTGCAGGAGTGGATTAGCAGACGCTGAAGAGATGGGGCTCATAGCATAACAGTCTGAACATTTTAGGGGGGAAAACTGCAGCCTGTTTTTATTGAATTATCCATTTCAGGGGCTTTTTAAATGACAAGAAAAATAATCTTCAAAAGTTCAAAATCATACATTAGATTATGATCCCAGAGCTCTTCTACCCCAGTTGGTTCAGTCATCTCCTTCAATCCCACACGAGCCAAATTAAGCCCGTTGTAATCTCTTCCAGCTAATACACAGAGTCAGCCACAAACTCTGCGAGATTCATGCTCCATTTTCCAGCTTCATAAATCACAACAAATGCCCTGATAATGCTAGTGAGGGGACATTTAGATTCCTGCTGAGCTTTAGTACACTCATTTATTTTACAACAGTGGATTTCCTGCTGGACATATCCACGATAGAGGATCTCTGACAACAACTACGACTACACAAACCTACATTTATCCAAACAGACTGAAGTCAGAGGTGCTTGTGCAGCTAAGAGAGAACTTTGACTGTCACATGATCAAATCCGAGCAGCTTGTTGTCAATCATAACTACGCTCAACCCTCTGTGGAAGTGTAACCCATCTATATATCAAACATGCAATTAATCTTCCAAAAAGACATGATTCAGAGAGCAATCCTGGGGCCCGCTTCACCACATTTGCAAAGTGAGATAATTTCCTCTCCTTTTACTCCATCTCTCCCTTGTTTCCTGTCATCGCTCCCCTAATTCTCTCTAATTATGGCATTAAGTGCCCTGAAATAGAATAATTTGGAGAAAAAAAAGTTCTGTAATTAAAACACATCAAACTAGCAAGTCCTGTACAGCTTGCAAATGTATCTGCAATATGGGAAACCTGACACTGCCAATATTTGCATATCACCTTTATGAAACTGGCCCTAGCCCTTCAAAGACACATTATTGTAGCCAGGTAGGCTTCCTTTTAAATAACGCTGGACGTTGAACCTGTGATACTAACTATAACACATCCTTTGGACTGAGAATTTAAAAAAAAAAAAAAATCAAATACAGAAAGTTGGCAATTCAAGTCAAAATGATCAAATCAATGATCTTCACTTATTCTCTCATTTTAAATCTAAATTTTGCAAATTTTAGACTATGATTGTATGTAGATATGTTGCTTGTAAAGCTGCTTGTGTTTTGACAACATTTAACATTCAAGACTTCTGCTTCTTTTGTTAAAAGAATAATGCAGGCATTTTTTTTTTTTTACATTTTTCTGTTGTGTCAACAAATCCCTCGAAAAGACCAAAGCCTGCAGTGTGTAAAATCCATCTGTCAGTACTTCCTGACTTCCGGTCTGTGGCTCTCAGCTCCGAGCCCTTCCTTCTGAAGACATCAACCTTTAAGGAGGAGGAAATAGTGCACTTTCAGGGGCTATATGGCAAACTAATCCACATTTGTGCTCTGGCAAGTATTTGGAGCTGTGGTGTTGAGTCAAAATAAACCAGTTTGTGTGTGTGTGTGTGTGTGTGTGTGTGTGTGTGTGTGTGTGTGTGGTCACGGTAATGAAGGAACATGTCACCCAGGGCAACAGTGTGGCTCACTGATGTGTTTTTAATAGTATGCGGACAACAGTGGAGCACACACAACAGTTGTCTGTTGATACTTTCACTGTTGGTTATGATCTTTCCATGGGATTTGTTGACAGTAGGAAAAACATAGCATAACACCAGAAGTATCCTTTAAATGAAAAGAGGTTTAAAAATTAAAGTAAGTATTATCTACTGACACTACAAATGTAAAACAATACCCAGCCTCACGCCTTGATATATAGCAAGTTTAACTGTCTTTTGAGGAGACATTGGGGGCTAGGATGTTTAACAGGAACCCTTAATTTGACTGTAATTCCTTAAGTAAAATTTATCAGCATATCAAAGCATATTGTTGCATCCTTGCTTCCCTGTCCTCTTGATACTGCCACTGAGCAAGGCAGTAATGACAAATATAACCCAGTTTATCTCCTCTTCTATCTGTGAGGTGACAGGTGAGCCTCTCAATACGATGATTTAATACGGTTTATATGTTATATTTTTTTTGTGAATCATTAGACAAAGTGAAGACCACCGTGGGTAATGTCACAGTAACGGTATTACACACTGGGAACATCATGTTTACAATTGGACTGGGAACGTTAGCCAGCTATTTTTTTAAGCTAGCAAGCTAGCACGCTATTTTTGAGACTGGTTGAGTGTCGGTTAATGTTTAACTGTTTATTATTGAAGTGTTGGTGTGTTTTGCTGTTGTGTGTAAACGTTGTGTGGTGGCTAACAGCCTCGCAAAGGCAGGAAGGCCTGTCTTCGCTATCGCTACATCCAGCTCTCACATTGCAGACGCAGCTAACGTCAGCGCTAACGGTGCTAGCTCAAAGCCTGCACGCCCGATAATCAGGCTACAATCCGTCGACCCGGACGGCCCGGCCGTTGTTCCGTCTCCCCCCTCACAGGCCCAGAGATGTGGCGCTGTCACCGGCCTGCCAGCGCTCATTTCACCCCAGGCTAGCTGAGGATGTCACACCAAGCAAGCGCTAGCGTTAGCCACCTAGCTCCAACTGTGCTGCTCCACACAGGACCGGTTGTGTGTGAGACACCAAGCGGACCCAAAAATCTGCCTCAGCAAGCAGAAATACCGAGCACGGTGTGCGGGGAAAATGGCTGTTGACCGGCCGGTGCAGCGGTGCGGGGTGTCACAGCTTACCTTCGAAGAAAAAGCTGCGGTTGTGGGCCATGTTTATTCCATGATCCTCCTCAGATGATAGTGTTGCTCATCGGAGACCCAGGGCAGCAGTTGGGCTCTATGTATGTCTGGAGCTGTCTGAATACTGCCTTCAACGAGATTTCAAAATAAAAGCTGCTTTCTTTAGTGTGACGAACAACTGTGCATTCCACATACTCTAACATTGGGGGAAGAAGCATGCAGGTATTTCTTTTATGTATAAGTAGCAAAACCACAGTGTAACAGTATTATTTTACAGGTAAAATCCTTCTTTCAATATCTTACCTGAGTAAAAGTTCATATAGGATAGGCTACCATTATATTTACCTGTTGTCAGAGTCAGAATCTGCACATACATGGAGTGGATGATTATGTACATACACTAAATACAGCATGTATCATTTATATTGAAATATGATATGCAAGAGACAGTAAAATTATAACTTACAATGGAAACAATGAATGTTTTGGTGACAAGGTGTTATTGACAGTGTATGGTTAATTTAATTGTTCATGTTGAAAGAAACTGTTCTTGTATCTGGTTGTTTTGGCATACAGCAGGGATACTCAACTTTTTTTGGTTTGTATTATATATTCATAATCTGAATCTGCAAAGCAACTAAAGTTATAAAATAAATGTAGTGGAGTAAAAAATACAGTACTGGAGTGGTAGTGTAGCATACAATAAAAATACTCAAGTAAAGTACTCATACCTCAAGATTGTGCTTAAGTACAATAAGTAAACAAACTTAGTTACTTTCAACCACAGGGCAGTTTTCATTAAAGAGTCTGACAAGAGGCAAATATAATTGTATCCAGGAAACTAAGTGTAATTACATATTAACTGTAGGGGGGTTTATTGTAGGACTGCTGCATCACTGCATTAACTAAAGCTGGGTATACTCATAAACTTGCAACCACTGTAACCTCTGCTTTAACTATTATAGCAACACACTGCAAAGAATCCTAAACCACATAATGCAAGTGAGGATTTCAATATAAAAAGAACATCTATGTATGAATTCAGCCCAATGGGAAAATTATCTCACTGAATTAAACAGGTAAAGGAAAATAAAATGGCAAAAACAAGTAAGAAAATAAATTGAAACTTGAAACTTAAACTTAGAATAGTTGGAAGTGTACCAGAAAAAAAGTGATTCACATAGGCTACTTCAAATATACTGCAGATTCACGCAAACAGATAGCACATTACTTACCCTGTGGGGACTGAAACAACACGTGTGAGCATGCTTTTATTTTGAAGGTTCTTCCGGAAAGCTAACAGTTTAATTCCTGTGAATTTGATACCCTACTAACCTGCACAGCTCTGTGCACAAGCCTGGAGTTTGTATATGTCAACTTTTATATTCTGACAGCTATTAATCCAATTTTAAGACGCACATATGTATGTTAGTTTTATTAATTTGATAATCAAGTAGAAATTTACACTGCAGGAGATTTAAAAAAAAAATAATAATAAAAAGATGTGGCAGTAAAATAAGATAAAATTAATGCCATATTTTAGGAATTATAAGACCTTGTCAGGAGAATGAATATTACAAGATATTTTTAAAAAAAGAAACAGCACACAATTAAGCAAAACAACCTGCTGTAAATACACATTTTAAATCACCCCTCACATTCTCCAGTTGCATGAAGAGACGGTGATCAGAACTAGATGGCGATGTTCCTCATTAAAATGAATAATCACCATCAGTATCATGATGTCACCACACACACTGGTCTGCAGTAAGCCTGCACGTACAAGTTATTTTAACCTCCTGGCATCGTAAATTGTTGTGGTATATGCAATGTGATGTGATTATGTGCAAGTTAAGATCAGATGATATAATGGAGGGAAAAGTGTACTTATAAAGGATTCTGGAGCTCAAAAATTTTCATTATCAGTGAATGTGTTTATTATTTTTTGATTAATCAGTTACAATGCTGTGAATGCCTATATGCTAGGGTTGTAGCAATATGTTGGCTGGGACATGCAATGCAACACAGGGGTCAACATGAGGTGAATTGCAGCTTGCCTGGAATCTTTGTAAGTACTAAAATGTATTTTTTGTACATTTAATTTTCATGTAAAGGCATTTGATCAACTTAAATGTTTTAAATCAATCGTTTAATCTATTAGATTATTTAAAAAATAGTATAATGGCCCAACCAACAGTCTGATTCTTAAACATATCACGTTTACAATGATATCAAACAGTGAAAAGCGGCAAATTCTGACATTTGAGAAGTTGAAAACTGCAAATGTTTGGTATTTTTTCTTAATAAATTACTATAGCTTTCAACACAAAAGTCCTATAATATCCATGTAGTCAGGTGGTGTTATATGTACTGTTTTAAAATCTTAATGCTAAGATAAGCTAATTGTCTCATGGCTTTAGCACTCATGACATCAGATTGATATCAGTCTTCTCATCACACTCTTGGAAAGAAAGCAATTAAGCAGTAATTCCCACAATGTCCAACTCTGCAGAAACATCAGCCCTTTTTCATGCTCCAGCTCCTGCCTCAGACGAGAGCACAGTACAGTTTCTAGCAGTATACATAGTCCATAATAAGTCACAGGGAAATGTGCAGAGTTGCAGGAGGAGCTCATTAGAGTGAATTGAGTCATGGCCTTCCCCTCCGTTAAAGCACTGCGATGATTATCACACAGCAGTTCTCTCATTCGTCTGCAGAGGTTCAAATTAATGGAAAATTGCAGATAACAGAGGGATGATGGCAGCCGCTTGGTAACTGTGTGAGTGCAAGAGGAAGTCTGGGTGTGGTGAACGAGTGGAAATACATTAATTATTATTCCACTGTTGCTTTGTTAGCGACATGACTGTATGGATGTTGATGTTGGTCTGTGATTTGGTGCACCACTTTGGTACAGACTGAAATATCTCAATAAATATCAGATAGATTGCAAAGAAATTTTGTACAGACATTCATGTTCCCTAGAGGATAGATCCCTCATATTTTGGCGATCCTTTTCTATAGCACCACTTCTAGCACCACCTACAGGCCAAAATTTTTCACATATCCAGATGATTTAGCCTCCTGACTTTGGTGATCCTCTGACTTTTCCTCTAGCGCTACCATGAGGCAAACAATTTTGTCCTTTGTTAAAATATCTCAACAACTTTTGGATGGTTTTCTGTGAAACTTGGTACACATATTCATGGCCCCCAGAGGATGAATGGTAATAACATCGGTGATTCTCTGATTGTTCCCCAAGAACATTCATTCATTCATTTTCTGCAACCGCTTATCCTCTTGAGGATGCCAGCTGACATCGGGCGAGAGGCGGGGTACACCCTTGACAGGTCGCCAGAATATCACAGGGCTGACATATAGAGACAGACAACCATTCGCTCCTACGGGCAATTTAAAGTCTTGTCTTTGGACTGTGGGAGGAAGCCGGAGTACCTGCTGACTACCCCTTGACCAACACAAAATATTTTTGGTAGAAACAAACAGTAAACCACCGTGAATGAGAATGTGCATTTGCTGTTGCAGTTGACAATTAATAAAATTGAAATTAATTGAATTTATGCTATAATCTTTTTAGAAATAATGTGTGACTAATATTATTTTTAAATTAACTTTAAAAACTACTGTTTAAACTATCAAAATCAAATGACAATGATAAGTAGAAAAGCCAAAGAGAATTCATATTTGGAGGCCAAAACCGCTTGTTGTCTTCTTTGAAACTACCACTGAGGGGCACCAAAGCTGAAAATCTTTTAATTGTATGCACAGAAGAAAAACAAAACAAACAAACAAACAAACAAACAAAAAAGTTTAATGAGAGAAAGAAGTTAGATGACATGCTGTTTGTTTACTCAATCTAAGACAAATGGACAAGTTGATCCTTCTGAATCAACACCTTGTTTTACACTGACCTCCTGTCAGAGTGTGTGGGTGTGTGAATGTGTCGCGCTCCGCCAGCTGTTTTATTTCTTTGTGAGATGATGATGTGAAAATGATCCCTCACACAATATCATTATGTCTCTGTGTGGGAACATTTTTTGCACTTTCGTAAGATTGAATATTTCCAGAAAAGAGAAAAAACACTGCAGGACATACTGACTTCCAAATTTCTGCATGTGTGTGTAATTATGCAAGCTGTTTTGGCCTCACTCATTGTTTTATGAAACGATGTGATTATTTTTCAAGTGCTAACATGTTTTTAAATTCCTTTGCTGTGTTTATCCACGAAAATATCCTCATAAAACCTCTTTATAATCAGTGAATCACAGCAGGAGTGACATGTAACACCGCACACTGACTGTAGTGTCAGCTGTGTTGTGTCTGCTGAAGCTGGATGTCACACTTTATAACAGCACAGAGCTCAAAGTCTCACTGTTTCCCATGTTTTGACACATAAACTTGCTTTCATCAGGAGCAAATGTTGTGTTTAGAGCCATGAATAAATCATATTGTGTTTGAAAAAGGCTTGCCTGGCCTACTTCAACTAAAACTGCTGAGACAGTCAGAAGAAATGATAAATAAAGAGAAATTGGTGAGCAACACACATATTTATTTCCACAGCTGAGCTGCACTAAAACTGAGCTGGAGGACGCCACAGTGTGAGAAACACATAACACATTCACAAGCTGAATGCTGAAAATAATGAACTCTACATGGTTTATCGATATTACATAGTTGTTTCTTGCACAACATATTCATTTTCCTGTACTTATAAATATATATCTCCATGTTATATGTAAAAGGGCATTTACTAAACTTTAGACTAAATATTTGCTTTGATAAGCTCCTTAAAAGGACTCTAAAATACAAGTCTTAACATTTTATTTTATTGTCCTAAATCAAAACTTGTGTGAGCTAATGTTAACACAAATGTAAAAACGTATTTATTTACTTATGTATTTTTTTTTAACAGAATTAGTTGTTCCATCTGCCGAGGAAGACCATGAGATGCAACTGAAAAAATCTAGTAAGTAGACCTTAATTTGAGATCTTTATGTCAAACTAGTTTTAAAAAGTTTTATGTGCTATATGAACCCATCAACCTAACACTGACGTCTACTCACGCCTAATAGTACTGACTTTTATTACTTGGCTGTCGGGGACGAGACAAGTTAAAAAGCTGATTATAATGTTTGACTTGAAAAGTCATAACTGGACTTAATCAAGCTGGTATTGAATTTCACCTTGATATTTTGTAATTTGACTTTGTAAGTCAACACTTTGGCTCGGTATCTTATTGTTTTGACCCACCATCGTTATTTTCTGTCCGTTCTTAGATTTAATTTTACATTATATTTCAATTTTTTTTTTTTCCTGGAAGAGCTTTCATAACATACAGCAGGGTTTACAGCTGCAGTGTCTTCTTCTTCTTCTGCATCATGCATTATACCATCACTTCCTGCTCTGGTGTGACAAGATTTATAAACAGTGTAGTTTTAATCTCTTTGCCTCTTTATTCATCTTTAATTGAGCTATATGCCACATTCAGAGCATATCTATGATTCAGTCTGGCACGGGATTGACTGCAAATGGTTCTCAACATGGAGGTGGCTGAGCCCGCAGCGAGCAGCTAACTGTGCTAAACACAACAACAGTGCTGACAGAGCTAACAGTGTTCACCAGGGGTAACTGGAGGGTGGACACTCCACTTTGGCAGTGACACCATCCCCAGTACCAGCAGCATGAGTGCAGTGCAAAGCAGCACTGATGAGCCAGCCTGAGGGATACACACTCAAGGCTTCAGATGCACAAACATGCACACGCGGCTGAACCAGCCACCACAACAACAAAACAGAGAGGCTCAGATTACAACACACACACACAGAGGGAGCATGACTTCATTCTCCTCTTAGGATGTTATTACTCCACTATATCTGTACATAGAGAATAGTGGCTTGCTGCTATATTGATGCTCTGAATGTAACATATGGTGACCCTAAGAAGCATTAGAGTTGTTTAAATCATCTTGTTCCACACTGTCTCTCTGACAGTATATTTTTTTTGTATCATCTTGTTCCAGTTCTTTATCAAAGCTGTATGATGCTAACACTGGGTGAAGTATTCACGCCATGATTTTTATGGCTCCATAACTCCATCAAATGGAAATATTCTAGATGTCTTGTGCATCATTTCACACACATTTAGCCTGGCACATTTGGTATCTTTGGACTTTGGGATCTCCACTGGAATCTAAAGTACATTTCTGTGGCTTTAAACTATATTTGGCTGCACAGGTCAATTAAGTTTAACAGGTTTAATATATATACACTTATATGAATGTAGAAGTCTGACATGTATCCCATGGCTCTCTTATCCAACATCAAACATTTCTAACCAGTCGCTGTTATACATTTACATATTTAGAGGACTGTGCAGCCTGGATTCTTGAACTGTTGTATGTCTCCATAATTGGATCGACTAGAAATTTGATTTCCATTTAAAACAAATCTAATCTGATTTAAAATAAATTCCCCAAATCCAACTTGACATATTTGGTATCTTTGGCAACTTTGAAAACAGGACTAGAATTTAAAGTTTGTAGCTTTAAAAAATTGAAAACAAAACAACCTGCTAAACCAGAGTAACACAGCTAATGCAAACCTCATCAAACCAACACAAGCTGAGCCAAGCTGAGCTGAGCCAAGCTGAGCTGAGCCAAGCCAAGCCAAGCCCCTGGCTGTGAGCAGGAGGAGGAGTAGCCAGGCTGCTGGACTGGCTGATACTGTGGCTCAGCTGTTGGGGGTTTGTTAAAGCCTTAGTCAGTCAGTCAGTCAGTCAGTCAGTCAGTTCAGCTGCTAACACAGACTGAGAGCACATGTTAAATATAGAGCAGACTCTCACTCCTGACCAGGAACAAACAGGCTGAAAGAAGAAGAAGAACTGATTTTATTGAAGCTGAAAGAAAGAGTCTCTCTCTCTCTCTCTCTCTCTCTCCTCAGTTTTAACTCTTACTCGCTCGCCCTTTGAGCTCACAGACCAAACTTGGAGAGGACGAAGCTTCACACCGCTCTGTTACTGCGCCTCCAACTTTGGCAAGAGAAGAAGAAAAAGACTAGAGAAAACTAAAGAGGAACATTAAAGGACAGAAGATATTTCAGAAATAATCAGATAAACACAGTGATGTTGTGAGAGCTGAACTCATCACAGAGGACGGGAGTCATATTTTGGGACTGAACAGCTGTGTGTGACGCCTCTGACCGACTGAGACCAGGTAAGATAAAGTGATGTCATCACTAACAGGTGTTTGTTTAACACTTGGTGGAAGAAGAAAATATCACTTCTGATGATATTCAATTAAACATCAAATACTGTGTTTAAAATCCTAAAAACGTATTATTATTATTACGAATATTATTAGAATTATTATTATGAAGACTTTTGTTTGTTTGGTCAGAAAAAGTCAGCATCACATTGGCATATCACTTTGAATTTATTCGTATTATCAGCAAAATGTACTTGTAATATCAAAAGTACAATCACAGATATGATGACGGAATGATTCCTATGAGTGTTATATTATCATATGTTACAATATCAGATGATTTTGTTACTGTGGCATTAATGTGAAAGCAGCATTTTATCTGGATGTGTAAAAATGCTCTACATTGTCAGCTTGTTTGATTTAAAAAATCTTTATCTGCAAGTAACATATCTGTTGGATAAATACAGCAGAGTAAACAAACAGTGTATTCCCTCTGGGGATAAGACGAAAGTACTCAAGTAAAGTACATGCACCTAAAAATCATACCTAAGTACAGTACTTCAGTAACTGTACTAAGCTACACCGCTGGAAATTAGCAAAAGAAATTAATACCGAGTCTGAATTTATATTACATTCACTGCACAGTGATTCACCTTTAGGTATATTTTTGTTAGTAGTATTAAGTGAACAAACTTTATGATAACATAGGCTTACTTTGCACCTGAGACCCTCAGCGGTCCCGAGGGCTTCAAGGTCAGCATGTAGCTATTAGTTTGTGGTAATTTGTTAATCACACTTTTGTTGGACGATACACAAAACTAAGACACAATATTAACTTCAGGTGACACCATCATTATTACATAATGATGAGGCTCCATCTTGTAGATAGATCCCAAGTTAAAATCTAGTTTGAAGGACTTAATGTTACGTTTACATGGTTTACATATCTAAATAAATCTGAGCTTAATCATGTCACAAACGTAAGACTAAGTTATACATATGCAGAGAGAGTGGTAGAAACAGGATTTCAGGAGGGGACTCAGGGGACACATTTCCCTCAGTATTTATACTTACCCCACCCCCCACCCTCAACGCACAAATAAAACATGAAGCATCCAAGGACTTTTATTTTGGCAAAAGTAAAGACAGTTGCATAAGAATGTACCAGAACGCTGCAAATCAAGTGTTCGATGCTCAGAATTTTCTGGCAGAAGACCACCAAACCTCCTGTTTCGTACTGTATGTGTCCCCCAGCCCAGTGTTGAAACAAAACCTATGGCCAAAATTTGTCTCAGAGGGCTTTAGAATCTTTACAATACACAATATCCATTCACTAATCATTGATTCTCTATTCAGATAAGGAAAAACTCGACAAAAAAACCTTCAACAAGAAAAGACAGGATGCAATATATGTTTTATAAACAGGGTAGACCGACAGCAGCAGAAGAATTACAATATGGAGAAACAGAACTGACTGTTTTCAGTAAATAAAGTCTATACAACATGGTAGTGAATAAATTGAAGAGTTATGAACAAGAAGTGTTTGGAGTGAGGACCGTGAGTTACTGGAATGAAGGTTCATGTTGAGTGTCTGCGTGTTGCCCAGTCTGACTCATGAATGGAGCGGCTGTAAGACGCTCACACAGTGACTCAGTGAGTTATGACTCCCTTCATTCACAGCCCAGTAAATGCTTGTTTCAGGAAGCAGTACATTAGACAGCATTAATTTAATAGATCTTTTACCAGAGTACTTAAGCTCTGCTCTGCCCCGGGGGGACGAGCTGCTTTTAGTGATATGTAGCTGCAGAAAACAGAGAGGAGATGATGCAGTGGGCAGAACAAAGCTCCATGCAAAGTAAAGGAGACTTCTTCAGGACACGGATGTCACCATCTACAACAACATTATTTGTTTGGTCCTTCCAAAACAGTTACAAACCACTGTTGAAAAAAAAAAGTCCATTGTATGATGTGACAATGCTGTGGTTAAGGTTTGGTTAGGTTTAGGACCAAAACAACTTGGTTAGGTTTAGGGAAACATCATGGTTTGTGTTAAAACAAGTACTTTGTTATGGTAAGGAGATAATAAGATAATATGCGTCTGAGTCTTACCAAATCAAGTGGGGATCCTCCAAAGTTTCTGGGTTTTTAGTACATTTTTTGTTACTGCCCCACTACTGCAGCTTAACAGGGAAACACAACGATTTGAACAGATGAGTGATGCTGTTATTCTGCTTGCTAAGGCAGTCCCAGACATTCATGTTCCCCTGAGGATGAATAATAACAACTGATTCCCTGGCTTTTTCTGTGGCACCATCACATTTTAATATCTTCTTTATAAATGTTTGCAATTTTACTAGTGCTTCCTGGCGTTTGATAAACACAAATAAAGTGTCAAATACAGAAAAGGTTCATCCCCTGGAGGCCATGATGGTCCATGACAAGTTTGTCCTTAAGGTCGAGCTAGAGAAAAGGGCTTGGACAGAGAATCTAAGCTCTAGGCCGTATTGATGTTGGTCAATAAGCAGCCTGATATTTTTTACCTGGAGCAATGACCTCTGTGGTGCATTCTTTCACCCCTGTTTCTCAATACTATGGAAGACTGACTGTACATTTGCGTGTAAACATGTAAGAAGTCCTGTAAGTAAGGCTAGAGTAAGCATTATTTTGGTCACATCTGCCATTGCACGAAATGTCCCCTCATTTGTGACACCTCACAAAGAAGATAAAGGTATACACCCCTATGTTACAATCCAAAAACTCTGAAAGGCCACATTTTTATACTGTATACCTTTTGTCAGTGACCGTGGTAAAAGAAACCAACTTTCCTCCTTTGCGCCCAATGGACAAGACTCATAATTCCTATGGCCACTAGAAGGCGCTGAACATAAAAACACATTATAGAAGTTAGTGATGCCTTGGTTCCCTCATCAAAATGGGATTTTTCCACTGGATTTTGGATTATTGCAGAAATCAAGTTCTGTGGCAAACAGAAGTTTATGGAACTTACAGGTTTAGTTCAGCAAGAAACATGAACACCATTTTTATGATTTTTTAAGGTGTAAATGCAATTGCCAGAAGTAAAACGCATTGTTAGGCTATAAACAAACTATACCATGAAGCCTGAAGTTGCATGACTTCAAATTCCCACCACTACGAAGCTGTAAAGCCGTGTTAGGTGTGGGACATTCTGTGGTCTCATTTAGCCCCTCGTTAAAACTACCTTTTCTAAGACATGTAAAAGCATCACAATCTCTAGAGCTTGTGTTAACCACAGACCTTATTTCAGGCATCTAAACCCATTCTAAAAAACTCATTAACTTTATGAGAAGAACTGGGAGTGCTAAAATGCAACTTATTTCCGGGATTACGGACTCATTCCTACACCGCTCTCTTATTGGGCATTTGCTGGAAATGTGCCGATGCTGTTGTTTTTCTTGGGAGGGCAGCCTTCCGCATAACGTATTTAGTACCAAAGATTATAAAAATATACACATTTGTTTTGCAGATAACCAGTTTTATTTTCTGTTTGTTAGTCTTTTTTAGAAACTATTGAATGCTCATATATACAGTGTGATTGTAAATACCTGTAAACCACAGTTTTACTCTGCCGTGGTTCAGTGTTTTGCTCAATAAGAGCACTGATGTCTGCTGTAAGAATCAAACCTGTGACATCTGGATGTCAGGACAGTTTGTCTACCCTGCAGACGACGGTGCTACTGTTTGTCTCCCCTTCTAGTTAAATGTGGAAAATGTGCCCCATTTGATCTACGTTTAATCCAAACAATAAACACAGGGGCTCTTTGGCTCGACCTCCTCTGTGTTATCGTACCCAGCATGCTTTGCCCTGCCCAGATCTCATGGGAACTCTCTCTCCATTAATAGCTTTTTTTCCACTGTTTTCATTGCGAGTTAGTTTTGAATCCTTTTGCTGAGGCAGATATGTAGAGGAAAGGATTATCTTCAACAGAACACTTCAACAGAAGTCTGTCATTTTGTTTCATTTATACAAGGATGTTTTCTTTTTATCTGAATTGTAAAAAAAAAAAAATCCCCCTTAAAAGTCAAGGTGTTTGTTTTGCTCGTCAGCAGATATATCAAGCTCAAATTTATCAACAGGTTCCCGTAAAATGTAGTGGACGAATGGGCTCCAGGCCAACAGACCACTGATTAGGTTCTGGTGATGATCCAGATCTGAGATTTGTTCCCTCAGGGATGTTGAAAGGGATGTCAAAATATCAGCTTCACTTAAAATGTTATAGAGGGTTGTAAATATTTCATTTATCTTAAGATGGAGGAAAAATTTCTCAACCTTTATGGGACACTTCATTCTTCAGGGGATTTTCCCAAATTTGGTGTTTTCCGTACCTTCAAAGTCTCCCATAGACGTTCAACTAGGTGGAAATCTGGTGACTCTGAAAATCCATTGCAAATGATTTACATCATTTTCATAAAATTATCTGCATTCCCACTTTGGTATCTTCCTAAAATGATAGCTGAGGCATTTAGCATTTTCTCCCCTCTGACCTTCTTCTCTACTTCATCATTTCCCCCTTTATCAATCTCCCGCTTCAGTTCGTAACATAGTGTCTTCCAGTGGCAGCCCAAGGCCAGCTGATAAGATGGGAGTCATGAGATCATTCTGCCAATTCAGCTCAGTAATCTCTGTGGGAGGGTTAAAGGGGGACGTTCAACGTCGTCTGCCCTCTTGTTTGGTTTCATAACAGCGACTGCTGTTCCCATGACAGCAAAACAGGGAGCAGAGAGGAGGACTGAGTTTGTTTGGGTACAGTTTTCTTTTCAGAGGAGGGCAAACAACTGATAACATCATGATGGATTACGCTGGCAAAGATGTGACATTAGAGGTCATTTCAGTTTAGCTTGGAACCCTCAATAGGCCCTTAAAAACGTTGGTGGGGTCACCATGCTTCTATAGTATATAGTTATTATATTTCTTGTCAAATTAAAGGCGGGACATGCTGTACTTTGACTACTTCATCTGTTTGTCCAATGTGTCCCATGTGTGCTGCGTGTGTCAGCTGATGCCTGTCAAATACTGTGACATAAAGCAGCCAGTGTGTATTGTGTTGTATTTGTCTCAGTAATCAACTGCCTTTAAAGCATTTTCCTGACTGCCTTTTATAAAAGACACATCTATACAAGCAGTTAACAGGACACCTTGAATGGCAGACTTTCCTCAAACTATAGAGATTGATTCTTGATCTAGGAAACAGTAGTTTGACCCCAAAAAAGATGTTGAAGAAGCAATATTTGCAAATCTTTCTCAGAGCCACAAGAAAAGTGATTTTGCGTGATACATCATCTTGATGTAAAACACATGTCCCATACTGTTAACACTGATGCACACATGTTACTGGCCATGCAATGTGGAAGCAAACCAGAAGGTTGTTTTCGTGGTGTAAATACTTGCCATCTTGGAACAGTTCTCGCAATGTAAGCTCTTGTTTAGTCCAGGTCTCTTTCCTTACACATATAAAATACACACTTGGAAAAGAACCTTTCAGAGCCAGGTTCCCTCTGTCTCTGGATTTCTTTGATTAACTTCAATATCCAAAAGGGAAATTAGGCTACAATGTGGGCACAAGATTGTACTTACACAATAAAAGCATGCTGAAAATCATTAAAAGACACCCAAAGCTACGTATGGTGTGAAAACAACACAGAAGGGAAACAGGAATAAGCAATACACAACATCACACAGTAGCACCAACTTGCCAACCCAATCGCCAAAATAGAGTAGATGTTGCATTGTACATTTCTGCACCTATGTTACATCACATCTGTATGTTTCATATGTTAAATTTGTATGTTTCATATGTAGTTGATATTCTTAAACTTTACATTTCTTTACGTTTCAGTTTGAAACTTCATGTTGACACAGCTCTGTGGTTCATGTGTGGTTACGTTTAAGCACAAAAAACATGTGATTATGGTTAGGAAAACGTGTTTTTGGCTAAAAATCTGGTATGGTTGCTACAAACACGGCTGGAAATGTTCCGACATGTGATTAAAAATACCCACTTTGTTGTCTGTGGGTCTTGAACAGTAGTCTGCTGCTGTCTGATGCTTAGCAGCCATCTCGCCTAGGTGTCTCACTATCCGTCATCCCTTCCTCCTCCTGATAAGAAACTCAGCTTCTATACACATAATCTGAACTACATCATACGTATAAAATGTAGAAATGTAACACATTTGACACAATAATGTACAGTGCCAACATTTTATTCTGGTGAATGGGCTGAACCCATGTGGTGCCAGTGTTTGTGCTAAGCTAAGCTAACCGCGTCCTGGGCCTAACTCTGCATTGAACACAAAGTTATTATTGATAGTGTCATTTAGATCTCAGTAAATCAGCAAAGACAGTAAATGGAATGTCTTTAAAATATCCAACATGTTTATACAAAGACTATGTCAGTGTCAGTGAGTCAAAACCCACTGTATGTTTATTGAACTTAGCGTTTATTCTCAGCAGATCTTCAAGATTATCTTGTTAAAATGCTGCATGATAGCGTCTTTATACACAACCTGCACATGCACACTTGAGGCATGGTAATATAAGCATGTTTAACATTACTTCTCTCTAAATCTGGTATGCATAATTCTGGTTTATCTAATCAAAATATGTGGAAATCAAAAACTTTCTGATCTGTGAGTCATGATGTCATACTCCATTTTTCTACATTGTCAAATTTGTGCTTAGTTTATATTTAATAACCTGCTTAGTGATATAAAAGATTTCTTGCATCAATTATAAGTTAATCTCTGCCTTTATTGGTTACTGTGATGGTCTGTGAGTCTCCTCTGAGGTCACTTATGGGATGGTCCGAGGTTATTCCCCTCTTATGAGTCATTTCTCAAGTCAGTGAAATACTAAATCACTGGTGGGCTGACCACAAACCTCTTGAGATTCATCAGCATTCGGGAGCTAAATGGCTTGTAAAAACTCAAAACTGACGTGAAATGAGCAGTGGTCAAAGCCTCTGTTACTCTCATGATATCCTGCCCACTCTCTCTCCTCACCCCCTTGTCTTTTTACTCCCAGAGTTTATGAGGGAAGTGACTTCATGCTCATTCCATTTGAAAGGCATGTGAGACTTGGCTGCAGCCCGGCTGCATGTTGGGAGTGATGTCAGCTTTCTGGACTGGTCACTGCTGATTACAGCTCTTGCACAAACCGCTGGGAGGATAAAAAGTTGCCTTGTTTCAGCCCACGAGCTTCCCCCCGGTGACTGACGTGATCCGGGAATGTATTTCTAATTAAAGTCGCTCTGGGCAAGAATTTTATGTTGGGTGCAACATAAAGGAGTGTCTCATGCTGCTATAGCTCATTTATGGTGTCATGATGGGACAATGGCTAAGAAAATTCCATCCATCTAACACCAGTTAAGCAAAACTCTATTAAACAGCAGACATACATTCACTGTCTCTGCTGTGGCAGAATGATTTATTATCTGTTTGCTGCCAAATGTCTGAATGCTAATAGACATCTCAATCTTGAATATAAAACTGCAGTGTAAGTGGTATTGGATGAAAGTGTCTGCCAAATACTATAAGTGGAAATGGAAATGTAATAGCTGGATGAGTAAAGATTGAAGTACCTGCACTGACTGAGAGGATTTAAGCAGTAAAATTTAGAAAGAAAATCATCATCTTCTTTAACTGTTGAGATCATAACAACACAAGAGCTTTTTCAGTTTCTTTGCAAAAGGCCCGAAGACCTCTCCTACACAGGAGCAAGACATACAAACTTTGATGTTTTGCCTCTTTTTGGTTGTTGTTGTTGTTGTTTGGTTTGGTGTTTCTTTAAAAAAATTTTTGGTCATTTTTGTTTTGTAGTCATATTGAGTCTTTTTCATCATGATCCACCATCTTCATATACTACAAAATTTTTCCAAATATGTTTCAAGGGAAATAGAAGTGCTACCTGAATTATGTCAACAAAATACTACATTAGTTTAGGGAATGATCATAGTTTTGGTTAAAAATTGAAAAAAGAAAAAAAGACACTGTCAGTATCACAGTTGACTTTTTCAGTCCTTAAAGGAACTGTATACGACATTCAGAGCATAACTACGAGTCAGGACGAGGCTCTCAACATGGCTGTTGAGGTGGCTGAGCTAGTAGTTAGCAGTTAACAATGGCAACAGTGCTGACTTAATGATGTTAACCTGAGGGGCAGTAATCACACATAACCACCGTATGAGTGCAATGCTAAGCGGCAGTGATGAGTCAGGACACAGGAACGCACATACACTAACATGCATGTGTGGCTGGGTCATTTACCACAACAAAAAACAGAGAAGCTCGGATTACAAAACACACAGAGGGAGCAGCTGTTACATCACTATATCTTTACCAAGCAGCAACCTCAGGGGCTGAAAAATGACGCCAATATAAAGTGCCAAAAACGGCAGTGTCTTCAATGACCATTTGAGGTTGACTCCAGAAGCAACTAAATCCTCATAGATCCCCATGTTAAAATATCTTCGACTTTACAGCAGAAATAAACATGTTTACAGCCTGGTACAAAAAATGGGTCTCTATAGCCAATTTCCCCCTTTATGACAACTGTACTGAAGAGGAGGGGGTGGGGGGTGGGGGTGTTATATAACTCACTCATTTTCATTTTATTGCATAATTAATATGGTCACTTTGGTTAAAAAGAAAACGAGGTGATGGCCAAATTTGCTGTACTTGAGGCTTTTAAACAAGAGACCACAAACCAGTGGGTGACGTCACAGCTACATCCATTATTTAAAGTTCATGATTTCTATGTAGCAAATAGCTAGTTGATTGCTGCTATAATAATGCTCTGAATATCATACACAGCACCTTTAACCCAGAGTTGAGTTGCCTAAACATAACCATATAAATGTTACTATGTTTTAACTGAGAGAAGAGAGTGTAAATTGTAGGCACAAAAAAAAGAAATATGTACTCAGTGAATGTTTTGCACATATTATGTTCATTAAACTACAATTCTATACCAAAAAAGAAAGCAATATTGTAGACATGTAAATTCTAGGAGACAGGGTTGACTTTGTCATATCTGTACTATAATAAAATCTATTTATATGTAAGCAAATTCCTTACCATTTTAGTTCTTTTCAAGTTTTTTTGAAAACTTCATTCACAATGACACATCAAAAGATGTGCTAGACCTAAATCTCCTCCTTTTACTCGGTTTAGTGCAAAATGACTTCTTTTCATCTCCGTAGCGGATAAACCTCCCTGCAGGACTTGTAAACACGTGAATAGCTGTCTGAAATAACCTTTGCATTAAGTCCAAACTTCTGACCCAGTTTTCACTCCTAGTTTTACATTAAATTGGGCTGCATGTATGATTTCTATTTTTGTGGCAGCCTCTTCACGGCCTTGCTGCTCACTCATCTGTAGAGCCTTAAGACCTCCATATAAGGTGGCGGATAATGATGGCAGGGTCACTGCAGTCAGTTGACTCTGTATATAAACCTGTATCTCATGTAATTTAAATAAGTTTCAAACTGTCCAAACTGTTTTCAGCCGTCAAAAAGTGAAAGCAGTGATGAGCATACATATTTGAGAAAGTGTATTTAATAGAATCTATGTTGGATAAATTAAAAATATGCACATACACAAATATATAATATTATATATATATATATATATATTTTTTTTTTTTTACCATATTTGTTAAAAAAAAAAAGTGAACTAGTACAGTTTTGATCAGAACTGCACCAATTTTTTGATTATTTCCAAAATGAGTCAGCACACAATTTAGCTTGAGGTCAAATTTTGAACTTACAACCACAATGTTTCATTTTACAGTGATGCTTATTTGTATTCAGACTCCATAGCAATTTGGCATTTTAGAGGCGTGAAAAGGACTTACTGGCAATGGTAGCTGCTGCATATATTTTAGGAAAAGTTACTGGAGGGAAAACACGAGAAGTCCTCCAAATTCAACAAGAAAATACATCACATATTTTACTACACAGTTTTCCGATCTGACGTCACTATCAGCCAGACGACATCATTTGTCTGTGCCTTGTAAAACCATTTCAAACCACTGCTGAAAAATAATCGTTTTCTGATGAAACAGCGCTGTGGTTCAGGTTTTTAGGTTTGAACATTACTCCTTCATTAAAGGGAAAGTGCTTAAACTCAAATTTGTGATGCTATACGGTATGAAGTCTAAAACTGCTCCATAGACAATAAATTGGTAAAGATGTCATAGTTGACACTGAGAACAGTATATGGGTACATTTTCTCTATCAGAACACTATAAAACTAATTTGGGTATAAAATGAAGCAATAAATCACCAGAGGCTGTGGTCTGCAGTAATTTTAGAATAGCTAACTGTTGTTAGGCAGGACTTGCAGCAGAGTATGTTGAAAGTCTGAGGTCAAAGTCACCTTCACCTCCTAATGACGAACTTTGCAGAGATATTAAAGATGTTCCGTCTTAAATCTCAATATAGACACAGTTTTACTGCCGTGGTTTCCTCACGTGCCATTGCTGCAGGCTTTTCCTGACGAGTGCAGATTATAATTGTTCTATTCTGGATGTCGCTATGACGTGCTAAGGATGGTAATGTGAACCTGTAGTGACATTCAAGCCTTAACTGTAAGTGTCTCTATTTCAAGCGCAGGGTGCTTGATAGTCTGATATTAGTCAAGCACTGTACACTATATTTCAGCCTGCAATGTTGAGTGGTTTTCCACAGAATCATAAAAGCCAGAATGACATGCTGATGCAAGAGAAACTCTCATGGTTTCTTGCAGCCTAGTACAGACTGTGCTTTCCTGTTGCCATGTCATTACCTGTGCAGGTAAATGTGTATTTGTACCCTGATCACCAGAGGTATCAAAGTGAAGGAAATTCAAAGTGGACCCCTGTGCATAGATTCATTGTGTTATCTGAAGTTGTCAGTCCTCTTAACAGCTTGTGACCTCATTGTGACTGGGTCAAAGAGGTTGCCTGGGACTGGTGTAGTATTTGAATGTATTGATGCAAGGAGAATCTCTACCATCATGTGAAACTAAAGTAAAGTCAAACATGTCAACGTCTTTTCATTTATATGGTTATAGGATGACAGTATCAGTCAAAGTGGTGTAATATCATGACAAGAAATTTTGGACAAAAAATCTCATGGTGGACAGAGGATCCTATTGACTTGGGTGTGTCTCTGACTTTTCCTCTAGCGCCACCATCAAGTCAAAATCTTAACTTACAGTCGTGGAAAGGGGGGGCAGAGCTGTCTCGCCTGCAGGCAGCACTAAAATGACGACTGTATGAACGGGACAGCTTGCAGAATGGGTCCATGGACTAGATAGGTCTGACATTTTGACAATGTATTATGTGTGGGACCCACAGCTGGGAGATTTAAAAAGAGGCTGATAGCCGTGAGCAGCTAACTCAAAGAAGAAGAACAGCATCCGAAAATGTCCACAGACTGGGAAAACAATGAGGTTTGGGAGCTCATTACCCTTTGTGCAGGGGACGAGATCAGCTGCCATATAACAGAGATGGTAAATGATTGAGGGCGCTGCTGTTGCATATGTTGTGTTACATGTCATGTCTGTCAAGCCTCTTCTGCCTCCATGATGCTGGCATGCTGTCTAAAATCACACACTGGAGTGGCATAATGCCACCATTGTTTGTTTCTGTGTAAAAATGCAAAGGCCACACAAAGAAGGGACTTCCTAGCGGCCCTATAGTGTGACCTCTGTATGAAAGGGACTATTTTGAGCATGTTAGCATTTAGCTGAGAGCACCATTGTGCCTGAGTAAAGTCTAATGCATGGCTGCAGACTCTTGTTGCCTGGTCGTCATGTTTTCTTTGAAATTGTAAAAAAAGGAAGTTTTTGTGGTTTAAATTTCCTGGAGGAAGTCAAACATCACATGTGACACAAGAACAAAAAGTGTGAAAGTCGGTTTTAGCCATTGTATTGTTTTTAAATCTTGTTATAATATCAGATATTTGACTTTTATGTTCTGGACATCATGATGAAACGACCCCGTTATAATGAAAAAAATGAGAATGAATCCATTATTTGTCCTCGTCAGTTCTGTTCCAGTTTGTCTGCATCTTGGCTTCACTGTCCGACTCTCACGGAGAGAAGTGCAGCAGGACTAACTTTGTGAAACACAGGCGCAAACAATTACTTTGGTATGTGCAGATGATGAGATAATTAAGCGGTGACCTTGAGATAACGAGATTCTAAAACGGCACAAAGCATGGGGCTACTGAGGTCACAGTTTCCAGTGAGGTAGGTATGACATCACTGCAAAACGTTTGAAAACGTAAAAAAAAAATTATGTCAAGATGAAAAAAGGGAGTGCGTCTGCTGAAGATCAGTTGATTAAAAAAAATGCTCATATGGATCTAATAAACGTGTCTGAGAGGGCCTAGTTGCAAATATTTTTCACGTTTTAATATTGGGGCTGCTGATTTCAATGATTGATATAAATTAAACCAATGAATGTGACTTTTTTTTTCTTTGGATGATAATCTGCAGATTCATGGACCATTTTGTAAAATTTAAACTGTAACCAAAGACCCTCAAATTGTCAAAATATTCTCACCACAAGACCCCATTTTTTAAATGTCTGGACCTTTTGATCATATCTCATGATCTTCTTCAGCAGAGTTTTTATGTAATTTTAGATGTTCGATTTTCCATTTTTCAGAAAACTGTAGGACATATTTTTTAGCTTCAAAGTTCAATTTTCTTGACCAGAAAGTCCATTTAGTAGCTGCCCTGGAGCTTTCCACCGTATCACATGATCTTCATGAGTAGCTGAAGTTGTCCAACAATAATGTAACCACACACATTACATCTTAGTTTACTTTAATCATATAAATGTATCTCACTGACAGCACTATTAATATTTTTGTTTATGTGTAACATTTAAGTTCTTGTTCCCTTGCTTCAGGGTAATTTTAGTTCCTACCTGCTGTTGTTTTTTGGGGGAAGTTGAGAGTGTGACAGTGACAGGTGTAGTGAGCAAATTACTGTAAAGCCAATTCATTAAAGGGGAACTGTAGTCTGCACAACCCAGGGTGACTGAGGAAGAATTAAGAATTACAACAATAACCATCCAAACCAAACCCAGATGATCACTTTAATGCAACTTCCCTGTGAATACACTCTAATCTGACTCTTTCAAAGGCAGTTTGACCTGCGTGTGAACCCGAACCGCTCAGCAGTCGTGCAGCTTTCCTCTTCAGAGAGCCTGAACATAATGTGCAACAATCCCAGACACTGTTGGAAAGTTAGAAACCACGTTTTTCATCCAGTGGCCGAGGTAGCTGTTACCTCCCAGTCTTTCACCACTCACACCGTTTTACAAGCTCAGATGGATGGAAATAAACCTCCAAACAGTCAGTGGCTCCCTGCCAGCTGAGCTCACGGAGCAGACAAACCTGTAGCTGGTGGCTGGTTTAAGCTTCCCATTAAAGTATCTCTTCTAAGTGTGTTTGAGTTGTGGTGGTAGCTGAGTGGACAATTGCTAATAAAGGGGATTTAGAAATAATAAAATAAATAGACGATCAGCTTAGATCAAAAATGAGTTGAAGTGCAAACAATAAAGAGGAGTTGAAATTTCAATTAAAATGAGACCAGACCCTAGCACAATTGTTAGAACTGAATTAGGACTGAATGCCCCAACGCTCTCTGAAGCATGTAAATGTGTGTTTAAGAGAAAGGGAGAAACAGAGAGAAGGGAAGAAAAGGCGTCAAGTGGACAATTGCATGCAATGCTTCTACAGACTTACGCACTGTAACTAAGTAGGAACTGCCCTGTACCTGCTGAGTTGTAAGAGCAAATATCATCAACAAATGTTCCTGGTTTCCTGTGTGCTGCATCTGGGGCCTAATACCATCTATTAAAGACTAGTGGTGAGCCTGAAATTTTTTCCTGATTGAACTGCTTCGGTTCATTGTTCCTAAGGTTTTGATGGGGTGCAGAATTAACTGCAGAGGTCTCCTCATCTCCAAATCAAATTTATTCTGTGATGCAAACTGGTAAAAACCTATGTTAAAGCAGTTTTTACATTACAAATCAATGTTTCTCCAATGCTGCTCATTGCAGATGGGCTGCTAGCTACAGTGGCCGGCGCTGTAACGTGAAGAGCCCTGTCTGGAGCCAGTGTTTAGTTTGTCCATTCTGGGCTACTGTAGGAACATGGTTGTGAACATGCTGATATATATGGACAAGGAGCTGCTCCCTATGTAGATGTAAATGGCTTATTCTACACCAAGGAAAACACGATTCTTATTTTCAGGAGATTAAACACTAAAGAAAATATTCATATATTCAATTTCTGCTAATATATCCCCCTAAATCCTACACGGTGGACCCTTTAAGGTGAGAACAATGACTAGATGATGTCATTTCCATTGGGAATAGAATGGTCAAATGGTCAAATTCCTATTTTTGTCGCCCCTCACTTTTACAGGTCCAGTTTGATTCAGTTATTTAAAGACCAGTGACGCATGTCCACTTAGTGTCCAACCACGAAGATTCACATGAAAGGAGCTCTGAGATGATCAAAACATTAATCTTAGTTGCCTTCAATTATTATTGTGGGCGCTTGAAGCTCACAGCATTTAAGCTTATACAAGCAGTAGTGAGTGATTTGCAGATCTTTTTTGTTTGCAACAAAACAAATTCAAATGAGCCCAGTAGACTCAATTTTCTTCTCTTATTTCTTCTCATTGTAAATCTAGCAAACAGATTTGCAGAAAATATCTGCTTTTGTGAGGTTATAAGGATTGTTATCCTTGATTTATCCTTGTGCAGTTTCATAAATGCATCTTTATGCAGCCCATGTACTACAGAGAAGCTAAGCAATTTTGTGCTGATAGCAGTGGTATTATTTAATTTGAAAATAAATAAATACAGAGATTTTGCTGGAATGATTCTCCTGCAGATCCGCTGTCTGAGGAGAAATAGACTTTGAACCAGTGAAGCGTAAAGTCAGAGGCATTTAGGGAATGATGAAATCTGTGATTGAACTGCTCATAGACCTAACAAATCATGATCCATATTTGACTGAAATATTAAACAGTGGATTAATGACAGGAGTATGTTTGTTTTGGCTCAGCTGTAAAGTTATTTTTCATCTGCAAACAGTCCCAAGCCCTCCTGCAGCACAGATGACTGACTGCATTTACTTTCCCCCTTATGGTGAGTTACAGCGACAGGGGAAACCTCTTTAAACCTCCTCACCAAGCTGATTGTTCCCTTATATAGTCATTTTTCAATCTACATGCCTAAATCATATTGCACATGAAAAGTATGACGTCTGAAGAACTACAAAGTTGAGCTGGTGAATTTGGACAGCTGCCATCACTTCCAAAGCAGATCATAGGGAGCTCTGCACAATTGCATTAAAGCCATCTTGTGTTAGACGTTATATTAACCAGGCTAAGTACATGTTTTTCTTTTACCATATTTCATATCTCATTTATTTAATATATTGTTTTTCCTCTTGAAACAGGATGTTTGGATGGGACATAATGCAGGAAAGGATCATTATAACTAAACCAAATGGATATCAGCCAAGCCAGAGAGACTTGGTTAGTTTCAATTTAGATTAGATTTCTTTTTATTTTGCACTTATACACGAACAGAACAACAAAAAAAAAAGTTACAAAATAATGGGACAAGATGTTTAATTGGAATGTGAGGACAAAGGGAAATAATTGTTAAGAATTTTTTTTTTTATCATATTTTTGTTTAGGCCTACATAAAATACTAAAAACAGAAACATTTTGTAATCTTCTGTCATTTATGTTGAAACAGATAAACATTATGTTGTACAAAAGCAATAAAAAGTCATAAAAGTCCAGTTTTTTAGATACGATCAATTTCTCCAAATTGTAATCAAATTATGCAAAATGCAAATAAATATGGATGCCTCAAGTCAGCTAAAATCTTCTTTTTAGGGTAATTACACCCAAGGACAAGGACAAAGCCACCTGCTCTCATCCTTTCAAATACTCTTCAAATACTGCCGCTTTGTCAGTGGACCTAATCGTCAAAATATGATGCACAAGGTAGCCTCCTGTGTCAGTTTTGGATGTTTACAGATGACCTCTCAGTTGATGCTTGTTACATGCAAATGTACAGTTTCTGCATGTTAAATGCATACAGTCTTTTTCAAAATGAACTTACTATGGCAAAAAAAGACAATGCTTAGGATTAGGACACAAAAGCACACGATTCATTTTAGAAAAAAAAACCCATCATGGTTTGGTTTAAAATAAGTACGGATCTTGCTAACTTAATGTCATGTCACGTGACATACAACATGTGACATACATCACTAATGTTGCATTCTACACATTCTTTCACACTACGATGTTATTAAAATAACTCCACCGACTTTTGGTTTCACACAGGAAATGAACAGTGGGCTCCTGGGTGAAAGTCCAGTGTTTGCTTGACCCGTCCATCTCCACTCTTGCCTGCCCTACATGGACTCGCTCGCTCTTTATACAATGTTAGTTGCTGGCGGCATCAGAAACAGTGAAGGTGTCTGGAACCAACATCCACTGACAAAGCAGAGGTATCTGACGAATTTGTTTGTGGCCAGCAGTGTCAGAAATAGCCACCATCCGGTGCAGATCATACCACCACGAAATGTACCTCTGTACGTGGTATTTGACGATTCGGTAGTGAGAACAGGTTGGATGTGTTTTATTATTATACTGGAAGTGTTACATTGCTACAGTATTATAACTGGCAGTCGACGTGAATGGGCAGAACTCATAAACATTTTACTCATACCTACCACCAAATATGGCCGCAGTAGAGTGAGTAGGCACCTAGAGGCCAGAATATGTTCGATACACTGTTGTGCCATGAGAAGTATGCCCAACTTTTTTACAACTAATTCACCACTGATAACGTTTGTAGTGTGATAATTGTAATTAATGATGAGATAATGAGCAGGGAATGGTGTGTAGTGTTTCAAAACAGAGAAGACAATTAGATCACAGAGGCCAGACTTGCTAGCAGGATCTATATTTACCCGAGGACACATCTCTCATATATCATTATTATATGAGCTGGATCAAATAAAAAGAAACATGACCCAGTGGATGTTTAGTTATTGCTACGGGGTTGTGATTGACCGGGCGTAACCCTGCTTTAGTTAACGACTGTTGAGGCGTTGTAAGCTAGCGTGATAAACAGGCAGTGACTGTTTGTTTACAACAAGTGGTGTTATGGAGGAGCACGAGAGCTGCAGCTGTGAAGGAATATGGAGGTTCAGGCATCCATGGGATTGCTGATGGATCATAAAGTGATAGCGCTGGAGTTCCCCCTTGTTGGACTCTGCACAACACAAGCGGGGAGACCCTAAAAATACCCCCTTTAAAATTTCACCAAAGAAACAGCTGCGTCTGCTGCACAGGGTTCAGCTCACAAATAGAGGCAAAGGACAAACGATACATTTCAGTTGTGGGCTGTAAAATGGGTGATTGACAGCTCTCTCATGCTCTTTGTGTGTGTTAGTTTGCTATAATATGATGTTAATGTTGGCAAACCAAAACACTGTTAGCACGTCTGTTCTGTTGCACTCGCATCATATCATGCAAACTGTAATTATGAGCAGCCAAGTGGGAACCTAATGAAGAGTCTACGGCCACGATAGTTGCGTTCAGTGGTACCTCCAGAAATGTTTCATAGGGGTGGCCAGATATGGGGTATTGAAAATCTTGGTGTGGCACACCAAACCAAAAGCCATAACTGTATTTTAGGAATCTGCAAATGCAGTTGTAGTATATAGGCTTGGTGAAAACTACGTCAATATGAGACTAACAATCCTGTTTTAATGTGTGTATCTATACATGTCATGTGGTTAATTTTTCATTCAACAGGCTGGTTGTCTTTTTCCTTTAAAATACAAAAATACACCTTTAATTCGGTGGAGTACATTGGTTGTCAGGAACAAAACTATCACTGGGAACAAGCATTCTCAAGTTTAGGAGAGACTTGTGGGTACCCAGAGATCTAGTTTTTATTCTGATAAGATGAGATTTTGAGGGTACCCTTTGAAAATGGCCATGCCAGTTGCTCTAACCTTTGAGTGCTATTTAGCCCCCTTGCCAGCATGACACCAATGGATGCCTTAGATTGTCTAGTTACAAAAGAAACCACTTTCTTGCCGCTAGCTTAAAAACAGTGAGTGCACCAGTGCCTCTTAAGAACAGTATTACCAGCCTCCAATTATTTTCATGGTGATGTGTGAGCAGCAAGCAGTGCACCCTGATTTTGAATACATGACTTGTAACAGTTTTTTTTTACGTTGTAGGTAGTACAACTTTTACTTTAGTAAAAAATCTAAGTAGTCCTTCCACTATAGGCACAGTGAGGTGGTGCAACTTCATGAGAAGTTACTATAGGCGATCACAAAAATCATTAGGATTCATCCTCTGGGAACCATGAATGTCTGGACAAAATATATCCAAGGACAAAGTGTTTGACTGACAATCTGACTTTCTTTTCCCAAAACTAGCATGTTCACAAATATGAAAATAAAGCTTTTTATAAAACTCAAGCTGATTAGAAAACATCTGCATCCGTGTCCTGCACAAAGATATTTCATTTGGACACACATAGTCCTACTTTGGAGACACTTGTTGATTCTAGAGTCAAACCTGTGACCTTCTCATGAGTGGACGAGCTTTCTAACCACCACTGCCAACATACCTCCTCTGCCTGCTTATCCACTGTAGGTCTCGTGTGTCGACCACGGGCCACAGCTGTCTGAGGTTTTATCCGGTCTCAAGCGTAAATCAGAGACCAGTTTAGCCTCATCGCGTCTCCATAAATATCTCTCCCCAGAGAGGACTAAAGATGCAATCTACAATTTTATTTGGTGGGTTATATTTACGGTTTATTTACATTTCTTCCATAGGAGTTTCAAGTGTTTTTAAGCCATCTTTCACCGCAGTGGTTGCCGACATTATAATGTAAACTAATCTTTAAAAGCCTCAAAATATATGCTACACTCTTGTTAGACATTGCGCATTTACAGCCCTTATATCAAAAGCTTAGATAGTGAACTGCATTATAATCATGGGTCCAGCATGTACACGGACAAAAGTGTGTGGACGCAGATGCAATACATTCATATATGATTGTTTAACATCTTATTCTAAAACCTGGCTGCATGGATTTTCTACAAGAACATTGGGAAGGGTCCTCCACTGATGTTAGGTGATCAGGTCTGTCCCAAAGCTGTTGGATGGGGTTGAGGTCAGGGCTCTGTGCAGACCAACCAACTGGGTTTTATTTATGGAAGTGGATTTGTGCACATGGGGGTATTGACGCAGGAGAGGGATAACACAAACTGTTGACACAAAGTTTGAAACACGTGTTGTCTTAAATATCATTGTATGCTGTAGCATTAAGCAGCCCGAGACCAAAGGCACAAGATGCCCCAAGCTTTTGGCCGTAGAGGACATTTAGGCAGAGGTTTAAAATTAAAAAAAAGTTACAAATTTAATATCCATTTCCAAGATGCCGTGTATGTCTTTGCGCTAGCAGAGTGGACTGTTTTAGTGACGGTCAAACCCTCAGAGTGGAGTCTATCATCAGTGCTCGACTCTTCTTCATCGTCATGGTGTAACGCTGATAAGGTCACTCTGTGAAATGACTCCATGAATCAGAGTTCTTCACTTGTGAAGGTAAACTGTTTACACAGATCAGTTTGCTTATCTGGGACGCGATACGACATCGTGCTGGCATGTGGAGCCTTGGTTCCATTGAGACCTGCATACATTTTTGATGTAACACTTGGCAACCTGGATGAGAACTTTTACACAACCTGTAAACAAACTGTCTCTATTTACAGACCTTATACTCACTGTTTACTCACTTTTTCAGTTGCAGAACGACGCTCCTCTTTTAAGGGTCTTAATAATGTTATTTCAGTAAAATGCATAATTTAAATTATCCAATAGGTGTTCTAGTGTAAAAAAAAACTTGATTTTATGACTTTTAAGTAAACATGGCATTAATGTTCTTCACAGAATATTAATTTATTTTTAAGTTCTTTGGAAAACTGGGTTTATTTCAGAAATAAGCACTGAAAAAATGGATGTTAGAATCCTGCAAATTAAAAAAAAGTAACTTTTGTGCTTTAACTCATTAGTTATTTCAACACTGTATTATATCTAGATAAAAAACAACCTCATTAATATCTTGTGTTTTTTTTATATCAAATTCTCTTCCTTTTTCCATCTTCTGAAAGCAGTGTTTTAAGTAGCAACTTATCATTTCACACACCAATCACCTCTTCATCTGTACATTATGAGGAGCCAATTTAGGCCTGAAACGCTCCATTTTTTCTAAATCTAATAAAGCAAAAAGCATTCTGCAGTGTTCTCTCTGAGCGGATGCACAGTAAATTAGATAACATAAAGGCTGCTGCCAGCCCACTGCACATGACAAAGCTTGTTACTGACTGGAGACACTAAAAAGATTCCTCCTCTGAAGCCCAAACCTTCCAGCTGCTGTTTCAGGTTTTTCTTGGCTTTAGATTTTGTCCACCAGCTCTCCCAGTGCCTCTTCCAGTCACTCTCCCAGTTCACTGGGGCTGACCGTCAGAATGAAGACAGCTCTGTGGTTTTGACGCGTGGGAGATCTTGGCATCTCCCCTGAAACAACTATTAATAACAGGCCGAGGTAACGTGGTTGCTACCACTCCACTGCCAGGATTCTCTCTGGCTGAGTCACGACCTGCTTTCATCCAGACCTGATGCCTCGGGGATCTTTGGCCTTGTTCAGATCCAATAACTTGTTCTTTTGTCAGGACCCCCATCATGATCCTGCCCAGCTGTCGATTTCATCATCATTTGTTTGTGCTCATAAAGCGTCTGCAGCTTAAAATTTATAACCAACCAGTGGTGGAAGACTGATGATGGTGCTTTTGTATGTTTTACCCACTAAGTACTACTCTGTTTCAAATAACTGCCACTCATGCTCCAAAACTCACTATTATTATTATCATTAGTAGTATTTTTATCTCCAGGCAGCTCCTGGTACAAGATAATTTAAGTTTGCAATGGAAACCATCTTGCAGAAGTTGAAACTTTGATAGGTAAGATAGGTAATCCATCATGTCAAAGTCCTGCTATCATCACATGCTAATGAGTTCCTGTGGTACATTCAAAAGACTGGACTGCCAGAACATTGCTGGAAAATAAAGCGAAGAAAAGAAACACCTAGAAAATATGGACGTACTGGGTTAGAATAATAAGGAATTTGTTTATGAACACACCACTAGTGAGTTTCCTGAAATTAATTACAACTAGTGGCTGTTGAAACAGAGGAAAATAATCTAAAATGATGGTATAGATACTGATTACAGCTGCCCTTAAAACATCCTCTTTTCCAAGACTAGCGTTTCATGTACTGACACCCATTCCGTTTGCACTCACAGGTAGAAAATGCGATCCAGGAACTGCACCATGGATGGTCCAGATGACGGACGCATCCAGCCCACTAAAGGTTTCATCAAGCAGGAAGAGGAGAACACACCCGAGCTCACAAAGAGGAAGATGAAGGTCCAGCGGGAGGAGAAGGATGGGAGAACAGCAGGGTCAGCTAAGAAACCCCAGAAACCTGCAGAGAGCAGGAAGGCAGCAGCGTTGGATCTGTCAAAGACGGACCTGCTGCACCTGCTGGGAATCATGGAAGGAGAAGTTCAGGTACGAATCAGATTTACTTCACAAGAAAACTCTGATAAACTCACTGTACAGTACCAGCACAACACCAAACAGCAGAATGACACTGTTATTTATAGCAGCTACAGAGACATATTTTTCTCAGGAGTTGGTCGGGACCCTAAAGGATAGTGTTTTTACACAAACACAACTGCAGTGGGATGATAATGTTATCCTATGAAGGCAGTGGTGGAAAATAAAGAAGATTCAGATTTGGGTCCACAAGCTTCTGAAATTCTGTATCTAAACACAGACCTAATCACTGTGGATCTAATATAAAGCCAGCTCTGCTGTAACTGGTCTACAACTTGCTTTTGTGGTGGTTAACATTGTTGTAGCTCAAATTATGGAAGTTTAAAGTCCTATTACAGAAGCATTTTAAAGAATGTATACTTACTATGTTTAATGTGGTTTTCCCACATAAAATTATAGAAAGTGTTCAAATGGGGCGAGCACAGAGCTACTCTTTCTCTAACCTGGTCTCATTCTGAAATCGCTGAATACTGGACGAAAAAGCTGTCCTTTCACGTTGGGATGACACACAGCCAGATGTTGTCAGTGTGTACCGGTGCACTGATGGCATCAGGGGAAACGCAGCCAGACAACAAAGTAAGTTAAAGCGAGGCAGAGTCCTACTAGGGTGGGTGGGAGGGGTGGTGCATCACCAACTTTCACCTGGGAGGCCGATGTTCGCTTCCCGTATGAATGGTCCCGTAGGCTATAAAGCCAAACTCGTTTGTTGTTGAATGGTGGTGATGAATTGTTGTCAGTGTTCTACCGCTGTCGTACATTTAATTTGAAAGAAACTGTATGCAAACTGTACATTTCCTGTGAAAACAGAAGTGTATTTTGAAAAGACACAATGCAGAAATTGACACAGCATCCCAGAGCATCAACCCAGGCTATCTTGCACATCATATATCAAAGTGGAAAGTCCACGAATAAGCAGCAATATGTGGCGAGGTCGGAGTGAGAATGTTGTGCTTTCTTCTTCATTGAGTAAGGTATTGGTCACACACGTGAGCGAAATTAACACTCGCAAACATTTGCCTACCGTTGGTGAGCAGAGGGTCGAATGAAACATTCCCTTCCATCAAAGCAAAAGCAAAATCTCATCTCCACATTGTAACTTTGGTGAACATTGACCGGCAAAGTTTAGCCTCAACATATAGCAAAGATGTATGATACTGGCCATGAAAAATACAAACTGCCCCACATGAGAGATGCTGACTGGCTGCTGGTGAGTCTGGAACGCAAGAAAGTGGAAAATAACATCATAAGTTACAGTATTTATGAGCAAACAAGCTACCATTACCAAGCACGCTGGCTCTTTACCATGTTTTTTGTCAAAACTTTCATGCTAACTGTGCTCTCTGTATTGACAAGTCCGCTCTGCACTGGAGGTATCAGGTTTCTTTGTCAGTGTTGTCTGTCCCATTGTTCATATGCATTTCCTGCACTAGACAGAGATTGGCTTCTGTATTAGTGACCTACCTAATCCAGTTTGCAGCTATGTTTGAATCTCAGATTTTAGGAAATTGCAGTAGAGGAATCTGTAAACACCTCTTTGTACAAATACAAGCCAGTATAGTCAAGGATGGACATTTTAGGGGACATAAATAGAGGAAAAACACATCTTTAAGTGTCGGAAAACTTTAAAATATGTGTAGGTAGATCTGGGCTTTCTCCACTGAAGAATTAAAAGTAGGTGTACACACTGAGTGATTTTCTAAATCCCAGAAATTTCAGCAGCTGGTGAAGTAAATGTTGAGTCACTAGACTTAAACAGCTTTTTGTCTTTTTAATGACCAGCCTGCTCAGGTACAGTTCCATCACAGTGAGAACCGGGGAGTCTTTGAGCTTAGTTATTGATTGAGACGACTGCTCATTGGACAGCTTACCGTGGCTGAAACAAATAGATCCACACACCAAGTAGCTCCCATTAGGGGGATTTTAATGCTGTGTAACGTCTCAAGCACCATGCTCTTCCTCAGACTTCAGCTTGGTTACCATGCCAACTGAAGACGAGGGAAGACTGAAAATAGTTAATTTACTGTAGTCATTTATCATCTTTTTCAGATACATCCAATGTATCATTGTTTTTTCATGGAGCTGCAGCACCTGCAGCTTATAAAACCATAAATACAGTGGAGTTAGTCATGAGTGCTGAGACATATTGACGTGTCTCAGTGTGCAATGGCTTAGATTTTGAAAATAACCTTTGCCGGTGTGGAAACAGCCCACTGGCAGCCGCTGGGTTCCAGTCTGATAATGATTTTCTAATGGAGGCACATTAATAAAATCCTCTCCAGAGAGGCAGGATGCTGCTGCCTCACCCTCTGTTTCCAGCCTGCATCATCTGTTTGGGTGTGTTAAATATTTTCCATTAGCGATGGGACAGAGAAATACACATCACAGAGCGACATTTCACACAGGAAGTGCTGCTTTGGTCGGCTTTGTTTCACATAATGGGAAAATGGGAAAAACAGACTCTGTATTTCGGAACGTCACAATAAGATCATTGTCATCATCACCTCTATAATGTCTAAATGGTAAAAAGTGTGCTTCAGGACAATACATAAAATCTACTAACAGTCTGTTGATATTCTGTATTTTTTTTATCCACAAATCCCACAAAAAGTCTGAAACCAACAGTGAATGTGTCCACTGACAAGTATTGTGTATCAAAGGCTGATGTAGCTATTTCCTCTGTGCCATAGAGCTCTGCTGTTGTCCAAAAACTATTAACAACACATCAATGAGCACACATCACTTTTGCGCTGACATGTTCATTCATTACCATGAACACACACATTGTCATTTATTTTGACTCAGTCCAACATAGACCATGCTGCTGCCCCAAATACTCACTAGAGCACCAAATGTAGATTAATCTACCGCTAAAAATAGTCCCCCCAAAAAACGCACTACTTCCTCCTGTTTGTTTAAAAAAAACTACAGTGATCAGCTGTTTAAGAAAATTACTGAGACTTCTTAAACATGAAACTACATGTTGTGTTTTTAGATTTTTAAACTATCTCATTGTTGGTATGGTCTTTTTAAAGGGAACTGAGTAACAGCAGACCTATCTTTTAAACATTATTTACTAGCCTCGCTTTTTCAGATAAACAGCAATCATCAGTAAGATTTATATTAGTGACCACACCTGATGTTCAATTAACTGATGAGGCCATTACATCTTTGTTCGACCATCGACTGTAGCATCAGCAGATCAATGCCTCAGGCATTTTAAAGTCCCTTTGCAAGTGTATCTAGTTTTGGGTAATTCTGTGGAGGTGCTGAAAACTGGTGTAATGCTTTTTTGGTTGATTTACCTTTTTGCATTCAGTCTTTATATATACAGATTAAGTTCTTGGTGTGTTGGTGTGTGACAAGAGACAGCAGGCAGAGTGGAGTGAAGGAAACAGCTCCCTCTGCTGGTGGAAACATGCCTTTCTCTTTGTCTGTGATTTATCTGTGATGTCAGTGTGAAAGTAGTCGATGAGGTAATATCCTGGATCCACGTGGGCGCAGCATCAGATTCAGATGATGTTAGCTGGGATTATTACTCAGCTGATGTCTGAGCATTTCTGTGCAAATATTCTAGAAGTAAAACGCCCACATAAAGGCTGAAACAGAAACAGTGGGTCTTTTTAAAAGCTATTCAACACTGGGCTGTTCATCTGTGGGAATTCATAGTGTTTCCATATGATGGTCATGTGCATCGTTTATTTGGATTATAAAATATTGTTGTTGTTGTTTTTATTTGAAGCCACCTTTGATTGATTATAGTCTTTCTTTCTTTCTTTCTTGCCTAAATTTTGTTTTTACACATCTTATTTTTAAGCTGGCCCTGCTGAATGTTTCTTTTTATTGATTATGTTTTACCATTTGTTACTATTAATGTTGTAGATTTTTAATTTCTTGGGATGTGTGACGCATGCAAAGGAGCTTTTATTCGCAAAGCACTTCTTCTTCTTCTGCCTATTCCTCTTCTTATCATTATTATTGTTATACAGCCTCATCATCAGTTTTGAAGTGCTTATGACCCTGTAACAACAGGGAGACAACCCTCAATATCATCAAAAATCTTTGCTTTGTTTTTTTTTTTAAGTGGAAAGGCTCAGACTCAATTCTGGTAATAAATAAATAATAAACTACTTATAATGTAATAAAAACATAATACTAAGCACCACTGCAGTGTTCAAAGGTCCAACGCTGAACAAATACACAAAATAGCCATAAATTTAAAACAACAACAACACAAGATTGGCATTAAAGAAAAAACATTAAAATCTCTTTTGTGTCTCTTCAGGCCAGAGAGGACATCATCGGCCTGCTGAAATCAGACAGAACCAGACCAGAGAGTCTGGAGGCTCACTACGCCTCAGCGATCCCCACCAAACCCCTGCAGGCCCTGCAGAGAGACGGACTGCTCGTCCTCAGCAACAACAACACTGAGGACGTGTATGAGAAACCAATGGCCGAGGTGAGAATATATTGAAAGGATTTAGCTGGGATTAGACTGACTGAAAGACTCAGTCAGGAGTTATGAAACAGTGGATTTACTCCTGCTTGTGAATCCACAAGTCTCAAAATCAGTCTGCTTGGACTTTTCATGGTGACAGTAGGTGATCATATACAGTAGCTCATATCTTCTCTTCTTGCTGTATTTAAATGGAGAATTAAAATAATATTTACATAAAAGTAACAGCCTGAAAAGTTTGTCACTCTTCAACACTTCAGTGGTGGAAAGTAACAAAATATATTTACTTCAGTGCTGTAGTTAAGTACAAGTCGAGGTATTCCTTTACTTGAGTATTTCCATTTTATGCATCTTAATGTGTCTACTACACTAGATCTCACAGGAAAATATTGTACTCTTTACTCCATTACATCTGTATGACAGCTTTACTGACTTTTCAGATAATGGTTTTTATCTCCCTCCCGTCTGAGGAAATTTATGTATCTCCAGCTGTGTTGATTTTGAATGGTTGCAATGAACTGAAGGATGACGTGTTCCTTTATGTGTTGGGCTGTGGGTTTATAGACGCGCTGTTCTCACAGGACAGGGATGCTACAAACTGCTGTAGGTTAAACTACCTAACACTATATAAAAGAGTTTAAAATGAGCACAGCCTTAAACATCTACAGTAGTAAAATGCAGCATACACATTAATGCAGCAGTAATATTAATCCAGGAACATCAGATATAATAGTAAAACACTGACAGGGAACATGTTACTGCACAATGATTACTTTTACTTTCCATACTTACTGTATGACAGTAAGTACATAAGTAAGTAGTATAAGTAGATTTTGCTGATTATACTTCCATAGTTTTACTTATGTAAGGTTTTGAATGCAGGACTTTTAGTGTGGTATTAGTACTTTTAATTGAAGGATGCCAGATTCTTTCCAGGAAACTTTCAAGGGAATTATTAGGAAATTACAGACCTGTAAAATTAAGTGTTTATATCCCTTTTATTCATCACCATGACTACATACTGTTTCAAAGCGCTCCCCACTCGGCCCGCAATGAACTTCAGTTGGAGAGGTTCTGAGTGCTGGTGGAAAAGTACCAGAATCAATCTAAAAGTTTTAACTGTACATTGTAAACTCCCCCAGGCTTGTTAAATTCCCAGAAAAGACCACAAACTGAAGCATGACCTCAGTGTCCTCCATTGGGAACTCCTTACCAACAGAAAAAAACAGGAAGGAGCTAAATTCTACATCTACCAAAATGAGGATTTTCTTTTCACAGTTGAGTGATTAAATATACTGTAATCATAGTGGTTTCAGAGAGTTTGGAGAGCAGGTAGCTGTCACAGATAATAGATGGAGTACCAATATCCTTTTATTCTGGTGGTGCATTTGTACCAGGGTTCCTGCATGTGAAATGATGCTCTTTTGTGTGTTGAATGGCAGTGGTTTCTACTTGAAAATGTAATTTTCCATGCTCAGTGAAATCTGCAGGGTGTCGTAAAAAGGCCGAACAAATGTGCAGCGAGAGCATTTGAATAAAGACTCTCTGCTCATTGTTAGCCCACAAACACCACATCACCATAGCCGTAGCTAATGGTTTTGGGATACTGTGTCGGCAGATGTGTTGTCAGGGTGTGAGTTGTTGTTAATAATGAGTGTTGACGTGTTTCCCATCAGTTGGACCGTCTGGAGGACAAACAGAAGGAGACGTACAGACGGATGTTGGAGCAGCTGCTGCTGGCAGAGAAATGTCACCGCCGCACCGTCATGGAGCTGGACAACGAGAAACGCAAACACACCGACTTTATGAACAAGAGCGACGACTTCACCAACCTGCTGGAGCAGGAGAGGGAGAGGTGAGGGGGAGCGTGTATGTGTGTGTGTGTGTGTGTGTGTGTTAGTACAGTGATTCCCAACTGTTCCAGCCACTAGGTCTAGATTTCTCCTCAGTCATTAGTTCAAGGTCCCACGGTTTAATACATTTAGGATCATACTTGCATTTAGCCATGTTGCCTGTCAAGTGGCTGTCACTTAGTCGCTCACTCTACAGCAGAAAATGGCACTTAAAAATAAATGCTCTGTGCTGGAAATGAACTGAACTTTAAAACAAAGTGTGTTGACATGTTTGCAAGTCACTTGCGGTCCATTCACAATGGGCCCGCGACCTGCTTTTGGACCGCGACCCACCAGTTGGCAACCACTGCTATTAGAAGGTTTTACCACTGAATTTACGTGCAAACTGGAATCCCACTTATGAGTCTTTTTCTGGGTTTGATCATATTCCGGATTAGGACTGGATGTACATACTAGGAATGATAACGATTAACCATTAATCCGTTATATTTCAGAGCTTTGAGTTTGAACGATGCTGCGCTTTAGCCAATCACAATGGAGGGGGTGGGGCTTTTTTTTTTAACCAATGGATTTCCAGATAGTGTGCCAAAGTCACGCCCCTTCTGGTGAAGCTCATGGGACCTTAGATCGGAAAAAATATGAATGGCAGTGAATGAGGAGAGAAATATTATCTTTTGGTCCTGTTTGAGTTGTGACATGAAATCCAAATATGTCGTTAATGAATTTAAAACAGAAATTTTAAGGTCAAGAAAGTCATACTTTGTGGTAAAACTGTTGAAGCTTAGTGAAAGCTATGATGTCACATACGCAACCTCCTCCTGTGTACTCTTGAGTCTTTCTCATTAAAACGCTTATATCTCAACAGTTTTACCACAAAGTATGACTTTCTTGACCTTAAAATTTATGGGGAGCTGGAGCCTATCCCAGCTGACACTGGGTGAGAGGCGGGGTACACTCTGGACAGGTCTCCAGACTATCACAGGGCTGACGCATAGAGACAGACAACCATTCACACTTACATTCACACTTACGGACGATTTAGAGTCACCAGTTAACCTGCATGTCATTGGACTCTGGGAGGAAACCAGAGAACCTGGAGAAAACCTACACTGACACAAGGAGAACATGCAAACTCCACACAGAGTTGCTCCCCCACCCTTGGTTCTAACCAGGAACCCTCTTGCTGTGAGGCGACAGTGCTAACCACGGCCATGTTGGCCTTTTGAAAGCAAAATTAACCGAAACTGACATCCCTAGAAGGAATATGGCACACAGTGCAACAGCGTGGCTAACTTGTATGTTTTTAATAGTTTTTGGACAACACTGAAGCTCTATGGCACAGAGGAAGAAGATAAATCACAGCATAGAACCAGTGAAACGTGGCAAACGGATATAAAAAACAACAACTTGATAACAGTGTGATGAATCTACAGCAGGGGTGGAATCCAGATGTCAATCTGAGAAACTTTTAGTACATCAAACCCATCTGCCTGGTGGAAGTAAGTTAGGACGTAGCTGCTGAGATCACACACGGAGCTGTCATAATATCTCTGCTGTTCTGAAAAATATACAGCAGTACAATCTTTTACAGGGGCTGATGAGAAGGAGCCTCAGATTCTTGGAATATCTTGATAGCAAAAACTGAATGATGGAAAAACTCAATGCCCTTGAAAAACATGGACGGCAGATGTTTGTTTACTTGTGCGGTAGAAGGCATCAGATAAGACCCATACCGTCACGGTTTCGGATGATGGTTATGATAGGAAAGTTGATGAGTCGTGCTTTATCGAGTCATCAAGCACACACGGCACAATGCACAGCCTCGACTGACTTAAACCCTTCAGCTTCTGTGTTGCAGGAGAATTCAAATCCTCCTTACAGCATCTTTCATTTTAGTCTTTATATTATTCTGTCTTGTGACAGTAGGTGCATTTGTGTAGAGGAGTGTGCATTGCTGTCTGTCACCCAACTCAAGGCAACCTGAGCTGCCTCTTAAAGGTGCAGTCTGCGAGTACACTTCTTGTTAAATTCAGCAAATATTCTCCTCATGGTCCGCTTGCTGCCTGTTCTGTGTGTGCGCTCAAAGAAATTTAGTTTCCATACATAGATCTGGCTATTTATAGATGGGAAACAAACAAACTGGCACGAACTGAGCCACATGACGCTGTTCCAGCTAATCCTATTCGACCTCCATGACAAACATGCCCATAAGGTTATTTTTAATATGATTGTTTTGACCACAATTGATTGAATTTGCCACATATCGTAAGCTGTTTGGGTAGTCGACTCATCTAACGCTAATGATAAGTTAGCAAGTTATCATTATGTCTATTGTGGCTTTCATAAGAATGAAATGACCCAGTGTAGGGTCATGAGGGGGAATAAGGGTGACTAAACATGACCTTTCTTTTTTCTGTTGCTGCCCATTGCCTCCTTTGTGACTGCGTACCTTGTACTTATAAAACTTCAAACACCTGAATGTGGAATAATGCTTTACTGCACCTCATTTACCTTCGCTGGGTCTCATATCTCTGTACGGCTCATAACAACGTCCGTCAAACCTGCTCATTGTGTTCCGAGTGAGCACTGATTTGGTGGTTTGCAGGCCCAGAGAAGTCTAGACTTTAATGTAGCAACAGCCCTGCAAGAGAATACTTCCTTATGAAGGTTATACAGTTCAGTTTTTGAAGATTGTTTAGTTAAGAGACATGTTGATTTCACTTTATGGCTGATTTGGAGTCTGTACTTTGAATTTCTAGCTGTCGACATACAGCCCCTCCTGGCTTAAATGTGGTCAAGCCCTGTTCTCAGCTCTCAGCTCTGTCTGATAACACATTCCTGTTGGCTGTAGTCAGCGTGCAGATTCACTGCAGGTGATATCATGAATGAATGGATCAAGCGTGATGTCATTCCCAGCAGAGATCATGCCGGACGATTAAAGGCTCTGTTTGCATAACAAACTGTCACAGGCAAATAAAACTACACAAGAAAAGGTTTGTCAGAAACCTGCTGAAAAAGGTACCATCAGTATTTTACTCTAGCAATGCTGCAAAACTGAACTTTTATTCAGGAAAAATCTGGTTATATGTCTAAAGGTTTGTCTTTGTTATTTTAAACCCTACCCAGTAAAGGCTCTGCTCTTTGCAGACTTTTCAAACTCTATTTAACTTGAACAAAAACTAATGCAGACAATGAATCAGCTCAAGGAGGATTTTTATACCACTTTTTTTCCACTTGCCAACAGAAACACACTTTAAACACAACACTGACATACTATCTTCTCATTTGATTAGTTGAACTTGTTAGCAAACAGTTGCTTATTTCCACAGCCAGCGTAACACAATCACTTATTTGTAGTGGTGCTTGTGTCCATCTGATGAATATAAGTCTAATATTCACTCTACTTTTCACTCAGTTTTGGTCTCCACCAACTCTGAAGGGAAATATCTGGCTCTTTAGCTGCTAAATGTTCCACTATGTTCTGTAATGACATAGGTGTGGACATTTTCAGTCGCGTCTCTGTCAGCTCTGCTAAATATGGGCTAAATTAATGCTCTTACGTCTATTTTGCACACGTTGATGGTGCATTTTGTGGTTGGCTTTGGACAGCGTTGGCGTGTGGCTGTGTGTCACTCATCGGGATGAGGAAATCAAGTCAGAGAAATGAACCTCAAAGCCATGCGCACCATTTCAGGGACACATGTTCAACCTGGAAACTGTAGCAAAACGGTGCACACTGTTTTCAGATTAAACGTGCTCCAGGTAGGAGAGGTGAGTGTGGAGCTAACAGATCACTCAGCACTGTAGCTCTGTCTGCCCACTTTTTAGTGGTCTGAACAAATGCAAAGGATTTGATTTAAATCTTTCCTGCAACTGTGCGTGGCGCTAAACCTTGAGGAGACGATGGTATGATCCTTTAAGTGAAAGTGAACTTACTGAATGGTAAAATCATGTTTCAAATCAATGTTGCTATTTTAGGAAACCAAAACATATGTGTTGGCATTTTCTGACTTTGCTAATACCTTCATTCAAAATGTCTCCTTGTGATGTTATTAAACTGCATTATGTTTCTTTTCAAACTACAAATTAGTTTTAGTTGTAAAGGTATATAAAGTTTTATGAGACACGGTTGCAGCAGAACACACAACGGCATCATCGACTCACATCTGTGGGCTTTTTCTTATGGGACAGTGACTTTCTAGTGCCAGGCCACCCTGAGGCCCCTGATCCCAGTCTGGTAGTGTGGTTTGAGAAGTTTTATGATTTAACCCAGTTAACCATGTCTGCCTTCAGAAAAATGTAGGCTTGATTCTCTGTAATTTCACAGTGGTAAAATTCTGATTCATGTTAAAATGCACCCTGAAAAAAACCCTGTTTTTATCCCCTTAACAGTCAACAACAAATGCGCATCCTCGGTGTCAAAGCGTTCTTGTCGACTCGCCTGTTCTGAATGTTAATAAGGACGGTAATTATTGCGACTATAATTAGCTGCAGATCAGCATCTCTGGGTCTGACGTGTTTGCTGTGGGCTCCGTTTTATGAGTGTTTGGGGCTCTCTTCGCTCTCTCTGACAGGCTGCTGTCAGCACCGATGCTATGAATAGACCTGCACAGAGAGAAGCTTTCTGCAGAGCCATCGTGTGCCAACGAGGTTATGATGACTGATACTCAGTGTCCTGAGCAAAAGAAGGGAGCAAGCTAAGTTATAAGGCAGAGGAATTACTGACGATAATCATACTTTTATAAGTTAATCACAAAGGAGTATGAACTGAGACGTTATGGTGTCATCCAATTTGTTTGAAGTCAGTTCTAGTGCATCTCATGTAACAAGACTCGTCGCGATGAATACTTTTGTTGGACAATATATTGTCCCAGTGTCACACTGGGCACCTTTCATTCTCCGTACATGACATCTCCTCAGCCCATTTAGTCATTTTCCATTCACCCTGCCTTGTCACCACACATACCTGCCAGCCTATCACCTGTCCACTCATTCCCACTCCTGCCAGTCCTCCATGCCCACGCAGTTTACCTATGGATCATTACCTCCTGTCACTATAAAGACGCCTGCTTCACAGACACTTCTTGCTAGATTGTTCTTGGCCTCATCCAAGACTTTCCAGCATTTATTTCCCGACTGCTTTCTCGGTATCGAGCCTGCTGTCTCTGGCTCACCTGCTTCGTCTGATCCTTGGTAATTCACTCTGCCTCCCATCTCCGACCACAAGCTCTGCTTCTGCCCACCTGGTTCCTGTTCGCCTGTTTCCTGGGGCCTTCTGGAAAGAACGCTATATCATACAATAAGTCAATATTATTTATCATGACAGGCCTACTCTTTGACTTTTCCTCTCGTGCCACCATGAGATTCACACTTGTGGCTTTGAGTGAAATACCTAAACAACTACAGGACAGATTGTCATGTACTTTGGTTCAGACACTCATGTTGATGAACTGTAATAACTTTGGTGATCCTCTAACTTAACATGCAGCAGCTAAGACTGATGGGAATGTCATTATTTTTGCAGATATTTGGTCATTAACCAAAAGACACTTAATAGTCTAACCTGATGGAGGTGCTGGATGAAACATGAAAGGGAACACTAAATGTCAGTAGGCTTCATCCTCAGGACACCATTAATCTGTCTTCAAAATTTCATGGCATTCCGGTTGAAAGTTGTTGAGAAATTTCAGTCAGGACCAAAGTGATGGTTTGTTTTCCAAAATGTGGCCATTTGTTACTCATTTTCTAATATTTCTCTGGCCAGCAGTGGGAGGGTTTGATGTGGAAGGAGCGGACATCGGGAAGAGTTGGGTAAGAGGATAATGGGGATATGATTTGTATTGTTGCTCTTCTGTGCTTTTATCTTTGAGCCTTAACGAAAACACTTCAAAAGAAAATTATATAAAAATGAAAATTGAATTATTACACCTGCATGAGTTATATTGTTAGGTGTCATTTCTCCTTGAACTTCTACAACAAATGGCATCAACATGTTGTCATTTGATTTATTCCTGATTGTACAAAACCACCTTGTCACTAGAAATTAATGGGGAAATGTCCTAGAGGCTTTTATTTAGTAAGAGTTGAAATGTGTGCAACAGAAGAATTGACTTCTTTCCAAAATTACAGGCAGCCAACAAAAGTGCAAATATCTAAGCCACAAAAACACAGGAAATTAATGTGTTTAATTTAATGTAAAAGTGCTTTTGTGTACTGGTGATATTTATGTATAGCATGCATTTGGACCAATGACAGAGACCCTCTGCATCTGTAAGCTCTTTGCACTGCTCATATTTGGCTCATTTGAGAGTCTCTGCAATGCAAACCACAGGCCTCCTCTGCTGTCTGAAGCTATGATCTCACACACATACAATTCAGCCACTATGGAGAATTTATATCCACGTCCTTCTCCCTTTGCACGATACAGGGGGATTATAATGAGAAAGGCTGTGCAAGTCTGGCATTGTCTGCTCCAAAACAAAAACTCTCGCCTTGCATTGTTGCCTCGTTTCTATGGAGACACTGCTGACTCTAAGACAGACAGGAGACAATTAGGTCAAAACTGGAGCAGCATTTTAGGAAAAGGACAGAAATGTTAAGACTTAAAAGTGGCTTCATGAGTTATGTCATACCTGCCGCCCAGTCGGCTCTCCTCTCAAGAGGGAGTACAAAACGGGAGAAAGAAGAAGAGGAAAAGCTTTCTGAACCCCTCCTCTTCCTCGGTGTCCAAACAAGGGCAGGGCCTCTTTGGCCATATATGGAGGGGTGGATGACATCACCAGCCAGCGGAGCAGTGCTGTTTAGGACGACATCTACCTTTTTCATTGTCCAGCGATGACATGTTTGGAATGTGATGGCTTTAATTCCCCACGGTGCCGGGCCCCCTCCTTCCTTCACTCTCTGGCTCCGTGAGAGACTGAGCAGCAGCAACAGCAGCAGCAGCAGTTTGGCTCCTGCTCAGCTTTAAAAACAGATATGGATCAACCTGCTCTGCATCCCAACTCTTTGGTAAGTTAAACAGAGATTAGGGGGAGGAAGTTTTTGACATAGGAGGAGCAGACTGCAAACATCTGGAATCTGCGTTTTTTGATTCAAACTTGCAGAACACAAACCTGTCTGATGTCACCCACATGAAAGGGAAACTGTAGCAGACTCTCTCTCTGACACACACACAGACTCCTGCAGAGATTAGTTAAACATCTACCAACGTGAAGGTGAATTCTCTTGAACTTTGCTGGCAGCTCTGCAGTACCTCTTACTACTGCTTTATCCCAGTCATTCGGTGTGTTGTGCAAGATTCTATGTCATACAGGTACAGCAGTGAGATAGTATCTCTTCTCTGTTCTTTTGTCCTCTGACAGTGTTCAGACAGAGCACTGGGTGAGGTTTAGAGATGGCACAATTGCATACAAGCTGTCTGCTCTGTGTTCTACTGGGTGAAGCACATTCAAGACAGTTGAACACTTTTGCCATAAATGTGGTTAGATGACACTTAGATGACACACCCTGGCATACAACCAGATGTATAGGTGCAGTTTTTGTACATGCATACACACAAATGAAATTCTATCAGGGGATATTTTCTGCCTTGACTGTGATCAGTTGGGTAAGTCACAGCAGAAATAACTAAAGCTTTCAACTCAGGACACCTGCGTGTTAATGGAGATCATGGCCTGCGGCTGTTATTCTTCCCTTCACTGAACTCTAAACAGGACAGCTCTGTCAGCGAGAATCACAACTATTTGGGCCTTTATCTGCCTCTTTTTTTATTTCCTTTGTTCCTTCACTTATCCTGTTGTTGCCTTTCATTCTGCTTGCCTGGCTCCCCATCCTGGATCAGGTGGTTATTGCTCTTTCTGAGTCTGGTCTGGGTTTCATAGAGATGTGCAACATCTTTCCCCCATCTGATATGTTTCCTTTTCTGCATGTAATTATTTATGTTTGTAAGTGTGCTTCTAAACATTGTGATGTCAAATTAATTCAGTATTGATATCTTCTGCGGTGACACAATGTTCTGGTTGAAATATGTTTCACATTAACACCCACTCACATCTTGTTTTCTTCTGTTTCTTAGACTCAAAAGGTTATTGGAGCAGGAGAAGGCCTACCAGGCTCGTAAGGACAAGGAACACAGCAGGAGGCTGGAGAAGGTCAGAGCGGAACTGGTTAAGCTCAAGTCCTTTGCCCTGATGTTGGTAGACGAGCGGCAGCTGCATATCGAGCAGATCGACCAGCAGAGCCAGAAGATCCAGGACCTCACTCAGAAGCTGCAGGAGAAAGAGCAGCGTTTGGCGGCGGTCAGTGACACCGCCAAGGAGGACGGACAGAAGATCCTCAAGTTGGAGGCTGAGCTGGAGCACAAAGCGGCCAAGTTTGCACAGGAACACGAGGAGATGACGACCAAACTGGCCAACGAAGAGTCCCAAAGCCGACAGCTTAGGCTGAAGCTAGCTGGTTTGGCACACAAGATCGAAGAGCTTGAGGAGAGCAACAAGGTGCTGCAAAAATCAGACGAGGACCTGCAGGAGCTAAGGGAGAAGATCAGCAAAGGCGAGTGTGGGAATTCGTCTCTCATGACGGAGCTGGAGAATCTGCGGAAGAGAGTGCTGGAGATGGAGGGCAAGGATGAGGAGATAACCAAAACAGAGACTCAGTGCAGGGAGCTGAGGAAAAAACTGCAGAGTGAGGAGAATCACAGCAAGGAGCTGAGGCTGGAGGTGGACAAACTGCAGAAGAGAATGGTTGAACTGGAAAAACTGGAGGGGGCTTTCAGTAGGAGCAAAACAGAGTGTTCTCAGCTTCATACAAACCTGGAAAAAGAGAAACGTGTTGTGAAGGATCTGGCTGGTGAGCTGGAGACGGTGAAAACTCGGCTGAAAGAACTTGAGAGCGCCGAGTCAAAGTTTGAAAAGGCAGAGATGGTCCTAAAAGATGATCTTATGAAGTTGAAATCCTTCACAGTTATACTGGTAGATGAAAGAAAAAATATGGCAGAGAGGCTTAAACAGGAAGAACAGAAAAGTGATGACTTGAGTAAGATGTTCAAAGCAGAGCAGGGCAAGGTTACAGAGGTCACAGAGAAGCTGATTGAGGAGAGCAAAAAGCTTCTCAAATTCAAATCAGAAATGGAGGTCAAAGTGTCAACCCTCATTAAAGAGAAAGAGGAGTTAAAAACTAAACTTGTAAGTGAAGAGGAAAGGTGTAGGGAGATGAATACCAAACTGGGTAGTATGAAAATAAGAATGGATGGACTTGAGGAATCAGAGAGGGAAATGCAGAGAAAGTGGTCCAACAAGGACAATAACAGAAATCCAGATGACGACAACAAAGTCAAAGAGCTCACGCTAGAAATTGAAAGACTAAAGAGCAGGCTCAAACAACTTGAGGTGGTAGAAGGTGATTTAATGAAAACAGAGGATGAGTATGATCTACTGGAGAAGAAATTCAGAACAGAGCAGGACAAAGCAAATACCCTTTCAAAGCTGCTGGAAGAAATGAAAAGTCAGATTGCCAGAAACAAAGCCATAGAGAAAGGCGAGGTCATGAGTCCAGAGGCTGAGCTTAGAATTCGCTGCAAGATGGAGGAGTCCAAAACCAGAGAGCTGCAGGCAGACGTCCAGGCCCTGAAGGAGAAAATCCATGAACTGATGAACAAGGAGGACCAGCTCTCCCAGCTGCAGGTGGATTATTCTGTCCTCCAGCAGAGGTTCATGGAAGAGGAAGAGAAGAAGAAGAGCATGAGCCATGACTTTGTCAACCTTACCAAAGAGCTGGAAGCCACAAAGCGCTACAGTCGTGCCTTGAGGCCCAGCATGAATGGAACGAGGATGGTCAGTGTCCCGGTTACTTCCACAGCAGTGCAGACAGATGTGATGGTCAGTGAGCCTGCTGAAGATGAGACGACGGCAGGCTTTATCCGGAAATCAGTCCTTGAGGAAAACCACTTAATGAGCAACCTCAGACAACGGGGACTGAAAAAGCCAACAGTTCTTGAAAGATACCCTCCAGCTTCAGCAGAGCTCGGTGCAAGAAAGTCCTGGACACCCTGGATGAAAAAGAAGGAGGCCATCACACTCACTCAGACCACTCCTGACAAGACAAATAGGGCATCCTTGCTCCATCCACCTGAGATTACCAGGCCAGGCCAGCCACTGCACATCCGAGTGACTCCAGATCACGGGAACAGCACTGCCACCTTGGAGATCACCAGCCCTCGAGCTGAGGATTTCTTCTCCAGCACCACCATCATCCCAACTCTCGGCCTTCAAAAACCTCGTATCACAATCGTCCCGAAGCCCACAACCGTAGCATCAAAGAGCAAATCCTGTGAGTTCATAGGAGGTCTCGATCGAGCCAAATCCCCTGTCACGATAACCACCATCTCCAGGGCCATGAGTCCAGAGAAGACCAACGGCTGCAGCTCTGACAGCCTTCAGTCACCGGTGTCCATCATCACAGTCAGTACCACTCCTGTGGCTGAAGCATGTGCTTCAACTGAGCCTCATGACATTCCGGCTGGCCGCACAGTGATCAAGATGACCCCAGAGAAGCAACCTGGGCTGGCACCTTTTAGGAAATACAACGGCAACAGCAACATCATCACAACAGAGGACAACAAGATCCACATTCACTTGGGTCCACAGTATAAGAGGCCTTCAGAGGGCTGCAGTAATCAAGTGTTGACACTCAGAAGCTCAGAAAGCAGCAAGGAAATGTCAACAGGAACGGTGCTCCGCTCCCCACGCCAGACCTCAATGGGGAAGACCACTCAGAGCAAAATGACAAGCAGCATAACAATCACACCAATCACCTCGGCGTCCTCCAAGCCAACACAGTCAGTGGTGAGAGCTTTAGAGATCATTATACCCTCCTTCTGTCTTTCTTTCTGAATATGCCAGAAGCATTAAGAGGCATTGCTTTAATCCACAAACAAAAATATCTGAACAATGTCTAATCTTTTACATTGCAGTTGCTTCTGAAATGTTTCAAAATGAAATCAGGTGGTGTGTGCTCCCTAGATAGCACTCTCTCCAGGTATAAAACAATGAATTTATAAACATACAATCTCACTGGTATGAAACTAACACTGGAATGATCTGACATGCATTAGATCCCAGAGAGGCCTTTCCAAGGGTCTTGTATAGACAAATTTACCAACTGACAAAATTCACTCCCTTTAACAAAACACGGGCAAAAAGTGACCCATTTGGATCTTTCACGTTTTCATTTTAAGAATTTCAAGTTACAGACATGCCACCCTGTTTAAACTCTCATAATATTACCCAACCTTGTTGTCAGTTAATAGTTAAGAGGGCCAACCCCAGTTAACTCTCACACACTCGTGTTAAATAGACCCAGAAAACACTGACTTGATAATTTGTCACCAAGTCAAAGGCTAGCCCTGATTCAGGACCATCGTCAGTAACTTGGACATTTCAGTCACTTAAACCAAAACCGTCTGCATGGTAGGCAATCTTTTTGAACAGCTGACAAGGTGAGAAAAAAATACAAAACAAAAGACATGATCTAGTCCTGAGCAGCAGGTCTGCAGAGTTTGTATGTTCTTCTCTTGCCAATGTGGGTTTGTCTGGTTTCTTCCCACAGTCCAGATATGCGGGTGAGGTTAACTGGCAACTCTGAATTGCCTCTGTGTGTAAAGGCGTGTTAGCCCTGTGATAGACTGGCGACCACCATATGTGTGCTGAGATAGCACAACACTTTACTATTTATCATACTGTCACAAGTAAAGAAAAGATCACCAAGTTGAAAATTTCAACTCCCACGACTAAGTGAACAGAGCAAATTTTGAGTGGTCAGGTCAATTGTGTTGCCCATGCAAATTTATATCTATTTGTGCCTTTGCATTGACTTTATATGTAACCTCAATGCGCTACACGCACTTTGCATTTAGTGTGAAGACACCACTGCTCAGAGTACGTCATGCTTTTTTGTTACTTTGGACACACTTGACGTTATTTTTTTCCACCTTAAAAGCTGCTAAGAAGATTGCTTGCTATCCTGTTTGTTCATATTTTCATAAATCTTCCTGTAACAAATTTTACGAGCTGATATGTCTGTCAGAAATGTCTGAGTTATGGGGGATGGACTGTAATATGAAGTAGAGGGATCCTGGAACAGAGCTAACCAAAACCATGCTCACTGAGGAGCTCACCTTTTCTTTATGTGCAATCCCTGCGTAAACATAACATCTCCTGCACCTCCTGTGTTTTTGTGTTTCTGTGATCCAGATCCTTTTCTTATGTTGCCTTGTCATTTATTTTTCAGCCCAGTTCGGATGTGCAGTCAGCTCGGAGCGCTGCCACACGGATCCCAGTGTCAAAAGGTATGAAACCGAGCAGCAAGGTTCTGGGTGTGTCGACGGTGACAAGGTTAGAGTCGCGGGCTGAGAGCCAGTCGATGAAAATTGAGCTGAGGAAGTCGACGGTGTGCGGCTCTGCCTCTGCAGCAGGAGGCAAGAGCTGAGGGCTAAATACGCTGCCATGGCAACAACTCAATGTGAACGCCTCATGATTGAGTTTGCCGCCCAAATCTGCTGCCAAATAAGAGTCACAGGCCACATCAGTATAAATACACAAATGGGACTCTGTGTGATGTCGCCTCTCACAACAGCTTAGCTTTCTAAACACTATTTCAATTTATACATGTTATCAGGAAAGACTTTATGTCATTTCAAGAGCAGGTTTTTAAGGTGTTTTATTATATTTTAATTTCCACCGAAGCATCTCTTTGCATGTCTCTTTTGCATCTGTGCATTATGTTTAACTTCATCCTGGTGATATTTTTTTGGCAGTAGCTTTAGACTTGCTCTCATCATTTACATTTTCATAGCATGTGTTTATTTCAACATTGCTTTTGGAGGTTTCCAGTCACTGGAGCACTGTGAATTGTTTGTGACAGTATGAATTGTCATCATTTGTGACAGGCACCAAAATAAAAATTATTTATATCTGAACCAAGTACAGCATTGCTCTGTAGAACTCATTTGTCTCTGGTGTGAGTGAGCTTTGTGTGTATTAAAAAATGGTGGGTGAGAATCAACCAGGAAACCTCCATAATATTAACCTGGCCATGCTGATAAACAAAGCACAACTCAACAGCCTTATCAACTAATGTCTGAGCTTATGTTTCATGTGATGTTTCCATGGCCTGTGTGAAAATGATAGTAGGCCTACTGTACATGTCTTGGCAATGTGTTGTTTTGGATGAAAAAAGAAGGCCTATATTTAACTTGAATAGTGTACAGTGTCTAATATTGAGTTTGTACATTAATCTCTGAATGGATAGACTTTAGTGATAACAGAATTTCTGTAGCCTATTCCATGGTAGGCCATTTTAAATACCCTATAAATTACAGAAAAAGAAAAAAAAAGCTGCAATTTGTGTCAAAGTTGTACTTTTTGCAGTCATAGCTCTAAATGTTTCAACACATATACATGTATTTTTAGAAACTGTGAGACCAATGCTGTTGTTGTCATAATCTGTGATGTCCATTGCGAATAAATGTCCAAAACTGTGCATAAAAATCAGAAAACACTTCTAACTGCAGGATTTGCCTGAGGTTTATCACATTTCTAAGTTTTCTTCAGTATCAAAGTGCTGTAGTCACATGATAGTTGTCTGTATGCTCATGAGTACATTTTAAAAAGGAGCTGCTAAAGGCTAATTTGGCATACTTTTAATGTAAACAGACAGGCTAAAAAAACGGTGCCCAAGTTGGAGCCTTGGGGACTCCACGGCCCACAGAGTCAGACGCTGAAAACTCCTCATCCAGAGCAACGGAAACATTTTTTCTGGAAAGACATTGTTGCTGTTCTTTTTTTTCTAATGCTGTGAGTACCAAACCCTGGATAAATAAAACCAAACTGTAAGCATGGATAGATATTTATTCAATTTAAAACATTTCCAGGTTCCAAACAAGATGCTACTAGAAAATAAGTGAGTAATTATGCATTTTTGTAAATTTGGTAAGTTGGGTATGCAACTTGAAAAACACTGGGTGAAAGAGTTGGGTTTTTTTTCATGAATTTTGTCAATAGATATGATTTCATTTGACTTTTGCACATGGTTGTACATACAGGTTGTCATAAAAAACTACTTGTGCGATATAATTTTATAGTGAAGGTTTGAAAGAAGAATAGAATAAACATGAAGATGGTCTTATTCCAGGTTTACATAAATATCTACTGCCTTAAACGATATGTTTAACTTACTGATGAACTCTACAGACTCACTGATATATCAGGAAGATTGTTGATATCCCCTGCTACATGATAATATGAACATTTCTGTGGTTGCAATACATATTACTGTGTACCATATTTGATTTTTTCAGCATTACATAGAAGCTTCAGTAAGCATTTAGCTCCCTCTCATGGACAAGTACAAAAGTACAAAATGACTAAGATTTTTTTTTTTTTCATAAGGAAGAAATCTGATATCTCTAAACATATAAATCAGGTTATTGCCACAGCAGCCGCCTCACACATCCTCTAATACTCATCTAACTGCAGTCTTTGATTAAACAAGAATCAATAAACCAGAATAATCTGCAGGTGCAGGTGCAGGATCATGTGTTCTGAAAGGAGACCAGGGACCAAAAGAAATCATCTCAACAAACTCTTAATTAGCTTCTAATAACCAAACAGCTGGGAGGATGAGAGACTTGGAAATGCTGCTGATGTAAGGAAACAAGGGCATGAAAGAGGGATATTAAACCATGAGGGCTGAGAGATGGTAATAGAGTCTGGAAGAGGCATCTGGAAAACAGGAGGAGAGTGTAATACGCTGATTCACAACAAGCAGTGTGTTTTTGTCTCAGCTGCAGCATGTTGGCCGTGACTTCCCCCGAGGCTGCTGCAAAGAGATTTAGACGGATCAAATGCTCTTCCTAGGAGAAACTACAGAGGCTGCGCAGGATTATAAAAATCACAACTGAGCATGATCTTCCTGTCCGCAGTCATGCCATGGCTCTTTTCCTCTGAGAAAACTGTGTGAAACTTGATGTAGGAAAAACACTTATATGTCAGTACACAACTGGCAGCAGCTTTGAGCAGGGCCTTAGTGATAACCTAAAAATCAATATTGTTGATAAAATGTCTGAGAACAGTGCCACGGTTTCCCAGAGCCTGAGGTGAAGTCTTCAAATTGCTTTTTATGTCCGACCAACAGTTCAAACTCCAAACATGTTCAGTTTGTAATGAAATGAATTTGAGAAAAACACTAAATCTTTGTTTTTGAGAATGTTTGGCATTTGCTTGATAGCTTAAATCAATGGTGCCCCGCCTGTGGGTTGAGGGCATTACAAGGGGTCATGAGATGATTGCCTAAGTGGAAAATAAGGAGAAACTAAATTATGATATACAAAATAATGTTTATTTTACCAACGTGATCTCATCCCTTCTTGTCATATTTTGACACTTGGGTAGAAGCCCCCGGTGTCATTATAGTGACGCTGGTGGTGGCCTTGATGCAGAAGGGGTTGCAGATTAGGTTTAAGTGACACAACTACTTGGTTATGGTCAGGGAAAGATCGTGGTTGACGTTAGTCATGTGAGTTGACAACAACTGACTAAAGAATGACTAACTACTCATGTGACAAAATAATTCAACCTTCACTTTAAGTTTCACATGGGACACAAACATCAGTCTGCTGGGTCAAAGTCCTGTGCTTGTTGGACCCGTCCATCTCCCCTCCTACGAGCTCCAAGTGGACTTTCTTGCTCTTAAAACCACCTCTATTGCACTGACTATCAATTAATGACACGAAGGGGTTTACATTGGAGTTTGCTTAAAGGCCAGTGTGTCTCATACAGATGCTAATGGGCGCATTGTGTGTTCATATCTGACACCAAAGCCACTGACCAAGCGATGATTTTGACGCCATGGGGGCGAGACATGGCTGTTTTTTAGACTTTCCTCTAATCTTTGCGTCTTTGTTGTTCTTTCTACTGTCGTGTTAGACTTCCAGGCCTCTGAAATGTTTTCAAATGAAACAATCTGAGAAAATAAAATCATTCTTCAGTAACAGCCATTATTGAAAAAACAACAGTGCTCTGAAATAACCATAAGGAAATGCAGCTATTATAAGTGGTATTAGTTAGTATTAGTACCCAGCTTTGAATCCCTCAAATATGTTATTTGAATTATTGAATATTCTCCTCTCTGCCTTTTTCATCTGGGAAATATAGCTTCTTTTTTTTTTCTTTTTTCTTTTTTTTTTTTACAGCTTCACTAACAACCATTAGGCTGCTGGTTTGTATTGTGTTGTTTTAGCACTGCTAACTGCAGATTTGTAGCACTAATACATATCTTTGAATTGACCATCAGAGGTTGTTTGCTACAGATAAGTGCCAAAAGAGGCTAAAAATCGCATTAATGCTTCAGAGTTAATGAAAATTCTCTTTGGGTTTTCTTTCCTACCAAAAACTAACTTTTCATTCAGACAGTGATTTGATTCTTTTTAATATAAAGTGCCAAAATAGTGATTGGGCAGCACTCTGAAGCTAGCTTCATTAGCTAAGAAGAAAAATAAATGTATTATTGAGCCAAAATGAGACTATAATGTGCCCTCTAGAAGAAAACATCTGTTGTAATTTTCCACCACAGGTCCACTGATGGACACCGCGTCAGCAAACACCAGACGCTGAGCTGAGATCTGCTGAAATGGTTGAAGCTGCAGGACACACAGTGAAGCACTTCTTCACCTTTATTCAGACCCACTGATGATACAGTTCCTCTTACATCTTGTTGGCAAGGCGAGATGTAAACAAGGCTGCAGTTTGAAATGAAAGAACTAAGAGCTTTCACACAGAGTGCTATCTACGTATGTGCTTTGTGCAGTTTGAGGTACAGTCACAGTCTGAAATGTAGTATTCATCAGTTTGTCCAGGCTGTCCAGACTTTGTTTGCACCGCCCCCTTCTCCTTGCCCAATTATAAAAAAAAAAAATCCCTAAATTTTCAATCTTATCATTTGGTTGTAATCACAAAAGTTCATGAAGCCAAGTCAACAAATGTACAGTGATTGCCATCTACAGTGAAGAGATCATACTTCAGACTGAATGATGAGCTGAGGGTTTCAGGGCTTGAAGTCTGAGGGGGTAGCTGAGGCAGTGGAGAGGGCCTGTTGAACAAATCCCCATCTCTTTAACCAGGCATTCATACCAAAAACAGCTCTATGGTCAGTTGGATGGGATACCAGTGAGAGAGAGGAAAAGTTGCACCACTCCAAGTGAATCACAGTGACACCAAAACTGTGCTTATATGAAAGTCACATTGGAAGAAAACTGATGAATTCATTCATAAATGTGGCACAGAATTGACCTGAAAATAATGTTTTCCTCGTGCCTTACATGAATTACATAAAACAGTGTATAGTTGGTCAGATATTTACCGACTGAACCAAAACAATGTGTATGATATCAGAGGAAAATCTAAAATGGAAGATTTTTTAATGGACATTTGTGTGATGCTCTTTGACAGGACAGTTCATAGAGAGTTAAGTATATGCTGTATCATGGCAAGGACGTTTGACCCAGTGTCCCATCTCACCACTTGTTACTAGCAGCATTACCCATTTATTTTACCACAATACTTGTTTGTGTATTTAACACAATAATGGGTAATAGTTACATCTCATATGTTCCATAGAAGGGCAGAAAAATAAAAAGCTTGTAGCTATAACTCATACTATATTTTTTTTAGGTATCTTAAGGTTTAATTTCTAAAATAAAAAAGGGCCTGTGTGTTATCTGAATGTGATAATTTGGTCCTGGAAAGACAGTTTGTCGTACAGTGAAAATGTGGTTTAATGCTGGATTTAAAAATAGCTTTTGAAAGTTACTTATGTGTATGGAAAGTAGCAAAGGGAAATCATTGGTATGTTGGTTTAAAGTGTATGTGATAGTAGGCCTATAATAAACATAAGAATACATTATTTGTGTTGATAAAACATATTTATACAGCGCTTTGGGACTTAAAGATTTTGGTTTTGTTTTCTTTTGAAAAGCCCACTATAAAAAAAAAAACTCCATTTATGTGCAGTTATTAAATACAGATGGTGAGACTTCTGACTGTTGGGACACTTCAGTAAGATATACATGATAATGCACCATGTGTACTTGAAACTACAGCAGTGGATTTGTCTGATAAAAAAAATAAAATTTTATCAAGAGATGGTATTGATGACTTTCTGTGAATCATTGTTTCATCTCATACTCAGCATATTCTTCATCGTTTTTATCCCCAGTGGTACCTGTACAACGTTTTTTTTGTTTGTTTGTTTGTTTAATTACATTTTAGGCAATGTCATTGTGCTGATTTCAAATGACCGCCTATAATGCTTGTTCAAGTGTTTTACGTAAACTTTTAATTCCAAGGTCAGAAATGTCAAATACGTGTTATGCGGGCTATCATCCCAGATATACTTACAAAATCTGGCCCTCTGTTAAAGTATTTTGTCAAAATGAGAAAACAGCCTCCGAAACAATGCATCGTCACAAAGATTTTTATTGGATAGACAATAATGGAAAGCTGCAGTACCGGAGGCCAGTAATGGAAAGCTGCGGAACATTTATATAATTGTCGATATTCTTGATAGACCACGAAGGCAGCATCAGGGCATAACTACATTAGTGACGTCACTGCGTGTTGCGTTCCTCCCTCCTCCGTGTTTGTAAACTTCCTGGCGAAGCAGCCGTTGTTGCTAGCTTTGTAGCTAGCCTGTCGGTGGTTACAGCAATGGACTAAATCACCAGGTAACACTCCAGAAAATGACAACATAATTTTGTAATTTAAGTTACTCGTCGCCATATACCAGCGCGCCAGTTGGGCTTTAAATATTGTGTGTTGACAAGTTAGTGACAGCGAGGAGCTAACGGCGTTAGCTGGCGAACGTTAGCAACAACTTCGTAATTTCTGTCAGAAATCATGATGGCGTCTAGTTACAACGCCAAAGACGAGGATGGGCATATCACAGTGTCCGGGCCTGGTGGTGGGTCTCTGCGGAGCAAGAAGCCCGAAAACACTGCGTTCAAACAGCAGAGACTGCCCGCTTGGCAGCCCATCCTCACCGCAGGCACCGTGCTACCAGCCTTCTTCATCATCGGACTCATCTTCATCCCTATTGGCATCGGCCTGTATGTGACATCCAACAACATCAAGGAGTTTGAGGTAACATAACGTTATACAGCAAACCTACAGTGACAGTGCAACGATACTTATTCTACACAATGGCAAAGCAACACAATAATATGTGAATATTCCCTGTGGAGCTGGATTTTACACTCAGACCAGTCACGCCAAAGTCCATGCAAGAAATGTGTAATTTATCCTTACCCCGCATAGCGACAAATTTACTGTTCTCTCTAATGTAATTATAGTATTTTTTCTAACGTTATCTTCCCCCAGTTAAATCGGCGAAATATGTGACGAAAAATCTGCTTTAATTTTAATATTAAAATCAACCACTTACCTAAATAACATTGCTTTGTCAGTTTACTATGACTGTAATCTTATTCAAAAAGACGTTACTAATGCGTGAAGCATGTTTATCTATGATAAATGCTTAAGCACAATTTGTCTCGACAGTGTGTCTGAAATAAAAGAAAACATTAAAATGGACAATTTTTAAATGTACTTTTTGGCTTTTTACATGACAACAGTTCACAGCGATTTAAGAATATGCTGCACTGCCAATGAAACCACAGACACACAACAGTACTGCCCATTTATATTGCCATTTGTTTCTCCAAAGGCTTGTTCATCTTTGTTTCTGTGATTAAAAAATATTCATGATTTGTGCTTACCACACAAGTGTAATCTGTCATTGTGTCACACAGCTACTCATGTCTGCAACCTTGTTACAGAGTGACTAATAGAGAACGTTAAAACACACCCTTAAATTGTGCTGAAGTGGTTGTTTTTTTCTTGACCTACCAACTGGATTCATACTGCTGACTTTTTGCCCTTTATCTGCTTTACACTGTCTTTTCACTGTCACAGAAAGCACATTGTTGCTATGTTTTTAAAAGTGTTGTATAGATAAAGTTTTCTTGTGTGTTTACAGGTGGATTACACGGGAGTGGACAAGTCCAGTCCCTGCTTCAACTGCGCCGAGAACTTCAGCTGGAACAGCACACGGCCCTGCACCTGCACAATACCTTTCTACCTGGAGCAGCCATATGAGGTAAGAAAAATGTTACAGATATTTTTCAAAAATATTCACTTATCCAGTTTTGGACAATTTGTGTTTTATACCTTTGTCTTATTTAACAGAGCAACGTCTACATGTATTACGGCCTCTCCAACTTCTACCAAAATCACCGTCGTTACGTCAAGTCAAGAGATGACAGCCAGCTGAATGGAGACATGGAATCCCTCATGGTGTGACTTACTTCCACTCTCTGATATCACATAACTGAGTTCACAGAGTGCCACTGAAACCGTATTATCACGCTGTTAAAGCTGCACCAGGCAACACGAAAACACAAGACTTCAACTTTAAAAGCCATAATTCCTAAGTCGGGTTATTGATTAAGCTTCAGTGCGCACACAACAGTGTTGTCAACCAGTCTGTCAGGCTGGTGCTCTTCAATCCAAGGCCCCGAACTGGCAAATTTATACTGTCAGTGAGACTAGCATTCCCCGGAAGAAACATTCACTCAGTGTGGTCAGGAAACACTCAGCCTTAATGCAGTAAGAGTACATTTAAGGCATCGTTATAGATTAACAAATGCATCCACTGCTTTTACTTGTGCTGCATTGGCAGTCTTTAGTGGTGCATCAAACCACCTTGATGTGTGTGTGTTCCACAAATCTATTGTTTGTCTGAAGGTTTCAGCAAGCAGCAACATGATTTTCAGGACCAACCACAGACCAAAGAGAAACTGGTTAAGTAAAAGTACTGTAATCTGTTTAGGTATCCACATGCATTAGTTAATTTTCATCTTTACTCCATAGGAAAGTTACCATATCCTGTCTTAAGCACTCAGAAAGTCAATGTAAATCTGATTTAATTTTTGTTACGCAGTACTGCTCAAAAGTTTGGAAACATTTTCTTAAAGTAATGCTTTTGTTTGTCTCAAGTTTGGCTGATAAGTTGGGTGTGTTCTTGTACAAAAATGTACCTGTTGCAGTTCTAAGTGTGGCCAGCAGATGCTGCCATTTGTCTTTAATCTCCCTGTCATCGTCATTACTCACAGAGACCTAGTAAGGAGTGTGAGCCATATGCTTTTCATGAAAACAAGCCAATTGCACCGTGTGGGGCCATCGCCAACAGCATGTTCAATGGTGAGCCAGTTTCCTGCTCTGTTTACTGACAAAACGTATGAGTATGCTTTAAAGAATAATTACTAATCCACCCTCTTTCCTGTGATGACAGACACATTGGAGTTGTTTTACAACGACCCCAACGGCACAAAGATACAGATTCCTCTGAACACTACGGGTATTGCCTGGTGGACCGATAAGCATGTGAAGTTTGGGAACCCTGGAGGCGGCAACTCAAACCTCACAGCCGTTTTTCAAGGTATCATGGGCAGATTTTTTTCCTCTACCTGGATTTGGAGTTACTGACCTTTCAGCAATGATTTGCATTTTAGTGCGAGTCAACTTCAACGCTGCTCTATCTTTCTTTTTATTTCAGGAACAACGAAGCCGGTGAACTGGCGCAGGCCCGTCTACGAGCTGGACACAAATCCAGATAACAACGGTTTCATCAATGAAGACTTTATTGTGTGGATGAGAACCGCTGCCCTGCCAACCTTCCGTAAACTCTACCGCATCATCAACAAGAAAAGCAACATGGTTCCAACTCTGCTCCGAGGAAACTACACTCTGGAGGTCGTTTACAGTATCCTTTGTGTAAAACTTAGGGGCTGCACTCACTCATCAAACCCATTAAAGCAGGGGTAGGCAGTTTAATTTTGGCGTCACTGGGCAAAAGTCCCATTATAACCTTTAAGCATATTATAATACAAGTGGTCTGCGTGAACACTAGAGTTCTGCACCTTCTCTTGGCTCTGTTTTCAGGCTTTAGAAGATCTGATGTGTGGCAGGAGACTTTGGCCAATCACAGGTCATTTCAGAGAGAGAGCGTTCCTATTGGCTCTTCTTTAAATGCATGGAGAATCCTGCAGAGAAAGTTGCAATTCCAGCATTGGCAACAACTGGCTCAACTGCAAAGAAACCCCAAAAAAGATAGACAGACTTATCTGACTGTCTGACTGTTCTTAAGTTACTGTTGTGGCATTTAAACCTCCATCTGGCAAGTGAAATAAATTAGAAATTTAAAAAAAAGATTAAGATCAACTGCCTTTTGCAAAAACTCTGGGAATAATTAAAAGAAGTTGATGAACAGGTTGATGTTGACAAATTTTCAATACAGACTAAGTTTATGGTTCCCTGAGGTCAGTTTACTGTTAACTGTTCTGTTTACTGTTCCCACCTTTAACCAGTTGAACACAGATTATCCCGTGCACAGCTTTGAGGGTAGGAAGCGGATGATCCTGAGCACCATCTCCTGGATGGGGGGCAAGAACCCGTTCCTAGGCATTGCGTACATCACCGTGGGCTCTGTCTGCTTCTTCCTGGGTGTTGTCCTGCTGATCATCCACCACAAATGCGGCAACCGCAACAACAGCGCTGACATTTCTAACTGAGGCTGCGGCTGCCCTCCAGCTCACCTCTGCTGCAGTGAACAGTGATCATCTGTCAGGGTAAACTTTTATCCAGAGGCCCGACCAGTAGATAAATTTAAAAAAGCAGCCACATGTGGGTTTGAGGGTCTAAAATCACTTGTCTGGGGCTGAGTGTTTGCCAAAGTAAATGGAAAAAAGCCAAAAATGTGCAGCCACAGTCAGTGACAATCAGCCTTTGACAGATTTTCCATCTTGATACCGTGAGCAAGCACGTGTCAGACTGATTTGCTACATGATCGACTTGCTTAAGAATAAAAATGTACTCAGAGCTCTTAATCGGGTCTTGAAAAGTAAGTAGGTTTTAATAAAGTGCATTTGGGAATTCAAAAAAACCTGAGACACAGAAGCCATGTCCTCCATATTGTGGCTGTAAATTTGAGGGCTTTAATAACCTGAGGAGGAGTTTACATTCTACAGCTACACATAAATAAAAAACACATGGTGGTTTTTAAAAAAAAAGTGCATTAAAATTCTATCTTAATACAACATTTTTGCCATATGTACATTTAAGGAATAATTGGTCACTACACTGTCAAAAATCAGGGTAAATATTCTCTGGTTCCAGCTTCTAAAATGGGAACGTTTGCTGTTTTTACTTGTCTTCAATTATATAAAGTTGGAATTTGGATTGTTCAGACCATAGAAGGTGTTTGGAGACGTCAGTTTTCTCGACTCTGGGAAATTATTATAGACATTTTTTCTTTTACTTTATGAACCAAACAATTAGTCAAAACAAATTCTCAGATGAATTGATAATAAAAATATTCACTAGCTAATTTTTAGTACAAAAAAAGGAATCACTTCACTGCCGGGGACGGAAAACCAGCAAAATCTAAACATCAACACATAACATTTGAATATTGTATTAAGAAAAAATACAAATCAATCTTTAAAGGCTGTTTTTTTTTTTTATTTAATCTTCTTGAATATGATTGCTTTTAAGCCACAGAAAAAGAAATGTATAAATGTATATAAGATTATATCCTGGCATTATAGAGGAGCATTTAGCCCGTCACTTTTAAAGAAAACATAATTGAGTGGTAATTAATATATAAACAATTCTGGCTACAGCACTTTTGAGGATGCTTGGATACTATCAGCTACATCAAATGAAAATCCGACCCTAAGCCTCAAATCCTGATTAAAAAAAGCAAATCTGCGCGGGAAGGAGTCAGGAAAGTTTGGATAACTTTCTAGACCCCCTTGTAGGATTTCTAAGCTCCAAGCTGGTGCAGTTGAGGTGAGCTGGGGTGTTGTTCTGAGTCCTGAGTTGCATGCTGGGTGGCTGCGATGTAAATGTGATTATTGAGCCGCTCGAGCGGCTCGTCTTTGTGCCTCGTTTTGTCTGTGACATAAACCCACTTTCAAATTAAAGTCATGCTTTTACTGAGTCGTAAAAACGCGTCAAACAAGTTCCACGTCAGAGGGAACACAGCTAACATGTTTTAATTTTTGTATTTATTTTAGAGTTAAATAAATGTTTGCAATGTAAAGGAAAGCCAGTATTTGCACGCCAGACCTCAGGGGTTTTGAGTCTAAAGTGGGCTTAAAAGTGGCTGTCTTGGTTTGAGGAACTGTTAGTTGCGAGTATGTAAATCTAATCCAGAAAAATATACACTGACATGACGTTGTGGCTTCATTCATTGTTGTTTACATGCAATGGTAATAGATTATCAACACAGCATGATAGAACAGTAACGCAGTATGATTCAGTATATGTGGTTAAATGTTAATGTGTCGCTCAATATTTACATTGCTGACAGTAATGCATACAAGTAGTTTTACAGCCACACCCTGCCATTCTCATCTCTTTAGCAGCTGAGATAATCCACTAATAAAATAAATGCTGCATGTTGAAATGTGCCGAGTGAAACTGTATTTTTATTTTTTTTTATATACATTTTGTCAAGTCAAATTTTTACTTTCATTCATGAAAAGCACTAGATTTCACTTTTCTTTTGATACTTCATGTGTGTTGTGTTGTTGCTTATAAAGAATAAATTTGTCTTTTAAGTTGAAACTGTTTTCTCTGACTGATGTGTTTGATTGTTCCTCGCTGTGCTTTGTCACCCTGATGTTCAGGATATAATTATTAATATTATTATTACAGTATGTTATGTCATATTTTAATTATATTTTTCCTCACATTAATATATTAACACAATACAGCAACACAATAAAAACAAACAAAGGCAGTAGGAAGAAAATAAAGAGAGATCAGTCAAAATATATGTACTAAAGACCAAAAAAAAAAAAAAGTAAATAAATTGATCATAGGGAGGGGGAACTTGTACATATGAATTAACATCTGGGATAAGGTTTGGAAAAAGCACAAAGTATTGCAGGGATCTCATCAATAATGTCACATCTAGTTTTGGAAGAAGTACTCAGATCTTGTACTTATGAATAAATAAAATAAGCAATACCACAGTGTAGAACTCCTCCATTACAGGTCAAATCCTGCATTTGATGTTTACTCAAGTAGACATGCAAAAGTATTGGTGTCAAATATACTGAAAAGCACTAAAAGTAAAAGTACTCATTATGCAGAATGGCTCATATCAGAATCATATATATCACTAGATTATAATTATTAATAAATGAATGTGTTAATCACTTTAATGCTGCAGCTGGTAAAGGTGGAGCTACGTAATTACTGTAAGTAGTAATTAAGTAACTTTGAAAATCAACATAGTGGAGTAAAAGTACACCATTTGCTCTGAGATGTAGTGGAAGAGAAGTTTAAAGTAGACAAAATTCGAATTATTGGAGAGAGTAAAAGTACCTCAAAACCGTACTTAACTACAGTACTTAAGTAAATTTACTTCGTTGCTTTTTCCCTTGGTATTATCAGAGTAAATTTAATTTTAATCCAGACATCTTGGAGAAAATGTAATAGAGGGTGTAGTTCGTAGTACAGACTGTGGGGGCAGCAGAGCGCGCACCATAAGTACGTTCTGCCGTCAATCTTAGTGTAGAAGGAAAATACGCTGAAAGCGGAAGTAGAGTTTTCTGGTGTCCTTGTGTGACTGACGGACTGAAGAGATGAACAGACACATATTTGTAAGTGTTTTCTGTTTAAAGTTTTCGTTGTTTATGTAGACATGTTATTCAACTAATGAGTCAGATACACAAGTTGAAAGCAAGTGACGAAAGGCAGAGCGCGGCTAGATGTAGCTACAAACTACTAGCTAGGGGTCAAAGTCAGATATCGTTGCCGTTAAGATGCAGCCGGAAGAGTTAGCATTAGCTTAGCTTCCGCGCCAGCTGTACGGGCATCTTCTGGCCTTCATCTGATTATAATTGTATGTAAATTATATCTAGAATTAAACTTGTTAACACCTGGTTCAATGTGTGTAGCCCGTGTCCTCCTGTGTGTGCTGATTTTTGGGGTTTCTTGCGGTTTCCAGGCGTTCCAGCAGGTGGCGCGGCGGACCATCTCCAGCTCTGTCCGCCGGCAGGTTGACAACAAAGTGCCGCAGAAGCAGAAGCTGTTTCAGGTAAAGTGACAACAAACTCGACCATTAGACGCTCTTCTACCATATGTGTCGTCCTTGTTAATGACCTAAGAGCAGTGGTGTAATCAAAGTTAAACGTATTTAAATTAGCACATCAGTAACATGCAACACACACAATAATATTAATCCAAAAACATCATACATACACACACACACACACACACACACACACATATATATATATATATAAAGTGGAGGTAAACTTGGATATTAGATATATGATTTGATGACCCTCAGATGTGCTGCTTAGCTGTGGTTCTGTTATCTAAAAAAAAATAAAATTTCCTGTCTTGTTTTTACTGTTGAAAAAAAACAATGACGCATTTTGCCTTTAAAGCTTTTGTTTTCCTTAGTATGCAAATAGCTGTGTCACTAATATTGACTCAGATATTTGCATCCATATATATAGTCTAGCTCTGTTTGCATCCTCAGCCCTGGGCACAGATTCAGTTGTCGATAATTTCTTGAGTTTTTTTGTGATGATATGAAGCTGTAATGAATGTAAGTTGTTCTTGGCAAGCTGTATTTTAAAAAAAAAAATGAGCCAATGATGAATTTGTTTTACACATATTTGTGTTTGGTCTCATGTGATTGATGACTTTATATGTGCTTTTTGCATACATTTGCCATATCATGATATATTACAGACTTTACTCTGATTGTCTCATGTGGTATTTGCTGTTTTTATCCAGCAGTGGGTGTCACCTTCAATGGTATTTTTGTGATCTCATAGTTGTCTACTGTCTGCCCTGAGTGAGATAGCATTTTTGGAAGAAACCAATGTTGCAACAGGCTTGCAGAAAATGTTAATGCACAAAGAAGAATAAAAATAGGAACTGAGAGACAAAGTTTCAGTCCAATTCTGGTCAGATTGTAGGTGACACTCTGTGACAGATGCCTAAAGTAACATGACGTGCAGAGGTCACAAATAAGGGTTTTGGAGTGCCATTAGTTTACTGTCTAAAGAACTGCACATGTGGGATTAAGATCTAAACAGTGTATGAATGAACTGTTCATCATTTATTTTGTATTTTGTCTTGTTTGTACTCCATACCACAATTGTGGTTAAGAGTTAATAAATATGACTATGACTATAAAAAAAACCCAAACAGCTCAATAGTGATTTAACTTAAGTAAAACAACTGAAGGAGTTCTTCTTTTCCACACAATGTGGGTTTCACTAAATCATTTTTAGCCCAATTTCTTTCAGGAGCAGAAGCAAGGAATTGCACATTGCTGCCACAGAATGATTAAGTCTCATGAATGTAACCATTATTAGAAATGTAGCATCTTACAGCCCCGAAAATCCAAATCAGGGACTTCAAAGTTGTCTTGAAAGCTCATAAATAAGCACCAATGAAGAATCTTAAAAAGGCTGAAGGCAGACATGTCTAATGAGTTTGTCTTTTGGCGAGGTTAAGTAGATAATTTATCCTCTTTGCTTGGCAGCAAATTACCATTTGAGGAAATCAGACCTTGAAAATATGAGGCAGGCTGCAAGAATAATGACCCTTCAACAGTTTCTTGTACGTTAGACTATTAAGGACTCAATTTTTGTTCAGTTCTTCGGACGGGAAGTGGTTTGAAGCTGCTATGAGAAAGTATAAGGAAATGAATATGTATTACATGTGCTGAATGGTGCATGTTTTCATTTCTTTAGCTGTGGTTCTTCTCATGAAGCCCTGAAACTTCAGTTACTGTTGGCTCCGAAGCCAAAGATAAGTAGCCAGTACGTGAAAGCAATCTAACCGAGTGGTGTACTAATAATGCATGTTGTACTGTGTGTCTGACCTGCAGTGAATTAGTGCCTAAATGCAATACTTATTGAGCTTATATTGTCACTCATGGATCGTAGGAAATAATGTTGAGGAAGGCTTGGAAGTAGATCAAAGTTTCTGATGTTGCTTTCACAGCTCAGGCAGCCAAATGTCATCACTGCTAGTGCGAATATAAAGAACGTAAAGATGATTCAGCCAGCTTCCAGAGTGTCTCGTAGACTAAACAAACTAGTTTTATGGGTGGTTTGTTCTCTGACGCTTGTGGTGACCACTGCTCTTTTTATACTGCAATGATTGAATCCAGCCTGCATGATTAAGTGTTGCAACCCCAAACTACACAGACTTTTCATTTCATTTTGGATCTCTAATGTTAACACTGCTGCTGTTAAAAGTCAGAAGTGAGAAGGAGACACATTTCTGAAAGGTCACTCTAGTCGTTAGTTAAGTGTAAGAAAATACTGTGAGTGCTGAAGCTGTTATTACAAGTGAAATCAATTTGATGCTCTGACTCGTACTTATCACCACTCTTATATTAAGTAAAGCAGTAGCACAGTTAAGTACACATTTTTATTTCATTGTCAAAATAGCATTTTAATGCCTGGATTTACCTTAACATAGAATTTCAATGATTTTTAAATGCAGTGTTTCAGTTGTAAAGAAATGTTTACAGATGCTGTGTCATTAAATATTTGTTCTCCTGTACTACAGTTAAACAAACAGCCTTCCTTTAAAAGCCATACTTATATTTGTGGGCAGACTGGCAAGAAAAAGTCTACATTTAACAACTGTAGTAGTGACCCCTTAATCCGCTACTTCAAAATGTCTAATAATACATATACAAAAAAACATACATGCTGTAGAAAATAAGTTGTTTCCCCATTTCACCTTAAGTAAAAGTTTGGAACTGTTATATAGTGATAAATCACCAAGTAAAAATATGAGATCTTGATTTTAAAAAAAACGTTGTCTGCTGTGCTTTTAGTTGATGCTCACTTTGCCCATAAACCTCTGACACTTCTGATGTTTTAATTTAATTAATAGTAAGCAATGTGGCTAAAACATCCTTTACTGTTTGGTGAACATTCACCTAAACTGTTGCTCCTTTTTGTCTTTTGTGGGTGGGATTTTCAGTCTGTACATACACACTGTTTGGGGGTAATGTCGAGGAGAGAGTCTAGTCGAAGTTAAAACATTTATAATTTAGGTAAAGAATTGTCACCATGCTTAATAAATGCCATTTGTTGCTCTTCTGAGTTTTCCATCATGTTTCTCACCCGCAGGAGGATAATGGGATGCCGATTCATTTAAAAGGAGGCAGCGGCGACGCTCTGCTGTACAGAACAACAATGGCCCTAACTGTCCTGGGTGAGAAAAAAATCCTTCTCTGCCTAAAGAGCTCATCTGGGTCTTCTCTTGAAAAAAAAATCTTATAATTTCCCTAAAAGTTGAGCTCATGAGCTAAAAACCTCAACACCACAGATGGAAAAAAAAAAGTTAAAAGGAAGGTGAGCTTGCATCTTAATGCCTCTGAGCCAGCCGCAGCAGGAGGCATTATATTTGCGGTTTGTCCGTCTGTCTGGCTGTCCCATTCTCATGAATGCAGTGTCTCAAGAACGCCTTGAAGGAATTTTCTCCAATTTGGCACAGACATCTGCTCTGACTCAAGGATGAATCAACTAGATTTTAGTGTCAAAGGTCAAGGTCACTGTGACCTCACAAAACATGTTTTAGCCATAACTCAAGGACTCGTATCCTAATGGTGTTTTTTGATAGGATAAAATGATGAAGTGATGTTGTTTTATATCCCAAATGTCAACTTTACTCAGTGGGACTAAATTTCAGCACGGCTCAGGGGGTGGTACCAAAAACTGCACTGGAAACACTGCAGTTAAAAGGGCATGATGTGTTTTGCTGCAATGTTATGCATTTTTCCATGTACACTAGGTTGTGTGTGCAGTTTTGTTTAAGTAATGATGGATACACCTAATCAATCATTTGAAATCATACTCACTAAAAAGGAGGTTGGTGTCTGTATCTCCAGTAATGTGACAGATTCACAACCGACACAGAATATGTCAGGGGTTTAGTTAAGTCCTTTAACATTTTTAACAACAAATTAATTAACAAATCATTTTTGATTTTATAAATTGATGTATATGACTTCTGGGTGAGTGATGAAAATACTTTTGTTTTTAGAGGAAGAGAAAAGAGGGATTTTACTCTAGAAATGTTGACATTTTTTGTCACTTTTTGCATATACTGAGATAACTGAGGATTTAACTCACTGGGAAAAAATTAGAAGTTGGAAAATGTTACAATTCATTCAGCGTCTTAAAAAGTTTTGAGCAGAGTAACGGCTGATGATTAACATTAGAAAATATGCCCCTAAAACTGAATTGGTGCATCTTGTCTTTTGTTTAAATTCAGTTGCAGCTCATGTTAAAATACTGTCTCCTTTCATGTGTTTATAAATTGACAAGATTATGGATCACATATTTATAAATGAATGCTCTCAGATGTTTATTTGTAACCAACATGCATGTAGAGAAACTGCTCTTCAGATATGATAGGAGTGAATGCCTGTTGTAGTGTTGAATAATTGTTTAATCTGCAAATCAAAGCAGTTTTTTAATCTACCTGTTTACTGTCACATGCAACTAACCCCACTTGTTTTCCTTCCAGGTACTGGATATGTTGTGTATGAACTGTTGAAGGCTGCGTTCCCTCAGAAGAGAGACTAACTCCGCTGCAACAGCTGTTTACTTTCATTTTACAAATCGGCCAGCCGCTTTATATTGTAAAAAAGATGATAACCCTTCCGTCTGTGCCGGGCCGTGTGTTTCCTGTCATGATGGGATACTGTTTTCATGTTCATGGGATCAATATTTATTTCTTGCACTCTGTGGTAACCTGAGGATCAATAAAATATGCCTCTCATGACAAAACGTGTTGATGGGTCTTTCCTCGATCACTTTGTCTACATACCATAATAGCCATGAGGTAAAAAGTCATGATAAATTTAGCGGTTAACACAACATTTTTCAGTCTTGTTACACAATGTAGACTTGATGCCAAACTATGAGTGCAATATTTTTCAAATGTGTCAAATAAAATGTTTCACAATCTTTGTACAAAAGCATGAAACTGCACATTTTCAGAAGGCAACACTAACTTTCCCTTTATGATTATTGAGTTTCTGTCACTAGAGGGCAGCCTTTACAAAGAAATCAGTCTCTGGGACTGTCTCAGAAAGAAACCTCCATAATTACTCCTCAGGGATTAATGCTTTATAACTTAACCTGTCCATATGTGTGTAATAACATCTTGTTGTGAACTTTGCCATTCCTGTCAAAAAAAACGCAGACAGAAAACTTAAAGAATACAAACGCTTCATTTGGCAAATACCTCATGTTTATCTATAGATTGTGTCTTGGGTGGATTCTTCCCTGTTGTCTGTTTTAATTTAACTCCAGTGTAAAAGGAGACAGCCCCGGGCTTGTTCTGCTATCAGTCCACACCCACCACAGATCATTTAACACTTTAGAGTCTCCAGATGAGCTCCAGCTCTTCCATCTACTCCGGAATAAAAACCAACACTTATCGGCACTCAGGAATCTGCTGTGTAAGCTAACACGCTTCTGATTAGATGGTGCTGAAAGCCAGCATGAGACTGTCCCTGATACCTGCCAACTCAAAAAAACTCATCTGAGGTCAACATTTGGGAAATTTATTGATTACAAACACAGTCCTCTGAGGATGTCTCAGCCAGCAGGGTGCACCTTTGTTAAAATTTTGCTATTCAAACTTCTTGGTTTTGAGCCAAATAGTGGTATTAAAAGTTTTGACAATTCGTAGCGATGTTTTAACAAAACTGATCACAAATAACAGATTTTTCCACTCATGAATTTGTCATTTTGATTCACTTAAACACAATTTGGAGCCTCGAATGTAAAACATTTTAGTTTTCTGTACCACGTTTTGACATTAGGGGGTGCTATGACACGTTCTGGATAATGACTCGTAACAGCAAATCTGTGATTCCTAGGATAGTGAAGGCATGACCTGCTCTACCCTGACATTCTTACCCTAACCCTAACCAGTGTCATTCATCTTGCCTAAATCTAACGATCCAAACAACAAAGGCAATTAGTACTAGCCAATCAGAAGGAGAGTTGAGCGGGTCATGCTTTTGCTGTCCCAGGAGATGCAAATTTGCTTGGAGGGCAAATTAAGTTATACTGAATTTTGAAATTTTTATTAACAGCTAGAAATTCTTTGGACACTCTACTAAATATTGTGATATAGTGGTGCTATAACCAGTTTTGAGATTATAACCGTTAATAGCCTACATTACACAAATTCTGGGATTCTTTGAAATATTGGTGTGCTACAACAAATTTGGGAATTTGGGAAAACTATTACAATTTCTCAGGTGTGACTAATAACAGATTTGGTGGAAGCTACACCAAATTTTACATTTTGATTGGGTTTCAAAAATGTTTAGATTATGACAACACTACAAGACCTTCCAGGGTTTGACAACTGACCAGTTTTAAAACCAGTTACAAATTTAACAATGTTTTGACGATGAAACTTCTGGGTGTGCTCCTCCCAATTTTGGCATTTTATGCATTTCAGCAATTTCTAAATGAAAACATCGAATACATCTTCTGGTAAACTGTACCAAAATGTCCTACACAGGCTAACTACTGCACCACTGTGCTGCTCTTGCATGGGTTTTCTTTGGGTACTCCGGTTTCCTCCCATGATCCCTAAACATGTAAGTTTGGTTAATTTGTGACTAAATAGGTGTGAATGGTTGTTATTCTCTATGCGTCAACCCCCTTGACTGACAGGTGACCTGTCCATGACGTACCCTGCCTCTATCCTCATGTCATCTGGGATCAGTTTGAGCCCCCACACCACTCTCTAATGGACAAGTGGGTATTGCTAATGAAATGTACCCAATCTGGGGGGGTGTATGTGGTTAAAGTATTGACTGCAGTACCATGTTTGGGACTTTGGGGTGCTATAACCAGTTTTGGGATTAAAACAATCAACTCATTTTCAGGGTGCTATCACAACATTTTGAATTGTGATTTATAACAGATTTTGGCTATATCAAATTTGGGGATTTTTATGCCCTTTAACAGATTTTGGATTATGAAACCTGACAAATTTCAGAGCTAGAACACATTTTGGTCTGGTAACAGATGCATTTTGGGGGTATTCTTTACACATTTGGGTATGTGGGGGCACTAATAATAAATGGGATTCTGGCTAATGAATACTTGAAGCCCCACATTGCATTTTGGGGAGCTATCACAAAGTTAGACTAAGACTTTGGACAAATTTGGGAGATGGCATGAAAATGGATTTTGGGGTACTATAACAGAATATCCTGTGGTTTTTGTATGTCCACCTTCTGTATGATTCTGCAAAGGCTGTGTATCAAAGTTTGGGACAACATTTTTTTCTTTATATACTTTGTGATACGCCATATGTCTTGCAGCTGTTGCATCTTTATCAAATCTTGCTGAGGACCCCAGAAACTTGTATTCCGCCCCTGAAGACCGGAATGATTCATTAAAAAGGGAAAGACTGACTTGGGGTTTAGTTTACCAGACTGTGTAATATTTTCCCATTGATTCATGAAATGAAAAAGGGGGTGAAAGCCTCAGTCACTTTCCCTCCGTTGATCCCCCTCTTCCCGAAAAGCATATCTGCGCTGCTGTCTCCTTGTGGCCGAGGCGCACAGAAGCCCTCCATCACCGGAAAGGAATGCAGAAAACTATGTAAAAGTTTCCGAGTGTGTGTGTTCGTCCTTGCGTGTGTGTCTCCAAGCACTTTTCGAGGTTACACATCATTTTTTGGCCCGTCTGGATGTCGTAAGAGCTCGCGGCGGGGCAGGCAGAGCTGGGAGCAGCCCCCCTGTTAAGTAGCAGATTGTGTGGAGAGTCTTCCCACTTGGAAAGAGGCTCGCCGACGCGTCTGGGAACCAAAAACCCGCTGAGCTCTCTGACTTCAACACCGGACCACCTCACTCTCCATTTTCTCAGGTTGGGGGTCTACAACAGAGACTTAAACCTTTTTTTAATTTTTTTTTTTTAAATTTCTTGAACCAAACCAAAGAAATTCGACAGTTCCCTTTTATAGGTCAGTCCTGCATGATTTCTGAGTTATTTCAGGTTAATTATTTGAGTTCCATGCGATTTTACGACACGTAAATTAAATATTTTCTTGCAGTTTTAAAGGCAGTGTTATTTCCAGACGTTATTATCTCTAATATTCCACTGACCATCCAATTTCAATCAGGAAATTGCCAGAAACGCATGGACTATTTCCTGGCATGGCGGTGCGTAATTGCGCACGGCGACAGGATTTGATGCCCGGTTATTCTGAGCTGTAGAAAGTATTTATCTTACTAAGAGTGGGTAGATCTCATCAGCAGAGATATCACATACTACACTGGGTGCTTTTCATTGTAATAGCACCAGAATTTAAGCTGCTCTAAGAAGAGAAAGCGGAATCAAACACTAAGAGATAAGAGAGATTTGCTTTTGTGCGCCTTTTCCATGAGCTTTATGAGCTTTATTGGCAGTTTAAAGCTGTTAAGTTGTGGATTTTTGTACTTCATTCATTCAATTACATAAAGCCTGTCATATCACTGTTTTCGCCTGTCCGGGGAGCAGTTTTTCGGAGCGCAAGGACCGTGGAATTATGAGTGTGTTAGATATCCCTGCACTGAAAGCTGCGTTTTCAAGTGGATTTAACGCAACAAATTGATACTGCATGTAGATTTAAATTCTAGTGCATTTTAGTGAAGCGGGTGATGGAGGTTTGGAGTTCACATTCGGCTTGTTTGAAGGTCTTATGAAGCCCTGAGGCTGCTGTGGGGCTGCCGGGGCTGACGTTATAACGCTCTAACCGCCTCCTTCGTTCCTCTCGCAGCTTCATTCATGTGCTGCTGAGCCAGAGGAGATGAAGATGAAGAGCAGGCTGTCTCTGGTGGCGGCTGCCCTCCTGGCACTGCTGCTGTCCTCCTCTCAGGCCCAGGACCAAGGTAAAGCTGCTCCTCCTCCTCCTTCTCCTCCTCTCTATGATCCAACACATATGACTTCAACTCCTCTCACCTCTGCCTTTTCTCTGCCTGTAATGTGCATAGCTGCATACTTAGTCTGAATAAAAAAAATCACACAGAGAAAAAGAAAATGTGTTTGTGAATTGATTTGTTTGAACTGATTTGCCTTTTCTGCCTCAGTTTTTAACCTGTGATTGATGATTTTTTCCATCCACTCCAATAATTCCACTTTCCATCAGGAATTTGCAAGATTTCCTCTTGAAGAGAAAAACAGTCTCAGCTTCAAATATCTGGTTTGAATTTATGGATAGCAGCTTTTTGTGTCCACACCAGTAGCACTTTTGAAGTGGTTTTTAGCCATGAGTGTAACTTGCCTAAAGCAGTGACGTAAGCTGAGACTTTAAAGTACAATAAAATACAGTCTCTAGTTGGTGATAAGGCAACACCTATGAGGAAAAAAATGTTTTATTGTTAGAAAAGCTTAATTATTTCTTCTTGAATCCCCTAAGGAGAACTATGTGGTACTTCCTTGATGTCGTCAATGTACATCTATCAGTGTAGAAAGACAGTAATGTATCTAAAAAATTACCCAAGACAAAGAAACCAGAACAAGCATGTACTTTTATCTCCTTCTCCATCCCACATGAGGCCATAGAGCTAAAATAAATGTCTGTCTCGGAGTTAAGTGGGGCATCTTTCCATCTTCAGACAGATGTAGTTTGATCTTTTCTACACCAGGAGGGGCCCTTGCTTTAAATCTACTATTACTGCAGCCTTCATTTCTCCAGTTTCAAAAAAGCAAAAAAAAAAAAAAAAAAAAAAAACCCAGACGGCATGTGGCCAAGTTTCCTCCCTACGTCCTTTCTCCTGATGGAACGGAAAGACAAAATATGAGTTTCACATTATTTTCCAGAGGTTTTAGAGGTTAGGAGAGGAGAAAATCTGCTTCTCTGAACCTCTGGATTTTCTCTCATAATTGAAAAAAAAAAGGGAAGAAGAAAGTGCAGTAAAAAACTCATCAAATTACCAGGAGGAGGAGAATCTTTCTTTTGTCTCCTTCCAGCAGAGGTTCTGACCTCTTGTGACCCCCCTTTTAATGTCCCAGCAGGGACACTCGCTGCCTCTCCAGAAGTCACAGCATCGTAACAGGGTCGTATATATTCTACAGTGTGGAATAGTTTGACGTGTTGGGGCCAGAGTTAAAGGCTCAAACACACTGAAGAGAAAAAAAACTCTGAACAGGGAGGCCTCTGCTTTTAGCTGTCATATATTAGGTTAAAAAGTACAATATTAAAGCAGCTCAGAGCAGAGCCCTGGAAGCTTCGAAAAAGAATGTGAGTGTGGATGGTGTGTGTGTTTGTACGTGTGTGTGTGTGTGTGTATGTCCATCTGGTTTGAGAGCTGGAGTTTTTTGGGGTAGTTTTTGGCCCCTTTGGAAACAGAAGCAGCAGCCCACGGCCACTGAATTGACTCACCAGGTTGGTGGTTCCTCCATTTTTGACGTCCTGTCACCCTCCCGGTCAAGCCTCGACCAGGTCAGCTGACCCTGAGTCTTGGCTTTACGACAATATTTTACAATGATATTCTTCACTCCCACACTAACAGATAAACTGGTTGGCGGTCTAGAAGAAACTCGTGGATACTATAATCCTTTAACTCTAGCTAGGCTTGATTATATGTTGCATAGGTCTACATAATTTTCAGTTTATGTTTTGTTTCTTGGAGTAATTTTACTCCACATTGCGTGTTTCTGCATCTGTGCAGCTGCAGAGTTTCATTAAGTGAGCACAAACTCCGGAGCTCAGATTACCATTAGATTAAATTTCCTCCAGCATGAAAAGAAAGAATTAGACTCACTGTTTCCACCTGTTTGTGACATGAAGAGGTTAGATAAGGTTTCACTTTAGGCAAGCGAACGTTTAGGAAATAGGTATTTGCGAGAAAACTTCGAAATATCCAGCACAGTGGTGGCAAACTCCGGACTGATTCATTAAATATCATCAATGGCAATAAAAAGCAATGTCTTCCGATGTCTGTCTCATTGTACATTGTGGCTATTTTATTAGTTAAGTGTAGATAAACTGTTATTTTCCATGTTCCAATGTGATGTTTGCGTGTTTTATGATTAAGTTATTAACAGAGCAGTGAAAGGGAATGGAAATATATTTGGCAGGAGTATATCAATGATGCATTCCTCCCCATAAATCATGACAGATTTATTGTGTCTTGTTTGTCAACAGAATATTTGGCTCTGAAATCATCATGCTCATTCAGAACCAGGCATGTAGTTACATATTTTAGCTAGTCTTGTCATTAAGCTACTTAAACGGGTTTCGCCTAATAAAAGAATCGGTGTATTACAGCGAGCTAGATTTTCTCAGGTAGGCGACGTTCATTGATCTCGTTCTCAACCCCAACCTGAAGAATATCATTTTAAAATATTTTTTTGGAAAACAATCTGTGGTCCCTCGTGTACATGGAAACTTTTTGTCCATTGCCCCAAGTTGTTATAAACAACTTTTCATGTACACGTGATGCATGATATCCTCCATGTCCGTGATCACAAGTTGAACTCTAATCTGTGTGCACTTTTATCTTGTTTGTTTGTTAACGTCACAAAGACCAGTGGTTCTTAAATTACAGTCCAGATTCTGAAAGGATTCTGGGACTTTAAACTGGAGCAAAAGTTTCTGACAAAAGTAGCAGAAAGATTTTGTGAATATAATTTTAACATTTGGGTCTGAGGCAAAAGTAGTTTAAGAACCTCTGGTGCCGATTTTTGGGACACGTGAAACCTGAAAAAAGACGTACACATGTCATCACTGACACTGTGTATTCTTTTATGAGGTTTGCAATGGAGACGCTGAATGTGATCAGTCAGATCTTTGCCCATTGTATAATCAACAGTGAAGAGTTTCATCAGATTTGTGTGTTTTTGTTGTTTGCCAATTCAACACCATGAGTTGAATTGAGGTCATGGACAGTCTGCAGGATGTCAGCTGGTCCATGTTGTAGTTTGTTGGCAGGGGGGAAACTTTTCTTATTTTAAACTACGTGACTGGTGATTTCCAGAATTATTCCAGCCAAAGAGATTTTTATATACGAACAGCCAAAAACTTGTTGGTTACCTGTTAAAATGACCATTATGGAAGCAAAGAAAGGTCGTGACTATTTCAATTTAAATTGATGTACTTTGAATTTTCCAGTAACAATTTTCAAGGATCAAAATTTAAACAGAAAATGAAATTGTCCAATATTTTAAAAATTGGTATTAAGTTCCTCAGGTTGAAGTGGCCCTTTTGGATCTAAAAAAAATCATGTTCAATCAAAAAATCAACTTGCTTACTTGGATGTAACAAGCAGAACATAACCTGATTGGATAGAGGTTCCATTAAGGCTTGACTGCTTCTCCTTGGTAGCCTGGATGAATAGTTTGAATATTCCATTTAATTTTGGTGGCCGAATTTTTAATAATAAGCCAATTTGAGGCCCTTACCTATTTGACTTAACTTGAATTGGATCTTAGAATGACCAGTTCAATCTGAGCATCTTGAAACCATTTACTTTTTAAATATTGGACAATTTCATTTGGCTCTGTGAAGCCTGAAAACGTTTTGGGAGGCTCAAAATGTGAAATTCCTTCCTGAAAAATTCAAAGCACACAACGATTCACAATGATTTTTAGTCCTATGAATTCAGTGGGAGTAATAGTAGTAGAGGATCATTTTAACAATGAGGCATGTAGTTGCTCATGAAATTAAATTGGCCTTTCTTTGTTTCCATAGACCTGGCCACAGCCAAAATTCATAAAGGGTTTCATCCTCCCACCCTGTTTGTGTTTCCCTCTTTAGTGTTCTAAACCGTAGGGAGAAAATGTTGTGTTGTTTTGTTGTGTTCGTTGTCTCAGTGTATTGTTGCTTGAGTTGTTGACTGTGGCCGTTGGCCACACAAGCTCAAACGGAGGTCATTTTTTTTCTTGTCCAAAATGGCTTCCCTCACATCTGTGGTTTGGTTCGTCTTGTGTTGTTTGCTCCAACAGTGAACTTGTCAGACTTCACGCTAGAAGTGTTGACTGTTGGGAAAATCCTTCTGCACTTCACATTACAATACATCCCCCCTCCTAAACCCGCAGGATTAACTGTGTTTACTTTTTCTCTTCACAGTCGACCCTCCGTCAGATTTGAGGTTTAAGATTTTAAATGAGAACACAGTGCAAATGATCTGGAGCAGACCACAGTCCAGGATACAGGGCTACAGAATACAAGTGACGTCAGAAACAGGTGGGTGCTCATTAAACCTGCGAGTTATGTCCTGCCGAGCCCGTAACATTACAAGTGTCATAAACTCTCTAAGACATCAGTCTGCCCAGCAAGACTCGACACTTCCCGCAATTATCTGAAGATTTCTGCAGACACATGTTTGGCTCCAGGAGCTCTAATGATAAAAGAAGGGGGATAAGAGAAAAACATTATCACTGCCATGGAAGATTGTCAGCATTAGTTCAGCTCAGGAGTGTAAATGTCACATTTTTCAGATTTCATTAAATAGCTAAGAGCCAAATCAACTACTGCTACGCTTAACTCATCTGTATGTGGTGTTTTTTCCAAGGCTTGCCCCGTAGTTCCAGTGAAGAGAAATGTTAATACTACAGTGTACAATAATATTTTAGATAATAGTTTGCCTCATACTTTGTGGTGCCAGTTTGGGAGAAGCCCTTCTCTGTTTCAACATGATAATGCTCCAACGCATATGTCCAGAGGCAGTTATATTGGCTTTTGGAAGTTTAAACCTAGTGATTATAATTAAATGTGTGCACTAAATAATGTACCAGAGTGCATAAAAAATAATCAAAGTAGAACTTGTTAAAAAAAAAAAAAGAAAAGAAAAAGAAAAATCACTGGGGGGCATCACCTGGCCCCCTCCCAGTGGCTCAGGCAGCCCTGGATGCCCTCAGACCCTAGATGTGCCCCTGCTAAACTGTCGCTACCACCAGGTGTGATGTGATTAAGTTCAGTGCGCGAACAGGTGATTACAGCCCATGGGATCAAAATCAAAATCTCACTCAAGCCAGGTAGGTTCACCAAAGTTGGCAACTGTGGTTATAGGTTATTCCAGCTAACCTTTAATATTTACTAAGTGGAATTAATGCACCGACTAGCTAACTGACAGAACTTATGTGAACTCGCCTATTAATAACTGCCAGGTGTAACTGTCATGTAACTGTTAAAGTTACTGCTAGCTAGCGAAATTAGCTTACCGACAGAGCTAAACGTTATCCTGCATATTACATATAACTGCCAGGTGTAACTGTTAGATACTGTTAAGAGAACCAGCTAACTGCTAGAACTAATGTTAGCTTATATTCAGTAACCTGTAGTTGTAACTGCGAAGCACTGTTTGCTAATTTAAATAGTTTACCGACATAACTAATGTTAGCTTAAAAACTTGCCCAACATATTCATGTCCAATAACGGTCAGGTGTAACGCTACTGTTAGCTAACTTAATTATCTCACCTGACAGAATTAAGGTAAGTTACGCTTGCATTTAGTAACTTTTAGGCGTAGGCTAACCGTTTAAGTTAGTAACGTTACTGTTAGCTATGGGAAAACCAAAGCTAACCAAAGTTAGCTGGCATATTTATGTTTAATAATTGTTCGGTGTACCATTAGCTAACTTAATTATCTCACCTGACAGAATTAACGTTAGCTTGTATTAAGTAACTGTTAGGTGTAGGCTAACCGTTAAATACTGTTAGCTAAGGGAAATAGCTAACTAACATAACTAATATTAGCCTGCATTAAATACCTTTTAGGTGAAGACTAACTGTTAAGTATTGATAGCTAAGAGAAATAACGTTAGCTGACATAACTAGCTTGCATATTTATATTCAGTACGTTAAGTTAACTGAACCACCTGACAGAACTGATGTTAGTTTGCACATTTACATTCAATAACTTTCTGGTGTTTCGTTAACTGTTAAACACTGTTGGCTAAGTGCAATAGCAAAGTAATTTTATCTTAAAGACAAACTACTGTTAGCTAGCATATCTTTGTTCAACAAGTGTGAGGTGTTACTGTACTGTTGGTTATCTTAAGCTCAACTGTTGGCTCAACTGGCAAAACTAACATTAGCTTGCATATTAATTGCTGCCAGGTGTAACTTGTAAGTACAATTAGCTAATGTTAGCTAAACTAGCTAACTGACGAACTAATGTAAGGTTGCATAATTATATTTAATAACTGCTTGGTTTAACTGTTATGTACTGATAGCTGAACCACCTAACTTAAAGAACTAATGTTAGTTGGCTAATGTTTGACCCATTAAAACAGAGGAGTGAAAGAGACGTGACACTTGATGAAAATAGCGGAAAATAATCTAAACCACTATATACCTCAAACTACAATATGTGCCAACAACATCACATTAAGTTGCTTTCTCCCTTGGGTTTTGTAAGTCTTTGCCTGCAAACCACAAAATCCACTGCATTTTGATTAAATTAAGTTTTTCTTATTGTCATACTGACTACATGTAAGGGTTTAAGGCAGTGATACTCAACTTACAGCCTGTGGGCCAAATCTGGCCTGTGATAGGGTGCCAGGTGGCTCATGGACAATTATAGAAATTCACAATGAAAATAAGTTGATTGACATTGTGAATATTTTTTGTACTTTTAATGTAAATTAGGTGCCAAAGTACATAAAAAGCATTAAAAAAAAGATCCAGGGGAGGATCCCCAGACTGCCTGACAGAGGTGACCTGTGAGAGATTGCTGCAACTGGATTTCCCTCTTGGCATGAATGAGGACAGCAAATGTTGAAAGGTTGAAAAGAGGCAATTTATTGATTATATATACTAGTTTTTGTTTATTAGTTGGCCTGTGGTCTCTTGTGAATTTGCAGAAGTGGCCCCTGGGCAAGGCAAGTTGAGTATCCCTGGCTAAAGGTGTTAATACATGTAATTTGTAGAAATATAATGGGTCTTTCCACATTAATAATCCTTTAAACCTATCAACACATTAATAGTGAATAAAATCTTGGTGACTGAAGCTAAGGAATTTCTGATGCTTGATTGAATGGAAGAATTGGGTATTTAAGGGTTAATATAATGTGTTTTGATTCATAGTAATGCGGAAAGTTTTCATTAAATTGAATCATACTGTTGTTGTGTGTTTACACGGCTCTTCCAGTCCTCAGGTCAACAGTCGGAATCGGGTTTTTCTGAAGCCCTTTTTTGACTCTTGGAGAAGTGAAGTAATGCAATAGTTTCCTAATGGCTTCCCTCTGACTTTGTGCATTCTTGTAGAAGAACCAACAAAAGAATTTACTCTGCCTGCATCTGCGACTAAGACCTCCATCTCAGACCTGAGTCCAGATGTGGATTATGTCGTAACGATATCTGCGTATGCTGGATCAGAAGACAGTCTACCCATCTCCGGCCGGATCACACGTGAGTCACCATGTCACTGAGGGAGTGAGTGAGTAAGTTAGCGTGTGTGTGTGTGTGTCTGTGTGTGGGTGTAAATTAGCACCAGACATCCAAAAAAGTGCTAGTAAAATTTGTCTGCAGCTGGTCAGTTTTGGCACGGAAGTCACTAAGATGATTCTGCTTCAGACTAAAAACCGCACTGGATAGTAAAACATGTAAGAGTTCCATACACTGGGTGGACAAAATAATAGAAACACCTGAGTATTGTATGTATTATAACCCCGACTGCGCTTCTACGTAATTTGGTTTTCATTATTTCGGTTTTACAGTACAGTACAGTTCCTGATAAGAATGACGTTTTCAAATGAATATATTTTATTTGAGAAAATAATCTCATCATTCAGTAGCTATTTTTGAACCTTTGATATTATCATATGATCGTGCACATTGACTTCTCAATCTTTCTTGTTTCATTCTTGACCATGAAAACAGCAGTTGACAAAACAATCTCACCACAAGATCCGTTAATTATGATGTTCAAAATGAGTGAAGCCAGTTTTCAGCTTTGCACACGTTCGAAAGGTGTAGACTTTAAACTTTACTGGACAGATGTCACTAATTGTTCAGCACAGGGAGCCAATAAGGGACAAAGTCCAGCTGTGTTACATTTACTGTCTGACACTATGTGAAGACACAAAAGCCATCAGTTTAAATTTAATTAGTCAAATTCAGTCAGATTTAATGGAAATTGTCAAACTTTTATGTTAAATGTTTACAAAAAAAAGGTGTGTCATGTAAAGGCACCAGGGCAGCCACTAAATGGACTGTGTGATGAGGTAGTTTTCCCAACAGCTGGAGAATTTTGGGATGAAATTTTGATTAAGACAAAAGAAGATATGTTTTTTAGTTCGACAGTAGGTTAAGAGCTTTATTGTCTAAAATTTGGGAAAGGTCTTTGGCTTCATGACTTAAATCATAGATTAAAAAGACAGTAAGACAACTATAAACAGACATGAGAACTGAAACGTGATGTCAGAGGGTGTTTTCAAAATAAAAATCTTTATAAGATATAGATGGGATTGGGTGCATTATCTAGATTAGTGGTTCCCAACCTGCTGGCCAGGACCTCCCGATTTGTCTCATGATAACCATGATGCATCATAGTACATATAAAAACTTGGACTGTTGTTACACAAAACCATGTCTACTTCCTCTCATCAGATTTCTTTGCTTTAGTCTTGTGAAAAATTGGAACGTCTAAAAATCCTTTCCTTGGTTGAACTGTTTAAAATTCATGTCCACAGTAAGGTCTATGATGAATGCTCATAAGTACACATAGCTTTATGAAGCCAAAAAGTTTGGGAACCACCGATTAGTCGCTGAAAGAGGCACAAAGAGTCTTTCAGCTGCAGATAAAATCAGATAAATGCAGTTGCAGCAGGGTAAAAGACACTTAAGTCCAATAAAAGTTAAAGTCTCATTTGACGTTACATATGAATCAGTAAATAAGCAGTGAGCCAGATTTCCAGTGGTGAGTGAGGTCTTCATTAATATTATGGCAGCTATTTGGTGGGGACGCCTGCTTGGCAGCGCAGCAAACACTGATGATCTGAGAAACCCTCCGAGCTCGGGAGATTCCCTGAAATCTGTCGGAAACGATGACATCAACTTGTTAGTTTCGCCATTTGGGAGCTTGTTTTGCACGTTCCTAGTATCTACGAGGAAGAAAAGTTGCACAAGAAACCCTCGGGTGAGAGAGAATAAATTTCATGTATGGAAAGAAAAGACGGGTTTTGGTCCATTGGAGTGGTCTGACATTTGTTGAAGAAAAACAGTGACAGTTCCTGACAGAAAATGGTTCATAACATGACATTAAAATGAAGATTTGGGTTTTTTAAAAGATAGATAGAGGATACAAATATTGCTGAAGATGACTCTTACTTTTATAATTACATGATTGTGTTACTATCTTTCAGTTGAATCAAGTGGTGGCACAAGAGGAACATCCAGGAAACCAGAACCTTCAGAGTCAGTCAGTAAGTCCTTTTGTTAATTTAAATTTTAATTTGACAAGGGGTTTCATTCACTGCTAAGATGATGAGTCTTAAACAATCAAGTCACCATTCAACTTTTCCACTTTATGTTCTCGAAATTTCTTCCTCACTGTTGGGCGGCGTCCATTAGCGTGAGCTCAACAGCATAGGGAGGCTCCAACCGCACAACACCCCATTGTATAGCAATAATCAAAATTAGGCCCCCATAAATCTCTGAAGTATTTGGTCATCAGTTTGGTCAACTGCCGGCCAATTATGCCAATGTGGAGGAAGCTGAACATGCTCAGTGCGGGGGTCGTAGGTGGGGCGGGAAGCTGCTGTTGGAACTGGGGGAGCATGCTGAGAGGAGCCCAGCCCTGAAGTGCTGAGAGAAGTGGAAACCATTACAAATGCTGATTTACAAGAGCACTGCTGCTGCTGCCCTGGCCCAGTTCTGCAGATGATGACGAGCCTGTGCTGATTTTTCCTTCTTTTCATGAGAGGAAAGTCACAAGGAAACTCCCAGAAAGTAGGGCAAAGCAGAGAGTCCTGTCCCTCTACCTGCAACACTATAGTTTGATTCAACATCCAATGTGACCTTACAGCTGTTTAAGGATTCTTTAACAGCCAGTAACAACCAATGCACTGTGCTCACACAGTGGTTATTGCTGATAACACTGTCCCGACCATAGCAACCATGCCGTCATTGTGGATACTTATTGCAGACCCTCCAGCAAATCCCCCAGTTGTTAGCACTGTTTATGGAGCTAGCACCATCAGCTGTTAGCCAGTGGCTTAGCCACCTCTATATTGAGAACTGTGTCCACACAACCTAAATCAGACTATGAATCAGAGATTTGCTCTGAATATTGAATACAGTCTTTTTAAGTTCAGATACATAAACTGACATATATTTTCACTTCAAAGCTGGTACTGCACAAAGGTAATAGGGAGGTGGCTGGGGTTGATGTAGAGTTATAGGTTCTATGTTATTTTATACTGAAGGGTTGGGTATTTTTGGCTTAATTTCAGAAGTGCCCTTATGTCTTATGTTAATTTTACTATTTGTTTTCTTCTCTCTCTGTTCCTCCACTCCTTCCTTCCTCCCTCACTTTTTCCCCAGAGTGCTCTTTCAGTGCAATTGCCGATGTGGTGTTCTTGGTGGATGGGTCCTCAAGCGTGAGCAGGCCAAACTTCAAAAACATCCGCAACTTCATCTCAGCGGTGGCTGGCGCCTTTCAGATCGGAGAGGACAAGACCCGAGTGGGCGTGGTCCAGTACAGCAGTGACCCTCGAACAGAGTTCAACCTCAAAAAACACTTAACCCAACAGGCGCTGCTCCGGGCCATTGGCTCACTGCAAGTCAAAGGAGGAGACACTATGACAGGTAGTGTTTTCTATTTTCACTTAAGTTTAATCTTCTCAGCTTTAAGTTATTTTTCAGTGGGTTTTAAATTATTCTTATTATTGATATATTATTTTTATACTTGATTACTTTTACTTTTTTTAATTATTATTATTTTTTAATATTTTTTTAAATTTTAAATTTGTCCATTTAAAAAAAATCTACATTATATCCAAGTTTCAGTACTAGTTACTAGTATATCATGGGTTTTTCTAAATATTTTATTTTATTTATTTATTTTTATTTTGTTTTGGAAATGAAATTATCTTTAATGTTAAATCCAATGTGTTTTTCTAAACTTATTTACATTGTCACACAAAATTAATGACCATAATTAGCCTTTTAAATTGATACAGAAATACAAATGCACATGTTAATACTTCAAACACTTTTTGTTTGTATTACCAGTATCCATAGATTACATTATTGATATATGTGTTAAACATACATTTTCTGGAACACAGAAGTGTTTTTGTGGGCGAGCAACACATTTCGTATCTATTTCATCAAACAAGGTAAAAATAAATATCAAAAAGTTTTAAGAAAGTGCAGAGCTGATTATGCTTGTGTCCTTTATGCCCCTTCTTAATTTCTGGTCATTTTCCCATTTCCTGTGGTTGACCAGCACCAGACTGGATTTTTGACCAGCTCACTGTAATATTTAAATTTATCAGCACAAGTTTATTGCTGTGTTAGATCTAGGCCAAACTGGTGGTTTGAGTCAACACAGCGCCAACAGTATTAAATGCAGTTTTTCGTAAGTAAAGTATTGATTTTCACAAGCCCTTTTCTTGAAGACAATCAACAGTTGTGTCATTTTCTGATGATGTTCTCCTTTTCTATGTGGTGATTATAATCAAGAAGTGTTAAACCTACACTGTGTATTCAGACACTTTCTGTGTGCGCATCACTGAAGGCTTAATCCCTGCCTGTCTCGTTGCTCCAGGCGATGCCCTTGACTACCTCCTAAAAAACACTTTCACTGAGGCGGCTGGTGCCAGGGAGGGTTTTCCCAAAGTGCTGGTGATCATCACAGATGGCAAATCTGAGGATCCAGTGGAGAGTTACGCCAAGCAGCTCAGGAGCAGGGGGGTGGAGATCTTTGTCCTTGGTACGTAGCCAGAGCAAGTTTATTACATTCCACCTCTTACATTTTCCATTCGTATTTAATGCTTTTAACTGTTGTTCGAATTTTGATGATCTAATAATGAAAGAAATTCCTACATCATTAACATTACAAGCGAGTGATAGCAAGTTTTATGTATGTTTACACACGGGCTTCACTGTCAGACTTTCCATAAACTTAGAATAGAGGAACAAAAGTGGGCTGTTGCCATGGTGTTAAAGAGGGCTGGTGATTAAATAATAATAACAGATCATCTTCTATGGTCTTTGAAAACAGGTCACTGATAGATATTTGCTGAGTGAAACAAAAAGTATGCTCTCAGTTTTTGCAGGAAAAGGTGGCAACACTCAGGAGTAACACTGTAAATGTTCATTTCTACTAAAAGAAAAATAAACGTACCTAATTAGCCCGTTAATGATGTATATACGGATTATGAATTTTAAATGGTTGAGGATGGTGTAGTGTTTTAAAGTCACAGAGGAGCATGGCTTCATTTCACCTGAAGTTAAAGCTGCATTTTGACTTAAGTGTGATGGTTTTGCGAGACAAAAGTGAAATATGATTTGTTAAAAGAAACTCTTTTTGCTTGGTGCAAGAAAAGTATTTCCTCTCAATATGTCAGAGAACATAATATAGATTATCTTTGTACTAATAATATCCTGACATATGCATAAAAATACAACATATAAGACTATCAGGGATAAAGAATGGTTTTTAAGCAAAGAAAAGACAGAACGAACAATATCAGCTATATTTTATGTTATCTTATACTTAAGTTCATTTCTGCATCTGCAAATATTCAGCAGAATAATTTCATGGAGTAACATGAAGAATATTTCCCTCTAAAATGTTCAGGAGGAAGTCTGAGATAACAGACATAATCAAGTTAAGAACTGCACTGAATTATAGTATTGGAGTTAAAATACCTTGTTACTTTCTCCTCGTGATGATTAGAAAGTTCGCATTGATATTTGACTCAAGTCAAACTGAGTCAAACTTAGAATAAACTATATTCTGTAAAGGCCTACAGCTTTACTTATAGTGTCCAAGTGTTATTAAAGAACATGGGTTTGTAAAATGTCATCTTTACTGCCCATGCTGTCAGACTTTCCAGCAAGCGTAGAATAAAAAAGTTGAGGCTTTCAATTGGTGGTGAATCCAGCTGGAGAGCTTTTAATATGTTAATGTGGAAAACAAATGCTTCACTCCTTGTCTTTATAGTTTGCTCATTTCATATAGTATTTACAGACCTGGAGCAAATTCACTCTTTACCCCTGAAACAGTAATTCTCACATGACGCTAGTGACTTTACAACCACTACGAATTCACTGTTGTGGCATCTTAGCTCATAAATTAGTTACTGTTTTCATAAATTATCATTCACTTAGATTTATCTTTGTCTGTTATAGGTACCCAACAGGCTGATATGGAGGAGATGAAGCTGATGGCCTCCACCCCTTACAGAAGTCACATCTTCAATGTTGCCAACTTTAACTTGATGAAGAGTGTGCAGAAAGAGCTCATTACTCAGGTGTGCGCTGGTGTTGATGATCAGCTCCACTCACTCGTCAGTGGAGAAGAAGGTGAGATGTGGCTAACAGTTTTATTTAAATGGCATTTGCCAGTGTTGCATTGTCTGTGTTCGACCAATGAACGTACCCTTTCGTCACTCATGGTTCCCCTTGTTCTGGGAGAGCACATGCTCTGAAATAGAAACTGAAAAAGACCCTCAAAACAATTTCAGGACCTATGCTTTTTCCTAGTTTTTATTTTGCAGACACAACCAAAAGGAAGTTTTTAAAACTGTGAAATAAAGCACCTGTGGTCCGAAAACGCCTATTGTCACATCTGTCTCAAACAAACTTTAAATCTTCTGTCCCCTAGTGTCCCTTTGCACATTATCTTGAAGCAGTAGTTCAACAATTTGGGAATCACACTTATTTTCTTTCTTGTTGCAAGATTGATATTACATTCCTTTCTAACAGTGGTATCAATCTTCTCATCTAGCTCCCAGTTAAAAGATAAATAATATATTTTTTAATGGACCAAAATAATAAGCCCCTTAAGATGCTCCTTTCCTGCTTTAGTACGGGCATAGAGCCACATTTTTGTACATTTATTGCACAATATGGTTCATATAATTCTGGTTCTGACTGATTTTTGCAGTTGTCGAGCCAGCATCCAACCTCCAAGTCCTGGAGGTGGCTTCAAAGTCCATGCGGTTGACCTGGGACGCCTCTATTGGTGAGTCTTCTGGATACAAGGTGCAGATGATCCCCATGATGGCTGGCAGCAAGCGGCAGGAGCTGTACGTGGGCCCAACCCAGACCTCGGTGGTGGTCAGAGAACTTTCTCCAGACACAGAGTACCAGATAAGTCTGTTCGCCCTGAAGGGCCTGATGCCCAGCGAGCCCATCACGGTCATGCAGAAGACACAGCCAGTCAAAGTATCAGTGGGTGAGTACAAAATAGTGATGATACAATTTCCCAACTAGCCGATTTAGGCTTTTTTGTACATATGTGATACAATGGAGTGTCCTCCCTTACTACGGATATGAGGAGTCTTCACTTAAATTTTTGTAAATGTATCAATAATGCAAAAGATCCTCTGCTTGAGTGGGAGGGGCAGCAGGTCATCATACAGAAAAATTTAAACATTTTCGAAATTAAGTTTATTTGCTTTCTTGCCGAAAGTCAGATGAGAGGATCAATACCACTTCCATGTCTAAGCAAGAAGGTGATTAGCTCAGCGTACACTGCCCCTGCTAAAACTAATCTAAAACTAATAGTTAGTTTATACATCTGTTTTTATGGATTAAACAATAAAATATACAGAATAATAATGTCTGAAGTTTGGGGGTGTCGGTAGGCACAAAATCAGGCTAGCTGTTTTTCCTGCTTCCTGTCTTTATGCTAAGTAAAGCTAATTGCTTCCTAGCTTTTGTGACATACTTAAAAAATCAATAATCCTTAGCATCAGCACCACAAACCTCTACTGGTCAAACCTGTTAGTGTAGTAGAGTTAACATAATTACCAGCATCATCATGTGAATGCCTATCATATCAAGTCTTAATTCTGAAAGTCAGATCTGTCTGACAGTTCCTCCAACTTGGCGCACAATACTTAGGGCCTGACAATGCAAACAAACATGGACGCCTCATATCAGCCAAGTCTGCCTTAGGGGAAGCTAAATTAAATTTTATTGGATATAGTGTTAAATTGGCAAATTATTGGTTCACTTATTGACTCCAGCATATGGTTTGCCAACAAACAAGACAGACTAAAGATGAAAAGTCTCAGAATATTGTATAAGTGAACAGCCTTACAGATATTTTAATGTGCTATCATTAAAGCTAGCCAGTTCTAACGTGTCATTGGGCTCTTTGTTTTTCCAATCTAGAGTGTTCTCTTGGCGTGGATGTTCAAGCTGATGTTGTCCTCTTGGTTGATGGTTCCTACAGCATCGGCCTGGCTAACTTTGCTAAAGTAAGAGCTTTCCTAGAGGTGCTGGTGACCACTTTTGACATTGGGCCAGATAAGGTCCAGATCAGCTTGGTCCAGTACAGCAGGGATCCCCACACTGAGTTCTACCTGAACACTCACCATGACCTGGGCGCTGTCGTCAAGGCTGTTCGGACTTTCCCATACCGCGGCGGCTCCACCAACACCGGCAGGGCCATGACCTACGTGAGAGAGAAGATTTTCCAGTCCAATAGAGGGGCGCGCCCCAACGTTCCCCGTGTCAACATCCTCATCACTGACGGGAAGTCATCTGATGCCTTCCAAGATCCAGCCACCAAGCTGAGAAATGCTGATGTTGAGATCTTCGCAGTGGGTGTTAAGGATGCTGTACGTAGTGAGCTTGAGGCCATCGCCAATTCACCTGCAGAGACCCATGTGTACACCGTAGAGGATTTTGATGCCTTCCAGAGAATTTCTAAAGAACTCACGCAGTCCATCTGCCTGAGGATCGAGCAAGAACTTCGCAACATCCAGAAGAGACGTAAGTAACATTGCTTTAATCCTCTATGCCGATGATAGTGTGTTTTGTTAAACTTCTTTTGAACAATCTACTATTGTTTTAGAGTTGGATATAATTTAGAATTTATCAATATTGGTTTTCTTCTAAATTCAGTCTCGTTTGGTGTTTGGTCTCACTATATTTGCATTTTTGGTGCTGTCTCTCTTGGGTGCCTGCTGTTTACAGTCCTGCACCTGGTTGCTATCTTATTTATAAAGCCCTGACCTCATCTGAGTCCTGTGGGAGTACACTCCCATAAATGTCCCAAACACAGAAAATCAGAAGAAAATAAAAAAATACAGGCAGAGGGCATCGTCCCTGTGGAAAAAAATACACTGCCACACACTTCTAGTGAGTCATAAGTGATGATTGAGAGGGATTAATCCTGTGTGAGTCTACACATTGTTTCTTGGGAAAAGCCTGCATAGTATACCTTTAAAGGTTGCTCAAGCCATTAGCAGTTTGTGTACAAATTTTATAAAAGTGTGCTGACTTAAGACTTTAAATGGCTATGAGGAGAACTTTTCTAAATCATAGAAATTTCTGAGTTGTTCCAATTCTCTCACAATGGCCTTGAAAACAAAAACAAAACAGAAATGACCTTACTAATTTCTGGATCCTGGTAATAATTTATTTATTTATTTATTTTTTTAAATTTTAGAGCTTACGTTGTCATCTTGCTCATCATGCTGAATGCTTTTCATTACTTTGTGGTCTCAGCAAGTTAATTCATTTGAAGTAATTTCTTTTTAAAGCTGGAGTGCAGAACTTTTGTCTCCCCACTCTGGGAGTGGCTGGCACTATGGAGGAGTGAGGGGTGGATCTGATTGAGAAATCTAGGACACTATTGGCAGACAACCTGCCATTCAAACCGGCCAGCTCTTAATTATGCATAATTTTAAGACTTAATAAAATGCAAAGGGTGAGTTGTGTAAAAATTCACCCCCCTACAGTTGCCATGAAGGGGGAAATTAACTGTAGAGACTAAAACCATTTTTTGTACCAGGCTGTAAACATATTTATTGCTGCTGTTAAGTTGAGTATTTTAACATGAGTGTCTCCAGACTTACTTCTGGAGCCTGCCTCTAGTGGCCATTCAAAGTATTTGACACTTCAGTGTTGGCTTTATTTTTGCTTATGATGTATGCCCAGTGTTGGGGGAGTTACTTTTGAAAGGCATTCCACCACAGATTACTAAATACATGCCCCTAAATTTAATTTGTAATGCATTTCTTTAGATTACTCAAGCTAAATAATGTAATATAATTACTTGGATTACCTTCTGAATACTTGAAAAGTGTCTTGCTGAACTCTTTTGTGTGTGTCTTAAATTTCTGTGCTAAAAGCACAGTTCTGTGCGTCTCCTCCGCCATTGTCATGTGGACGTGCGTACATACAGATATAACATGGCAAAAACAAAGTGAAAAGCAGTGTGTCACACAGAAAAAGACAAGAAAAACAGATAGATACATTGTAAATAACAAAGTCAATCTCCCTGTTTGATTAATGTAAAACGCATCAATTCTGGTTTGCCATTGCGGAAAAGCCGCCACATCAACACATCTCACTCCGACCTCATCACATATCAGCGTGTGGTCATGGACTTCGCAGATCTAGATACGACGTGAAAGGTACCCTGAGTGCGTTGGTTGTTGACGTTCTGGGACGTTGTGTCAAGTTCTGCCTGTTACATGCATTGTCTTCTTTCAAAACACACTTCCATTTTCACGGGAAATTTAACGTTTACGTATAACCTCTTTCAAAATAAATGCACCACATTAGTACAACAACACAAATTGACATTTTTTTTCCTTCAACAACTAACGCGTGTGGTTGGGTTTTGGTAACAAAATCATGTGGTTAGGTTTAGGAAAAAAGAAGAGGGTTTGCCTTTAGAATTTTTTGGGACACAAACACCAATCTCCGGTGAAAGTTGAAAGTGCCGTTAAACTATAACAGTCACTAGTGTATCATGCCAACATTAAAGAATGGCTTTTTCGTCAGTGTGACACCGCAAGTCACTGCCTAAGCATCAGATTTCGATGATTTCGGAGTGAGACCGGGTTGGCCACAGACATCCAACACAAAACTCAGGCACACTGCTTTATACAAAGAGCTCCAATTAAATGTCAAAGTCCAACCATGTCTATGTAAAAGTCCTGTAGTCTTTAAGTACATTTTAAATGAGAACTACCAGTCAACTACATTTTGACAATAAATTACTCCAGCAGTCAGGTCTAACTCTAACACCCATCATTGTGGACTAGGATATAGAGTAGTACCAACAATCATCCATATGCACACAATTATGTTCATGTCACTTTTCCAGACTTGTCTTTTTTCAACAGAACCCTCCTCTCTGCCTCAATGTGTTAAGCACATGTCTACCTTTTGATCTTTCAAGGGCAGAGAAAGTTTCTGCAAATGGAAATATTAGAACTGGGTCAAATAGTGGTTGCAGAGATTCCTTTGCATTTGTTTAAACCCAGTTGGAGCACCAGATGATTAGTTATTACCACATCAGACTGTCAGGTGTGTTGTCTGTCACTTAACATAAACAAAACTTTGAAATGCATTCTTTGTACTGAAATCATTAGCCACCCCCCAAACATCTGGTAGTCAAGTTTAAACAAGCAAGAAGAGTTACTCGCAAATGCTGTTTCACCCACTTAAAGCCAAATATTAATCACTCTCTTACTTTGCCAAAAGTAGCTTCCAGGTCTGCCAGCACAGAATGTGACTCACACCAGCTTTGATTGCCGATTATATAATTCTTATATAATAATGACTTTATGTCAACAGAGAGAAGTGTACAGGAGCTTGAGTGAGCAGCACAGTCACAGCTTCCATCCACCAAATTGGCTCAAAGAGCTCTCACAGTGGGGAGTTTCACAGCAGCCGCCCTCCTCATGTTGTCTGAATGATGGAGCTGTCAGATTGGTTGTAGATTGTACATCTTTATTAAATGGCATGTGGGTTAGCCCTTCTACCCTCCTGATTGCTTCATTTGTTTACTTTGTTAAAAGGAAGTCTTGGTTGATTTGATTTTTCTACAGTGCACACTTTTAACCAATATAAAGACTCAGCTCTGTTAGCATTGTCTTTGGTGCTTTAGATAACAGTAATTCTCCCATGTTTTCAGAGTTTCTACATGGCAGTGTTTGTGTTTGTGCTAATTTTGTTACCTTCAACTTTCTTCAGGACTGACCCAACCCAGGGACCTGTCCTTCTCAGAGGTCGGCCCAAGAAGCTTCAGGGCTGCCTGGGAGAATGACGCCACCAACGTTGAGTCCTACTTGGTTCAGTTCAAGCCGGCAGATGACGACGACATGCACTATGTGTCCATGTCTGTGCCAGGGGACACACTCACCACCCTGCTCCCCCACCTCACCCCACTCACCCGCTATGAAGTCAATGTTTATGCTCAGTATGACAAAGGCGACAGCTTGCCTGTGACTGGTTTCGAGACCACTTTGGAAGGTATGATGACTCAAGGCATTTACCATTATTTTTTTAAGTTGGTAAATGGGAGCAGTAATGCTAACTACCCCTTACCGTTTGTTGCAGAACTAGGCTCCGTGCAGAATCTAAGAGTATCCGAGGAGACCACAGACAGCTTCAGAGTATCATGGCAGCCAGCTCCAGGAGATGTCACTCGCTACCGGCTGACATATGAACCTGCAGGGGACGAGCGCTCGAGGCTACAGACGACCACTGTTGGCCCTGAGACAACAATTGTGCTGCAGGAGCTTCAGCCTAAAACCACCTACCGCGTTACTGTGACTCCTGAGTACCCCTCCGGCCCCGGAGTGCCAAAGCAGACTGATGGCACCACCAAAGAAGGTAACTGTAGCTTTCAGACATGTCCAACTGTAACATATCAGAAGAGAGCACCGTTTGGCATCACTAATTTCTCTCAGAGCACTTAATTTGATGCATTTTTGCATCAAAAATCACACCACCTCTTAATGTCATAACTTAGCACAACCAGAACACACAGATGTCATTCAAACATCACTGGAACCAGTGCTCAAATGCCTGTTGAACATAAATATCAATAATATTAAAAATAAACTCCATATAACTTCATATTATGGTTAATACTCATCAAATTAAAAAGGTGTAAAAACCTGTATTCACAGGCCTTTCCTCGAATCAGCCCAGGGATGAAGGGGTTAACAGATAATGATCAACAGATCATGAGTGTTTTAAGTTCCAATAGGTGGCGAATCTTTCTTCCAAAACAGATTTTGGGCCAGAAGTTGAGCTCTGAAGTCCAGAAATCTGAGTAGCTGGTTAAGCAATGGCTGAGTCACTGGTTCTGATCCACAACAGGTGCCTGCAGATGTCCTGTGATCATTTTGTTTGTGCTATGGGACAGTAAAAACTATTATTCTGGGTGCAAGCTGTTATTCCGTCTATTTGCGTCATTTAAAGACCACAGTGGAAATAAGTTCAGACTTGATTCTGACATCCTCAGTGACTCTATTTGTCCACAGTGTTTTTTTAAGTCTTCCTTTGCCATTTGGCGTTTGCTTTCGTTCCAAAATTGCCTGGGAGTGCCAAGAGTCCACACATTTTCAACCCCAGTGGAAAGTGAACTCCTAACCCTGCAGTGTTAGTACAACCTGCCACCCATCGAGCTCCTCGTCAGAGGGAAAGGCCTTAGAGGGAAAGGAATGAAAAACAGACAGAAGCACAGAAAGCTGGGAATTAGAAGTGGGCCAAGATGTATTGCCATAAACAATGGAGAAGTAAAGTGAAGGAGATCTTCTCAGTTAACAACCCTCTAAACTCTGGACAGTGATGTTATGAAACTTTTGTGATTGTTTGTAGAGTCTTAAAGGGAAATTATCTCATGGAGAAACTTGTTAGCTTTAGTGCTTTTAGGGAGGTATTTTGTATCTTACGAAGGCGTGTAAGATTATTAACCTTGAGCCAAAATGCTGGAAAAAAACACAAATTCTATTCCAGTCAACCATGGCAACAGCATTTCTTACCGTGTCTAAGTGTGCTGTTCACCTCCTGGTTCTTCCAGCTCCTTCAGATGGTGCAGCTGCTTGTCGTCTGAGGTGATTTTTTTTTGTATTTTTGACGGTTTATAAAAAGAGGCAGGATTAATCCCAGCTTGCACCTCTCTGACATGAAACACCCAGCTGGTTCTCAGATGGATTTAAGTTTTTCCTCCCCCTGTATGGCTTACAATATTGTTCCTATTACAATGTTTACTGTGCCATGACTTTATCTTAAAACTATGAATTGATGCAATGCCTTGAGGTTTTGCATGAATTGCCCCTTTTTTCTTCACCAAGTCCTGTGTTGGGACAAAAGCACGTAACACTTGATTATAGCAGCCACTGGGAATCAGTTCAATTTTTTTTTTAAATTTTCTGACTACTATTAGGAAAAAAGAAGTGCATATCACGTAAAATCCATTACATTTTCATCCCTCTGTAGGAAAAAACACACAGTCAAGCAGATGTAACAATAAAACATTTCACAGTAACACTCAGCAGTAGGCGTTAACACCAGTTAAGCAGGGCACATGAGTCACCTCTTTATTTTAACAATTATTTTTCAAAGGGGAAATTGTGTGAACATGCCCTACTTAAACTAATTCACATCCTGGTAGCTGCCCAGGACAGACACAGTTTTCTACTGTGCAGCTCAACTGGAGCAACTGGGAGTTCAGTGTCTTGGTCAAGGACATCTTAGACAGAGTGTTACTTATCCAATTTTATCCAGTCAAGGATGTGTTGCACAATTATTAGGCCATAAGTCTGTGTATCCACTGGTTCTCAACAGTTGATCGGTGGATCACTAGTGGTTGTTGCCAGTATTGCAGGAGAAGTTTTTAATTTTTTTATTTAGACATATTTTTACTTATGAAAATCAGACATAAGCAAATTATTTTTTCCATAAAGCGCTCAAGTTCATTCCCCAATTTGGAGACCAACAAAGGTTAAATGATGTGGATGAGCTATCTCATGAAGAAACAGAGGGAAGAACAGAGTCAGCAAATGCACGGTTTAATGGAATTCATGAACAAAAATAGAAATAGTCTTTGTAGCATAAGCTCAAAATTATATAAAATCTTAAAGGAAACAAAGGAGAGTGCGGATAATACTAAAGAAAAATGGGAAATGGAACTGACAACAATTTCGGACGAAGAGTGGAAAGAAGCATGTAAGAGAATATTTAAGACAACACAATAAAAATACTGGAAAGAATTTGTCTGGAAAAGCAACTTCGCACAGTTAAGTCACAAATGTGTAGCTGGGGATGTTGGTAGCCTTCCCCAGGGTGCACTGTATATGTATCACTTTTTGTCTAACATACTTATGCAAAACATATCATTGATAGTGTGTAACCATAAATTATTTCACACTTATTTTGAGAAATTTGTAACATTATCTCAGAAGATGTGATGTGCATTTTGTGCTATTTATTAACATTTTACAGACTAAACAATAAATAAATAAAAATATAATCACTAGATTAGTTGGTAACAAAATAATTAGAAAAAGTATGCTTTTATGTAATAAAAACTACTTAGTAACAGCCACAGTAGTCAGACTGAAAACCTTGGATACATGGCAAGGTTGAGCACGAGTTATCCCTGAAAGTTTTATCCCCCTTTGTGATCATAAAATTATTGTTTTGTGGACATAAAAAAAGTTTTTGTCATTAATGTCAGCATTGTACAGTAGGACAGTCAGTTTGGTCATGCTAACAACCCTGATTTTTTTACTTTCTACATTTCTCATGACAACAAGCTTGTCATGTCAAGAAATAACACACAAAATGAACACAATAAAGCAAAATTTTCTATACAGATTCGTGTTCAGGAGCTGGCTTCATTTTCTGACCTTATTTCCCTACCTTCTCAGCCAGGGGTTCCCCCCGGGACCTGAGGGTTTTTGACGAGACCTTGTCCTCCATGAAGGTCTCCTGGGAGCCCGCACCAGGGAACGTGCTCCAGTACCGTGTAGCGTACAAACCCTCCGCCGGTGGCCCCAAGAAGGAAGTGTCAGTTAAGGGTGACAACAGGGAAACCCTCCTAAAGAACCTGCAGCCAGGCACCCAATATGACATCTCTGTCAGTGCACGATATCGGTCTGGCCTGGGCGACCCCCTGGAGGGACGAGGCACCACACGAGAAGGTAAACCAGTTACAGTTTTTTTTTTTTTAACACGCATTGCATTTTGGTTGCTAGGTGGCAGAAAAACATAGATATGTACTCAGCCAGTGTTTGTGTCCAACTGACTGCAATTCCAATCCTTACTTTGTAGTTTGGTATCTACCAACTCCTGGGGATAATATCTCTCGCTTTATCTGCTAAGTTCTGCGTTCTGCTCTACGTGTTTCACCAGCATGACTCTAATTGTGTCTGTTTGTTCTTTGCTGCTGACTAGGTTGCGGACAGTGGGTGTATATCAGAGCTTGTTTGACAAAAACAGCAGCTGGAAACACTGAGATAGAACCAGACAGGAAATGTGCTGCAAAGTCAAAACATGAGCTAAAAGAAGCTAAAAAGCTTCCAAGTTGTTTGCGAATCTTCACTAAGCAACAAATTCACTTCATACAGAGTAATGTCATTCAGTGTTACGATAAAAATGATTGATTAATGTAGGTTTAAATATTAAGATTCCCTTTAGTTGAGGCACAAAATTATTTTTCATTGTAAATTAAGATACAGTTCCCAGTTAAGTGTGAGCATGTGTCCTGAAAAAACACTTTCTTTTGCCAACCCTGACCATAATTAACTTTTAGTAATGCATCGTCTACAAAAGATACAGTGAATGAATATACATATCAAGATATCTCAATATCTGTCTTCACAGTTAATGTAGAGCTGCAAAATAAAGTCGAATAATTTAAAGTCAGACATTATTTCTGTCAGTTCTGGCATGCAGCTGTGACCTGCTAATCCTCCCAGATTAAGTGATTACTCCATTTTTATTATGACTGTGTGGCTCAACAACCACAGCTGATGTTTGAGGTTTTTGCTGTAATTGCTGTGACTAAACCCCTGGAAGACGACCAAATCATTGGAAAGGCTCTAACAACAAACACAGCAAACATTTGATATAGGTCCGTGTTTAAACATTGCTTTCTTTTTGTTCCAGAGCAAAATGTTAGAAGTGATCCTGCTGTCAATACCCAGAGAGGCTTCAAGGGCCAGGCTTATTGTTATAGGGGAGTAATAATAAACAGTGGGAACAAGAGAAGTGGTGAGAGGGAGTAGAGAAGAAAGAGAAGAGTGGAGGACATCCAGTTTTCATATAACTTTACTGTTAGTGTTGCAGTAATGTCAAAGACAATTTCTTTACCACCTGGGTCCTATTTTTACAGCTTATGTCCATCATCTCTATCGGTTGTTAAATCAGTTTAGACCCTGTTCCTGCCGGTCATCTCTAAATGTAGGTTACCTTAGTTAAAGATTTACAATAATCAGGTTTAGATCATCTTAGGCTGAAGCTGCTTTTGGGAAATGCCACTACAGCTGAGTTCAACAGATCAGAAACGTTATGAGCACACAGGTTGTAAACACATTTCTAGTTTGACTGCATTATTTGGAGAAACTTAAAAAAATCAATTCCCATCCCCCTCTGAATTGAAATACAGAAGGCCAAAGTTAAAGGAAGAGGCAAAACTGAATGGATGTTATAGTGGGGCCACAACTAACAATTATTTTCATTTTCGATTAATGTGCTGGCATTTGATGTTATGAAAATAACAAATTTATAGGATTGTATAGTTAGTGAAGGTTTCAGCTGTGAAGTGTTTTCTGGTTTGATTGATGCTACAAAATCAAAGTCAGAAAGGCTGAATATATTCCATGTTTCGGACACAGACATGTATCTTGGTTGTTCTGTTTATACTGTATTGAGTGTCAGCATTTAGGGAAGTGTGCACATACAGTCTATGGCAAAGATCTTTTTGGGCTGCATGCGGATAGGTTGCGCAAACCCTTGCAGACATGAGCAAAGGACATAATTCATGTCACACTGAAGCTTGTGGCTTCTGATGCTAGAAAGTCAGAACTGGGGATCTTTTGTTGCTTTATTTCCCCATGTTTTCTATCTGTATCTCAACTGTTGCGATTCGATAAATTGCAGGTAATTGTCAGGGTGAGCAATAATGCATTACATGTAACGCACAGGAGTAAAAAATAATTTTTTAAGGAGCAAGTACTTTTCATGTTCCTTTTTTAAAACTGTGCTTCTACTCTTTACTCAAGTATACTTTTGAGCCAGTAATCTACTTTTTACTTAACTACATTTTCCATTTATACCATTTTTACAATGAGTCTGCTCTAAGTGTGATTGGGTGTAGCAGGGAGTTGCAAACCAGGTGGCCTTCCCCCCCTAAGTTGACCCCCTGCCTGGACTTGAGCATGGTGTATTTTTAAAAAAAAGATGTATTTTAAAATGTGTTTTAAACTACAGTAGCCTAAAGAGTAAAGAAAAACACCCTGCTGAAGTTACAATGAATGGTGATGGAAATTGCCACCCGCTGCAGCAACCACGGGTTCGAATTCGGCTCGCAGCCCTTTCGCGTGTCAGTCCCCACTCTCTCTGTCTCCCCATTTCACTCTCTTTCCTCTCATTAAAGGCAAAAAAAAAACCCCCACAAAAATAATCTAAACAAAAAACTATGAGGAGACAAAACTAAGCAAATCATGTTACTAACCACTAACTAGCTTACTGACTCTTCTTCATTCCCTATGGGATATAAGGCTGCACTGAGATCTCTCCATGATGTGTTATCCTTAGCAACTTGCTGCTCCTGTCCCCATGACTGACGCATTTTGTCCAGCACACATACCAGCTAGTAGGGCAGTTTCTATCTTTTTTTGGGGCCCTATCCAAAAGCTTGTTTTGTCCCCCTATTTCAATCACTCATGAATACACACCAAATCTGCATCATATTCCAAATGCATATGAGACCAAAAGCTATATTTTACACACAAAAAATATTTTAATTTAACTTCACTGCATTGTTAACATTATAATAAAAAAAAGTGTCCCTAGCCCCCATAAAAAAAGACACTTGTCGGCCACCCGGCACCAGGCCCTATCAAAAGATACTTGCCACGTGGCCCAAAAACTTTTTGGGGGGAAACCCTGAATTGAAGTAAGCTGCATATAACTGTAGGTAAAAAATGTAGTTAGCTGGCTAATGTCACCTGTGTTAATGTTTCATGTGCAGTTCAATGTTAATCTTTGATGTTATGACAAGCAAGCGAGGGATAGAGAGGAAGAGATGGTGAAAGACTGGGAAACTATTCATATCTCACTTGTATAGACTATCCTAGTTATTTGTTTGATTAGCTGACCTGCTTATCAAAACAAGTGCTGTCTTGTCATTATTTTGCACTGACCTGCACAGAGAGTAACTTGAACTTTAGTGATTTAATAGCCAGGTACTGTTTTACTAGAGTAGGTTTTTCAAAGGGTAATTTTCCCTTTTACTGGAGTCATTTTTATGGGAGTAATTGGACTCTTACTTGAGTATAGATTTTTAGTATTCTACGCACCACTGATGATTGTTTAAAAGTGAGTTTATTAAAGGCGGATCTTTGGTAATATCGCAGCAAATCAGGCCGGATGCAATCATGGTGGCCTTGAATTTGTTCAGATGGATGTAGTTAATCTGTGTGGTCACTGATGCATCTCAAACAGTGGAGCTGTAGCTTTGTAAGCCACAGACAGCAACAGTAACAGTGGACACAGCAGCCAGCCACACAGGCTGAGAGGTAAAGATGAGAAACAGCAAGACTGAACAGGAATGTAACCCAGCTGAGAGCAGGGCTGGAAGGTTAGGAGGAGCAGGGAAGACTGACTCATTCCTGTCTCTGTTTCTGTCTTCCTCTCTGTTTATGTCTCCGTCTCCATGTGTCTCACTTTCTCACCTTGTGTCTTTCTCTTTCCTATCTCCCCTCCCATTTTCCTCCTTTCTCCCCATCTCTCTCTCTGCCCTTCCCTGTCTTTCTCTCTCCATCTGTCTCTGTTTGTGTCTTCATGTTATTTTATTTTCTTTCTTTCTCTTTGTTGCTACCTTTCTCTCTATTCACCTTGTGAGGGCTTGCCTGGAATTTAATAGTGCTGTCCACAGTCTCTGTGTTTCGGCCTGCACAGCCTGCAGATGCCTCTCTGGTCGTAGAGCCATGCAATCAATACAACCGTCACTGTTTTTTGTTTTTTTTTCCTCCTTCTCTTTCCCAAGCTTCGGGTAGTCTTGCCTGTACTGGCAAAGCATGGTGCATTTGTTCCACCATGTTGCATTCACGGTCTAGTTCTGAAGTGTGTTGGTAAGGCCCCCAGACATCTCTGGTGTTGGCCCACATCAGAGGCACCTGGCAGGAGGCTCCTTATTACCTTTGTTTCCCTCGCATGCAGAGTTAAATGTGCTCAGATCTCCAGTGGAATACTGCACTGATACTGTACTCACATTAAAACTGGTGAGCTCACTCTTTCTTATTGTAAAAACTCTTATTGTACAGTAAGAGCTCATATTATTCCTCACTGGGGCCTCGTTTGTGCACAGGAGATTTCTGTTTACGACCAAATGGGAGCTAAAATGGAAAACTCTTCCTCATGCCAAAAGTCAGCAGGTTACAATGCTTTCTGTGATATATCAAAGGTAATTTAGGTCGTTGCCCAAACTACTGTATAAATGCTACAGAGAGACTTTGTTTTCATTCTTACCTAATTTGTTCAAACAATGGCACATTTGATCCCAGGATAAAGTCCAATGACATTTGTATAAATGTGGTCCATCTCACTCAGTTGTTTGGTGTAAACCTGTCGACAGCTGATATATAAAGGCTCTGCAGCTGCTTTTGGGTTTTTTTCACTAAGTCCTTCACTTTAACACTCATTTGGAAAAGACCTCAAAAACTTGACATTCACCAGGACTTCTTGATTGGAGCACCAGTATAGCGTGACGTTGCTGTGGGACGGAAAACTTTTCGTAAGTGTAGAGAAAAGGGAACATTTCAGGAATCACTTACTGTCAGATGATGACAGTGCATCTTTGAAATTATACAGTTAATTATGAATGACTTCCATGAGGACCTGAAGCCAAAAACCTCAAAGACCAATGCGATTGAAATAAAAAGATATAAAATTGTAACGGTGAGGTGTCCTTGAGGAAGTTATCCAGACATTTTTTTCTTTCCTGTTTTTCATGTTCATGAGCTTTATGTCATCCATTGTACTTCCATGACCCATTAAACTTAAACCACTAAAGTACATGGCTTGAAACCTTGAAACCAGACGTGTTTGTCTGGCTTAGGAAACCAGACTTTTTAAATATCCAAAGCTTTGAGTCTTGTGTAAACTCCTTTTTCCTTGATTGTAATTGTTGGTGTGATCAGTCTTGGACTCCCAGCTTGTTTTAACCTGTCAAACCAACGACCTTAAACAGTTTTTACCTGTAGTAGCTTTTTAGGGATGGCATGTGAGGTTAAGATTGGAGTTAAGGTAAGGTTTGGACATATGAGGCCCACTGTACATGTATACAGATATTTTTGAAAACTTATATTTTCCCCTATGTTTTGGCCTCAACCCATGCAAAGTATTAAAGTCACCACAACAGAGATTTTTGAAAGCGTCCTCTAGGGTGCAGAGTTTTCAAAACTCTGGTTACTTTTTGTATCTGTGTGGATATGTAAAACAGAGCATTTTGGAAATGATGACATCATCTCCTCAATTTGCGCATGGCCATTCTTGCTTTGGATAATGAGCATGGCCTGAAATAACGGCTGACTACCAGTTTGTTTATGTTTTGTTATGTACCTGTTTTGTTTCGCCATGGTACCTTGGTCCATGTACAGTACCAACAAAATGTTAAACAAAAAGGTATCAAATATCTAAAAATATAGAAATAATATGCTAATACTATTCTACTATTGTTTGATTTGTTAATACTACCAAAAGAAAATAAGCTCACTTTGTATACTCAGAATCATCTTCTCTTGTATTTGCAGTAGTGTTGATGTAGCCCCTATCGCCACCTACTGGCCCGACGAGTCTTGGGAGTCGTTTTGCATTTGAGAAACAAATGTTGTGGGGACAGATTTTTTTTTCTAACATAAGGGAAAAATGTCTATTTTTAAAAATATCCCTATATGTGCATAAACAGGGCCTAATTTTCCAGCTTGGCCAGAACGCTGCCGATTTTGACTACCACTTGGCTTTGCTCAGCCGTCCTGTGGTGACTCTGGCCGACAACACAGTTTAATTCAGTTTAGACTCATGATGAAAGATCGAACATACACTTTTGGCCAAACAAATGACATCTCTTCAGTTTTCACATGAAGGTTATAAAGAACATGAATTATGTAGCGTGTGCTGTGCAAACTGGCTGTAAAAACATGTTTCCTTTTGGTGCTTAATGAATGTTTGGGAATCACTGCTGTAGAAAATGTGCTAAAAGACTTCGGACATGTTCCCTTCACATCTTTCATCATAATCTATGATGAAAGATGTGAAGGGAACATGTCCGATCTTTCATCATAGATTATGATGAAAGATGTGAAGGGAACATGTCTGAAGTCTTTTAGCACATTTTCTACAGCAGTGATTCCCAAACATGTTTCCTTTTGGTGCTTAATGAATGTTTGGGAATCGCGGAAAGATCGGACATGTTCCCTTCACATCTTTCATCATAGATTATGATGAAAGATGTGAAGGGAACATGTCTGAAGTCTTTTAGCACATTTTCTACAGCAGTGATTCCCAAACATGTTTCCTTTTGGTGCTTAATGAATGTTTGGGAATCACTGCTGTAGAAAATGTGCTAAAAAACTTCGGACATGTTCCCTTCACATCTTTCATCATAATCTATGATGGGAGAATTTTTAATTGATTGTGTTAAATCTTCAGTTAAATTAAGAGAACAGACACGCTGCCACGAGGGAGCACATTTATTCAGAGCAATGCATTTGCATTTAGCAGTGCGGAGCTGAGGCTCTCAAAGTTGGATAAATCTTAAGGATGCGTTGTACAGTCTTTGCTCATAAAATGCTGATTTATTTTGTGGTCCTTTTTGGTAAAAACGTAAAACAGCAAAAAACTTAAATATACTTGCACCCCTCTGAGCCAGTGGTCTCATTCAAATGAACGAGGGGGCAAACGTGGAGTACCCAACTCTGGCAGTATTACGGCCATGCTTTTGGAGCTAGACAACATTTCTCCTCTGATGTGGAGTAGCACCACTACCAGAGAGATTCTTCTCTCCCCACATCTGGGCCACCCGTACGAAAACTGCAGTCATTCTCTGCACTTCAAGGTGCTTTAAATGTCTGATGGTAGATGGAACATGTTGAGTAGCCAAGTTTATACAAAGCATTCAGCCAAAAGACTTTCCACTGTGACTGTGAGGTTTCAGCAGCAGGGAGTCCCAGACTGAGTCTCCTCCTCTAGCAGTGTCAGAGAGCACAAGACACACAGCTGCTTAGAGACCACCAGAAGAAAATTTTAAGAAACCTTGTGACTTATGCTTTTTATGTGCCCTTATGGTGTTGAGAAAGTCAGCAGATTAAGAATTGTGGTTGTACAACTGTTTTTCTCAGAAGTAGAGCAGCATTTAAATTATGTTTTAATGCTCATGTTTTATGATCTTTCCTTTCCTTTTGTTACTTATTTCTTTTATTTTTTCTATTTTTTTCTGTAGTTACTGAACTGAACTGAATGTAACCTAACTTAATTTAACTTAACCCAGCTCTGCTCTGCTCAACTCAACCAAACCTAACTTAACTTAACTCGGGTCAGCTCTGCTCAGCCTACTTCACTTCACTTCACTTCACTTCACTTCACTTCACTTCATGTAAACTTAACTTAAATCGGCTCAGCTCGGCTCAGCCTAACTTGACTTGACTTGACTTGACTTGACTTGGCTCGGCTCGGCTCAGCCTAACTTCACTTCACTTCACTTCACTTCACTTCACCAGGATAATGTCTGTATCTTGATAATTTTTGCGCAACTATAGCTCAACTATTGATTTTTCTTACTCATAAGATATTAGCTATTGTCAACCAGATTTTAAGTTAATGTTAATCACATTTTATTGCGATAATGAGAAGCAGTATCAGAAGTTGGGTCCAAAAGTTCCTGAAATTTGTTGACAAAACAATTACATAACAAGGTCCATTTGGTTGGTGTTCTGAAGCCTTTAATTTTGTCACACAGTCAGCGTGTTGAAACCAAAAAACATTTATCCTCTTACCTGCAGAACTGTTTATTGCTTGAAATTGTCTTCATGTAAGTTGCTGAGTGTCAGAGATATTGGTTGTAGAGATGTCTGGCTTCCTTTGAATTTAATGGTACTAGATGGCACTCGGCTTGTGGTGCTTAAAGTGTCAAAAAATTGATTTGAATTTTAATACAGTTTGTGGGTGTAGTTTGGTAGGATGAAAAAAGTTCCTACAGGAACTGCTCACAGCAAGGTCTGTGGATTAGAGTAAGTGGTTCCTGATTTCTGGAAAGAGACATTGCTGTTGAGTTTTTCAAATCAATTTTTTGACTCTTTGAGCATCACAAGCCAAGTGCCATCTATATCCATTCTAGAGCAGGCATACATCTGTTCAGGCGATATCTCCAACACTCATCTGCTCCCACCAAAAAAATTTGGGGGTGAACTGTCCCTTTAAGTTTCCATTGTCTTTGCATTGTCCTCAAAACTGTACTCATTCTAAACATGTTGAGCAGTTTTGTCCCATGATTTAAGAGCACGATGTCAGAGGACATTTCCAGCAATGAAAACAGTGATTAAGACACCTTCATAAATAGATATATAAAAGAATGATTATACTTCTAAATTTAATGCAGTGTTCTCCAAAAAATAGATGTTTAGCATTTTGATGATTTATTTGGTTTTGAGTAAGCTGTCATGTAAAGGCAAATCATATAACACATTTGTGTAGTTTGAGTTTCAATAAATAGATAGATTAGGGTTACATGCAGAGCAGTGGAAATATCTTTAGAAATGCATTAAATTTCCTGCAGTTAAGTTCACATTTGCCTCATCACTGGCTGTGGAAAAATAGGTCTGAGTGCATTTGAGGCGGCGTCTGCAAAGTGCCAGATATTCCATACTCCATCTGATGTCTGTCTGTGGCTGTTATTTTCGAAAGCCTCCAGACTCGGCTTCCAGCTTTGAGAGACAGCACTTCTTGAAGCAGATAAAAATTGGCAGCAGCCCTGGAGAGCTCCCTGCTAATGGTGGCTGCAGTGGCGTCTGTGTGGTGAAGACTGAGTGACGGCGACTGAGCAGCACATTTGAAATAACAGACAAAAATAAACTCATACATGTACATTATTGGAGCAAAGTACAGTCCATCCAGGATTGGAAGTTTAGCTTCTTAGTAACATGAAGTTTGATTTGTATTTCTTAGTCAGAAATACTTCGTATCTGATGCAGCCTGTCAAATTAAAAGCCTGGTTTGAGTTGATCTGCAACAGGCATTTTGCATATTACCACAAGCACCGAAAGCTGATTAGAGCTGCTGAGAAAATGGATCTTTTTAAATCCAGTATCTTTGTCATTATATGCTTGTCAACTTGTTTTAAACTTAATTCACTATTAGAGATTTCCATAACAGTCTGGCCACATGTTTTGCACATTTAAAAAGATGATCAGAATGACATTTCTGATATCAGTTGGCAGGAGCAAACATGGCCTCCACTCAACAATATCCAGGCATTCATCTTTTCAGTTTTAGCGTAGAGATACGCACACACATTTTGACTTTTTTTTTAAATGCATCAAAGTATCCTGAATGTTGTTGTTTTTAATCCAGACCAGAACTGTTTTAGTTTTTCTGACTATAAACATTTGGAGAGGCTGGTGTTTTCCTTTTTCCCCCTCTCTCTTAAGATGTGTATCAATTGGCAACAGCTAGTTTGTGATTTATTTCCTGCTCCATCTCTTGATTATATAGCTGGATTTGATATTTTGTGATAATTATCACATTGTGGAAACTTCTCAGTCTTTCCAGCGCCTCCACTGTGCATGCTGTCACCTTCTTTAAACTGGAGACGGATTATAATTTGATATCATCCCCCCGCCCGCACCCTTTTCATCATTAACAAATATTTCCATTGTTGTGCTCTGTCTGTATAGGAGTGTACTATATGTCTGCTTGCAGCAACCTGAGCTGTTGCTATGGTGGTGGGAATTAGATTTGGTTGAATGAATCTATAAGGGTGTTGGCTTCTGTGTGCTGTAGCTCTCAGAAAGTTGAGTTGAGGTCATGAAAGCCTGTGAAAGCACTTTAATACTGTGTCTGTATGTATGTTTTTGGTTTATTTGTAAGAACCAATTTCAGAGTAAGCACATTTGTATAAGATGACGTCATTCACTTACTCCATCACTTCAACAAGGGTTGGATTTAGGGTTTGTTTTAGGTTAGACATTAACTGTGAGTAAGGGTTAAATTAGTGTCTTGTTGTCTGGCAGAACAGTTCTCAAAATGAAATTATCTTTCTGAGAAATGCACAAACAAAAGGAACAAACTGGTGTCTTATAACCGGATGTTTTAACAAGCCATGATGGGATTGTAACATTATTCACTTGTTTAACCTGCTTTTACTTTTGCACAGAGAGGGAGCTTTGTCTTTTGAAAATGGACTTGCCATGCCTTGGTGGCCAAGTTATGAGGGGAGGCAGGGTTCATAAGCCCTTGCCCCTTAGCAGATCCTACAGGCTGTAATGTTCATCACTTGTTGTTATTGTTGTTATTGTTTGTCATGGTATCCTGAGCAGAGAATGACACACACGCTATCTGTGTGTGTGTTATAATCTGAATTTCCTTGTGGTTTGTTCCGGTAAGCTGGACCAGCAGCACGTGCTTATTAGTGCATATATGTATCCCACTGGCTAGCTCATCGTCCGCCACTTTACAATGCTTGTACAACATGATTATGGGACATCATTGTCGCTGAAGTGTAGTGTCTGCCCTCTGGTCTCCCGCTGGTTAACACTGTTAGCTCTGCCAGCACTGTGGCTGTTGTTTAGCACACTTTACAGGGTCTGACATTAACGGTTGCCAGAATGCCTGGGGTAAGTAAAAATAGCCGGCGGGCCAGCAGACCCTGTGCAGACATGCCCAATGGGGCAAGCAGCACCGACTCGGACACACACACTTACCGGACAGCCTCTCAGTCCTTAGCTGCTAACGTTAGCTCATGTACAACACAGGTACCACACAGAAACTTTTACAAAGGGTCATAATGTGCTTCTAGTGACTGTGAAATCGCCAGCGAAAGTTGTTTTAAATGTGGACATGGAGAACATGCTGCCTGCTCTCATGGGGCAAAGATCCTCTGAGAAGAAAGACACTTCACTCTGCTCTGCCAACAGGAACAAACTGGGAAGCAAATATCCTCTCTGAGGAAGAGGGTTCACTTTGCTGCAGGGTTCACCAAAACGTTTTTTTTTTGTTTTTTTTCTTTTAATAAATTGAGCACACATTAAAGAACATACAAGATCCTGTAGAGAATTAATACATATAATACAATACAATAAACACTGTCAAATGAAGGAATAGGATTTTTTTAAAGTCAAATAAAATATTGGGGATTTATGTAAAAATATACATAGAGATATATAAATAATTATATAATTAAAGATATGTAGGCTATGCTAGGTGAATACTCCTGTCAGTGACCCCGACCACTGGCATTGGCAAAAGAACTGGAGTTGGTCCCCGGATGCTGCACTGCAGCTGCCCACTAGTGTATACAGTAGGATGGATCAAATGCATAGGTCAAATTTCATTTCAATGTATGTAATGTATTGAGAAAGGACAATAAAGAATCTTCTTCTAATAATAATTTCTTAATAACTAGGAGATAACAAAAGAATAAAGAGAGTTCAGAGACTTGAAAAATAAGGGACATGAATCAAAACAAGAAAGGAGATATACCGGTATCCCCAGTCATGCACACCCAGTTTTAATAAACTCAGTACTGTTTTTCAACACATATATTGTTTTGTCTTCATTCAATGTAGTTAGAACATATTGTTATTGCACCATGATGCCCCAATAAATTTGTATTTATCAAAGGCCAAAGTGGCCTTGCCCTAAAAATATCTTAACTCCAGGCCTGTAATCATGTATTTCCTCTCCTGTTTCTGTCCTCGGAGGGGCCAGTTGCAGTGTGCTGCTTTTTTATGTGCTGCTGCCTCCATTGACTGAGCCTCTCTGCTGACGTAAGATAAAAGTCATGAGCGAAAATATGCACCACACAGCCAGAAAAAGAACCTCTTAGGCAGGGCAAATAAGAATTTAGATGGGGCAAGTAGATTTGAGAAATACTTGCCCGGCAGGCCAAGTAGGAAAAAACCTTAACGTTGGACCCTGCTTTATATAGGGTTAGCACTGTGGGAGCACTAGCACGATGGGACCCAGGTTGGGGCATTAGTAGTAATCAATTCCATTCATAAACAGTAATCAACAACCCAAACCCGACCTAACTATGATAGGACTTTTGTGTGAATAAGGAGCAATTTTGGCCTGATGGTTACACCATAGGACAGATCTTATCTTGTGTTTTTGGAGACATTCCTGAACATACACAGCCAGTCACATTTTAAGCCGACTTAGTAGTTGTTGAGCATTTTTCTCTGAATAAAGGATCAAACAGTGTCAGTATCCTCAAGCAACAACACCAGGACTTACAAATTAAGAATGAAATTTTAATTCAACAAAGGTTTATTAAAAATTTTTGTTTATTACAACATGGATTTTTTTTTATCATAGTTTTGGTGGTTGTTGCTGATGGTAATGATAACATTTTATTCTTCAGGTATATTTCTGAGATATATGAATGCTGTAACATTGCTCCAAAATGTCTGCAAGAAACACAAGAATTCAGATAATCAGTATAATCTGAAAAAAAACTCAGACAAACCTATTTACAGTAGAAGAGAAAAGTGAATGCTATAAATCTTACACAAACTGTCCATATCTAGTGTCTGTTACAGACTGACTGTTGTTTCAACTTTAACCCGTCAAAAAAAAAAAAAAGTCCCTGAAACCCACAAGAAAGTAAGGGAGACGTTAGGTCACCAAGCAGCTAGCTAGTTCAAAGGTAAAAGCGTAAATTTAACTGTGGCTACAAAATACTGAATGTCAAAGTTTGCAGCTGATGCTCTACCAATAGAGGGAAGCACTGATGGACTAAAGATGTCCAATAAAATACAATAAAGAGATTTCCTCCCTCTCGTTGGCTCAGTGGACACTTTGAGTTCATCCGGTTCCCGACATGTTTTATGTCTTTCCTCTTGCATGTCTCCTGTCTCCCAATGCTCTGTAGTCACTAATGAAGCAGAAATGTCTTAAAATATACTCAGAAATATCTAAAAAAATCGCATGTGTCTCTCCAGTCGTCTCTAGCCTTTATAGCTGTGGTGAGTTGTTCAGTTCTTCTGTCCACTCGATGGCCTTTTAATAGTTTCCATTTTAGAAAATAATCTGATCTGCCAGCACAGCCAAATGGTTCCTTTGTTTTTAATGGGAAGACGGTTTAAAAAAGAAAACTGACAAACACTGGAAAGAACATTTGAGCAAACCAGCCAGTCTGACTTTATACAATATAAAAATTACTCACAGTTGAGTTCCAAAACATCTGTTGTGTGTCTGTGAGGAAATGTTGGGAATTTGATGGCACTATCATGCACAAAATCAGGAAGTGTTTAAGAAACATACATTTAAATACCGAGAAAAAAACAGATGAATATGAATGTAATCTGTATGTAAAGAAAAATGTTAAAATGAAATGAAATTGTCTATTTTTTAAATTTTTTTTACAGTATTTGTTTTTGTGTGTTGTTCTTTGCATTAAAGTACAACACATAATAATAATAACCCATAATAATCCACTCCTTTACTTGTTGTGTTCAGAGGTGGGACCACCTAAAAACCTGGTCACCAGCGATGTCACCGACACCAGCTTTGCAGCGTCCTGGACGGCGGCACCTGGAAACGTAAACATGTACCGGGTTCGATGGAAGTCGCTGTTCACGGGGCAGGCTGGAGATAAAATAGTGCCGGGAGACATGACCAACACTGTGCTGGATGGTCTGACTCCAGAAACACTCTACCAAGTTTCTGTGATTGCTGCCTACGATCAAAAAGACAGTGACCCACTCACTGGACAGGAAACCACTGACGGTAAGACTACAGCTCTGGAGAGAAAACGAATCTCATCGGTGAAATTAAGTAACTAGTAATTAGTTAGAGTTTGTAGCACTTTTCAAACCTGGGTTCCAAAGTGCGTCATAGTTAAAAATAAAAGAAAAGTGCATACAAAGCAGTTTAAATGAATATATAAATTGAAGACAAACACGATTGTTAAAACAAAAGATTAATAATAAGCTTTATAAAAGAATTGGAAGAATGTAATAACTGGTAGCTAATAGCTTTGTTATTAACCAACACATGCTTCTCCATGATTCAAATCATATAGCTACATACATAGGGGCTAAGATTAGTTGCCTTTAGATCACTTGTGCAGCACAGGAGGGGTCAATCCAGGTGTTTGCAGTCATTAGTCAGGTCATGAACCCATTTCACTAACCTCTTAAGAAAGAAGTTTAGGATTTTTTTTGCGTGCCTGCCACAAAAATAATAGCCAAATTACCTTCAGTACTTCCTTTTGTCTCACAACAAAATGGATTTCAGAGCTTGCATAATCATACAGTTGGCATTCTCCAAAGATTACTGCTGTCTAGTCTAATTAAGATAATCATTGAGATTCTTTTCAAACTGTAATTTGAAGTGAAATACCAACGCGATGACAGATTTGCTGCGTTATTCTCTCTGAAATAACACAGCCCATGTCTTGAAGGGAATACTGGTACAACGTGTGTGTTCTGTGAATGATGCATTGTGAGTTGCATACGGACATATTGCATCAGAGACAAGTCACACACTCATAAAAATGTCAACACAGTCCTTGTTCTGTATGCACACATGTAATATCTATTGGTTTCAAATCCACACAAACAGGCCCTCCAAAAGGGACATGTAGATAAATAGACAGATTTTAAGTACGCATTGTTCCTTGATTCACCCTCCCAATAGAGTAGTAGAATTATTTCATGTCCAGCTTCATAGATTTGTTCAAATCCTTCAACACATTGAAAAGTTGGATGCCAGCTTTTGTTCCATCAATAAAAATCCTCTGGAGTGAAATCACGTAGTCAGAAAAACTTTCCTTGAGATTATTAAATATACATATTATTCTCTTGCAAAGTTTTTTTTAATCACTTGCAGAAACATCGGAATAAGTTAATTTCATTTTATAGGACTTTTGGTTGTATCAGGGGAGAAGGAAAATGTGGTTAGCATTTCCTTCCCAACTGATCACATCTGGGTAAATGCCTAATTCATAAGCAATTAGTTTTGGCATGAAGCTGATGGTAGTGCTCAACATTTACTCCTGAAGATATGAATACATAACAATTACTGAAGGGATATAAAGGGAAACCACACTTGGCCTGAAAACAGAGAGGGAAAATGATTGTTTTTAGGGCTTAGATGAAAAATAATTGAATATTTATGGCTGTTAAGTCATCGCCAGAAGAAATTGGTGAGTGTGTACAGTACAGTCCTGCGCATATCGAACATAAAAACTGACAGTATGGATGCATTTTATTTGATTAAATATTTATCTTAGAAATCATGACTACTATATTGGAATTCTATCAAGAACCAAAAGCATTTTAATGTATTTCCACTTGTTTGAAAAAGCATGAACATGTTACCCACTTAATTTTAGAATTTGTTTTGTTTTGTTTTCAGCCTCTGCTGCTGGCAAAAAGTTGACCGTGTCGGACGAGACCGAGCGAACCATGAAAGTCACATGGATGCCTGCACCGGGCAAGGTAGCCAACTACAGGCTAAAGTACGTTCCCAGTGGTGGAGGGAAAGAAGTGGCCCTCAAGATCCCTGGCACATCCACCTCCACCATCATGAAGCGCTTGCAGCCACAGACCACTTACAACATCACTGTTCACCCCATCTACAAGCGCGGGGAAGGAAAAGCAAGGCAAGGAGTAGGAACGACACGTACGTTGGTCCATAATTCAACCCTCTGACAGACAGTACACTGCAGAAACATGTCCATCTAAACAAAGACGTTAAAACCTGAGTTAGTTCTATAAATATTATTATTGATGGAATAAAATCACAAAAGTCTGCAGCTGAGATGAATTCAGCTTTTGGTAGGTCCCATCCCATTCAATCATAGGGTGTCCTTTGACTGGCTTGCCAAATTGTATGTTAAATTTTAGGTATACAATTTAATTGTTTAAGTGTGAACTTTGGCTTTTGGGCAATGCTACTATTTGTCCCACTCACCAACAGTCAGAAAAACTCATGGACGTGTTGCTTTGGTGTCTGCATCAAGTAATTTAACTGACTGAAGCTAATCTCGACACTCAACAGGAGATCTGTGACTTTATCTGACTGTTGCTTAAGTAGGAAAAATAGCTAAAATTCCCCCCAAATCAAACCATCTCATTATGTTCAGGAGAAGGACTTCTATCTCAACTGACTTCCCAGATTTTCTCCTATAAACTGTCAACAAATGAAGAAATCTGGCTTGTGTGACAATTTTGTCACTTGTCTCTAGAGAAACGTTAACAAAAGTCATGCTGCCTTGGAAACAAACAGGATTCTGTCATCCAAGCTGCAGATTTTGTTTCCATTGTTCCACCAAAAATAAGAGTTTAGGACCAACTTCAAGTTTTAACGACTTGTTAAGATGAATATTTTTCACACTACAGGTGCTGCTGCGCTGCGAAGAAGCAGCGTCTTTTCACCAGAGCACTAAAATCACAGTTAATAAACACACGCTCAATCACACGCTACCATTACTAACACACAGCATGACACTGGGCTTTTTAACGAATGACACCGGGTTCAAGGTATTGTATTATGGACTAATGAGAAACTGGCTTGAATGTGGTGTGGCTGATCTTTAAAACCATTGCCAATAGTTGGAGTTGTGTTGAATTTTATTTCTGAACAAGTTTGTCCTGAAGTTCTAGCCGGGTTCTTCTATTGCAGTGTCGCCCTACAAGTCTCCCAGGAACCTCCAGACCTCAGAGCCCACCAAGACTAGTTTCAGAGTCACCTGGGATCCAGCTCCCGGAGACGTTAAAGGCTACAAAGTGACCTTTCACCCTGATGGGAATGATATTGACCTGGGGGAACTCCTGGTTGGTCCCTATGATAACACAGTCGTTCTAGAGGAACTTAGGTAAGCTTTAACCCTAACCCTTAAATATTCTTGGGAACTTTACGCCTTGATTCGAGAGTTCACCATAAAGGGAAACAATAAATATTAGAGGGTTAAGCAGAAGAAAAGTCTCATGTACATATTTGTAAATCACCAAAACCAAGAGAACTTGTCAGCGTAGACCTGAGCACCCATCTACACTAGCAGTGCCCTTGCCAATGCTGGCACCACCCTGGTATTGCGGACAGTGGAGTGAAGTAAAAGCCAACTACGATGTTGAGAAGACAATTAGATTTAAAATTGCCTCGATGACAACGTCTGTCTATAGCCAACGATCTCACTCCCAGCTTATCAAATACGGCAGCTTGGTCAATGGCCTTACGCTTTAAACTGACACTCTAGGTAAACCTTTCATGTCAGTTGAAACCACCAAGAAATGCCCTATCAATCACTTTACAACACCCTAGTAAAAATCATGTAAAACAGATGTTGTTAAGGTAGTTGTCACATGGACATTTTCTTCAGAACATTAAATCTTATCATGTTATCAGCAGTATTGACATTTATTTTGCAACTTGCTAACCATTATATACATTATACCAACCAATTCATCTTACGTAACTATACGTATTATAATTATTATGAAAGGGACATCAATACAAGTCCATTATCTCAAAAAGGAAGAGGATAATTTTGAGTTATTACACCAGCTGTAGTACACAAAAGAAAACACATTTTATGCATTTTACAAGTATAGATTCATGCTGGCTACTGTGATTCATTTTATAGCATTTTTATTGATTTTTATCCTGTTTTTATTTATTTTTTGCTCTTTCAAGTTGTAGACAGCCATTTGAAAGACCAAGAGCTGCTCTCTTCACATTGTGAACATCTAATTTTGGCATGAAATGCTTCTAAATGAGATTGTGAAAGACTAATGTAAGTTTATGCAATTTCCTTTCACCCTTAGGGCAGGAACGAAGTACTCTGTTGCCGTGTTTGGGATGTTTGACGGAGGTGAGAGTTTGCCTCTTGCAGGAGAGGAAGAGACAACCCTCATGGACGGTCCTGATCCACCTACTGTTGATCCCTCTGGTAAAAGTTGATAACGCCACCACACTACAACCCGCACACCATTAGCAGCCCTAAAGAGCAGGCCTGCAGACCAGACGCTCCCTGATCCAAGTCATTTCTGAACAGGAGTGGTCTGACTTCGAAGTGCTGGCCAAATCAATGCCGGAACGTTGAATTATTTGTTGTCGAGGGGAATTAATATCACTGTCTCTTTGGAATCGCAGGCTGAAAGTCGACGCAGATGATTGTGATTAGTACAAATTATTTAGAGCTGCTTGGCTCGTGTTTCCTTACCTACCTCATATCTCATTTGGTTGTGATCTGGAGCAAAGTGACATGCCATTTAACAGACATGTGCTGAAGTGTTGACACTAACATTTATAAATTGCCCAATTGGACATGTCCTCTGACCGACTCACATACTACATATTTGCCAGTGTGCGAGCAGCCACCCCATGATGTGCTCACCTTTAATGGTGTCACCAAAAACAAACATCTTCGTCAGCTACCAGATGAGTTACTATTGAACTCAGTATCTGCGGCTCAAATGTGTTTTACAAAAGTAGATATTTCCCATTTTATGTTGTCCAAAGTGTGGAAGAGGACTCTGCTTGCAATTACCTACTTTTTATGATCCAGAGCGTTAGCTGCTGCTGGGATGTATGCAGTTCGGAAAATGTTATGCTTCTCATAAGGCCCAGAGGAGGTACTGACCCTGGACAGAATTTCCTGCTGTAATGGGGAGCAGACACAGTGACCAACTGCCCACTGAGAGGGGAACAGGCCAGGATGTTCCACTGAGGTTCCACTCAGAGATCCTCTTATATTAAACTGCAGCTCTCACATGGCAGGCTGCTTAGTGGAGGCTTTAATCCAGACTTTCTGAGAGGTCCATATGGTCTAGCAGAGCCGCTCCAAGGCATCCTTCACATGCTGAAAAAAATTAGTTTTTACAGATCATTAAATGCTTTCTTCCTTTTCACATTTTCTTCTTTAAACAAAGTGTGAAAAACTGGACAGTGACGTGAGAAAATTCTACTTGTTAACAGCAATGTTTTGTTGAATCACTTGACATTATCTGGAACCACTGGAAATCTTAAAATTCAACATGGCATTAGTTTGTTTATCATCATGTTTTAAATGTAACCATTTTTAAACTGAAAACACAGTCAAATGCATTAAAGGACAGCTTGTTTTACATCATCGGAAATGTTTCAGTAAAGGTGACTTCCATATGAGTTGATGGAGGTTTGCAAAATGATATTATCAACAAATTAGACATTAATACAGATTACAACGGAAACAATTGTAGCTACTACTGAATTTATGTCGTGAGGGTTTAGTGCCACCGATGACACCTTTATACAAATTCTATGTAAAGTAAAGAGTAAAAATCTGCTCCCAATATAAGATGCACATAGAAGCTTTTTTCCAGCATTTAACTGAGTCCTGTGGTCTTCATCAGTTTACTCAGTTGCCACAGAAAAAGATCTGATAACGTGAGCTCAGTAGCTGCTGTGATTTCATCCTAGTACTCTTTAAGGACATCTCATCTAAGGTTGTTTTAATCGGCTGCTTGCTTTGCTCACCGTTGAAAGGTAGTAAGTGGACCTTAAGTTAAGATTGCTTTACCAAGCTAATACTTTTAAGGTCAAGAATGAACTTAAGTGCTTAACTTTCCAACATTATATGAAACTAAGTTTTATAGAGGCCACTCTTGGACTCCTCTAAGATTCAAGGTCTTTAATTTGGGACAGTTAGATGATGGAGAGAGAGAGAGAGATTATCAACAAAATTTACGATACATAAAATGTCATATACATCCGCAGCCATGACACATTTAAGAGGGCTCCCTTCAAAATGATATAAGTCAAATTTTAAAGAACAAAAAGGTCACTGTCACTGGCCTCAACGCAAAAACAACAAAAGTCAGAATTGCTGCAGGTTTCTGCAGGACACCAGTTGATTAACGTCCCACAGTCAGACTGAGCTGGATATTTATTTGCTGAGACTCTTACTCAGAGACACTGGATCCAGCAGTCGTCTGCAGCGTATTAGATGCCTCTTAAAGCTGCCTCTGTTTATGACATCTGTTTTTATTAATGAATGTCAGTGGGACTCATGAGCGTATTGTTTACCGGCGCTGGTATAACTCAAACAGACTGCGGTCAAGCATCTGACTCGGTTCCTCTTAGCATCAAGCATCTGTTTCTGTGGCCTGCTGAAAAAGAACCAAAAAATGTAATCGATTATCTCCTAACCTGTTTTCAATTGCACACACAGGGGCCTGGTTTGTAAACGCTTGGCATCCGCTGGGCGTGTCATTCTAAAAACAGAGGACAAGCGGCCATTTTTCACCCTTACAGGTGCCTGGAGCAGGAATGTGCAGTAACTTTTGGGAACAGGAGGTCTCGTATATCAGAGTGTCAGAGAGGCTAACTCCTGCTCTTGGAGGGGACAGCCTCACTGTCAGCCAGAAAAGACCACAGGGCTGATTCGCCGCTGGATTTAAAAATGCTGGAGGACAGAGAGAGAAAAAAATGCTCAGAAGAGAGAGCAGTTAATCCAGAATTGACAGCTGTTTCACAATGTGTTATGAGTGTGAATTATTTGTGTTACATAATGCTGTGTAAAACATCCTGCTGTATAAACATCTTGAGATTGTAAGACTTTTGTGATGCACTCTTCTCTGATGTATCCCATGACATTTCCTCTCACTTTTTCACACTTTCCTGTACACCTTTGTCTCTTATGGTACATACAAAACAGAGCGGACGCTCATGGTGGGTGTCTGTGGTTTACCAAGTGTCTCGCTAACTGTCCCCCCCCCCCCACCATCTCTCTGCAGACACTCAGTGTAAGACCGCAGCAAAGGCTGACATCGTGCTGCTGGTCGACGGCTCCTGGAGCATCGGCCGCATCAACTTCAAAACCATCCGCAGCTTTATCGCTCGCATGGTTAGCGTGTTCGAAATCAGCCCGGAGAGAGTCCAGATTGGTAATATTTTCCACTTTTGTTACTCGTCATACTACAGATGCCCTTCCTGCAGTAATTACTACCTGTACTAGCACTACTTCTACTTTTTATACTCCGATATGTGCTGCTACCTTTATTGTAACTAACAATTCAGCTCAATTGATAAAACTAGTGCCACGACTGCCACTACTTTAAGTACTCCCACTACTACAACTACTTTGTTTCTGTCACTATATGACTATTGCTAAGAAAGGAGGAAAAAGTATACCAAACCTTTTAACAGTTACATAAACAATGCTGTATGTCAAGTAAAAGTCCAGCATTTGACATGTTAACCAGGTAGATATCTTAAAATATTCCATTTCAGTATTTCAGTATCAACCACTACTAATACTGCTATAAATGCTATTACTGTTCCTGCTACTTCTGTTCTAATAATAAAACCTGACTTTACAGCTACTCAGTCTACTACTGTCACTACTTTCCTTTAATTACTACCGTTATAGATTTTTAGTTAATTAGTTTTTTATAAACCTGTTTCATTGGCATAATTTTTATAGAAGCTAACAGACAGGGTTTGTTTGTCCTGTTGGTGTTTTCTGCAGGTCTGGCTCAGTACAGTGGAGACCCAAAGACTGAGTGGCACCTGAATGCCCACCCGACCAAGGCATCCCTGCTGGATGCCATTGCCAACCTGCCGTACAAAGGAGGCAACACTATGACAGGTGATTTCCTCTTTCCTAATTTGGGTCCATTTACTGGAAAAGTGAAGCTGTTATTGCTGAAAAAGTATGGAAAGAAAGCAGATTTTCTTTGTGAGATATTAAAGTAATACTCTATCAAATATATAAATAAATAAATATCCACAGAAACTTCAGAATTCACAGAATTGTAAAACTCTTAACTTTATTCACACAGGAATGGCTCTAAACTACATCCTTCAGAACAACTTCAGACCCAACGTTGGGTTGCGTCCCGACTCCCGTAAAATTGGTGTCCTTATCACTGACGGAAAGTCGCAGGATGATATCATCTTCAACTCGCAGAATCTGAGAGACAGCGGCATCGAGCTCTATGCAATCGGTGAGTGATTTTTGTCAGTATGAATAAAATTAAACTATCAGAGTCTCATAGAAGAAATTTGTAAAGTGAGGGTGAGTTCTGTCTTGTGAACATGGGAAACTACATAATCTTACTGCAAAAAAATTCGATGGTATCAACATGATTAGAAAAAGCTTATTTCTTGTGTTTGTCACATGAAAGCTACATGTATATATATATGTGTGTGTGTATATATATATATATATATATATATATATATATGTATGTATGTATATATATATATATATGTATGTATATATATATATATATATATATATATATATATATATATATATATATATATATATATATATATATATGTATATATGTATGTGTGTGTGTATATATACACACACACATACATATGGTCTGGTATATACAAATATATGGTGATGTACAGCATATATTTGTATATTTGTATGTAAAGTAAACACAATTAGTAGTACATGGGATTAGTAGGAAACAATTGCAGTACAAATTTGATGGTTTGGCAACTCCTTACAAACTAGACAAACGAGTCAGTGTTGTTTTCAGGTCGTATTTTTACAGGAACACTTATGATGGTAACTTTTTCTCTCAGGTGTGAAGAATGCTGACGAGAACGAGTTGAGGTCCATTGCCTCTGACCCTGACGAGATTCACATGTACAACGTCAACGACTTCAAGTTCCTGGTGGACATTGTTGATGACCTGACTGTCAACCTGTGTAACAGCGTCAAGGGCCCAGGTAGGAAATAAGATTGATCGTTATCATTGAAACTGGCATCACTGTTGTTGGTATTAAAGATACCAAGCAATATTCTGACAGTAAGACATTTTCACCGGTTGATTTAGCTTGAAATGTGAATTTTTCAAAATATGTTTAATGGTAATATTTTTTTTATCAACAGTAACATTTTAAAGAAATAGAAACAAAGCTAGGCTAATGTGTTTCAAATTCATACATTTTTGCAGGTGCTGGGCAACAATGAGCTGCACAATCAAAAAGAAAAAAAAATACACGCACACTGCTATCTAGTTCCCAGTAGTTAGATTCTGCATGCCAAGCAACCACAAATGTTCAACTTCAAAATTTTTCCTTCCCACGAAAAACTTTTAACAAACACTAAAGTGATTGCATCTTCCTGATGGTGGCGCTGTAAACTTGAAGACATTTTTAATGACGACATTGATCAAATGGTGCCAGGAACCTCTGCTGCTTGCAGCTGCAATTCCAGCTTTTTCTACGAGTATTGTTGAGTCAGATTTACACATTTTAGTAGTTACCTATTGTCAAGGTCAGGTGGAAGCTTTATAGTTGTAGAAATGTATACATTTCCGGGACTTACAAAGCCAAAGTGTTTAAGACTGACAGCCATAAATTAAAAAATTTACTCCAGGCTTTCATTTGGGTTTGCCGATGCTCAAGGGCGTGAAAGTTTCTCCACTTATGATGGATGACATAAACCTTCAGTCCAAGTAAAGACACGAATATCAGCAAAATTACACTTCTTTGGCACAGTTGCTTTTGCCCTGTTTAAATGATGAACTAATGACATCTGACAAGTACAAAATATTCAGTTATTCTCGTCCCTAGATGAGAACAGTGTGTTCTGTGATTCACAAATTAGTTCTACTCTTTAACAGGGAAAAAAACAAGATCAGATCCAAAAAAATGCAGATAGATCAAGCTTTTACTAAACTGACAACCTTGATTATTTCATACAATCAAAAGATGTTGCAACATAGATCCAAGCATCTGATGGATGTGCTTCTTGTTTTGTCACATTGGAAGTACTTTTTGTCTGTAAATTTTAGTAGCAAATACAAGGATGATTTACAACACAGCCGGAGGGGGAAAAAAACTGTTTTAAAGTCAGAAGAGCATAAATATACAGCAGGCCCACGGCTTCACTGTCAGAGGAGCGTATATGGAGGGGGCAGATTTGTGGGGGCAAGGTTCACGATGTGAAATACTTTTACATGTCGGATCATATTCCAGCTCCTGTTCATTCCTTTTCAGGAGGTGAACTGGAGGCACCCACCAGCCTGGTGACCTCGGAGGTGACCCACCGCTCCTTCCGTGCCACCTGGACAGCACCCGGTAGCCCCGTTGACAAGTATCGCGTCGCATACATGATGGCGGCTGGAGGACCCACTCAGGAGGTGAGATAAACGTCTCCCCCTTCCCGTTACCCTGAACACAAGATTTTAACTCATGCGCACTTCACATCAAGAACCACACACACACACACACACACACACACACACACAAAAAAAATCAGTCAGTCAATAGGTCAGTCAGTCAGTCAGTCAGTCAGTCAGTCAGACAGACAATCAATCAATCAATCAATCAATCAATCATTTGTCACATGAAGTTATACAAGGTACAGCTCCAGTAAAAATTAATCCCATCAGCTCCTTGTGCACTCTGATTTAGTCCTTTTTTCATCTTCTGACATTGTTGACTGCTGCTTTATAATTGTCCACACTTCCAGATGGTTCTGGCAATGCACTGTTTCTGGTTGTGGGATGATTTAACTGCCCACACATCCTGACCTCAACCAAGATGGCCACATGGTTGCTCCTCACACAGATAGCGATTCGACTCTGCAGCCAACTCTAAACAGTAGTTAGGGTTAGGGGCAGTGATCCACATCAGGACTGGGGCATCACCTCTCATTCCCACCATTACACCAGTCCTTATTCACCGTAAATCACACGCCTCCACTCCTGCTCTTGCCAGAGTCTTCTGCTTCTCCACACAGCAGATTCTCTCCTTCGCTTCATGACGTATGACGTAGCTCGCATCGCAATAGATTTAAAGGGAAAGGTGCGCCTCAGGTATAGTTTGCATTTTCTGATACCCGATCCATCTCTTTTGATGATATCGGGGACGATATTCAATCCAGATATCGCATCGGTGCATCCCAAAAAATAGTCCCTGTGAAATGGACTATTAACTCCTGTTTGTTTGATTAAAACTACAGTGACCAGCTGTTTTAGGCAATTACTGTGCCCTTTTTAAATGGGCTTGAACCTGAGAGCCATAGACAGACAGTTGGTTTTGCTCTTTTCAAGGCTTCTTGCCTTTATTAGATAGGACAGTCTAAGCATGGGAGGGAGAAGAGGGAGGGGATGACATGCAGCAGAGGGCTGCAGGCTGGAATTGAGCCCATGGCCGCAGGCTGGAATTGAGCCCATGGCCGCTGCAGCAAGGACATTGCCTGTATATGGGATGCCTGCTTTACCCATTCAGCCACTGGGTGTGCCATAGAATACCACCTTTATTGGAGTTAAAAACAGAAGAGGGACAAGGACACATTATTTAAAGAGATTTCCAAAGAGAACAATAAAATAAGAATCTATAAATATATATATTGGCACACTTTGAGCATTTTCAACACCTTCTGATTAAGACAAAAGGCAGATAATTCCGATATTCAAATAGGGGCAAGAGGGTTGTGATGTGCTTGATATGATTAAAACTGTGAGTTTTTTTCCCCCTCACATTTTAAACCTGGTTTAGATATAAAAAGCTGGTTATATCATTGTTGTCTTGGATCAGTTTGACTCTATTGATCCAGGTATAAAAAGGTTAGAAGACTCAGATAATTGGTCTGTTTCATAGAACTTCATTAGAGTACTCTGCTCGGTGTGCTTCCTGGTTCAGAGACTTTATGTCTACCATCTGTTTGTGCTGGATACAATCCTGAATATCAAATAGCATCTTGTTTGCTTATTAATTCCCTTTGGACCTGGCTTAAACTGTTACAGATAACTCTATTGTTTGTTTATATCTGTGATCCATACCAGTTAGGTAAGATTTACAACTTCCTGTGAATTTAGATAATGTCAGGCTGTCAGTCACACAAAAAAGACAAATTGGTGTGTTGTCCTATGAGGCAGACCTCACAAGACAGGTTAAAAAACCAACTCCTGGAAGTGTTTTCACATACCCAGGTCTGGCTTTTATTCAAAGCCCTGTTTACTTGGCCTTCAGGGACTGAAATCTGGATCCCAGTTGCTTTGGTGAACCTGCATTTAGTTTACACTTAACCTCCTGTCAGTCCCGTCTTTAAAAACAGAGTGCTGGGTCTTTTCCATCCTTTGTGCTTTTATTGGCCCATGTCAGATGGAGCCTGCGTGATTATAATCGGGCTCGTCTGAAATCCAGCAGAGTTTCCACTGGATCCACTTAGTTTAACGTTATAGACCTCACACTGGGCTGAGACGCCTTGCTGTACAGCCTCTATCTGTCTTCTTTCCTCTGTTTACAATGGACTGTAAGGCACATATGAGCATATCAAAATGATATGTATGGTATTTACATGCTGGGTATTTAGTGCAGGTCTTATCTGCTGTGATTTACAGCTAGTGCAACAAGAGACTAATTTCCTAAATTACAAGCGGCCAGTAACGAGGAAGGTCAGGGCTGAGGCTGTGGCTCGCTGCCAAGAGATGATTGCTGTGTACCTGGAGTATTTATACATGCGGAAGAAACAGAAATGTATACAATGAATAGACCCAAAAAGGTTGTGACGATGAGCTGGAGTGGCCAGTTTTTGTGTCATTGTAAGAGTTAAAGGAGATTTCTGCATGACTTAAAATAAAACTTTGAAACTCCCTAACAGTGGGTTTGCATGTTTTAGTACAATAAATATTAACAGTTTATACCTCAGAGGTGAGACAAAGTCAAGGTTTTACAGGTCATAAGTAAGTCTAAAGTCTTGGCTATAAAGCCCCAATTCACTACTATGTCCTAAACTTTGTTTTTCAAGCCCTAAATAAATCTTTATGCATCTGTCACCAAATTTACGGCTGCTTTTAAAGCTTAAATAGAATAAGTAATACTTAAAGATTGAAAGTATATCGGTTGCAATGGAAAAGTAAGAGCAGACACTAGGGCATTAACAGAAAAGTCGATTTGTCGACGTGTCGATGTCAGTGGCACAAGTCGACGCCCCCCGGGAGGAGTCGACGAGTCGTGTGTGTTAAAATCTGAGCTTTGTGCGCACAGGGCTTGTGGACGTCCACTTTGAGTCTGCGCGGACTTCCGCAGAGTCCGTTTCGCCCGAGTATGTTCGGGCCTGCACAGACACACATCACATGTGTGGAGATACTTTACTTTCCTCCACTATATCAATGTGATGACGTCATCAAATGACTTGTCGACTCGACTTCGACTTTATTGACAGATAAGTCGACCTGAAAGTCGTTAATGCCCTAGTAGACACTTTTTTTCTAACATAGTAGTTGTTGATCTTTGTGCTTGAAGAGAATATCAATTCATTCTAGACCAAAAGACTAAAGTCCAATGAAGCCAGGAGTTCATCAGATTCACAATCTTGGAATCCATCGGTTATTAATCTGATGACGATAAAGCCTTTGGGGGCAATAGCCAATATTTAGAGAGATCTGGCATCGCCAGTGAATATCTGGGCCAAGACTTCCTCTTCCGTGTGCCACTTATTTTTTACAGTTCGATTAGCAACTTGGGACCGGTCCAGACAACATTACGGCTAATCTCTATAAACAGATACTGGCATATAAATGCAGATGAATTAGCAAAAAGCAAATAAAAGGCTAAATTGTTGTCAGACGATAGCCGATGGGTACCGAGATTGCATTTCAGCCAATGCGTTCTTCCTCATTTGCTCTCCACACAGACTTCTTACCTGCAGGGTACCAAAGCCCACACAAACGTGATTGGTCAGTACCACTCATACTACAAAGGGAAACCAGAATGCTTCCAGTACTAAAATCTTGAACCATTGCCTACAGATTCTGCATTCATATGCAGAATTATCCATTGACAGTTCATTGAAGAAATTATGCATTCATTGTTTTATTTCATTTGAGGTATGACTGGCACTGTTTTTGATATTGTCATCTCATTGCACCCTCTTCTTCTGCAGTAGTAAAATGTCTCCTGACTGGAAAATTAGCGACTCCCACTGCCTATCTTAATGAACCGACTCCCCATATTCACATAATGGTAGTCGAGAGAAAAGCTTGTAAATTTGCATTTTCTGTTGCAGTTTTTCTGAAAATTTGGTTAAAATTTGTGCTACATTTGGATGGAACCTGACTCAAGAAGCAGTACATTTTAAGAAGGGTGGGTCATGCTGATAGCTGAATGGTTGCTAAAATGTGATTTGTTTAGTGAAGAAGAACGTTTCAACCTGTTCCCAGCAGAAATTTTGTCTGTGTTTTGTTTCAACAAAGATTAAAACAGGTCGCCATACTAGAATCAAGAAAATCTAAACTTGATTTTAGAAAGTACTTTAAGTAACCTCATTTGTATTGGAAACACATTGAACTTAATCAGTTACAGAAAAAAATGACTTGATAAGAGGGACATTTTTTCAACAGCTCAAGAAGCTGTAGCCTCTTTGTTTGTTTGTCATTTCCCTTCTGGGCTTGATTTTCCAGCAGAGCGGCACAGGAATGTGATGCTGTTTAGCAGCCAAGTTGGATGTCCCACATGAGGACTTTCCCACTGGCACATGAGCACAGCATAGTTCCGGTTTAACGGAGCGTAATCATCTGGTGGTGAAAATATGAGACCTGGACCACCATCAATCCCTGATTGACAGATCAGACCCGCAGTTTTCATCCAAATTTTTTTTTTACTTTTTCAGATATCAAAATTACATCATCATATACTGACAAATTGCTTCACTGAAAGTCAGATTTAATTACCAGTTTTCTGAAACAAAATGCGCTCATTCCTCTAAGCTTTGAAGTTTTGATGAGAGTATGTGTTTGTTATTGACCGATTGGTGATTAGAACATTTCATCCTTGACCTGCTGCTCCCCAATCCTTTTTTCTCATAATCAGCAAAGACGTCCTTTCAGGTTGCAGTGATCTTACTCTATGAGGTTGCATGAGTTGAAGAGATTTATTCTAAAATGAGATTTTCTGCTTTTTGAAAAGAACAAAAACTTGGCACCTTCATCTGCAGCTACTAACCTCTCAAAACATAATATCAGCACTCATACAGAATACACATCTTAGCCTATACAATAAATTAGACTAAGAAAATGTTCAGTGATAACAAATATAAGTTTGTCTGTCATCTGTAACTTTTCAAAGTATCTGCTATTGAGCTCTTGGTGAGACGAATCATACAAGAGTAATTTCCCCCCAAAACACAAAAATATATCTCCATGGCGTCTATAGGGTTAGGGTTACAGAAAATTCTTGATGGTGTACTTTGATAAATATGTCCACATTTTCTAGGAAGCTCTTCAAAGGACTCTCAAAAGTTAAAAACACATACAGCTGTACAACAACTTAATAAAACACAGACTATTATTTAAATCTCTCAATCAGAGAGATTAGCAAGCTTATGAATCTGGCCAGACACTTGATACCAGCGTCCAATATGCTGTGGTATGAACACATTTGTTGTATTGTATTATATCCACCTGTATTTGTCTTAATATGATCTTAATATCACGTTTTTTTAAATCTCTATCATCGAGTCATCTTTCTTAAAGCATTGAAAGTGACATTTAAAAAACTCAACAGCAACTTTTCTTACAACGATGTCTCCACTCCACTGACACTGTTTCCATTGCAAATTTTTCTTACCAAAGCTAAAATATATGAAAGCTGTCCACAGCAAAATCCATAAGTGATCCCAAGTTGTGTGAAAAGGTTTCATACTGTTAGACATGACATTGTCTGTGTTCATAGAAATGAATATCTAAGGTTTTGGAATCAAATCCAACCAATTTGAGTAGAAAACTACCGAAGACTGTATAATAACCAGCCTTTCATCATTTCAGCTGTTGGTTGATGGGACAATGAACACAGTGGTGCTGGAAGGCTTGACCCCCCTGACCGAGTACGTCGTCAATGTCTACTCTGTGGTCGGCGAGGAGAGCAGTGAGCCACTGAAGGGCACGGAGACCACCTGTAAGTGTTTGCTATTCCTCTTTTTTCCTCTTAACACTAAGGGCCCTATTTAGATGGTCTAAAACGCAAAGTGTCAGGCGTGCAGCGCATGGGCGTGTCCCAGTCACTTGCTAGTTAGACAGCGCGTTTTCAGGCTGTGCGCCATGGCGGAGAGTCTAAAAGGGTTTGACTTACTCTGTGAATTAGTCATGTGTGTGTTTTGGGCGTATTATTTAATAAGCCAATCAAGTGTCACCTCTCATTCCCTTTAAATGAGGTGTGATTGGAGTGCACGGCGGAGAGCTAGTTAGATGGCGGACCTACCAACTGGAAAGAGTGAGCGTTTTACAGCTGAGGAGACGATAACTGTATCTCTATATCGACTGTCCCGTCACATCTGATGTCAGATCAAAGGGGATTGGTACCGTTTGGCATGTTTGGCACGTGTAATGGAAACCCATCCTGATTTGATTAACACAGCTGCAAACTAATAAGTTCACATCCCTCTCAGCCAGCCACAAACAGCCACTGCATCAGATAGGGAGTGTATATTCAGCATCTGTCATCTTAGAAAAGTCAAAAGAAAAGAAACAGAGTGAGACTGCGAGAGAGAAAGAGAGAGTGCACTCGCATGAGAGAATCACTGTCAACAAATTGTAAATTATTCAATTTATTTTATTTTAACCCAAGAGGTTAGAGAGCCCATCTCCCTCTCCAGCATGCTGAACCCCCATTCTGATTAATGACTGACCATTAAGATGTGTTTCTGATAAATATTTTAATGTGCACAATAATAACCTTTCACAATGTAATCATATTTTTATTTATCTTTTGCATATGTGTGGCTGCTCTGTGTGTGTATGAGCAGAGTGCACGCGCATTGTGCACCCGCCTAGAGACGCATATTACTAACTTGTTTAACAGCGAAATACTGCGCCGTTGACTTTAGACCAGGTTTTTGTTGGTCACTGGTGCATTTGCTTTTTATGTCATCTAATTAGCAACACGCCATGAGTGCGCCTGACCACACCTCATTTTTAGACCAACACGCCCAGAGAAGCGCAAGTTCATTTGCTAGTTAGACGACGAGGGCGCAGGGCGTGAAAATGACAACTGCGCCTGCGTCTAAATAGCAATGACACTTGTGACATGGACTATGCGCCCTCCGCCGTCCACTTTAGACCATCTAAATAGGGCCCTAAATGTCTAAGGCTACTTCAGGGCTCCAGACTGTGTTTAATTGGTCACATTTTGCGACCTTTTTTGGAGGCCGTGCGACATAGTTTTTTAACTAGGAGCACCAGCGCAACTTACAAATCCACCCCTCTCCCTCTTTTTCTTTGCTTTTTTTTTATAATTGCATTTCATGGAGGAGCGGAAGCGAGTGTCTGTGTGTGTGTGTGTGCGTGTGTGTGTGTGTGTGTGCCTGCCTGTCATGTGTGTCTGGATGTGAACTGCGAGGCGGGGGGTGAGGGGGGCACCAGTAACCATAGCAACTTAGTACGTGTGCACTGTACGGCGGGGTTAGACAGAGAGGGGTCACAGAGCCGGTGTCGAGTAGAAAGTGCTGTGTCGTTTGACCATAAAGTGACGCTATGAAACGAACTGTAGATTGGTTTTTCACAAGAAAAAATAATCCAGAAACTCCTGTCAGTCCTGTGCCAGTTTCCCAAACTTCCAACGACGATAGTTCAGAGGACGAGTCAGCAGGTGATGTCGCAGCACTGAAAAAGCCAAAGCCCTATCATTTCCGACAAGAATGGCTCACTGAATTTATGTGGTTGAGATATTGTAAAGAAAAGAAAGTGATGTCATGCATGTACTGCTCTCAGTGCGGTCCGAAATTTGCGGGGAAAACTAAATTCGCCGACTCCACCACACACTTCAAACATGAAACGCTGGTTAAGCACAACAACAGCATCAGGCATAAATTATGCAGGGACAGATGCAATGATGGAGCAAAAGCACCGCTGCACACATCATTTAAGAGGCAGGGCTGTCTGTGTTTATTGCTAAGTTATCAGTAATGCAGTTAATATAGAAAAAATTATGAATATGTTGTGTCGATATACATAGTGCTCCTAAATTTTGTGCTGGTGCTCCTAAAATTTTCATTAAGGAGCACTGGTGCTCCTAATAGAAAAAGTTAGTCTGGAGCCCTGTACTTCCTTTTTGCCTCTTTGCCTTATGAGAGAAATGCTCAACTGCCATGTTAGACGGCCTTTTCACAAGACACTGGTTGCCCTTTGGGGCGACAGACATGATTAAAAGGGAGCTTTAAAAATGGATAGCATCGTCACTCTGTTGTGGGAAAGCGCTTTGTTTCTTCCTTAAGGTTTGTGAGATAAACAACTTGATTTCTCTGCTCATTACCCTGTTTCACACACATCAATATAACGTGTTTACTCGCTTTTTCCCTCCTGCAAATCTGCTCTCTGTTTATACAACATATATTTAGCATCTGATCTGAGTCGGAAAACTTCCTAACACAAACACAGCGTCCCATGATGCGATGTGAGCTGATGCTAGTCTGTGGTGGGTGAAGTGGGAACCACTTTGATCCATAAAGACAAACAGTTAAAGAGTGATTCATTAGGGCTGTGGTCTTTGCATACATCTAAAATAAACTGATATAAATTAACGTGTTAATGCTTGGTTCCAAGTGCTTTTATTTGCTCATTTGTCCTTTAATGTTCACTTTATTTGTTCTAAAATGTGCAACTGATTTTTACGATGTGCTGTTTCCCACTGTCATAAAAACAATAAGTGACTGTTCTGTTGATGTCCATTTGCATTGCACAAGCAGTCATTTTTTAAACTACCACTCAGTTAAGTCATTGTGTCCTCCTGAAAGCAGTCTGCAGTCTGTCAGTGTGACTCAAACCTAAAGTCTGTAGAGGCTGGAAAGAGGGGTGTTGTTGAACAGTCAAGAGATAGGATTTTAAAAAGCCCCAAAAAATCATTCATTTTCTGTGTTAAATAAAATGTATAGGTGTGAGGAAGATGATACATCCTGCTTCACAGCACGAGTGTAGTAGATATTTCAGAAGCCAACCTGGTTATTGCCACTTTCTGCCTGTGTCTTGCATTTGGCACCATGGTTATGTCAAGGGGCTGAGCTGTCCTCCCCCGTTTCTGTCTCCTGTGTTGTCTGCATCCTCTTTTACATCCTCCTTCCCGTCATCATCATGCGTCTGAATATTACTATCCAACCTGCTGAAAGTAGGCTACCTAAGTTAAAAATTCATACTGTGTGCCCCATCCCTCTCTCTTGTTGCACATGTACATGTCCTGAAGGTTATCCCCCATTTTCTTTACTGCTTCTTGGTCAAGCAACTCTCTAAAAGCTTTTGACGTATGCAAGAAAATGCAGAAAATCAAACCTGTTCCGAAAACTTTGATGACAGAAGAACCTTTTGGAGTTATTGTGCAAACATGATTGACACAATGTGAGGTTGACCTATTTGTAAACGTGCAACAATTTTGTACGCAAAATATGGATCAAAAACTTTATGCTCTCTTTGAGACATTGTGGAGTTTTCTAAAATATGACCTTGATGCGTATTTTTTGTGCCAAAGCCTCCTCAGAGTATTGAATATCAAAAATGATCAATTCAGACCTGCACAGCTATTCATAAGGGCCAAAGAATCTCCAGCTGTTGCTCTTAGTCTCCATCAGATACTTCAAATTATATCAAATCATTCTTTTCTTAATTGAAAACATCAAATATTGGCAAAAGAATAGTAAACTGTATCTTCCTCTTGTTATATTGAGCCATTACTTTCTCTAACTGTTTGCTTTTGTCTTCTCAGTGCCGCTGTCAGCAGCGACAAACATGATTGTTTATGACGAGACCTCGAGCACCATGAAGGTGAGCTGGGACGAGGCAGATGGTGCCACAGGCTACATGCTGCTGTACAAATCCATCAACGCCACTGAGCCTCAGCTGGAGAGGGAGGTAAAGCAAATGCAACTTGTGAGGTTGTGTTTTCAACACGTAATGTAGCTTGAAGTTAAGCAAGAGATGTCTGCCTAGAAATTCCTTGCTGCTTTGGACTAAAAAACAATAAGAGAGGGGATGGTCACTCTGACAACTGATTGGCCCAGGTCTAATTAACTAAAAAAGGAAGCTTTACTGACTGACTGACTAACATGTCATGTTAGGATGATGGAATACATGTAGCTTAGCCCTGCTTTAACTAATCAAAACAAGAGACTTAAAGCAGCTGTGTGGAACTTTTCGTTTTCGTTGATTATAGCGCCCCTTTGGTCGAAGCAGTATGACACCCACAGCCTGGTGTCGTAAAATCTCGACTGCAACCGGCAATTACTGCATTCATTTGTTTTGGAGAGCGAGAGGATTAACTAACGTCAGGTCAGTCTGAGTAATTAGTGGAAACAGCAAAATGACTCAGTAAACTCTCCTGTCGTGTTTCAGGGTTAGGGTTAGGGTTAGGGTTAGCGCAACGCTAAACGCTGAGACCCAGCCACTGGATGTACAGACACAAAAAAGATATCAATCATGTTGTCTCAATATGAAAATGATAGAGAGAGGGCATAACTCCCAAATCATCGGAGTATTCTTTTATGTGAAGATACACAGTGAAGACATAACATAATCCTAACACAGCAAAGCTGTTACCTGCAGCCTTCGTTTGCAAAGCTAACGCTACTAACGTTAGGTCAGTCCAAGTAATTGGTGGAAACATGCTAACATGCTAACGTTACACACAAATTAGTAGTAAAGTAAGACCTGTTCATAAACGTTCTGGTGTAGCTCTGAATTTCTTATAAACTGAGGACAACTGCCTGCTGTATATTTGTGTTCATGGTCACAGTCACAGATAATTTTGTGGCATTTGTACTAGACAAAAGCGGTTCATATCAGCTACATTTAGCTTGCTTATAACTTCCCTGTCGTCATATATTGAAGTGAAACAACGTCTAACAAGTTGCGGTATAGTCTCTAAATAACAACTAAAATTACATACCTGTCGATAAGGAAAAGGGCCAACTCGGGATCAGTTTTAAAACCTTTCAATTCTCTCAGCTCTCTCCACTTGGTAAATGCCCGACCAAGGTTTACATGCGTTTTGGCTCGAGCCCTATCACTGTCCCGTTTAGCCTTCTTCTGTTCTTTTTCTTTTTCTTTCACATGGTGCTCCTTCGTTATCCGCCATAACATCAAAAGTACAACCAAGTCCTTATAGATACATCTCTGGTAAAACTGTTATGTGTTATGTGTTCAGCAATGCCCGTTGCGTACCGCTTACTTGGAGAATACTCTCTGTACACACGGCTCCTTCTTCTGTGGTTTAATGGCTGCGGGCCGCTGCAGGCAAACAAAATCACTTCCGCCTCGGGTGCCATATACTGATTTGCTGACTTCCGCTATCAGTCTGACCTGCGCGAGGCTACGCTAAATAGCCATATAGAGAAAGGCTTTTTTTGTCGCTGTTGGGTTCAGATAAATGTGCGGATCTGGGGGTGATATGAACTAGGGACATTTTTATTAATGGTGAAAAGTTCCGCACAGCTGCTTTAACTAAATAACTGACTATTTTAAACTGTAATAACTAGAATATTAAACTAAACTCAGACATAAAACTGGAACTAACTAAAGCAATGAAGTAAAGTAACTAATGTTGGGTCATGTCTTAAAAAAACAGTCTGGACATAACTCTGCCTGTGAATAATGGGAAAATGAGTCCTCATATGAAATATAAGGAGGATACAGTGGATGGAATACAGAGTATATAAAGAACATACAAAATGAGGGAACCTTTATCCTAACCTTAGTCAAGAAGACAAAATGTGTCACCATTAAAACCGTTTATCTCAGGGGACCAGCATTTTGTCCTCAAATGATAGGTGAGTCCTCACAATGTGACTAAGTGAACAGATTAATGTCCCCACAATGTCAGCAACAAATACACTATGATATCTAGGATACGTACACTTTTAAACATAGGAAACACACACAAACTCACACACATCTTAATTTGTGTGCTCAGCATTTCCGCATTGATTTTATAAGAGTGGGCTTCTGCTCACACCGCCTTACTGCTTCCAGATGGCAATGCGATGAGCGCTTTGCAGAACGGGAAGTGGACTTTGCAGTGCTGCTTAGGCCAGGCCCACAAAGAGCAGAGCCCTCAGACACGCTGGGTAATGGGAAGGATTAGCTCATGAGGCCTGAAGTCATCAAGACGATATAAACAGAACAGATGCTAAAGGGGTGGAATGGGTGGTGTTAACCTACATGTACAATTTTACAGCAGAGGAAAATGTAAGGGATGATTTAATACACAGTGAAATGGTCTTTACTGGAATATATGCACCCGAAGTGTGACTCAGGACCTCAGGATGAAGTGCATTATTTATCAACGTGAATCATTTGACATGAAATATTAATTAAAATGATGAAGGTATTTAAACAGCAGGCTACCATTTAAAGCATCATTAAGTAATATTCAAGCCCATTTAATGCAAGCCTGGAAAATAGGGGGAAAAAAAACATTTAAGAACTATGCTATATTTTGAAAAATGGAAGACAATAGCACACGATATACACTTCTTTTAAATGCAGCTATAACAGCCTCAGCTCTTCTGGTTTCAGTCTTACCACTAGCTTTCAGGACCTGGCTGTTAAGGCTGGACGATTAATCGAATTTTAATCATGATTTCGATTTTGGCCTTTCATGATCATAAAAACATTATAATCGAAGCAAAACGATTAATGCGCTGCACGGCCTGGCGTGTATGTAAGTTCCTATGCTGGAAAAGCACTGTGAACGCACCTGTGTTATGTACAGCAGCAGCAAGCGCGTGACGTGTGTGGATCAATAATATGTGGAGCGAGCGATTGAGAACATGGCAGAAAGGCAGCCTTTGGTTGAGATTAGAAAGGTAGGACAACTTCAGTCATCTGGAAACATTTTCATGTCGTGTCTGCCCACCAAGGCAACACGAGTGGAGAAAAAAAGTCCCAAAAAGTTAATAACTTACAAATTATGGCGAAAGGGAAGTTTCTTGCAACCCTAGAATAAAGATAAAAATATTCACAAACGAAAAACACTTCTGGTTGCTGATAAGTAGTGTTTAACTTTTGATTTAACACTAAAAATTAAAACCCCCGGCGCACTGCAGCGCAAGCAGACAGATGCGCGACTCAGAGCAGCATGTGTCACTGACACCAGACTCAGAGCACAATGGACCAGTGGAAGATGTCACCATCAGCATATTATTTTACATCAGTAAAATCTATTTTATTATTATTTTGAGTCACATTGTTGAAAGAATTTAGCTGTCTATGTTCAAGCAGGATAATAGGTCTCCATTCATTGCACGTCGGGCTTTCCATTTCCTTGTCGGAGATGGTGTTGCGTTCAAGCCCCCCCCCCCCCAAAAAACGGGGAAAAAAAAGTTGAGTTTTGGTGGAATTGTGAAATTAATGAATAATCGTGTTTATTAATCGTGATTTCAATATCAATCAAAATAATTGTGATTATTATTTTTGCCATAATCATCCAGCCCTACTGGCTGTAGGGAGGTGCTCCCATTCTGATACAAGAGGTCCAACACTGATGTTGGGTGATAAGGCCTGGCTCAGTGTTTCCATTCATCCTAAAGGTGTTGGATGGAATGAGGTCATGACTGTGCAGACCAGTCAAGTTCTTCCAGACCAAACTGGGGACACCATTTCTTTATGTAGTTGGCTTGAAAAAGAGACAAACATAAACTACTGACACAAATTTGGAAGCAACTTTCATCATATGTATACTGTAGTATGTAAACAAAATAACTTTCTTACAAGTCCTGTCTTTCCCCTTTGTTGCTCTGTAGGTACGTGTTGGAGGAGATGTAACTAACGTCCAGCTGGTGCAGCTGATACCCGACACAGCGTACACCATCACACTTTATGCCCTGCATGGAGAGGCTGCCAGCGACCCTCTGGAGGGGAGAGGAGTCACCTGTGCGTAATGCTTTACTGATTTTTATACTGTACATTACATGAGTTTTAGCTCTGCAGATATTTCAAGAGGCAGAGCTCCTCTGGAGATTGAGACAATCTGATTAAATTAAACCTCAACTGACAAAAGAATCAAGGTTTTACCAGGGACGTAATGTTGAATGACTAGTTTTCATGGTGGAAAACTTCTGTAGCACTGTACAGGTGAAAGATGACAAATTAAGTAATGAGATTAATTCTGTCTGTCTCAAGGAATTGTTTGTCAAACTACAACACAATCAGTGATGAGCAAGAAGTGTTAGAAAGTATTTGAACACATCTTTTTATAAATGTATGTATTTTGTGGGATGTCATTGTTTTGCTCACTGCATTATACTTACAAGATACAGGAACTTACATCTTTTAAAATGTAACTTTTTTTTATAAGAAAAGGTAAGATGTTTCAAAGTATTTAGTTTTATTTGCATGTCAGCAGTTATTTTACTAGAACTGGATCACATCTCCCACATCCTGGAGTTTATATTTTGGACTGAGAATTTATAGATAGAAAACAGATGCACTGAAATACAGAATATCCAAAGTGGCAGCACTTAAAAATGCTGCTGTCTGTTTTTCAGCTTTTCAGTAGCTTTTGGTCAGTCAGCGTATTTTAATATCTTCACAAACATATTGACAGTGATGCTGGGATCGTACATGCTTTTATACTTGAGTTTTGATGGTTTTTAAAGTTTGAATGGATGTCCTTTCCCTGTCTTCCCTCAGTGCCCATGCCTCCTGCTGGAGCCCTTAGAATCTCTGATGTTACTCACAGCACCATGAGGCTCAACTGGGACGCTGCTCCTGGAGCTGTCCTCAAGTACATGATAACCTACAAACCAGAGGAGGGAGAACCGAAGGAGGTAAAACTGAGGTTTTGTCTTTTCTGTGTTACCTTTAGTACAGGCTGTTATAAAAAAAAAACCTGGCACTGGCTTTGTAAATTACAGACTTAGAATGCATCGCATTCTCCAGACTAGAGGTTAAAAAGTGTTACGAACAACCTACATATGTTAGAATACTAGAATGAAATATTGAACATTACATACTTCTACTTGTCAAATTAGGTTTGAAAGTGCAGTAGGGGTAGATATGAAAAGACTAGTTGTATGAAATAAAACTGATTTGCTGCTTTTCTCTATTTTATGTCAGTGTAAATTGAATGCTGTTGAATTGAGGATTTTGGACTGTTGGTCAGACATAAATGTTTCACCTGGAGCTCTGAGAACTTGACAGACATTTTCAGTGTTTTATGACATTTTAGAAACAAAACCATCAGAAAAAATAACCAATGCAAAAATCAGTAGTGAAAATAATTGTCAGCTGCATAAAAATTGGTGAGTGGTCATTAAAAGTAAGTCAGTCTAACCAACTTCAACATTTCACAGGCTCCATTTTGGCATCATTTAACCTCCATCTGCTGTTAAAGTGCATCTGTTCTCTATGATTATGAAAGATCTGCAAGAAAATTGTGTAGATTTTGTTTGTTTTGGAATCTGTGAATCCTGAGCAGCGCCCTCCTTTTTCCTTGTTGTGCAGTTCAAACACCGTTTTAACAGTCTAAATTAGTTTCATGTGTAATACCGGGATGTACAGCAGTGACCTTTTCTATTGGCAGGTATCAGCTGTTGATCTTTTTACAGCAAAGTGGCTGCAAGACTTGTTTGAAAATGTTTTCATTGTTTGTAAGTTCATTCAGAGGTGGCTTTCAACAATAAAACTTCGCCGGGAGCTTAATAAGGGTGAAGCTTAAGTCCGCAGTGATATCTTCATTCCGGGAAAGTGACCAAGTCATGACCAAGTCAAGAGTTACAGCAGCTCCTCTTTGTTGGCTGATCTTTATGAGAAAAGCAGTCTGCTGGCAGAGGAGCGCTGGCTCAGGCTGTCAGCCCAGCCTGACTGGATCATCCCAGCACCACTCTGTCCTCATAATTTCTCACTTGGATGTCAGTGGAGGACAAACAGTCTGGGATGAATCGGCAGCCGAAGGTGCCGTCGGTGGACACCTGCGAGACGTTTCCAGAAAACTCTGATGGATGACACGCAGCAGCTCAACTCCTCTTAAGGATTACTGCTGAGGACCTTGTGTCTCTACAGAAGAAACCCACACGTTGGATTAGTGCCTGCTGAGTGCTGCTTACTCTTCTAAGCTCTCCCCTGAAATGGAAAACTCAACTGAGGAGACACAACTCAGTGTTATATACTCTAAAGCCAAAGACTTTATTGTCAATTCTGCCACATGCACCGGACATATAGTTAATTAAAATGTCGTTTCTCTCAGACCACAGTGTTAGTATGAACAAATAAAAAACATATTATTATTAGCAGCAAACAGGTTTATATTATATATCCTGTTTATACCATGACCGCCTGCTTATATCATAACCACTTGATCCTTGTTTTGTTTTTGTGTTTAAGATATTTTAAATTATAGATTTTTATCTCAAAATGTCAACTTCTTTTTCCTGTAATTATTTGCCAAAGTCTTAGTAAGTGTGACCTTTTGGAGAAACTGGCAAACATTTCTAACACATTTGTGCAATTGCAGCCAAATTTAGACGACACAGGCACCTTTAAACTCCATGTGATCCTACAAAAACTGATTGCATTTCATAAATGTGTGGCACTATGAAAACATGATGCTGATCATTAACATTTTCTTAAACAACACAGAGGATTGTGTAGCTTTAATCAAGGTATGTCAGTGATTTTTAGTTTCTGATGATTATATTTGTCACTGCCAGGCTGAAGTCAATGGTGACATCACCACCTTGGACCTGTCCAACCTCATCTCCCAGACTGAGTACGACGTAGCTGTCACCCCAATGTATGATGAGGGACCTGGACTCCCAATGCTCGGAAACGCCATCACAGGTCTGAATCTGCTTTTTAATTTTGTCTTTTGTTCGTCCAGCAGAGGAAAATATATGGCCAGGGATTCGTGAGAAAATAATGTATACTTACCCTTTGACTACATCAAATTTGATTAAGCTGACCAGCCGTCTCCAGTGCCTGAACAGTACATGTGTTTTAGAGACGCGTACAGTGTTTGTGATGGTGATGAGTTCTGTATTAACTTTGACTTCACTTAACTTCCCCTCCTGGACTCAAAACAGCTTCCAGAGAGGCTTTACTCGCTCTGTGTGTAATCATTTACTGCACTGACTCTGTTTATCATTAATCCCCTGTGAGCTGTGGAAAAACACTCTTACATTTGTAGTTTTATACTTTTGAGGACCCCCATTGACATAGTAGATTCTTTAGCTCCTAAAACCTGTGAATGACTGCACACATCGAATTTGTTCGGTGATTAAAATATGTCTGGAGTTGTACTTGTTGACAGCTATTTTGGCCCCTCCGAGAGACAACAGATTATTGTAAATGAGATTATAGAAAAAACAACCATTTAACTGACATAAATCTTCAACTAAGTTATCTGCTCAAAAGCACCTGTGTTTATGAAAATAAAAAACAACAACATTTGCTAGACAATTATTTAACTTGCTACTGATTGTTTAGGGCGAAACAAAATATCCCACCTCCCAATATGAAAGTGGCTAACATGAACACAGTGCTAGGCTGAATGAACGAAATTAAACAAAATGTTGATTCTGTCTGACTTTTAGAGTAATATAACCTCCACCCTGAACCAACTCTTATACCAAGAAGTGAGGACCATGTAGTATGTCCTTACATTTTAAAAATGTCCTCTTTGGCAAGGTCTAAAATCTGGTCCTCCCAAAGATAGCTGTACAAGAAAACACACACAAACACATGCAAACAAACACAATACACACCTAATTGGAACACACACACATGTTGGTAAGCTACACACTTGTAGCTGCAGTAAATAGCCTTCATATGATGTTGCCTCATCTCTCAGAACCTCCTCGTAATTACCAACACATCCTTCCTCCCTCTCATTTCTATTTGTGTGAGCAGATGTTGTTCCTGCCCCCAAGAACCTGCAGTTCTCTGAGGTGACCCAGACCTCCTTCAGAGCAACCTGGGAGCACGGGGCCCCTGACGTGGCCCTCTACCGCATCGGCTGGACTAAGAGGGGGGAGGCCAACCCCCAGTTTGTAAGTTATTTAGCCAGTATTGGACAAGACTGCGTCACATTATTTTGTGGCTACAGTCTGGTTCTACATACAGCCTTTCAAAGACCATGTCAAGACAAAGTCCAGAGTGACAAAAAACTTTGTTTGAAGCAGCTGGGTGGAGCTTTTTACCATTAATAAAACTGTCCCTAGTTTGTATCCCCCCCTTGAAGATCTGCATATTTATTTGAACCCAACAGCGACAAAAAAGCCTTTCTCTATAGGGCTATTTAGCGTAGCCTCGCTCGGGTTAGACACACAGCGGAAGTCAGCAAACCAGAATACGGCACCCGAGGCGGAAGTGATTCTGCTCGCCCGCAGCAGCCTGCAGCGATTAAACCACAGAAGAATGAGCCGTGTTTACAGTGTTCTTCGAGTACGCAGTACACAACGGGCATTGCTGAACACATAACACCTGACAGTTTTACCAGAGATGTATCTATGAGGACTTGATTGTACTCTTGATGTCATGGCGGATAACGAGGGAGCATCATCTAAAAATATCTGTGACTGTGACCATGAACACAAATATACAGCAGGCAGTTGTCCTCAGTTTATAAGAAATTCGGAGCTACACTAGAACATTTATGAACAGGTCTTACTTTACTACTAATTTGTGTTTAACGTTAGCATGTTTCCACCAATTACTTGGACTGACCTAACGTTAGTAGCGTTAGCTTTGCAAGCGAAGGCTGCAGGTAACAGCTTTGCTGTGTTAGGATTATGTTATGTCTTCACTGTGTATCTTCACATAAAAGAATACTCCGACGATTTGGGAGTTATGCCCTCTGTCTATCATTTTCATATTGAGACAACATGATTGATATCTTTTTTGTGTCTGTACAGCCAGTGGCTGGGTCTCAGCGTTAGCATTGCGCTGATAGAGGGTCAGTACGTCCTGCGCTGTGATCTGCGGAGGGATACACAGGTGAGCAGGCACAGACGTAGCTTGTAAACAAAACTCAGCTGTTTATTTAGGCTAGCGATATCTCCGGACTATAGCAGCTGCAATGGACGACTTTGAACGCGATTTTGAAGAGTTTCTTGTAGCGGACACAGATCCAGAGCCATACCTGTTTGAGCTGGAGCATACAGATGAGGAACTCCATGTGTTGGATGCTGAACGGGTGAGAAGAGAAGGCTGAATCTCCCGCTCCCATTGTGCTGCACAGAATGGGATTCGGTGCTACCATCGTTGGGGACATATATCATCAGGAGGAAAAGCACCGCAGAGAGTGCATCACAAGGGATGAAAACTTTGCAGCAATCCCTGATCCTGGCGTGATTGAAACTTTTTTCATGTTCCTAAGATGAACTGGAAAAAATGCTCCAGGCCTGTAGGAGCTGATGGACAGCTTTCAGTCGGGTGAGTAATATCGTCTGTGTCGTCTCTTTGTTTGCTTTTACCGAGTGACCTAGCATACCTGTCCCAGAGCTAGCTGCAGCTGTTGCTCACCGGTGTATCCCTGCGCGCAAGATGTACTGACAGTGCCATGCTAACCGCTGTCTTAATATGAAAATGATAGAGAAAGGGCATAATTCCCAAATCGTCTGAGTATTCCTTTCACATAATAATGCGGATTCAGCAGATGACTTGTTAACTGTTAATTCCTCCTTACATCGAACACACACGGCTGCTTCTCATTGTTTCAAGTAGCACAACAACGATTACTACATTACCCACAGTAACTTGAGGATCACACTACTACGGTAGCCTTAGTAGCTCAAAATACAACAAATTAGATTAGATCAGAACAGAAACACGACAGGAGAATTTACTGAGTAATTTTGCTGTTTCCACTAATTACTTGGACTGACCTGACGTTAGTTAATCCTCTTGCTCTCCAAAACAAATGCATGCTGTAATTGCCAGCTGCAGTTGGAATTTTACGACACCAGGCTGTGGGTGTCATACCGCTTTGACCAAAGGGGCACCATAATCAACGAAAACGAAAAGTTCCGCACAGCTGCTTTAAGACCAAAATATAAACAATATTAGTGTCTTATCAAATGTTTATGGCAGGGTATCATGTTTTAGGCCATTTGATACAAATCACATTTGCATTACTAACTTATTCACAAGCTACACCTTTATAGGTTTTTAGGTTGATTCTCCATTTTCCACTCAGTTGCTGGGTTCAACAATTGCTAATCCATCAAAGATAACAGTATGTCACTGTTAATGACTTTGTCATCATGACATGATGATACAATTACATTTCAGGACAACTCTTCTTCATCGGTGTTGGTACATTCAAGAATTTTATGGGAAGGTCCAACGAGGCTGTTGAATAGGAAATTTTTATTGCATGAAATTCTTGAAGAAATTCAATTTCAATTTTCCGGTAACATATTACTACATGTTCCTCTCTATCATCAACACTTGATTGTGGATTGGCAAAACTTGAAAGTTTATTCTTGTGTGTTATTGCCATGATAGGTTCTCGTAAAGGTTTAAATCTGTGTGAAATTCATTCTGCTTAATGGTACCTGGAAGGTAGGAAATCATTTTAAAAACACAGTTATAAACATACAGGAAATGCTTTATTGCCAGCTGTTAACTAAACCCTTCAACCTCTACAGCTGCAATAATGTTTCTGCCAAGGTACACATGATGAGGGGTGTTATTGACTCGTAAATGTTAAGTATAAAAGAAAAAGCCTTCGAACTTCGGTCCACGTGCAGTCCAGAGAAGCATGTTTCAGCCTTAACCAGTCAACTCATGAGTGGATGGGAGTTTAACTAATTAACTTCTTGAGATGTTGTGAATCATGGTGCATTACACTCAGGTTAATCTAGTTGACTTCTGGGGTAGGAACTGTGGTGGGCAATGACTTCTTTAGAAAAGGTTTTTGAGAGTTTAGACACCTACTTTGACCAAGCTTAGACGAAGACATCTGGCATCTCTGATGTGTATCCAGATTGTATCTGGATTTGCTTTGTCCACTTCACTTTTCTCTTTATTATAAAAAAAATGCATCTTCAGCAGCTGGACAAATACCTTTGTGAAGTTTTTTGCCCGAAGCCTCACAGTATTTCATTCCTCTGATTAAAACTGGAGCCTGAAATCAAAGACAGCAGTACAGTCCTGAGTTCATGTTAAGAGCATTCAGGCTCACCTGCAGGTACCACTGACTTTCTAAACTAGTCAGATTGAACTTGTTCACCATCCTGTATGTCCAGCCTCTCTAACATGTAGACTGGGTCGATTGTGACACTGGGTATGGTTTTGTTTAAATGAAAACTGTCATTTAAATTTTTTCTTATTACTGAAGTAAAAAAGAAGATTACGAGAATGGTCCATTGTGGTTTCACAGATCCCTTAAACTGACATGCCTCACAAAACTCAGTTACTGTGTTCGCCAAGACTTAAGTAAAAAGAATCCAGTTTAGCTGCAGCAACAATAATGCTCTCTTTGTTTTCTTCTTGTTATATTTTGGCCCTCCAAGTTTGTTTTTGGGCCCACTTTTGCCTCCCCACCCGATATACACTTCAGCACAAACATGTGTGAATGAAATCCATATCAGGTTGTTTATTACAGTCTTAGTTCAGCTCTGACTTTAAAAATATTAGACTCTCTTCATGGGCTGATGGATATGCTGCAAAATGCTTCTTGACTTAGAGGTCAGATTTAAATGAAACACATTAGGGTAAATCTGCAAAATAGTTTTTTTTTTTTTTAACTTTATTGTCCCTATCTATCAGTCTATCAGGATATCAATCAAGGGCTGCATATCTTTTCTTTTCTTTTAAATTAGCAAATAGTTGGCATTCACATACACTGAATCAATGGAGCATACAACTAAATCAATGTTACAGTACACTGTGAAACAAGTTGCAGAGTTTTTGTTTCGAAGGTTCCATCCTCTCCAGCAAAAAGGACAAGCTTGCAGCTTGCTGTTTAATAGTTTACCGCCCATTATGTTTGACTGATAGGTGACTTCTGTAAATTGTAATTTAATAAGCAGAAATAGAGGTTGAAGGGAACAAAAGCATTAAACAAATTTGGAAGAAAACACTTCTGTCTATAATAACATCATCAACCTTGTGGGAATGAGGTGAATCCACAGACTCTATGCAGAGGATGGCACAATAATGCGCCCCATAGTGTCTTGTTATATGAACTTTTATGAACTTTGGCTAAAGAACAGACTTTAAATCTGCCTCGTACTTATTGTTTAATAATTGCTGAAAATTTCTAGCCTGGGAACCAGACGAATCTGTGAGCTTATGTTTCATTCGCTCTGGCAGATATGCCTGGTCCCTTTCCCAATCAGATGGATTTCCACCCGAACTTGCCTGGGTCGTTCCATCCACAAAAGCTTATCTAATATGGGGCATGTTTGAGACAATGACTGACATCTTGGGAGCCTTTGCTTCTTTAGCAAAATATGTGATGATGTCATTTTGTTGCACTGCGGCCATTACAAGGAGCAGAAACCAAGCTTATGAAAGAGAAGCTCCATTGAAGCATTTTCAGAACAACCAAGATGGCTACAGCTGATGTGGAACTTAATATTTAAGTACTATTTGATTAAAGACTTGGTGATGCTACACCATCACAGCTCATCTCTGCACGCTGTAGTTTGTTTACATTTGTCTGTGGCTAGGACACTATGTCAAGTTTCATCGCTCTGATTGGTTGTAGGTCTATCCAGCTACTTTGAGAGGCATTTGGTCTACTGCTGGTGGTAACACCCCTTGAATACTGAAAATGATCTGAGAGGTCCCAGACTAACTTGAATTTGTGATTTTGTCTGGCATTGTCAGGCTAGAGGATTTCTTGCTAGTTATTACAGCCGAAAAAGCCATTTGGATCCTTGGCTACACAAAAAAAATATTGTTAGTCCTGTCCTGCAGCTTGCATTACTGATGGCTCCACACAGGCATTTTTCTTGTTGTTATTGTAGAGGATTAGACTGTCAACATTCTTCTCCATTTTCTTATTTTTTCTCCATCACCAGGCCATCTTGAATAGCGATGAGACCTCCCATGTTCTGCCAAACTTGGACCCAGACACTGAATACTCTGTCACCGTCACGGCCATCTACCCCGATGAGTCGGAGAGTGAGGACCTAATGGGCAGCGAACGTACATGTAAGCACAAGCACCCAAGTTGCCCTTCCAGCTTCCAAAAAACAGCCATCACATTTTGCACTAAGATATGTAACTCACTTGGAAATGATAACGTTGTTGTTTTCTCGACATCTCTTTCTAGTGTTAAAGGCTCCGGATGGTATGTCATATGAGAAGGACAGGTTCCTTTTCACTGTAATGTTCATGGTTTTGTGTGGAATGGTAACGTGGACCAAAAGGGACAGTGCTGACAGAACCAGACTTTTTCTGCCTTAACTGCATGTATGTGCATTTCAGTGCTCCACTGTGCGTTCACACCACAAACGATAGGAGAACTCAATTGTTGGACATTTGATGATTTTCTTTATTGGTCACGGCTACATTTTTACCATTTCGATCTTTTGTTGCTTCAGAATAGCTCAGAAACTTTACTGAAGGCTTAGCTAAATATTACATGAAGACCAAAGGGACTCAGGGGAAAAGCACTTGAAAATTGTCATCTACTGAATCAATGAAATGGTGATTGAGAGCAACTGCTACTTCAGCTGGGTCGCTCAAGAGTATTTCATTAGCATAAATTTCAATTGATTTGGTATTATTAAAATTTTGCCCCATTAGTTTTCTTAGTTGGTTCCAAATATTTTTTGTATTACCTCCTGGTTTTTCTATTATGTTAAAAAAAAGTTTGCCTTTGATGTCCTAAGCTCTTTGACTACCTTATTACGAAGGATGGTAAAAGTATATTTGTCAGTGCTTAATTTGGATTTAAGAGCAATCTTTAAAGCCATATTTCGTGTTTTCATTAAATTTAGGATATTTGTGGGGACAAAGTCACATTAAGTCCAATACACTCCAGTTCGTTGCAAGACCACTGTATTTCTCTCTTATATACTATATAGTATATATACTCTCTTTCACAACGATTAAAACTCCACCACCCTTTGAGCATACTCTATCCTTCCTATAAATGTTATACCCATGAACATGTAATGAATTTGATCACTTTTAGATTTAAAACTTATTATTTTTAAGTGTCCTAAAATGCCACTTGGCTTTAATTTTGGGTCCCAGATGATTCTTGAGTGGTTGACAGTCTGAAAAAAGTTATATTTATGGTTTTTCGAGATTGCTATATTTGGAACCCTTGTTTTTTACAGTGTGCGGCGTGTTGTCTGGCATGGAGTTCTCAAAGTTTCCAAACTTAGATCCAGCTTAGATGTAGTTAATTGCGCTGACCGAATAGATGGACCGCTTGGTGATTCACGGACCCTGTCCATGCAACCAGCACGTTGAGTGGAGCGATAATTACCTCTGTCGCTTGAGAACGGAGAAAAATCTGCACCTGTTGACCCTCCGACACCGATGTTGGATGCACCCGCGGGACGAATCTCCTCACGGCCACACTGTGATCCGCTGGTGCGAGGCCACTATCACTCCGGCAGTCCCTCAGTGAATCACTCAGCGCACCCACCAAACGCATCACAGGATACTGGGCAGGTAGCTCAAACCCACAAAACAGCCGGAAAAATATCCGTCATGCATCTTCTGTCTGCTGCACATGCAGCGCTTGTCTCCCCTCACGGGTCAGAACATGGATGGACATCTCCATACAGTAACAAACAGACTGTAACAAGCAGAGCATTGCCCTGCTGTATGCTGACCTTAGACCGGTGTTTCTTTGTTTGACGGTGCAGCTGAGGAAGGCTGAAAGTTGACGCCAGGGTTTGCTTGCCAAACCCGAAGTTCAGTGTGGTATGGATTGTTTGTTTGCTCTTTGTTTGGTCAGTCCCATTACTCTCGGTGTAAAAGTCTCTGTATAGTTGCGCTTTGTCAATCAGCTTTATTGATAGATTAATATCGGCAGGTTTTAGCACGCTTAAAATTAATCCATAAAATAAAAACGCCAGCACTGGTGCGCGGTCAAAAAATCTGAGCTTTGCGCACACAGGGCTTGCGGACGTCCGCTTTTAGTCCAGGTGGACCTCTCCGCTCCGTGTACGTTCCGCCCGAGTATGTTTGGGCCTTTAGGCTGAAGGGAACTATAGCAAAAACAGTGATGTTTTCAGATGGGAATAGATAAAATAACTAACAAATAAGCAAAGATTGTCAATTAATTATCCAACAGAAACATTAAAAAATTTCAGTTTCCCTATTTTGTTTAGTTTGGGTGTTTTACTATTTGATAAACATAATAATACACTCTAAAGTGGCCCGATGTAGAAAATAATGAAATTGGTAAAGGACTGGACTGCCTTGCCACCTGGTCTATTATTTTATTTTATATTAGGACACTGTGTTGTGTATTATTGTTTATTAATTGCTTAATAAATCACCATAATGTTATTAAAATTAAAAACAGCATAGGTTTGAATCATTGCATAAGTTTGGTATAGGAAGCTATTTTTAGGTATTTTAATTAGGCAAAATTTTCCAGTGTTACATTTATCTGAATTTTGCCATTCCTTGTAGTATAATGAAGTTGTGATGCAGTACTTAGTGGTAGCCTATAGATATGATGTAGATGATGTTGTAACAGCTTCCCAGAATAACCACGATAGGCAGTACTGCAAACTTGTTTGCTAGCTAACTACTGCAGCCATTTTATTGCTGTAGTCTATTTCTTTTTTTGCAAAACTTGATGAGATGCTTTCAAAGCATCATCTGCTCAAAATTACGACATGTTAAGGTATGATGTAACAGTGAACATTTAAAAACCATAGCAGTTATTGAGACGCTTGCACGAGACTGGATAAATGAATACGCAGTGTTTACACTGAGTTTGGGGCACAAAGTTATTTTCTTAACACTGGACATAGAGTGGCAGAAACAAACATCATTTTTTGCTAGATTTAACATTTGCAAAATTTTTCCCAGGTTTACTTCTCAGTAAAAGTGTGCAGTTGTAGACTGTGGTGTGAACGTAGATTTAGAGCTTAAAATGCAAAGGTGTGACAGTCAACATGTAATCAGTGTGTGTCATTCTCCACAGACCTTCATCCATGTGAATGCTTGTTTTTATTTCCACCATCAGTCATTTTGTTTTTGTTCCCATCCTTCACCATTTTATAATCATAACATTTCTGTTGTTACAGTTTCATATGTTTCACATTGTAATGTTATTTTTTTCACGTCATCACATCATCCTTTACCAGTGTTCACCTCAGTCTTAAGATTAATGGTTTGGCATGTTGTTGCTTTATTTACAGTGTTTCTGCTTTAGGGCTGGGGCTCAGTGAACTTTTAATTCAATTAAATTAACAAAAAGCTTCATTTCAAGACTCAGTAATTAAAAAACCTTATTGCACCGTAATTTACCTTTTAAAATTTTGTGTGAGTGTTTCTTAATTTTATTAGTCATAATTCCAATATTTTGACTGACTGTAAGTGAGAAAAACAGCTCAATAGTTGTTGATATTAAATGACTGCATTATTGAGACAAATGTCTTGAATCAGAAGTTACTGACCTCCAGCTCTGCTCTGAACAGCTTCATACTGCTGCTCCTGTTTTGCTGCTTCCATCCTAAAATTGACACTTCCAGCTTTGATGACCTGCAAGATTTTGGGACCATCACCATCACTTTAATTATCATCATCCTCACCATCATCATCCTCACCATCATCATCCTCGCCAACATCATCTCTAATCCACCACAAGGTTGTACAGATTTTTCTCTTTATTTCACTGGATTTTTCTCTGTGCTCCCAGTGCCTGCTGAGCCTCCTCGAAACTTGAGGGTTTTCAACGCTACCACCTCGTCGCTGTCATTGAAGTGGGACCCTGCCCCTGGTGCTGTCCAAAACTACAAGATCATTTACAAGCCTGTTGCTGGAGGCGAGCCTCTTACAGTAAGTTCACTGCTCATTTTACAGTGTTGAAAATACCTACATAAATTTTAGATAAAAATACAGTTCTGTCATTGGCGTACAGGAATCACAAAAATGGCTATCTCGTGGTAAAATACCATAGACTTTGTCCCGTTTGCACGGATTATATGTGGTAAGAAAAACAGAAAGAGAAAATCAAAACTAGATGTGATTGTTTGATTGGCAATTTATTGGTGAAATGTAATTCATGGATGTTCTGGTTCATGTGTTCTGGTGTGTTTATTTATTTGTTTTGCATAGCGCAAAAAAATAAAAACAACATCTGAAAGACAACAAGAAAGAAAATATATTTGATAAAAGAATAAAAGTTGTCAAAAAATGTTGGTGCAGTTTAAGTAAATTAACATTATAGTAAGCAACAAGTACTGTAGAAACTGGTAAGTTAAAGTTAAATCATTTGTGAGTAAGATGTGTTTGGGCAGTAATAGTAATGATAATAAAATAAGGTAGGTAATGGTATATTACCTGTATGACAATTTCAATATTGCACATTCCTAATTTTAACAATGCCAGAGTCTCTTGGAAAAGAAAATCAAGGCAAATGTACTTGTTTAATCTCAATAAAACATTTTGATTGTATCTTTGATCAACAAATCTTAAGAAAATGTAAATCAAGCCACAGAATTCATGTAAAGTACTGCTTTCCTAAACACACACACACACACAGACACAGACACACACACACCACTTGGCTCTTCCGTTTGTCAAGAGACGAAAGCTGGAGCTGCTCTACTGACTCTGAACAATGGAGCGACTGCAGAGACTTCTAAAATGTTTATTTAAGTTTTTACACCCAGATTGGCTTTAGTTCAAGGACTGTTTTGTAAAATTTGAGATTTACCAGAAAACAAATCCCTCTATTCCGTCCCCACATGGCTGTTAATGCACACTGGGTATTATCTGTTTGTGCAGGATTAGCGGAACAATATGACTAAATTCCTTTTTAAGGTGGATTTTCCTAATGGTCACGCAATTGGAGGTTTTGTTCAACTCTTTTTGGGGCGCGGTGGTGCCGGCTGTGCATCTCCAATGTGCTTTAGCCGCTCGATGACAATTCGATGGATATCTCAATGTGATGGGGAGCTTTAAATCTGTCCGAAGAGTTTGCGATATGAGTCCCAGGACACATATAGAAACAAATCAATTATGAACTGTTTGATATGATGGAAAGTTTTTTTTTCCCTCCTGAGATACACTTTCAGGATGAAACAGAAAAAAAGAATAGACATTAAACTCTGCAGGGAAGGAAGCTAAAATAACTTATTGTATAGAATATATCATTTGCGGTATGGAATGTTTCGGTTACCCAGAGACTGCAAAAAAGTTAATAGCAGAAGTCCTTTATTTATCTCTCCAAAAACTTGAGTCCCCCTCCCTTTAAGCATGTGTTGTTGTAGAGAAAATAAGAGCAGGTTTTACATCGTGTAAAAACTATGTATCTCTGCTTTAGTGGATTTTCATGGTTTCACATCTTCTTGGACCAGTTAACTTTTTTTTGCCTGCCAAAACTCCTACTATTTCAATATGACATCACATATTGGCTAAATTTACTACATTTTGTTTAAAAGTCAAAGAAAACTGGAGTGTGTGTGTGTGTGTGTGTGTGTGTGTGTGTGTGTGTGTGTGTGTGTGTGTGTTCCTAAAAAGTCAGACTCAGCAAACCAAGGAACTCTTTGGAGTTAAGGATCTCAACAATGTAAACATGAAAGAAATTCCAATGTATTCTGAACTCTGAGTATAATAAATGGCCGACACCTGTGCATGTCTGCAAAAGTCTTTGTCATTTGACCCAATAAGTGAGAATGTTTTAAATAAATAGTGTGTGGAGAAACCTACTTAAGATTTTTATCCAACAAACAACCACATTTATCTCATGATAAAACAAAAATCTAAATCTGCCATAGTAAGGCCAGCTGTCAGATAAATGCAGTGGTAAAGTAGAAAGTTTCCCAAAATACAGACATACTGACGGAAATGCCAGAACCCAAAACTGCACTGATGTAGAAATAGAAAAAATGGACTCAGTTACATTATATCAAAGACAAAACATGCTTTCCTTAAAAATCATTGAACCAATGGACTGCGACTTGAACCCATCTTCAAACATCTTTACTGTGACTCATAATGATGAGCATTACCATTACTAAATTCAAGTCACAGTAATTTTGACAACAAAATGTATAATAAATCAAGGAACAGATTTTGCCAAAAACATTTAACTTACAGCACAGCACTAGTAGGATTATCTTTAACATCTCGCCTCTTGCCTGACTGTTGAAATGCACAATGACATCCTGAAGGAGTTCAATAAAATGCCCCCAGCACTCTGGAAAAGAAGTTTCTGGCTATTCTGAACTCCTTGGTCATATTTTGACATTTGGTTTATGACAGCGTCCCGCACCGTGATTGTGTAGTTAGAGGAGTCCCGCGTTTGGCCACCAAGCTTGCATTCCTGTGCCATGACCAACAGCGATTAGTGCTGGAAATAACTTGAAAGGAAACTGTGGGCTGTACGAAAAGAATTTCAGGGAGTTAAAATTTTTATTGTGTCTCTGAGATGTTATGACAGTGTTCCCCCAAACAAAGTGTCAGGGTCGAATCATGATGTCAGCGGTACAAATCTGTCTAATGGATTTCTGATCCCCCTCACCAAGTCAGATGTGTATTCCAGAGGACTGAGAGCATCTGGTGTCGTGTTGTCGTCTGCAGGCTTGTTGTTATTAACATCAATCATATGAAACCAGACAGGGTGTTTGTTTGTGCAGGATGAGCTCAGGGTTTCCTCACTACTCTCAGAAATGTAGAAAAATAGTAAATGTCCACTTTGGGAATTGTGCAACTATCATGGAAAGAGTCAAAAACTACAGTTTTTTCTTTTAGGTCTAGTTCTGTGCTGATGCTATATGGGATATCATTAAATCTAGTGAAATACCACAGCTGAGAAGAATGATAGCTCTAGACTGAGGTGGAACTGCTGTAACTCCCAATGGAATAAATCATACTTGACACCCACAGAGATGAAAATATGAAGAATTTATGTGAGAGTCTGCAGGCTGATATTGAATTTAGCTTTTATTTTACTTTGAAAAGATATGTTTATTTATACTAAATAAACTTACTCAGATTCCACAAAAAACCTCAAACCAACAGGGGATGCATCTATTAACCAGAGATTGGCACAAATACATAAAAAGAAACTTGCGGGGCGTTGGTGGCTTAGTGGTAGAGCAGGCGCCCCATGTACAAGGCTCTGTCTCTCTCTCCCCCTTTCACACTTGTCTGTCCTATCAATTAAAGGCCAAAAAGCCCCCCAAAAAATATCTTTAAAAGTGACTTGCTTTAATTAAAATACAAGTAGTTTTTAATTTGAAATATCCAGAATACCTTTTATATAAACTGATATTATTACATTTTAGGCATAAAGTGCCCACAATAGGGGTCTGACTTGAAACCCCCTTTACTGGAAAAAATGAGCTCTGTGAACATCACAGATTTGAAGTGGCCAGTCAGGATATCTTGCAGGTGGGAGTGGTTTCTGTCAATCAAAGTTACCACTGACTGACTGACTGAACAGCCGACTGAAATGCAGCTGGGGAAACTGATCAGCTAAGCCACAGTGATGCACCAGTTCTTTCAGATGACAATAAGAATAGGCATTTACATACATTAGTTCACAGTGGGCATGCTGTTAGATCTGACAGGACAGGTCACAAGATTCACATGTTTTAAAATAATGAAGAATGTATTTTAAATGAATTTAATTGAAATTCTGCCCATCTCTGCTACTCACAAATATTGTATGTTCATCAAAGCCTGATCTATCTTCTTTCTCTGTCATGGAACTCCATTGTTGTGCAAAAACGATTTGGCTTATTAACATAAATAAGATAAGTGAAGAATAAATAGATGACTTCTTTGATTAGTTCTTAAAAAATGATAATTCTTATATGTCTTCTATGATTAAAACAGTGTTATGAAATGAGCAGCTCAGTTGCCTCTTGATTAAAAGATCATGCTGTAAACAAAATGTCACAAGTCTGATATCCACAAGAGCCACTCTTAATAAAATATCCAGCCAAATACCTAACATACTGATGTAAATGTGATGTGATAGTCTCTGTCATTTATCTCTTAGCTACCAGGCAAACTGTTTACACCCTCTATGAATGTGTTTACAGTGTAGTATCCATTTCATGATATACTGCAGAGTTGTTTGCTCAGGATTTCCCAAAGGCCTACTTGGATTCCTTTCCAGAGAAATACTTTACTTACTCATGTATAAATAATGTAAATAGTTTGCTGACATTGCCCTAAGAAACAGCGGCTCAGTCTCCAAAACATGACACACGGCAAGTAACTGCGCATTTTAGAGTTTCAGTTTAGTTTTTGGAAGACTGAGCGACTACAGCAGGGACAAGTGATTACAGGTTTTGACACATTAAGCTGTTTCCTTAAGCTATTTTGTACATTTGTATGTTAGATTTAATGGAGTTTTTTCTGCTTGTTTCACCTGTATTACATAATTTCATATATTTTAATTCTTTTAATATCAAAAAAACAGTGGTGGAAGAAGTATTCAGATCTTTTATTTAGGTAATGAATAGGGCTAGATAGGGCGATTCGTCATTTTACGTTGGCCATTGTAGTTCTCCAGCGTCACTGCTAGACATTCATAAATTCTACACACTGGACCTTTAAGATCATGGGCTTCATGTTAGCCCACGAAAAAACATAGAAGTTTTAAAATTAGATTATGGTGATTGATAAACTACAGGAATAGAAACATTAACTAATTCTGAAAAACTAAGATTTTATGTTAGTATTTGCCTTTTGCATGCATTTTCTTGTGTCTGATATTTTAGAACTTTTACGTTCAACCTGAATAACCTCACATCTGAGGACACAGACTCAGACTACTTACTATAACCATATGTCAGTGCTGTTACAACATGCATTGCCAGAGACACGTCTCCTGGCTGTGACAGTCTTGTTCATGCGTCAGCCACTTGTCACTCAGCTTTGGTAAATGGCTGGGTCGCTCTGAAGTGAGAGAAAAACAATCCTGTCTCCGCCAATGAGTCTCACTGCTGACATGTTTCCTGTGAACAGACGCAGGTTGGAGGGAAGAAGACCGGTGTCATCCTGCAGAAACTGGAGCCCGACACTCAGTACTCCATCAGCGTGGCTGCTGTGTACCCCACTGGCGTCAGCAGAGACGTCAGCGGCGAAGGACAAACCAGTAAGAGTTGGATGTCAATGGAGGTCCAAAACACTCAAAGAATATAGTTTTATTTTATTTTATAAAGAAGATACTAACATTAAATATTTGTTCCTGCTGTATCTGACTGTAGTGAAGGAAGTAGTAATACTAGTGGAAAAATATTTCACTGCAAGTAAAGTATCTATTTAATTTAAATATGAACATTAAGTGTACTCATGTCTCCATAATACAAGTACTAATGGTGAAGACATTACATTTTTACTGCAGTACAGATCAGTAGATGGAGTTAATTAACAGACTCTCTGCTAACTGAATATGTGCCACTCTACGCCCTCAGAGCCTCTGGGTGGAGTGAGGAACCTGCAGGTGTTGAACCCCACCATGACCACCCTGAACGTGCGCTGGGAGCCTGCTGAGGGCCGAGTAAAGGAGTACAAAGTCATTTATGCTCCTGCTGCCGGAGGAGCTGAGAGCATGGTAGGACTGGTAGGACATCCATCTGCTTCCTGTTGGCTGGCAATGTGCAATGTGGAACCTGAAGCCAAATTATTCACCTGTGTGTCTTAACATGCCCAGCGCTTTTAGATCCTTAGGTCCTGCTTGACTCAAAAATGTGTTCTACAATAAATGTTGTAAAGAAAGCATAAGACAAAACCCCACACCTTTTATTCAGTCATGCATGTTGGTAACAGTTTATGATGAACAAAATTTTATTTCGTATTTTATGCAGTTTTCATTTGGCTGATGTGCGTATCCTGCTTTGTGAAATAGCTCTCAGACTAGACCAGTACAATCAGTCTGTTACTGTTGCAGCATAATTTGACTGGGGAGTTTAGGGGTTAACTACTTTGCTCAAAGGCAAACTGAAAGCTGCTGATACTGTCACTGTAACCACTAACTTTAAATAGTTATTTCTGGTTGCATGCTTGTCTTTCTGTCTTCTGTCAGCAGCTAATATGTGTCATTTGTTGTTGAACTCAGGAAACAGTGTCTGCAGGCACAACCAACACTATGCTACGAGGCCTGCAGCCTGACACCCTCTACACCGTCTCTCTGGTGCCGGTTTATGCGGCAGGAGATGGAAAGATGATGTCTGAGAATGGAAAGACAAGTAAGACTGAAGACTAATCTACATTGAAGTTGAACCATCTTTATTGTTACAGGATAAGATCATCTAATTTTCACCAATTATTGGTTTGTCCATACAAAAAAGAACTACACAAATAGTACATTTACTGAAATTTTGCAGTAAAGTTACTGATTCAGTGTTCAGTCTAAGTAAAAAGGTAAGTTAAAATGTGCTCAATGAGATATTTTTTCTGTGTTAAAACACGTCAAAAGGTTTTAAGTTAGTCTCTAAATTTGTGTTTTGAAACAAAGACAGCTGAAACTAAAAAATAACAAACTGAAGAGAAGCTCAAATTTAAACTATACATTGTACATTTAAAAAAGGATATCAAATCTCACGTATCTTGTCTTACATTATACAAAATCGAACACCAAACTGGTTCACACAAATAAACAACACCTTTATTCCATAATTACATAATACACTTATGATAAAAACACAACAGACTGACATAATTTCAAAAAAAAAAAAAGAAAAAAAAAATCATTTCTTCATAGGCAGGTCTTAAAACCTTTTGAGTAACCTGACCTGTTGTCTTGTTTAGGACCACTGGGAGGAGTGAAGAACCTGAGGGTGACAGACCCCACTATGACCTCTCTGACTGTGAACTGGGACCCAGCTGACGGAGCTGTTCGCCTGTACAAAGTCTTCTTTGTGCCAGTTGCCGGTGGCCTAGAGGAAATGGTGAGACATTTTTTACACGTCTCTTATCGATGAGGACAAAAACAGATCAGGCCGTCAATTCTGTGACTATCTATCTTAATTGTTTATTTGCTTTTTAATGTTGTTAAACAGGAACAAGTTCCTGCAGGCACCACCAACATCATCCTTAGGAACTTGATGCCAGACACACCATACACAGTGTCAGTGTTACCAGTCTACCCAGCCAGGGAGGGAAAACGCCAGTCAGAGGAAGGAACGACATGTAAGTTACTCGCTGTGGGGCTGGATTGTTTTTTAATTTCTACTTTACCCTAAATATATTTGGATTGTAGCAAGTTAAGACAGTTTGCCAACAACAGTTTAACAATAATTTTCCTGTTCCCAGTGCCTTTGGGTGGAGTGGGCACCATGAGGGTGACAAACCCAACCTTCAGCACTCTCACTGTAAACTGGAATCCTGCTGATGGCAACGTTCAGGGCTACAAAGTTATATATGTTCCTGTAGATGGAGGACAAGAGATTGTGGTAAGAACCTCTTTGCTTCTTTGTTGGTAACCTGGTAACCAGATGACAGCCAGGTCTAAATGGAAAAAAATAAAAAACTAATTACTTTTTACTTACTGATGCTCTCATGCTTAAGTCATCATAATATACAGAAAGACAAAAATAAAAATTCTGTTCTATTCTTACTACTACTACTGGTCCCGATTGATTTAGTACGTTCAACAAAAAGCAGCAAACAATAAATAAATAAACAGATCAGAAAACAGAATATGTTAAGTTGCAAATAAAGGCCTAGATAAGATGAGTTAAGTTATGTGGAGTCAAGATAAACTTGAGTCAAATCAATTTAAACTTGAGTCAAATCAACTTGGATCGAGTTTAGATAACTTGAAAGGAGTCAAGTTTACTGGGGTCGAGTCGAGTTCAAGAGGACCTAACATGCTTTTCCTTTTTTTCTGTCATATATATGTTATGTTACAGTGTTTGATTTTTATGTTAAATGTGGCCAACATTTGAAACAATGAGGTAAACATTTGTAAAATTAATCCCTGTAAGAAAAATACTCAGGCTTTAGACCATTTTGAATACTCAGTTTCCAACATTTTTTTCTCTACTCCTTAGACTTGCTGACGTCAGCTTGTGACAGCTTTCTTTATATGCTCATCTGCTCCAGGCACACTAGTGCAAGTATTTAGAATGTGTAGCCTACACTGCTATATGTAGCTACATGCTAGCATCAGGGAGACATGTAATCTTGGTTGCTGATGTTAATTTCTCCCAGATTTTGGATCATATTCCTGCTGAAACATGTCCGGCTTTGAAGGTTTTGGTTTAGAAGCTTTAATTGGTGATTTTTAGAGGTAGAAAGTGCTGTTTACTCCATTACTCCATCCACTTCTGGCTGCATTGATGAAACAGAGACTCCTTGAGAGCAAATGCTGAAGACTCGGAAACACTGACCAATCAGAGCAGACTGAGCTTTTCGTTAGGTGGGCTTAAAGAATGCTAAAATGGAGCGTTTTAGACAAAGGGTGAGTGCAGGTGTTCCAGCATAGACAGTATCGGGAAAATAAAGTGTTTTAAACATTAAAGCATGTAGACATGTATGAACATGAAGATGAGCATAATAGGTCCCCTTTAGCTTAAATTAAGTTTACTTAACTTAGGTTAAAATAATTTGAGTTGAGTTTATTTAAGTTAGGTTTATTTTAACTGAACTTGAATTAACCTTAACATTTATGATGTAAAAAGGAAATTCTCTTCTTGTAGAAAAAGACAAATGTAGTGAGTTCACAAATTACTCATAGTTTAGTTTTATCAGACTGATATATCATCAGTTGTCTTCACATATCAATAGTGTCTTATTAATCATAAGTAGATAATAGCCAGACGTAGTGTTGTCACGATACCAAAATCTTTGTTTCGGTACCCATACTAATATGAATTTCAATACTTTTCGATACTAAGGAAAAGTCCTTTTGGCTACAAACCTTTAGAACAATAAATAGTAGGGGTGTAACGGTACCAAAAAATCGTGGTTCGAAAGTGCCTCAGTACGGACATCACGGTTTGGTTGCTCAAATGTTTCACCAAGTTGGTGTTGTCTCGTGTTGTCTCCCTTTGCGAGGCAGACTTTCTCTTTTTTTACGTGCGCCAGCTGCAAATGTTGATACAGGTGTTGTCATACACACCACTTGTGCAATCTGTGCTCCAGTAGGAACAAGAAAGGTGTTTGTGTGCATAAATGAGTAAAATAAAATAACTAAATTAATGAACTGAATCAATTTCAAAGTACCGGTATTTTCCAAATGAGGTATAGTACCGTTTGGAATACTCTAGTACCGCGGTACTATTTTAGTACCGGTATACCGTGCAACACTAGCCAGACGGTGCTGTCTTTGTCATAAGGAGATGTTGAGGCCTTAAGATTAAGATTAACTATTTTATCTGTAAAATAACTGATCTACAACACTGAGTTCAGACCAGCGTCATCTGACTGGCTGGTGCATTCTGCTGGTGGATGACTTTGCTATCTGATCTGAAATATGTTCAAGTATCAAATGTTTTTGGCACACAGTATTAAGTTGTTGAAATACTGTACAGAGGGACATCATGTGTCTTTGATGGCTCCTCTCAGTGTTTAATGGTGCTATAAACTGGGCCTCTGAGGTGTTGTGAAGAAGATTCAGGGGAACCTTTAAATGTTTGCTGTAAAAAGATTAATCTGGACAAATGACAATAAGTACTGTCAAAAAACAAAACAAAAAAACAACAAGACAATTTCTCTATTTTGAAATGCAGGTTTTGCAGGAGAAGTTAATAAAAAAGCTGCCAGACTTTGTTTGGATTCTTGAAAAGAAACAAAACGATCAAAGCTCTCAACTGGGATTTAGTGATGTCATGCTTTCTGACAAGATAATCCCATCATGCCACACAATAGCATCTAAATCCTTTTGCAAGAGAGCATCCGTCATCGCTGCATGGCATGGTGAAAATGTGAAGCTTATCTTTCTGGAGCACAGCTTGTAGAAAATAAGTATGTGTAAATCCTGGTAATCAGATGCTCGTTCAGATCGTGAAGAGGCGTGAAATAACAGCTGACTGACGATTTGGCTGCTTGTGTATGTGTCTGTTTAGAAATGGCTCATTTGTCTCTGCTGATGACATAACTTTTACCCCGAATTAGTACGTCCAAGTAAATTTTACAGAAGATTTTTAAACTCCTTTGCCAGAGGAATTTGAATGCTGTTAATGTGGTTTCAAATGTTCTTCTTCTGTTCAGAAGAAAAACAGTAGTGCACATCCTGAAATAACTGAAATGATTAGAGTAAGCTTGATTTATGACTAAGTTCGTAAAATCTCTGTTTTTATACAGAAAATGCAAAAGGGTACACAAAGACAACATGTAAAACAAACCATGAAACAGCGGTTTCACAATTTTTATAACAACTCAGTCTCATAAATATTACAGTCCCTTATAAATGTAATTTATTTGAAAAGTTTTTCTTTCAAATATATATATTTATTTTTTATTTTCAGAAGGTTTGACTTGCAATATGAGTAAATATGAATGTAAGTAAGTAATTATTACCCCAAAGTAAAACTTGAGTTAAATATGCAGTATGTTTAAAATGACTGTGGTGGGTCAAAATATTTGGAAATTTAAAATGTAGCTGTAAATTAAACTATGACCAGTTTTTAGTCTGGTAAACTGGTTCACCACATGTGTCTTTTGCAGGAGCAAGTGTCAGAGAGCACCACCAAAACTGTCCTGGAGAAGCTTCTACCAGACACTCGCTACACCGTCACTGTGGTCCCTGTCTACGCAGAGGGAGATGGACCCAGCCTGACTGACAACGGGAAGACAAGTGAGTATCTGTGGTCATGTGCTATTGGCTGTATGGTATTTAAGTTCAAGTGCATCAATGAACCTTGAAAAAGCACCAAAGCCTCTAAGAAATAATTAAACAGATCATTTCCTCTCTGGGTCTTACTGAGCAACAGCTGCTTTAGAGGGATTATGGCTACCGAAAGGTCAAAGTCAAAGACAGGGCACATCTGGGGTGATGCCGTCAGACGGATGTTATCATGCTGGATGTGTTATCATCACATACCCAAAAATGGTGGAGCAACACAGACACACTGTCCTCAAATTAGACACAACTCTCTCTCTGTTGTTGTAGCTGACCAGGAAGCTGCAGGCAGGTCTTCCAGCTCTGCTGTTTCATTGCACAGGCCATAGTGTGCTCGTTGTGCTTACCTCAGAATATGTTGTCAACAGTGTACAGCTAAAAGTTAACGTGTGAAACTCGTAAACATTGGTTCTGCATCACATGCAACAGCCTACATGGCGTGTATTCTGTACGCGGCTGCATGAACTGCACCGGGATTTTCATACTGTGATGTTTGGTATGAATATACCAACTGTTACAGCCCTAATACCCACTATTTACCCTGGCTGTAGAAAAAGCTTTGCTATTGATGAATAACTTCAGCAGTGAGCAAGTTGAATGACTGAACCAGACAAAAAGCTTCCCAGTTGTAACACAAATATAAAATGCATTAATCTCACCAGAGGCAGAGTAAAACTGAGACCTCAAGGAGAAATAAGCCAGAGAACAACCATTTTCTTGCCGTCCAACTTCTGGACAAACTGCCCCCTGGACACCAGTAACCTCTGACTAGACAGCAGCTGTGTGACAGTCCGGTCCAAGCATTGAATCTGTCTTCCTGTTTCGTGTCTCTGCTCAGAGCCACTGGGTTTTGTGAGGAACCTGCAGGTTACCGATCCCACCACCAGCACCCTGAACGTTCGCTGGGAGCCCCCTGAGGGAAACGTACGGGAGTACATCGTGACCTGGGTGCCCGCTGCTGGAGGCGAGCAGGACATGGTAAGACTGCATCCTGTTATAACTCACTCCCTAAATATTATGTCATCAGCTTCAACTGAGACATGTTGGTCTTACTGAAAACCATGGAACACTTGATGGCAAAATAGTTTTATGTAACTGTCAGGATTTGCCAGTTCCAGATGTTGGACTTTTACCAGAAGCTGAGAACTTCATCCATGCCCCATTAGTATCTTGGTTTTTATGACCGCCTGGAATGTGAAATGAGATATGTCTTTTAATTCAAACCACTTTGAGGCATTTTAGCTACCTTAAAGTCACAATGTTCAGTGGCACTTACAAATGTACAGTATTAACCTTTATTTAAAATCCTCTCTTTCTGTCCCTCTGTAACTGACCATTATTTTTTATTGTTGTAAATACATCTGTCTTTTATAGTTGTTTCTTCGTGCCATTAGTCCATCGGGAATAATGTGTTGTTTTTAGATGCTTTATTACATGCTTTAAAGGTCCACTTGAGTGATTTTGACTTCACATAAGCAGCATTTAACAAAAACACTACAAATAAGTAAAACACAAAGAAACACATTCACTATTTTGACACCATTGACCTTAAAGCTCTTTAAGGTTAAAAATGATGGGAAACTGTATTTTAAGGAGTTAAATAACCCAAATTAAAAGCAATCAAAGTTCTGCTGGTCACAGTATAGTTAGGTATAATGCATTAAACTTATATTTACTGGAGGAACATTGTTTGATCAGGCTGCTTCTGTTCTGTTCACTGTTCTGGAAAAAGTCGTCTGGATGTTTATGCCCACTTTGCTCTTACGTTGTCTGTTGGGTTGGGTTCTTCTTCTTCTTCTTTGTCTTCGCCTTGATTTTCTTTGTCTTCATCTTCATCTACTTCTTTGTCTTCTTCATCTTTGTCTTCTTCTTCAGTTTCAGCACCAACTTCTTCAGTTTCAGCTTCATCTTAGTTTTGGCCTCAAAATCAAGTTTTCTCAACACAAGTGGAGAAAAGCCAGCGGCGTGAGATGATTACACTTTTTTTCCAAAGCAGTTTCATGCAAGAACTTTATTCTTTTGTTCTGAAAAAAGAGCAATATCAAATTAGCAAAAGATGAAAACTGCTGGATAATGTTGCCTTAAAAAAATCTACATTTACTTAGAACTAATGAAAAACATTTAAGAGTGATGTGGGATGGTTTAACTCATCTATAGAGCAGTGACAGTATCTCAAGGGGGTCCATGTCATTACCCTCAAGATTATGTCACTTGGTTCAAGGAATGTCGTGAAAGGAGATGATTTGATTTGGAAGCAGCTGAAGTTATCTCAGCTCATTGGCAGATTTTAGGACTTACTATTAGATTAAATAGACAAAGATCAAATTTACATTTGCAGCAGAAGCCTGAAGGATTTCATGCAGAGAAAGGCATGCACTCCCTCTTGCTGCCAGTTTGACGCTTTGCTCGAAGGCCCAGACTGTCCCAGGACAGTTTTTGAAGTGGAAGCTTTCTGCTTAAATCCATCTTTATCTCTGAGCTTCTACTGTTCCTGTTACTGTGTTGCACGGAGACAGTTACTGACTGAAGCTGCATCCAAGAAAACTGGGCTCACAACACATTAAACTGTGACATTGTTCAGTCTGAGAGGCTTTCTACATCTGCCAAACCGCTATTTTCTTTTCTGAGAGTTCTCTGAATCCTAGAGTTCACCCAGTTCAAAGTTGTTTCTTCTCTCCTAATCCAGGACCAGGTGTCTGGAACCGCCACCTCCACCGTTCTGAAGAACCTGGAGCCCAACACTGAGTACACGGTCAGTGTCACGCCTATCTACCCCGAGATGGAGGGCAGAGCACAGTCTGAAAATGGGAAGACAAGTAAGTTCAGATGAGTATGTTGAATGATTTGTAGCTTCAGGAAGTGCCCTGGACCTTGAGGGAAGAATAGTGTTAAGCCAGAGCTCATTTCTCTGAATGTGTTTTTCTTATGAATGTGGAAAAAGAATAGAATAGAGTAAAATATTACTTTACTGCCCACATGGGCTGAAAGCTATCTTAAACTCACCATGACCTAATAAACACCAGAGATGTGTGACTTATCAATTGACAGGGTACCATAAAATATTACAACACCAGTAAAGCAAGAAAATAAGACTAAAACATAAAACAGAGTAAATCTTAAAGCTCCATTAAAGAATTTCATTTGAACTTTAAAAAAACAAACAACAGCCATGATGTGTTTTTTTTTTTTTTTTTAATCTGGCAGAATTGGTGAACTAGCATTTGACTCATGGCAGTGCTAGCCAGCAATTCAACTTTAAAATACAATCATAAAGTAGCTAAATAAGTATCAAAAGTTCTGTTCTCAATCATTTTGCCACTGTGTGTTTGTTTTCCAAAATTATAGGTCAGGTATGTTTGCTTCACCAGACCAGAGTGACGATTTATATGCTTTCTTGTTTTTGTGAACTGGCATTTTTATTAAGATGTTTTACATACTCCGTGACAAGAGAGAGAAAGAACAGAGCGGGGCCTTGCGTTATCAAATATCAAAATGTCTGTAAATTAACTGATAAATCTGTATGTCTATTTGTGTCTCCTTCTTAGATCCTTTGGGTGGAGTGAAGAACTTGCAGGTGATCGACCCAACTTTCAGCACTCTGACCGTCCGCTGGGATCCAGCAGTGGGCAATGTCCGCAGCTACAAGGTCTTCTACGCAGCTCAACCAGATGGAGAAGAACGAATGGTATAAACTGTTTTCATTAATTGTGACGACTGTGGACTCAGACATTCTCACTATTATCAGATTAAGTTGTTATCATACTGACAGAGGTTTTAACATTTCACTGAACAGGAGGAGGTGTCAGGAGGCACCACCACTACCATCCTGAGAAACCTGGATACTGACACTGTCTACAATGTGGCTGTTGTTCCTGTCTACCCAGACGTGGAGGGCATACGGCAGGCCGAGAAGGGAAAGACAAGTGAGTGACTCATGAGGACTTTTACATTCAAGAAATTCAGCTCTCATCCACATGGATGCACAATGAGTGGACGCAGAGCACATTCCTGGAAGCATGAGTGTCAAATAATCAAATCTGAAACTACGCTCCATGCTTTATGTTGGATTGTTTGTGTCAGGTGGGAGTTAAGCTGACAGGAGCAAGACAGTTATGTATCTGTGTCTAAACTCTGATGCATCTGAAATAACCTAATGTGGAAAACTTCACCCATCTGCTGTACCCTGCATGACTGAACACACATTAGGGGTTATTTATAACTTGGCTCAGGCTGATTTTGTGAAAGGGGGAAGGTCACCCCCAAAGCAAAATACATATATTTGGTGGAGGAGATATTGGCTGTAGAGATACCTGTCTTCTCTTGGATATAATGGAGCAATTCTTCCTTCTGCGTGGTGATATGGTCGGCAGGTTTAGTTATGTAGAAAGAAATAGTTCCTACATGAAACTGCTCACAACAGGGTCTACGGAATATCTTGAGTAACTGGGTTATGATTTCTGGCATGAGACATTGCTAATGAGTTTTTCAAACATAGTTTTTCGGTGCTCTGAGCATTACAAGCCAAGATTCTATGGCTGACATCTCCAACACCAGCAACTCACACCAAAATGATCTAGATTAATTGATAGCACTACAGGTAAGAGGAAAGCTATGTGTTTTTGATTTTGGGCTGGACTATCCCTTTAAGGAAGACATTCACTGCCACTTCCCACTTATTCAATTAGATACAGTTTTAAAAGATCATACCAGTTCTGGGCTGTTAAAGACCCTATGAAATATCATATTTATTACTGTTGAAACACAATGTTGGGGAGTAATCCAACACAGCAAAGGGGCAATCTAAACTGTAAACCAGTGGGGTGTTAGTTAGGTTAAAAAAAAAAAAAGCAGAGGGGTGGCATCAGTTCAAAATGGCCTTATTGGGAGAATTTAATGAGATGAGGTCACTTTGCACATGATGATTCTCTTACTTGACTGTTCCTCATTCATTGTTTCAGTTGATGCCTGAGAGAAAAGAGAGAAAATCTCTCTCTTTATGTGATCAGTGGGGGAGACTATTGTTCACTGTCCTGGAATCAAGTCTTTAAAACTGTGAATACCTTCGTTTAATGGCCAAATATCTTACAAAGGATGCTAAACAGTTTGAACTGGTTCGGTAAATCTCTCCCTGTTGGTGCCTTCAAGGACTATCCAACATCCAAAGAACTAATGTTTTATTGCAAGACTATGTAGCAATAAAAGCCCCATTATTCTTTTTATGCCATTGATGTTTGGATGATTTATTTGTTTATTGGATCTTTGTTTTTACTTGAACTTTGTTTTTATTGCAACTCAACAAAACTCACAGAGGAGATGAGATTCACAGAGCACAGAAGATTAATTAAAAACAAAACAACAGAGGTGCTATTAATCTTACGTACATAGTTGTGGTATGGCCCACCTCTCCATGATTATTTCTGTTGTCTATGAAAGCATATGAGAGCATGGGACATTTTCTACCTTCATGAGAGAATTCAAAAGACGGCTAACAGGAAAAATGTAGACAGGGAGATGAGCGGAGACACAACAAAGATCCCTTGCCAGACTTGAACCAAAGATCAGTGTCTCCTCAAAAATTGATAAGCAGTGTGATCAAGTGATTCAACTGTGATTCAGTTTCATACATGCAGCCTTACTGTATACGCCACTTGTACTTCATTTAACTGGGTTTCTCCACCCTGTCTGCTACATGACAAATGGCAAATGAAGCTGATGTAGCAATTTGATGATGGTTTAAACTATTGCCTCACTTCTTCAATAGGCGGTCTTTGCTGAGTGATGTGATGACTGTCCTGAAGCTTAATAAGCAGTGCTTAATTTGTAAAATTAGAAGTAGGGGAACACTTTGGGTCTCTGAGAGAGCAGTGTTCCCACTCTCAAAGGGGGAACACTTTTTTAAGTGGCACCTGAGCCGCCTCACTGCGCAACTCCGAATGGAATGGTTGTGACATCTAGTGTTGTCACGGTACCATAATTGGGACCCGTGGTACGATACCAGTGAGAGTATCACGGTTCTGAGTAGTATCAGGATACCACAGCAAAAATGAGGCAGATATGCCTTTTGTCATTTATAAAAAGATAAATCACTTTTCTATAATACATCAATGATATTTCAATGGAATAAATTACTTATTGACTTATTCATACTTCAAAATCAGCATCAGTAAGTGATTATATTCACTTTCAGCCGATAGACCCCCCTCTTAATCCGACACACTGGACCTTTAACCAAACTAGATTTCTCTTTTTGAAATAAAATAAATAAATAAAATAAAAATCAACCAGCCACCCTCCTCCCCTGACAAGTAAAGAGCAGTCCCTTCATAAGCAAAGAACAGTCCCTAAAGTGCGGTGAGGTTTGTGGACCGTTACCTGACACAAAGAGAGAAATGTGAACGACTCGTGGGCCTTTTCTGAAAAGATCCTGGTATGCATTCCAGTACGTTCTGGCTCAAATTAAGCACTGTTAATAAGCCTTATATTTTATAAAAGATGTAGGACTTTCTTTTGATATGTTCTGAGGTTGGGGCAGCTCCACTACAAAATGCTTACCTTCAAACATGTAGGTCACCAGGAGGCCCTGACCTAAACCACTGAGACCTTTTTTGCTCTCTTGCTCAATACTTGGAGGTTTTGGCTTTAACCAGGAGACTGTGATCATATATTCGGCTCTAAGAAATAGAAACTGATGTATTCCAAACAGCATAGCTGGTAGAAATAAATCTTTTCAGCAGCTGACTCGTGGTTGTTGCAGCATTCTTGATTCCACCACCAAATGACACAAGCATTACCACACTACAATAACATACCTTTGAGAAAATCTTCTCTATGCCAGAGTATTGAAATCAGCTGAAACCACTGACTGCCTTGAGGACAGGAAGTCCATCTGAAACCTGCCTGTAATGTAAAGTAAACTCAGTTTTTATTTAATGGGCGAAAACATGCAAGAAAACCACTGGTATGGTGCTTTGAGCCAAAGAATGAGAATACAGACCTAGTTTATATGGACATTCGTGGCTCACAAAAGAGCATAACGAATGCCAGAAAATGTCTCGACTCTGATACATCTGGACACTCCTGATCTGGTAAACCCACCCATCTGGTGTACCCTGCAGAATAAATCAAATGCCAAGGATTATTTGCAGCAGTTAACCTTTGTTTCCTTGGAGAATTTTTTTTACATTTAAATACTTTTTAATAGAGATGTTTTTGCCTCATAGAATACCAGAAAGTTTACACAGTGAGAGGAAAAGAAAAGACACTCCTCTGTGAATGACAACCTCTCCCAATTTGGGACATCTGGACTGTCCTGATGAGGTGAACCCCACCTATCCAGTGCACCCTGCAGGATAAAGCAAACAGCGAGGATTATGTGCAGCAGTTGTTTCAGACTATGATATGTCCTGTCTCCTCTTCAGAGCCTCTTGGTGGAGTGAGGAATTTGCAGGTCACCGACCCCACCACCAACTCCCTCAGGGTTCGCTGGGAGCCGGCCGAGGGCGACGTCAGGCAGTACCAAATCATCTACGTCCCCAGTGGCGGAGGAACTGAAAACATGGTTGGTTGTCTATTGAGATGATACATTTCCATGTCATTTTTTGCAATTACATTGTCTATTATTAACAAAATATATGAAAGAATTTCTATACTTACCATTAGCTGCTAGTTTTGATGTTTATGGACTTTTAGAAATTTTGGAAACTGCTACTAGAGAGGCCAGTGGGGGTCCAACTCTTGCAAGGTTCATTTAGTATCTGTTCTTCAGCTTTCAATTGTCAAGATTTTCCTCAGCAGATGGATTTTTTGTATGCCAGCATGGATGAGAAGTTCATTAAGTGCTCAGTAAAATGAAAATTTGAACATCTACATTTCTGTGACAACTGAACCAACCCCATCTGTTGATGAAGATCATGCCATACAATCAAAAGCTCCAGCGAAACTACCAAATGGAACTTGTGAAATTGTTATGTCAGCTAGTGTTTCAGAGGTTAAGGATGAAGTCAAGGGTGATATTAATTTAAAGAACAGATTGATGGCACCAATTAATTGTTAAGCTATACCTGCTTAAAGCCCAGAGGCACTTGAAAGATGAGGCCTAGAATCATTCTATATCTTTGTTATTGTCAAAAAATCCTAGAAAAAGACCAACAATGTGCAGTACAGTGGTGTGTTTATTTTGATTTGTTAACAGTAAGATAAATATAGAATCACCAGACTTAGCCTTTAAACACGAACAGAGGAAGCTGCTCTTTAGTCAAGATCCCTGAAGCCAAAGATAGGAAAGAGAAAGATTTAAGGCTCTCCTTTTGCCCTTAAACCTCTCTGAGCCATGATCTGCAGCCAAATATCATTCAAAGTCACAGACCTTCATTTTTAACTTTAGTGGAGATTGCAAAGTTTCCAAAGATGCTCATGGACATGGAGTCTTGCGTTTTAATAAACATCATATAGCCTCAATGAAGAGCTGAGACAAGATGATACACAACACATAAATGATACGACCAGACAGTGTGGAATAAGATGAGTTTTCCGACATTAAAGCTGCATTAGGGTAAATAAAAGGTTTTAAAGTGCTTATTGCACCGAGACGCAAGTGAAGACATGTAAATAAATACCAACTATTAACTACTGAACGTGTGTTATCTTGTCATTTTGTCATGTACAGACTCCTGTATCTGGAATGTCGACAAACGCGGTGCTGAGAGACCTGCGGCCGGACACAGAGTACAAAGTGACACTGGTACCTATTTACTCTGATGCGGAGGGGAAACGCATGTCAGAGAATGGAAAGACAAGTGAGTTAAGCCGTAGCAAAGCAGCTGTGACCACATGCAACTATGTCACTTTTTTTGCCTTGTTTTGAATATAAAACGATTTTTACACCAAATGATACACTAATAGAGGTTTATGTATTTATATTTTACTGCATAAAAATGGTCTTAATAATACTAGAAAGGTGAATTTATCAAAGAAAGTATAACCTGATTGCCTCAGGTTTGTCTCTGTGTTATATAAAGACAGATTGTTGGGAAGCACCAACAAGATAATTTGGTGTAATGATTGTAGCAGGAAATTAAATTGGTCAAAGAAAAATATTTTGAATGTCAGCAGAAGCCACTTTCCTGTGATTGACTTATGACAACAGACTTGTTGAACCTTCCACATCTGTTGCTCCGATAAGGTCAAAGAGAGTTATGTTTTTTGCTGCTGGTCTGACCTGACTGTCGCTATAACTCAATCAAAGTATTGACAATCATGTTGTGACTCTCCCTGGTGTTTACAGAGGCTCTGGGAGGTGTAAAGAATCTGCAGGTTACTGATCCCACCACTAGCTCCCTCAAGGTGCGCTGGGAGCCAGCGGAGGGCAACGTCCGCCAGTATCGCATCTTCTATGTTCCTGCAGCTGGAGGTGCCGAGGACATGGTGAGACATTAAACTGACTTCCTATGCTTCATTACAAGCTTGTAACTTTTTGATGTAATCAAAGAGGGTCCATAAAGATGAGTGTCGACAAACGTATTAGGGGTGTCTGTAACTCTATATGCAAGTTAAAAGAGTTTCTTTACTTGTTGCTGTTTATCTCCCAACACAATGTGAGAACGTAGTTATTGTTTTCACTTATAAACTAAGAAATCTTTTATCTTGGCAGTTATGTTGTGTGCTGAGCCACAGTTTCAAGGAATACTTCCTCCCCAAATGACCATTTATATATTAATTACTCATCTCGTGATACATTGAATTCGGCAAGAAAACTTTTTTTTCTTGCATTCCTCCATGGTGAATAGAGAATCCAAAAACTGAGGTATTCTTGGTAAAATTGAATTCACAGGGACTGTGTTTAACAACAGCAAAACTATATCAAAACATCCCGTTTCCAAACTTGCACACAACTCGTGTTGTAAAATCCTAATCTCATTTATCCATTTGTATTTTCAGTACTTCCCAAACATGTATTTTCACTGAAACATTACTATTTACAACAGTTCTGCAAAAACAGCACCGGAGCTCTTCTCATCCATGCGCAAGACTGTTTATGTGAAAGTGTTTTAAATATAAGGGTTTAATCAAAATGCATGTTCTTGACAAATTTAGTTGTTGATTCACAAGTGACTATTTGGGAGGTGGAGTATTCTTTTAATTAAGTTTATTCTGGGCTTTGAAACATTGTGTAATAATATTGTTTTGTGTGCGAGCAGGAGCAGGTGTCAGGCGGCACCACCAACACTGTACTGAGGAATCTGCTGTCAGATACCCCTTACACTGTGACTGTGGTTCCAGTTTACCCAGAGGGAGAAGGTCTGCGCCAGTCTGACAAGGGAAAGACACGTAAGTCCTCCACTCTCCTCACACTATCTGATCAGACCTCAGTGTGCATCTGACACTGGAACAACACTCTCGCTGCAGCTGAACAATCCAGGTAAATGTTTATGACAGTTGTGCCAGAAGCATAACAAGGGATAGAAGACACCCTCAAAGATGATCTGACAAGGGTCCCTTGTTTTTAATTAAGAAATTGTTGCAGGAAAGACACCAGGACAAACATTTCATCTATTGGGAGCCCATAAAATAAAAAAATAAAAACATTACACAAGCATCATAACATTCCTGGGCGTTAAACTGGGCTTAAAGGGCACATTTAAATGGACATGTAGAAACTTGCTATCCTAGCAACATTAAGGTTAACAGTTTCTCAAAGTAACAAGCTCCCTCTGTAGCACATAGATGGCCTGATTATAAAACAATCCCCCTTTTCCAACATCTGCTTTTAGAATAACAACTTTCTGAAAATGCAGAACTTTTAATCAGACTGGTCCGGTAGGGAAAAATGTTCCAAATCCTCATCTTTTGAGCGTTTTCTCTTGTAAAAATGACACATGAAGTACTTCCATTAATGCAAGACATAAATCCCACAATTGTTTTGCTTGTCCAAAGATGTTTTTAAGTACAGCTAATTCCTCATTTTGTCTATCACATACTCACAGGCTCCTGTCAAGCTTTGGAAATCATTTTTTAGCTCCTCATTGTAAAATTCCGTGACAGCTGTTGAAGGATAATTCAGTCTGCGGTCCATTTCTGCAGTAAAGACATTTTCACTCATCAGAGCTTAATTTTTTCTGTGGCAGTAAAACGCAAGTTAAAATCTCTTGTAAATTAAATTGGACTTCTAAAAGACTTTGGAACTGATTTACTCAAAAAGATGCACTATAAATATTCCTCCACATTTAATTATCTGTTGTTGTAATAATGTCCTTGATATAATATAACACCCTTTTGAAATGCACTGTCCATAAAGATATCTTTTTACTGTAAATTCGGGTCAATACTTTTATTGACTCTTCTAAATTAAAAATGGGAGATGTTGGGATACAAAACCACTTTTAGCATCTTTAACATCTGTATAATTGACACCAGTGCTACTCATATTGGTTTTTAAAATGACAGTGGACACCTCCTCCGTGGTGACGTAAAAGTCAAAGGTCACAGTTTTATTGAGCAGCTGCCAGTAGCCAGCAGTACTGGACTGTAGAGAGACAGAGGAGTCATTCCTTTACTGAGAAAAAGTGTTTAAAGTTTATGTCTCTGCACTAATGCAAATCTTCAGCACATGTGTTTCCCCGAAATGAACCTGAATTTAAGTCTCCTGGACTGAAGTAACTCATCATTTTCAGGTTGTTGGTCTTTTTTTACTTTTTACAATGCTTGACAACAGGAACATCTTTATAGACAAAGAGTATCTCCCAAGTGAACCATCGGTGGAAAAACTACTGTAATCTGTAAAATGAGCCCAAACTCCTAAATCACTAAAAGCCTTGAAACCTCAGGATGAGTGGATGGAACAAAAGAGAAGCTGAGGAGTTTCATAGTGATTGATGGCAAAAAATAAAGCAGCCATAATGTGGAATTTTTAAACTACTGTTGGTAACTGACAAGTTTGGATGGAGAGACATTCTCTGTTTTGGAGGAGGGTTGAGTCGTCTGGGTGGTTTTACATCCTTGTGTGTGTTGGTTTTGTTTCTGCCCAGATGGCATGCCATGCTCAGTCAGCGAAAATGCATCCTGGGGTTTTTTAATTGGGAAGCTGCGAGTGAGGCAAGACTTTTGATTCCACAGACCTCTCCAGCGGGCAAACACAAGCCTGAATATTTCATTTCTTGTCAGGATAATTCTGAGGCTTAATTGACGAGTCGTCCAGATGTAAGGCGATGCTCTTTGTTTGTAAGTCAGTTTTGAGGTCATTTGTGGACAGGTTATTTCCAATTTGAATTTTTGGGGTCATGATTCCGACATGTTTCAAGCTCAGTGCTACCTTGTTCCTTCACTTTAAATGTTGCCGTAAGTTTGAAACACATGCTAACTGTGTAGTGTTTTTGGTTTAGTTAAATGTTCAAGCTCACAGATGGATAACTCCAAATATTCTTGTGTTGAAGTGCATTCCCCCTTAGAATAGTTTCTGTTGCCCTTTGTGGGACAGGTTAGAGCTTAAGTTATAGTTAGTCATTACAGAGAAAACTGGTTGGGGATTGTTTTTGGGTCAGGTTGAAGTAAGATGAAATATTTAATCAAGATGAAAAAACGTCACACAGCTCTCCTCTGAAGCACCAAAGGTTGCTGACAAAGGTTTTTGGCTATCTTGCCTTTATAAGGGTGGTGTGTGTGGGTCTGTTTCTGGTTCTCCTGTATATAATTCAAACATTTGGTGAATGAAATATTGTGCACTGGAGTTATGCAACCTGTTTTAATTTTAATGGACTTGCATTGAAACTCACACTGGTCGGCACCTCGCTGTGTGTGTGTGTTCTCAAAGTAAGAAAAAGGTGAAATATTTCATTATCTCATCACCAACACACCAACATAACCCCTAGTGTGTTTTTTGAAGCAGTGCTGTGTCTAGTCTGAATAAGCACAGCCAGAGAAACTTTGACTGCTCATGCTAAATCCAGCATTTTTAAAAAATCATTTATTTGTCATTCATTTATTTGAAAAGGTTTCTATTGCTTCTGCTGGCAGGTTAGGCGATCTCTCCATCACAGCAGTAACATACTGGTCCTCTCTGTGAGTCAGTCTATCAGTGGATATGAGCCTGTGTGTGACATTAATGATCTTTTATTACCAGTAACTCAGTCCAGTTTTACTGTTTCCATCCCAGGAGGAATTTGTCACATTTTGTCTGGACACAAACAAAGTTTCAGTCCAGAGTGTGGAGGGAAAAAAATGAGCTTACTGCCATAAAACAATTAATAACACAAAATTAGATCAAGATTACATAATGTCTCTGAAGGATAGAAGGCAATTTTGTCCTTGGATGATATAAGTAAAACATTCTGACACAGTCTGTATTTTGAAGGTATTAAATGACGATTTCTTCAATGCTGTTATCCAACATTAGGGAAACAGTTTTGCTCTGGAGGTTTTGTCCTTATTGAAGAGGAGGCTCCATTAAAATCTACCTACTGCATCTAGTTTTGTTTTATTGGGTAAAGCTCCAAATACCAGGGGGATATGCACATCTGGTTTGGTTTAAACGGGAAGTTAAGGGCTTTTGCATAAACCCAAAACTGTGCTACTTCTCTCTACACATTCTCCACATAGACACTATAAAATTACTTTCCTGCAGGAGACTTCTGCTGCATTCAGCATTTGAGTCCAACCTCAAGTTTGACTGTGATGCAGTGTGTCCCACTGCAAAGACAATTTATTCTTCCATTAAATGCTTTTTCTTGATGAAAGCCAGAGGTTTTGGAAGTTATTCCAACATCAGCTTGTTTTAATTCCAAGCTTAAACAGAACACGGCAGACAGTAACAGATTTATTTTTTAAATTAACTAAAAAGTTCACCGGGGTTCTGACCTTTTGTAAACTGTTTAAAGAATTTGGTTTCAAATTGGTTCTGTAGCCTTTAAAAATGCAAAACCTAAACTGACAATCTAATCCTTGGCTTGACATTGGCTCTGTTTCTGTTTAGCACCTTACTTACCAACAGTGACATTTGCAGGAATGTAATCATTTGTGTTTGTAAATCCATCACCATAAGCCGTCATTTTCTAGGTCCTTAAATGGGATGTACTTGGAACAAACCTTTCGTATTGATATTTGGTTGCTAAGTGAAGGAAGTCAACATGTCCCTCTCTTCCTCACTCACTTTCTCTTAACCTCTGTGACCCTGCAGTCCCACGCATGCCACCCAGGAACCTCCAGGTGTACAACCCTACCCCTAACAGCCTGAACGTGCGCTGGGAGCCCGCCTCAGGCCAGGTTCAGCAGTACCGTGTGGTGTATTCTTCCTTGAGTGCACCCAGATCCACTGGGTCGGTAAGTCTCTCTGCAGGCTGTTAAAACACATACTGTCATTAACAGCAGAATTTGCCTTCAGGGCAGGAAGAGGTGGTTTCTCCTGAGATCACTATGTCTGCTCTCAAAGGATTACAGCTACAAATGTAAAGACAAAAAAAGTGGCATATTTCACTTTAAAAAATCTGCTAGTGAGATCGGATAATCTTTTTATTCAGTACAAATCCACTTGTTGCAAAGGCTGCAGGGTTAAGTCTTGCTGGATGTGACATGGCTCCAGCAAATTCATGAGATAAGTGAAATTATATTGGAGAAAAAAATGGAATTATCTCATCCCACAAGCAGTTCTTGTCTTGCTTATTTAAAGATAAAGAAGATATCATGCAAGATGGGGCTGCCACTATCGATCATTTTCATTATCAGCTAATCTGTCGATTATTTTTTTTCTATTAATCAATTGTTCATCTAGCCTTGAGCACAAATTATGAAAATGTCCCAGAGCCAAGGTGACAGATTCAAATGCTCTGTTGTGTCTGAGCAATGGTCCAAACCCCAAAGATATTCAGTTTCCAGAGATACGAAACAGAGACAAATAGGTTGTCCTCACACTGGAGAAGCTGGGAATTGACTAATTGATTAACAGACTTATAATTTTACACAAATTTACAGACAAGAACTAACTTTAAAATCTGCTAAATGAAAAGGATTATAGCAGAGGTATAGACTGCAGTCTCATAACTCGGGCCTCACGCAGACTTGAGTCATGAATCTGTTGACTTAAAATTTACTAAATCTAAAAAGACTTTGACTTTAATACCAGTAGTCTTGTGACCTCACCTGAACTTCAGCCTTTTTATCTGGAGCAGAAGGTAAAGGTGCATCTCTGCAGACCAGCTGTGACAGAGTGTGTTTCAGCCTCAGATTATCACATTCAGATTTAAAAACTCTGTATTTACATGAATTGTCTTGACTTGACTTGTCTTGACATAGGACTGGATTAGAGACTTGACTTGGGGACTTAGTGCTAAATTGGGAGTTTAGACCTGTAGGTTGGGACTTGACTTGAAGCTTTTTGGCCTTGACCTTGTTCCTAACTTTGGATTTGGCTTGAGGTGTTGACTTGTGCCTGATTTTGGGACTTGTAGCTCTTGATTTTGGAGTTGTCCTTTTTCAACCCTTGATGTTCTGGACAGCTGCATTGAATGTGAACTATCCAGTGTTACTAAACTCATAACATCAGGTTGCATCTCCGTCAGTTATCTTGAGAGTTCAAATAAAGTTGTATCCATCTCTTCTCCACATCTGATTAAACCAATGAAATCAAAGTAGGATCAAAGCTTTCACTGGGTTGGTCTGTTCCATGGGAACAACAGGTTGTCCATTTTGACCATTCCTATTATTTTTCACTAAGTGTTCACATTGATATTGCACAGATGTTTGAGCTGCAGTTTTTATTGTGAAGCTCTTAAATATGGAAATCATGACTCAGCTTTTTGTATTCCTCCATCAGCACTGATTTCATGCACCAGTGCAAATATCTGGATTGCAGGGAGACAAAGGGGGCTTTATTTCCCAAGAAAGAGTCTGAACTCTGTGACTAATATTTAGAAATATTGCACAGTGGATACATCTGTGACTGACATCAGTGAAAGCTCCTATGGTTGATGTTTTGGGGCCATGAGGCTGTAATCTAATTTGGCTGCTCTGATGATTAGCGTCTGCTTTGATGATGCTGTGAAGCTAATATTACTGTACAATTTATCATCCCTTGTACTCCCCACACTGAGTGGTTTATTATCCCTTGTAGTCACCACTTCCTCTATCTATTTTCACTTATGTTGTATTCTATTTTAATTAACTTTAACCCTTTGTTTTGGTCTTAGAGGGAATTGGTTTTGGCAAAGATACAGAGCAGACACAAAGATGAGCTCAGAAATACAAAAATTCACCAACTCTTGATGACTAATTCAATATAATTGGGTAGGATTGAGGTCAGGGCTCATTGTTTTCTGTAGTATTAAGATTTCCCTTAATCAGAAGTTCCACATACTTTTGACCATATACATAGGTACCAGCAAAGCACTTAGCCATATAATACAAGCATCCCAATCTTTTAACTTGTCTTTTCAGGGAACTCAAGTACACAGTACGTGTGACAGATACAAGTGGTTTACATAAGCTGAAGGAATACTGTTGCAAGGGGGCTGATACTGTAGGGCAGGGTATCATTTGAAGAATTACCACACCAGGACCAGTACCCTTAAACTGATACCAGTACTTGATTAGACACCTTTTGTCTTTCGTCTTCACTCGATACCCATCTTATGATTAAAGGCATTCAGTTGCATAAAATGCCAGAGGACGCTACAGGTGTGAAGTATAGCCTTCCTGTGGAACGTTTTGGTGATATCTCAGCATGCTGAACTGCAAACTCCTTACATTTTTAAAAATGAACAAACATCACAGCTGAAAGTTTGCACTTATAAAGTTGTAACCACTATTTAATTGGATCATTCAAGTCAACTCTTTAGCACAGTAAACGCAATGCCTCTTATAACCCCATTAATTACCCAGTAGAATTCTTTGGCTTCATTTATTAAGATTTACCTCAACCAGTGAGCTATATCTTAGCCCTTTGAGAGCAGCTCTGCATTCAGGAAATGTATCTATGACTGCATCTTCAGTCTAAAGCAATTCATCATGTTTTAAAAGGATAATAGCAAGAACATTGGCCTTACGTTGGAGCTGACTGGAGGGATTTGACCCCAGGCCAGCAGGCTTATATGTGCTTCCAGTTGTGGGATCTCAACCTCATCATCACCGAGGAACCTGTTTCATGGCCTAATCTGCCAGAAGCTTTGGGTCCAAAATCCTTTGAGATATTTGCTTTACGGATATATTTCCCATGATGTAACGCTCTGATTTTCATGGCCCACAAATGGGGATAGATGCCGTGATAATCCCAGTGACAAGAGATGGTCTGCAGTCATCCTTGTTGTTAGAAAACACGTTGAGCTACATGTCTTAACCTGCTCTGAGCCACTGACAGACGTAGCGCTCTCCAGCCGCTTCCTCGCAGAAACTGTTTATCCGTCAGTCCACTTACTGAATGAATGATTTGTTTGGTGTCTAACCTCCCAGGCCTTTGTTAGTGTTTCAGGAAAACCCTGGCAGCAGAATGCTTGGGAAATAACTGGGATGAGCAATGAGATCATTATGTACATTATCACTGCCAGATCTTTATATAATGCATGAAGAGGCTCATTTGAAAAGGCAAAGCATCCCCACATGATGATAATGTCTATATATTTTTTGACCCTTGGGTTTCTTCTCCACAAAGGTCCTCATTCCAGGAAATACCAACAATGCCTTCCTGGACAACCTGATTCCAGATACTCCCTATTCGGTCAGTGTTTCAGCTCTGTACGCTGACGGAGAAGGATCAAAGGTCAAGGGCAAAGGCAAAACACGTAAGCACAATCTCACATGCTGACACTTTGTACAATCAAGAGACTGACTCATGCAGACCATTGTTTACATCTGCATTGAGTCATATGCATGAGTGTGTAAGAGTTTGCTATTTGTACTGCACCAAGTGTCCATCTTAACAAGCAAGGCCATCAGTGTCGGTATCTAGTTGCAGTTTCTTCAAACAAATCTTATCATGAGTGGCACTTAATGATTCAGTGGCACTCAAAACTATGATTTACATTTGGTGGTTGTCATAAAACAAACAATTACTACAATGAACTAACAGGACCAGAGGAGTCTACTTACCAAAACTTTCTAAACAAGTTTTTCAGGCAATATTTTGGAGTCACAAAAAAGAAGCTTCATCAGGTACAGTATGTCAATATGACAACCAGGCTGCACCAGAAAGATGCCTTTACATTTTTTTCACTGTAGCTAAATGACGTAATGTGTAAATTATTTCTATTTCATGTATGCTCTGCTTTGAACCTGGCGACCTAAGCACTCTAAAACTGAACTAGTGTTACATCCAGGTAACTTTTATGTGTGTTTTCTCATTGACTGTTAAAATGAAATGTCAAAATGGTGAGAATATCCTGGTAAGTTCTGTTACCCAATGACCTTTAAAAAGTAAATAATGCAGTTTTAATTAATGGAATGACGAATTTCAGAGTTGCGTCATTTATTGACCAGACATCATATTAGCATCAGCTAGCTGGCTAACGACAACAACTGTCTGACTGAAATAAATTGTTGTAGCAGCTTTACTGTCCTGACACAAACCAACATAACATAGGCAGGTAACAGTTTTTTTTTGTTTGTTTGTTTTTTACAGAAAATGAATAGAAAATATTAGATGAATTCTGCCCCATAATTTTCCAAGTTCTATCTCATCATATTTAAAAAAAATGTAAGAAATTTCGTGACAGTTTCAATCTGAAACTCCATTGCATGGTGATTTCCACATTATGCGCCAATAATTTGGTAAAGGCATTCATTATCTCCTAGACTGCACTGCCTCTGAGGTCAAGCCAAAGTGGTTATACTTTTAAAACAGATTTATGTTTTTATTATGGCTAAAGAGACCTATTCTTAATTTTCTTTGCAAAAGTGGTTTGTTAAATTTAATTTAGATGGTTTAGTCTTTATTTCATCTCTTCAATCATGAAATACTTGTGAAACAAAAACTGGAAAACAAAATAAGCCTCCCCCATGGATGGATTTGTCACAGTAAAGGAAAATGGCTTTTAAACTTAGATTGAATTACTTGTAACTTATTATAAATGTTGATAAAGTGTACAGAAACTCACAATGTATCATTAAACACATTATTTAAATGTTGCATGAGGTAATCTGTTTGCTTTGTGCTGCAGTGCCGCGTGGCGGTCCCAGGAACATGCGTGTGTTTGATGCCACCACCAGCACTCTCACCATTGGCTGGGACCACGCAGAGGGTCCTGTGAGGCAGTACAGGATTGCTTACGCTCCCATGACTGGAGACCCCATCACAGAGTTTGTAAGTACACTTCAAAAAAACACTATGACATCAATCACGAGAGTCTGTGTAGCCAAAATGACATCACAGTATGCCGTCAACACACAAAATTTTGGAGTAAAAGTGTAGAAACAGAGCAGCAATAGTCCTGGAAAAAAAACAAAACTTGCGCTGAGGTTTGCAAACAGAGACATAACTGTAAAGCATATATATCATTTTAAGTATCTATGTTTCGATATTGTCACTAACAACCTGAAGGATGCAAAACTCTGATGCTGATATTAACCTCTGCTCTTTAAACAGTAACTCACATTTGATGCATTTCACCTTTGTTTGAGTTCATTCTGTCTGCAATTTCTAACTCACTTTAGTTCAAGTTTAAACTAGATCAGTGTGTCTCTCTGATTCATTTTTAGTGAAGCAACGTGTTTTTGCCACCCTATGGTTTTAGGGAAAAGAGGGATTCTTGTATGTTTTCTTACAAGTTGTCTTTACTGGATTTCAGTCCTGCCCAGGCTGCGTTTAACTGTCAAGAAAAGTCTTTACCTTTAAACAAATCAAAAGCACACCTGAAAGACAGAAATAAAACTCCTTCAACTATTCTCAGTGTGAAAAAATCTTTGAAGCAGTCAGATATAAAGAAACTGCATCTCTCAACCTTGTTTTATCCACTCGATCCTCTATGTTTAAGCAATAATGAGATATCGATTTCAGGTAATGACGTTTTTTATTTTGGATAAACTCTTGATACACTCTCCCCGTTCACCCTTCGCCCTGATGTTCCATGCAAACTATGCGGTGAAGTCACACCTCAGGATTCCCTTGGCTGGTTCAGGTTATAAATCACAGATTAGTGAGACTAATTACAGGCTCTGTTAAACAAACACTACAATTTGGGCCATAATAACATTATTAATAGTTCTAAATAATGAGTTGGACTGGCGGTTGGAGGGCGGAGATAGCCCAGCTGTGCTCCCCCTCCACTTAGCGAAGCACCTGTTCGGTATGAGTCAGCTAACTGCAGCACAGGGACACCGATGAAAGGATTTCTCCAGACTGGGACTGACGGGGAACTTAACCAATTATAAATGCACGCAATTATTTCAATTTAACATCTGTGGCTTATGGAGAAGGTTTGTGTTTGCACACAGCTTCCAAAAGCCAACTACACTGCAATTTGCTGCTCCAGGACACAAAATGATTCCTTCCTGTTTGTTAGAGATTACGCTGCTTAAAGGAATAGAAACCAGTTTGTACGGATCAGAAGGTAAAGTCACCAGTTAAACATTTAATAACACCAACAACTCCCTCAAAGTACTTTTCAGTCCAGTGTAGAACAAGATTCCATTAGGGCATAAGCAGCAGCTTTAATAGGGTCACTGGGCCTAGATTCTCCCAATCAGACGAAATGATCAGCCCTGCATGCCAGTTACCTGTAAAGGCAGAGCAAACATGGCACATGAAATGACCTCACTGTCACTTAGGATTCTTTGGCTGTCAAAACACTCACTACTGCTTAAAAACTTTTTCATGTGTGTCTGAAAACCTCTGACTCTGTGGTGTTTTGATCATCAGACTGTGGTGCCGGGGAACAGAAACAATGCCATGCTTCAGAATCTGCTTCCTGACACCCCGTACAACATCACAATAGAGGCCATCTACCCTGAGGGTCCCGGAGGATCTCTAAATGGAAACGGACGTACAGGTGAGGCAGCCACACATTAATAACACAGATACAGATCATCTAGTGAAAGCAGCAGGTCAGGAGCAGCTTCAGTTCTCTGTCAGTCTACACAGGATGTGTTAAGGCACAGTACTTTGTACAGGCCCCTTGCGTTTTGGCAGTGCTCTGACCCTAACATTGCAGTGTTTAAAAAGTGTTTAAAAGAGAGAAAATTAATTTAAAGATTTATGTTGGTAAAGTACGAGTAAAATTTGAGCAGCCTGCAGCTGTAGAAATTAAAAATAGAAGTGTATTTGTTCTATTTACATGAGATGGACGACTGAAATGCCTCCTGTGTGGACAAAACCTTCAGACTTTAATACTGTAATTTCACAGTGGCTCTTTTAACTAAACAGCAGGTTTCTCAACAGGCCTGCAATGTTTGATCTTTAACAAGCTCCTGGAGAAGGTGATAATGTGTTGAAAATTACAGATTTTAGCTCTAACAGCAACACAGTAGTGGCTCCGTACAACTGTGTACTAGAGTTGGGCAGCAAAAAGGTTTAACTAGTTTCCAGTCAAACAGCAGGAAAATCACCAGTTAGATTTAATTCTTGTGGGACCACCAAGTTGGACATTAACTGTAAAGAGGCAGCTGTGGCCTATTAGAACATTTAAAGGAACACTCCTCCACAAATCCATCCATTTCAAACATGACAATAGGAGTGTCTCCTCCTGCAGCCTAATCTACTTCTCCACCATCAGTCCATATAATCAGTATGTTACAAACAGTTGTCACTTTGCCAGTAGATGACAAATACACAACTTCAAATGGACCTTTGGAGGTATGAGGAGCTGACTGTGCCACACAGAAGTCATGTATTTAGCTCTGTTGTGGTGAAAGTATGTGTGGAACATACTTTTCAGAGCCAGCTGTCAAACCTACAGGTGGAAAGAATTTCATACAAAGAGACTCTCTGTGAAGAATCCTTTAAGAATGTTGTTTTTTTAAGCTTTAATGTGAACTAAAAAAGTGTCCCCAAAGAATAAATTTGTCCACTTGAGTCTGCTTTACAGCATTTTCTATGAGAATGAAAGTAAGAAGTGAGAGTTCTCTGCATCTGTGACTGCTGTGGTCACACAGTCTGTTACAGGGATTGAACCTGTAAACTCTGTGCCACGGCTCGCTCTCACTGAGCCGCCTGCTGCTGAGGCAACAGTTAAGTTTAACACACCCAGAACTTGTGGCTGTACGGGCCAGCAGTCCTGCAGAGAGGAGTCTGTGCAGTGAAAATAAATACAGTAGACGTACATTAGTCAAAAGTGCCAACACGTGTTAGTGTGAGGAGTTCGGACCACTGGGGTCTCACAGGAGCTAAACTGGGAGAGCACTTTACTGGTGAGCAGTAGCATTAGTTACACAAACAATAGAAACTTGCAGAGAGTGTGCCAGGCCATTTCAGGCGTCAGTCCAAGTCAGAACTCAGCTGCTGGTCGACTCGCTCAAAGGCTGAGTAAAGACCCAAATCAAAACACGTGTATCACAAATAATGAATTTCATTAACACATGGAAGGGGAATGCATCAGCAGTGATGGAGGAGGTAGAGATCTTCAAGAAAGCTTTTCCTTCCATTTTTTACTCCTTGTTTTCTGTGTCCAAACACTGTAGGTTAACTTTGGAACAACTTTAAAATACTTATTTTAAAGTAATAACTGCTGTAGACTGAGTCATTAGTTTTAATCATATTGATGAGCGTCATGTAATTTACCTTATATATGATGTAACTCTTGTTTTATTGAGAAGAAGCGATATTGTGATTTAAAATAAGCAACCAATAACCAATTCGAGATGTTGTCACACAATTCATGGAAATCTTTGAAAAAACAACTGACACTACATCGGGAACAGGTCGCAGATATCCTCAGCTTTTACTTGTTGCCAGATTGATATAGTAGAATTCCTAAAACAGCAGACTAAAACATCTGAAGTCTAGCCATATTGTTGCCACAGTCTGTTTGTTGACATGTCTCCTCTCTGTCGCAGTCGGCATGTTGAGTCCCAGAAACCTTCGAGTCTCAGATGAGTGGTACACCAGATTCAGAGTGGCCTGGGATCCAGTGTCAGCTCCTGTCCAGGGCTACAGACTCATCTATGCTCCTGCAGGTGAGACCATACATCACATCAACACATCCAACACTGGTCTTTATGTCACTGCTCTTGGCTGCTGAGATCTTGTGGATACAGGCTCACTGAAGATTTCAGGCAGTGGTTCCTAAACCTTTTTGGCTGTTAAACATTTCAAATGAAGCATGTGTTGTATTACTTATGTTGAGCTATGAGCAGATTGATTTATTGAAAAGTTTTTGGAAGCTTAGAGTTGTAACAATCTCCTATATTTCACAAGAGTAAGAGAAAGAATAGAGAAAAGCCAGAAAGCTTGAAAACAACCTGAACTTTCAAGTCAGTCACACAGTCTGCATCAGTTGTCGGTGCTTGCTCAGTTGGAGATGGATCTGTTGACATGCGAGCTCAGTAGCTGTTGTGATTTTATCCGTAGTTCTTTAAGTGGACCTTGAGTGGGGATTGTTTCACTTACATTGTGAAGAATTTGTTCTTGAGCGGGTCCATGTTGAACTTGGCGTCCGCTGCGAGTTACCATCTGTAAAATGCTTCGCATATCCTTTTGAGCACTCTGCAAGCACCGTTTGATGTTTGTCTTTTGACTTTGTGATGAGTGAGAGTGTTTGGTTTGGTTACATAATGACAACAACCCCGGTAATTATACATAATTCACCTCCTGTACATTCTCTTTTAATTATTGTGCTGTTATCTTTCCAGGCACAGACCAGCCCATGGATTTCTTTGTGGGCGATGTGACTTCGTACACGCTGCACAACCTACAGCCTGGAACCACCTATGATCTTAAAGTGGTAGCTCAGTACACCGGTGGCATGAGCGGACCACTACCTGGGCAGGGAACAACACGTATGTACAGTTACTGTGTGTGAAAAGAGTCCCACTGTTGAGAAATATTCAAGAACATAATATTTTTCCAAATTACAACACATTTATATTAATTTATTCCCAGTGGCATTTGGTTGTCCAGATGGATTTGCTCCATTTTAACAGCTGAAAAACTCAACATTCATGTCATTCCAGAAACAATGTCCCAGTTATTCTGAATGTTGCCACTGTATTGGAGTTGCAGCTGGAAGCATTTGTATTGGCACATACCCCACTGAGGATTAAAGAACATTTTGACCCATGTAACCCTTTGAAAAATGGACTTCTCAGGGCTTAGGACAATTATTGAAAGGCACAGGTGTGAAAAATGCATTTGTCATGCAAAGTTAAAGTTTGCATACATAGGGAAATAGAATTCTTTCTTGTCAACAAAAGCCATGAAATGCAACATTTGAACAAATATGAATTTGCACTGTTCAGTGATTCACAGAATATGTGTTCCATGAGTTGAAATGTTAATGTCTGTTGTCTGCAGTCTACCTGAATGTGACCAACATTGAGACCTACAATGTGGACCATGACAAGTTCTGCATCAAATGGACTCCTCACAGGGCCGCCACATCATACCGCATCAAACTCAACCCTGCAGACCGTGAGTCTCAATTTTCACTACATAAACTGCTTTTTTCTAAATGTTTTTGGATGCTGTCGTTAATTTCCGTTCATTTCCATATGATATAGATATCCGTTACCAGTCTCTTTAAAGCGGCAAATCCTCACTTTGAGAGGCTGAAACCACCAAATTTTTGGAAATATTACTTGATAAACAACCTCAGCAATTTTCAGAATTGTTGCTTTTTATTTTTTGTCAATTGCCCTTAATTCCACTTTGAAAACTTTACAGGAGAGAACATTTGACCAGCCACAGCACAAATAGTTTAATATTGTGATAAACCAGATAAAAGGTCACATTGCCATGACAACTTAGGCAGAAACTGTCCCTACTAATACCACTACCTGCTACAGACATTAAATTCATGTGTGCACCTGACACTGGTGGTGTGGTCCACTTTAACACTCAGATCCTGATCGAAGGTGACTTGTTTGTGTTGATGCATGGGGTATTGTGTGCAATAAGACTCTCAGCAGATGTTTGAAGGCATATCTCCAAATGAGGTAACCTTTGCGGCCATGGATGCTACAGATCTTTCACAGCGTTTAGCAGACCATGTCGGCTGTTGGGATCCCGTCTAGACTTTTTTTTCCCTCATCTCAGAGACTGTTTATCTTTAGGCCTCCTCCTTGTGATTATTACTCAAAGCAGGATGCAAGTTTTGGCGGGGATTGAAAGCATCCGACCACCAAGCTTTAATCGTGTCTCTGTCTGTAAAGATTACATCCTTTTCAATTACTGCAGGGTCTTTGAATCCCATCTGGTTCATATTCACACATGGACATGGGTTAGCGGTTAAAGAGAAGGGAAAAACCAGGAAAGGAGCATCCATATTTAAATATCTATATGGTAATCATTAGTCATTCAGACTCACTATGACGGGTTGCCAGAACAAATATGGGTCTGCTAGCGTGAGACAGATGATAGCTCTAACCACTACCAGAGGATCAGAAATCTTCTGCCTGAGAATCCATCCCAGTGAGAGGCAGCAGAAAGTGCTTTTAAGTCAACAAATCAGTCAACTATTTGTTCTCAAGTGGAAAGGCAAACATTGGTCTGAGACGATGGTAAGAGGTGGAAAAACTGTGAGCGATGAATCCTGAGGTCTTCTCCTCAGATATTTCCACCGTATTTTAAAAGCCATGGAACCACTAGTTGGAAGGAGAACATGTAGCTGCCAGTTTAAGAATTATCTAATATCCAGCTGAAATATCTCAGGGATTATATTTTGTCAACATCACTCTCTGTACAAACCTTTGTGTATCTCCTATCTTGATAAATGAGGGCCACTGTTTTGGAGTAGATCTGACCAAACAGCGTGTGTAATCCCAGAACAGTTTAAGTGACTTTGAATATAACTTGTTGCTATAACAGAGCTTATTCTGGAAGTATTGCATCACCAGAGCTGCTGGGTCCTGTCATTTGACAGAGAATGATGAAATCCCTCTTACTTAAGAGTTGTTCTGTTGGGCCCAAAACACTGAAGAGCAGCGATCATCATCTGTAGCAGCTGTCTCTGCAGTAAACATGCTTTGTTTGTTTGTGCTTACTAAAATGCAGAGTGTAAATAAGAGACCTCATTATCAATATATCACTGCCCAGCCGTGCAGAGATGTAAACATTTAACTGGCAGGGTCAGTTGTTGAGTTTGTTCATCACAGAGGCGTTGACAAGGATGAGTGCTTTTTGTAGAATTTAAGCAGCATTAACTAATCTTTTATTTTCCTCCGTTAGCAACAAAACAGAAACTATGGCAACACAGATAGGACTACATATTGGAAAAGAAGCCCAAAGGCTCAAATATAGTGTTTCTCTCCATAGTGGTGGCCTGTAACAAACAAAACTGTAGTGTTCAGTAATGTCCCAGTATGACTCTGTAAACATCCCCTCCAGACATGTAATTTATGCCTGATGTGGGTTTTTTTTACAGTATGCACAGCAAACACCTACAATATCTTATAAAGTAACAATACGCAAAACATGTTTTTTTAAAAAAGGGGGGACCTAATTGTTATAGAGTAATACAAAAGATTTAAAACCAAGTTTTCTGAGTTTTAAAACAATGATTCTAAAGATGCCAAAAGTGTGAAACAAACCGAGTATTTATCAATAAATCAAAAAAATACAGACTGAAATTGAGCACAGGAACTGTGAAATGCTGTAAAATAAAAAATTGTGAAGCTGAAGTACAGCCTGAAGTTGCCAACATTATAATCCAGCGGGCCCAGTTGTTACATTTAAAAGCCAGAAATGTAAGCACCTGGGGAAGTAATGGTTGAGTCACTGGTAATTATCATTAATGCTATCATACCAAGAGAGATACCCAAGAGATGCATATAATGAATAAATATCTTAGTTTTCACCACTTATATTAATCTTTCATGATGAGTCAGAGCTAAGAAATGATATAAAGCTCACTAGGTGTGGTTTACAAGGCTGGAGCCGCCATCCAGTATGAACTGAAGCTCCTCTGCCTCGCAATGTCCTTCCCTCTTTCACAGTGGCTACAGTTACAGTATGTAAGTCAGTGTTTTCCTTGAATATTAACAATCTGATAGATGAGTTCTGCAAAAATGTTTAAATGGACAATAAGTTATCTGATGAGGTGTCTTGTTTACTTTTTCAATGCACAGACTGCATTGCGAGCAGGCAATAGTTGGTTTAGTCTTTCAATTCAATTTAACAGTTTTATCACGATACTGTTACCCCGAAATAGTAACCAGATTCTGGGGCCTATACATAAGCATTTTGGAAACTTGATTTCCCTGTTTTTTGGGGTGCACATCGGTGCTCCAGCAGCGTAAGCAGTCACTCCCTCAGCTCAGCCTGCATTTAGTGGAGAGGTGGACTAAACCATTTTGTGCCTTTAAGGGTTTAGATGTGCCTCAGGAAGCTTCCAGTATTTCTTCTTTTTTTTTTTTTTTGTTTAAATACAAAGTTCAGCCCTTTAATTGATTTTTTGGCAAATTTAATTCAGTTATGACACTAATTACTGACAAATCTAAAATTGCAAATAAAACTATTCATCCCCACTGGGGCTCTGGGTTATCAGCCTAACTTTTCTCCCCGCTATGATGCCCCTGAAGTCATCACTTGTTCAAAAGATGGTGTCCCACTCTGGAAATATCTGAAAAGTCTGATAAAACACATAACAGCCTAACAGAGGAGAAGAGAGAATGGAATGTATTTCCAACCTTTGACTTGAGAGTTTGTGCATGCTCAAAAAGTATGTAAATGTTCTGAAAAGTGAGCGTTAGCGTGAGAAATCACTTTTGATATAAAATATTTTTTATAACAAAGAATGCACTTTTATACATAATAATCCAGTTAATTTGACTGAGGTGTACTCTTACTCAGATGATTGGTAGAATAAAAATCTTTTCTTTCCTCCTGTAGCCTCTAGTAAAGGACAGCATGAGATAACCATCCCTGCTGGTCTGCCTCAGTACTGCTTTGACGGACTTTCTCCTGATGCGCTCTACACCGCCACTGTCTTCGTTCAGACCCCCAATCTGGAAGGTCCAGGAGTCAGCGCCAAAGAAAGAACATGTAAGTTTTGCATTTGCACGTGAAGTTGTTTTGTTATTTAAATCTTCTTAACTGAAATGTAACTAATCAGATTAAAGATTTTATGTATTATACAGTTTTTTTTCAAAGACAGAGAGACAGTTAGTGCAGGGTAAATTCTGGTGAACCTGAAGACCCTGAAAGAAATGCTAGCTCCGCTTAATAATTACTTCTGCATAATGTGTACTCTTCCTTTTGGTACTTTAAATTTATTTTGATGCTAATACTAGCCCCAAGGAGCTCTATACAATATTCAGAGCATTAATACAGCAGCAAACTACAATGGGCTATGTAAAGATATAGTAGAGTAATAGTGTCCTAACTGAGAATGATAACACGCTACTACTGTGTGTATTGTAATCCAAGCTTCTCTGTTCTTTGTTGTGGTAGCCGGTACGGCTGTGCAGGCATATTAGCGTGTGTGTGTGTGTGTGTGTGTGTGTGTGTCCGTCCCACTGGTTAGTTAACTGCCGCCACTCTGCACTGCGCTTATACGTCAGTGTTACTGCTGGTAATGGAAAGGCCTCATTGTAAGCATAGTGCCCACATTCATGTTTCCCTCCAGGTTACCATTGCTAGCTCTGTCAGCACTGTTGCCGTTGTTCATGCTTGTATTTGCTGTCAGCACCATTAGCTGCAAGGGGCCAGCTCCGGCACCACCAAGTTGAGAGCCATATGCAGAAAACCTCTAAATTATAGATACACACTAAATATTGTCTAGACTCCTTTAAGTGAGACTTTGAATGCAGGACTTTTACTTGTCACAGATTATGCCCGCATTATTGTATTGCTTTGTTAATCTTAGATTAAGAAAAAAAATCATTCGTTGCTACGTGTTTTCTGTCATTGGCAACACGTGATCACTACTAAATAAAAACATTATTGTGCCTACATCATATGAGTGCCACTGTCCATTGAATCTGAGACATGAACATGTATGTGCTTTAGAATACAGTATAAACAGCACTGGGATAAATTAACATTTCAGTGTTTAAGTAGAGATACTTTATTGTTTTATTTTGATTTTGATATTGAGTAATGTACTTATGTAGATAAAAAACAAATTAAAAGTTTAATGAAAGGCAAACTGTGCATGTTTGAGATATTATACAACACATAAATGAATGAACTCAGCTTTTAGATGCTGCCAGACTGCAGTGATATTTTAATGTTTATCATGTTTTGATGAACATAAACCAGTAGCCTCCACATCTCTGATGGAAAAACAGACATAAAAATGCCCCCAGAGCTTGTCCTCTCACATTTATTACAGCAAACATGACTGTAGCAACAAGTTGCATCTTTCCAACACGCCCCGACAAACTGTGAGCTGTGGTGTCTGAGATATGAAGCATGATTCTAACTCTCTGCATTATACAAACACTGGGTTACATCACCTCACAGCACTGATCCAAAACAATGACTTCATCACACGACATGTTTACTGTTGTTCTGTATTTATTACAAATATGTTGATGGCAGTTTGTAACTGTTTTTCTTTCTCATAGTGGTGAAGCCAACTCCAATTCCAACGCTCCCACCAACCCCGTCCCCTCCACCCACAATCCCCCCAGCATGGGCAGGTAAGTGTCTAAAGGCATCCAGAATCCTTTGGTCTCAATGACAGTCCAACTGAAGTTTCAGTTCATGTTTCTTTTCTTTTCTTTTTTTTTTTTTGCTACAGCTTACAGATCTGTGTTATTGCTTTTGTGATGGCACCCTCTGTCTGTGAATACACCAGTAACAAAACAATTTTTGTTTTCTGTCATTATGGACAGTCAATCAGATAATTTCATTTTAAAATTATTTGCATGAATTACAATTGCAAGATTTGACAGGTTTTTTTCTTTTGTTTGACGTATTGCAACTGAACATGCATAAACATTAAATGTAACTTATGCCCATAGATAAAATAACTTATGCTACAACACATGTAACGTCAATCCCTGATGGTAAAATGTGCTGCGGTTGGTTAGCTATTAAGCTAACACCAGGATTCCTGTAATCGTTCGCAGTACCAAAATTACCAACGCAGAGTTAACCCAATAAATAAATACACGTGTAACTAAACTCATTTAATCAATGTTGTGGTGTTGGTGGCAGTCTCCTCCTTGGCTGCCATTTCACAAGTCTGAAATGTGTTTGTGGTCCCACCCCTTCTGCTTTGTAAGCATCATGGTGACCACTGAAGGTGCCCACATTCCATACTCTCTAATTGTTGACCGAGTGAGTGCAACATCCAGGTACTCAGTGGCTGCATGTTGCCATGCTTCTAAGTGTGAATACACTTATGTGCCGAAATGAGCAAGTATCAGTACAGAAGTATCCAATTTGAGGCACAGCATAAGAGTTAGAGAAAGTGAGAGCATGAGAAGCTAAAGGAAGGATCAAAGATGTAAAACATCTTCTCAGGTCTGCAGTGCTGTGCCACACTCAGAAACAGCAGGTCAGACATCTCAAATAACCTCTTTGAGGAAAACTGGATCATCCCATGACTGAATGGATCGAGTCTTTTCATTCAAGCTCAGCTCTGATTGGAAACTCCTCAATGCAGCGTTTTGGCCTAGGCAGCGGTTTGAATGCTGACTCCTTCTGGATCCTACTCGTGCCAGCGGCAAATTAATAGCCGCCACATGTGCTGCTGGCCCTGTAGGGCGCGTGCAGGGGGAACACACCCGTTAAAAGAAAGAACTGTCCAGAGAATCTGTTTGTGTCTTGTATTGTGTAAAACTTGTTTATAAATGCGGGAGGAAAAGATAGAGAAGATTACAAAGTATGCTGCATCACATAAGGCAAAGATTATTCAAAGCTTTTTGCCCAATTCGTTTTTCGTCTAAGAGGAACCGATTAACGAGAGCTCACTTTCAATTCTTCTGGTGACCAAATGTAGCTTGTTTTGTTTCACCAGTGTGTTTTTTTTTTAAATCAGTGAAGCCTGTAATTACTATACATGGACCCTGTCACATCGTTTTTCTCAAACATTTTGTTTTGTTTCAGCTGACTTTTTTTTAAGAGGCTCCAGCTCCCAAACAATAATTACGCTGTGTGATGATGCCATTTTCTCTGCTGGTGTTTGTGATGCTGCCCTGAGGTCTGGCCAGTGGACTTTTAAAGCTCCATATTGACTTGTTGTTTTCTTGCCTCAGTTTGCGCAGGTGCCAAAGCAGATGTGGTGTTCCTCATCGATGGCTCCTGGAGTATTGGCGAGGACAGCTTCACCAAGGTTGTGCACTTTGTCTCCGGCATGATTGCTGCCTTTGATGTCATTGGACCCTCAGGAATGCAGGTTTGTATTGATCCAATAGCAGGACAGTGATGAACTCTGGCATCATTACATATACAATAGTTTGGTTTTATTTGCACAGTTATATACACTAATAAAGTTAACCGGATGTGTGCAGGGGAGGAATGGGAAGCCAAGGGACTCATAAAAGTCCTTCACAGTATGAAAAGATTCAATCAAATGTGATCATACATATCCAGCAAGGGAAAACAAACTGGAAAAATAACAGCAGCTAAAAGAAACATATAAAAAAGGAAGATAAGGAAATAAGGAAAATAAAGGTTTTGGAAATACAGTGTTTTTCAAATAAGTCCCACAGACAAGTCATGGAGTAACTATTTGATTTTAAAGAGAGCATGAACTGTATATAATGGTATATTGATTCACATAAAACAATAAGGTAAATGATTAAATTATATTAATCCTCTGAGAATTGATTGATAAAGTTGAATAATAAATAATGAATTAGTTGCGCCCCAAACAATATTCCAATAAATTAATATGTGGATAAATTAAATTATAATACAAAATCCAGTGAGTGGTGGGTGGTCGCTTTTAAAATTCTAACTGTTTTTATTAACTGTGCACAGATCATACGTTTTTACACTACACAGACTATGGTAGTAGCATACCCCCAGTTATGCCTCCTATGTTTTATCATTACATTTAAATCTTAGAGCCTAGGATCATTTTTTTCCCCTGAAAAATAAATCCATTGTCATCATTAAAAAAAAAGAAATGTTTTCAGAAACGCTTCCAGCAGTTTAGAGCAGTTTTTCCATAATCCCCAAGGACTCATTTGTCCATCTGGATGAAGAAATATTTTGTTTTCTGCACAATAAAAAAGATCTTGAACCTGGCTGGGACTCAGTTTATTAATCTAAAAACAGATCATAGCTGGAAGTGGAATATCTCCCTTCTTGATTTATGTGCTATGAAAATATTCAAAAAGCTTTCTTATTGGGTATATTATCAATGTTAATGATATTCTCCAATATTTTATATTTTCAGTGCTGACACTCACTGAATTCAAACTAAATTTTGCACAATTTTATCCATAATAACATGATTATGAACTGATTTCTTGCTAATCTGACTTTCCAAACAGGTGTCATTTGTACAGTACAGCGATGACGCAAAGACAGAGTACAGGCTGAACGCTTATCAGGACAAAGGTATCGCCATGTCTGCAACTAACCAAATCCGCTACAGAGGAGGAAACACCAAGACAGGTTTGATCGCACACCACATACCACAGTGACAAAGAGTCTGCCAGTCAGCCAGTTGTTTTTCTGACACGTTTTTCCTTCTGTTGAGCAGGAGTGGCGCTGAAACACACCTATGACAAGGCCTTTTCTATTGAAAATGGAATGAGGAGAAATGTCCCCAAGGTGGTCGTGACGATCACTGACGGACGCTCTCAGGATGAGGTGAAGAAGAATGCTGCCAAGCTGCAGCATGCAGGTAATGGCTAAAAGGATCCATGCTTCATCACCAGAAAACACAACATTATCTTAGTCAACATGGGACCTATTTTTAATAACCATTTTTACTAACTTCTCCATGAATGTTTCCCATGACAACTGAAGTTGAGTGACCTGTTAGAAAAGGGAGCAATGTGAGCCTTTAACACCCACAGACCAGTTTGAACTTTTTTTGGACAGCAAATTTCTTTCAACAGACTACAGAGAAACAGCTTGTACCAATCTGAATAATGCAAATTAGTGAAGCTGCTCTGGTTCAAATTTGTGTGAATGGTTTCCCTCACTCTGGCATGATTTCACAGAGTGAGGTACAAGTGGAGGCTTAAGTCATACCACTAACCTGTTACCCCTTAAATTAGTAACCCATCTGTTAGTTTTTATTCTTACAAATTTCTACATCCTGTCTCCAGGTTACAGTGTTTTTGCCATTGGTGTTGCTGATGTGGATTTCGTTGAGTTGCAGTCCATCGGCAGCAAACCCAGCGACAGACACGTTTTTGTTGTGGATGACTTTGATGCTTTCGACACTATCAAAGAAAACCTCATCACCTTCATTTGTGAAACTGCAACATCATGTAAGTTTGCACAATATTTACTGCAACAAAATAGCCTAAAAATTGTTTTAAGAATTCTGAATTTGTGGTAAAATGTCATGAAATTCCTTTTTGTTTACACAGCGTGTCCCCTGATTTTCCTGAATGGATTTACTTCACCTGGTAAGTGTAAAAAATGATGTAGGAAGCTTAAATTGATACATAAAACTGAAATCACTCTTGTCCTTTAAATTTGTCCTGAATTCCTCAGCCAAGCATCCATTTAAGATCTAAATTTCTGATCTGTTGTTTCAGGATTCAGGATGCTCGAGGCCTTCAACCTGACAGAGAAGACCTACAGTTACATGAAAGGCGTCTCCATGGAGCCAGGCTCTTTCAATAGCTACACAGCATACAGACTCCACAAAAACGCCTTCTTGACTCAGCCCACAACGTGAGTCTGATATAACTTTTGTTTTGTTTTTTTATATTTGTCTGTGGTTTGCTGCTGAATGCTACCAAAGTAGGCTAATAATTGTTTTATCTGTTTTTAAATGGTGAGATGTTCAAATTATGTTACCCAGTACAGAGGAAGATACAAAGTTATCTTGGGAGAGAAAACTTACATGTTATGTTCATGCAGCATTTTGGAAATATGAGACACTACATTGATGCTAGTGGAGCAGTGGCTTGCTTGAGAATGGGTAGATTGGACAATTAGCTGAGCTAATGAGCTAACAAAAATAACTTAGTATGACTAGTATGCATTATTTCAGTTGCCCCCCCTTAAATTGTAGAACATTAAATGAGGTTGGGAGACATTATTTGAGTGATTTAATGATTTATTTTTATTTTGTGAATAGCTTTTATTGGTTACCATTTTCTTGTTGGTAACATGACAATAAAATGCAAATAAACCCCTCACAAAATCCCTCAAAAATACAAGAACTGCCTAGCTCTGTCCCGGGTGTTTGAGCTCATTCTCTATACAAACTGGGTCAGTGGATTCACGATGCTCTGTGAGGTCATGCAGGACCGATTGAGCTGCAGGTCACGACACTGCACAGTCTCCCTCCTCCTTCCTCTCTGAGGACTCTGTCAGGCCAATGAGTGCAAACCCAGCCGCAAACTAGACTGTTAATACTGGCTACCACCCAACACAGGCGTCCCGTATCCAGAATATCACATGCAACACCAAAGTGGTGGAAAACAGCTTGAGTTCTGACTGTTTACCAAGTTTGACTTTCCAATATGTGTAGTGACATCAGAGAGACAAATGAGAAACATCCTTCTCTGATATAAAAGAAAAATGAGCAAGTGGTGGAAACATTAATAAAATCCCTTTACTCATGTAGAAGTAGCAACACTTCATTACAACAGAATCGATATGTAATGAAGTAAATGTTTATGACAAAGTCTTGGCTTTAAAATACGGTAAAATACGGAGTTAAGACCAACTAATATGATCTAAACTTTCACAACAGTTACTATCACCATCCAAAATCTGGTGACTCTGAAAGCCGTAACATGACTCCCATCAGTTTCCCCTTCATGCCCCATATAGAGACATCTGCATTCTTTATGTTTCTACACTCATTTCTTTAATATGCCACCTATCGTTATTTCTGATTCACCTGGCGGTGTTTTGACTCAGTTCATGCATGAATACATTTTAAAGAAGTAATCAGATCCTTCACTAATGTAGAAGTACTAATACCTTAATGCGAAAAGACACTACTGCAAGTAATAGTCCAGCATTCAAAACCTTACAGGTATAATCAGCAAAATTCACTTAAAACTGAAAAGTCCAAGTACTCATTGTGCAGTAAAATATACTCTGTCAGTGTTTTAACAATATACTGTATATGATGCCTATGTTGCATTTTACTTTTTAAGGTTGTGCTAATTTTAACTCTTTCATATACTGTTGGGTAGTTTAATCTACAGCAATGCAGCATATTCTATAAGATCATCATACATTTGTAGTGTGGCTGTCCTGTGAGAACCATGCATCTATAAAAGTCAACTTTTCCTGGTGTCAGAAAAACAGCCCTGTTTTCAGCTTTGTGCTGATGCATTTTCCAGCTGATACAAGTGGGTTTTTAAAGAGTTTATTTAGCTTAAGGGGTAGGAGAATTTCCTCAACCGATAACAGAACACTTCATTGTTTGGTTTATCACAAGATGCATGGTTTTAAGTGGACTTGAAAGGGATGAAAAAAGTAATCTGTAAAGTAACTAAAGCTCTCAGACAAATGTGGTGGTGTAAAAGTACAATATTTTTTATTGAGGCAGTAAAGTACTAGTATGTCGAATTCGTGCCACAACACATTAACACCACATGTACATTAAGTACCATAGTACATAGTTACATTCCACCACTGCTCAGTGTCTCCTCTCAACTGTCCTCTTTAACCCCTCTGCTGCTCTTAGTCAGTCTGCAAAGAGCCACAGGTAACTACATATTTAGCTTACATGTCATCTCTTTTGTCTCTTGAACAGAGAAATCCACCCTGATGGTCTTCCCCACGCCTACACCATCATCCTGATGTTCCGCCTTCTGCCTGACTCACCTAAAGAAGCCTTTGACATCTGGCAGGTGTCAAGCAAAGATCACAAGCCAGAGACTGGCGTCACTATCGACCGTAAATAACATCCTCTTTTCTTATCCAGTGGTGTGTGTGTGTGTGTGTGTGTGTGTGTGTGTGTGTGTGTGTGTGTGTGTGTGTGTGTGTTTGTGTGTTTGTGTGTTTGTGTGTGTGTACTGGGTACTGGCATGAAAACCCAGCATGGAAATGTGTGAGGCGATGTGAAGCAGCTGTGCCTCATTGTGTCTGTTCATGAAAAGAGTTGAGTAGGGTGTAATGAGCCGGCTGTGGCCCTCCGGCTGCTTCGGTCTCAGTTGATAACCGAGCCGACTCCTTTTTACCACAAGAATCTCGCATCCTCGGTCCGGCTCAGCTGGCTCTTGTAAAGCCTCTGCCTCAGTCTGTCAGCAAGACTTTCTGCTGGGCTTCAGTGGAAATCCTCCAGTGACAATTGTTCTGGTTCTTGAGTAACAACCCTTGGACGATACTGAGGTTTAGATCCCCAAGGGAGAAACAATCTGCATTATTAAAGGAATAGTTTGACATTTTGGGAAATATTCTTATTCCTTTTCTGGCTTAGAGTTAAATGAGAAGCGTGACAAAGCCAATGGTAACTGTTTCCTCCTGTTTCAGGTCTTTTTGCTAAGCTAAGCTAACCGTCCTCTGGCTCTGGTTTCATATGTAATGTACAGATCGTGTAAATCCCAGCCAGAACAGAAATAAGTGTGTTTTCCAAAATGTCAAACTTTTGCTTTAAAGCTGGGGAGTGGTGATAGGTGATAAGTTTGAAATCAACATCATGATAATATTTTTATGATATTGATACATTACACATTACATTATGACATATATTTTAAAATCACAGTTGACTGTTCAGTGTAGTGAACATAATAGTTGGACTATTATGTAATACTCTCTACACACATAAACACATTTTGTTAGTGTTTGAAAGGGCGCTTGGTGTTTTTCAGCTTGCGAAAGCAGTTGTATAATGTCTTCTGTAAATCTGAAGGAACTTTGAGAAAGTAACTGTGATGATGTTACAGAGATGACATCAGGGTTAGCTGAATTTCAGCTTGAAGACTATTTTTTTTTTTTTTTTTAAGGTTAACTTTGACTGCAGAGTTTGAGAGATGTGGTCTACTGTGGCTGTCATCAGGTCATTATGTGGGCTTTATCGGTTGTGTTAAGTGTCATAGACATGGGCCTGCAACACCTACTGTTTGGTTGAGCTGGCCCTTATCAGGTCATGATATTAATTTTTTTGCCAGAAAGGACTTTCCTTCCATATCTTTTTGCCGCCTAAACCTAAGGAAAGTGAAACCTTGCAAACTGGCAACAGCCATTGAATGGGCTGATAAAAGTCCTCTGAACTTAGCAGTAGGTGTAGCAGGCCCCTACAGACCAATATCTACGAAGCTTACAACCACAGATAAAAGCTGGGCTGCTAACATCCTAGTCCGGAGGTGAAGAAGCGTCTAATGAAAGATGTTATTGAGTTGCATCATAGGTAGTGTAGGATCCAATGCTCTTGGAACTTGATTCATAAGTCCCCCCAGCTTTGTGTAAGTAACCAGATAGGATTATATTTTGTGTGCCATAGTTTGTCTGACATCAGGTAAGTCAGATTGTCTATGAAACACAAGTTACGTACACAATCCGCACACTGTATACAAAACCCCTCTGTCAATCCACAACCTGATTAAAGGGGCATGTACGCAGCTGCCCTCTACACAGAAGGGATTTATTCACTTATTTGTTTAGTCACAGTTTGACAGTCACAGGTTTGATGTTTTAAACTGGCAGACCTCTGAAAGAATTACAGTAAACTTAACAAAGGCTTTTGTTGGTGTTTAGCCTTTTTTTAAGGAACTTATTTATTACCAGTTATTGTACAAGACAGAAAAACAGGCAGACAAAAGAAGTAGTATTTTTTGCATGATGACATTGGAGTCTTAGATAAAAGCCAGATCCTATTTTCAGGAGCTTGTTTGCATAACAATTTGCATAATGTTTGTGTGAATAAGGCAAAAAAACCCTTTGCACTCTCAACTGAGGGTAGTTTCTTTTAATGTCGACCTCAGTGTTCATACAAACAAGATCAGAGTGTAACACCTCTGTGTGATTCTCTTCTCAGCCTCCAGCCAGACTGTGTCCTTCTACAATAAAGACACGCGCGGCGAGATCCAGAGAGCCACATTCGACAACGATCATGTGAAGCAAATCTTCCATGGAAGCTTCCACAAGGTAAGAACGAGCACAAGTATTGGGAACATACACAAACGAACTGTATGTTGTTTATCTAATCTCTGCTGGATAAACGCAAAAAGACTATGAGACACAAAAAGACAGAACTGACAGACCTGCTGCATCAAACAGACGTCATTCATGGGGCAGAAAAGATGCATTGGTGGCAGTCCATGTGGGTATTTTGGTTTTCAAACATATTTAAGTCAAACTGAACAAAGATGAAAGTCAAATGTGTCTTTAATGGTTGAAATATATAATGTTTTTCAGTCCTAGGCATGAACACGGCGTGACACATCAATAGAATCACTCCGCTTTGTTCTTGCTGGACTTCCCGAGGTCATACAGATACTGTGGATACCTGAGATTCCAAATGTGTTGTATATTACAGTTAGAGCACCTCACATGCAACTACAGGCGTGTTCCTGAAGAGTTATGTGGGCTCAGACAAACAGATGGTTCTCTGCAGGTTGTAAAATGCAGGGCAGAGCAGTGAGGCCCGAGTGCTGCAAAGTAAGGCTGCACTTTATTGTTATTGATTACATCCAGTTCAAACTCTGTAGCTTGACTGATGGAGGCAGCCGACTGCATCTTCTGGATGTTATAAAATCATCAACAGACAGTCTGACTCACATTGCCTTGGTTTTAATATCGAGCCAGAGAGGTGGAGTGATGGACAATGATGATTTTCACTTGCATTGCATTTTATTGCAAGGCTTAGAGACTCACTTTCCAAACTGCATGTTCACCAGTAGCTTCAGTTGTGCCTCTCATGTAAGCATCTTTTTATAAAGTATGAACCCCTCTTTGACAAATAAAACTTACGACCAAACTTTTAAGAGCTAGTCAGGTTACTTGACAACACAAACAATAGTACAAAAGTTTTTCAAAACTACTCAAAGTCAGCCCTCTTGCTGACATTAAAATTTTTTAGTCCATTTCGCAAGAGACACATTTACTTATGCACCAAAAATGTCATGGGCCACCTACCTGGTGATGCATTCAGACATAGATTTCATCAAAGGCAGAGAGCCACCATATTTTTGAGGTTGTCGACTCATGTCAATAGAGAACCTTTCAAGGCTGTTTGTCAGTTTTTGAAGAACGTCTTCAAACATGTTGCCACTTGAGATTGAGCTTTTATAGGAGAGAGTCCTGGCCAAAGTGGCAGCATGGTTTTATGACACAATCCAGCTCAGAGCCAACATCAGAAACACAAACTGTGGTTAGTGCAGCTGTAATAAAACAAGCTGTCTTTCTTTCATTCTGTAAAAACTTGTTCTTTGGCCTGATGTGAATCAGAGACACTCTTCAATGAAGCTTTAGCTTTAAGGACAGTTTTCAATCAGAGGGAATGTGTTTTACACTGTAGTAAAGGTCAGAACTGAGGTGCTGATAACGATGCTCTTGTACAAGACGTGTTGCCGGGGGAAGTGGTGTGGACAGCCGTGCAACAGTATGACAAAGTTTCACAAGGATCCATAAGCTTCTCTGTGAGGGGGAGACCGTTAAAAATGCACTGCAGTCCCTGCTGGGACGCTTGCCTGGAAAATATTGGGTCACTGCTTTTGCTATTAAACAATTACATCAGAGCGGCTGAGGAGCGCCAGCAGGAAGGCGGTGCTTCTCCTCCATCCATCTCTCTCCTTTCGGCTCAGGAGGGGTTTCAGAGGGCAGGCGCTCAGTCTTTGCCTCTGGTAGCCGACCTCAAGGGAATTCTTGCTGCTCTGTGGCTTTACCTCCCAGCATACACTCTAAATGCTGCATCTGCTACAGGGTGAGATGTCAGTGTCAGCAGGAGGTCTGTGTCTCACTGGACAATTTGTAATAATTTCATAGACTTTCAGTGATTAAGATGCCACCTGCTGTTCTGTGGTGACAGCTGATCTTCTGGGCAGTTTTAGCCATGAGTTATTTTTGAAGCAGTCTTTTTTTTGTCTTATTCTTACACAATTTCTCTCAAGAAATAACTCTTATGGTACAGAAATTTGTGTATGTTTTAAAAATGCTTTTTTCAGAAAGAATGTTTCTGGAACAACACCATGATATTTTTGTTTCAATGGTGATTGATTTTTGTTCGAATCTTCAGGGAGAAAGACAAAGTGATACAGAATTGATCCCTGAGGGTGAAAGGCTTCTTTTATCTGCTTCCTCCCTCCACTCAGAGGTCTGAGCCGTAAACCTGGTAGCTGACTGAAGATCAGTGTCATGCTCAAGGACACTGCTGCAGGGAGGACACACACATGCAGGTCATGAAAGTTAAACCTTTGGTTGCTTTCACTCTAGACTTTTCTGTCCCTGAACCCTTTGGCGATAATAAAAGTATCTGGACTGAAGAGTTGTTTGTAAACTAAAAGATTTAAAAGCCTGTCAGGTAGTGGGGGTGAGGAACCCTTGCAGCTGACTGGGACATTTTGAACCTGCTGTCAGCACGTTGTAGAAACAACAGTGATTTAAGAAGTCTGCTTGAACCTGATATTTGGATCTGTTGTTTTGCCAGATTTATTAAAAGATGTCAGAGTCCGCCACATCACCATGTCTGACTTCGCTAAACCCATTTCCCCTCGCAGCATTACACCAACCAGCTAACTCAGCGGCGGATGGATCAGTGAAATCCTCCCCCAGATGTGTTAAACAGCAGAGATCTGTTGTGGATACCTGAAGGCTTTCTGAGTGTCTCTAGTCCAATGGGACTAAACAAGGATTAAAGTGAAGGTCCTCTCTGTTAGCTCTGTGTTCACTATCAGCCGTCACTGCATGATCTGCGCCAACTGCAGAGAAATAGATTAACAGTCCTGCCAGTAACTTTCAAAAGAGACTCCGAAAGTAAAAGCAAAAAAAAAAAGAAATATGGGAAATAAAGATACTCTGACTGATGGGAACATCTTGGAGATGTTTGAGACAGAAATTCAGAGCAAGTCTGAAAATTAATACAGTACTGAGAGAGATTGTGATTATTTTACAGGTTAACTTAAAGCCAACCACACAGTCTTAAAAGGACTGTTAATATGAGAAAGAAGAGAGACTTGGACATGAAATTTCTTGTCATGATTATCCTGGCCACAATAACTGCAATTCACAATATTTATTGATAACACCCAAAATTTGGTTAAAACTCTTAAAATGGCACTAAAACATGCAGAAATCACTATGCCTTACATTTGTTGAGAAACAATCTTATTGTATCGCAGATGGCAAACACATTCTTTAGTGAACATCCTTTTAGTGAAAACTGACTAAGCCGGGCCTTTTAACTATTTGAAATAGCATCAGACCTTTTAGGTTTTTGAGATTGGTGCATAAGCAGCTTGTCTTTACCATAGACTGTAAAAATTATGGACATAGCAGGTAGTCACCCAGTGGTTTGTGGACTCCCATGTGACCATTCAAAGAACTGCAGTTTTTGGCATTTCCATGTTGGGTGATCAGCACTCTTTAGATGCTGCTTGACACGATATTCAGGATTATTCTGACAATGAATGAATTCACCATGATCAACTTACTGATTGTTTTATATAGCAAGCCGTGATAAAATTGTATATTGTCCCATTCCTGATTAAGACATCCTCATTGCCAAGTTGGCGAGGGAGACAAAGACAGAGAGAAAAGCGAGAGAGATGGGTAAATGAGGCTCTCACTTTCTCTGCCCAGAGATTTGAAACTGTGAGCTTCTGGTTACACTACTGTACTGTACCTTATTGTGTGCAGATGAAAGGAGGCCAGAGCTGCATGCTGACTGCAGATAAACATCCAGGAGAAAAAAATGCTTGAAACTGGTCCTACTGACCTGAGGTCAGAGATGACTGTACTTGGCTACTTTCATCTTTACTTATATAAACATCCTTCTGTAACAGCCTATAACTCAGAGCTTCCAGACAGCAGCATGAATGGGTAAAGATGTAATCAGGTCCTTTTTCAGTTTGTGTTTTACAGGAACAATGTATCAGAGTTTCCTCTAAATCTTAGAGGATTTTCCAGCTTGACGAGAATAAAAATCTGAGTGAAACACTTTTGGCATGGATGTGATCACATTTAAATATTGGCAGATTCAGTATGACCATATGAGTGCTGTTATTGGAAAATCATATCCCTTAAACTCCTGCAGACAAATGAGTGGTGTGAAAGTGTTGAGAGGCACACACTGAAGCTTCACCAGTACCTGCGGACTTCTTGAAAGCTGCTCAGTATCAGATAAAAGCCTGACATCTTAAAAGTGTAAATGGAAATGCCGCGGTGCTTCTTTCTTGGATGTCTGAGTGTTTCCACAAGCAGCGTCTGCCCTCCGCGGTCTGTTAAACATGCCTCTGCATTTCCGCGGATGCTGACTGACCAAAAGCAGTGAGCCGCGGCTGCCAGAGCTGCCAACGGGCCGGCCCGTGGCTTTGTAAATCAACATTTTCCCTCTCACAGCTGGACTCATTCTGACCGGCTTTGAGGAAAAGTTGTTGTTAAGGCTTACCACAAAATGACATCATGAGGAGATGTGGTGAGGGAGATCTGAGTAAGGAGCACTGTGGTACTGTGTGTATAACCGAGATAAATCCACTGCTGCCTCAGTTATTTTACAGTTAAGAGATGAAGCGCCGTAAGATGCCTCAATGTGACTACCAATTAGATTAAAAGGAAGGAATTTTGTGAGATTTGATTTCCAAAAGTTTTATCGTAAAACTACTGCTTATAGTACCTTGTCAGTTCACTGAACTTTAATGTGAAGAAAGTGGTGGCACTTCACCATGAAAGTGGATTAAGATACCCATTTGAAGAACGTTTTCTGTCTTGATACCAATTCTAATACCTCAACTCAGACTCTCTGCCAATGCCAAGTACTGTTTCCATATCAGCCCTGTTGTCACTGAATTTGAAATCTGTAAATCTCATTGTGTGGAATTTATTGGAATCATTTTTATGTAAGGTAAGATGAGGTTTTACTGCAGCACTAAAAACTTTTTTAAAGTAATTTTTTTTGCAGTTTTTGTGGGGAAGTCATAATGAATGATTGCACAAAAAGTTGAATTGTATTTTAATATAATGTGTTTAGCAACTGGAGCGAAAAAACTCTTTGGAGGAACTCTATTATTTTTGTTTAGAAGCCCACTTTTAGAGAGGATGCAGAAGCATGCAATTAAGCATAATTAAGTATTTTGCCTCATCTGTCAACAAGTGCAGCTTGGACTCTGATCCACCACCAGTAATCTTACCATTGTTTGTTGCACATATTAGACAAGTTGAGCATGATGGTTTATTTTTCCACAAGGCAACATTATACACATTTTGAATTTGTTACAATGAGAGCATTGATCAGCACTTGGCATCAGCAAATATCCTGAGTTTAGGTTTTGGATCCTGGACAGAAAAATGTTATAATGTTTCATCCCTGCTGCTCTGCCATGAAGTAACCTCAATGAAAGCTCTGTTTTACAGAAAATTATAGCAGTTGCACTTTAAAGGGCATTTGGCATCTCTAAATATAAGAATACAACAACAAAATGACCAACAAGGTGAAGAAGTGATTCCCAGATTGCTTATAGCATCAGAAGGGAGTTCTAAGCACCATATGAATTTCTATACAATCCAGCGTTTGATCCAAACCTAATTTCCTTCTGTCTGCAGAAACTCTGATGGTGCATGTTTTCTTCTGAATGAATAGAGAGAAGCGCTGGTTTCCCTCTCTTACATTCCAGCAGTGTTTCAATAAACAGAACTACAGCGGAGACGATGGAGCGCGTCCTCCCTGAGCTCCGGCTCCACTGACACACTCAGCATAACCTAATAATTTGCAGGCCATCAGGATAAAAACCAGACACAAGACTTGGTCGTAGAACAAAGAATGTGCCAATAAAATCAACTCTCCTTTTTCTTCTTCCTGTTCTCTTCTTCCTTTTTCTTTCTCTCTGAAGCTCCATATCCTGGTTTCGTCCACCGGCGTCAAACTCAACATCGACTGCCAAGAAGTGGCTGAAAAGGAGATCAAGGAGGCTGGAAACACATCCAGTGATGGCTACCAGGTCCTGGGCAAGATGTCCAAGTCCATCGGCTCTAAAGGGGAATCAGCAACTGTAAGTGAACTCAGATCCTGCAGTGCTCACATCAACAGGACAGGAGGAAGGAAGAGATTCAGTTGTGAAATAATAAGGATTTATATGTATTTTTTAAATGTTTTCAGTTTGCTAAAACTAGAGGTGTTTAAACGTTACTGTTCTGTTCAGCCATAGAGACCCATTTAGTTTAGAATGTAGAGGGAAAGACACAGAAATATATTTTGGCTTATCAGAAACACAGATAATAAAAAACAACCAAATATCTTCTGATAATATAGATTATAATGTTGTTTCTTGTTGTAGTCTCATAAAGGTTTTCTCTGCGATTCCCTGACTCAGTTGCAGCACAGCAGTGTCTTGCTATGTTTGCTATTATTAGCTGATATCAGCCACTGCTCAACATTTTATTTGTATGAAAAAGTGTGATCTACACAAGAAACACATGTTTTTCTTAAAGCATCCTCTGATTCCTCCCCATCTCACTGTAGCATTAGCTGATGTTCTAAACTGAACGCAGATCAGTGTTTCATAACATCTGCAGTTAGCTGGGAGGGAAGTGTAACAGAACCATGGGTTGCACTTAATTAAAATGGACATTAAAATGAATATGTCCGTTTCTGTAAGTAAAGCCGTCAACATGGCTGCAACATGAGACGTTTCCTGTCTTTCTATGGGCTGATGGGGCTCGGCTGTGCTGCATTCTCTGCTGTCTTTCTATTTGTCTTCTGGGAGCTGTGAAGGGCGTATCAGAGACACATGTACCACAACACCATTTCCATGTTTTCTTCTTTTTTTTTTTCTCCACTTCACAGTTCCAGCTCCAGATGTTTGATATTGTCTGCAGCCTGGGCTGGACCAGCAGGGACAGATGTTGTGACCTTCCGTCAATGGTAAGGGAAACATGGACACAGGGCCTTCTAATTTAACATGCTCAATATGTAAATTAGCTGAATGGTAAATCTTTGGCTTTTGTATCCAGTTATCAAGTTGTTGTGAGGACCATCTCCTCTGCTCTTTAAATCTATTTTTATTACAAAATATAGAAACGGCTGATGGAGTTTTTGGCGTCTAAGCTACGATTTTCTTTGCTGATGTCATTTTGAATTCAGGCCTAAACAATAAATCTAAAATACTGGCAAAATAAAGCAAAGCGTTAATAGATTGTAAGGCCTGATCAGACTTATTCTTTCAGTGCATGTTGTTTTCCAACCTAAAAGTACAGAAAATGCTTTTGCTTGTGGCTGCATTTATGTCATCTTGATATGATGAAGCAGTTTTTATTTTATACACTCAGATACTCATTGAAGCTCTAAATCTAAAAAAAAAAAAACACCCTCCAAACTCACATCTGCTTGTGTGTTAGGGAATTCTTTCCTGTTTATTTTTACATCTGTGGAGCATCTTGGGTGTGTTAACTGATAATCTTATAGAAAACTATCAGGCCACCTGGTTTTTGTCAACATGTTTTGGTTGAAAGTTTCCAGACTTTGGGACAATGCAAAAAAAACAAAAAGTTTTAATGACACATTTTAGTTGCAGTAAAGAGCGGAAGAAATTACAGCCTCCTGACAGTTAAAAAGCAGATGAGTGTGTTTGTACTGTAACAGCCAGCTGCAGGTCCAAACAGCTCTCACCAGCCGGAGTGTGTCCTTGATTTTCCTTAGTTTTTCTCAGACTCAGCAGCAGATCAAAAGCTTGGAGCAGCATAATCAGAATCAGAAGTGGCTACATCAAAGAGAAAAATAAACAGAGTGTATGTGATACACAGACGTGATACATTTGATGAGTGTACAAGAGGGCGTGAGGTATAACATGAAACACAACGTGAGGTTTCAGGATGCAGAAAAAACTGCTTAGCTTCAGACATCTGACAGAACAGTGTAATTCATAATTCAATTCAATTTTCTTTATTTTCCTTTTTACAATCTGAGTTGATGTCTTGGTTTTAGCCATCATTCTAGCTGGTTATGGTAACATTATGATCACACTACTCACCAACTTCTACGCTAACATATTTAAGTCATGAGGTGCAAAAGCAATCAGATTAGTTCATGAGAATAAAGACTCAAACTACCTGATGTAAATGTCCTCTGAGCACAGTTTTACAATGGACATGTTTTTGTTCACTGTCAGTTCACAAAATAGATTACAATTGAAGCTCTTAATAAGGTGCAGCTTCTAATGTGTCAACACAAAGCATTCCCTCATCAGAGTAAAACATGCTTTATATCAGTAGGTTTGTTGCTTCACTTTACGAAACAGCTTAAGACAAATCACTACAGTTTAAGCTTCAATTTGGCTGATGTTTGGAGATTCACTCATCCTTAGTTTTTAACATATACGTAAACTGAAAGACAGTAAAATGCTCAGTGGAGCTGACTGGAACTGCAGAGTCGGGTAAAAAGACTTTGTGACTACAAGCGACTCCTTTCACATACACATGGTCATTTGATGCATTGTTATACAAAAATTCTGGTTACAGCCAAATATTTTTTGAGATAATCTGATTGAACTGGGGAAATGATTTAATCGTCTGAATACTTTCTTTGATCTGTTGGCTGCTGGTATTGCAGTCAGGGTAGGAAATTAACTTTTTTTGTCCACCTACCATTGTGGCTGGTGGATTCCAAACCTACCAGCCACTCAAAAGATTATCATTGTTTATTTTTGGCCAGTATGTGAAGCACATCTAGCAGCCACTTGCATATTTTGGTGGCTGGTGATAATTTCCAACTTTGGTTGCAGTGTCTTCAGATCTCATGCTATCAAGCTGGTGAGTGAAAAATTATGTTGCCTGAACCTCACCTAAATACACCCAGAGGTTCAACAAAAGTGAAGCTTTCAACCAAAGAGGCCAGTGAAAGACAGCCTAGTGTTAAAGGGACAGTTCACCCCAAGAATCCAAAATAATCTATATTGTTTTGGTGTGAATTGCAGAGTGTTAGATATCGGCCATAGAGATGTCTGCTTTCTCTCAAATATAATGAAACTAGATGGCACTCGTCTTGTGGTGCTCAGAGTACTGAAAAACTACATTTGAAAAACTCATCAGCAATGTCTCATGCCAGAAATCATGACCTGGTTACTCAAGATAATTCACAGACCTTATTGTGAGCCGTTTCATGTAGGAACTATTTTCTCTCTACTGAACTACACCCACCAATTGTATCGCTATGCAGAAGGAAGCATGCATCTACTCAAGGACAAGAGGCTTGTGCTCGTAACAACGCAAGATATAAACATTAATGGTGTCCTCTCTGGCTGAGCTGTAATGTTAGCTAGCTCAGTGCTGCTAAGTGAGCAAGTGATAGATGCTAGCTTTCCTCTGTGTGGTGATACTAGTTATAAAACTTCCTACATGGAACTGCTCACAACAAGCTCTGTGGATTATCTTAAGTAACTGGGTCATGATTTCTGAAAAGAGAATGTTTGCTTCTGTCCATCATCCCTTTCATGAACTCTACAAAAATCTGGTGTTTCTCAAGACAACTGTGAGGCTGAAAAGAGAGGAACATTTGTTTGCATGCAGTTAAATATTTGGCCATCAGCAGCAGCGACAGCATGAGATTTTTAAATGCAGCACAGTGCAGGCTGTTGTTTCGAGGCTGGACTCTGGCCTTTCTCAACGTGAAGCTTTCTCACTTCTGTCCCAGCAGAGATCTTCAGAGATGGCGTAACAAATAAAGCTTTGTCTGAGAGCAGCACGTCTGTAAGTTGGATATCCAAAAGATTTTTGAAAAGGATTCAACTCTGGTGGATTATTATCTCAATTGCTGCAGAGCAAAGACAGCTGCTTGATTGGGCTGCTCTGCTGACAATTATTAAATGATGCAAACTGAAGCGATCAGTGTGGACTCAGTGGAAATATATACACCCCAACAGCAGGAATGGGAGTAAATATCCTGAACGAGCTGATAAATTTACAAAACAAGTTGAGTCTGTGTTTAATTTACGAGTACTTTTAGACGTTTAGCTGATTCTAAATTACTTCCACTTGTTAAGAGAATACGGAACAAAGACATAGATGATCAATAATATTCTTGTTGACATGTATGACAGGACTGCTGGACAAAGAAATTCGTTTCAGAGATTTAGTGGAGAATACTTAAAATAAGCTTGTGTCAGTGTTATATAAAATCCACAAAAAAACCCAAACTTTAATTTCATTAAATTAATAATCCCATTTGTAAAATTTAAATATATCCTGTGAAAAATGTTGTACACTTCAACAAAAATATCCTTAGAAAGTTGAGACTATATTAATAGTTAATGGGTTGTTAAAATAGTTGACCTTCACACTGTCTGCATAACCCAGATATTGCATATATATGCATAATTTTATATCATATTCAGATTGGTTGGTTCATAGACAATAAAAGTTGTAGCAATGATTTTTTAAACTTTCAATCTTTTCAAAATTGTCCTTTAGTGTTTGTCAGTGTAATTTAGTTCCAGAATTTGGGATTGATTACCAAAGATTTTGTCAATTTTTTTTCTGAAACAGCACAAAATTCATCCATCTTGTTTTGTGTACCGAAACTTTTCTGGAGTCACAATTCAAGCCAGCGACGAACTTTCACACTCAGGCAATGATTTATTGATGTTTAAGCATAATTTAAGTTATATTTGTAGTTCTTCACTTAAAATGAGCTGTGAATATCTGACAAGTATCCGTTTCTTCTTGCTTGGGTGTCCTTGAAAGTCCTCTTATCCAGGAGGTGGAGTTTTTTTTGAGTTCCAATCTGTCTACTTGAGGTTTTTGCTTTCACAAAAGCTTAATTTCATTGTCTTTCTGAAATCTGTGAACCAGAAAATGCACCCCCTACTATTGGAAAATCACCCAGGGTGCTGTCACATTTGTTCTGGTAGTCTGTGTCAGTGAAGCAGCTCCAGAAAATGCCACATCACAATCTTGGCTATGCTCTTTGTCTTGTGTAAGAGTTAACCCTACAGAAATGTTGTCTAAACTGTTTACCTCTGGAGTGACGGGCACTGGGAAATATTTTTCAGGGGCAAACAGACAGACTTTTAGTTCTGTGCTACATTAGTGCATAATGTTTTTGGAGGAGTCTTATAGGAAACATTTTAGATCTGCTTGACACTTTTAGGATGTTCACTCACAGTTTATGTCAGTGACTGTGTTAATGTTCTGACCAGTGACTGTTTGAATCATCTGTTACTAATAAAGTGACATGGATGCTGTTCGATGTTAACCACACCAAGTGAAATCAGATGGAACCTAAAATTGATTCCTTTGGCTTGAATAATTTACGCGCTCACTTCACTCTGAGGGTTCACTTAGTGACTGCCTTTTAGTTGTTTGTTGTTTCTGACTGTTTAATTGTCTCTTCCCTTCTCCACCAGAGAGATGAGCTGAAGTGTCCATCTCTTCCTAACTCCTGCAGCTGTACCTCAGCAGGCACCGGGGTGCCAGGGATTCAAGGACCAGTGGTAAGGTTAACTTCAATCAGTCTATCTGGCTAAAAAACATAAAAATATGGTCATTACCTGGAGACTGGAACTCAGTGTAAGTTAAGCACAGTTTGAACTTTACCTAAGTATTTCCATTTTGGCGACTTTCTATTTTTCCTTTCACTACATCTTAGAGGACGACCTTTGCCTATAAATGATCTTCATACACCACATGGTTTTTACCAGATATGTTTTGTTGGAAACTTGATTTCTGCCTTTCAACTATGTTCACTAGAAATCTCCTCTCCAATCCAGAGAGAGCTACATACATATACCACACTGAATCTTTAGAGTTGGGGTGGATGATGGGTGTCTAAAGTGCAGCACTTGGGCACCAAAGACATTCCATTTGTTGTTAGGTTTAACCAACAAAAACAACTCAGTAAAAGTTAAAAAGTGTACTCAAACAATCTTCTCATTTAACTGTATAATTAGTAGAATTAGTGTGACATCAGCAGTTGCGTGACATTACATTGTTGATATTGTAATTAGTAGTTTGACAGAAATTCTTAACAGTACTCAAGAACCAGAAATATAATTTTGTATTCAACACATTCTTATTCCTTGTCAAAACCTGGCGCCTACTTTACCCACCATGCAAATCGATCGCTGAAGGAATTTATTTTGTGTGGTGCTATGCTAGTAGTGGGGTTTTCGTGCTTTGAGTATTGAGTTCTTTCTAAGTTTGGGGATCAAACATTTTGCAGGGCTTTTATGCGTGTAATGGAACATTTTTCCACTGTACTTACATGTAAGTAAAATCTCTCCCTTGTCTGGTTATTTATGATTATTTATATACTTGGTGTTGTACAAGGCAGAATATTGCGCCCTGAAGCACATTAACCCTGGGAAACCTCTTTGCTGTGCCTCATAAAATCTTTTAAGAGGCATGAGAAGGTAAACTGTGGTGCACCATGACGAAGGCCAACCTGACGGACATTTGATCGATAAAACCTTGAGCTTCTTCTCCTTCCATCTGACTGCACAGATGTAAAGATATGGACAAGTCGGGTTTTATTATTCTTTTTTTACAGGATTTGTTGACAAAAAGAAAAACAAAGAATTTCACCAGTCTTATCCTTTTATAGCCTTCAAGGGAAACTTTGGTATTTTTCAACCTGGATCCCATTTTCCTGCGTTTTTGTGTCTCAGTGACTAATGGGACTATTTTTAAAAGTGGTCCAGTATTGAGTGAGAGGACTGCAGCCAACAGCCACAAAACAAACTGCTATATAATCTTTGGAGCAACGGCAGACTGTGAATATGCATTTACTAAAAGTACTTGTTTTCGCAACTGACAGGTAGGGGTCAGGGGAAAAAAAACGATACAGCATATCACAATATTTTTGTATGTCAATATTGTATCGTCACACAGTGGCAAGTATCGATTTTTTTAAATTACATTATTATTAATATAGCAAATACAAGTTAAACTTTAGGTAGCCTACTGGAATTTTATAATCAATTGCTTTTTCAGTCTACTAGATACATTTTGCTGCTGCAAAAAATGGCTGAGGTGAGATGATCGGACTGAAAACTTATTAGATAAACGGATGTAGAAAGTGTTTTCCTTTGGGGACCTAATTTACAGTCGAAAAAAGGTAATAAATTGCAATATATCGCAATATATTTTATCCCAATACGCAGCATATCGCAACACATTTGAAATTGCAATATTGTGTTGTGACTTAAGTATTGTAATAATGTCATATTGTGGACCCTCTGGTAATTTCCAACACGACTGACAGTCTGTTGAAAACAGACTGCGTCAAGTGAAAGGTAAAGAGAAATGCTTTACTTCTTTGTCAGACATGTATTATAACAGTCTGAGCCTGTCGGTGCCAAAAACACTTTTAGTGGACATACACTGACAGTGCACAATTGCCCCAAAGCTCACATTACAGCCTTTTCGTGGCTGTTGACAGCAGGGGTTTCACTCAATACTGGATCAATAAAAAAAAACATTGTTCCCTTTTGTCACTTAGACACAAAAACACGAGAAAATAGAACCTGTGTTGAAAAATACTTAAGTTTCCCTTTAAGTAAAAAGATAAATAAATCTTTCATCCTTAAAACTATATACCCTTGTAAAACTGTCACACATAAAATCCCTTCTTAAAAGATAATAACAGAATATAGACTTGTTGGTCTAGCAGCTTTTTATTTGGTTGATGGGATCCTACATGGATACACTATTTTCTGCCAGTTACATCTTTGTCACAGGTTGTTGTCTTTTCTCACTGTCAGTCAAATCTAATCAGACTAAACCCACACAGTCCTGATGAAGCAGATCAGCTGCAGTTTTTGAGCATTAAACCCTTAATAAATACTACCTAAACATATTTTGCTACTTGATTACTTGCGTATCAGGAACATTTAAAGTAGTGAAGATACTTTAGGCTTGAAACCAGATTTTCAGGGGCTTTAATCTGGGTTTTAAATCAATTTTAAAGCTCCTGATATTTTTCAAAATAGCTGGTGAAGTTTTGGTCTTGTGTTTGTTGTATTATCATGACAAATGTTGGTTCTCCTCAGGGTGCCCCTGGCAGCAAAGGTCCCCGAGGTGAAAGAGGAGAAGCTGGTCCTGCTGTAAGTATCTTTAAAATGTTTTATCATCTTTAAAAAGTGCTGCTTCACCTTTTAATGCAAAACAAAAAAAAACTCACTGACAGTTTGCTCTGAGCTCAATCAGACTCTTCAGCTATCAGCTCTCCATGAAAACAAAAGATTGTTTAAAGTACAAAAGCTTTGAAGAGGGTGAACACATCTGATTCCACTTATTGAATGAGTGTTTTTGCTTTTTCTCCCTGATATGAAGGGGAGATTCGGTTCGATCCATGCAGCATTCCTCATCTCCTGTTAGTCTCTTCCACAGATTGTAACAGTATAAAACTCCAACTGTGACAAGAGATATCAGCAGATATCAACAACAAATTCCTCCTCTGTTTAAAAGTTTCTTAACTGACCTTCTTGCTTTATTTTACAGGGACCAGTCGGCCCGCGTGGAGAGGATGGACCACCTGGGCCCATGGGTCTGCCCGGCCCTCAAGGACCCAGCGGGCTGTCGATTCCAGGAGAAGCTGTGAGTGTATAAACACACCTGACACAAACACACACACTCCCTGTGATGCCTTTTCAGCAGCTAAACATAAATCCTCGGCACACCAGAGCGGGGATTATTTGGTGATTTATTATGAGGGGAATTTAAAAGCTGGGGAGTATGTGTGGCACAGATTCACATTCCTTCATGTCTGAGAGAAAGACGTGATACCTTAAAGACCCAAGATCTCAATATCAGTGAATTCATAAATCACAGTTTGGATTTTCATCTCTGAGTAGAGATGTACCCAGATTAAACTGAAATGTTCCCGCGTTCTCTCCCCAGTAAATAGTTACTAAGTACTGTCCTTAAGTATCTGTAGTCCACTTTCTACTCTTTACTCCTCTACAGTTATAAGTACGCATTCATTTGCAGATTGAGATTGTATATATAAAAACATAAGAGCTCTTCTGTTGGTGTTGATAAAGATATATGTATGCACAGCACAGCGACTAAGTAGAGCATTAAAATTTAAAATATTACATGAAGCACATTCATAACCTGACTGTCCACCAAATTTAAAGCTAGCATCACAACAGCAAGTCCCTATTTTCAATTGGTGTCATCATCAGATCTGTATCTGGGTAACGACATCTGATAACAGATTCTTTGCCTTTATACCCGAGACCTGTGCTGCAAAGCCAGTTCAACATACCCCGGTTATCTTTTTATTATCTGGCTTCACTAATCCAAACATTGGTCGTCTGGGTAACTGGTATCACAAAGCTGGTTATCAACGAGTCCAGACAACTCTGGGTTTTACGATCCAATCATGAGCACATTTATGTGAAAGAGACGGGGGTGTAATTATGAGCGAAATCATCAGAAGCATGAATAAAGTACTTCATATGATATGAGATGAAACTGTAATCATAACTACCTCCAGGAATCATACGATGATGTAGAAAAGTCAGACAGATTTCCAAATGTTAAAAGTAGGCCTAGGCCTAGATTAGGCACTGTATATGAAACAAATAGGAGTGAGTATGTTAGCTATTTAGTTGGACGATAAAGAAACTACTGTGAATATGTCACATAAAACAGTTAAAAGAATGCCAATATGTTTCTGCTACCGAGTGGAAAAGTAACCTAGTTAATGACTGATCAGCTCTATCTGACTGAAAGGTTGTATTTATAATAACAGGAACCAATTAACAGTGTGAGGATTATTTTTAATAAAATCTAATATTTGATTTTTATTTCCAGTCACCGTCACACAGGTGTCTCATGTTATTCTGAGCTGCAGTGATGGAATCAGTATAATCAGGCCCACTGTCAGCTATCACCACAGGGATAAAATACACTTAACACAATCACAATGCAGCTACAATCATCATGATGTTTTTAGTGTTGTGAACAGTCCCCACATTTGTTAGAAGCTCTGTTTTAAAACCAGTGGAGGCAGAAAGCCTGGAACAATGAAATGATTCCACTGACTTGTAATAATATAGAGAACTATTGTTTTATCTGTCACTCAAGACTTTTGGCCATATTGACATACTTTTTTTCCAGTGATCTGATTGGTCAGTGGTTGGGGTGTTTACAGGTTGTGATCTGATATTCTGAAGATAATAAGCTCCAGAGCAGGTTAGCTGGACAGCAGAAGTTACCACAGTGAATTATCCCTGTAAAAAGTGAACCAGATTTATGTGATCTTTTACCTGTACAGATGTCATTTAAAGCCCATTTCCACCTGGTATTAACATGGGATCTGTGTCTGGCTAAGTTCAAAGGCAGGTGTACAGTTTGACCATGTACCAAAGACACAAAATCCCGCCCATTAGTTGAAAAGATCACTTAACTTCACCTCTTCCTGTGAGCTAAAGCAAGCCTGGTTTAATCTATGAGTGCTAGCAGAGGTCCAACCTTGCAGAGGAAATTTAAAAACTTAATTGAACACCCCTCCATAGCTTCCCTTGACCTGTGACATGCCATGTGTGTTGACAAGTTTCTTCCTTACTAATTTACATTGAGATCTGATCACAGCGCAGGCAGAACGGAGATAATGAGAATGTTTATTAATACCAGGTGTAAATGCAAACACCTGTGGACTGAATTCATTATCCAGATGTAGATCACATGTTCATACCAGGTGTAAATTGGAAGATCACTTCCACATGTGGTCTGCTTGATCCAATCCATGTGTTCTGCATGCATTTACATGTGTTTTTCCTTATGCAAATAATAATGATAAACTTTATCCATGAAGCCTTTCCACACATGACTGAATTAAAACAAATCAGCACAATTAAATTAAAATCCAACAAATTAAAGTACAATGAATAAAATGCCAATAAAATAAACAAACAGAACATAGTTGAAGTGGAAAAATGATACTTACATTAAATATCACAGCTTCATCTGAATCTGTGAATGTTGGATGAAGTTGCACCGCTGGCAGAACAAGTTTCATGATGTTCATTCATGTTGTTGTTTTCTGCCTCCAGGGCCGCCCTGGACCAAAGGGAGATCCCGGTGACTCAGGCTTACCTGGGCAGAAAGTAAGTGCAGCTCTGGCTGAAAAAGAGTTTTAAACAGGAAACAGGGGATAATTCACAGATTGACTACTAGTCTGGCATCTGGCCGGACTCTGACGGTTCTCCAGCTGGGGAGGATTCAGAGAAAAAAGAGGGAGTATGGCTCTCTGCAGCAGGTTTCTGAATATTACTTTTAAATTAAATTTCTGCAGAGAAAATGCCAAGAACAAGTCAGGTTGATTAACAGCGCTGGTTAAGTGTTGGCCTGCGGTCGGCTGCTACATCCTCCTCTTAATGCAAGTTGTTTTATCTGGGAATAAATGAGGAGCTGTGGTCCAGCCTGGGATTTCCAGGAATTGGAAGGGGAAAAAAATGACACCTAAGATTATGACACAAATGTTGGCCTCAAAGTAAAGAACATGGTGGGTCAGTGTTGAAGGTTTGAGTCATCGTACGAGCTCTGAACAAGATGAGACTGTCTCTGTGTTTGAGATATTTGGTGACTAATATCAGGTAGCATTTTGATTTCTTCCTGGAATGAAGCCTCTCATGGAAGTTTTATTGGGTGGTCAGAGATGGAAGCCATCCTTTGACTTCAAATACTCATGAGCACTGGAGCATCATTCGGAGAAGCTGGAATAATAAGTCACTTGTGTTTGACCTTGAATTAATCAATAATAAAGAAAACAACACACACAAAAAACAAACTATGATTTATGCAAGTTCACAGAAACTCAAATTTAACTGGTCTACTCTGTCCCAGTGTAAGGTCAGGTCACATTTAAGATAAGATTGCAGCTCATAAATTTAAAATATAAAGGATCCATAAATGCTAGGGGAACTACAAAAAAAAACTCAGTTCCCCCTTGAGTGTTTTCTGTCACTTCAAGTCCAGTGATCCCTCTGTGGAAGAATCCATTATATCTGTTTATAGACACGGTCACATACAAATATGTGACCTGTAAAGTGGCTTGTTCACTTTATTAAGCTTCAACCTTTTGAAGTTTTGCTTTAGTGGGTTTTAAAAGAATTCTCCCTTTAATGCAGAGTGACGCTTTTCGTTTTTACATGAACACAGGAGAAATCAGTCTTGTGGCTCTTAGCCATCAGAGATTTAATACCTAACAAAATATTGACACCAGGGGGAAAACTTAGATTGAGGTCATACAAGTTAAAATTTGTATTAAAAGATAAAAAATAACAAAGCTGTAACATGATAACGACAACTTTTCTTTTCTTGGTTAGTAGCAGAGAACAGCAGAAACACTGTAGCAAACATTCACAATCTAACAGAACAAGAAAGCGCAGGTGGAAACAAAAATAAAATACTCAAGCTTATTGGTTAGGTGAACAGTATTAAGTATGAAAAATAAGACTTTCAGACAGCTTTCATTGAAATGAATGGGCAGCCATGTTTGAATACTCCATCCATTGTTTAAGACATCCATGATACAAACAGACTCCATGTTTTTAGTCAGCAAAAGGCCAAGCTTCATCAAACCTGGGAGCTCTCAGTCATCATCATTCATCAGAGCCTCCTCCACTCAGAGCTGCACACTGTGGATGCATGAGTAAGACTGACTAATCAGTTCTTTATTCAAACAAACCCACTGAGTGCAACTCCACGTGGATGGTGTTGATGGAGCAGGCAGGCTGCAGGTGACCATGTTGGAGCAGATGCTATAGCAACATGCATTTAATGGCTTGCAGACCATGCAGGTCCTGGTTTATAATGGCCAATAAAACAGATCTGGAATATATTATGTTCCCTGTAAATCTTATGCCCAGGCATCAAAGACCAGAGAGGATTGGTAATAAAAGTAGTGAGCACAGTTTCCGAGTAAATGAGCGCAAAAAAGGACTTTTACTGTTTGACATGTAGAAATCCTGCGCTGAATCACACTGGTTTGAATGTCCGGTCGGAGCAAAGGTGACCTGTGGAAGCTTTGATTTGTTTTCTTGTGTTTGCAGGGTTCACCTGGTCCTGCCGGAGCTGTTGGCCCGATCGGACCAGCTGGAGTCAGAGTGAGTACAGACGGGCTGGTTTTAATGGCAACCATGCTCTCTGAATCCTTTCAACATGAACAGCATTGGTTCAGGTTCTCAGTCTTTATCTTGTATTTCCAGGGCCCTCAAGGAAAGGAGGGACCGGCAGGACCGAGAGGCCCTGCAGGGCCCATGGTAAGAGTTTTAATGGTTTGACACATGTATAGCCTGGCAGCCAGGCATGTAAACCCAGCTGAAGCAATTAAGCATTTATGTGCCTTGCTCAAGGACAAACTGGCATCAGCTTTTAGAGAGGATAAAGTGTGACTCATGCATTTTCTCCATCCAGATTGAGCAGGCTGATGATGGTGTTTGAATTCAAACATTTCTGATCACGAAGAAGATTCCCCTTTTTTCAAAATATCAAAACAGATGACTGTCAAGATCTATAAAAAACTGTGCTCTAAGTGATGTTAGCTAGTCCTATGATATTTCCAGAGAAAAGGCTTGTTTTTTTGTTTTTTTTGGTCAGTGTGATAACGGCTATAACCATGCTTTAGTTTTTGTCTTCTAACGCAGTTGTTCTTTTCTGTGTTTCCTTGCAGGGACCTCCAGGATCTCCTGGATCAACAGGTGCTGCAGGAAAACCAGGAAACCCTGGAGATGCTGGCACTCCTGTAAGTGTCCACACTGTCATGTTGGCTTTGTGCAACAAGCCAGTTTAAATGGTTTGATGACATCTAAACCAAACTGTTCTGAATTTCTCCTTTTTTCTTGTATTTTTTTTAAGGGCGCTATCGGTCCAAAGGGAGACAAAGGAGAGAGAGTGAGTATATCGGAAATTTATCTTTAGAAGCTCAAAAACTTCATATGACAAATTTGATACCAAAGTGAGATAAATATTTGAGAAGATGCTTCACTGCAAGAAAACACCCCTCCTAACAAGTAATTTAAAGATATAAATATCTGTAAGGAGAAGACATAGCCAGTGTGGCACGACATTTTCACTTGTTTCCTGTGCAGTTTCCCATGTTTCAGGAATCTTCTAGAAATGTTAAACCTTAAATCTTATTTAGCATTAAGCTAAATAACTAAAGCTAAAGAACTCATAACATAATGCTAAAGCGCAAAAAAGCAAAAAACATCAAATCTTAAGAAAGAATCTCTGTGTCATCAAAAAGTTTTCTTACTGGAAAATATTTGACAAGAAAACCCCTCAGGGCTTTTGCATGGGAATACCTGCACTTCTGCAAGTACTCAAGGGAAAATATAGTTCACACTTGAAGTTCTCAAGGTTTAAATACACAAGAAGCTCCACAGATACAACACATTGCATAACAAAAACTGAAAATGTTTCGATACAGAAAGCAATCAGTAAATTTGATAAATGGAAATGCACTGCAGAGGTGATCAAAGGGAAGGAAACAGACATCAGGAAAAAGAGTCATATTTTAGAGTAAAGGGAAAAGTGTTCTAATAAACCTCAGGCAACATTTTGTTCTAACATAAATTTGCTACGAAATGCTTCATCTTTACTCCTCCCTCTTTGTCCCCAGGGTGACTTTGCTCCTCAGAACATGATGCGATCCATTGCCAGACAAGTTTGCGAGCAGCTAGTAAGCTGTAAGTTTGGAAATGCTTGTGGCACCATGAAGCAGCCAGATTCCAAACAGTCTTTCATGGTAGAGTGAGTCTGCCACTCACTGTTCTGTTCCCTTTTCTCTTCTGTTGTTGCAGCACAAATGTCTCGTGTCAACACGTTACTGAACCAGATCCCTAATGGCATGTACCGAAGCAATAACCCTGGCCCTCCAGGGCCTCCTGGACCCAATGGCAGGCAGGGACCCCGCGGAGAGCCAGGCTCCGCAGGAAGGAACGGTTTCCCTGGGAGTCCAGGTTTACCCGGTCAGCAGGGAGAGAGAGGTACGACACAATCTAAAACAGAGACTGTACTTTAACACAGTTATTAATGCGAGGAGCTAAAGAAACAAACCTGGACTGGAATGATATTAATTGCCATGCTAGTTTTGGCTGGTGAAAAACCGCCTTAAAACAAAATGTACTTACTGGAAAAAATGAAGAGCTAATTCCTTAACGTGTCTTGTGACGAATGCTGATAAAGTAATATTTAGGCAACCAGAATGTTACAATTAACCTTGATGAACTTATAAACACACTGTCAACGGGTCAGAGTCTGAAAACAAAAACACAGACAACACCGAAAAACAAGTTCATGGCTATTTACATGTACTCAGTGCCATAAATACAGTACGCCTCTATCCTGATGCCATGGTAGCAATTTGTGAATCACATTGTAGCCACGCCCTAAAGCATACGCTGCTTTGTCGTCTATCTTACTCTAAACGAGACCATTATTTACAAAATGAAGATCATACAGTACTGAAGAAGACTTGAAATTAGCAATTGAGACCATAAACTCATTAGGAAAATGTTTACTGAGCTAATAAATCAAGGGAGAAGTCGGGTCATTTTCTCAGTGACTTCTATACAATTGGACATCTTTTTGCAGTCAGTGGAGTCGCCCCCTGTTGGCCATTACAGAAGGTGCAGGTTTAAGGCACTTCACTTTTCAGACCCCGAGGCTACATCAGCTTCTTTTTTACAGTCTGTTTTAACTGCAGCAGGGTAATTTAAAAAGAACAAAACCACCACAAGATGCTAACGAAGCTTTATCAGTAAACCTTTGCAACAGTCTGCTCTATAGTCAGAAGTTTCTTTGTCTCTATAACAAAAGTATAAAACAAACTCAAACATTCCTGATAACACTGCACAAGACACAGACACTCAGGCTGCACGTACAAGATAAAACTCTCTTGAAGCACTTAAAGATTACGAAACTTTTGCAACATTTTTAAGTGCCTTTTCAAAGTTTAAAGTTGAGCTATTTTCTTCAGTGAGAGTGTGATGTCATACAGACCAGCTCAAACTAGTTTTTAAAAGTCAATTACAATAATTGCTGACTGACTCAGATGGACAGTAAAGAAAATGTTGATGTCCTTTGCCCTGCATGCCGGCTTGTCTCAACACTATTAAAGTTATTAAATAGCTTAATTCTTTCCAAGTTTTTTGTTTTACATCAGAGCCAAATCCTCATTAATAATCAGTAACTTTAACAGGTATACCATGACCCCTTTACCTGTGTGTTTTCTTCAGGTCCTCCTGGAGAGAAAGGCGAACGAGGAGTGCCAGGAGTTGGACAGAAGGGACCAAGAGGACCTGCTGGTATGTATCTATTTGTTAATCTTCTCCTCATATTATATGAGATTATATTATTTTAGTCCTTTTAATTAAAATTAAGCGTGACTGGCAGAGAAACCAGAAATGAAAAGCTTCTTAGACATCAAATATAGAAACTGACAAGTTTGCCAGTAGCAACCGTCATCCTGAGGACAATAGAAAATGCGTTTGTGATGAGCATAGATCTTCCCATCCTGGATGAAAGGACGCAGAAAACTCACTATTGTCGTGTCAGGGATGCACCCTGTTGTTGTCCTGATGATGCTGAATTGTGAACAACCAATCTGTGTTAAAATCAGCAGAATAAAAGCTAGTAAATTTTGGCTCAAAGCAGCTGTTGGCCGCAACTAACAAATTACAGAGGTTGCATTGAGTTTCATTATGATGCGTTCAAGTTCTATTCTGTAAAAATAAATAGTAGAAGAGGGCAAATGATGTGTTCAGTGTTATCTTGTATAATGTAGTTTTTGGTAAGATACTTTTGGTATTGATACTATTATTTGAAAGAGGCATTTGTTGATGTTTTTACAGCAATATAAAATAGATATTTGATAGGGAATTATATGATAAAAAGGCTTTTAAAGATGTTTTGCATGTCAAAGGTTAAATTCATAAATTTGTATGACTTAATTTGTTCCTATTCAAATGTAGTCGTCAAATGTAGTGTCAAAAGTAGTGTAATGAGGGGTTTAACTACTTTAAAACAGTTCCATTTTTTAAGTGTAGTTTTCTTTGTTTCCTTGGCACAAAATAAACAACATAAATACATCAATATCAGCTTTTGGCCAAATAGTTATTTAAAACTTGGGTATCAGCCCAAGATGTCAAAATAAGTGCATCCCTAAAAGCATTTGAAAAGTTAGAACTAGAGATGATTTGAAGATTTTTGCTTGAAAAAAGTTTAAAAACTGAAGAAATGGGCCGCAAAATGACACACTTAATATAAGTAAGTTAAGTAATGAATATCACAAACACTGATTACTGGCCCAAACCAGATAGTCAAACCACAACTGAGAGTCTGCGAGCACCTTTAAGTGCCAATATTAGAATTAAAGATATAATTGTACACATTGAAATTTGCCAGAATTTGAACTGACATCACCAGACAAACACTTTTAGGATACAAAACTCTGAAGCTGCAGGTCGTCCTGCAAAAATCAGCTCTAACAGCAACCACAAAATCATGATGTCATCCTGCCCGGAGCCTGAGAGCAGCCCCACTAATCACACATCCATCCAGTGCCGCTGTAATCCAGCACCCCGACTACAGTCAACCCACAATCCAGTCTGAAGCAAACAAGGTCAAGTTGTGGAAACAGTGTGAGCAGAAGTGGAGCAGAGAGGGAAAGGTCCTGGAAAAAGAGGAAGTGGACAGCAGTGAGTCATTCATTCACAACACATGCGGAGGACGACGAGGAGAGGGGCCATCAGGGAAACTTTCCAAGCCGGCTTTGTCCGTGTCTAGACATAACGCAGAGAGGGAAAAAGGATCAGCACATTACTTTTTTTCCCCTCTCAGACTTTAGTTTTTTAATTCTGCCTTTCAAATGTTGTGCCCGAGACTGTCAGCAACAGTTGCAACTATTTACAAAAAGTTATTGTGTTTCCAGCTCAAATTTCAGCAGATGACAGTGGGCCATAATTATCTGTTCGGTTCAGGGATCATAAATCACCCCCTGGGGTTTTTACTTTGGGCAGTTTTACAAAAATATAATAATTTGAATTAATTATTATTAACTGTTTACGGTCCTTTATTAGCATGGGGGAGAATAAATTTGAGCATGGCTTCTCAAAGTGCAGCTCTCAGGCCAATGGCGGCCCTCACAAACATTCTGTACGGCCCCTGAATGTGACATGAAATGCTGCATTATACTTTAATCATCCGCGGTCCATTTCAATACCTGAAAACTTTTAGAAAGCTACTGATTGCATAGCAGCAAGTAGCATCTCCCAAAAGTTGCAGGATATAAGTTCTGTCATCAATGCTAGTGCTGTTACTTAAAGTCAGTGCTGTCAGTGGATCTATAGAGAATTTATATATCTGAAGTCTGTAAATTTCTTTGTCTCAACATTAACAATCACATTTTCTGAAACTCTTTCTATTTCCTTACTAGGCCCACCAGGAGAAAGCAGGACAGGATCTCCAGGCCCTACAGGCTCTGCCGGGCCTCGCGGTCCCCCCGGACGTCAAGGATACGCTGGAGTCCGTGGGCCTCCTGGACCTCCTGGGATCTGTGACTCTTCTATGTGTGTTGGTATTCCTTACAACGGGCAGGGATACGGTATGTATCAGCAACTGCATGGGACGCATTAGCATGGTATTATAAAATAACATGTTGCTAAACGTTGCTTATGATTTCAATCAGCTGGTGGATTTTTTCAAATTGTAATGAAACTGTACAGGAACACTCCAACATTTTAAAAGAGAGACACTTATTTTCTGTCTGTGAGTCAAATGAGAACATAGTTTCTGGACGTGTTTAGCCTAGCTTAGCACAAAGAATGACAGCAGGGAAAAACTGCTACTGTAGCTCTAGAGAAAAAGTACATCTTCCAACAAGCTGTCTGATATCTTCAAAGTTATAGAACAGCTGCTTTTGTCAAGACAGCTCTGTCTATTTGAGTGTCATATAGGTATTAATACCAAATCTCAGGTACTGGTACCCGTGTTGAGAATTTCAACAACAAAAAACAACAACATTTACTTATATCTCTACACATTTTTAATAAACAAGATACAACATGTACATGGAGCTAGGCTAGCAGTTTCCACCTGCTTCCAGTCTTTGGGCTTATCTAGGCTAAACATGGAATTATCCATTTCTGTATTGGACACACATATACAAGACTGATAGCCACTGTTTCATGTGACACATCGAATAAAATCTTGGTTATTATTAATTTTGAGGCATGTCAGACTGGGTGATGAAAGTGCTTACTATTAGGGATGCACCGAAATGAAAATTTGGGACCGAAGCCGAATAATATTAAACGCTTGGCCGAATACAGAGTACCGAATACCGAATATTGTTGTTTAGTTTTTCATTAGTTTTTGCAGATGAACACCCTCCAGATTAGTCTTGTCACGGTATCAAAATTGGGACCTACTGTACGATACCAATGAAAATATCACAGTTCTGAGTAGTATCAGGATACCACAGTGAAAATGAGGCAGATGTGTCTTTTGTCAGTTATAAAAAGATAAATCACTTTTCTATAATACATCAATGATATTTCAATGGAATAAATTACTTATTGACTTATTCATACTTCAAAAACAGAATCAATAAGTGATTAACACAGGGGGGATCAAAATAAAATAAATAAATAAAATAAGAATCAACCAGCCACCCTTCTCCCCTGACAAGTCCCTTCATAAGTAAAGAACAGTCCTTAAAGTGCGGTGAGGTTTGTGGACTGTTACCTGACACAAAGAGAGAAATGTGAACAGCTCGTTTCTCCTCTGACACGCCGTCGGCTGGCTCGGCTGTTCAGGTACTACTGGGCAGTCATGACACCAAGAAGAGGATATTATTATCCATCGCCGGTAAGCCGATGGCCGCCGCATTTGACAGGAATACATTACTGTCTGTGTCTGTGACCCCCGTTCAACCCACAACCGGTGGGATTCGCCTATCGTTTCTGCTGGTGGTTGAAATCTGTACTCACACAGCGTGCTGAATGATTTAAGCCTATTTTGCTCGCTCAAAACTATTTTTAGTCGCAAATGCGAGTGTGGTGACGGATGGATCGCCACACTGCCGACATTTTACTCTGCCCGTCATGGCCCGCTGTTTGATTGCATTATCAAAACAAGCCGCTATTATTCGGCCTTGCTTTTAACTTATTCCACCGAATACCGAATGTGTGTTTTTTTGCAATATTAAATATATTCGGTTACCGAATATTCGGTGCATCCCTACTTACTATGTGGTACCACTACTGTGGTATGTGTGTGTATATGTCTGTGGGCACCTATAATATTGATGTCAAGCTTTGGTGAAAAGTAACTAAGTACAATTTTGAGGTACTTACATTTCAGTCTATTTTCTGCTACTTAATAATTATATTACCTTTTACTCCATTACATTTAATATTTATTCAAGTAAAATATCTGATTACTTCTCCCACTGCCCGCCCAGTACACTGTAATTTCATGTCATACTAAGATTGGTTAGTTTGCAGGTCAGAACAGCAGTCACATTTTTGATGCAGCTTTTTTTTTTTGGTCTCCAAAGCTCCATATCAGCAGTCTGTAAACGTGTCTCAGAGTGAGTCCAAAAACTTAACCTCACACCTTTCACAATCATCAGCACAGTGTATCAGGGCCTTAAGACAGCAAACAAGGTTCTCTCAACATGTTGGAGTGCTTCTTCATTAGAGTTAATGCATGTGTGCAAAGTCACTAATCATTACAGAAACTCAGAAAGTTATTTATTCGCGGTCTTCTCTGCTTTGACCTAACTGACACCTTCCATCCTCTTTGGCCTGTTCTAGGTTCTTAGACTTTTTATGCCACCTGTGCTGCTTTCACTGACTTCCTGAAAAACAAAACTCAAAGTCCCGTAACTGAAACACTTGCTCACACGCTCTAGAGCTGTTTAAAAGGATAACCGCCGAAGGAAACCATTAACAAACTTTGCTGAAAAAACAACACAGCAACAAAGAGGGAAACTAACAACGACTCACAGCCAGTAGAACAAAACACCACCAGCAGCAGCGGTGATGGCATCGACCTGTTTAGTGGCCTGTTTGCATCTTGACGCCAAAGACCAAACAAAGAAACGTTGTGTTCAGTGGAGGAGCATGCACCAAACAACAACAACAAACAACCCAAACAAATACTAACAAAGGTGGACACCTGTGCAGCATCACCAGCACCAACAGCAGCAGCAACTCTGTTAACAGCATTTCTTTCGAGGTGACATGTAAATAAACTAATTTGTGCCTTGTAAATGATGTTTGAATCAAGTCCACTAAATTTAGTTTAACATCTGTAGTGTTAAAGCTTGTGCATTGCAAATCAACAACCTGCCTCTTGCTGAATGCCAACAAAAAAAGCCTCTTTTTTTCCCACGATTTTATTTTTTCCTGCCCATGTGTTTGTAGCTTTTTTAAACTGCTCAGGGCCAAACTGAATCACTTCTGCACACGTGACCCCTGAGGTTAAGATTTGCCACTTCATGTTTACTTTTTTTTTTTTTTTTTAAATTTTGTTTTGTTTACCTTTTTTCACCCAAACCAGCTATACTGTATGTGTATGTTATAAAATACTAACACTCCCAAATTAGTTCCTCCAGGCTGGTGCAAGAAGAACTTGATTTTATGTAGAAACTGTTTTGTTTTATTTAGTACATTAGTGAGTTTTGGAGGAAATTAGTGTTGATATTTTTTGAGTGACTAACACCTGAACTTCTAACATCAATACACAGGGAAAACATGAAAGCACTAACATGTTTGGCAGGGGCGTGTCGACCTGACCTCCTCCCCCTAAATCACACAGTTGACTGGTTTATTACCTGATATGAATTTAGTAGTATGTTGGCCAAATATGAAATGCACTCCTTAAACAGTATACTGATATATTGTGAAGTCTTATGCTGACTTGTACTGTATGACTGTACTGTATAACGTGTAGGTTTTCCTATTAACCTGCAGTCTGTTGCACCAATATATGCTGCAATGTTTTAAGTCAGATTTACACAAAAAGTAGTTAGAGAAGTTCTTAAAATCTCTCAAAGCGACATTTAACAAGACAGAACAGTGACAGGAAGTAGAGATGTACAACAGACTCTTAAACTAAACATCAACTGCCAGCAAATCCCATCTGAGGCAAATAAACTGATGTGAGTTATTTAAATGATCATTTAATTTTCTATTATTCATTGATCGTTTGGTATGTAAAATGTAGGGCTGCAACTAGCAACTATTTAGATTAATCTGTCGACTATTAGTTTGTCTTTTTCTACAATGCCCTTTTCACAACTTCAGCATAATAAAGAGCAAATATAAGCTACATCAAGAGGAAGTATAGACAAGGCCACTGCAATAAAATAAATGAAATTAAATAAGTGGACATTGGGTATGCAGCCATGCACTGAGAATAAAAGGTTAATGTTACTTTTGATCAGATATTTCTTGTTTATATTGTGAAGAAATAAGCTAATTATTAACTCTGACTGCCTCTTATGGCATTAAATTTTCCAAAAGCACCAAAACGTAACACTGTGTCCTAACTGAATGCGATTCAAGTGAATGTGGTGACAAAATCAGTTTGACTGCATTAATTTCTGTTGGAACGTCCAAACTGGCAACCAGTGACACAGCGCTATGCAGCACACTGTTTGTATCTCAGCTTTATTGATTTTTATCTATTTATACCTGTTGCTCACTTTGAAGGCACTGCAGTAGACGAAGAACGGTTAATCCTTGAAAGCTGGAATGAAGAGATATCTATGTCCAAATTTCACTCAAAAAAAATCTTAATAAGGTTGCAGCTAGCTGGAGAGAGATTGCCCCCGAGTATGTGGTTTGTTTACATGAACACATAGCTAGTACGTACCTGGTTTGTTTACATGAAATAACTTTTAAAAAAAATTAATCTTATCGATTAGTTGTTGCAGTTGTAATAGAATGTATGACTGAAAAAGACCAGTCGCAAATGGACAATTGAGAAAAAGAAGCCGGACGATGTTTGGCGTGTTTGCATTAAAATTACTTAAACCAGTAACTAATTAGATTAGTTACTAAAAAGATTGTTGCTGATAAATTATCTTTGATTGGCTAGTTTGAACTAAAACAGCTGGTGCAACAGCATGCTGGTTAATTTTAGAAATGGCTTAAGATACACAAACAAAATGAACCTCCTGGTTCCTCTGCTAATTTTGAAAAAGTGAACTGAGCTGATCTGATGTTGTTAGCTTTGCTTGTTAGTTAATATTGGTTGCTTTTTCCTGTTTAAGCAGATATTCATAAACAAGCGAGAGATAAATGCAAACAAATGGCACTGTAACACCTGCTGTATGACACGAGACACTCCCCAAACATCCCTGAATATACAGTGGACACGCCCCTGCTGTTTACTAACCATCTGTATCAGTGCTTTGTGGAGACAGTTAGAAAAACATTTTTAACACATTATTTTTGTGCATGATGAGACAAACTGAGAAACTCACGCTCTATTGGCCCAAACGCTATCTCCGAGCAGGCCAATTTCCACCTGAACCCAACAGCCGAGTAGTCCCAGAACCCGACGAGGACGAGCTGTCGCTAAACCGGCGTCGAAAGAGATCACTATCAAGAAAGGCATCCAACAGGCTAACACCATAAGACAAGCCATGTACTTTTTTTTTCCTTTTTTTTTTTTCTTGTTCAACCTGTGTTTGTTGATTTATGCACATTATACACGCAAAACAAAAAAAAGGGGTTTGACACCTCGACTTTATTGGAAAATACCTTTAAATGCCTTAAAACGTATGTGAATATTCATTTTTGTGGCAGGTAAAGGGTGTGATGGAGGGAGGGAGTCTGGGCACGACTTAAAAAAATGGAAGAAAAAAAAGTTTAGAATCCATTACAAAAAAAAAAATAACCTGTGAGTTTTCTTTTTCCACTTGTGTCTTTTGCTTGTAACATATTTGCATCCAGTTTATATTACCTAGCAGTGTTGAACAGTGCACTCATTGTAACAAAGCTAAAGAAAAAGACAAAGTGTTGGTTCACAGTTCATCCAGTACGTCAAATATAATCCTCATTCATTGTCGTCTTCTAATGGAGGTTCAGTTTCATTATGGCAGTTAAACACAGCTTTCATTTTGTATCTCTAGACTTAATATTTATCAGTTTTCTTTTATTCCGTCACAGCTAACTTTAACAAAAGGTGGAATTGCATGTCTGTGGTGTATATTTAGTACATGTTTTTGTTACATTTCATTTTGTTTTAACCAGAATATAGTTGTTGTCATTCTTGTCATTTTCTCAGTATCGAATGCAGTCAAAACCTGCGTGCAAGACTATGGAAGTGGTATTGCTGCTTCATGTTTGAACTGCAGATTGTGAATTCCACAGCCTTATTTTCTTATTTATTTCTGAAAACAGAAGAGGCATTTTTCAATAAAACTACTGAAAATTTACACTTGTCTCCTGTTTTTTGTGAGTCTTTCATCAGGGGTCTGTATGGACTCTGTTAAGAATAGGTTTGGGGGAGAGGGGGTACTACAGGCAGGGTAGGGGTTGACTGATTAGATGGGCACTTATATTTACAGGTACAGTATGTCAGAAAGTTCATAGAATGCAAAATATAATGAAAAAAGGGCAAAATAAGTTTAGGAGTCATAGTAAAGTATGCCACGAAATGATGGTATGCTCTAAAATTTCATTAAAAGTCATATAACATCATGCCAACAAAGTGATGGTATAGTATGGAGAAAAAGTCATAACAAGCCATAGTTTACTATGTTTATTTTTTTTTTTTAAGAAAAAAAAAAAAAAAAAACGTGTAGTATGCCATAAAAACTAAATAAAAAAAAATCGCTATGGAAGAAAAAATATAAAAAAAATAATAATGCAATGTCTGTCACAAAAGAGTCATCAAAAAATCATAACAGTATACCAGAAAAAAAAAATCATGAAAAAGTAATAGTATAGTAAGTCATAAAAGGCATGGTATGTCAAAAAGTCATAGTACTGTATGCAATAAAAATCATATGCCATGAAATTTCATTCAAAGTCATAGTACAGTCATTCAGTCACAGCCATTCCAGATTTAAAAAAAAAAGTTAGTTTGCCATGAAAGATTTTTATAAAAAAAAGTAAATAATAAATAGTTTAGTATGTCATAAGAAGTGATAGTATAGTATACCATAAAAATGTAATTTCCAAAAATTGTTAAAAAGCATGTCACACAAAAAAAAAAGTAAAATATTTACTTGGCAAAACCTGTTTTCCCCCTCTTTTTAACTCATGTAGTGCAGGAACTGAAACATAACAAAAAGTAACTAAGTTGAGGGACACTTATGGGGGGCACAGGGTAACATTACTCAGGGGCTGACTACAGTGGAACCTGGGCAGCTCCTCTACTTCTATATTAGTAATAAAACTAAGATTCAGCAGGCACAGACAGACCAAGTAAGAGTTCAGCAGTCGGAGCAGAGCCTGCCCACTGGCTCACTGTGTTTGTCTGTGAGGGAAAGACCTCCATCCTGGCGTGGAAACTTGGAAAGGCAGGCATAAATAGGGCAGGAAATTGGGGAAAGTGTCTTAAAGTACAATTCTCCTCTTTGAATACTCACTTTTTATTTTTTTCATGACCATGAACTCAGGAGCTGCAGAGGATTAGCTAACTTCACTGGCTCGACTCGCCCACTACTATTTTCTCTTCAGATATTTTCCCCCTGAATCACTGCCACAAACATAAAGCTTAATAGCTGAGCACATGAGTGAGACGCACTAATCATCTTTAAGCTGTAAACATCACATCTCCACCATGGAAACAAATCATCATCGGCGTTTGGCTGCTCAGATGAGTTCATCTCTACTCAAGTGTGACTCATGTGTAGCTACCAGTTACAAGGCAATGATCCCATAAAGACAGTTTAGATTATTAGAGAGGAGAAATTATAAAATACCAGCTGGCTTCAACATCATGTATTTATTAAATTATGCATTAATGTTGCTTCACTGGTTCTACACTTGATGACTTACTCCTCTCAGGTAGTTTAGATTAACTGCTGAAAGATCAGAAAAATATTCTGTGAAAACAGACGGTATAATTGTTGCTGAGTGATGTTTTCATAGACTGCAATGATTAATAAGTCGACTAATACAGAATGATGCTGCAATCTAAAGGCTAAACCTCCTGCTAAATTAGTCCTAATCAGATTTTTGGTTCAGCTAATTGAAGGAGATTAAAACATACATTACAAAAGATTCTCAACTTATTCTTACAAAAGCTGAAACAATTTATTGATAAGTCAGCGATGATCAAGAAAAATTTCATTTGCACCTATTTTGATAGTCTATAAATTTTAATTTTTCAAGCAAAAATGCCAGAAATTGTTGCAACCTAGTGGTGGGGACAGCAAATTGCTACCAGCTGAAATTTCTCTCACGTACCAAGACTAAACTCCCTGTTAAAATTCCTTTGGTGTTCATTCTTCAGAAGGTATTTACTGCGAGCTGAATGATCCACAGAGCTCTCTACCTCTAACAAACAGACCCAATGATTAAAACCAGTATAAACATGGAATAAGACAGGTTCACGCTGTTTGGCATTAGCACAACCTAATGTTTTAGCTTTTTTTCTGATTACTTAAGATCCTGATGTTCAGAAAGTTTTCACTAGTAGCTGAATGATCTGCAGAGGTCTCCTCAAAAACAAAACAAAAAAAAACTGTAAAAACACTGCATTAAAAAGTTTCATGTAAAAAAAGAACAAAAAACATTGTGTTTCCTAGGGCTGCCCCCTAATAGTTGACCAAACGTTAGTTGACCAGAAAGGTCATTAGTCCGCAAGATTTCGTTGATGGCTTTGTCACAGAAAAAAAAACATGTAACTCTATAGGAGCTGCGTCTCGTCAAAATCAAAGCCTATACAATTGGATCATGTGGGAATTTAATTTGAAAGGACAGACACAGGAAGTGGCAACCTTCAGCAGTCAGACAGGAGTCATGTTAATTTCCAGGGCTGGTACCTGCGGTTATTCCACAGGCTAGTTAATAACATGTTGGGCAGGAAATCCAATTTTTTGGGAGCCGATACTGATTCCGATTTGCAGAGTGTCTGGACGGCCGATTCTGATTTCATTTTTTTCAAACCACTTTACAGCACACAAGATATTGCAATATTTTCCATCTATGCTTTACTAGAACATTTTAACCAAGATACAACCAGCTTTTCAATAATCATCTCAAACAAAAAAAAAAAAAAAGGTGACACAGGTGAAGAAAGATTCTCCTTTTTGCTCAAATATAACTTCAGGTACAGTATTAAAATAAATAAGTAATAAAGGCATACATAATTAAAAACTATTAAAAATAAAATGATTAAGGTGAGAAGCCGCCCTGTTTCACTTCCGAGTTGCACATGTGCGTGCGCTGCTGATGTAACAGGATGTCAATCATGCAGCGTGGCGGGAATTTGAGTGGCGTTTTATATCAGCATATTTTAGACTGACGGGCCGGTCGCAGGTCATGGCCGATCATGTTAAAACTGGCCCGATTCCAAGCACTGTCGATTAATCGGCACAAGTCTAATGAAGGTTTATTAGTACGGTTTTGTATTTCTCTGTAATGTAGCCCAGTGTTAACAATGTTACTGATACTATTCTCTCTCAGACCTTGAACTCAAACCATTGTGTTGCCCGGCCCAAAATATATCATTTAATCGTAAAATTAATATCGTAAACATGCGGGTGACTAGTCGAATAATGGCCCTAAATGATGACTAGGAAAATTCTTAGTCAGGGGCAGCCCTAGTTTTTCCAACACCCTTGTCGCTGACCAGTGACCAATTGAAAAACGTGAAAATGCAAACAGCCCTATCTAAAAAAACACAATGATTCTCATTTTCAGGTGATAATAAACTAAAGAAAATACACTTATTGCATTATATTCCATTTCTGTCAACATATCCACCTAACTCCTACACACTGAGCCTTTAACACCTAGAGGAGGCAACTCTTACAATGTTACCATGTCCAAAATCTAAGATGATATCTAGTTTTCAAACAAAAATGCCAGAAATGAGCAGAGTCAAGCTTCTTAAATATGAAGATTTGCATCATATATGACAGTATGTTAAATATATAGTGGTTTATGGACTGTAGGTCGGCCAACAAGCAATTCATAGACATAACTTTGGGCTTTAGGAAGCTGTATGACTGTTTTCAACTTCTTTTTGATGTTTCACTATTCAAGAAAAAATTGCAGATTAATCTAAACTTGGAGCCCTATTTTAACAGTGTGAACCCTTTCCTGCTTTCTGAGGGATGATAGTCAATGAGAAGGTTCCTCTATTCACGTCTAAACAAGCTTTTTCCTCACTTGTTGAGTTAGATAACACGGAGCAGGCTGGTGAAGCAAAAGCAGTATGTGGTGTTTTTAATCAGAAACCTCCTGCGGTCTAATTGGAACAGGATGAGGAGGGCGGAACAGCCTTGTTCCCCCTCAAGGGTCGAGCTTATCAGCAGCTTTGAACTTCCTCCCTGGGCCGTGCAAAAGAAAACAGACCGCGATACGATCTTTGATGGTGGCAAAATATAAAACATAACTGAGCATGATGAAATGTTTTGGGAGATTTTTCTCTCCATCTGTTGACGACTGAAGGTCATTAGGATAAACTGTGAGATGCACGCACATTACTGCAACCCTGCTGAGTGGAAATTTGATTAAGACACCCTGCAGCGCCCTGAGGACTTTTTCAATCACCACCTGATTTCCATATCTGATCAATATAAGTTAAAGAACACTGGTAGTCTCTGTCAAACACCATCATGAGTCCACAAATCAACACCACATTTCCCATAAACCCTAGTGTTCCTGGTTGCAAGGAGGATCTCTGCTTCTTTGCTCCAAGGATTTCCTTTTGACTTTAATAAAGAGGATAAACATGTTGAAAAGGATTTCTCCACCATCTGCACAAACTCTGGATGCTTTAGCAGCAGTGTCTCTTCCCAGACTCATTTACAGTAATTATATCTCCAATTTCAATCATTAAATGATTTACTCTTCGTCTCTTACAGAATATCCGTTGGATCAGCGTCCAGCATCTCTCACAGTCACAAGCAAGAGAACCATAAAAGTAAATTGGCTCAATATATTTCATAATAAATACAGCATTTCAGTCTGATTACTAGGATACAGAAGTTTCCCCAGTTGGTAAAAAGAAAACAACCTCTTAGAGCTTTGTAGAAAGGATTAAGACCATTACATCACCTTTATGAAAAATGGCCACAAGTGTCAGAAAGACTGATGCAGCTGAACAGATTGTTGTAAGTAGATTTATGAGCAGATTTAAACTGTAACTAACAATTATGTCAATTAAACCAGACAGTCAGCCGTTTAGCCACAGAGAATATTTTTGATTGGTTACGTATGTTGGTTTATAGATTATCTGGCTACTCTTCAGTTTGCTGCACTGTGCACCACCTGTGTCTGGTGGGAGACAAGCCAGCAGGCTAGCTGTGTTAACACGTGGAAACATAGTTCGCACTGCCCATCCTCTGGTAGCCACTGGGTAATCAGCCTTAGCTGCTCTGCACAGCACTAGCTTGCTGGGAATGCTGTCGCAACCCAACAGCGTTGCTATGGAAACATTGTGCCAACCGTCAGGTCTCCCACCAGGTTTACGCCAATGATTAAGTGGCTCAAATTTGAGCAGCAAACCCCTAAAGCATTGTTACCTGTGTCAGCTGTTAGCACCATTAGCAATGTCAGCGTGGCTAGTGGTGCTACTGTAACATAGTTAACAATGCTAAAGGGGTTTAGCTGCTCAAAATGTAGTGGCTTACTTACCGGTATTACCCATGAAGTGGCTGCCATGTTTACGCAGCGATGTCACCCTGCACAGGGATGGCGTTACCAGCGGATACCACAAATAAACGGTGCAGCTAGCCACCAGACCTGGCTGGTGCACAAGAGGCTATCATTAGCTAACCAGTGGAGACAAGAGGATGTGCAGATGGCACTATATTTCAGCATATTAATGCGACTAACCAGCTGTCTGTCAGCAAAGCCAACAGAAGATAAAGTAATAGGTAAGACATTTACATCACAAAGCAAATTTCATTACACTGAAGCTCACAGAGTCAACTAAGCATGAGAACAAAAACAAGGTGTCTCGTATTTAATGTAATGTTGCATCTTCTTCCTAAGAATTAAATGGTAAGTTACCAATTAATGTGTGTTGGGCTACCAAGAGCAAAATTAACCAAAACCGATATACGTAAGTTAAACAACTAATCGTTCATTCATTTTCCGTAACCGCTTATCCTGTTGGGGGTCGCGGGCAGCTGGAGCCTATCCCAGCTGACAATGGGCGAGAGGTGGGTTACACTCTAGACAGGTCGCCAGACTACTGGACTGTGGAAGGAAGCCGGAGTACCCAGAGAAAACCCACGCTGACACGGGGAGAACATGCAAGCTCCGCACAGAAGGGCTCCCCCACCCCGAGGTTCCAACCAGGAACCCTCTTCCTGTGAGACGACAGTGCTAACCACTGCACCACCGGGCCGCCTCAATTAATCATCTTTTTTTTGTTTACTAATCGTTTCCTCTATAAAATTCAATCGCAACTTCTTAAGTCAAAGACAATTTTTTCAAATTGCTTGTTTTGTCAGACCAGTGGTGCAGAACCCAAACATGTGACTCATACATAAAAAGTATTATGTATTATAACATAAGACAAAAACAAGCAGCAAATTGTCACATTTGAGAGACTCTAAGTTAGAGAGCAGCTGGTCTCTGTGTCTGTGTGCTTGTTTGATGAAAACAGCTGCTGCTGGACACACTAACACTGAACCAAAGCTAAACTAAAACTACAAGCTGAGAGATACTGTGAAACTTTAAAGTGCTGCAGAGTTGAGCGGTGAGAAACCACTTTCACATTAATGGTCACTGGATCCACTGATTAGTGCAGCTTTATGTTTCTAGATTTGGAAGTGTTTGCTGCTCGGCGCCTGCAGGACAGAAGTGTTTGGTAGCTGCAGGTTGGAGCTTGCGTGCCTCGTTCTCACATTTGGCGAAAATAATCAAACTCTTTGAAGTGACACCTCATTTGTCTGCAAGGCACTCTGTGATTGATGGAGCACAAACACTGAGTTTCTTTCCGTTTTCAGCTGCACAGAAGGAGCCCAAATGATCTGGAACACATGAAGTAACATTTTTATACAATCAGTCCAGATCCGTTTAATGACACCTTACTGGGGAGTTGATGTTGAAAGCAGACCAGTGTTTATATGTCGCTGTTAAGTGCAATAAAAACTCATCCTCCAGCTCAGCTTTTGAGGCTCTTAGCAGAACTATAAACTCAGAGGTTGGCTGGCCAGAGATGACCTCATGGAAAGTCTGGCAACAGAGTTGGTTTGCTCAGCTTGAGGTGTCCCACCAGCCGCCACTGTTCAGACACAAACCAGTATCACTACAGTCCACAACTACAATATTGATGGAGGAGGTCTGTCACAGTGGGATTAATGCTGTCAGGTCTCACTGGCTGAGTTTTCATGTGTACAAATACTTAAATGATCGTAAATCTATGGCTCCGTCCACTGAGGTTTAAAATCAACAACTACTGTTAGTACTGCCTTGGCACATATAATCTCTGTATGAATGGCAAAACATTTGCTTAAAAACATCAGTTCAGTCATCTGCTATCAACACATAATACCTCTAAAACAGTCTCACATTAATGCTAAAGCATGCTAAAAAAATTAGCATGTTCAATAACATGCATGCAAACTTTATACTTATTATGTGCATATTAACAACTTCACAGCCTTCTCCATGATACACCTTTGGGCAATTTCCTTATATACAGACTCTACATTCAGTGAATGTAGAGTCTAGCTAGACCAAGGGGAACTTGCCATTCTCATTCTCTTATATTTGTCTGCGGCCTTTGACACAATTGATCACGCTGTTTTAATTGATCTGCTGGAAAAATGAGTAAGGATATCTGGGGTAGCACTTAGCTGGTTGTTTTCTTATTTACCCATTTAGAAGCTCCTGGTACCTGCTGATGACAAGGTATCCACCTGTGCTCCTTTAACCTGTGGGGTGCCCCAAGTGTCAATTCTTGGACCCATTTTATTTTCATTACATATGCTCCCCTTAATCACTTCCTCCATCACTTTGGTTGTGTTTCATCATTGCTACACTGATGATACACAACTTCACCTCTTCATTAAGCCCAGTGACCTCTCATATCTACCCATTCTGCACAAGTATCTGGCCGGGATCAGTAACTGGATGTCTCAAAATGTTCTACAATTTAATCCCAGTAAAACTTAAGTTCTGTTTTTTGTCCCAGATCAGGTCTCTAATAACATTTTCCAACAGCTCGGGTCATTGGCTGAAAATAGAAAATCTTTTGTTAAATACCCAGGAGTCATTTTTGACTGTCAGCTGAAATTAAATAAACACATCAGGACAGTTATTCAGTCCTATTTTCACCTCAGAATTATTGCGAAAATATGTTCACTGTTGAGCTTTCAGCAGTTAAGAAACGGTTATCCAGACTTTTCTGCCTCTCAGCTCAGACTACTGTAATGCTAATGTAATGTATTCCTGCCTAAGCCAAGGCGCTGTTACGGAGTTACAGTAAGTGACTAGTCTTGCTGCAGAGTTTTTAACTAAGACCTTCTTATATAGCTCTTACATCACCCTGGTTCTCATGTTGCTTTATTGGGTGCCGATTAAATCAAATATTTAATTCAAAATCATCCTCCTCACGTATAAGGCTTTGAATAGTCTTGCTCCAGAGTATTCATGAACTACTAGTGCCGAATACCCCTGCTAGGTCCCCCAGGTCCTCTGAACAGGGTCTGTTAGTCTTACCTCTCTCAAGACTGAAAAGACAAGGAGACTGTGGACTGTCTTGGGTCCCAAGCTGTGGAACAGTATTAGCCTGGTTCCAGACCATAGACACCGCCCACTCAACTGAGTAGGCTCGTCTCACTGGTCTGGTATACTTCATTGAATTTGCGATTTATCTCGTCCAAACGATGGACGGACCAATGAACGCCGGGGGTCTAGCGATTAGCCAATCAGCGCCACGCTGATGACAAGCTGTGCGCCGGTGGGTAACTGGTGAGGATAGCAACAATAGCGACCGCTGCAGATCCTACAGACCACATTAACGATGCTATCAAGATATTTTGCCACTACTCGCGTTAATGGAGGACCAATTTAAGGAAGCTGCTAAACTGGATTTAACGGCGATGCAGCTGGACGTGCACGACGACGGAGACATTTTAAACGGGCAATGCTCGCTTGTTTTCGGCACCCTCGAGGCATGGATACTAATGACGTCAGATTCTGGGTGAGTCGTACTGATTGGTTAGGGAAAAAATCAAATTCCCTCCCCCTTGTAAATCGCCTTCAATGGAGGCGATATCAGACTGAAGGTTCTGCGAGCTTCAGTCTGACACTCAGGCTAGAACAGTATACCTTGTTCTTTTAACCTCTTCCTTTTGTACAGCACTTTGTAACCTAAGTTTTCAAAGGTGCTATATAACTAAATTTTTACTCATTACTTACGATCTTACATACATATATATACTGTATACAGCAGGGCACTAAAAGAAGTAAGTGAAGACAATTCCTCATTTGTTTTCTGTGGGTGTTTCTATGGAAATGTGGATCTTTTATATCAATTTGAGGAGTGCTTATGGTTTGCATATTCCACATTTTATCGCAAGTGTGTCATGCAGTGTGGGACTCGCACTGGTCTGGTCTTGTCTCGGTCTCGGCACACTGGTCTTGCTCATGATGTGGTTTTGGCTTAGGTGGTCTTGACTACAACACAAAGCTGCACTTAATATTTTTTACATTATTAATGTTTCAGATGACTACAAATAATGTGAAGCTCTTCAGATACTTTCCAACAACCTTCTCTCCACTGTTGATCCATCCAACAGTTTTATTCTCTGGTGTGTAACGAGCATTACAGCCTGACGTAGTGCTTCTTTATGTGTAGATCATCAATAATGATTTATGTTTGTTTTGTCAAACACACACACACACACACACACACACACACAAAAAAAAAAGAATCAGTCGTTACCGGTAGGCGATTCGTTAATTTTTAACAGGGGAAACGCTCCTTCGTGCGCCCCATGTGTCAGGCTTTAATGAAGATACCAAGAATTGTGTTGAAGATACTCAGAATTGTCCTTTATAGCAGATCCAATAAAACCCTGAAGTTTATTAGACGGTTTATTAGACACTTTAATAGAATTAATTCAACATGGGATAAACAAACACTCACCGCTCACCTCTCAGCAGTGTTTGTGTTGAAACAGCTTTATCTTTATTTACTTCTCTATTTTTGGTACAGGTTCAGATCTTTATTTTAAATGCAGACCACTTTGGGAAAACTTCGTAGCCATCCAAAAAACTTTAAACAAGAACATCTCGTGTCGTTGTTTACCACATGTGGAGTCCATATTTCGAATACATTATTTGTTTTGTGTCAGAGGTCAAGTAGTAATTAGCAAATATGGTATTATTTGATGTTTGTAATTATTAGTCACATTAGTTTTGGACTGTGTTGGCTACTTGTTGACTTTCTTGCTAGATTTAAGGACTTTTCCTGACCCTCTTTAGTAGGGCTGGGCGATATGGATGAAAATTCATATCTTCTGACTCTTCTATCTTCTGTCATATCTGTCTGTGAACAAAATAAAATGCTAAGACAGGGATTTTTTCCCCTGTTTGAAAATATACAGCTGCACAACATGTGAGTGGTTTAAAGGATTGCAGTACAGGACACAAGACTATAACATGACTATAAAAGTATTAAATAGGCCTAAATCCATTTTAGTTTGAAAAAGTTAAAAATCTTTGTGGAGGAGTTAATCATTTTTTATTTATTTAGGCTATTAATCTTATTTATGCACATAGCATCACCAGAGAGGCCGATGGAGGGGAAGGAATGAGCAACAGTTTGTCTGCAGTGTGAAATGTATGAAATGTCTGTGGTGTCACTGCATATTCTTAAACCCACCTGTCGCCTGTATCCAGGCACTGTCTCCATGTCACACAATAGACTACAACTAACAACAAGAATAGCAACGTGCTATGATCCACCTCACACACAAACTAGCAGCACAGCACTGTACTGCACGTGGACTACTGCAGTATTTTCATTCATCTCACAGACTGATTTAGCGTAGCATGTGCAACATATCCACCGATGTTGCAAACTAATTAACAGCCAGATTGAACAGAGTAGCAGCTCTGGTCTCTCTGAGTGTTGATGGAGAACTTGTGAGTGAGTGAGGCGGAGCTGGGCAGAGAGGAGAGATGCACACTGGTATGCCTTATGCTTGACCCTATATCGATATAAACAGTTTAGTCTAAATCTCTATCTTGCTTAAAAAAAAGATCTATCGTACCTTCGTTATGTCGCCCAGCCCTACTCTTTAGCAACTTCCTATCTTAAAAGCAACTAGCAACAAATTTAGGGACTTATTCAGACCACCAGACAAACACTGCTCGCTGTGGGAGTTCAACTCTAGCGAGTTTCTATGGTTACACCAATGCTCTTGCTCTCTGGATTGAAGTGTAAAAAAGTGGTGCACTATAGCATATGCACCATAGCTATCATACCATTAAAATGTTTTATTGGGGATTATTCTATTGAATCAATACAGCAGCATCTTAACGCTTCTACCAATATGCAAACAAGCGCATACATTATCTGGCAACTTTTGAAACTAGTGCTTGCTACTTTGATTGGAAAAG